>CM066728.1:75159851-76409851 GCA_033961575.1 Aselliscus stoliczkanus | reverse complement strand
TTCCCTATTCATCACACCCACATACCCTTCCCTGCACCTCTAAATTGCAGTATAAGAAAAAGCCATTTCCAGGAACTGGTGAGACAGAGTGTTCCAAGCTGTTACAATTTCTATACTCACTGGCTTAGACAACGTTAGGAAGGGGAAATGTCTTCAGCATTTCCTTCTTGTTTGTGTCCAGAGATGCAAAGCTAGTGCTTTGATTAAAGGACAATGTTTGTTGTTTGTCAGTCTTGGGAAAAAACTGATGGCACACTCCAAAAGACTTATTCACCTTATTCAAACATATTAGTGAAGGAATATACACACACACACACACACACACACACACACACACACACAGATACAAGTATAGTTAGGGAACTAGTAAAACATGATCAATAACCTAGGAACTAACACCAACAGAAAACCGTTGCCAGTCCTAGAGCTAAAGCAATAAGAGAAGGGGAAAGTACCAACTCCTATCAGAGAATGAAATGGAGGAGATGGGTAGAGTCTCGTGAAAGGAGCTCTGACTGTACTCTGATTTCCCACTGACACTTCACAAGGGCAGCAGAGGGCAGAGGAGCCGGCGGGAATTCAGTCCACAGTGATCAGCCTCCAGAGCAGGACAGAGAAGAATGAAGGACAGATACATATTAGACACAGGGAGGGGCCAAAGAGAGAACAACTAGCACTCTCATGTTTGTAAGAAACTTGAAAACTGTATTAAATGATGGAAAATATTAAGAAGAAGCATATTTGTCATAAGAACTAATAGTAAGTTTAAATTATTGGGTCTTAATAAATGTAACTGATAATAAAATATACTGACTTATAACAAGGCCAGTAGACTTGGCTACCTTAATGATTTCTAAGAATTCAATGGTATACATGGAATATCTGTTTAGCACCTGAAATGGTTAAAAAAAAAAAACCTGTACCAAGTCAATATATAGGGAATGGTAGAATCGGAACAAAATCCCAGGCACCATGAGTTTAGTCTATGTGCTTAAACACTGGGCTCTAGTGAACTGTTCAGTCTTTCAGATCATCAAATATTGAAAGTTGGAATAAGTTGAAATAAGATAAAAATCCCTGGGGAGGTTTTCCCCTCTATTTCATTGTGAATGGAGAATAATTCATTATCTTCCCATTTCTGAGGCTAACTAACCACACTCCTTCTGTAAACCTGAGTGTAACTGTCACCAAGAACCCTAGCTGTAAAGCTGACAAGACTAAAATCATGAAACAAATGACTGTTTAAAGCTACCTTTAAATTATATTTGCATATTCTAATATAATAACTTATTAGTTAATCTGCATTAGCCTAGGTGATCCAGATAAAGAAATTAGAATACATAGAAGTTAAAAATGTGTCTAGAATCACACATCTAATAAATAAAGGAACCAAAATTCAAGCTGGCTAACAACCTCTGGATTTCTTTTAAACAGAGAGCCCTCAAGGCTCAGCTTAGCTTTCCTGAAGTAGCATCAGGATTGGGCTGGGAGCAGGTGGTGGAGATGTAAACAACGGATACCTGTACTTTTCCAAGGCTCTACAGCAAGGCTGATGCACTAGCAGGGTTGTATTGGGCTATAGTTGGAAAAGTCATGATGAAATTTTGCAATGACAAAAGGAAAAACATACGTCATGACTTTTCCGGCAACCCAATAATTGTTGAAGATGTAAACCAGTCAAACTCTATAATAGCAGATTCTAAAGAGCCACTTCATAGAATTTTTGTCTCCAAGTGGGTCATTGGTTACAACCAGGTATCTTCTTGTCAGGTCACAGTTTTGATGGAAGCTATATTTGTGGTCACGTTATTTGACCTGTTTAGTATCAGGTCATGAAATGCAGTTTAATGAAACACTTTCTCTAAGCCCTAATGTGAAAGTTTAAAAGCCTTTCTATTTCACCTTTTTGTACATGATAGTTTGCACTGAAAATGGGAGCTTAGTTAAAAGAAAACTATGTCAAGTTCTGAAAGTAGCAGGTGATCATGGTTCATTCTGCTTCTACCAACATGGAGGGTATCCCAGCCATGCAGCTCCAAGGGAAGACAAACATAAATTCACAAGTAAATATTTGCAGAGGGAGACAAGACCCCAGTCATCACTCCCAACTCCACCAAAACAAGTAATGATGTGCTTCAAATTAACACTTCCCCAAAGGAAGGGAGACAGAACCCACATATTAAAAGTATAACGAGCAATACAACCTGACAAATTGGGAAACTCCTAAGATTGAGACGTTGCCCCCATTTCTCAGGTCAACGATGTGCCTGTCACTGCACCCCCTGAAGAGTTAGAAGACTTCTGCACCTTGAGAGTTTCACTCAAAGTGACCCTGACTTAACATTCTTCTTCTGTCCCTTATCTGTCTCAAACAACTTGCTGGAGTATTTCGCTGGTGATATAATCATGTTTAAGGGAAGGAGTTTTTTAAGAATAATTCATCTTCTTTTGTGTTGACTTTTAAACTAGCCAACATTTCCCACCTAATCATCATCAACCTCCCTTGCAATAGAACAAGAACAAAGTGTAAAATCTAGTTACTCTTATGAAAAATTAGTCATCACTAATACAGAATGTACTTTTGTGGAATTTAAAAGTCAGTATGCCATTTGTACTCAAAAAACAAACAAACAAAAAAAACCCAACAATAATCCAATTTCCCTTCTAATGTTTGTTTGGATGGCAGCTTTCTGGAAGATTAGTTGCATTAATTCAAAATTGTATTGCAGTGACTCAAATGCAGTACTACCACAAGTGAAATACATAACTTTGAGCAAAACTACGCATAGGCAATAGATGTATAAGCGAGCACAGTAGGACTTCATGGGAAGGTAAGCACACGAGCACATGGTTATTCAGGGTTTGTGCTGACTCAAAAGGCTGTCCTGGCCACCTTCCTAAATGGAATCCTCCCATTTTCCCATTCCTTTCTACACAGAAGCTGATGGAGGAGGACTGATCATGGAGGTACTGGGAGAACCAGAAAGGTGACATATCAAGTGGAAGAAATGGCAGTTATTATTGTTATTAATAATAATAGCTAAACAATGTTGCAGGGCACTCTGAGCTACTTTTCCCAGGCTCTATTTTTATTTCATTACCTCATGCAAACCTTGAATACAAACAGCAGACTTTGTTCTTTAGTATCACTCTGGGGCATTTCCCCTCTACGGTTCAAACAAAGGGGGGCTATACAATGATGAAGATAGGTTTGTTGATAAAGCAGGATAACTTTCCAGTAATACAGAAAATACCACACTTCTGCAGTCAGCAAAGTACTGCTTTATTCCATATATATATATATATATATATTTCCAAATACATATTATATATATAAAATGGGTATATATATATATATATATATATATATATATATATATATACCCATTTTAAACTTCCTTGAATATGTTTAATGGGATTGTTTCTGAAATTTGCTCAACTTAAAATTTACATCAAAACAGCTTTTAAGATTTCTGTCAAATTGGGCAAATTAATTTAAATGCAAATAGTTTTTTTTTTTCTTTGACAATTAAACAAGTCAAATCCCTTTGAAAAATGAATTCCGTTTCCTAAAACTCATTTTTTGCTCATCTTTTTTTTTCCCTTTTCTTACATAATGAAGTTTTAGTCATTATCTTTTTTTATTTTGCTTGTTTGAAAATAACTAACCTTGAGTATTTGAACAAAATATATTTGGACTGAAAATATATATTTCCATGGATTTCTTAAATCTGTGCAGGTGTTCCTCAAGGCACTGCTTTACTTGTGTGTCCTCAAGGAGAGCTTTAGCATAAGGAGCAGAGTGTTCTAAGGGCTGGCAGCAGGGGATGTGTGCACCCATTGTTGTAAACACCCACAGCAATAATAGCAAGGGACAGGAAAATTATAATAAGGTAAAGGATATTCTATATTCTTCTCTTAAAAACACTAGGAAGATCAGCTTTAAAATGTGAGTCTTAAGACTCACATTTCGTATACTCTTTATCGAATCATCTGGAATGTTTTTGGTTCCATCTCTCATTGCACAACCCATGTTTTCTTCTCTGCCCACCAACTTGTGTTGCTGAAAGGAACGATAATTAGTGAGAAATGTTATCTTGAAGCCATGAGTCTAAGGAAAGTCAGTCAGTCTACTACATAGAGACATCAAGACTTATTTAAAACGGCTGCTTTGTCCTAGGGGCCACATGGTGTCTCAGAAAGTCACCTTGGCGGGGGTGGGGGTGAGGGTGTCCATACATTCTTTCCTACTGTGCTTCTGTGTAGAAGGAAAAATAGGTAACAGCAGAACTCATCTTTATTGGATGAAAATACCACTCAAATACCAAGGAGGCTGGGGAAATCACACAAATCCTTGGGAAGATAATGTTAACAATCTGAAAAAGTAGGGAAAATGACATGAATTTCACATGAAAGGAATATACAACCACTTCTCAATGGAATTGGGAATCAGTACATGCAATTTGAAAGAAACAGACAATGGATTCCCTTCATCTAAGTTAATAATTTTTAAAAGCTGTAAGGAAGACAACCCCCACAGTAAGCTAATGAAAAACAAGAGTTTGAGGAGTGACTGTTAGGAGAAAGAGTGGGTTGTCATCCCCCCTGCTCAAAGTAAAGTTGTTTCTTAACTATACCTGTCTGTTAATACTCTGGTAGCAGCTAGGGATGCTTGGTCTCATACATATCAGTAAAATTAAATAATACTGATTTGACTGGTGATTCTGTAATTAAGATTTGTTAATTTGCAGCAATAAATATTTTAAAAAAAGGGGGGGAGAGTGGGCCAGGATGCAAAGCACCTAGTAAGTGCTACAGGGATTATCCAAGTACAAGACATAATAAAGGATATGGTTTATTCTTATACCATGTTTACATATATAGGATCAGGTACAGATCTGCATTTCCCAGTCATTATTCTAACTCAAAAAAAGGCAAATAACATATAATTTCTTGATTTAACTAATGAGTGAATTGATGTTCAGAGATTGAGAATTTCCCTAATGTAGCACAAATGCTAAGTATAAAGTCTGCATTTAAAACCAAGGTCATCTGCCTAACTAATTTCAAAACCTGTTTTCTCTCTGTAATAACACTGTCTCCAAATGGAAAGTCTGTTGTGTATAATTGTTAAAGAACTTTCACAGAGAAGGAAAAGTGAACTCTCAGGATACTAGGATTCTTGGCAGTTTCCACGGATTTCCAGTAATCGGTGCCATTTCTCCTCAGAACCATATGTTCCTACCCTCAGACCTCTACACTCATAAGAAAACAGTGTAAAATACAGGTTGCCCCTGTATTTACAGATAAATACAGAATGGAATGCCCCAGGCATTCATCATTCTGAAAGTCAAAATCAAAATCAAGAGCTGCAACATTTTATGAAAGGATAAAAATGAAAAAAAAAAAATTTGTGAGAACTTGAAATTGTAAGATAAATATGATTTTTAAATGAGCAAATGCTTTAATAATAACAGAGTTAGGGTTGTCAAGGTAATATAATTTACATATACAAAAACAAGATTATGTGTTAAATATTCCACAAAGTATTTGCATGTATGCATTTGTAAATATTCATCAGATAAATATTAGCTATTAACTAAAATATCCAAACAAAAAAAAAGAACAAATCAACATAGGAAGACCTCTGGCCTAAGAATTATTTTATGTTAACATACCAAAGCTAAGATTAGCTGGATCAACATTAAAATGATAATTTCTTGAATATATTTTTGCATTAGTCCATGAATGAGAACTACATAATACATATTGGATGAGTTGAGTCCCAACCAGGCCATAAGGTTTAAAATGTGTTTTCCAAATGTTAAATTCCTGTCTACCACTTACCTGGAATGTAAGGTGTGGTTTTTGTTTTTGGATTTTTTTTTTCTTTTAAAAACATCTAAAAATTAGAACTTGACTTAGGAGGCTAGCTTGTGAAAGGGGGAAGTAGAAATAAAATATTTTGAGCATATATTTTTTATTTACTTACAGATGAAATTTTTGTCCAAGGTCAAACAACTGATGCATATTAAAACCAAAATTCCATGCCTGTGTTTCTCAACTGCTAGCTATTTCTGGTGTTTCAACAGATGCATCTCAGTGTGACTTTAATATGCCTTCCCAGATGACTGGTAATGTTGAATATTTTTTTATTCAGTGTATTGAATAAAATTCTTATTGATAAGGTGTCTTTGTTGGTATTAGATTGCAAATACTTGTCCCCACTCAACAACTTGTGTTTTTACTTTCTTAATAGCATATTTCAACAAATATAAGTTCTTACCCCAGTTTTCTGATCTTTACTATTTAGTGTTTATGATTCCCTATTTAAGACATTTTTGCCTAATATAAGGCCACAGGATAGTCTATATTTTATTGCACAGAGGCACTCTTGTTTCACCTTCCACGTTGAGATCTACAACTCACCTAGAATTAATTTTTACGTATGATGTGAGATAGGGGTCAAGAGTTGTATTTTTCCATATCTCTGTTCAATTGGTCCAGCATCATCTGTTTCCTCACTGCTCTGCAATTCCACCTTTCTTACAAATCAGGTCTCCATTTAGATGTCAGTCTGTTTTTGGACTCTAATTTTTCCCATTGGTTTATTTGTCCACCTTGTGCCAATTCCCTATTGTTGCGATTATAACGTCTTGACATCTGATAGTGTAAGTAATACAACATTGTTCTTTTCCTTCAAGATAGTCTTGTTATTTTTGGCCTTTGGCTTTTCCATATGAGCTTTAGAATCAATTTGCCCGGTTTTACAACAAAAAAAGTTTGCTGGATTTTCATTTGTGATTATAATTATTAAATAGATCAATTTGGTTAAATCTGACATGCTAACAGTATATACTATACAATCCATAAACACGGTAGCCTTTTCATTTATTGAGTTCTTTAATTTCTCTTAAGATTTTATAGTTATTTTGTGTTGAGATCTTACACAATTTTCAGTAGTTTTATTCCTAGGTATTAGATAATTTTGAAGTTAAATAAAATTTTTTATTTTAATTTTCTACTTTTTGTTGCTAGAATATAGAAATTTAATTGATAACTTACATAGTAACCTTGTATCCAATAAATTGCTTGATTCTCTTGTTCTAATTGCTTAATAGATTTTCTACACGAGCTGTTATATGAGAGTGACTAACGATAGTTTTTATTTTTTCCTTCTTTGTATGTCTAGCTTTTACTAGCTTTTATTGTTTATCTTTTGCCAGCTTTATTATATTAGCTAACAACTCTAATATGATGTTTAATAGAAATGATAATAATGAGTACCTTGTTTTGTCCCCTGTCATAGGGTGAACAATTTTAATAATTCAACATCAAGGATAGTGTTTGCTGTAAAGTTTCTAGAAATATGTTTTAGCAGGTTAAGGAAGTGTTTTTTTTCTTTCTATTTAAGTATACTAAGAGTTTTTTTATTATTATGAATGGCTGCTGGATTTTGTCAAATGCTATATTTTCTTTTTTGCATCATGTGATTTCTGTCCTTTTGTTGTTGTTGATGTAGATTATACTAACTGATTTTCGAATTTTAAAACATATATATATATATATATATATATATAGAGAGAGAGAGAGAGAGAGAGAGAGAACAAGAACACTATTTGGTCATGCTATACTACCTGCTGCATATATTTGAGTTGCTAATATTTTAAGAATTTTGCATCTCTGTTTACATCATAAAACAAGTTGAGGAGGTCCATTCTTTCTTTACTTTCTCAGAAATGGTTTATGCAAGATAGGTGTTCCTTCTTCTCAAATGTTCAAAAGAATTCACTGGTGAAACCACCTGAGCCTGGAGATTTCTTTTGAAGAAACTTTTAAAGTATAGACTTAACATATTTAATAAGTATAAGATTATTTCAATGATCTTTTTCTTAGTTTTGTAATTTGTCTATCTCACCTAACTTTTCAAATTTTTGTTAAAGTCATTTATAAAATCTTTTTTTTTTTTTTTGTAAGATTTTATTGGGGAATTGGGGGAGGGGAACAGCATTGGGGAATTGGGGAAGGGGAACAGACAGGTTGCTGTCTTTTGGTTTTTTTCCTCAGTCTAGTTGTGGAGGACGTTGCTTCACTTGCCCATATTGGTATCGTCATTGCCCCCTCCCCGGATGAGGCAGATTGGTCGCCAGCCTCTGGATGGTCGCTCACCACAGCTATTGGCAGCTCACACTGGCCGCCGGCCACTCACTGTAGCCTATGGCAGCCCACTGTAGCAGGGGCTGCAGCCTACACTGTCACCGGGGCTCACAGCCCAGCTCCAGGTGGAGCTGTTGTTAGCTGTAGAGGGCAGTGTCACTGGCCCTTATATGTGGGATCCGAACCAGGGCCACTGGCATCCCAAAACCAGCTCTTAACCAATGTGCCACTCAGGGGGTCCTATAAAATCTTTTAACATTTTAATGCCTTTAAGGTGTTCCCCGTGACATCTCCATTTCCTTTTTATTTACTTATCAGCCTTGTCAGAGTTTTAAATCTTCTCTCTTCCAAGAACCAGCTTTTATCTTCATTGATTTTCTGTATTGTATTTTTTTCATTCATTTCTGTTTTTACGTTAATTATTTTCTTCTACTTTCTCTGAGTTTGATTTTATGTTCTTTTTCTATTCTCTTCAGTTATATTTAGATTATTTGGGTGATTTATCTCTTTCTTTTTTTTGTATGTGCATTTAAGGCTACGTATTTCCCTCTAAGACTACTTTAGCATTATTTCACAATTTTTGATATGTCACATTATCACTCTGCTCAAAATATTTTCCATTTTCCCCTGGGTTTTTTTGTTTGTTTCTTTGTTTGTTTTTGTTCTTTGGCCAGTGAGTTATTTAGAAGTTTATTGCTTATTTTCCAAAAATTTGGGAGAGATTCTGGTTATAATTTTGTTTACTTCTTTCTAGCCTTTTATCCTTTAATTTGTTGAGACTTGACATCTGGCCCAGTATGTATTCAATATTGGTAAAATGTTTTAGTGTTCTTGAATAGAATGTGTATTCTGCAGATGTTGAATTTTACTATCTATATAAGTCCACCAAGTCAAGTCTGTTATCATGTGGTTCAATTCTGTATACTCACTGATATTTCCACTGCTTGCTGTCAGTTACGAGAGAAGTGTTTTAAAATCTCTCACTATATTTGTGGTATTTATGGGCTTGCCTACTTTTCCACTTAGTTTTGTCATTTTTGTTTTAGTTATTTCTAGGCTATTTTATTAGGTTTATATACAGTTGAATTACTGTATCTTCCCAGTAGATTGACACTTTTATCTTCATAAATTCCCATATGTGTGTGTGTGTGTGTGTGTGTGTGTGTGTATGTGTATATATATATATATATATATATATATATATATATATATATATATATATTTCAATGCTTTTGTTTTGTCTAATATTAATATAACTATACCATTTCTGTTTAGGTTATTGTTTCTATTGCATATTTTTTTGTGTTCCTTTTTCTTTTACATTTTCTAAATCTTTATATTAAAGTTTTTCTTGTTTAAGCAGCATATGATTTTTTTTTTGGAGGGCAGTGTCACTGGCCCTCATATGTGGGAGCCGAACTGGGGCCGCTGGCTTCTGAAGCCAGCGCTTAACCACTGTACCACTCGGCCGGTCCAAGCAGCATATGATTTTTAAAAATTCACTCTAATTATAATTTTAAGTTAGCATATTTAGTTAATTTATGTTCAGTGTAATCAGTAATATAATTTATATTGCAACCTACCAACTTATTAGTTTTATATTTGTAATCTTTTTTTTCTCTCTTCTCTTGCTTTCTTTTGGATTACCACATATATAATCCAATACGCTTTACATTATACATTATATATACTTCATAATATTACTATATTAGCAAGTATTTTAGGTTATGAAATACATATATTTTTATTTCCATCCTCTATCAATGAGCTAGTAAAGGTTTGTTTAAACTGATTAATAGAGAAGGGAAATAAAATACGTATACACAAATAATTGATAGTTTTTGTGAAAGTGATACATCACTTATCTCTGGTTCCTTTTAAAAGTTCTTTTCATCTTTGGTTTTCATTTGATTGGACAAAATGTGTCTAGGTATTTATTTTATTTTATTATTTTTCCCTGTTTTGGTTTTGTAAAACTTCTCGAATTTTGGGTTTTATATTTCTTATTAGTTTTTTAAAACACTCAGCCATTATCTCTTTAAATATTGTTTTTGCCCTATTTTTTTCTCTTTTCTTTTTTGGGGCTACAAATGCATGTATGTAATATTTCACAATGTCTCTATGTCTTATATGCTCCTTTCTATATGCCTTTTTATTGTTCATGTTTTAATCTAGATGTTTTCTACTGACCTATATCTTAGCTCAAAAATCTCCTCTTCAGTTTGTGTCTAATTAATGTTAAACCATTGATTAAATTCTTCGGGTTACCACAAACTTGGTGGCTTAAAATAGCAAAAATTTATTCTTCCACAGTTCTTGAAGCCAAGAGTCTGAAAGTAAGGTGTTGGCAGGGCTGTCTTCCCTTTGGGGGCCTTAGGAGAAAGTCCTTCCTTGACTCTTCCATCTTCTAGTCGTTCCAGGTGTTCTTAGGCTTGTGGCTGTTTAACTCCAATCTTTACCTACAACTTCACATGGCCTCTTATATGTCTCTCCTCTGTGTATACCTTATAAGAATATTTGTTATTGGATTTAGGGCCCACCCAAATAATTCAGGATAATCTCATCTAGAGATTGTTAACTACATCTGCAAAGATCCTTTTTCCAAGTAAAGTCACATTCACAGTTTCTGGGGATGGGGTGGGGATGGAGGAGGAAGGGAAGCATCATTCAACCCAGTGCAACTATCTAATGAGTTCTTAATACCAGTTACTATTTTTATTTTTATTTTATGTTGTTTTTTTTTGTTTTTTTTTTGAGGGCAGTGTCGCTGGCCCTCATATGTGTGACCAAACTGGGGCTGCTGGCTTCCCAAGCCAGTGCTTAACCGCTGCGCCACTCGGCCGGCCCCCAGTTACTATTTTTAAAGCTCTATAATTTTCTATTGATTCCTTACTTACATTTCAATTCTCTGAAGAAATTCTTCAACTTATCTTTAGTTTTTTAAACTTATTAATCACAGTTATTTTAACGTTCACATCTGATAAACTTTGATATCTACATCTTCTGTACTTTGGATCTATTATCTGTATTTTACTCTTAGTTTTTAGCCACAGGTCTTATCTCCTAGACAACTTACTGTTTATAAACAAAAGGCACGTTAAAGATCTTCATAGTAAACTGAAAGAATGATGATATTCCTTGAACATTTATGTTATGTTGAGAAAATATGTTATTTATGACAGTGAACAGTACTTATTTTCTTTTTTGTCTGATTTTATCTTATCAGAAGATGATCCATACAAAATCTTCTGTATTTTATATATGCATATATACAAAAAATGGTATCACCCAAAGAAATTATAGTGATTATGACTTATAGAAAAACGTCTACTACTTTAAGATTTATAGTTGTTAAACAGTGTGACTATCCATGAAAAAGACATGAGGAAAAAATATGTATAAAATACTTTGGTTTTTATTCACATTTATTAATTCATGAAGATTTCAATATATTTGAGTTAAAACTTTATTTTTTCCTCAGACTTTTTACTTGTGAAAACAGTTAAAACTAGCATTTAATAATTTAACCTCTGAAACCACACCCATGAAGACCTGGGTTGAATTATCCAAAGCAGGAGTCAGAAAAAAAATCTGAATAACCAGCAAAATGACCAAATTGCCATTTGACTTTGATGTTTAACACATTTAGTGTGCTGCTTCTCAGCTGTGATTTCCATCATCTTGTTCAACATCTCTGGTTAAACACCTTCAAATCTCTCCTCAGATTTTTGCTCAAATGTTTTCCTTCCTCCATGTGTCATATGCAGTAAATGCAGGTGGCGGGAGCCAAGTTTATTCCTGGGGGATTTCTGTAGAAGGTTCAGCTGAGTTGTTGGGGTTGTTATAACAATTTGGAAATCCCTTCATGATAGTATCTTTGTGAACCCACTGGCTTTAGAGGTATAGTTCAGGGCCTATTGTTTCAATCTGACCCTTGTCCAAAAGACACCAAAATCCCCATACTGCAGGAAGGGTCTACCTTCTCATTGGCCTGGCTCAGATGGATTCAGTTGGGTCCACAAAAGCAAGCAAAAAGCAAATAAACCTATTTTGATAAGTTAATAGAATAAAAATAAAGTGAAAATGTGTCACATTTCCAAATTCCAATTATTAGTATTTCTTTATGCCAAAACTAAAACCCTGTGATAATGATTAGTTTCATATGGAACTTAAGATTATGTTAACAATCGTAATAAATAAACTATTGTATAACTAATATAGGAAGTGGTTAACATTTCTTATTAGGTACGGTGGGTTGATTTTTCTCCTTTATTTCTAAAAACAAATTGTTCTAAGACTATACTGTTAAGTATCTTAGTTATTATCCTCATGTGACTGTTGAGCCCTTGGACTGTAGTCAGGCTATACAAAGGTGTACTTACTGTAAATGTAAAATGCCCACCAGGTTTCCAGAAGTTAGTATGATAAAAAAGAACATAAAATATTTCACAAATAATTTTAATCATTTTCAACTGTTTCTTTATACTTTTTAAATTGGACTACAAGAAACTTTAAAATTACATATGTGGCTCACATTCGTGACTAGCATTTTATTTTTATGGGATAACATTTTGAATCTAAGAAGTTCAGCAATGTGCTATCTCATTTAATCTTCCAAACCATCCTAAAAAGTCAGTACAGTATTTGATACAAAGCATATTTCAAATAAACTGTCTAGAATTGCCCCCGATGAGTAAAGGGCTTACTCTGCAGCCAATGCTATGGATAAACTGAGGAAAGCTATATGACAGATGATGATGACTCAGTTACCAAGTAGGTAACTGCGATGAGGATTTCTAAGGGAAAGGGTAGAGGAATGTTATTGGGTGTTATCTGAGCAGCTAAACTTGTATCTCTCTGGTATAGTTATTGCCTTTTTCCCATTATAATGCTTTCTGAGACTCTATAGCCATCTATTCCTATTTGCCCAAGACCTCAT
Organism: Aselliscus stoliczkanus; assembly: GCA_033961575.1. NCBI lineage: Eukaryota > Metazoa > Chordata > Mammalia > Chiroptera > Hipposideridae > Aselliscus > Aselliscus stoliczkanus. Next base: position 76,396,755 of record CM066728.1, on the reverse strand, counting down.
ACAGTAAGACCATGCGACTGAGTGTGGCTCAATATTCTCTTTCAGTTTGGGTGAGAATAAACAGGGTGATTCTCAGGCTTCGACATTCTGGAAGCCCCAAAACTTAAGCAAATTTGGATTTCCCAGGAAGCAGAAGTCTTAGTGTAAGTTTCATCATACTTCTATCTCCAGGTGATATGCAAATCACACAAAAGGCCTGTGACAGCAACTAATAGAACTTTATCTGAAGCCAGTCGCACGTTGGGCCTGACAGTGTTTAATCATGTGATACATACATGAAGGAAACTCTAGAGGAAGCTCTGAGCTCCCAGAGCACCTACCTCGACTGAATGCTGTCAATAAAAGTCTAAAGAACAGGCTAATGCAAAGAACAAGAGAAATGCAAAGACTTGGCTTGTTTCCATTCAGTGAGCATGGAAAGAAAAATAAAGGATTAATGCTGTCTGGATTAATGCAATATCAGTTATAGTGAATCAGTCATGTAAAATGTTTCCATTCCTCCTTCATTGCTGGAAACTAGTCAGGGCTGGTTTATTTGAGTGGTAATTTACCCCAAGGGTCTGGGCTGTCCTCTGAAAACAAGGGAGAAAGATTCTCTGTGGCTCTTACAGAGGCAAGCCATTCATCTTAGGGCAAAAGAGAAATAGAGAATGAGAATTTTTCCTTGTAATGGGCTCAGGAGGTGAGGAAAGCATACTTAAGGTTACTTAAAGGATTTATCTAACTGGGTTACCTGAGGCAGTGTTAGAAGTGATCTGCACAAATGTGATCTGTAGATCTCTGAGGTTCTCCATGTCAGTCTAAAACGTCTTCCAAGTCATTGCTTTCAGGATCCGTGTGAAGGCAAATAGCTCACACAAAATTCCCCATTTAAGGCAAATTCTTTTTTAAATTTTTTAAAATTAATTAATTAATTAATTTATTTATTTATTTATTTTTGAGGGCAGTGTCACTGGCCCTCACATGTGGGACTGAACTGGGGCCGCTGGCTTCCCAAGCCCGTGTTTAACCACCACGCCACTCAACCGGCCCTAAGGCAAATTCTTTACATAACATTCTCCATTCTTAAATTTCAGTAAATCAAAAATTAAAAGGAAATGAATCACCTGTCATTTTTTACATTTCCATGCTGATTCACCTTAGGTTTCCTTTGAATAGCAAGCTTTCTGAGAACATTGAAATTTTGATTTAATTCTCAGGTATTTTCAATGTAATAGCTAAAGTAAGGTGAGCTTGGTAGGAAAGAAAATTATAGAGATCTTCTACTCCAAAAGTTCGTAATCAACAACAACAACAATAAAAACTCATTTGAGATTTTTTTTCACAATAATTAAAGTAGTCTAGTCAATATTTTTACTTTGACCCAATTTAACACCTGGGATTGTATTCTATGGATATTAAACGTAGGTGAAATACCATGTGTTTTAGGGCATTTACTGCAGCATTGTATATAATAGCAAAAGTCAGGGAAAATATTCTAAATGCCTATTGAAAGGTACCTGGTAAAATAAATCACTAGATAACTGTGAAAGGGATATTATGCAGTTACTTTTAAAAAGACAAAGCTCAAAAATACTAAATATATTTTAAAATACTAAAATGGGATTAATAGCCCTAATAAATAATACTTAAAAAGCCAATGGCAAAACAGTGTTTACAGTATATTTACTACCTTTTGCATTAAAAAAATGTAGATATTTGTATACACACAGCTTATGCATGAAGGTATTCTTGTACTAACAACATTTGTTAGCCAGGTGAGTGGCACAATCACTGGAGTGGGAGGCAAGGCACTTACTTTTTCTCCAAATCATTTGTACCTTTTGAATTTTATAATGTACATTTGCATTATTTATTCAAAAATGTAAATAAAATTTTATTTATAAATTTAGGGAAAGGGTTACAGATGTGTACTTTAAGGAGGCAGGTGGTGGGAAAAAGAAATGAAGAAAATGTCACTTAAAAAAATTAACTGCCAAAATAGTCTTTTTGTGAGCAACATAAGATTCGGGAAAAACTGCCTTACTTTAACCTATGCAGTTACTAACTAATAAAGTGTGTAAGCCCAGAAGTACTTAAGAATCACTACTTGGTGATAAATATGTTTAGTTGAAGGTACAGGGAAAAAAATAGACATGTATTCATTTGAAGAGTGTCTTTCCATTGTCCGTATTGCATCACATATTCTGGGCAGAACCATCCACAAGGAAATCCCTCTCATGGAGCAAACACTACCCTGGGAACACATGCAGGAAACAGGAGTGATAAATCAGCAAGGCAAAGAGAACATAATGGATGCTGGAAACAGCTAGAGGAAGGCAGGAGGATATCAAAGTATTCAAAGAAGAACCAGAAAAACAAGACTGTTTAGATGACATCAGTGAGAAGAAAACAAAACTGGGGACACACCAACAAAAGAAGCTCCAAGATGATTTGACAGCTCGTCAGCGCTGTGAATAGGGCAGCAAACTGTCTGTATTTATTTGCTGGACGATCTGCTGGTACAGCACACAGGGGACATTGTTTTCAAGGGCAAATGCTTCCTTCTATACAAACTTTGTATTGGAATCTCAGTTGGAAAACATTAATGGAGCACCTGCTTTGAAAAGTACTGTGGGTGATTCAAAGGTGCAGAAAATAAAAGCCTGCCATCTGGGCGCTTACAATCCACTTTCAAATGGAAAACCATCAAGCTAAAACCTAAATTTAATATTACTTTGTAAACTTTAAGCCCTCCCCTCTAGAACACTTCTCTCTGGGTTTACATCTATAAAGATTTCTACTGAATAGGAGCTTTCAGCTTCTTTCCGATTTATCCCTCTGAGACAAACCAGTCAATTATCTGTATTAACCACAGTGTTTCCATAAAGATTCAGTCAACTTTTCTCCATTGTCAAAAACATCTTGGTCTATATACTTAAAATGTCTTAGAGTTTCCAATCAATAATATCTCAGATGATCTGGGATTTTGAAAAAATTAGGTTGAGAAAAAGTTTATCTTCCAAGATATTCAGAATGCTAATGTATTGAGTCAAAATAGCTTTCCTTAAGCCTAAACAAAATTCTTCCTGCTGCAATTCTGACTCATTTCTTTGGATTTGATGTTATTTAGCTCATCTTTTCATCAAAAATCTTCTTAACACAAACGAAATCAAACTTGATCTAAATAAAACAAAGGGCATCAATTCCCCAAACAGCTTCATACCTTATGCATAAATTGGGAGGGATTACAAGATAAAATGTGGGACACCAGTTAAATTTGAATTTCAGAGAAAAAAACAGGTAATTTTTTTAGTATAAGTTTGTTCCAAATATTGCATTGGCACAGGTTTACTGAAAAGATATTTATTGTTTCTCTGAAATTCAAATTTAACTGGGTAATTACATATTTTTATTTGCTAAATCTGACATCCTTAAACTTGAATAATTATTTTTAAAAGAAAAGTTGATTATAAAATAGAACTAAAATTTTAAAGATTTTAAAATTTCAACTGACAGACTGCTATTTAGCAGTTCACCAGGTCAAAGATAAAGATTACTATTTCTGGAATATATGGAACCTTTTCATTTAGTTAGCTATCTAGATGCAGAGTATCTCTGGATGGAAAATGAATGTAAGTCATTGACTTAAGAGAACTTTGAAAACAATGCACTGCTTTATTTTCCTTTATAAGAATAGAGGGTGATGGGTGCTTTCCTATTCACCTAATGCACTGATATCAGAGAGTGCTTTTCCATGTCTGACTGATGGCTTAAAAGGAAACTCTTACCAGATACCTAGTGACTCACTTTATTTTTGTGAAGTGGTCCCAAGATGTATGTGTACTGTTTTAGGCCACCGAAAGATTTCTTTCTGGAGGTACATGAGACGGATACTACAAAAAAAAAAAAAAGTATTTTTAAATGTGGAAACTTGATAGGGGCATGAAATATGAATTATACTCTAAGAAACACCCAGAAAAAGTAGAATATGAACAATAGTAAAAAAAAAAAAATCCCAAAACATTTAAAAACAAATGTAAGGGGACGATAAGGCTGAGAGAAGACAGATCCAAACAGTGAGAAAAATAACTATAAAAATTTTAAGAGATTTGAGCATCATTAGATGCTGGAAGCAAGCATGTCTCAAGCATGTCTCAAAATCAAATACAGAACAACAAACATGTTGAGTACTCTTTGTGCAGCGAGAAGGAACAGGTTTCAAAAGATAATAAGTACAAGGTATAGATTTGCCACTGTTCATTAATTAATTCAATAGATATTTATTGAGCATCTATTATGTGCCACACACTTTCCCAAGCCCTTGGAATACAGCTGTGAATAACACCTATTTAATTCTTGATCTATGGAATTTACAATATGTTTTGAAAGCTTAAGAATTATATATATATATATATATATATATATATATATATATATATATATATATGAATGAAATCAGGGTTTTCCAGTCCAGAACTTAATTATGGGAGCTTGGAAGTCATCACTCCATTCTAACAAGTAAAACATTGAACAAACTAAAAAGCAACAACTTATTAGATCCATATAAGAAGTAAGGTTACAGGACAAACTGGTGCCCACAAAACTGGAAAGTAAGATGAGTGCAAAGAAACACAATTTACAGGAGCAGAAACTCTGAAGCTAAAACCTCCACTGGAAACCGGAGCCAAAGGAGGAAAACTAAGCTATCATTTACTTATAGCTAGAGTCTCACTATGGACAATTCTGAGAGTTAAAAATTCCAGTAGAACCCAGTCACCCTCCTTACAGAAGAGCAAAAATAAAAATTACATCCAGCTTTCCCATAGAAACCATGCAAGCAAAGCAGAACAAAATATTTAAAATGAGGCAAATCAAACAATGTATAAAAAAAAATTAAATACCACAAACAAGTGAGGTTTATCCCAGATGTACAATGCTGGCATAACATGTAAAAATCAACTGACATAACCCATCATATCAAAAAACTAAAATATTTAATCATATTAATAAATACAAAAAAAAGGTGTTTGATAAAATCCAACACCCATTCATGATAAAATCTCTCAGCAAATTAGGAATAGAGAGGAACTTCCTCAACTTGATAAAGAACATTACAAAAATCCTACAGCTAACATCGTAATTACTAGTGAGAACCTGGAGGGCTTCTAACTAAGATCAGGCCAATGGGCCCTCTAATGAACAAGGCAGATATAGAACATTTTCATCAATACAGAAGGTTCTATTGGACAGTGCATCTCTAAGTGACAGAAAACAAAGACTGAAACACATTGCAAGCAAGTACTTATCTGAAATCTCTTACAAAGCGTTTTGAAAATGATTGTCTACTCGTAGTTCATGACAGAATCAAAGGTTCATTTAAGTTCATGAAACCTAGAGAGATTTGATGAAAATATCAAGACAAGTTGTAAAGGACAGTAGTTGGCCATGTTTCATAAGCTTTATCCACATTTGGAGGCATTTAATTCTGGAAGATGTAGAAAATATTTATAGGATTTTCCCTATGCTTCACAATTTTGAGTCACTACCAATCACTGATACAATAGTAGCCAAGACAGCTGTGGCAAAAATATTTCATTTCAACAAAAAGAACCTCGACTGTGAAAGAATGACATTTTTACCGGTTTCTGCCTCTCTTCCCAGATATAGCTTCAAGCTTCAAGACAATAACTCATCTTCAAATGAGTCCAAAATCACTGAAAAATAAAGGCTGGTCAAGGGTTAGATATTATTATTATTATTATTATTATTATTATTATTATTATTTAGTTTTTTTTGGCTAAAATCAATAAAGAGTAGATAGGATTGGGTGCTAACATTTGAAAACGTTGAAGTCCATACAAAATGGAGAAATATTAAAATGAAAGTTCTTTCTTAAACCCAGATATCTGATTAGAAATAGAAAATAGTTCACATTGTGACTTCCTTTATCTGATGAAATGTGAAAGTAATCAACTCTGCAATGATCATAAGAGTGAGATAAGCTTTTATTCTGGACAGCTGTTTTGTTTCCTCTCTTCTGGCCTAGAAGAAGAAAGCTGCTGTGTTGGGGTGAGGAAGGGCATGCAGACTGTGAAAAGGCCACACTAGATAGGGCTGCAAGCAGCTTCTGGGAGCTGAGAGCAAACCTCAGATGAAGCCAGCAAGAAACAGGGACATTCTTCCTACAACCACAAGGAAGTGAATTTTGTCAGCAGCAGACACACGTGCTTGGAAGACCGCAAGATCCAGAAAGGAGCACAGCCCACCACACATCTCTGAATGTGAAATTCAGCCTCCTCCTGTGTTCTCTTTTAGAGGGTCAGTCTAATTCACATTAGGGAACACTCTGGATTTTCCAGGTACTCAGTTAGCAAAACTTCCCTATGGACCTGCTCTGGACAAAGCTCCACTCCAAGGAAAAGTGGTCCTGTTCTGAGAAGAGCTATAAAGTAGCCCCACGAATACTTGACACAGATGGAGTTTTAACAAAGAAAAGTTGGAAGTGAAGAAAAGGGAAAAAGGATTTTCCAGACAGATAACAAGATCACCAGAAGGTGATCCCTCTTCTCACTGCTCCCTATAGAACCCTTATCCTACCACGAAGTGGCAAACAGGGAGACCGTGCAGTTTTTATTTTATGAACATTCCTAAGCAGAGAAATAAATCATGAATCTCTGCACATCATTTTCCTTTGTATCCTCACCAATAAGTAAAAAGTACTCTTCTTAGCAAAAATGTTAAAATGCAGCCCTCAGGCAAGCATGGCACCCTTTCACAGGATTTTTTCAGTACACGAGTCAATTCTGCAGCCATTGGATGTCAAGTGTTACAACTTTGAGGCAAGGGAGTTTAGATAAAAGATAGAATGATGAGGCAGTGAAAAGAGCTAAATTTCCTTAACTAGAAATCAACTTTTTCTTCAGAAAACATTTAGGGGTGAAAGATGGATTACCTATACCTTTATCTTCTTAGTTCTTTTATATCAGTTCATTCCATTTCACAGGTAAACTTCTAGAAACAAAATGTCCCGGATTATTTTGGAGTATGTTCATATCAGGATGTTGAATTTGGCAGAGGCTGGTCCTTTAAGATAGTAGCTGTGAATGAAGAATAATACAGTATTCGGTTTCATGGATATCAAGTATATATACACTATGTAAAAGAGAAAACACCAAAGTTTGCATTTATTGATCTGAACTGTTGAAAGAGGATTAGTTAAACCAGAGTTGCTTCATTAAGAGCTGAATTGCCATAAAACTGCCCCAAAAGGCAACTCTGTTCTTTATTTTATTATTCAAAAATACTTAAAAGTATATTTGATGTCTATAGCCTAGGTCTCAGAATTTTGGTTGTAAAATATTAATATAAAAAGCAGAGAAATGTTCATTTTTCTGACTCTAAAAAGTCCTAACTCACAGAAATGAAATAAATAAAACTGTACCCTAATAAAAGAGGTATGGAAATAGAATGATCAAGTTTGTCAATTATAGAAGAAAACATTCCATGTCTAATTATTTAGGATTCTTTAGGTTGCTGTGTGTTCTACCACTGAGTATACATATACACACAGTACATATATATACTACATATAGATACACCATATATATGTGTATATATGTGTGTGTGTGTGTGTGTGTATATATATATATATATATATATATTTACATGTATGTGTGTGTTAAAGTCAAAAGCCATTGGCTTAAATTCCAGCTAACCTACTTAAGAATTTTGTAAAAAAATTTCCAGCAACATCTTGTCTCTAAGCCTCAGGCTCTTTACCTGTAGAATGGTAAAAATAGCCTTTTCATCTTTATATTTGAGGACTATTATAAGGATTATGTACATAATATACAGTGTAATGGTGAAAATGTTGGCCTCTGAAGTCAGATTTTTGAGGCCCGATTTCAATTTCTTACTTAGTACTCTTCAACTTGGACAAGTTACTTAACCTTTCTGTGCTCAATTTGCTCTCATTAAAATGAGATAATCAATGGACTTTGTTGGAAGTTTTCACTTACAAGATTGTTGGAGGTTTTCGCTTATTTAATACCCATTCACACTTAGGCAAATGCCTGGGACATAGTAGAATTCAATAACTGTCGGTTGCATCCACCATCACTTCCATAACTGCTATCATCATTATACTGGGCTGTTGGAAAAGTCATGATGCATTTTTGCAACGAAAAACACAGCAAAAATATGTCATGACTTTTCCAACAACCCAATATAAACACTTGGCAACGTGCCTGCTATGAAGTAAGTACACATTGGATATTTGTTGAAAACTAGGTAATCTTACATTTGGATTTTTATTTTAATGGGATGTCCCTTTCTTATTCTTTGTCATGATTCAATTATATATGTTAAGGAGCAATAGGCATATTATTTTCCTCTACGATAAAATAATCCCATGATCCTTATAGCTGGACCTCTTGGCTATCTATTCTCAGTAGAATGCAAACCAGGACAATAGTTTGAAACCAATGTACATTCAGCAAACTAGAAAACCACATCATCCAAATCAGTGAAGATTAATCAAATATTTTTTTTAATGTAGAATATTGACCTATTTCTCCTTTTCTTAATTTATACATTGCCTTAACTTTCTAGATTTTCCTTCTTTATTCAAATAAGTGTATCACAAATTCCATGAAAGACAGAGGCAGTCTGGGAAAAGGGAAGCTAGCTGTGGAGCCATAAAAACCCATTTTTCCTTCATTCCAATTCAGCACAACGGAACATCCGGGATCTACAAAGCTCCGATTGTTGAGCTCAGCAACTTAAATTCTCTCTTTTAAATGATAGACCCCTTTGAATATTTAACAAGGAAATCAAATGACTTGTTCAGAACTCTCCACCTGATAACTGGAAGAGATAGGATAGGAACTTCATCTCCTGTGGTCAATTCCTACCTTTCTTCTAGCCCGCTGGACTAACTCATTTGTAAAACAGATGCAAACACATATCTGTCCTTTGAGGCCTTGGTGTGGTTGTGAGAATATTATTTATTATTACCATTACTAATTGGTAATAGTAATATAATAAAAACAAAAAGAGTTATGTAGACTGCAAGTTACTGTAAATAAAAAAATAACAATGTTATAGTTGGTTCCAAAGGTCTGTAAAACATTTTTTTCTTTGTTGAAAATGTGTTATAATAATTATTGGAAATAAATCAGATAGTAACTGCAGTTTGGAAATGATTTTTAATATGGATGTTGTTATTGCATAAATCTATTTTAACTATAATATATCTAAATGCAAGTGGTTGTAGAAAAGGTTTTATTCTCTAGAATCATTCAGATAGTATATTTTCTTTGCACCATATTCTATAAAATCTTTCAGATGGTAATTTTCCTTGCTTCTAAAGACTTAGCTTGTGTTTTTATAATTTTACAATTGTACTGGAAGAGACTCTAAGGACAGAGAAAATAATTCATGGTAATAGCTCTCTACAAAGGGTGAACCCATTTGTCTTCCAAGTCATAATGAGCTAGTTTGGGAAAGGTTTCTGGCAAGTGGAGACATTAACAAGCCCATTTTGAGAAGAGCTTTTGAACTTCTGGCAAGTGGAAACATCAGTCCCAACAAATCACTGGGAAAGTTTGGGTCAAAAGTGCAGCAGCAGGAAAGTATTTCTATTCATGTTTCAGAAAGATCAACATATCTTCATGAGCTATCATGTTTATACATATTTTAGCCAATTTTCAAGGAGGCTTCATATCCAAGAATGGATAAAGATGATTCCAGTATTGCTCAGGACAATATTTTTTTACTGCAGTTTGCAACCCATTAGTGATCATGAAAGCAATTTAGTGGGTCTCAACCATCATTTTAAAAATAATGACATAGAATAAAATAAATAGGAAATATAAGAGGGCATCCAGTATTAAAGATAATACTTCTGCCTCAGCTATGCACTTTTGCCTGATCCCAATGTAAAATGTATTTCTTACTGTGAGCTGTAGTCAACAAATGCAGAAAAGCATTGTCTGCGGTGTGGGTTTTGAGTTGGTTTGCATAAAGATAGAGAGACAAGGGGCTTTTACCTCCAGAGCTGACCCAAAGAAACTATAGATTTAAGTTGCTTCTAGCCCATTCTTCTCCAAATCAGGATAGTATATTGGGGGAAAGATGGTGAGATGGACCAATTGTCCTGTGTCATTTGCCATAGGTAGATACATTCTGGGCTTATAAAAACCATTTTTTACATTTCTGACTTCAGCACCAAACTGTAACAGGCCAAGAGTGCCAGAAAATCATACTGGCATGTGTCTACACACCACATTTTCTTTTGCCTTCAGAAACTGTTGTAGGAGATTCTGTATTTTGATGGACATAGAGATTTGCATTCTCTTACAGCTTACATATTACTTAAGTTTCCAGGAAAATTCCATAAAATTGTAAAAACTTGCCCCTTACACTAATTATTTCTCATCAATTCATAAAATGAGAATCGCTTGACATTAACCTTGGTTAATCATTTCAAACAATCGCACTAAGGCAGAGGAAAGTTTGCAATACCTTGATTTCAGACTTGTAGGCTCCAGAACTGTGAAACAATAAATTGCTGTTGTTTAAAAAGAGAAAGAAAGATCAGCTTAAAGAGAACCAATTTAAGAACTCCACACCCAATTCAATTAGTTTACATTAATTTACTTTTAAACTTTTCTAAAGGAAATGAATGTTGGCTGGCTGATCACAACTTCCCCTTATTGGATTTTATAAAGAACTATAAATAAAATATGACTGGATTAATTTGTATACATTTCACATGTACCAATTTTAATTTTTTCAAACATGATTAAAATGCCTCAAGATATTATTATTCTAGAATAGTGATATCCAAAAAAACTTTCTGTGATAATGGAAAAGCTCTATATCTATATTGATCAAATGGTACACACTAGCTACACATGACTTACGAGTATTTGAAATGTGGCCAGTGTGACAAAGAAAGTAAAATTTTATTGTATTGAAGTTTGATTAACTTAAAGAGAAATTTATTTATTTATTTATTTATTTATTTATTTATTTTTTGAGGGCAGTGTTACTGGCCCTCATATGTGGGACCGAACTGGGGCCACTGGCTTCCTAAGCCAGCACTTAACCACCGCGCCATTCGGCCGGCCCTTAAAGAGAAATTTAAATAACTACATATGGCTACTGGCTAAGACATTGGACAGAACATAGAGCTTTAATTTCCATGCTAATTCAAAACATATTAAAATCCCTCTTTTCTATTAATGTCCTAAAAATTAAATCACTCATTTATGATAGGGTGACTTTTTATCCCATCTTGTTATTCACTCTTTTCAAGTCTTCCCTTTTATGTGCATCTCTTAATACTGTCCTAGACATAGTAGGTACTCACTAAAGGTTACCCCTTACTTTTGTTACTACTATTATATTTCATTTACTTTTGACACTAAATTATCCTTAAAACGTAATTGAATCAGAATATTTTAAGAATTTGTTGTGATAAATTGAAAGATAGGCATTATTTTGGGCAAAGTTTTTCATACTGCAGATTGAAATCCATTAGTCATTCATGAAAGCAATTTAGTGATGTATAAGCATTATTACATGAACCCTGTTTTGTCACAAGGATTATAACTAATATCTGTTTTACTAGATATTTTTAAAGAAACATGGTAGGTTCCAGGTAGATAAATTGTTTTTAATTTCCTTGTGCAACTTCTTTTACTTCTTGGGCCCGAGTGTACTGATTTATTGAATGGGGGATAGGACTAAACTGGATATCACAGATGGAATGCCTATGGGATCTCAATGGTGTCTTAACAAATGCAGTAGGGTGAGTGTAAGACAATAAGGTATAAAAATACTGTGTTTAACTGGACAATTCACATCCTATCTAAAAAAAAAATAAAGAACACCACTAAGCTCCAGCCAATGTTGTCCATATGTAAATTCAGACCCTGTGCTTCTAAATGCTTTAGTTTTTCAAGATGCACCCAAAATTTTGATTTTATAAGTGTTGCAACTAAACACGCGAAACATTAAAACATTAAACATTAAGCATTAAAAAATAATTGGAGTCAAGTAAATGTGAAGGTATGCAAATTATAATTCAATAAATTAGGTCTGAGTGGGGCCTGAGATTCTGGGTTTCTAACAAACACTCAGGTGGTGATGGTGCTTCTGGTTGTGGGTCATACATTGGAGGAGCAAGGCCACAAAAACAGTTGATGAGAAGTATACAAAAAGAAAGTGTCATTGGTTTTGAATATATAAATTTAAGAAAATATATTCACATAAATAAAGGCAACCTACTCTTACAGCAAATTTTCTTTTTAAGACTGTAAGTATATATACATCCCCTTAAGTTTTCAAGATTTATGAGAGCACTTTAAGTGTTACGTTTTTAGTTACCTTACACACATTTAAGTGAAAATCATTAATTACAATTTTATGAAAATTATCCTAATTCATCTTATCTTTCCAACAAAAGATAGTTTGCATAATTCTGTCTACTTCTTAAAATTCTGTCACATTAAAATTGTAACTTATGTTTTGGCAGTCAAAACTAGTTTCGAAAAGGTAAATCACTAGAAAGAAAAAAAGAAAAAACTTACTTGCCATTTTTTTTTTAAATAAGAATGTCTAGATTCGAGCTTAATATGTGCTTTAAAAGAGATCAAAGGAATTCCTAAAATGATTCTTATGGGGTGTCTTATGCGTGTTCATTCATAGCAAATGTCATAACCACACATGTTCTCTTAATGAAAGACAGGGATAATGAGTGATGTAGTTACCACTGTCACTTTCTGGTAAGAGGTGTGGGCACCTGCTTTAAGTCTCCAGGTAAGGATTACTCATTTCCTCTGACATCTTCAAATGTTATTCTGAACTAAAGGTGACATAATCTGTTGCTGCAGTCACATCCAAACACATGAAAAGTCTCTGAATCAAAGGAATTCAGCACCAACTTTGCTTTGCTACTGTTCTTCAAGGGTTTTCATGCACCAGATTTGAGACATCTATATGAGGTTGCCAACCAGCAATCCTTTAAAATATTAAGTAATCATTCATCGCCCTTAATGGCCCAGCTACAGATATTTGTTTCCTGCTGAGATCAGAAAGTAACCTAGCTGTAGAAACTGTGAATTATTTTAGATGGCAGAGTTTTTTGACTAAGTGCCTTAATCTTAACAAGTTAAATGAGGTGATAAATAGAAAAGAAGTCTGAAAAGTAGGACACAAAGGAATAGAAAAGCCAAATTGGCCTTTTTATTTGACAGAATTCCTCCTCTTTGCAGTGTTTAAGTCTCATCAAGAAGTCACATTTGAATTTTAAAAATAATGTTAATATGTGTTTTCCTTCAAATGCACTACTAAATTACTATCAGGAAGACCTGGTTTTGAAGTTGCTTTGCCATTTGCAGAAAAAGGCCATATAAAGACTGCAAGGTTAGACCTGAGGGTTTTTTTTTTCTTTTTTCCTCCATTTTTTTTACTGAATTTTCTTTCTATAATTTTATATCAGTAAATGAATTTGAGGTGATAATAGGTCTGACTTCAAAGCATAATTTTCAGAGTCAAAATGACACCTTCATAAAGTTAAGGATAAGGAAATCATCAGGATCAAGTTTGAAAATAATTGAAATGGGTCACTGCAAAATAAGTCTTTTTTTTTCCATTGGTCTTCAAAATCTTTCCTTAGATTAAACTTATGTTTTAACTTAATAAACTTTGTCCTTGCATGATATTTGACATTAACGTCTTGGATTATTGCTGCATGCTGCTAACCATCACAACTTATTTCATGTTAACATCTTCATAGTTCATTCATGTGCCAAGAAGTATGCTTGATTAGGGATACAAAGATTAAATGCACTCTTCCTCCAAGAGTTCACAGTCTACTGGGGAAACAAATATGTAACCATGTCAGTATGACATCGTGGCAAAAATGTACAGGATACCAAGGAACTTTGAATAAGCAGCACCTAACCCAGACTGGTCATAACAAGCAAGGGTTCCAGGGACATGGATCATTGGAAGAATGAAAGGAAAATAAAGGAGAAGAAAGGCATTTCAGAATGGAGGGACAAGCATGTGCAAGGCCAAGGAATAGATAGATTAGATTCTTTCAAGAAAACAACACCAGATTTTAGACTGAATGACTCATAGTAACTGGAAAAACAGGGAAAAGGGCAGCAAGCTGAAACATGAACCTGTAGAGGGAAACAGGTTCAAGATAGTGAAGCATTTTGGGTGAAATATTAGGGGCATGTTAATCGATAAATTGAATTTTGGCCACTTTAGCATAAGTTCTAACCGTCCTAATAAAAATTATCTGATAAACAGATACATCTTGTCTGAATTAAATATTTGTGAAGCCTATAAAAAAATTTATAACCAGTGTTCCTGAATTCCCATGTATACTGAGGACATAAAATCTCAGGAGAGTCTAATGCTTTCCTACTCCCGCCCAAAATAAAAATGCCAACATGACATTGGTCAGAGGGTAGTAATGTCAGAAAAAGATTATAATATCTTCTACAGGAAAGGCACAGTGGCAATTACAGGACAGATAAACCATGACCACTTATGAAGCCATAAAGCACAAAATTAAAACTTTCAAATTCATCAGTAGTTCAAACATAGATTCCCTGAGGATGTCATGGACAGCATGATAAGTATAGTAAACAGCACTGCATTACATTTTTGAAAGTTGCTAAGAGAGTAGATCTTAAACGTCCTCATCACAAGAAGAAAAATTATAACTGTGAGGCAATGGATGTTAACTAGAATTATTGTGGTGATGATTTCATAATATATACAATTATTGCATCATTATATTTACCTCTGAAACTGATGTTATATGTTAATTATATCAAGAAAATAAATTTTAAATAATTGTAAATGCATACATACACATATAAATACAAACATACATAAATAGAATATTTCCTAAGGCTGGGGAAATCTCTAGGTTGAAGGATGATGAGGAAAAGAAAGAAATAAGACATGGGCAATAGAAGCTTTCTTGAGATCAAGAATTAATTGGGAGAAAAAGGAAAGAGTAATGATTTAAAAAAATAAAAAAATAAAAACAAAGGCAAAAGCTTTGGTGAGAAATAAGTATGAACTGAATGGAGTGGATAGGAGAAACTTGCAGAGGAAATTTAAATTACATAGCAACAGTGTTTTGTCCATAGTTTAACCACCTTGGACACTTTCTTATCACCTCGTTCCTTTTGATCTTTTCTCTCTTTTGCTTTGAAGTGAACATCTTATTCCAGTTCCTTCCTGGTGTGGTCTTTCTCTGGCCCTTTGAGATTTTTTTCATTTAATGACAAGCACTATAAACTTCTCCTCTAGGCAGTGTTCCTTTTAAAAGTGGAAATTGCAGTGGAAACTCTTATTTCCACCTCAATCCCCTGTTCTACCCTCACTACCACTTAGGCTCACATCATCTTTGTCAAGACTAGTACACAGGGGGACAATATTGTACAGTGATTAACAGCAGGCTTTCTGGAAGCAAACTGCTTAACGTGTTCCCAAGGCTGCCATTCCTCTCTGTATTTTCTTGAAAAAAGTATTTAACTGCCCCATTACTCCATTTTCCAATGCATTAATACAAAATAAAAAAATGACAACATTGACCTTATGAGACTAACCCCCATACCCCGTGGCCTATCACTGTGGGTGAGATGTCTGGAATTGCAGGTACACATTGCAACTATGAAGGCAGGTCGAGAGCATCACGGCAACCATGGCCCCGACATTTTTGGGCCACTGTGCCAGCCCTGAATTACCTATCTCCATAATGCTCCACGTAGGGGAGGAAAAATAAACACCCTATCTTGTTCAAGCTACTTCATTTAGACTTTCTGTTACATGCAGCTAAATGTAACTCCTAACCAAATAAAATAGTCTATCCAAAGTCAAAGCCCTTCTAAAATCCCAATTCCTTTATAAAATTCTCTCTCCAACTCATTTTTCAGTTGGATCAGAAGGGACTTCTCCTTCCTTTGAATTCTTACATTGCTCATTACCTCTAATTTGCAACTTAAACGTTGCTCACTTATCCTTTATTAGAGTCACAACAGGTCTACGAACTACATGAGGGAAGGGACCTAACCCTGTTTGACCAGGGGGCCGATAGTATGTTATTCTAGAGATACTTGTTTACTGCCTGATTGATGTAAAGCAGGTATTTTGGGTGTGGGAGAGGAAGGAAGACATGATTTTCTCTAACAAAAGGTTCAATGGTCTGAAAAATAGATAGGCAAATTAAATTAAAGCAATAAATGTATAGGACAGATATCCAAGAGTTTTGAGGTAGTAGGCTGTTTCTGCTATTTTTTTTTAAGACAACAAGCATAAGCAATTAGTCATTTGTATGCTAAGAATAAACAACAGTTGAATCTGCCTTCTGTTTTCCAAAGCAGAGCATGGCATGTTATTTTACTCCATAGTAACATCAAACAAAGGTGAAGCTTCCTTTTGGTACAGGTAGCTTGAATGTATCTTTACTATTTAATAGATGGGCTCCTATGTCCTTCAGCCATAAGAATTTTTATGGATGTTCGCTTTGAAAACATGTTTGGGAGATCTGTATAGACATTTTTATCTCTTGTCTTTTGTTTTTTTATGAAGTCAGCCTCACAGGAGCTCTGTTGGCTTGGAATCTAGAGCTTCATCCAATATGATAATAGAACACTCAATTATCCCACAGAGCTGGATGCCATATTTGGCAGATGCCATGACAATTTTCCCTTTGTAAACAACAATGAATTATTTCCCTGTAAGTAAGTCACAGTGGGAGGTAGAATAACAGAACTATAAGGGATCTCAAGTAATCACTAGATCCATTTACCTGCAGCCCATCAGATGTTTAGAGACTTGGATATTGGAGAACCTGTATCTTACTTTGCAGGTATTTCCTGAATCTTGGTAGCTCAAATTTTTAATTCTAAACATTCACTAGTGCAAGGATATTCTTTTTTTGTTTGTTGTTTTTGTTTTTTTTTAAGATTTTATTGGGGAATTGGGGGAGGGGAACAGACGAGTTGCTGTCCTTTCGTTCTTCAGTCTAGCTGTGGAGGACATTGCCTCACTGGCCCATGTTGGTATCGTCATTGCGATCTTCCCAGGTCGGGCAGTCGCTTGCGTGCAAGGGTATTCTTGTTCTCCATGTTGGATGTATTTCCCAACTTCATGCCTCCCTAATGCCTTCATGTCTATGGGTTGTGTTAGGGTAGGCTAGGCGACAACAATGACTACATTTACAATGCATAATGGCTCAAACACAATAAAAGTTTGTTTCTCACTTATTTCATTGTCCAAAGTAGGTGTTTCTTACCACATGATAACTCTGTTCTATTTGGTGATTCAGCTACCCTGCCTCCTGTCATATTTCGGCTCCATCATCTTCACCATGAGGTTCCCAAGTCTTGCCTCAGGGTACGAGGGAGGGAAGGAAAGTAGTAGAGGGAGGTCAGGGGTCATCATCCAAATCATTGAAAAGGAGAAAATACCTGGAAGAGAGTGCATGTGGGAGACTCGCCTGGAAGTGACCCGCCTCCCTTGTACTCTTTCATATCTATGTGTAAGGCGGCCTGAAAAATAAGGGTGGCTCTCTCCAGAATAGAATGGAAATGGATTTTGGTGAAAAGCCAATCATTTCTGTCACACAGATTCTGTTTTCCCATGGCTTTAAAGCATCCATTCATTAATTCAGTAAATGTTTATAGAGTTGCTACCCTTTATTGCTTATAATCTACTTGGGGAGAGACATATTAATTACATAGTCACAAGATATAATTATAAACTGAGACAAGTACATGAAGGAAAAGTACCGAGTTCTATGAGAGTGTATAACAGGATGCCTGGCTTAGAAAGGGAACCAGGTGAAGCATCTCTGAGGCAAGGACACTTGAGCTGTCACCTGAAAATTGAATGAACTATAAGTATAATGCCCTGTTATTTATCCCAAAACAGTCTCCCTCTCTCCCTCCCTCCCTCCCTTTCCTCCTCCTCCTTCTCTTCCTCCACCACCACCACCACCACCTCTTTTCCTCCCCTCTCCTCTCCTCTCCTCATGTTTCAACCAACCACCATTACCGACAATCCAACACATGAACCTCAGGCTCTTTTGGAAACAATTTTGGGGGTCAGGTCACCTCAATTCACAAGTATTACTGGAAAGATTCGAAAGGAAGCATTGAAAACTCTCATAAGCAGCATAGACACATTTTATGGAAAATTGGAAAGTCATTTAGAACACAGTAGAATCTCTAGTCTTCCTTCCCCATGACCTCTTCTGTCAATTTTTGTTTCCCTCTCTGTTTCTACTCAAGCTACCCCTGCCAACTCTCTTTCCCCCTTTCCCCAACT
This sequence comes from Aselliscus stoliczkanus, assembly GCA_033961575.1. NCBI lineage: Eukaryota > Metazoa > Chordata > Mammalia > Chiroptera > Hipposideridae > Aselliscus > Aselliscus stoliczkanus. Next base: position 76,378,407 of record CM066728.1, on the reverse strand, counting down.
CCATCCTTCTTTCTTACCCAGGACTTCTATTGCCACATGGTTTCCGATTTCCACTTTCTTTGTGTTTCTTGGCTTTTGGGTTATTTCAGTGTTTATGCCACAGATCTTTTGCTACCACTGTTTTTTATTATTATTATTATTATTATTATTATTAATTAATTTACTTATTTTGGATTTTTTATGTTCATTACCCCAAGAGAGGACAGAATTTGAAACATTAGTCACTGTTCCCTGGACATCCCATAGGTGGCTACCTTAGGCTCAGGGATAAATCTCTCAGTGGGGTGCGGCCAGAGTGCTGAGTATGTCTGTGGCTCCTGAGACGAAACATGAGGTCCTATTTTCATTTGTGGCCAAGATGGACCAGATTTACTCTTCAGGTTGAAATATTTTTTTTAATATGCACAATGTATGAAATAATACTCAGACATTGAATATCTGTTCATGAAGGATAGTGGTTCCTAATGGAGGGGAGACATAAAATGTGAGCCCTAAAATTGATCATTTACTGTCTGGAAGGTGTTACTAGGCCACAACTGAGGGAGGGAGACCCCAGGTAGGGCTCAGTGGTTCTCTTAGTTGGGGACATGAAAGTGGGCGTCTGGGAAATCGGAACTAAATAGCTGATTATTTTAGGCTTCATGCCTATTGACAAATAGGTGATCTGTATTTTATAACTGTTGCCAGATCTCTCTTCTCTAGCAGTACCCCTTGCTCTGAAATGTGTTTTCCAATTAAAACACTGCTTTCCTCATATCTTAATTAAGTTTTGTTAGTCACTCTCCATCCCATTTTCCTATTTTGTTTTTTCAAGCACATATAACTATGTAAAATATTTTATTTATTCAGTCATGTAGTTTTAAAAAAATTGCCCATTAAGTTAAGAACCCTTTCTGTTCTGTTCACCTCGTTTTATCTGGGGTCTGAAACTATATGAATGCAAAAAAAAAAAAAAAGTGAATGGAAGGAAAGAGTTCACAATATGAGATGATAAGTAGTAGTTGGCATTTAAACCCTTTGGGTGTGTTTGAATTTTAAAATAATAACTTATTATTGTTATTTTTAAGTCTGGATCTATTAGAATTTATGAGGGAGATAGGACCTGCTGACATAGGCTTTTCTACTGAGGCCATAAAGAGAAGTGCCATCTACTAGAGGTGGTCAATTTCTAAAAGAAGTTACCTCTCCTAATACTTCTAATTTTTTCCAATATTTAAAGTCTCTGATTAAGGAAATCTGTCTCCTAAGTACATGAAAGTTACCTTGCATTTATTTTACAACTAAAACAGTTGAAACAAAGGAAAGGACTGATTCAGTTGGCAAGGACCCATAAGATACTGGAGACCTTGGAAACTCTTCCAAAGTTGGAGCAAGAAATGAGGCAGGCAGGAAGGAAAGCTTTAGGATTTCTAGTCTCAGGAACAAGAATTAAAGTTTAAAACCCTAAGCTTCTTCCTTTCCTTCAGATGGGAAGCAGACTTGGAGCCACAATTATAAAGTCTTTGACAAAATTCGGGATATTTTTAATTTCTCTACATTTGTGTTCAATTTGTTATTCATAAGGATTTTCAATAAAAGTCTGTAAATGGGTCTTTTATTTGTACCATCCATTAGAGTTGAAAAGACCACAGAATAATGTTTGTCTCATAGCAACAATGATAGGTAACATTTACTGGGTGCTTATTATGCATTAGGCTTTGTTCTAATCACTTTACATTTATTTATTTTTCTTCATACCAAACCTACAAGGTGGCCAAGGCACTAAGAAGTTGAGAGATTTGTCTAAGATCACAGGGCTAATCAGTGAGAGAATCAGCATACACAAAGACTGAGTTCTTACACTCAACGCTACGCTCATCAAATATAATGCACTATGTATATACTGCACTATCAAATAATATGAGAAAAAAGCAAAGAGAAGAAAGTTATCTTACCAAATAAAATATATTGCAAGGTAACAAACATTAAAACAACATAGCATTGTTACCAAAATTGATCTATGTGACAATATAGAAAATCCAGAAATATAATCATATACAATGATTATATAATAATTTCATATTAGATCAAGCAAGCTCCTTGAAACAATAGGAAAGACTTATGCTGATATGATGTGTGTGTGTATATATATATATTAAATAATATGTTACTATTTCATATATATTATATATATATGCACACAGTTCAGGGATAAAGGGCAAATAGACAAACAAATGTTTTATAAGAATCATTGAGTTATTTATGTAAATTAATTGCATTCAGTAAAATGACAGTATATGAATTCATTTCTTTTCTAAATTAGCAATGATCTAGATATCCTAGGTTAAAGAGGCTGAATTTGACTTACCTAAGTGTTGGTCTATTTTAAATCCAAAATGTCAGTCTGCTAGGGCTGTCTTAATAAAGTACCACGAACTGGGTGGCTTAAACAACAGAAATTTATTTTCTCAAGTTTCTAGAGGCCAGAAGTCCAAAATCCAGGGATCACCAGTGTTATTTTCTTCTGAGAGCTATGAGGAATGGATTCATTCTGGGCCTCTTTGTTTGGTTTGTAGGCAGCCACTTTCTCTCTGTCTCTTCACATTACCTTCCTTCTATGTGTGTCTCTGTGTTCAAATTTTCCCTTTTCATAAGATACCAGTAATGTTGGGTTAGTGACCTTAAATGACCTTATTTAACTGAATTACTTAGGTAAAGATCTTATTTTCAAATAAAGTCACATTCTGAGATATTGATGGTTAGAACTTCAACATATCTTTTCTTGGAGTGACATAATTCAACCCATAATCTTTAATATTTGAGTATACACTGTAGTAGCCACAGACCCTTTTCAGCAGCTGTCCTGTTGGCCTCACTGATGTTTTCTTAAGCAGATTCCAGTCAGTTAACCATGTATGTCTAATCTTTTTTGAGAATTAATCAAAGTTATATTTAAAACCCCAGCACAACATTCTCCTGGATGACATAAAAGAGGTTCTCACTCATTTTGCATGAAGACAAACCCTATCGAGATGAACAACACACATTTCTTGGGCCTTGTCCAATATTCCTGTAGTTTTATAAGAGCAACCTTAGTGTTTCAAAAATCCCATATCATGAAAGAAGCACAACAATCAAATACACAACACACTCCTTCACAACAACTTGGATATCACAATGGGGAAATAAGCACTTTACATGGGAGACAGAAGAAATGGGTTAAAGAAACAAACACTGGGTGTGGCCAAAAATTAGTGGAGCTATGAAGGGGAGGTAAAATCTCTGTCCCATGATCCCAAGATATCTGCTGTCACAGTCCAACTGCCAGCTTCACCACACCCCCATGCCAAAACAACACCACTCCTCTCATTACTTGGTGGATTATCAACTGTGATTTAAAAGGTGGGCACAAATATTTATCTCTTTATAGCGCAATGCAGAAATGGAGTGTATCACCTTCATCTCTCAGTCCCTCTCTTTTCATTTTATCAGCAAGCCCTCACCTTATTATCTCCAAAGCACATCTTGGAACCATCCAGATTTCTGCATCTCCACTGTTGTCATGTTTATCCAAGCCGCCGTTTTCTCTTGCCTAGGCCACTACATATACTCCTGTGTCTGGCTTCACCATAATGCCAGGCTAATCTATTCTCCACAGAAGAGCCTCTCACCTATTTGGAATACTGCAGTGAGTCTTTAAATAAAACCCAAAGTACTTACCAGATCGCACCACCTGTCTATCTTCCTCCATCTCATTTATTTTCCTTCTTTCCCAGTATGTCCAGCCTCTCTGTTCTCCTTTTAGTTCCTTGCGTATTCTAGATATTTTCTGTCCTTGGGTTTTTCACACATTCGCTTTCCTCTTTCTAAAACCTTAGCTAATATTCAACCAGCATTCTACCATGCAATTGCAGTGGTTGTGAATACAATGAATTACCTCTTCATCCCACTGGTATGCAATGTGACTCCACACCCCTACACAACCCCACATATATTCATCTTGCCCCTTTCTTAAAATCTGGACCTCCACCCTACCCAGTAACTAAAGGAACAATGCCTGGTCCTAAGGAAGACCTGTAAGACCTTGTATTGGTCTCACAATCAGAGAAACAAAGCCTGTAGGCCATGTATATTAAGGGATTTATTTCAAGGAATTGGTTTATGCCATTGTGGGGGCTGGCAAAGCAAGTGAGGGTAGGAAGGGCAGCCTGGGAATTGCAGGCATGAGCTGAAGCTGCATCCATAAAAGAATGCTTCTTCTTCTGGTAAGCCTCAGTTCTGCTCTTAAGGCTTTTCAACTGATTGAATGAGACCCACCGAGATTATGCAAAATAATGATTAGGAACATTAATCGCATCTACAGAATATCCTCACCGCAATACTTGGATTAGTGTTTGGACAATTCAGGACTGTAGCCTAGCTAAACTGACATCTAGACATTGTTTCAGCACTGTAGTTGGTATGGTTACTAGTAATTCGATGTTTTTAATGTCATCCCTGGCTGAACTCTCCCCTTTTCTTCTCCCTTGCTCTTTAGAGGGTGAACTCCTTTTCTACTTTCCATCCTTCAGAACCCAACTTAAAAGTCACCTCCTCCCAGAGAACTTCCCTCACTATCCTCTCTGGCAGGTCCCTCAGAAGAACCTACCTTCTATTCTTTCTCTGCCTCCATTCTTTCTCTTCACTGCACTTACCACGATTTGTTAACTATGAGTTTTGTTTGCTTACTGATTTTGTCTGTCATTCTCACAAACCTGTGTGTCCCCCGAGTGCTGAGGCCTTTATTTCTACATCACTATATACTAAGAGTTAATTACCATGACTAATACATAACAGGAGCTCAATTAATATTCGTCAAAGAGTGAATGTCATCAGAGATTACTATCATTTGACTGAGACACAAAGATCCAACTTGCTATATACTTACACATTGCAGTGTGTCTTGCCCTAAAGCCACCTTTCATGATCAGAGGGCCAGTTAATCAGAAGTTATTGTCCTGGCACAAGCAAATGTTCAATGTGAACACATTGGTGAATCATTGCTTTTAGAGGAAACCACTTAGAAATGGCTGATATTAAGATTCACAATTGGATTTCCTCCAACTCAAATCAGATAGTCACTAATTGATGTGGGCTCCTAAAGCTCACCACCACATCCGATCATAACACAAAAGTACATAACACAAAAGTATCCTACAAACTGCTGAGAATGTCATTAATCTCCTCACTTCCCAACACTTCTAATCGTTTTCCTCTCTCCTGATCCAACAACATATGTAAAAGATATCTGCCCTTAGATTCCTTATTCTGTGTCTGGGATATTGGGCAGCAGCGCCTACTGCATCAGTAGCCTTCCTCACAGGTTGAATAAGGGTTTTATGGCATTTGTTGATAAAGTGGGTTATCACCCCACACACACACACACACACACACACATACACTTACTTGCTAACACATACAGGCATTGTGAGTCCCCAGTGGAAAAGTCTTTAGGAGACGTATGTATTTGATAGCCTTTTGCACCACTCTTAACTTCCTAGGATAAAATAAGAAAGTAATTAGATGTATCTTAGAAGAACTTTATATATTGGGACAAAAGCATACCATTTTAGAAAGTGATAAAACTGTTTCTGTACACAGCAGAATTACATGGCTCTGTTTAAGATACAATGATGACTCTTTATCAAGGAGACTAAGGTGGTTCAGAGTAGTATATGTACTATCCTACAGATTACCTAAAACAAGCCATTAAGCAGTAGCATCTATACAAAATTCCTTCCATATTTCTAATTTTGGCCAGTCACCCTTCTTGATCTGTTTACTCTGCTATAAGAATAGGAAATATTAGAATAAGGTATGGACAAGGTCAATTAGAAGAATATTGCATTTACTGTGAGATCAGCCCAAGACAAAATTGTGAAGTAGGTGAAGTTTAAATCAGAGGTCTTCATTCCAAAATTGGATTATTTCTTAACTTTGAGATTATTTTTGTCTTCCCCTCAGGAACCATAGTTTCCTTTTTCTTCCTTTTAAGATATAACTCAAAATCCTGTGCCATCCTACCCACAATCAAATTTCCCTTCTCTGACTTCCTATAACTCAGTTGGCTCCTATTATGCCAACTTGTCCTGTTATTTATTTTATTTTTTTTTTGAGGGCAGTGTCACTGGCCCTCATATGTGGGACTGAACCGGGGCCACTGGCTTCCCAAGCCAGCGCTTAACCACCACACCCCTCAGCCGGCCCTTTGTCCTGTTATTTTTCATTATAGATTAATTTACTTGTTCCCAAATTAAATTATGAATTCCTAGACGGCATGGCACTATTTTCTATGTCTTTATTTCCTTATCATCTCTCATCACATAGATATTTTGCCAAATCTAGTGTGACCTAATAGTGAGGTTATGGCAGAGACAACATGACTTTTCATCAAAATTTGCCTTCTCAGGGCCGGCCAAGTGGCACGGTGGTTAAGCGCTGGTTTGGGAAGCCAGGGGCCCCGGTTCGGGTACCACATATGAAGGTCACTGACACTGCCCTCAAAATTTGCCTTCTCCTTTTTCTAAAAACACAGCTAGAGCATTTCCCAGTCTCCTCTACAGGGAAATAATATCTTGTAATGGAATGTACAACTTACAGACTTGTTCCGTTTAAGCTTATGTCTCCCTTCCCATGCTTCTTTCTCCTTTTTCTGATAAGAATAGGTCCTTAGGGATTACTAAACACACAAGATGGAATGAGCTTAAGTCCTAAAATAATCTTGGTGAGGAAGCTGCCCAGAGATCAGGAACATCTGCTTTAGACTATTATGTAAGCATGAAATATATATTGCATTTGAGTTGTCACATATTTGTGGGTCTACTTGTTATAGCAGCTAGTAGCTATTCTATTGCATCCAGTAATTCTAGTAGAAAGAGCTTGAGCTGGGTTTAATACTTATCTTTGCCACAATGACTAAACTATGTGATTTAAGGCAAATTACTTAATTTCTCTGAGGCTCAACTTCCTCATCCATCAAATGTAGGTAATTACAGCAACTACCTCAATCAGTTTGTTGTGAGAATTAAATAAGTACACACAGTTACTTAAAACAGTGCTGGCATCTAATAGGTACTCAATCAATGTAAGTTCAGTATCTCTCAGGTGTATACTTAGGATTACTTTCTGACAAGCAAAAACTATATTCAGGGTGGCAAAGTGGCTCATTGGTTACGAGTTGGCTTGGAACGCCAGCTCTGAGCAGCAGGGCCCCGGTTCAGATCCCACATAAGGGCCAGTGATGCTTTGCCCTCTACAGCTAAGATGTTGAACAACAGCTTGACCTGGAGCTGGGCTGCCATGAGTCATAGGTGAGATGGCATAGGTTGCAGTGGGACTGGCCGGCAGCTGGCATGCATTTTCATGAGCTGCTGTGAGCCACCGTGAGCAGGCATACAATGGCAGGTGAGCGACTGCCTCTCCTGGGAAGAGTGCAATGATGATACCAACATGGGCCAGTGAAGCGACGACTCTACAACTAGACTGAAGAACAAAAGGACAGCAACTTGTCTGTTCCCTTTCTGCAATTCCCCAATGCTGTTCGCTTCCTCAATTCCCCAATAAAATCTTTAAAAAACAAACAAACAAACAAAAGCTATATCCCAAGAGAGTCTAGGAAACTGGCATTAAAATAATTTAATTTTCTGTTCCGACAGTTGTAGTGGAAACTCCTTGAAGATGAGAGCCATGCTTCTGGGTGGGGGTAGGAGGCAATAGCAGATGTTGAGAGCGGGGTGAGACATGCTAAACAAGACTGAAAAATAATATTTAATAATATTCCTTGAACTCCTAGAACTTGACCCCTGGCAGTGATCTAAGATTTTAGTTTAGAGTATGTAAAGACTTCACATTAGGCGAGGCTGTATCTAAACAGATAATTACGGACAGACAATTACACTGCTATTTAGGTTAAATGTACTCTCTACAATGGGCTATTCAGTATCTGAGGAGTTAGTATGGCCTTCCCTTGGGTATTGATGATTAAATGACAAGTTGTCCAGCTCATCATTTGTTTTAAATAGAGCAAGAAGGCTCACTTGACATGCTCTTGATTTGGTCAAGTTGCATTTAGATGGAGGAATGAAGTTGTCATGGTCTTTACTGTTGGCTCCTGTCTAGTCCTAAGAGTTCTCAACACACAACAGCCTCTCTGCAGCATGCAATAAGCAAGCCTGAATAAAGCAAAACTTAATCAGGAATATGCTGGTAGGCTGAATAAACCTTTGATATCTGCTTTTAGGCAACTTTAGGTTTCTTGCATGAATATATTTTTATTTATATAACATTCAGTCTTTATGTTCAGAGTTTGAACATATAATTTGCGATCATCTCCTAAATCTATTCCTTTTATTTTCAGGAGATTTAACACATTTTTTAAGATGGGTATTTGGGCAGTGGGAGGCCACAGTAATTTGTTCTAAGATGAAGGTTGTGCATCTAAATAAAACTTACAAATAATTTGAAGTAATGCTATGCTCTTCTACAATTTTCTATAAAGGTCACAGGGATTTGGCACTGTTTATTTTTATTTAAGAAAAAAAACAACAGATTTTTTTGAAGGCCAATTTTTTTAAGTCATCCAAATCTGGAAACCAGGCAAGAATATATATTTAAAGCTGACCAAATAAAGATGTATGTTTATTGCAACATTGCTTGAAGTTACAAAAACAAATAAAGTCAAATTTATATATATATATATATATATATATATATATATATATATATATATATATAAACAAACAACAAAAAACACACCCAATGTCCATGAATATGGAAATGGTTGGATAAATTACACACACATATATAAATATAATTCCATATATGTAGAAAAAATCCAAAAAAACCCAAACTCTCTATACTTGTGAATATACATTTTAATACAATTTTATGTAAAGAAAGTTATGGAAAAGTATACATATACTCTTTCATATTAATTAGTTTGGGGTTAGGTAATCAGGGTTGTGAGTGGACTATGTTAGCTTTTTTATGTATCTGTATTTTTTGAAGGGTACAACAGGAAAGTTTTACTGTTGCAATTTTAAATAATTTATAAATTTTTAAAAGCCTTCAAATACGGAAGGAATTCTTGAACATGAGTATCCACAAAAACAGAAAATTTTACATTTCCTAGGATTTTACCAAACTTTTGTACTACAATACCTGTCTTACATCCCTGAATCTATAAACATTTTATGTAACTGGTATTCTGTCAAAAACATGCAATGCTGTGGAGGGTCATGAAAGCAACACATACATTCATTTTAAAAGAAATGTGAAACAGAGAATATTGCAAGTTTGAACATAAAAATGGTTAAAAACAAGCTTCTCTTAAATGGGAATAATTTTTTAATTATTGCTTGGGAAAACTACTCCACATTCTATTAATTTGAAATGAAGAAAGGAAAGAAGAAGGGAGGGAGGGGATAAAGTGGGGACCAAGGAAGGGAAGATAAAAGGAAGAAAGAAAGGAATGAGCAAAAAAAATAAGGAAGGACAAAGAACTAATTAGGATACCTTGACAGCCATTTTTACCACGGGTGATTGTGGGAAGCCTTAAGGCATTAGGGTCAAAAGAAGAGAAGAAGATATGGTGGCAGAAACCAAGTTTCAGAGCATCGTTATGAGGTAGAGTGTAGAGGCCGATGTTAGACTAAGTGGAATTTGAAGACTTGCATATTCCCCTTTCTCTCATCAAAGCATGATAAATTTAATTGGTACTAGGGCTCTAGAATTAGAGTGACCCTACAATTGGGTTGATCCTATTTTCACGTCCATTACAGTAGTGGCCACAGCCCAAGGCCATTGTGCATGTACATATGCTACACTGTCAACTGAAGTGGAAAATTACACCCAGCCCTATAAGGGCCTAGGCACCCTGTGAAATCATGGTGTAACTATAGATGTCTCACTGACGGCATTCCTTATTGCTCCAAAATTATGAGCCATTACTAACTGGAAATAGTGCATAAAACAGAAGGCCTCCCCAGCACTGTAGTGAGGGATGGAGCATAACCTGGATTGAGAAACAAAGTTGCAAATGTACCAGGAATGGAGAGAATGGGAGGGATGACAGGAGTGAGTCACAAGGAGAAGGGAAGTTGGCCTGGCTATTCAAAATGGTCTGAGAAGTAGAGGAGAATATAAAATATGAATGATGTAAATTGGGGGAATGCTCCTAAGGGAGCCAAACATTCTAGAAAGAAAACAACATGATTAAAATAGAAGATTATGATTCCATCCCTGAACTTTGAATTGTTGGAGGGAGAAGCACATTTGAAGCGTAACCTAGGGTAGAGACTATTCATTCAAACATAAGATGTCAAGACCTTGAATTACCTTTTATATCTCGGTAAAGGAAAGATGGCTGTGTAAAGCTGAGGAAATTAGGGCTTTTCAGGAGAACAAGCTGGCAAGAAAACGTGCCCTATGGGGCTTTTAGATTTCCTCTCTAAACCTCATGTATTTTTTGAGTCCAAATCCAACCTTTTGTTTCTAAACAATGCTCTATTCTAAAATTCTTCTGAGGAGAATCCTGCTTCCTGGTTGGCCTTGAAATCTCACAAAGTTGTTCCAAAAAGTCATCCCTGGAATTAAACAGTGAGACTTGGGCCCATCAATATTCTGGTCATCTTTTGACTGCACAGCCTGTATGGGGAAGCCAGAGACTGGGTCAGCCGATTTGCAGGAAGGCTGGATTCCAGCAGTGCAGCAGTCACTCAGGTGACCCTGGCCTCTTCCTCCCAAGGTCACTGAAGCAAACCCTTCTGAGAATGACTGGAAGAGAGGGTCGTTTGTTTAATGTCTTTTACCTGTCCCCTCAGATTTACGCCTGGATTGATAATTCTTACAGATAATAAAATACAATTGTTTAACTTGACTATTTAGGACCCAATGAAGATAGGAAGCTAATTCAAAAAATGATAATATAAGAATGACCATGTTGTTCTTTGTTGACTAAGATTCCATATTTAAATTCTAATGGATTAGAATATAAAAATTCATCCAAGGGATGATTGTGAAGCCAGAGAAAATGTAGGTGAACAAATATGAGACAGAGATGCAAGAAATAAATCAATAGGTATGATTCTCACATCCCTTGCTATAACTACATCCTCCACTTCATCCTCCTACCATTTCCCTCTTAAACTTCTTATTAATTTTTCTTAATATAAAACTATTTTGAATTAATGTTCTTAATTATCCAAACAAGAAAGCAAAGACATTTGAAGTGCTACTTTAAATTAAAATATAGAATATATGAATATAAAAATATTAAAAACTTCTAACAATATTTAAAGCAAAGATTATAAAATAGTTGTAGCACAATTAGACAAACTCAGAGAATTCACTTAATGACTTCCTTTTGCAAATGTAGGTGACCTGTGCAACGTCTCATAGCTACTTATTAGGGTAGATATGAAACTAAGCTTTAATCTCCCAATTTTCAAACTAATATTCTTTCTACTTGGCTGGGTAGTCTTGTTATTAAACGTTTTCATGACTCAGTTTCCTCAACTGTGAAACGGGCTTCGTAATGAAATCTAACTCATAGGGCTATTGTGAGGATTAAGTAAGTTAATATAGTTAAAGTATATAGAAGAGTACTTGATATATGGTAAGCACCCTGTAAATATTAGCTGCTATTATTATTATTATTATTATTATTATTATTTACTACTTTGCCTTTCAATTAATTTGCTACTTAAAACAGCCTTTTAAATGAATTTTTTTTTTATTGTTATAGCTACTGGAAATATGGAATAAGGTAGTAGTGAATGTTGGATGGGATTCAGGAATTTTTTCTTATTTCTTTTCTTTCCCATTCCCCAAAATTATCTTCTTTCTCCATGTCTATATGACTTCTTAGGTAATCAATAACTTTGGTAGTAATTAAGTAGACAAAAATATATGGAAGAAGGACTATGATTTATATCTCCTGTCCCAAATTAGACATTGAGTCCAGGGTATGCCATTCACTGACTTCGGTAATTATCATGACAAACTGATCAGGAAGAAACTAAGCTGACAAATTTAACTAGGGAAAAATACATACCTATTACTCATGCATCACTTCACATGCCACCTCCTCAGTGAAGTCTTCCCCAATCCCACCAATGAGAATCAATTGGTCCCTGATTAACATTCCAGTAGAGCTTTGTTTACACTTCACTTTTGTCGCTAATTATATCCAGTCTGTGTATCTTTCTTCCACTGAACTAAATTGAAAACTCCTTGAAAGCAGGGTCTATGTCTTATTCGTCTTTATGTTTCCAATATCTAGACCACGTCACAGTAGTTATAGGTGTGCAATAAGAATCAAATTGAATTCACAGGACTCAGAAAGAAGTGAGACTATAAGCTTCGTTTTAGAATACTATTATTTATTAAGCATGTATCATGGGTTCAAACTGTGCCAGGACAATAGTGACTATGCAAAGTGTGATCATTATTTTCATTTTATGGGTCAGAAAAACAGGTTCAGAGAGGGTAAAGCTTTGCTCAAGGTCACACTATAAGTAGCAGATACAGAATGTAAACGCTGATTCTATCTGGTATTGCTCCTTGGTAAGAATAAAATAAGGCCTGGACACTCCTTATTTTTATTACTTAACCCCATAAAATCCCTTCTGAAACTGGTTCTGACTTCAGAAATGCATTGTCTTTAGGACCGCCATTTTGTGATATCTTACCATACCATGACATAACTCTGAGTGTCTTATATGAATAACACCAATGTCAAGAAGAGTGCCAGCACCACCATATTAGCCCTTGGATAAGTTCTTGTGGACAGATATGTTTCTATGGATGGGCCTGTCTTTGTTTCGTTGCCAGTGATGACTTGCTCCTTCATGTGTTTTGATACACCATATGTAGGCTATCACAACAATGCCTGTACCGGTAGAACTTGTCTGCATACGCTCATGGGATTGGCTTCCAACTACCTCACTTCAGACTGCACGATGAACCAACTCTTCCAGCTAGAAATGCAACCAGCCCTGCACAAATACAATGCAGTAGGAACCCAGAAAAGTCTGTTAAATTCCACTGTGACCTTTCAAAAGCCGTAACAGGAAAAATGTACTGAGTCCTTTAAATATGCTGCTTTCTCCATTTCTTCAATTATATCGTTTTTTGTTTTTCTAAAGTAATTATTCTCTTTTAAATCCCTTAGCCATTTCATAACCTTCTGTCTGATTATGCTTTGCAAATTCTCTATGATACTTGACTTACGTAGCTTTCTCACACTAAGCAGAATGGTGCCCATTTTTGTTATGCATGTGTTGGGAGCCAGAAAAGCCAATAAATTAACTGCATATTAATCAACAAATCAAAGTAGAGAGTATAATAATGGACTAAATGTTTTAAAAATGATATAGTCCCCTAACTTGACATTACCAACTAGTACATCCAACTGTAACTTTATTCTTTCTCTGAATGCTATGGTTACCCACGGAAAAACAAATGAATGTTGAGAAATGTTGAAAGTTAAAAAGAAGCCTTTTTAAACAAATAAAGCCTAAAGCATTTTCTATTTTCAGTTTAGAAACAGTGTGAAATTAAGATAATCATGCCAAAAGAGCAATAGAAGCTACCCTGGGGAAATTGTAAGAAGATAGCATCAGAGGAAATATAAGACATTCATTATAAAACTCAACACACACCCCTTCAAACTAAAAGCAGTCTCTGAGTAGACAAGCGTCTTAGCATCCAGACACCCCCTCCCCCACTCCAAGAAGCCTTAGTCGAGACTTCCAGTTATTCCCACTCACAGCAGCAGAAAAGCAGCTCCCTTGCCATTCCCACTCTCCTTTCTCAGTGGGCTTGTTCAGCTCCATTTCCTGGAGAGAGAGCATTTTCTCACAGGAACTTCTGTCACATGCCGTGAGCTTTTCTGTGGAAGGAGCACGCCATATTGATTTGCAGCACAATTATGGGGCCCATTGAGTGACTCCCAGAGAATCTAGTAGATGTTTCCCCATGGATCATCCTACCCAAAGAGAATGTTTCATAGTCCTTCCAATCCCAGTGGAATGAGAGCTTAACACTGCTGAGGCTTTCCAAGGGAAAAGCCTCGAAGACATTTCCTCTGCCTTGTCTTCCTGTTCTCATTAAGTGTATGTCATGTCTAGGTTTAATTTGGGGAAAGGAACAAAGCAAGGAAGGGAGGAAACAGAAAAAAATATGGACAGAGGGCTCTGAACTGCAAAGCACCCTTTTCAGACAGCAGCAATAAAGCAATACTCTGCGACATAGGGAAACACAGCTGGCCTCGGTCATTCTTAGTCTAACTAACATAAATCTCCAAAGATAAACTAGAAAGCTCCTTTTTCCTCAAATTCCTATAGACTTAGCTATCACAGCTTACTAATTCCTGGAAAAGTTCGAATTGTTAATAGCACAGCCCAATACTGTAAGCCAGGCCAAAAGAAGGCAAGCCAGTTTTTTTATTCTAATGTTTCTCCTTAATTTTTAATTGCTAGATCACTCTACAGGGATAGTTATCTTCATCTGTAAAGATGGAAGTGGCAAATGCATTTCATAGGTGTACAGAGGCAATGTAGTTTGTTGCAGCATAAGCAAGAATGTATTCAACTGGGTGCATATTGAGACAATGAAAGGCAGCTCTTGGGAGCCCTGTGAAAATGTGTTGGCTGCTTTTCCAACTGTAAGGACTTTTAGTTTCTAAAAATTTAAAAGGATGATAAACAAGGCTGCTTGCAGCTGGGATGTGTATATGCATGTTTTTACGACTCCATATAATTCCAAGAGCTTCACAAGCTTTTATTCAGACAGAGGATTTAAGTTATACCTTTATGGCCTCGTTTGCACTTGATCCTAAACCTTGTCCAGTCCATGGAGCTGCTGTTTGCACTGTTGGCATCCAATCTGTCACTCTAGCTCTCTCTGAGTGCAGTGCACTCTCACAGTATGAGTGAGGCCTTACTTCATCCTATTTTCGTATTTCATTTTTCGATACGAAGACATTGCATTCATTCAATCTTATTTAGATGTGCCCAGTTTACAGCTTGATCTGCATCCCTGCCTCTACCCTGTAATGCTGCCCAGACTTTGAAATGGCATGCTGTCTCAAGGATGCCTTTGAAAGACAAGGCACAGTGTCCGGAAGTAGGTTAGAACACCACAACACTCAGGGGACATCTTTTTCATACGTTGTCTGTTCTTGGCATGTTTGAACCTGATATATTTCAGCACATTCTTGGTATGTGGGGACACTTAAGTTCCAGAATGACACATGTCATATGATTACTTAAAGAGATAATTGATTTTAAATAGGTGGTCACTTTTTTTTTTTTCTTTTTTAACAGTGAATTGGCTCCCCTTAAAACATCCAGGTGATATTTGGTGAGCATACAAAGGGGAAGAGAACTCTGCACTAGTACGCTCTGTTGCATGAGAAAGACTCATTAAAAATAGAAATGTGAGGGAGTGCCTCCTTGGGCTCACTGTCCCTGAGCTGACCTGCCCAGCAGGTGTAGCCTCCTACTCAATTGCAAACAAGGAGCTCACAATAGTTCTCTAGCAGCAACTCTGTTGTCATGATCACCAAGAGATGTTAGAGCCAAGTGGCCCAAATGCCATTCTAAGTTTGTGAAACATGCAGGAATACATCAGGTGGGGGTGGCCCTGCAGAACCCAACACACAGGCTCTGCTAACAAGGAAACATGCCTCAGAAATGCACTGTGCAGACAGTCCCTTAAAGATGCCAAGGACCAAGTTGATATAACCAGTTGGAAGAAGGAAAGGTGGTGATCCTGAGAAGGCTTATCCATCCTCTTGATTAGTCAGGTCCCAAGGCCCTACCACATGCTTTGTAATACCCCTCCATCTATGTATGGTTCTTGCTTGCAGTGCATATGCTATTAGTTTTATTTGTTTGTTTGTTTGTTTGTTTAAACACAGTTTTAAAATGGATTTGGCTACCTTATTCAGTCAGACACTATGAACCATTTTATAACCCAGTTCCCTAAAACTAAATATGTGCAACTATGTGACACTATTCTGGGCTCTAAAAAGCAAGATAAAAACAACCAAAGTATGAGTGAAGTGTTGTTTTGTTGCCTTGTTTACTCTGTCACTATGAAAATTCTTGCCATTTGGCCATTTCAGTGGCTTTAACTCTCTGGGCAAAACTAACGAGCCAAGTACGTTACTATAGTTTCTTGATGTATGGGCATACTTTGTTAACGTTTTACTATTTTTGAAACCAGGTATTCATTGCATGATTAAATGAAAAGCAACTTGCCAGATCCCAGAAGCATAAATTATGCTTTTTGGTAATTGCTTGAACACGTGTAAATTTAACTGTGTATAAATGTACCTGTCCGTGCCTTGTCACCTCTATTGAGATATTTGCGATTGCAGTGCCACCTGTGGCTGAATTTCAGTCACAATTGTCACTCACTAATTGCCCTTTGACATACCTTAAAATTGACTATAATCTAGCAGAGAAATGATAAGTTTTTAAATGCAAGAGGTTGTCATCTGTGAGACAGTTTGGAAAAAGGCATCATAAACAATCCATCACTCAAAGTCGAGCACAAAATTTCCAAGCTTGGTGAGGTTGATATGACATGACTCATTTAAGTGCTGGTTAAAATTACCACCAGGGGCTTGATCAGTGCCAACAACTTCTGACTGAAGTTAAAGAGCAATGATTGAATTCCAAAAATATTTTAAGTCAGTTAAACAATACCAACCAACCAAAAAGTTTACCAAAATAGAAAAAACAGGTTAAAACACCTGTATCTTCAAGTACTCATAGTAAACTCCTAATGGTGCTAAGAATTTCAAGATTATGTAACAGGTTCTAATAATTGTAAAATCGTTTTATAGGTATTTTAAAATCAACGATACATCTTAAAGTCCTGTAAAAAGGAATAGGAGAATGAAACAGGAGAATTCATTCATTATACCATGGTTGATGGTGGTGCAAAAGGCAAAATTGTAATCTCACTTTTACTTTGGCATTGAAATAGAGTTGGTAATATATGCTGTGGGCCATGAATGAGAATATATTTCTTCTTGTTTCAAAATTCATCTCAGTTGAACTAATGAAATTCTAGTGCTTTAAAGGCCTTTCTCATATTTTCAGTGATGCCCCATGATTTTGTAAGTAAGCATAGATCCTACAGGTTCCATTTCTTTGTGATCTTCATTCTTTCTTTGACCAAGCAACCTGAGCAATTCATATGTACATATTTCGTTTAAAAAAAAAAAATAGTTGGTGCCTTTGTTGAGTGGAATATGTGATTCTCTACCATACCTCTCCTTTAAACATACATCTGTGGAGTACTGTCCCATGTCCCCCAGCCCATTTGCTCATATGTAGGATGTCCTACAGTTTTAATTTGCATGGGGCAGTCTCATTTGTACATCTGTCATCCAAGTGTCCCTTCCACATTAGCATTTTCCTAGACAAAAGCTTCCCTGATTGGATAATAAATTATATGATCACTCTATTCATACATGACATGCTAAGTAGACTAGACAATAAACAAAATCAGTCTCAAGAAAATCTGTGTCAATGCACTCAAAACCCTCAGATGTGGAATCAACCAGCCTTCCAGAGAAAAACCAGATACAAACCCTACACATCAACATTACTTTTAAAGCAAAGAATATACATGTAGAACACTTTAATATCTCCAAAGCCTGATCAAACTTTTGATGACCGAATGTGTACTTTGTTGTATGTTATATGGAATTCAATTTCGTAGACAAAGTATGTTACATGAGTCATTATCCAGGTGTTCCTTCCTCATAATGCTAAAAGAGTACAACCTGAGACTGATGGGGTGAGTATCAGACCAAGAACGCACAGCCAGCCAGAAGACTCAAGGTGGTGTAATCCAAACTGACTCATTCCTTTATATGGTACATATAAGGTTGAAAAAAGGCAGCAATACAGTGCAAATTGGTCATATTTCCTCCAAAAGGTGCTAAATAAACAGTGATGCAAGGCCTAAATACCTCTAGCAGGTATTCTTGGAAAAAAGGACATGCCTTCTTCTATTTGGAACTGTCAAAGCAAAACACTCTCCTATGAACAGTAATATCAGCAAGGCATCTTGTTGTACAGTAATTCATTTCTAAACAGGAACTCATCTAGAGCAGCTAGAACAAATAGAGTATGGAAAAACTAACCTAGGTTTCTCTGTTGGAAAGAGAAGAAATGGTTCCAGAATTTTATTTATCTTAGTGATATCATCATTTGACTGGATTATCATTTCTCTCAATAAAAAATTAAATTTTGGAGCTGCATTTCCACTTTTTGTTACTAAAGTAATTTCATTTGTATGACTCGCTCTTTTCTAGTACTAGAGCTTTATTATAATATTCACTAGATAGGGTAACTGTTTTAGAATTTTTTCTTTTAATCATACCCCATCACCAGCTATGATAACTAGAACTTGAAATTTTTATGCTACTGGCAAATTTTAGACACATCAAATTTTTTAACTGGATACATAGTAGTCACAGGACGTGAAACACAGTATGGAGAATATGGTCAACAATATTGTAAAATCTATGTAGTGTCAGATGGGTATTAGAAGAGGGTCACTTCATAAATTATATGAATGCCTAATCACTATGTTGTACACCTGAAACTAATATAAAATAATATTGAATGTCAACTGTAATTGAAAAGATATAAAGTCACAGCGTGTAAAGCACAGGGAAAAGCATAGGGAAAATAGTCAATAGCATTGTAATCACTATGTGCAGTGTCAGGTGGGTAGCAGACTTATTTGGGTTATCGCTTTGTGAGGTGTGTAAATGTCTAATCACTATGTTGTCCTGTATAGCTGGAACTAATAAAAACATTGTTTAACTGGGTAGCTAATATTTAAAGAAGGCAAAGTGATTCAGTGCTCCCTCTTCTTCCCTCTAGAGAAAAACCTGAGTTGCCAATAGGGTGGAACCTCCCCACCTCCCACATCCCCTTAGATCGGTGCATTATCCTTCAGGTTGACTTTTAGCCTGGCCCAGATCAAGATGTGGCTCTGTGTAAGTAGGACTGGAAAGGAGCAGAAAGGACAGTGATGGGCGATTCTGCCTTAACATGTATTAGAATTCTGGTCTCCTCCCTCTCCTTCCCAACCCCAGATAACCCCGCCCACCTCATCCACCCTGGCTTGGTATTTTAAATGTCTGTGGGATTTTCCATTCTCTGGGTGTCTGATGAATAACTATTAGATACACACTCATGCCTTCATGGCCTAAAGTGGCTTAAGAATAAATCCAGAAGGGGGCAGTACAAAGAGTTCCTCTCTCATGTACTGAATAGCCATTTCATAGAAGAATACAACTAGACACCCTTAAAAGACTTTTTTAAAATCCAAAATTCTAGTTAGCAGGACTGCTGTAAATTTTCCATTCTTCTCTCTCATCCTCAAGTCAGCATGTAAGATGGGGAGGCTTGCCTAATCTCTTAAAACCATGGCAAGTTGAAGGTACATTGGCTCCCATAAATTTTCTACACAATAAGTTTTCTTTCTGCTGATTATCTGATGATACTAAGATAGTTTTAATGATGCTATAATTTTTATATAAACCTGGATAAAAATTTTTTCAGATGGTTTCAGACTTACATGTTAGAACCAACGTAGGCAGAAATAAACAAGCTCCTCAAGTCTGGTTTCTACAACAGTAGCTCAACTCCATGCTGAATATATCTTCTGCCCTTGATAATAAAGAATTTAGTAGGTTTTGAGCTATGGTTACACAGGAATAGGATTTACCTTGTATTTCTGTTAAATAGGAGAATAAAGGACTATTTTGCAAGAGAGATGAGACAAGAACAAAGAAATACAATGGCATAAGAATTCCTGTTTTGAAGCTAGTTATTTTAGGTACCACATTCTTTGGCCTAAGACTAGTTGAAGGTGTTAGGTAAGGCTTCTAGAAAATATATACTTCTTGACTAGATTTCTTTAATGTGTGAGCTTTGATCAAGAAGGCAAATTGCCATATTCCAAATCCTTAGAAAATCCGGATCCTATCCAAATAGAAATGCATTCTTAACAAATGCACTCCTGGAATCCAATGTTTTCCTTCTTGGAAAAAAGTCTTGGACGCAGTCATCAAGACTGAGCTTTAAAATATTGTATCTGGAAATGAAATGAGCATGCTGTTCTAGATTTTTTCTTAAAAAGTAAAATGTTTTTGCAAAGTTAATTTCATTGAGTTGGTTTAACCTAAATAGACAGGCTCTTAGAAATGATAATCACTCTCAGAAACGTTATCATTTTCATTTTGAAATAGCTAAAAACACCTATTTTATATAAACAAGTCTTTCCTTCTTTCCTCAAACATTCATTCAGTTTATTTGATATAACAGACATTCTAAATTAGTATTTCTCAACATAAGCACTATTGAATAATTTTTTACTGGACCTGTGCATTGTAGAATGTTTAGCAGCATCCTTTGCCTCTACCCATGAGATGCCAGTAGCACAAGCCCCTCCTCCCCATCCAGCTGTAACTAAGTCAAATATGTCTCCAGACATCATTATGGTAAGTGTGGAAACAGTGGGTTGCATCAGGTATCATGAGAGCACAAAGTGTGGAAGAGGATGGACAAAAATTGGGGGAAACAGGATGAGCTAGCTTATAGAGGCAAGAAACAGTGTGGTATGAATAAAGTTGTTTGGTGTGGCTGGTATCCAAAGGTCATGGCCAGGAATGGCTAGTAATAAGCATGAAAGAGAGATAGGCACCAGATCAAAGAATGCCTCCTTCTTCTATTTGCTCCTTGAGAGCTGAATTTGTCTCACATCCACACCTTAGTCATGCTGTTTAAAAAACATAACACAAAAGATTATTTTAAATATTGACAACAGAATACCAGCAATGTTTTTATAAACAATGAATTAAATCATATTAATTCATCACATTTATTCCATGAGGCCCAAACCCATGTAATTGAATTGATTTAAAAAAAAATATTGATAATGCATTGTTTTCTTTGAAAACTATTTGGAATATGCCCATATCCTTCCTTTATCATAAATCCTTGCTCCAAATATTTTTTTTTTCTCAACAGTTGTAGTGGCATCCTTGTTTATTTCTAGCTGTGCTTGGTCTTATATCAAAATGCTGGCTGTGTCTGAACAGTGCTTGTGAGAACCAACTTATTCATCTGCATGCTATTTGAGGCAGAGCCATTGACTCAGGGGCTGAGACACTCGACCTACTTGTGGCTCACTTCAGCTCAGCAGGATAACTGCCCAAGTGGAGCCTCTGACTCGTAACAGCATTGGTAGCCACATTTCCTGGCAAAAGGAAATTTAAATGTAAATGGAATGGGACTCCAACATCTTCTGCTCTCTCCTCTTGGGTGAGTTAGTTCTGGGACAGTATTGTTAAAGCAAATAAAGTTTTTAAATGCACAATAAGTAACAGAGTCTATGAGACTCTGAAACAACAACCTTCTTTTTCCCTCCACAAAAATTAAACCCTTGGTAAGAGTGTGGTGTCTCCTTCTTTGTTGAAGAATACAGGAAAACTTAAGTTCATTTCCAGAAAGATTTTTTACATCTAGTTTGAGTTAAGCCCTTGAAGAGGAGTATGACCTAATGGACAGAAAAGTTGACTAATATAGTGGAGGATATGAACAAAGAAACAGGACATTTTTAATCAATTAGTAAATGCATGATTGGAGAAAACAGAAAGAAATAGCTAATCTAGTGAAAGTGGTTTGCAGTAGATGATCTTTAGGAAAGAGAGCCAAGGCATCATAGAGGAAATACATTGGGAATTGACAGCAAATGTGACAGTTATTTAGTCATGTGAAAAAGACGGGGAAATTGATGGGGAAATTGTTGTGAGGAGAGAAACCTCGAGCAAGGAGACAGCAAGGAAAGCATCAGGCATGTGCAGAGGACAATAGCTAAAGTGAGGAAGGCAGGAGGAGGAGTTGGGAATGAGGCCGGAGGATCCCTCAAAGTAATGCAGGCTTTATCCCATGCCTGCTAGGGAACTGCTGAAGGGTTTTAGGCCAGAATATGGTAAAGACAGATTGTTATTTTAGAGAAATAACTACAGTGGCTGTGTGAAAAATGCATTGAAAAGTGATACAACTAGAGGCAAGGACATTAATTAATGGTTCGTTGCAGTTGTTCAGGTAAGGAGTAACATAGGCCTATACTTATAAAGTGGTATTGGAAATAGAGGAAACAGCTTTGGGGAACATTTAGGCAGCCTAACTGGGTGATTCGATGAACCTTAAAATTTTAGAGACTGTTATTTAAGAGAAAAGTTGAAAAGTAGACTTCTTAAGGACAAATTGAAGTTTTAAAATAATTATTCTACCTGAAAATAACAATCCATAGCATTTAGTAAGCACTAAGTCAAATAAACAGGAGATAAAATAATGGGGATGTGGGACGGGAGGTAAGGAAGTTTAAAATTAGGATTTTTAAAAAGGAGTAAAAAGAAATGCACTAGAAGTACGTTCATACCAAGGATCAAAAAATAAACATGGAGCATGTATGCAAAACTTAGTCCTGGCTTAAACAAGATACTCTTGTGCCTATTAAAGAACTGAGCATAGGGTGGGGTTTAATACTTGATCACTGATAGAACACGAAATGGAAGGTAGAACACAGAAGAGAGGAAAGCAGATTAACAAGATAAAAATATGTCTACAGGAAAAGCATAAATAACAATAAGAACATTTGAAGAAAGATTTAAAGAAACATTTCTCAATCATAAGGATAACCAGACACTGAAAAATCAGAATAGCTTCAGTGAAGTGGTCAAAAGCCAGGATATTGGAGCCCTACTGCCTTTTTTGGATCCCTGACTTTGCAAATTAATAGCTAAATGAACCTGAGCAACTTCCTTAACTACTCTGAGCCTCAGTGCCTCCATATGTATAATGGGGGGGGGGATGGGGAGGGGCGGGGTTGGTGGATATTGAGATAGTACGAATCTTCCTGGGGATCAAATGTGTTTGTACATGTACAGTGCTTAGAACAGGACCGGTACAAAGTAAACATTGTTTCATGTTGGCTGTTATTAACATTATTAGATCTGGAATTTGTTGAAGATGGTGGCACTCTTTGTTGTTTCTTGGTTGTTTTGGGGCTGGGAGTGAAGAGGTGGCAACAGCTTCCAGTTCTTCTTTGGGAGCAAGCCAGTGGCTTTCAGGGCCTTATCATTCTAAAGCATTGATTTATAAATAAAGTCACCTGACATTGCCCATCACCTCTAGTCACAAGGTGCAGATTTTTTTTTTTGAGGGCAGTGTCACTGGCCCTCATATGTGGGACCCGAACTGGGGCCACTGGCTTCCCAAGCCAGCGCTTAACCACCGCGCCACTCGGCCAGCCCCAGATATTTTTGAAGTGACAGGTAATCCACCAGGAATGTAGTTTGCTCACAGCGGGGCCCATGATGCAAGACAGGCTACCTGTTTTTCCATAGGAAACGTACTTGCTTCCCAGTCATTTTGCAACTGCAGATAGAGAAGGGTTGAAATTCACTGTGTGTAGGTGCCTTAGTTTTCTGAAAAGACAATGTGGTATTCCTCTAAACAATCAAAATGCAATCACCATTGATTTGTTGAATTGTATTTAGCCCACGTTACCTCGGTATCAAGAAAAGGAGATCATTTCTGGCAGCTGCAGACAGAATACAAAATATTAGAACCTACTATTTCAATTCCATGGCATGGAGTCTGCAAATTATCCTTTGTCTTTGAAATGAGCTACTGCCTGGGTCTGGGAAATGGCTTCTAGACACATGCAAAACGATCCAGTTCA
The DNA here is from genome assembly GCA_033961575.1 of Aselliscus stoliczkanus. Taxonomy (NCBI): domain Eukaryota; kingdom Metazoa; phylum Chordata; class Mammalia; order Chiroptera; family Hipposideridae; genus Aselliscus; species Aselliscus stoliczkanus. The sequence goes on along the minus strand of CM066728.1, from coordinate 76,354,599 downwards.
AAAGGATAATTTCTGCTCTGAAGGACCAATGACTTCAGTTTTGCTTCAGTGGGTATAATTGTCTTAAAGGAAGCAGTGATAGGGAAGACAGGCAGCCATTTTGCAATCCACAACTCAAAGGAAGTTATACGCTTCCTGTATAATGTGCCTTTACAAATATGGGAGAAACAAGAGAATACATATTTCCAACTGTAATTTGCTTTGGCTGCTGCATGCTTCAATTCATGCAACTAGAGGGATACCTTCGACTAAGGAGGTTTTAATGAAGAACCAACTGCTTGTTTTGGCACCAGATGTAATTAAAGGTGCTGACTGAAGATGCCATTTTCCTATCAACTGCACTGTTCCGTGGTCCCAAATACTTACCAACTGTGCTGCTTCCAGCTTCTAAAAGCCAGAGTTCTATAGTTAACTGTGAAGTGTGATATCCTCCCACATTCCACTAAAACTTCCCAGTGTGTGTGCATATGGGGTTTGATTTGTATTTGGTTTAAAGTAGCATTTTGTAGGATAACGTTGTTTAATATCACTATTATCTTTTTCATAGGGAGACTATCACAGGGCAGAAAAGGGGAAACTCAGATTTGCATAGCTGTGTCTCTATGTGTTTATGTATGTATAGTGTCTGCTCCTAATAATGTGTTAGGCACTTCCAGTATTGCAACAAAGACATAAGTTAAAACATCTCCCAGCACTTAAATTTAAATGCTGGGTTTTTTTTCACTAACTAAGCCCTTCTTCTATAACAAACAACTACATATTTCCCTCTACTAAGGCTTATCTCGCCTCTTAAACTCTCTGCCCCTCATCCATTCTCCTCTACCAGCTCTCCTGATTCCTTTATCCTGTTTCAACTTTCTATTTTCAATGCTCCTTAAACAGGTATGGTTTCAAAGCATTTGCCCATCTAATTTTATAAAGCTGTCTAAAGTCCTCATGATTAATATGGTATTTATTGGGATATGCCCAGTACTTCTCCGTGTTCTAAGGAATAATTCTTATGTCCAAGATATTTGCAGACTGGGGAGAGAAATGGAACATTTGTTGAAACGCAAAATCTGTGCGGCATAAGAATCTGAGAAGCTATCTGATCAACCTTCTTATTAGTTGAAGGTATCCTGTCTGCAACATACTGATAAATTGTGACTTGGCCCAAGCCCTAGGCTTCCGAGGATGGGGAATTACTGCCATTGATAGACCTACTTAGTGCACATCCCTCCCAAATAATGGGATAAAATTGGATTTCTTACGCCTTTTTCCATTGGCCCTAGTTATGTTAAATTGATTCTTTATGAGATTCTCAACTATTGTAAGTTTTCTAATAATATCGGGGGTATGTTCTAGATTATTTCTTCTCACTCTATACACTTTCCCTGAGTGATTTTTTCTATCCTGTGGTTTTATAGTTCTCAATATCACTATGGCTCCCAAATATTTATCTCAGTTCAGTTCTCTCTCTTGAGCATCAGAGTTGAGTATCCATTTATTTGCTATTTCACAAGTCCCTCAAACTCAACTGCCTTTCTCATCTCACTCTGGCCCCAAACCATCTACCTCCCATCTCCTGGAGCTTCAGTGACACTTTCACCTACCTAGAGCTCAAACCTCAGTCACCTTTGACTCCTCATTCCCTCTCAGGCCCATGATAGAAACAGACAGCCAATAAGGATTTTTAAATATTTACATAACAAGATGGCTTATTTTAAAGAAAAATTGGTCTGTAACACTATATCAAATAGATTAGAGATTGATGGAATTATCAAAAGGATAGCATAGAGAAAGGAGATTTTGCAGGAAATGATATAGAAATGAGTAGATGAATGTTTGAACAAAAGATTTGGAAATAAAAGCAGAAGGAGATAGGTGAATCATTATAAAGCAAGAAGCAATAGGACAATTCATATACGAATATAATATAATGATTTAAAATAAATCTGATTGGCTTAGAATAGAGTGAAGAATCATCTATTTGAAATCTCATCATTAGCCATTTAACATCTCCTTTCCTCATTGAGGAACCATCATCTGCAATCAATAACTTAAAAAAATTTTTTTTTTCATATCCTGCTTCTAATTTTCTGAGGAATGGAAAATGTAAGAAGCAGGAGTAGTATTTTTGTTCTCATTTTCTAAGATCTTCACCAGGTTATTTCCTGCAGTGAGTGGCTGGGGAGAGTTCCAGGCTAGTTTATGGGATATAAGCGTCAATGATACTAATATTTCACTTTGAAGATAATTTCATATGCAAATAATTCTCATGGGTAGGAAATTCTATCTTATATTCAAACTGTAGCTTTCATGACACTAATTAATTATTATGAACAAACAGTGTTGGTTAACTGTAGGTGGGGTAATAGTGATGATTCCTAATTGATGCACTAAATTAGCTAAAAGAGTCCTCAAAGCATTATATGAGAAAACTAAGAGCTGAGAATATTTTACTAGCTCAGAATAACAGAGTGCAATCTGGTTGTCAGCTGGCATTCACAAGACAGGTCCCAACTGGATGTTTTAATTGTTGGTTGAGCCTTCATGAGCAACAGGATTAATTTTCAAGGAACTGAAATGTAGCTGAGACAAGGTAGTAAAGACATTCTTTCCCTACTTTGAAGAGCTGGGATTCAGATTATTCTAATATTACTTTTCTCATGTCTTTGAACTTGAAAGTACAATGCAGAATAAAAAGGATGTAGCAATATGGAAGTCAAATCTATTGGGCATTTCAGGATGCTACATTGTCATACTTTTAAGATATTTTAGCAACTTACTCTGATAAAAAACAAGAAAGGATCCAGAATACATTTTTTTTTTCCCACTGATAATATTCTGTAAACCTATTATGGGGATAAATGGTCTTTGAAATGTGACATTTGAGTAGTACTAGAAAAAATTTCCATGCAAATTATTTCGTTGAAGCCTCATGAAAATTCTACAAAGTAGGTAAAGCAAAAAATATTAGAAAATCCTGATCATAGATGAATAAAATGAAGTTCAAAGAGCCGTATAACTTGCCCAAGAATTCAGAGTCAGTAAGTGGGTGATATAAGGACTTACAACTAGATGCTTTTCCTTACAGAACATACTATCTCCTAAGGCAAGCGAAGATTAACCCTTAACAAAAGAAGTCCTTATGTTAGTTTAGTATTTAAGATTGAGGCACAGAAAATAGAAGAGTAAGAACACAAAATCAAGGCCACATATTATTGGTAATAGGATAATTTTAATGCAGTGGTTCTGGGTCTGGTTTGGCTCTAAAACCTACGATATTTATTCTCCAGCACTCTGATCAAATCTAAGGTCATAAGGTCCAGCTATCTTACCTTATTCTGTCATTTATCGCATTCAACCATATTTTGGTGTGTCCATGGTATTCTCCCCTGCCAGACTCTGAGATCGTTATGGAAGGGGCGGCTAAGTGACTTTTTAAAAGGAATTAATTAATCCCTACTGACTTCTTTAATATAAATTGAGTAAATATATCCCGCTGTCTTAAATTCTCAATCCAGAAATGAACTCATACACAGATGTAAAAATTATGCCTACTGTTTGCCTTTAAAAGTTGATTTTTTTTAAAAGTCCCTTAAAAAGATGATATTCATTATTCACTTTAAGAAGTAATGAGACTTGAGTTTAGGAAGAGGAAAACAAAATAAAGCAACCTGCCTGAGTTAAGCCAATAAAAGCTAAGAAATTAGAGGTGTGTTTGTTCAGCTCCCTGTTGTAAATTTCATATAGAGATGTGACCAAAAGTGTGTTTACTTTTCTCACATAAGTTGTCCAGAACTAGGCAGTCCCAGGCTCTAACAGAGGTGTGAATGTCATCAGACTTCTCTTACCTTTCCATTCTGTCATCCTCAGTATGGGCATTTTGTCTTCATGTTCACAAAATAGCTGCTACACTCCTAGGCATTGTGTATCCACTCCAGACAGGAAGAACGGGGAAGGGCAAAGGGGAAAAAGACGGATGTCAAATGAACCTGTCCCTTTCAAAACACCCAAAGGTTCCTAGCAGATTCCGCTTATGGCACATTGATCAGAACTATGGATCCTCACACCTCTACTTACAAAGGAATTTAGAAAATGTAGTTGGCTATGTGGCTTCAGGGAACAAAATTAGGAGCCATTATTCAGGAAGTCTGTGAGAATAGATGCAAAGTGGGCAAGCCTCATTATCTACTATGGAGAGACATTAATAAAATTGTCATTCACAGGCAAGAGGCATGTGAAATAAAAATCCAAAAGAGCCGATGGAGAAATAACTAGAACTAAAAATGCTAGATAAATATATTTGCACAATTGAATTTTTATATACTGATGATAATTAGAAAATATAAAAAAAGAATATCTATAATAGAAACAAACTTTATTTTATACCTAGGAATAAATAAATCTAATAAAGATGCAGGAGTATATGGAGTAACATGTAAAACTTTATTTAAAAAACATAAACAGATACCTGTAGAAATGTAGAGCTATATCATACTCATGGATGTCAAGATTCAATATTGTTTACATATTCACTCCAACTTAATCCATAAGTTACAGGGTGTTTTTATAGAGCTGTGTTTTATAATGCTGTTTTCTGCTAAAGCTGATCATAAAAGTCACAGTGAATTGTATGATGTCTTTTAATATATAAATGTTATGAATTTTAATGCAGTTGAATCTTTTTACCTATGGTTTATGATGTCTATATTTTTAAATATATCCTTCTCTATCCTAAGGTCATAAAGGTCTTTTTAGAGGTTTTCTTTCTTTCCTTTTTTTTTTTTTTTTTTTGTGTGTGTGTGTGTTTTTTTCCCCAGTCTATACTGTGACTTCATGGAGCTTGGTGAACAAGCTCTAGGTTCTAAGACATGGCACACATCTACTAAATGCCGACGAAGACCTTATGAGTAGACTAAAATACAGTCGTTTACAGTGAGGTTCTCATGTAGGCCATTTGCTTAGCTCAGGCAGCCAGCATCAGTCTATGCTAGAAGAGAACATCATTTCACATTTGGGTAACTAAACAGGAATCTTGGGCTCATGGAAATGCACTTTAGCAGTCCTTCCATACCCCTTCAACTCTCTTTTGGAATTCTGTCTTTGCCTTAAAGTATTGCTGAATTGAGAATACCCTATACCAGCTCCCACTTCAATTTTTAACCCACAAATAATGCTTTTAAAAAACTCACATAATATATCTTTAATTTTAATCTTCCTCTTAAATAATTGTTAATTTTCTGATCATCTGAAATATATATATATATATATACAGTAAAACCTTGGATTAGAGTAACTTGGTTTGCGAGTGTTCTGCAGGAGGAGCAAAAATTTTCTAATACACTTTAACTTGGTAAACAAGCCATGTCCTGCAATACGAGTAGTTTGTTTCTGGAATGAATTATGCTCACAAACCAAGGTATTACTTTATATTCTTCTTGACTTCTGTAGACATTACAGGAATAACTCTTTGGGTAAACACTGATGGATAGAACTGGCTCTCAGCAACATTTATAAGAAAGGTTGTTTGTTTGTTTGTTTGTTTCCCTACTGCTGTTTATTCCAGAGCCTATTCACTCATACTTCTTTTTCCACCCCTATCTTCCCAGGGCTCTCAGCTTCCACCTCTGTGGTCAAAATGCACCAGTCTTGTCCTCCATTCCCTCTGTCTGATTGCTTAGCTAAGCTAGCCTGGTAAACCAGTCGTCAGGCATGCTTGTTGTTGGGTAGAATGAGCTTCTGTTTTGCTCTTCCTCCTTGATATATTTGCATTTTAAAAGGAATTTTAATCAGCCCTAATGCAAATAACTAACCTTAATGTTGATTGTGAGGATAAAATATCTCCTTCAGCCGAGCTGTAGTTAGGCTAACGTGAGATCACATTATATGAAAAATTTGTGGAAATTAATAAAGCACTAGAGGAACCTAAGGTATGATTATTTTATTTCTGTTACTGGCAGATAAATAAGGGGCCATTTGCTGAAACAGACTTCCTTATGCCCCTCAAGGCACATCAGTTAGGCACTGTCTATACTTTATGCACAGAGAGCTGGGAACACAGGGTGCTGCTCTAGTTCCAGGGGAAAATCGCAATGGTAGGAAAATTAAAACCAGGAGGGAAGATACAATACAAGCCTAGAGGATGTATACAGAAGTCTAGGGAAGGATGTGAGATACTGAGCATGGTTTGATACAATGGATTACTATGGATATAAGGAGATTGCTCAGGCAGCAAATGTAGAGTGAGAAGGTAAGAGACCTCGGTGTAGTCTTGGGGATCAGGCCAGGGAAGATCAGGCTGCAAAGGACATGCTCAGAGAGCTGGGAAGAGAACCAGGGCATAATGCCACCACTACCATCACCTGTCATTTGTTAGCACTTTTGATGTGCCTGGAGGACAAATGCTACTTCTTTACATGCAGTTTTTTATCCTATTTATCACAACTCTATGAGGTAGAGAGTATTATTAATCTCTAAAACATAGACGAGATTTTAAAAAGAGTAAGTAATGCACCTAATCCACAGAAGTGAGAGCAGTACTGTTGCGTTTCTGTGGCAGATTAAACCATTGGCCCCACTTCTGCATGATTCCCTATGTCCACACACTTCACCACATGACCCTGTAGGCCCTCCCACTGGAGGTAGAGTGAACCTCACTACATCTTGACTTTGGACTCAGCCATTTGAGTTTTATAGTCAGAGGAATGTGGGCAGAAGTATAAGTGCAGTTGGTCCAAAGTAAGACTTAAGAAGCACACCATGATTCTTTTTGCTCTCTTGTGTCTGTGGAATCACTGCCAGCCTGCTGCCTCCTCAGCTTGCTTCCTAGAATAATTACGCAGGGAGCTTACTTGAGTTCTACCTGCAGCTAGTTGGCCCAGCAGCTGGAGTTTCACTCACCTGGTAAACCTAGTCTAGATCAGCAGACCCTCCAGTTGATGCATAGACACATGACCAAATAAGTGAGATCAGCAGAGGCAGCCCAGTTGATGTCCTGACATAGGAGAAATAAACGCTTATTGTTGTAATCCATCAAGAGTACATAGTTGTTTGTTACACGGTATTCCTATGGGAAAGGTAACTGATGCAGAAATAAACACAGGCAGTATGATTCCAAAGTCTTATGCTCTTCTCTGACCTAAAATATACCAGGGATATCAGAGGAGTTGAGATTTAAGAGAGAAAGAGTAGACACATGGCCAAATGCCACAAGATTAAGTAACATAATTATAAAATATATAGTTCCAAAGTATTTTCTCCACAAAAAGGTTTCAATTATAGTGTAGTATGCCAGCCAACCCAGAGATAAGCATCAGGCACAAAAGTTTCACACAAGAACAGTCAATGTGACAGACAAGCAGATGTCTCCAGGAAGAAAGCTCCATTTAGACAATTGGCAGATGGGATACTAAGGCTGCGAGCACAGTGTGGCTTTGGCATGGGCATGGATTCCAGCTTGAATGCTGGAACATCTGGCAAAGAAGCCTGAGGGAAGGCAGCTAAGCAACACCAAATGTGGAAATAAGGCATGAGTTAATTGGCTATGCATTAATGCTGTTGCCTAAAAAATTCACCTTTCTTGGTGTGCAGTATATGTCCATTTGCCATAGAGAGCAAGACATAAACATAATTAGTCCATTTAGTTCTCATTATTCTGTTCTTTTTTTATTAGACTATCGTGTTATTAGGCAAAGTAATATAATGATAGTTTTGAAATTACTACAATTATTTTAAAATCTTTTGACTAAGATCTTCAATAATATATTGCCAAAATAGATAATTTCCTATTTAATCCAAAGGGAATATAGACATATTTGATCTTAGCCAAAGCCTGAGAAAAAATTCAGAGATGGCCTCAGGACACTTGGGCTTGAGTGTTGGCCAGGCCTCCAAAGAGCACTGTAGCCTGACCTTACTCTTTACACGGCACACATCGCATCTATAAAGAAGATTAAGACAACCATAGTAGTTGCTGCTAACTTGTATTGCTTATAAAGTAGTCTAAAATGTCATAAAGCTAGTAAATATACCATTGAATTCTTTGGATTAATTAAATTTCCTAGAATAGTTTACTGTAAGAATGTAGGAATTCTTTTAAGACCATGATATGAGGAAGTTTACAACCATTGACAAAGTTATAATAAAAGGAAGCTTCCAAAACCAAAAACAGGCCAAATAAAAATTTTAAATGTGAAAAACTTTCATTAGAATTGGAACTAGAAACTATGACAACCCCTTACCACAAAATTTAAAAAAAAAAAAATTGGTTTCATATTGTGGATGTGGAATAATATCAAAGGCTGACTCACAAATTCTCTTCCCAAGAGAATGGAACAACATTACAGAAAATAAGTAAAAGAAAACACGGGGAATGGAAGCCCTGGCAGGATATTCCAGAAAGCCTTACTTTGGAAGCTTGGCTGACTCCTGGTGCCTACTGGAAACTCAGGCATCACTGCAGTGGGGCCCTCTGATCACCATGAATTAGGAGCTGTCTGAGTCTCCAGGAGCAGGGCTTTGAGGGAAAGTGGCAGCTGTACCCAATAGACACCCTGGGGGTAGTACAGGTTTTCATACTCCAGCTTCTCAGTGGAGTCAGGGGCAGACTGCATGAGACAGTACTCTCTGAAATGAAGAGGAACCCTGTAACTTGAAGGAAGAAAAGCTAGAGATGATGCTAGACTGCGGAGGGATGAGGATCATTCTACCCAAAGCTGTGCTGGCAAAGAGCAGTCAGAAATAGGTTAGATGGAGGGAAGGCAAGGCCAGTGCTTCCCTGTGGCTGGACTTCCTGTCAGTGTGGCCCATTCACACTGGGAGGGACACTTTGACCAGCAGGGGAATCCTGGTATGAGACAGGATGCTCTCCGGCAACTGTGAGTCTACATCTCCTTGAAGGAGATCCAGGGGGACATGGCCACACTTTGTATCTGCAGTAGAGATGAGACCAAATTGAAAGACAGAGACAGAAAGCTGGCCCATGGTGCAGAAAGTAAGCCATGCAGAGGAAAAATGCCCTTCTGTGACTATACACCCCATCCTCACTGACATCTCCCCTCCAACTACAGAAACCCAAGTTTTGAACTGATGGGATAAAGATTTTTTTTCTTAATTTTTATTCAAGATTACAGATTACTTTTGAAAAGAAGACCTTGATGAAGTCTCCCCACCCCCTAACAAAGGAAAAAGCCCAGATTATGTTGGTGGATTTACCGGCCCAGATAAGCTTGACCTTGTATTAGAATGGGTAACCAGAAGCATGAAAAACACCACCATGGAGTCTATGAAGAGATTCTGCAACACGAAAGGAGACAACTGTGGCATAAAAAGAAACATAAAGATCATAATTCTGAAGTAAAAAAAGCAGAAGTCAATTTTTAGGTAGAAATGCTTTGCTTTGAAAAAATAAGAAAATATAGTACAATGAAAATAAAATGATAAAACAAGGGATTGAGATAAAGTGATAGCTGACAAAGCTAAGGTAAAGTTTTATGTATTTATTTATTTATTTATTTATTTACTTACTTATTTTAAGGTAAAGTTTTAAAAAGTAAAGCCAGTATAGAATTAAAAAGCTTAAAAAAGAAAAAGGAAAAAAAAAAGACAAATTCTGTTGCAGGAAAATGAATTGCTCATACTGTTTTGAAAATAATCACTTAGGTTTCAGAGGAAAAAAGGTAAAAAGATAACGACATCAGAGAGAGAACAATAGATATAGACAATAGAGTAAAAATGCAATATAGAAATGATTAATTTTTCTAAAAATATATTAGAATAAATAGCATAAAAATAACGTTCAAAACTATAGTAGGATCCCATCTCTCAATTTGAAGAAACAATTATTGAGTTGAAATGACTCTCCATATCAGGCAAATTTAATAAAAAGGAACTTACATTTAAACATAGCCTAGAAAAATTAATAAATTGATAGGAGTAAGAAAAAAGATTCATCCAAACATCCAAATATAAAAAAGGAAAACTGAATATCATCAAAGGGATAAAAATAAAATCAAGCATCTCATCTAGAAAGAACATCAGATACAACACAATAGGTACCCCAAATAATGCAAACAATAAATGACTAGAGTTTTGAAAAGAAAAGATTAAGATGTGAAAATCTTATGTCCATTCAAGTTGCAGTTCACATATATAAGCAATAAACTGTTTTTTACTTGCAAATACTCCAGAAGAATACCTCCAAAATTTAGCCCCCCAAAATGAATAACATGAAGAATGCACACATGACATAGTTGATAAAGAACTAGTAGTGAGCACAAAAACCATGTATTTTACCTTAGAAAATATAGTTACAAAGAAAGTGTACTCACATATTTCTTTTGTAAATAGAGCGAATACATAAAACTTGTAACAGTGTAACAATAATGAATTGGGACAAACATTCCAGATTTTGTAACAGACAAAACTAGAAGGTGAGTACGTGAGGAAGAGATCTGGCTATGATACACAGCATTCCTTTCTTGGCATTGATAACTTGAGTCATCCAGATTAATAGATTATATGGAAATCTTCTTTTTTTTTTTTTTTTTGGTACCATATTTTCTTTCTTTGATGAGCATAATGAAGTAAAGAACTTTTGAGTTTGCCTCTAGAATATAGCTTGTTCCAGATGAAGAATAAAATTACAGCATGAAACTTGAAATCAGTTTTGTGAGAAGTATGAATAAAGCATAATGTAAGGTTTACAATATGATTACTGTAAAAAGATGAGCTGTGTTATCATTACCATTAATGTGTGAGGCATGAAAAATTCAAGAATTATTGAAGTTTTCTAATTACTCTCATGCAACTTACTCAAAAGAGATTAATGTTAATTTAGCCAACAAGGAGATTAAAAAAAAAAAAGACACAAAAGTGGGAGTATTGAAGATGTAAATTATGTGTGTGCCTTTCATAGAAACTCATCTTTAATCCTGCTCAGAAAGTCTTTCAGAATATCAGATAAAACTCTTCAATTCTCTCCTCTCCCATTTTGCCTGGCTCGTTATGGAATTTAGAAAAGGTGGCTATAATAGAAGAGGGATAACTCATTGGAAGGTCAAGCCTTTTGGGTTTTGAACTATGACATGTCAAAGTCAGGCAGCAGGCACAGCGAAGGAGCACAGTGCAGGCAGGAAGTTGTGCCAACTCCAAACCAGGTGAGAGCCCTCCGTATTTTCCCAAGCACACTCAAGCTTAAAACTGAGATTTAATAATTCACCTTACCAAATATGTCCTGGAGCATCTTACATGTTATATAGAGCATCTGGTCCTGCTGCATTAGGTATTACCCTTTAGAGACAACCTTTTGCTAACAAGCAACTCTAACCACAGGTCAAAAGCAAGACATATTCACTCTAAGTAGCAGGAGGGGAATAACCAGAGAACATGAAACACTCTGTTCTACCTCCCAGTAATGCTAAGCAAAGGGAAGTATTGAATCGGGGGAGCAGAGGAGGAAAAGAGTGACTGTGGGGCATCACTTTCAAAACAGCACTAGACCCGGATAAGTGAAGGAAAATGAAGCACAGGCAAGTTTGCTTGCTCATGTTGACACAGTGAGTGATAACAAAAGGGTCTGAATCCAAGTCTGATTCCACTGCCTGGCACTTAGCACTATCATCTACGATCTTGGATTTGCTAAAAATTGAAATAATAAAACAAAGTCAAGGAGACAAATCACTCTCATACTCTGTTCATAATTCTTGGGAAAAGAGAAATCCTCAAAATACTGGATCTAGGGTTTATATTTGACTTAGATTCTTCAATGTGGAAATCATTTGGTTTGGGCTTGCTCTGAAATATTAGAACTAGAGGTTCGACATGTTTAGTGTCTAAATCTACTCACTAATCTTAACTAGGCACATATAGTGAAGTAAGGTGCAGAGGCAGCATTCACTGATTATATCAAAGTTGACAGCCACACCAGGTCATTCTTGCCACAAATTGTAGGAGAATTTTAAAATTCTGTTTTATGGAACTGCATTATTTACTACATTAATCAAACTGGCCATGACCTTGCTGCTTGATTTTGTGATGCACAGACTGCAGGACATCACCCCTGATTTGCCTCCTGGGGCATCCTTCACTTCTTACCTGCAGCTGCATACCCAGTGGTGGCCATTTTACCTCCATACGTGGGCATTCATGTTTGCATTCAGTCCTCTCTCCTGGGGTATAGTATTATCCTCCTATTGATCCATTTTCCATATCATAGAAAGACAATAATTTTATAAAGGCAAATCTAATTGTGTGATCTTCATGCTTAATGTATGTTAAAACCCTTAAAAAAAACAAAACCTGATTATTAGCCCTTCCTCATTGCCTGGCTAACACTTACCTTTCAAATCTTGGATTGCTCTGGGAAACCTTTCATATACTCTAACAGTTAAATCCCTGCCATGTATTCCCCAAGCTGCCTTCCACACCGACAGCTGTAACTACACTGGTTATGACTTGGTCAGTGTTTTTCATCCTCACTAGACTGTCAGCTCCAAGAAGGCAGGGCCTTTGGTTTTGCTTTCAGTCTTTAAGACAACACTTGGTGCTCAATGAATATTTTTTTATTTGGTTGATTTAATTATAGGTATATTTGCAGTTTATACAAATTGGAGAATAGGTAGATGAACATCTGTCAGCTTGTATTTTCATTGAAAGATGAATGGGGTCTTCGAGCTTTATTTTTAAGAATAGTGATCAACATTTAGTTCTGGCTCATGAGGTATCAGGTACATAAGAATCTAGGCTATAAGGAGATCTCGCTGGAGAACTATTGACATCCCAAGGTACTTGCATCATTTTATTCAAGCAATCAACACGCCTTCAGCAATCTCAGGAAAAAGTTACCTGTGCCAACCATTAGATTAAGAGAGCTATTTCCAGAGTGTTAAGACTCCGCATGCTAAAACCTCTGCCAGAAATTGATCGTTCTAACATAACTATTTGTTCTAAAGAGAAGCATGGATTCTCTGATACGAGCTTAGACGAGATTGTGGACAAACAATCGTGCAGGTCATGGCTCCTACTTTTCCCATTCGGGTTGCTGACAGGCCAGCATTTCCACTATAAGATTTGTTAATTTGTAGATTTATCTGGCAAATGCCATGCCACAATTTCCACAGAAAACATACTGTTTTGCTGTGAATAAGAAGTACACTTTAGAATTCTCATATTGTCTTTGATGAGGAATGGGAAGTGGAAAGAAGCACAGGGTGTAACAAACTCTGTTACCGAACTCTAATTATCCATGGACAGAAAAGAGAAACATTGATTCAGAAGATGTCAAACTGTGGGAAGTCTGCCCATCAGTTCAGGGGTGGTCCCTACGCCCGTAACCTTTCAGAATATGGTCCTAGTCCTTGCTGTGTGACCAGTTAGTGTAATAATGTGATGAGCATCAGCTGATCTTCTCGTAAAGCCCGGAGATTGTTTCCTTCCCCAATTGCAGGCTTGGGTGTAGGTTGTGACCAGGGAGACTTTTGTTCAAAGCAAATGCTTTCTGAAAGGTTCTATTTGCCCACTATTCTCACAGGTTATGTGGATATGATCCCCACACAACCCTACATTTTGTCAGTGAGTTATATCTCAGAAGCAGGCCCAAGTGGTAGGTCCCAGATCACAGAGTGCTTTAGAGAGAGAGGCAGAATTGGCAGCCAGGCCTTTGGACTCTGCCAAAGCCTAACTACCCTGGATGGTAGGGTGGTCCTCCCTGGTGTGCGCCTCTGCTGTCAGCCTCTCATAGACCCCCGCCGAAGCAGGTGGCATTCTTAGGGAATGGCCTGGAGGATGGGCAGGATTTATCACAGAGGGAATGATTCAGGGGTAGGAGCCTCAGCAGAAAAGAGAGCTCCTATGTGTCCTTCCTGAAAAAGAAAAAGGACTTTCTCTTGCTTATGGCTCTGGAGCGTCCAGGACACTCATGTTTACGTGCGTCCCAAGGCCCAGACCCCACTTCCTTTCTCTGTCCTTCCTGGCTTTCTCCCGCTCTGACCGCAGACTCGCCTCCAGCACAGCGCAGTGAGCCCCCTTTCTCTCACCATGTCACTGAGAACAGCCTGCAAGGCGCAGGTGCGTGTTTCTCCAGCACATCTCGATCCAAAACCTGGCTTATAAGAAATAGGAAAAGGAAAAGAAAAAAAGCTTTCTTCTGTATGAGTCTAACCATGATCCCTTCCCTAGAACTGGATTCTCCCCAAATTCTGAGAGTCATGGATGTAGGGATCATGAACGAGGATAAAGCGTCTGAATTATCAAAATTCCTCTGGGCCTCTTGGCAGGCACAATGCCTTATTTATCTTTGTCATGCCACATAACTATTGAAAAGTTTGGAACTGTATCAATAAGTAAATACTTGGGTCAGCATGTTTAAGTCTTATTTTAAGACAGATACATTGTATGCACAGATACATGAAGAAGAGGAGAGAGAACAAACTGCGAATTCATTTTGTTCTGTTTCCTCTTTTTTGCCATCGTTTCTCTCTTGCTTTAATAACACATGATGTGTAACGTGTAGCCTGAGGCAGCCCCCGAAAATCCTTGCAAAGTTCTCCTTTCTCACTCCCTCTTGACTACCTTCAGTGGTCCCAGAACCAGTGTCACTGTGTGTTTGGCGGAAAGTAAGCCCCTAGAAATGCACTGCTGCTGGGGCTGTAGTCAAATATCTGAATTCAGCACAGAGGTGAAGATGGGGGACAGAAGCAGAGCAGCTGTTACAGCTGTGGAAACTGAGGGAAATAGGAATAAAAAGCTGCAGGAGGGCAGATTCTCATCTTCTGTAGTTAGCGACTTAGAAAGTTCATGATTAATTAAGGTGTTTGTTTTGCTTTATAGGAAGCACAGTTGTCATAGAAAATAAACTCCTTATATGTGGTAAGCAATGAAAAGGATTTCTTGGTTCTTCACTTTTGTGCCAACCAGAGTGGTAGAAGTGACCCGGTGTTGCCCTGAATGAAAAGGGGTAATAGGTTGGAAATAAACATTCTGACCCTTGTTAGACCAATAACCTGAATCCAACCCAGGGTCTGCGGTCTCCCACCAAGTTGCTCCGTTTTACTTTCAAACACTGTTGCTTTACTAGTCCCTACATTCAAGTGTCAGAGAAAATCGTATGCAGTTAAGTGATTTTATGTTTCTGTGTCATTAATGAAATGGCAATTTGAAATATATGCAAACCTGGCCTAACACTTAAATTCCCCCAAAAGAAAACATGACATCTAATTAGTTTTGCAGACCCTCTTTCCATAATCTAGTAGCGTTTTCCCATAGACTCTCAGTATTACTTAACTAACCCCATTAGACTACTTTTGAGACCTGTTTGTTCAGGATGAGAGAACGGTCATGAACTGAAGGCCACAAAACAGCACAACTGCAGAGGGTGCCTGCCCTTGGAAGGTTACAGGTCTCCAAACAATGGATTCGATGGATTTCTTTAAAGTTTCGTGCAACTCCAACTCTCATGAAGGGAGCCCAAGATTGCTTATAAGAACCCCTTCCCCAGATTCTTCATTTAGAATGTGGTCCATTAAACGATCAACATAACTATCTACTAGAAATTCTTATCAACACTATCCTTTTTTTTTTTTTTTTTTTTGCATACAGATAAAGACTATGCTTAGTGTAGTGTTGGTGGTCCCTCCTGGCTCCTAAAATTCTTACTCATGTAGCGAGCATTGGCCATTATGGAGGAGAACATAGATTCTGTGAGAGCTACAGAAACAGTCCCACTATTCTAAGAATAATGCCTGAGAGGAAGAGTTTGACAGGTAGTTCCCAAGTAAGGCATTGTTTTTGGTATGTTCTTCACTTGCTTGTCCTGTAGGACACCTCTGTGGATGAGCTGATCTCACCCATGTGGCCACAAGGATGACAGCTGGTCATAGACCCAACGAGACATCCGGAGACCTGAGGGCCACTGGAAAGACTCTTCTCCCATGTCTTTTAGGTACTAAGAGGACTTGCAGCCCATTATAACTTTTGTGACTCTAGAGAATGAGATCGATACAGTCAACATTTGCTTATCTAAATTAGATTTAAACATTCAGAAATCACACAGCTTTATGAGTGATGAATAGATCCTCCCGGCAAAACTGTACCTGAGTAATGAGGCATGCAAGGACATGAATCATTGTGAAATGATTCAAATAACTTAGTGCTCAAATCTTAAGTGGAAAAAATGTGCATGACATGGATACAGCTCTATTGTATAAACACATAGGTATAGAACCCCTAAAAACATTTGTTTGTAAAAACTAAAATACATAAACCTAACTGAAACTTTTTTACATGCATAATAGTGAGAAATATTTCTCATTCTCTGCCTGCTGCCCTCCAAAAAAAAAAAAAGCCTGTATGGATTTCTGCTTTAATTGCATCAGAATGTTTCTTAGTTAACACACGTTCACTCTTCCAGTTTTTAATTAGCCTGATATAACCATTAATTGCACTTGATATTGAATACCAATAACTAAACACAGTGTGCTCTAACAAAGGGAGAGTCTTCTCTTCAGGAAACCTCAGGGTTGAGTTACATATGTCAAATCTGTGGAACTAGTCAGTGTGTGTGTTTTTCATGGCATATGTTCTATATGTCTTTCATCTAATGATGTCTTAAAAACAACCCCTATTCACACAAAAGGTCTGCAATTATTGTCAGCTTGCAAGCATGTGGCTACCTGGGTTTGACACAACAAATATTCACCGCATTAGAAAATGCCACCTTTTCCTTTCCTTTTGTTCAGTTTTTAATTACTTGAAGAGGTTTGGACTATTCATTTGCGAGTGCAAATACAACTACTGTCATTCTGACTGAGAGAACAAGCTCTCTGCCAGCCAGAAATAGCGAAGTGCCGCTGGAAGGCAATCATCACTTTGTAGCTTGACACTGTGTTTTACTGGAAAGGTGATTACCTACTTCAGGGAACAGCCCTTTAAAAATGTGAACGCCATATGGTTTTATGAACAGCAGTCCCACCATTTCAGCAGCACATAATATAAGAGAAGTCAGACAAGGCTATTAAATCAAGTGCACTATCAAAGGCGATGGCTGGCTAGCGTTTGCCCAACAGGAGGAGAAAAGAAATGGCCTTTCTAGCTTGGCAAGTCTAATTCTGGATGGAAACGTATAATCAAGTTATAATGGGGGATTTGCCATGGAAAGCGTTTCTCTAGTCCACTCTACAAAGCATGAAACCTGGGAGAACAGTTTTTGAAAGCTCTGAGGAATAAGATTTCCTGAAGCTGGTTGCTTTAAAGCAGGGAAGAGGCAATGGGTTAGGATGCTTATGGATTGACAGGGGCAAGCCTGGGAGACCTAGCTTGCTGGAGAGCGTCACCCTCGCATGCCTGTGCAGGCCTCACTGACTTCTGTGAGGAAACAAGACAATGCCTGCAGCAGGGAAAGAACACGCTCTTCAGTCTTTCTGCCTTCTTCCCCTGTTTCCACTCCCTTCTCGTTTCCCTACTTTCTCTGCCGCCAAGAAAAGCATGTGCATGAGGCAACAATAAAGTAACTCAATGACTGAGGTGAGAATGGCGATTGAGGGCACAGATATATCAGGAAAAATACTATATGATACTATTCTTCTGGAATCTTGCTATTTCGCCTTCCACATACACATACACAAAGATTCAGGATAAAGCATCTGCGGTAACCCCTAAATAAAGCAGAGAATTGCTGTAATATGCAAAGTGCTCAAACCCACCAAGATGACCCCACTTGAGTGGATGCCAAGAAGAGCACCTTTAAGACATGCTTGCATGAACGTTTGCACCTGTTACCCTTCTTCTGAGCTTACTTTAGACGATGGGAACCAATACCTAAATTTCATAAATTCCAGTCTCCACTTTCCCACTGCCCTTCCCCTGCTCTCGTGTTATTTTTGTTATGGTTACTTAAAACTTCTTAGGCATTGCCAGTGGACTGAGTGCCCTGCAGAGCCTCTCTGCCCTTCCACAGCTGATGTGCTCAGCACGTCATGCATTTGTTTGGTCGCAGTTTGATGACCTGGCCTCAACTCTGCCATTAACTAACAGTGTGATCTTGGTTACATTTTGTTTTCTTCAATGGGATCAGAAGCTAATGTAGTATAGTTTTTTAGACACTCACCTCCAGCTCCATGATTTTATAACAATTAGGTGATATTGAGTCCTCCATTGACAAATTAAATAATTTTGCTGGTCTTCATTATTGGAAGGTCTCACCAGATGTAAATTCATGAAGCTAACAGGGAAACAAAGGGATTATGTGAATGGCCTAAGGCTCCAAAGGTGCTTAGTGACAGAGGCAGGAATTGATGTCAAATCTGTGTTTTGTTATTTTGATCATACGAGATTGCATATATTTGCATTTAACCAATATTCTTGGAGTCAAAATTCCCTAACATCAAAGAAAGTTTCTAACGGTGGACTGTCAGGTGGACTGTCAGTACTGGCAGACAGGTGTGATGGGAAGAAATCTTAATCTAGAAAGCTGAAAGGTGCAATCCTGCCTTGCAGCCCTGTTTTGCAAGAATATGGTGGAAACAGGCTTTTTTGTCAGCAATGTAACCTGTCTTACTAGAGAAAATGGCTTGTCGAGAGATGTCTAAGAATTAGTTTTGATGACCAACACTCCCTGTTATTTTGCAAATCTCATCTGAAGTCAAAGGTTGGGGAAGAGTTTATTACCATATTTCCTGTTGCCCTTTTGAGTCAGCAAAAATCTTGGAACAGTAGGCACAGCCTACTTTCTTTGAACATTGTTTCAGGTTGATTACTAATGCAGCTGCAATGGTTACCTTTCCATGTGCAAATATACCCCAGGTTACACCATACATAAATACCTAAAGCTCATGCTAATAACATTTTTTAACATTAGAGTCATATTTTATTTTTTTTACACAGTTTTTATTGTTCACAGAAATGAATGTACTCTTTTTTTTTTTCTTGTTTTTAAGAAATTTTATTGGGGAACGCTGTGCTTTTCCAGGACCCATCAGCTTCAAGTCAAGTAGTTGTCTTCAATCTGGTTGTGGAGGGTGGAGCTCCTTGGCCCATGTGGGAATGGGAATTGAACCGGCAACCTTGATGTTATGAGCCTGCGCTCCAACTACCTGAGCCAACTGGCTGCCCCTGGAGTCATATTTTAAATTCTTTAGATAATCTCACTACTTAAGAGAGCCTCTACTGAAAAGCTTTTTCCAAGAAAGTGATGGTTTTCCTAATTCATCAGTTTTGCCAGTTTAGATTTCCATGTGTTGTTTTGGTTAAAGGGAATTACAAATATTTTGAGAAAGGGTCTACATGTACTCTAGAACTTATTGTGATAACTTCAAGATGCACAGTTTTTTGTTTGTTTGTTTGTTTGTTTGTTTTTTAATGTCAAACTAGACATAGATCTTCAGAAAATAATTTATGTGAAAGATTTTCTTGGTGCTGCCTTTCTCTCATTTTAGGAAAACGTAGTAGGTAGATTGGCAACTATAGACTATATTGTAATTACAGACACTTCACAAGGTTTAAAGGGATTACTCAGTGTGGTATCAGCACCAGGCAGGGGACCAGAGAGACTGGAATGTGAGGCTGTGGCAAGATGGAGGGTTGACAATGGGAAGGATTGGAAGGATCTTTGTGGTGGGTGGGGAATCAGGTGAAGGCAAAGGGTGTATCTGGGACAAAGGTCATATGCAAGCTTGAAAACATGCTTTATCCATCCAAAAACATAAACACCCCCTTCCCTATTAGTGTACGCCCATCATTGAAAGGATGTCCTTCCGACTACCCAGGCTTGCAATCTTTGAATCATCTTTGAGTCAGAGATACACAGAATATTAGAGCTGGGTAAAATCTTAAAATGTATCTCATGCAATCCCTATACTTTTCAGACAAGGACACACACTTGAAAGAGATTCTCTTTTCTGCAAGGTCACATTACAGGCATCAGAACCAAGTTTAATGCGCAGACTCCTAAATCCCTGTGAGTGTCCCTTTCACCGCCCCACCTGGTTCTTCCCTTTCCTTCACCTGTTACTCAGCTGGACGTCAAACCCCACGGACTCTTCTTCTGGAGCATTCTTACATCTGTCCTTTCCCTTTGCCACCAACCTAGTCTAGGCTCTATTTAAAATTACTTCCTTAAAGGGCTTCCTGCCTCTTAGACTCTCAGCTCTAGACCATTGCACTCACAAAAGATTTTTGCATTTATTTATTTAGTTTTAGTTTTATTAAATGTATTAGGATAACATTGCTTAATAACATTACATAAACTTCATGTGTACAGCTTTATAGTACATCTGTATACTCTCTTTTGTGCTCATTTTAATCTTTTTTAGACATTCATTTCATCATGTTTCTCAAGAACCACCTTATTAAATTTTGATAGCATGGGATAATAAAAAATGTTTGGGTTTTGAAATCAAATAAATTTAAGTTCCAATCCCTGATCTACTGCTAAATCAGGTCATTTACTTAACCCCCACCCCAAAATTCCTTCTTTTCATCAGTAAAATGGGAATTGTGGTTTGAAATAAAAATAGTGCTTATGGTGAGAATGGAATGAGTGCATGCATATTAAATTGCCCTGCAAAAAAAAAGATATTCAAAACATGTAAATTCCCTTCCTAAAATTCACACTCCTTTGCCAGGTGGCCCCTACCTGCATTCTAATGTTGACTCCCCGCTGTTCCCTGAACAATTTCGGGCCTGGCTCCTGAGCATGCTGTGCTCAGTTATTACTAGAGTTATCCCATTCCTGAGGATGCCTAACCCCTTCTTATCATTTGTACACACCCTTCTGATTTACCACAGCCTGGGTCTCCTCAGCTCTCTCTCCTGCTCTCCAGCAGGAAAAACGAGGTGTTCTGATAGAGCAAGTGGGAAATGGTCTGAAGCCTTCAGCTCTGAGCTTCCAAACAGGCCTTTCTCTTGTGGCAGGCATCTGTTAGAACCCCATATTCTCCAAATGGGACCATATCAGCCCTCTCTGCTGGAGTTCCCAAGCGTTCTGCCTTGTTACCCCAGTCACTCATCCTCATCCTAACCACTGCTCCGGTGAGACTGTGTGGCACTGTGACTGCCCATCAGACATCTTTCTATCCCCAACATGAGCCTAAGAATTCCTTCCCTATTCTGTCCCTGGCTCACTATCATATCTGCGGACATGAAATAACCCTGAGTAATTTGGGAGTCTACAGATGATTTAAGGATATAGCTTATGCTCCTCAGATCTTCATCTTATCAGTTCATGTACATCAATTTACCTTAAGGGAGAAATGACTCCAAGTGACACAGCCCTGAATAATCTGTGAACCCTCCTCTTTCTGAGCCTTTTAGAAACTGTTCTTACGCCTCTTTTAGTAGACTTGCTTTCCTGGTTTGTCACAAACCTTACTCCTTTCCTCCCATGGTTGTAAACTCTGGGTCTGAGTTGGGAAGCCCTTTCAGCAGCATTGCTAAGTGTCTCATACAAGCATCAAGGTTTCTGAACTCATGGGAGACAGTTTTTGTCTATTGCAGGCTAAGTTCTCTGCTCAACTGGGGGTGCCTCCAGGAAGCCAGGGAATCCCCTTTGCATTCCCTCTCCACCCCTTCTCCTTTAGGTATACTTAAGTTCACTTTACTTCCAAAAATAGTTCTCAAACCATAGAGTTATTTTCCTGACAGTCAAGTGAGTTAAACCACATGAAGAACTTCACATGGTGTGTGGGTGTGTAGGTTGCACCATGACCAAGTGTGTCTTGCTGAGGGAGCGAATAGGGGCTACACTCCACTCCACACTCTAAGCTTGGGCCTGGGAATGGGGCTGGGTCTGTCTAGAGAGTGAGGCAGCATCTTTTTAAATTTACACAAAGGCACCACTGCTTATCAAGCCCTAAGCCCACCCAGCAGGGGGCTTCTTTTTAAGTTATATGAAGGCTCTGTGTGGGCCAGTGCAAACCATGCTAGGACACGGCCCAAGCTTGATAAATCCTGATTATTATAACTCTTAATACTGAGCCCAAATAGTGGCTGCCTCCTGATTATTATAACTCTTGATACTGAGCCTAAATAGTGGCTATCTCAGAGCCCATTACTGAGATACCAAGTATTAGGGGCTTTAAATTGATGCAAACATGAAGCATACAACCAAAGAAAACACATTGCAATCTAACTATGCATCTCTCTTCTTTTTATTGCCTATAAACTAGCCAGAAATAATTCCTTGATATAGTTAACCTTATTCAAGCTTTAAAAATAGGAATCTTCCTTTAAAAAAGGATGTACCCCTTATTTTAATTTTCCAACATAACTCTGACTTAGTTATCTGCCAGGTTAGAGGATTGGCTCACAGTAGTCCTATAGAGTTCTTGCTAGAATAACAATCAGGCATAGAGTACATTTATTTTAGTCAAGAGTGAGAGATAATATGGTGTTTCATTCAGAGAAGAACAAGATAAAAAGTACTTTCCTTCCCATTGTAACTGCTATACAGTGAAATTCATAGACATGATATCATCAGTTTCTGGTTTCACAATGAGGAATCTTAGTCCACAGAGCTGCTTAGGGGAGAATGAGGCAACTTTTTTAGCAATAAAAATTTTTAAACTCTGGAGAAAAGTTACTTTTAAAAAATGTGTCCATTTGAAGTAAGCTTTCCAGGAATTCTAGAATCTCTTCATGAACAAAGGGGTGACGTGGTCAAAGAAAAGCAAGGTATTCAAGAGTTATCTAATTTATAGTATGTGGTTATAATAAAAATGTCAGGCATTTTCCTATGCAAGACTTTGTTTTAGCTTCAAGGAAACTAAAGTCATTAAACAGGTTTAAAGAAATACTTAAAACCATGCTGTCTATGAACTTTTCTAGATAAATGGTACAACTTAGGAGTAGCTGAAGTAAAGAGATACAAATATTTGAATTTCAAAAACTGATATAAAACCTTCAGTGTAACATAGGCAGAAACATTGTTGAGGGACTACAAAGCTGAAGTTCAAGGATAGATGAAGCATACATCAAGGCAGAGACTAAGTTAAAGCTCACTGTTCACAGTACATATATGACTTAAGAAAAAATAGGGACCCTCCCCCACTCTAAGTGCATGCACTTTGTGAAACAAAAACATAGCAAAAAAGACATATGCTCTTTAGAAATAGTAATGCCAAGAGGGTAACATCTTTGAAGTCCAGCCTAGATTATGAAATGCTGATACTTCCTGCTAAATTGCACGGGGTTTACTATATACTATTTTCATAGGAGTATCACAGAAAGATCAGTGAAGTCACATTCAGGAAATATCAGTAATCCGTACCAGGAATATATGTTTCATAAATACAGAGAAGAAAAAATTTTCTATCACTAATATTTAAGTTATTAAAATAAGAAAAATATACTCAAATAATTCACAAGAGAAATAAAGCATAATCAAATTAACACACATGAAGTACATGCTCAATCTCACTCAATGAAGAAATGTAAGATTTAAAGACTCTTTCCCTATGAAATTGACTTGAAACTTTTTTTTTTTAAAGATTTTATTGGGGAATTGGGAAGAGGAACAGCACAGCGTTAGGGAACTGGGGAAGGGGAGCATTGTGTTTTTCCAGGACCCATCAGCTCCAAGTCAAGTTGTTGTCCTTCAATCTTAGTTGTGGTGGGTGCAAGCTTAGCTCCAAGTCCAGTCTCCACCCTCAATCTAGTTGCGGGGGGCCGGCAGGCAGTAGTCCACCATCCTATGTGGGAGTCAAATAGGTAACCTTGTTGTTAAGAGCACACACTCTCGGGCCGGCCGAGTGGCTCAGTTGGTTAAGAGCTCGCTCAAGAGTGCGAGCTGAGCTCTGAGCAACAGCTGTTCGAGGCCAGCCCGAGCTGAGTTGCCGTTAAGCTGCCAACAGGTGGCAGGATGGCTCAGCTAAAAACAAACAAAACAAAACAAAAGAAAGAGCACACACTCTCACCAGCTCAGCAACAGCTTCGCTTCAGCACAGCTTACTGGCCCATGTGGAAATCGTACTGGTGACTCTGTTGCTCAGAGCTCGCGCTCTAACCAACTGAGCCACTCAGCAGGCGCCCAAACTTTTTTTAAAAAACTTGGCTAAAGTTATACGAAAGAG
The DNA here is from genome assembly GCA_033961575.1 of Aselliscus stoliczkanus. Lineage (NCBI taxonomy): Eukaryota > Metazoa > Chordata > Mammalia > Chiroptera > Hipposideridae > Aselliscus > Aselliscus stoliczkanus. The sequence continues at coordinate 76,330,555 of CM066728.1, read as the reverse complement.
CAGAAGCCTGTGCACTTTTTTACATGCACAAACATGTAAAGCTACATATACACTGCTGAAGGGATGAAAGCTCAGTGCTGTTTTCTCTGAAGGGCAATACATAAAAATAACTGTAACTCTTTGATCCATAAAGTTCCTTTCTAGTCATCTAGTCTAAGAAAATATTCAGAAATAACAAAAGTACAAAATTTACATATAAGGTTGTTCATTACAATGTTGTTTATACTGGCCAAATACTAAAAACAATTAAAACATCCATCTATAATAAGTTTTAAAAATAAAATATGGTTTGTAATCTGATGTAATATTATGCAGCCACTAAAAATACCCATGTTTTAAATACTATATGATATAGAGAGAATAGAGAATAGTTCATTTTATAATGTGAAAAACCAGAAAGATACAAAGCTGAAAATACATTAAGATTTCAGGCCGGTAAGTGTGGATGCAATGTATGTGTCTGTCTGTATAGGAGGTCAGACAATTAGGCTCGCAAACTCATCTTAGAAAAGGTGCTACATGCTTCACTGCTGAATATCACTATGCTCACCTTTGAAGTACTCCCTTTGGGAAGCTATGCACTGACTCCAGCACCTAGTCCACCCTTCAAAGCAATTTTGGAACTCTTTTTCTGGAATGGCCATCAGAGCTGTCTTCATATTACCCTTGATGTCCTGAATGTCATTAAAATGTCTTCCTTTTAATAGTTCCTTTATCTTCTGGTAAAGAAAGAAGTCATTGGGGCCAGATCAGGAGAGTAGGGAGGGTGTTCCAATACAGTTATTTGTTTACTGGCTAAAAAGTCCCTCACAGACAGTACCGTGTGAGCTGGTGCATTGCTGTGATGCAAGAGCCATGAATTGTTGGTGAAAAGTTCAGGTTGTCTAACTTTTTCATGCAGCCTTTACAGCCCTTCCAAATAGTAAACTTGTTTAACTGTTTGTACAAATTGGTACAAATTCATACTAAATAATCCCTCTGATATCAAAAAAGGTTAGCAACATAGTTCCAACAAGTTTGCAAACTTAATTGTCAGACCTCGTATGTATCGAGGAAGTAATACTACTAAAAGTTAACAGTGGTTATCTCTGCATGGTGGAATTAAAATCTTTTTTTTTTTAAATGGAGAAAATATGTAACCAACCTGTATGTCAATGGAAATATTGTGAAATCTTTCTCATTCTATAGTGAATGTATTTGCTTGACACTTCAAAGTGTATTCAACACCTGAGCTGAGGAAATGCAGTCACAGTCACTCTAAACTGCTTTAGTGGGTTTGAAGAAACATCTGTGACCTAATAAACAAATAAGGTGTGGTGGGAACCAAAGTGGAAAATCAGGATCCCAGACACCACCTCCCAGCGGGTTCTCTGTAATGGGACTCACTAAGCCAATCTCAACTAAAAAAGCATTAAAAGCTGTGGGAGACTAACCCTGACTAAGAGGGCTCAAATGTCTCAGCACAGAGTCAGAAGCAGAAAATGAAGAGTCCTGTTCTTCCTGACCTCTAAGTGGGAAGGACAGCCATTTCTTTTTGCCCATTTGAACACAAAAAAAACCACCCCATTCCTGTACATCTGCCTTGAATGCATCCAGCTTCAAGCCACAAAAACTCCAAACAAACAGTGGCTTAAACAGCTTAAGGATTTTATTTTCCTTACAAAACAACATGTCCGGCAGGCCACGCAAGGTTGGTGTAGGAGCTCCACAATGTCATCAGGTACCTGGGCTCCTTGTACAGTTCTGTTCAGGCATTTGAGAAAATAGCTTTCACCCCTATGCACGCTATACTGCGGTTGCAAGATGGTCCTGTCCAAGGAGAAAGGGCAAAAGCTCATGGCCAGGGAAGATGTCACCTTAAAGAACTTTCCCAGATAGAGACTGCCACACATACGAGTAACTCATTGGCCAGACAGTGTCAGGTGACTAATTTTTGCTGCATGGGAGGCTGGAATGATACTTTTTAAAAAAAATCTGAGTACATTACTTCCCCTTGCTCAACAATAAGGAAGAAGGCGGAGAATGGGAAATAGGCAGGCAGCAATCACTGTCTACCACACTCTAGCACCCAGCTCAGTTGTGTCTATTCCAAAAGCATATAGTTTGTGGGGACCAATCAGAAGCCTCAAGTCTGTCTACCCAACTCCCTGTAAGATCTCCTGATGGAGGCTGCTAAGGTTAGAGCTATTATTATAGCTTTACAATTCCATAGCAGAAGAGCAGAGGTGCTCCAGCTGCAGGATTGGGAAAAGGAGGGGGCGGGCGGTGAGGGGCAGGAGAATAACTTAAGTGAATGTTTCTATCTTCAAGTGCAGATGCTGTTAGTTTCTACTAAAGGTCCCTCAACTCTTCCTTGCTTATTAGAAAACCCCAATTTGGCTTGGAAGCAATGCACCGAGCTCCAGGTTAGGGTTTGGTAAACCTTAGCCAAAGGCCAAATTGATCCTACTGCCCATTTTGTAAATAAAGTTTTACTGGAACACAGAAGAGCCCATTTATTTTCATACTGTCTATGGGCTGTGTTTCTACTCCAATAGCCCACAGTTGGATAGCTGTTACAGAGACTATCTGGACTGTAAAGCCTAAAATATATACTATGTGGCCCTTTTCAGAAAAAGTTAGTTGACCCCTGCCCTAGATGATGGAACATGATTGGACTGACCCAGTTATCACATTGTTCTTCACTTCCCGACACTTCCTTGCACCTTGGGGTGGACATGAGATCGTATAACTAGGCAACTACTGGAGTATTTCTGGGGAAACTTTTATTTTTCTCTGATAAAAGAGCAGCCATAGCTGGCTCATCTTCCCCCTTCTTTCTCCCTGCCTTTAATGGGGACATAAAAGCTGGAAGGGCAGCAAACAACTTGGGACCATGGGAAAAGAGCCAAAAAAAAAAAAAAATCAAAAAGAAATTGAACCTGACACCCATAATCCACTAAATCCATGCTGAGAACAATTTACCTTGAGCCTTATTATATGAGAAACATAAATCCCTACTTAAGCACTGTTATTGGACTTTCTGGTCTTCATTGCAGCTGAATGCTTCTCTAATGATGCAATTTATGTCCAGGACGGTCTTTCTGACAACTCCCAACTAAGCCCTCATGAGAGAATGAAGCTCAGCACATATTATACAATATTGTGCTGTTATTCAAAAGGCTTCCCACCTTTTCTTTCTAATCATGAACTGTACAGTGTTACAGAATCAAGTACAATGTAATCGTTTAGACACAAAGGAGCTGGGCTCTGCTTGGATTAAACACTCTGGCTCTAAATAATCCTTACTATTCCATGACTTTGGGCAAGCTATTTGAATTTATCTAGAAACTTCATAAAATGGGAAAAACAATACTCCTACCTTGTATGGTTTTTGTGAGAGTTAAAAAAAATTATGAAAGTATAGCACTCAGCTGGTATGTTAATGCTCAATTTTAGCTATCGATATCTGATTTACAAACTCATTTTAATAGTTGTCTCAATTCTTTAATCCATAAGGAAAGCCGAGTGTTTAAGAAATTATAAATATCCTGGACTAATATTAAGCACAGGATGAACAAAATCAATTTTAGTTTTCTATGAAAGAATTTTTAAAAGTCTTTATATTTGGAAGTCTCACCTCTTGACATTCTACCTCCTCCAAACCTGACTCACCTGGAAAATTGGTTGTGTGTCTATCACCTTAAAGATATATCTTTATTTGCCTCCATTTTCACTTATGCTCATCTTCTTTGCCCTCATCCATATTACTCACCAATAGTTTATTAAGTCAACAGTATTCATTGAATATCTATTATGTCCAGCACAGTTTTAAAAGGAGATCAGAAAAACAAAACTAGAAGCATTTTCTTTCTTCTATGAGAAAGAAGCCAGGCTCCCCAATCTGACAGCTGACACTCTGATAGTCTGACAATTGTGAAGCCAAATATTTTAATTTTGTAGACATTTTTAATGGAAACACAGTGCATATTACATATGATTTGCCAGAGGTCTCAGGCATCACTTTATAATTACCATATTACTGTAGTAAAATATATTAATACTCTAAGAAGAATGAATAAATACTATAAATAGACTCACGTCAATTTATGTCAACATTTGCAGGCCAAGTGAAGTTTTGTTACCAAATGAGTTACAAAAATATTTTCATTTTGGGGGTCTGTGGAATTTCAGAATGGGAGAAAAGGAATTGCAGATTTGTACTATACATGTCGGTAAGACGTGATGCTGTATAGACAGAAGAGCAAGGCAAAATGGCTTTTCTCTCAGCAACCTTTTGATTATATAAACTAAGCCATAACCAGACATACATGTTCTCAGACCCATTTTTTTAAACTATATAGAAGAAACTCAAGTATAATGAACCTCAAAGAGCTCTTCAATATCCTGCCTCCTGACTCCAAAATTCAACTTTGGGAAATCCCAACCCCCACAGATTAGAAGGAAACCTTGTGCTCTACTAGGAGAACATATAAATAAACATGATGAATACCCTACTCTTACATTTTGGAAGAAGTCAAGGAAATATGTTTTCTTTCTCATTTATGTTTTTGAGTTTGTAGCCGGAATGGGTAGAACAGGGAGTCCTGTCTGTTCATCTCTTTCTCCTCTGTTTTTTGGAAACTTGAGATGCATGTCCAATGCTCCGAAAACCTTGAAAGGAACCAATTTCATACCTTGCTTCTCCCACACCTAATTTTCAATGTAGCTGGAAACTTGGAAAACTAATTGATCCTTGATAGAATATATACCAAGCAGAATAGCTTTGAAGATCTCTTAAGCTGGGCAGCTATGAAGCTGGGAAACAGATCATTGCTAGTATCAGTTATTAGTTGAAAAGCAAGGTACAAGTCTGATAGAGTTCCTCCAGGCTAGACTGGAGTCAAAGCCAAAATAATAGACTTCTTGAAAAATGCCCAAGTCCATGTATTGGCCCCAATCTAAAAAAAATTTAAACCTATCATTTAATTTAGCATTTCACTTCTGGTAGCCTATTCTACATAAATATACTCACAGGTGGGTATTGTATATGTATACTGATGCCTTTATTCATTTTCTTGATCTTGACTTGACTTAACCTTGTATTTCTGGCTTCATTCATCGCCTTTGGGGGTCAAGGGCAAATTTCCATTTTAATGGGGACAGCCCAGGTTGTTTTGTGGCACTTTTGTGTAAATTATAGAATGATCTTAACTCGGGGAGGATGAACTAGAGCAGAACTGAGGGCAGGATGGCCACACCTGCCCCCTTTGCTGAATGCCTCTGTATAGCACACAAACCCACTTCTGTGTGTGTTGTCAGAAAAAGACAAAAACGTTGCTGAGGCTAAACATTTCACAACTGGATCAATCTTTTTTTTTTTTTTTTTGGATCAATCTTTTAACATCATTATTTAAACTGTTTGTGTTCTCTAAGCTTCAGGGCCCTGGGGCAAAGCGTTTGTTCTCACACTTAACTTATTGTTCCTCAAATCACCTTGGACTCCCCATTCTGCCTCGCCAACCCCTATGTAATCCTATCCATCATTGAGATCCTGCCTCCTACGCCAGTCAGTTTCCTTGCCCCTCCAGACATACCCTCTCCCTTCCCTGCCCTGCCCTCAGTTCCAAGGGGCTGACATTGATTGTGATGTTCAGGTCCCTTTGTCCTCTGGTTGGGTTTGACCTATATTGATGAGAATGCTGGAGGCAAAAGAGAGACAGAAGTGTTGATTCCCAAGCCCTATCCCACCCCCACTCTGCTTCCTCCTGTTTAGCTGGGTTCTGGTAGGCCTCTAGGATTATACATTTAAACTCTCATGTCTCCTGCTCGACAGCTTCCTTGGGTTCCAATAGCACTGCTCCCACCACTCGCCCCAGGTGGCAATGGTTTTCCACTGTTGACAGTTCCTGGGAGCTTCACCATCTGATGCTTTGTCCCTTAACTTGCCCACAAAGTGCAAAGAGTAGAGGCCATTCGTTCAAGTTTCTGCAGCTAAACCTTTTGAGTATACCAACAAGCTTCCTATTACTTCTATCCCAAGGAACTCTCAAATTAGTCCCATTCTTTTCTTTTCCTGTGCTACTTGTCCTTTCTTTTCTAAATGTCCTTGTCCTAGCCTCACTCCTTCCATCTTCCTTGCGTTGCTTGCAGAGTGATCTGATCAAGTCACTCTTCGTAAACCAAACAGAATCTAGCCCTATATACTAACTACAGTCATGTGCCGCCTGATTACAATGTTTCTGTCAATGACACACCACATGTATCATGGTGGTCCCATAAGATTACAATGGATTATATGCAAAAATTTGCATTGTTGAAAGAAAAGGTGGGACACAATTATGATGTTGAATGTACTGCTAGCTCTGGGTGGTTTAAATAGATGAGGAGGTTCAGCATGCTGTCTACCCACCCTGCATCAGCCTGGGGCCGGGGGTTGGCGAGGGAACTAGAGCAGTGGGCTGGGATGAGAGGAGCCCAGGAGCCCAGACACCAATGTGCCCCTGCACACATGTGCATAAACGCGGATGCACTTGCATATGCATGTGTGTGCACACAGGTGACAGACTCACTCCCTTCCTTACGCTCCATTTCTCTTTCTCTTTCCTCCCAGTCTGATTCCTCTCCCTCTCCTCTTCTTCTCTCTCTCTCCCTCTCTCCCTCTCTTCTCCTCTTCTCCCATTTATTGCTTCTCATCTCAAGTTTCATCTCTTTAGGTTCTTTTTGATTTCTGCTCTCCCTTTCTCTCCCCTTATCCTGCACCTTCATCCATACCTCTCCCTTTGTCCACCCACCAGTGCATAAGGACACATAAATACTCTATCTCTTAGACTGTATTTTTACTGTACGTGTCTATGTTTAGATACGCAAATACTTACATTGTGTTCCAGTTGCCTACAGTATTCAGTACAGTAACATTGCTGTACAGGCTTATAGCCTAGAAACAATAGGCTGGACCTAGGTGTGTAGTAGGCTGTACCGCCTAGGTGTGTGTAAGTGCACCCTGTGATGTTCACACAATGACGAAATTGCCTAACAATGCATTTCTCAGGTTGTTTCCTGCCTTAAGCCTGCTGACCGTACTGCATCTCACCTGTCCACTTCTCCACCTTTCTCTCACAGAGCAGCAGCCATGTTGAACTGCCACCACTACAACACCTCAGTGCTCATCTCACCTCCACATCTGCCCTTAAGCTGCTCCTCCCACCTCAAAATCCTGCTACACCGTACAAGCCCCCTGCTGAACTCCTACTAAATGTTTGAGGACTCAGTCAAGGGTATTTTCTCCATGATGTTGTGAAAATTCATAAGTAGAAACTGCATTACAATGGAGTTGGGAGGCTAGAAGAGAGAATTTCACTCATGCACTTGTCAGTCACTGCACACTAATGACAACAGTAAGAGACATACCTTGCATCTTTGACAGGAAGTGATACTATTCAGTACCTCAGCAGAAGGAAGAAAAGATTCCTCCTTGCCCAGCACAGCTCAGCCAGGGAGAGACTGCCATTACTCAGCCAATGGAAAGTCACTAGACTTTCAGCTCTCAGTTTCCTCCAATGGACTCTTAGTTTACAAAATTCGGAAAAGAACGTTCCTCTCCTTTGTTTCTCTGGATTTGCTCATGTCTCCAATTACTATTCTTTGTTGTTCCTGCGTAAACCCATATCACTGGAGAAATATCTGGCTGTCTATCTGTTAAAGATCAACAATATTTTTCTTGGCCTTTCAGCTTCTTCCTGTCTCTCACTGATATTTTGCCCACTCCACCTATTGACACTGTTCTAGCAGCCTGTGAATAATTCAATCAAAACACCTGTAAGATTTTACTGTACTTATTTGTTCACTTGTCATTTTTCTCCTATTAACCCCTTGAAAGTGGGGCCACAAACCCAGCCAGTGAGGGCAAAATGTAGGCATTTGGAATGTTAACAAGAAAAAAAAAAAAAGAAAGAAAAGAAAGGCAGAGGGGAAAAGAATTATCTTATTCATATGCAAAGTACCATATAAAGTTTTCATGTGATGTATGGAGACAGAGTGACAAAAAAATTTATGAATTACAAAAAATTTGTTGTCTCAGAGATTTTGAAATGTTTACTAAATCCATGCAAAGAATTTGATAATACTAAGGGTTGAGTGCAAATATTGTAGACTTCTTATTGTGAAATTAAAAAATGGAATACTATAAAAACAAAATAATTTAAGAGTTTTAAAAACAACGAAGTTTGAAAAAAAATAAGAACTATTTTTCTAAGTTGGAAAAGAAACAAAACAAATAGGACATAGTACAATTAGAAATCAGGATACCTCCATTTAACTACTTTTTGGTAGCCAGTTTTCACTATCACTGTATCAAAATGGAATTGAAGGTATATCGGAGAGATAGTGACATCACTGAAATATGCTAAAGAATATAATCAATAAAATATATAAATTTACCACTAATCTCAAGGAAATACAAATAAAAATATGTATAAGTTTGCATTTAAATATTCCTATGTTAAAAAAAGACTGTTTAGTTAACTAATACTGAGTGTTTTTTTGAGATGCTAGTAATGCAACTGAGAAATAGTAAGCATAGTTTGCGTTTATGCCATTACAGATTTAACAGTCTACTTTAAAAGAGACCCTTCAAGCAAATGTTACTTAATATTTATGTCTGCAACTTAGTATGCACCAGGTACTGTTCTATAAAATTTACAAAGTTTAGTTGATTTCATTCTCTTAACAGATCTATAGGGAAATTGCTATTATTATCCCCATTTTATAGATTATATAACGGAGGCACAGAAATTAAGTAAGTTGCCCCTGAGTCACACAGACAGTAAACAAAACCAGAATTCAAATTCAGGCAGTTTGGTGCAAGAATTTTGTGCTTGTAAATATCTTGCTATGTTACAACTTCTGTACAGTAAATGGTCAATTATTTAAAAAAAAACCCAAAAACCCTAAATTTTATTTCTGTGTCCATTAGAGTCTGACTCAGCAGTATAGAATGAAGTCACTCATTTTCAAGACCCAAGACTTAACTGAAACTATATCATCATTGTTTTCCTCTCTGAATTCTTGTTTAACCATCTGTGGACCTAACATTTACTGACTGCTGGGAACATACTAAGCACTATCCTGGAGTGGAGATCACCAAGGAAAGATAATCGTCACCTTTGAAGTGTAGGGGGGGTGGTTGGTGAGGGCTTTGGCAAGGGAATAACAATACACAACAGTCAACTGTTAGGAGCCAGTACAAATCTGCCTTTTCCCAGGCCCCAAATTCCTTTTTCACTAAGGCCTTCACCTGCTCTCTGTGGCTCTGCTTATAATATGAGGGCAGTGAGGAAGTGGGAGCAGACCATTGTAGTAAAACAGAATCAGTTCTGTCCTGGCATGAGCACTGCCAATTAAAGAAGCTGAAAGGAGAGTCATCAACCCAGTGGAATGGTCAGGGAAAAATATAGAGAGCAGGTGAAGATTAAAACTGTTGGAAAGAATAGGTAAAATTACTTATAAGGAAAGAGGGCAACCAAAATTGTTTTCAGGTTTCGTCTACAATACCCCATCTGACCTTTTAGCTTACCAGGTAAATCAGGCATCATATTAAGTTCAGACACAGCCTCAGTTTTTATGGATCATTTTTGAGATGATGGTGAGAGAAACTAGTTCACCAAAGGCACTGTAAAACAATGGTTAGGAGCTGACGTTTTAGATTAATGTAGCCCAGGCTTCAAACCTCACTTGGTCATTTTTTTAGCTGCTGATTTTGAATAAAGTTAATCTTGCTTTTTTGAGACTCAGTTTTCTTATCTGTGAAATGTTGTTATAACAATAGTATATGTTTCATAAATTGTTATAAGGGTTTCATGCCATAACACTAGTAAAATTCTTAACATATTTATAGTGTCTTTGACAACTAAGCTCATCTAGACATTTATCAAAGATCAAAGTTTCCAAAGATCTTTAGTTACTATTTACATGAGTCTTTTTCATCAACAAAATAAATAGGGAAAACATTAGACTGTACTTTTAAATACAAAAAAAAAAAAAAGGCCCCATTTTGCCATTGGGTTTTGCAAATATTTACTATATTCTAATCATGGGGTTTTTTTGCCTTTATGTTTGAACTTGGCTTCTTAAGGTTTCCTCTTTTGTTTGTGTGTCAATGAGGCTTAAATCCTAGCTGACATGAAATAGTTCTTCATACCAGGATGTGATCTTGGCCAATTTTCAGAAACAAGTTAAGCTCAGGTTGTGTTCCTGATGCCTGTGAAACTTACAGCTTACCCATGTTAAATGAATTAATAATAAATCAAATAACATTATTTGAATTAATATTCAAATAAATAACCATAACTCAAATCCAGGAAAATTTAAAGCATAATAAATTGTTGTTTTGAAGTATTTTAATATTTGGCCATGTTGTGAAAATAAGTATGGATGTATTACCGTTATCAGAATCCCTTTGTTCATGCTGCTGCTGCTGCTGCTGATGATGATGATGGTGATGATGGTGATAATGATTATGATTCACTCATCCTCTACCAGCTCCTTTGAAAATTTATTAAGCTGATTATATGGGTATTAGCTCTGAAGCCTGGCAGGAATATTTCAGAATGTGTGCAGAACTCCAGCAGCTAAATAGAGGTTTATATATCATCTTTGTATTAATACATGCCTTATTAATTCAGGTTTCCGGTTTGCAAGTAAAATATACTTTAGCAAATTAAATTAGCAAGAGATATAAAGACAATCTTTTTTTACATATTTTTATATCCATCTTATAATTAGATCATAATTATATATACCTCCAGTTTATAAATTCTGATCTAAAAGACCTCAAAAAGGAAGATTTTCACATTCTTTTGGTCTTCATGGTAGTGCTGGATGCAATGGCAGTATTTTTGGAGATTGAAGCTAATTGCTTTACCTGTCTGTCTTGCTCTCTAATGAATATTGCGATAATAGCTTTCCATATCACGTTTTGTAACTTAATATTTTCATGCACCCTTAAGTTGCATCCTTTCAATGTCCAAGAGCACATTAAAATATTTTTTTTATTTTATGTTTTAACTTATAGAAATTTATATATTTTAACTTACCAAAAATATGATTAAAATAAATATTTTATTATAATGATAACTTGTGTGATTCATTCTCACAGCTATGGTAAATTTAAAGTTGATAAAGTCTCGGGCCAGCCGAGTGGCGCAGTGGTTTAAGTGCTGGCTTGGGAAGCCAGCGGCCCCGGTTTGGGTCCCACATAAAAAAAAAGTTGATAAAGGCTTCCCTTCTTTAGGTACCAATTATGAAAAGGAACATAATTTGAATAAAAGTCTACTGGTTTTGGAGAAGAGAGTGCTAAATTATACATCTAAATTACATCAAATGATGAGAAATACTTTTTTATCTTCCTCTACTCTCTCTAGTATTCTGTCTAGATAAACTAACTAGAAGAGGAATATAACTTACAATGTGAATCATAATGAAACTGTTCTTGTTTCTTAAGATATGCCCTGTTTCCCTTTTTTAAGTAGCAGTCAAATCTTATTATAGCATCAGAAGAGTCAAAGCAATACTTTTTCAAGAACTTTTAAGTTAAAACAGAGGATCTTTATTGTCTGACTTGGCTTCTGACTTACATCTCTTGGTGAAATGTCACATGAAATAAATGATATTCCTCTGAGAAGATATAAGCTGTCATTTTGAGTGAGAGTTACATTAATTTTATTTGCTGTATGAGAATGGGGTGCTAGAGTCATGTTGTCCAGGATAGGTCATCTAGAGAAAGGAAATCATGTACTCAAAGTGATCAGGAAACTGCCCAGAAAGATGCCAGTAAAAAACATTTAATTGTAAAGAATCTGCTATAAATAGTGCACAAAGTGTTGAAATTGCCTCCCTATGGGATTCCCCAAACTGATGATGTTATTTTGCATATCATTAAGTCTTACTACATTCTCTTTTAGCATGCCACAATTAATTTTATAGTAATTAATAAGGGATGTCTGGTATTACAATAACACTTTATTTTCCAATCCAGTAGAATCATTTATTGTTGTCAGAAAACCCAAGTTCTAAAGAATATCTTATAAGTATCACCCTATGTTCTCAGAGTCCAGTTGTTTTATAGCAGCTCTTACTGGAAGTGATTTTCCATGCATACTTTCTTCCTATCCCTTACTTCTTCCTAGGTATATGGATATCCTGTTGCTGTTGTTTTTCTAATCATCTCCTTATAGGAAGACATCAGTGAAAAGTGGAGAGTTTCATAATATTTTTTTCAATTCTGCAAAAATATAAATTATTCAGATTTGGGAGTTGACTTTTTTCACTAAGGGAAAAATATAAATTAGAAAACAGAAATTCTTATCTCCTCTTGTGATAGCTCTTGTGATTACATTGGTCCACCTGTATAATCCATGATAATTGCCCCATTTGAATATCTTAATCATATCTGAAAGTCTCTTTTACTAGGCAAAGTGACATGATCTAGGCATCATGATTGGACATCTTTGGGATGGGGGACATTATTGATCCTATCCTACATGTAAAGCAGATGGGAAAATAGGGACTGGGCAAGAGGAAAGTTGTTGGTACTGTAGTTCACTGAACATCCAGACCCATTTGTTAATGAATGTGACAAGAATGTTCTAGTTCTTGTTCTCAGACTCTATACCGCATCTTCTTCTTGTTAAAGTGACTAGAGTCACCTTTATAAATTTCACAGATAGGACAAAGTTGGAAAGAATAATTAATATGCTAGGTAGCCAAATCACTATTGGAAAATATTTCAAAAGAAGAAAACATTAAGCTTAATCCAAAAGGGTAAAATTTAACAAATGTACACACCTAAATGTAGTTCCCCAAATCAATTTTGCAAACATCTTTATTCATTCATTGGGTCAACAACTATTTATTTAGTGTGTACTATGCTATGGGTACTGTGCTCAGTTGTGGAGATGTAGCACTGAACAAGCCATTAAAGACCCCATATTCATGGATCTTAAATACTAATAATAAGGAAGCAGTGAAGTAATAAATAAATTGATATTTTAAAAAAAGAAAGATATTGTTAAGTGACAATAAGAATGACTGATGGCTGCTTTATAATGGATGGTTATGGGGGGAACAACCATACATAGATTAGGGAGAAAAGCATTCTTGACAAAGAGAGCAGCTACTGCCAAAGCTCCAAGGAAGTACAGTAAATATGGAGTGAGGGGTGGTAATATGAGATGCAGTTGGAGAAGAAACCAGGAGCCAGATCATACAGGGATTGATAAGACAGTGTAAGTGTTGTAGAACTTATCCATGTACCAAAATCCATTTTCCTTTCTTCCTAGGCACCTAGCCAGAATACATTTTTCTGCCTCCCTTGCTATTAGGTGAAATCATGTGCCTCAGTTCTGATCAATGCACTCTGAGCAGAAATGACATCATTTACTTTCCAGTTGAGACTGTGAGGTACAGCTGCTCTATCCATGGCTTCTTTTCACATTTCACATTCTTTTTAGGTATGTGCAGAGGACCTAGAGGAGAGCAGAGACATGAATAATAAAGTGGCAGTAGCTACATATCTATCAACAATTACTTTCAATGTAAATGGGTTAAATACTCCAATCAAAAGACATAGGAGGGCTGAATGAATAAGAAAACAAAATTCTTACACATGTGCCTACAAGAGACTCACTTCAGATTGAAAGACACATACAGACAGAAAGTAAAGGGGTGGAAAAAGATAATTCATAAAAATTATCTGTGAGTAATTATACTCACAAAAAGAGCTGTGGTAATAATACTTATACCAGACAAAATAGACTTTAAAAAAAAAGGCTATAAGAAGAGACAATGGAGGACCTAGTAAACCCACTTCAGGGTAATAATTCGATGAAACACAAAATGCTACTTATGGAACATATGCATACATATGTTCATTGCCGCAGTTTACAATGGCCAAGATGAGAAGGCAGTTTGGGTGTCTATCAGTAGATGAATGGCTAAAGAGTAGGAGGTATATATGTGTATATACACAATGGCATATTGCTCAGCCATGAATGGGAATGGGTTCTTGTCATCTGTGATGGCCTAATGGACCTGAAGGGCATTGTGCTGAGTGGAGTGTCAGACAGAGAAAGACAGAGGCAATGTGATTTCGCTTATAAGTGGAATCTAATGAACAAAAGTAAAAAAAAAAAAAAATACAAAGAAACTCAAAGATACAGAAAACAATTTGGTGGTTGCCAGGTGGGTGTGGGGTTGGGGATATGGGCGAAAAACTGGGAAGGGATGAAGTACAAATCGGTAGTTACAAAGTAGTCATGGGGAAGTAGGGTATAACATTAAGGAATATAGTCAGTAATATTTTAATAACTATGTATGGTGTCAGATGGATACTAGATTTGTTGGGGTGATAAAAGGGAAGGGGTTTAGGGGCAGAGTGAAAAAAAGATGAAAGGATTAAGAAGTACAAATTGGTAGTTACAAAATAATCATTGGGGATGTAAAGCAAAGCATGGGAAATATAGTCAATGGTATGATAATAACTATGCATACTGCCAGGTGGGTGGGGCCTAGACTAGTCAGGGGGATCACTTCTCACATTATGTAAGTATCTAAACATTATGCTGTACACCTGAAAATAACATAAAATAATATTGAATGTCAACTATAATTGAAAAATTGAAAAGGGGGGAAAAGGTGAAGGGGAATAAAAGTTTCCATTTCCAGATATAAAACTAGTAAGTCATGAGGATGTAACATACATCATAGGGAATGTAGTCAATAATATTGTGATAGCATAGTACGATGTCAGATGGTTGCTGGACTTATCATGGTGATCACTTCTTTAGATATATAAATGTTTAATAACTATGGTGTACCCTTGAAACTAATATAATATTGTATGTTAGCTATATTTCTAATAAAAATCTTTCTAAAAATTTAAAAAAGGAAAATGTCGGAAATATTGCCCACAACAGAAATACAAGTATGCATTTAAGCAGACCCATGAAACTTACTTGACAAATATTAATTTAGCCCTTACAATATGTCAAAGATTTTGCCAGGTACAAGAATCCAAAGATGAACAAAAAAAAAGAAAATAAAAAAGCACTCAGTATACTATCCTCACAGGCAAGTGGGAGAATCAGATACACAAAAGTAAAACACACATGAAATTGTAGCTTTGTGTAATACTATAGATGGTATAATGGAGGAATACCAGGTACCATTAGAACCTATAATAGTCAGATTTGACATTATCAAGAAGCTTAGGGAAGGTTTCCCTGAGAAGTATTAATTGAGCTAAGGTCTAAAGAATGAGAGTTACCTGGATTGGAGATGAGAAAGGTCAAGGGGATATCAGGAAAATGAAATGGCGTGTATAAAGGCTGAAAGAAACATCGAGAAATATGAAACACTAAACTGAGGCCAAAGGGCCTGTATCCAACAAAGAAGGGCAAAGAGGAGTGAGAGATAAAGAGGCAGCTTAGGGCTAGACCATGCAAAACCTTTTGGGTTATCTTAGGAAGTGTTGCTTGGAAATTTGCAGTGAGAAGCAATTAGAGTTTCAAGCCTAGTGAGGTGAGGGGAAGGTGGCATTAGATTGCCTTTGCGGAAAGAAGTGACTCTGACCCCAGGTAGAAGAGCATTTGAACAGCAGGCAGAATGGAGTAGAGTGGATCAACAGTTCAGGTGAGGGGTGATTGTAACTTGGAATGAGATAAGCTACAGGGTAGATGGAAGGAAGTGGATGGATTTCTTTGGGAAGGCATTGACAATTTCATGTGTGAGAGAGGGGGTTGTCAAGGACGGCTGTGAGTTCTCAGACTAACAGCTGGTTAGATTGGGGAGTGCGGGGGTCATGTTAGTCACCGAGAAATGAAATACTGAAATAGGCCTAGGAATTAACCAAGAAGATTAGAAATTCGGTTTGGGGTATGCTAAATTTAATCTAATTTGAAGCTGTAAAGATGAGTTTTCAAACAGGCAAATACATGGGTATGTAGCTCAGAAAAGAGATCAGAGCTAGAGAGATATACTGTGTGTTACTTGCAAATATGTAATAATTGAATCAGGAGTGGAGAAGAGTGAACCTTGGACTTCGCTGTAAAAATCTCCAGCATTTAAAAATGAGATAAAAAGAAGATCCTTGTAAGGAAGACTGAAAAGAACTGGCCAAGAAGAGAGGTGGATAACCAGGGGCATGTTGGGTTTCAGAAGCCAAGGAAAAAGAATGTTTCAAGGATGAAGTTGTCCTTGAGTCAACCACTGGTGCAAGGTCAAGTAAGAAGAGAATATGAAGAATAGATTCTTCTGTGCTAGATAGGAGATTATTTAAAGCTTTCAGAGGAGTTTAACTTTATTGACTCCCTAAATCTCAGAATTGTGGGAAGGACAAAGAAGCTTTTTAATATATTGGTGTCTGAGGGTCAGTCTGATATATCCAAATTCACAAAGATGCACAATACTGTTTTCCCCAACTGTAGAAAGTGATATTCATAGGTTATGATTTTACCCAATTATTTGCATAAAGTTTAGCCCCCATAGCCATCATTCTAATTTCATTTTGGAAATGTGGAGAAGCATGCCTGATATTTCTATAAAAGTTCCTTAGTAGATCAATATGGAAACAATTTTTAATAATAGTGTGAGTAGGAAAATGAGGAGAAGGGAGAAAGGTAAAGAAAAGTAGCCCACAAATATATCATCCCAGGACTCTATATCATCTATATTTATTTACTTTTATTTCTTGTGAGGTATGAGGAGGTATTGCTGTAGCTTTGCATATTCTTGGTACTCAATGCTCACTGCACATTTTTTTTTTCCCTGAGGGCAGTGTCACTGGCCCTCATATGTGGGATCCTGGCCCTCATCTGTGGGATCCGAACCGGGGCCTCTGGCATCCCAAGCCAGCTCTTAACCACCGTGCCACTCGGCGGACTTAAACATTTTGACTTTTTTTTCCCCCCACATTTTTTTAGACAATGAAAACGAGAGGTAAACTTGAATCAGACAGCAAGAATTTATTTTTAAAGAAATACAAAAAAAAAAAATCCACATTTATCTTCAAAAAGAGCACAGGCTCACTCCTTCCTACTAAATGAAAAATTATTGATAATTAGGAAAAGTTTGGATACTTTTCTGATTACATTGTGCATTTCCTGATCTTCTTCCTTCCTTTTCTTTTATTATTATAAACAATGTGCTTTTTGAAAAAAAAAAAATTTCTCTGTAGGCCAGAGACAGACTCTCGTTTGGGGTAAAAAGGAAGAGGGGAAGGCGAGCCACCATTAAATGAAAAGCTGCCCAACAGCTAGAACTCAGCTAGATACTCCACAATAGACATCTCATGTAGTCCTCAAAATAAACTTATGAGATTCATCACAGTCTTCCTTATCTTATAGATACATAAAGTCAGATGCTGAAAGGAATTCTCCTGCTGCAGGATGAACAATGAGTAAAAGTTTTCACACCTTTAAGCTGGCTTGTTCCTCACTCTATATCATGCTGTCTATATAGGGTTTTAAGCTGCATAAAAGAATATTCCATTCCCTCAAAGACCATGTTTATTTGGCTATGGAAGCCTGAAGTTCTTTTATATGAAAGATACATGTTCATTCCAAATTAGACTTAAAGTAGTAATACAGTTGGACAAAAACATATGACATTGGATTGTTTTCTATGAGCAGGTTATAATAGATGGAGAGATAAAATGTCATTGAACATCTGAGAGGGATAAAACATGAGATAAGAGAAGAGAGCATCAAGAAGGACCTAGGGATATGCAAAATGTCTTTATAGTTTTGCTTTCAACCAATGCTTTTGAATGCAGAGTCATTGTGTAGTTAATGAAACATTGTGTCTACCTGGCACAATTAGCTAATTATTACTTATATATTTCTCCTCTCACATAAACTCCAAAATAATTTATCTCCATTTCTGAAGCTACAATTTTTAGCTGCAAATAATCAGGACCCTTGTATAAGTTGCCTTTGAAAGAGTGCAAGTTACACAGATAGAATGGTCCAGTACACAGTCTATTGATTAACTCTTAACCACACTGATTTGTCCAAAGTTATGATTAAAAAAAAAAAAAAGAGCAGAATAAGTTCATGACTAGAAAATTGTCAGCTCTAGCTAGTGTCTTCTCAAAATTTCCCAAATAGAACCTCTATAAATAGTCACTCTTCACCCAGCAGAATTTGATTTGGAAATTAACAGCTGCCTCAGTGAAGAATTTTAGCCCCACGGGGGGAAAAAGTTTATTAGAGAAGCAGCTGCTAATTGCACCACTGCAGTTCCCAAATGTTTTCTTCTGAACCACAATACACTGCTCTGTCTTGTGTACAGCATGGCTGTTTCAAAAGTAGAACATAACATTCTTCAAGTGGCTTCAATGTTTTCAAATACAATCTCATGTAAGTCTGCCAAACCGCACGGCCAGATACCTGATTCAATGACTTCCGCAGTGCTCTCGGTGGGCTGGTTCTACTGAGTTACTCTGAACTCAGCAGTCCTCTTTTCTTTCATACAGCTTAGCTGGTACATAGAATGTGACACGGAGGCTGAAGCTTGAGTGCACCAGAAGCCATCACAGGGGTCTTTTTTCTGTGCTGTGGCAGAGGCTGTTGGAAGGCCATCACCCTGAAGTTGCTATTTAACCTCTGTGGAGAATTCAACACTTATTTTAGATGTTTCGGTTTTATTGAAACATTTCAAGTATTTTTTTTAGAAGACATTATTATATATAGGCTACTCAGATTTTCCTTATTTGAATGATTTTTCTTTCTTTCAGTTCCTCAGTATTTGGTTTGCTTCATTACAGATTCCTATGAATATCAAGTGATAAAGGAATAAAAAATAAGTATAGGATACATTAATACGCTCATTTATTTACTAAATATGCAATGGAATCTGTTATGTTCAGGATGCTGTTGTAAACTTCTAGAATATATTCATAAGTGGCTGCAATATAAGGTCATATGTAAGAAGTGCCAAAAAAGGGAGATAAAGATGGTGGCCAACTAGTTTAGAGAAGTGGCTGGATGATCAAAGTATTCAAGAAAAACAGATTGTTGTCAAGTTAGAACACTTGCTGTTCTCTTCTGTTGTTCCTCTGCATCATAGGGGCTGGAAGTCTGGGGTCCACATTTCCACGAATCTCTTGCTGGTTACATTTTGGGTAGGAGTTTGTTAATGAGAGGTGCTTATACAAAATTTGGAGGCAAATGAGACTCAAAACCATATCAATGTTCCTTTGACAGAAGCAAACAAATGTGTGAGCTATAGTGCAGTTGAGGTTTTTTAGTGATTTTTGGCATTTTCCTAAGAATTACCTTTTTTACATGTTCCAGGCAGCAGTGAACATCAGTGGCGATTCCCTGTGGTTTCTTTTTTCTTTTTTAAAAGATTTTATTGGGGAATTGGGGGAGGGGAACAGCATTGGGGAATCTGGGAAGGGGAACAGACAAGTTGCTGTCCTTTTGTTCTTCAGTCTAGTTGCAGAGGATGTTGCTTCACTGGGCCATGTTGGTATCGTCATTGCGTTCTTTCCGGATGAGGCAGATCAGTTGCCAGCCTCTGGTGTTAATGGCAAACCTAAGAACTAGCACTAGACTTCCCTGACGTTTATTTCCTGCAGTCCTTTTGGGCACCTACATCCTTGTATTAAATCCATTCCTACTAAATTTGTTACATAAGGCATTCAAGTGTAACCTGTATCAGTGAGAATGGGGATAGGGAGTGATCAGAAACCAGAACTGTCTAGGGAGCAGCATGAACACAAGTGTATTATATTATCATTAGTGTCGCCATCATTACTGGTATTTATAGGGTGCTTACTATGTGCTAAGGACTATTCTAAACACATATTTTCTCACTTAATCCTTAATATGACTAACATAGTTGAGATTATAGTAAAAATAAGGAAATGTGTGCCAAGAGAGTTAATTAAACTTGCCTAAGGTCACAGAAATACCAAGTGGTGGAACCAGAATTCATCAAGTTCGGACAATGAGGATACACATTAAAAAAAGCAATGAAGATATGGCCAAAGACATTGGCCAAAACATTGAAGGATAGTCTTAAATAGTGTAAATTACTAATTTTATTAAAACTTTTTTATTTTAAAATATCTATAAAGTTACAGGAAGTTATAAAAAAGCAACAGAGAGGTCCTGTGCACCCTTCCCCCAGCTTCCGCCAATGATAATATCTTGCATAATTATAGTACAATGTCAACAGCAGGAAATTGACATTGGTATGATGCTATTAACTAGGCTACAGTTCTTATTTAGATTTTACTCACCAGTTTTTATGTGCATGTATGTTGTGTATAATGTAATCAAATAAATTACAAATTTTATTTTAAAAAACTTAAATCTACAATTTTCATATGCCCTAATATTTAACCTTTTAAGCATCTCCTATGTAGAGGCTAAAATTCCTAGACTATATCCTGTGGGTCTTCCACTTATTAGTTTTGTAATGTTATACAAATTACTGTACCTCTGTGCCTCAGTGTACTTATTCATCTGTAAAGTAGTTCAATTGCATCCATTTGGGCACTGTGAGAATTAAATGAGTTAATTAATGTTAAATGCTTAGGACAAAACAACACTTGAGACGCCCTCAATAAATGTTATCTGTTACTATGGCTACTGTTATTACCTAACAGTAACAATTATCTCCCTCCATTTGTGAGTCACCAGGCTCTGCTAGAATATGATCAGAGATGAGGAATTCATTACTTTCTAAGATAGCCTTTTAGATTATTAAACAGCTCTACTTATTGAAAAGCTCTGCTTTATGCTGAGCCAAAATATGCTTCCCTGGAATTTCCATCCATTGGACACTCTTTTTTTCCATTCAGCACTGTATAAAAAGATCACTTTTCTTCTACATAACCTTTTTTTTTTTTTTTCCTGTATGAAGTTACTGCCATTTCTTCTTTCAAGTTCTCTTTTGTTTGGTGAACAGGTCTTCAAATGACATAACAAGAGCAGCAACATCTGCCTTCCATTTTCGAAAGCTCTGTAACATGTCTTATGTGTGCCTCTCAACACATAGGATAATATTACAGCCATCAACATTTAATAGGTCAATAAATTCAGGTTTGGAGAAGTAATCAACTCATGCAAATCACAACTCTCAGGTGGTGGTACTGAGAGTTAAACACACAAGATGACTCTGAAACATAGGAAGTCCAAACCTCTTTCCTCTAGACCATGTCTATTTTTTAAAATCATACTTTAAGTGTAAATTCCAATGGCATGCTGAAGGAATCTCCCATGTCTTCAATTGCACCAGTTTATGCCTGTAACTTGAGTTTGTTATCAGTCAGAATTCAGCCAGGAGAAGATAAACCACCTTACAACTTCCGAACATGGGAAGCTAGAACAGAAGAAGGTGGTTATACATGTGCTAGAAGAGTGAAAAGCCACATATGGAGGCAACCAAGAGATTAGCAAAAGCAGGAAGTCATTACCATCCTGAAGACACAGAAACAAAATCCAGAGCCAGGTCTGCAGAATCAGAGCTGGAAATTGAGACTTAACATGGACTGTCTGTGAGAATTAGAGCCACGAAATACAGCGAATGGGAAAAAACAAATATTCTCGCTTCTCCTTTGTTCTTAACCCCCAGTTGTTGACTGAACATAGCCAGAAACCAGGATCCAATGGGAGCTTGGGAAATATAGTTCCTAAATTACAGAGAAAGGTGGGGAAGAGTGAGAAATGTGTCTGAAAGCAACCTGGTTATTGGAGGCACACATCACACTTCTAATTCACATTGAGCTTATTGTCAAATTAGACCCAGGTAATTTTTCACATAAACCCTTAATAAACTTGTTATTTTTATTTTTGTATTAGGACATCGGCTTTTTGAATGTAAGTAATGGCTATACTTTCATCTTGTTTAATTTGATCTTTTGACTTTTGGTCAGCCTTTTAGATGCTGTAAACATGTCTTATCCCACCTAGCCTTGTGTAATCTAGAAATAAATATGTATGATTTTTGTATATTTATATTTAAATTATTGTTAAATATGCAGCAGGGATTAAGGCTTCAGATCAACAATAATAGGACTAGGGTATAGGGTACACACCTCAAGTACAAACTTGAAGGGTATGCCAAAAGACTCAATAATCAAGATAAATAATATTTTCATGCAGTATTTTCTTAAAACCAAAATTAATTCAAAAATTAACCCAAAATTCCAGCGTAAACAAATTGTGAAAATTACAAATAGAGACGGAATCCACAGGTGATTAACATTTGTCAAATGCTCATCCAGCTTCAAATTCTCCTTTTTATACTCTAACCTTCCCCACTCTTCTCATATATTACTGAAACATAAGATAGAGTTCATTGTCAGATATCTTTCAAATATCTTTTATTATGTCCTAGAATCTAGAACACTGATATTGTAAGTGTAAAGAAAGAGAAAAAAATCAAGGTCACATATGAGCAGATATAAACTGATGGAACATCACTCTCTAAAACCATTTTTTAGTAAATGTATTCCCAACTCAACATAACTTTGTGCTAAATCTCCCAAGTGTGTCCACGACAATGTTACCTGACAAAAGGGAAAGTGTGGGAAATAGAAGTGGATAGAGACAGTGGTCTTAATTGATTGTGGTCAAAATATTTTGCAAACTTTACATAATGCATTTTCTTGCGAACTCATTCCAAGGCTGTGTGGAAGGGGCACTTGCAAGCAAAGTTTTATTAATTTTGTAGTAGATCTAACTCTGAATTTAGATAAACTTTTAGTAAAATTCTACTCATGTACAATAAATCAGAGAAGCATCTTTTATTGTGCATTGTTACACAGATCTGATTTCTTCCTAGATCACAGCACATCTTCCGAACAAAATCCCTTCTCCATACAACAGTAGATTGGAGCAAATGGTTTTGATGTTGTCCTCTAGTTTTGAAAACATGCTTCATTTTGTAAACTAAAAGCTGCCTATTTCAGGAATAGTCAGCAAACCAAGGTAACAGTCAACTTCCCCAACACCCCAATATAGGTTTTACAAAAGAAAATCAGGATATAAATTATCTTTATTTTATAATATGTCTCATTTTCAAAAACGCTGTCTCAATTGGCAAGAGAGCTAAATTCAGTCTTTTTTTGTTTGTTTTTGTTTTCTGTTTCTTTTGCTAATAAAGACAAATACCTGGTGTAGTTGAAACAAGCCAGAAAACAGAAAAGTAACTGAGCATTAAATCTCTGAAAGGTTGCCCTACCATTGGTACTTGGTAGAGAGGAGCATGTCTACAAATACATCCTAGTCTCTGGATAAGATTGAGGATTTTAAAGAACTGATTTAAAAATGCTAATAAGAATGCTGTATACTCAAATACATAAATGTCTTCTGTTTAATAGTTTAAAATTAATAGCCTTCTGAAAATGGTGTCATTGCTCTTTTAACGAGTTGAACACAGAGAATGGCAAGTCCCATACAATGAACATCCTACTCAGTGTTAGGAGGCATAATAGAATGGTAAGAAAGTCTGAACAAAATGATTGATGTCTAAGAAAGA
Source organism: Aselliscus stoliczkanus (assembly GCA_033961575.1). Classification (NCBI taxonomy): domain Eukaryota; kingdom Metazoa; phylum Chordata; class Mammalia; order Chiroptera; family Hipposideridae; genus Aselliscus; species Aselliscus stoliczkanus. The sequence goes on along the minus strand of CM066728.1, from coordinate 76,307,029 downwards.
TATTTTGGGTCTTTAATCTTGGAGATGGTAAATGCTCATTTTAGAACAAAAGGACCAGTCTGACTCAGCTTATACAAGTACATTTCCTTATCACTCTGTTAAAACCACCCACAAACAAGAGACATCCCTTTGCTCACATCATAACTTCTCAAATCTCTAAGTTTGTAAAACTACCCAGTTGACTCTAACAAAATGCAATCAGCATAATTTCTACAGCTTTATATTTAAACCTCAATTTTGAAATACTAAGATTTGATCATTTAGAAGCATGGATTACACCTAAAATCTATGATAAAAAATAAATTGGCATAGGTTTCATATTATTTTATCAATAGTGTGCTGTTATTTTGACAGTGATCTAATTTTTGTCAGTAGTATAGCCACAATATTTCATTTAGTTGTTATTTATTCTAATAAGTGCTATCTATTTTTAGATACATTGTATTATAATTTATTTGTTAGTATTATGTTCATTTGTCAATCTTCTCAATTGTCTTCAGGGCATCTCTAAATCTTATCAGATTAAGATAAATAAAATCCGATTTCCCTCCTCCACAGAACCATACCTTTCAACCAGCAATTATCAGTAATAGTTATATAGCTAATGACTTCATATCCTAACATCCTAGAGCCACCACTGTAACAAAAGATGGAAAAAATATAAATGAATTTTGCTACTAGCGAATACCATTCGATGGTTTCAGTTGACTCAAATGGAGAGAAAGTTGACATTATGCAAATGTATTTGTAACAACTTGATTCTGTGTGGTCCTGTTTATACAAAAGAGGTCAAGAATATTCCTAACATCCCACTCAGTTCAGCATTCACATTCTGATAATGAACTCATTTTTTGTCTGTAAGATATTCAATTACTTGTGAATAGAACAAAATTTATATTAGCATATTCATCATTAAACTTGAAATAACTTTTGGCACTTACTACTTATGAATAAAAGAAAGTTAGTACAATGAAATCCCCTGAGGAAATTTTCAGAATACAAGGGTTTATTTCTTCAACGAAAACCTTACATGACCAAGGCACTTTTTGGAAATAGAATTTAATACTTCAAAATACCTATGTGAAAAGAAGACGAAATTAATTTTAATTTTTGAAGTTTTTTTTTAGCACTTTGTAAGCAGGCATAAAAAGCTACATGACGAGTTTACTCGTTTCCTGCAAAAAATGTGTTAATATCATAGATTTCCCCTTGAAAAGATGCAGCAGATGCAATTCAGAACATATAAAATAGCTCTCTGCTTTGTTTATGCTGATATGAAGGTCTAGATTCTCATTCTGACCACAATTTCCTTCTATGTAACTGAAAAAGTATCAGGTATCAAGCCTAACTTGAGCATAAGGTAATGAGGTGTTATTTTATTGGAAATGCTTGTATTCAGGGATAAAACAGGGTCTTCAATATTGTACCTAGTATGTAGCTTTATTGTTTATAGAGCACTTTGAACTTCAGAGTATTTCAATACGTTTTATTAGTAATTTCTCATTGCATCTTTTGCAGTTGTATAATTACTGTCATTTGATAAAATCATGAATAGAGGCATTAAGGCTATGGTTTACACTGTACCAAAAATATCCATTTCATTCAGTGCAGCTAATCCAGTCATGGAGGGAAAAATAGCAGCTCAATCAAGACATTTGGCACTATCTGGACAATAAAGAAAATCAAACAAAAATAAATATGCATTTTTATAGAAATGTCCAAAGTGAATTAACTATGGTCACCCAAGATATAAGCTTGTTACAAAACTTTAGACCTAGCATCTGCCCTACACCTGAATTAACTCATAAAAACAGATGAGATGGGGACGCTTCTCTTTTCCCCTCAGAAGGTATAAGTAATTTCTAGCATGTGCATACAAAACACTTCTATAAAAGGAGTATTTCCTATGTCCTTCTGGAATTAGTTCATCTCAATTTTTATCACATTAAGAATTGTGCATAGATTTCTCCAAACTGAATATTTTGAGGGAAACTTGTAGCTGATATTTATTGTCTTGACTCTGTGCCAGCCACGATCATGGATTATTTTGCCAACTTTTCAGAAGGTTCATAATATTGTGACATGGATTTTATACCTAATTTATAGGGTATGTGACAAAGGCCCAGACAGAGAAGTCAAGGAGCTTACCCGAAGTCATAAACCTAGTTTTGATAGAGCTGGAACTTGGATTCAGTGGTCTGATCTTAGAAACTGTGTGCTTCACCTTTCATCAGATGGGAGGGGGAAAAAAAAAATTTAGAGGTCAGCATGATGTTTCTCACCCAGATTTTTCTCACTCTTGACCCTACAGACACATGACTCAGTCCCAGATAGAGAAGGCACTTCAAGTAAAAGCTGAAATAGTTGTTTTCACTAAAAACTCATGAAACAGGAATACTTTGATATTCAAAAGGCAGAGTGCTACACAAAATGGGGGTGGGTGAATCTTCTTACCCCTTCTGCATCCAATATACTTCCAATATGCTTCCAATATACATCCAATATGCTTCATGTCTTCAGCCACTGAAGTTTCCGGAACACACACTCTCATGTTGGCATCTGGAGGGATTGGGATTAGAGCAGGATATTGCTTATGACCCGTAGAAGCACCAGGTGGGTTTTCAGAGGGGGCTGGAAGAGCTAGAAGAGCAAGAGAAATAAATGGCCTGTGGCCAAAGCAGTTAGAAGAACCCATACAACAATGGCAGTGAGGTAGTCCCCTGCAGACTGCATAGATAAGTGAGGAAAGAAGCATTTTACTGGAAGTTAACGATACACAAAAACAAGTGGGAGTGAGAGCCCTGAAAACCAACATCATAACTACTCATCTCATTCTATTGTTTACCTCCCCACCCCCACAAACCTGGAGCAAACTAAGACAATGTAAACTATGAATGTAGTCCCCAACAATGTCCATTGTGCATTAATTCCCCAATAGTGTTTTAAACATTTCTCACTCCACTGTTGATGTTTTTGATTTTCCTGTTTTTATTATACGTGGGCTCACTGAGTATTATCCGTAGTATATCAAACCGTGATTAGCAAGGCCTGAGTTTATCTCCTTTACACAGCATATAATTGTCTCTGGCCAAAAAAGCAAATTGGCATTGTAATTATATTCAAAGTTAATACATAGGTTTAGGAAGTAATCCAAAGAAAACATGTCAACACAATAGCAGCCATGTAGGTACTAGGACAGGGTTAGACAGGTGCTGTTATCCAAGCCCAATCATTATTTTTTGTTTTGTTTTGCTACATGCTTCTGACATTTTGGGGGATATATAGATGAGAAACTTTTATCATTGCTTTTCATGGCGATGACCATTCCCAGTGATTCCTAATACACAGAAGAAAGTATAGGCATGGTCTGAAGAATTTTATAGTCAAGGGCAAAAGAGTAGACAGAATGTGACAGGTATATTGAAGAGAATGGTTATACCATACATGCATACGTGTGTGTGTATGTGTGTGTGTGTGTGTGGTTGTATGTCCCTTGGAAGAGGGACAGGCAGCTTTCTTCGTTCAGTGTTAGCAGAACCAGAATGACATGCTGGTCATAGTAGGCAATGAAGACAAGAGAATCAAAAATAATAAAAAAGAAGAGAGTCTTCTGAGGTACCAAATGCTAGGAGTCCCCTAATGTGTGTGGCAGTAAGGATCTGGGATTCACCTTATAAATATATTGCCTGCCCAGTGTTTTTCTTGAAGGAGGCCTGGCAAACCTTATTTTGCCCCTAGTGGAAGCGTGGACTTTGGGCCCCTCATAGCTCTATTTAATAGATGTCTTCACAGTGTCCTTCACAGGCCCCTCAATAGAAGAAGCTTCTGTCTATAATGGCTTTTCTTATGACACTCAATGATTAGTAATAATATCTCATTTTGGTAGAGTACATTGCCTTCCACAAAAATGTTTCAAACTTGTTATTCAATGTGATCCTTACAATACCCATAATGTAGTGTTAGGGTGGTGTCAGCTTTGGTTTGCAGATGAGGACACAGACTTGGGAAGGACTTGGTCTAGGACCAATGGCTAGTAAGTGGCAAAGCCAGCACTGCTGACTTCAGGTGATAACTCTTACCACAGTCCCATATTGGCTTCTCCAGCTGTGGCCAAGCTCCTGAAAAAATGAATGTAAAGTAGCTGAAAAGATTCATCTTTAGGTTTTACTTACTCCAATGGATTCAGGGGCAGTGTGGCCTCTTTAAAATGTTGAATGAAGTGGATAAAGAGATGAACTTTATTTTATTTGCAATTTTTGACTTCAGGTTTTATTTACCACTGATTCTGCAAGGATGAACAAATTGCCAGCTTCTCTGACAATTGATTTCTCTGATTTTAAAATGGTAAATGTACTATTTGCTGCCCATTGATATAGCTAGAATAAAGAAACTAGTCAAAGAAATGCTCTAGAAATAGAACTGTGAGATTTATATAGAACACATTTAAATGTAATATTTAAACAGAAATTAAGGTTTCACCAACAATTCTTGCCACATTGAGCTCATCATATTTTGTTTTGTTTTGTTTTTTTCTTTTTCATTGTAAGTGCATAGGCAGTAATGGACTTACCAATTTGACAGATTCTGCCATTTTCCAGCCCACTGTTGTACACAGGTAAAAATGTGTTCTTCAAAGGCTAGCTCAGAAAAGGGCATAAGATGATGAAGCAGGCTTTGCTTCAACACTAAAAATGCCACTTCATAATCCAGCAATGACACAACAGTTTTGTTGGCCCTGGTGACTGTCTCAATCACAGTGACAGTCTTCATTAGTCAGGCTGACATGCCTCCTGCTCAGGGGAATTTTAGGATGTGTATTCTCTCCAAAGAGAGCCTGAAGGACAGCGATCAGACAATTGAAGTCTTCTTAATGAATGACTCTACTTCAACAGTCCAAAGTTACTAAGGGTAAAACTGCTGAGTCAGAGAGACATCTATGGCTTTCAAAGCATGCTTATTCTTGAGAAACCATTTTAGATAACAAGTGCAAACTTTCACACTGAATTGGGTTGTCTAAAGCACCTGAACCAACAAAATGTTTTCCGTAAAGGTGCTGTTGGCCTTGAAATGATACAGAAACATTTTTTGGAAAGAACCTGAAATTAGGATTTTCATGAATGATATAATACATGATTGACTATACATAGGAAGTGATTTTCTTGTCAGTTGGGTTAGTGTTATTTAGCTTTCCTACCTTTCTCTTGTTTTCAGAAAGACAATGAATTAATATTGAAAACTGCTGAAAGTTTTCTAAGAAATAATTGAACACCTGCCTTTTAAAGACCTGTATTTTAAACATCTAAGAGCTTCGTTAATTCCTAATAAATGGTGTATACCACCAAGAAAACAAAAACAAATGAAATTGCTTCATTTTCCAAAAGGTTTTAATTATTTATTTATTTTCTTAAATAGAAGGACTCCTAGCTCAAAGTACTCAAAAATGTTCACCCTTCCTCATGGTACCTGCCTTATATTTTGGACACTTTGGTTAGGGATGTTTTTTTGTTTTTGTTTTTGTTTTCTTTATTCTAACAGTGATCTATGTTCTTCCACTAGCTTGTCAAGGTACTGTCTTTGATTTATCTTGTACCCATATAAAACAAACACACAATGTTTGGAAAACAATCTACAGTAACTTCAACATGGTCAGTAGATTGGAATATAACCAAACATTGGGACACTGTCTACTTTATTGACCTAAAATTCCTTTATGTTGACACGAAACTTGCCCCTGCAGACACTTGGTACATGTTAATATCAGACTGGTACTGTGGCAATAGTGCTAGGGAAATAATATCAGTATATTTGGTAACTTGTCTGAAAAGCTCGTAGTGCTTCATTGAAAAGAAGTCACCAAAACACCTAGGGAAATTAAGACCTTGTCTGTGTAATTGAAATAAGTGATATTTAAAAAAAAAAAAGAAAAAAAAAGTTACTTAGGCCACTTTGGTGCTTAACAACTAGAGTGGAAGAACAAAAGCCCAATTCTAACTTCTTCACAAAATTTTGGAATGTTGTGATGGGACGTGTAGTATTCATGGAAATCTTCAAATACATGTAATAAAAGTGCAATTTTTTTTCCAAAATTTTTATTTAGCTTCGTTGAATTTGGTGCAGTTAAAAAAAAATTAATACTACTTTCAGGTATAAAAACAACAACATAATAATTAGACATTTACACCCCTCACAAAGTGATAACCCCCCTCCAAGTCTGTGTACCCCTCTGACAGTGTATATAGCTGTTACAATACCACTGACTATATTCCCTATGCTGTACTTTACATCGTGTGTGTGTGTGTGTGTGTGTGTGTGTGTGTGTGTGTGTGTGTGTTTGTGTGTGTATACCGGGGGTGCCAAAAAAAAGCATACAAGTGGACACTTTGGTCAGAGTTGCTGAAACAGTAGTTTGCCCATAATCAGAAGTGTCTGGACACTGATGGTAACCACTTTGAGCACCTCTTGTAATTGCAGAAGTCAAGCATGACTTGTATTCATCTTTTGTTATTGGTGTATATTGAGTATTACAATTTTAATAGTTTTTTTCTTTTTTAAAATGCGTATACATTTTTGGGCACGCTGTGTATATAATTAATTAATTATCATTGACATTCAATATTATTCTGCTTCAGCTTTAGCTGTACAGTGTAGTGGTCAGGCATCTACACAATCTATGAAGTCCAGTGCCCACCTGGCACCCTACGTGATCTTTACAACATTATTGATTATATTTCCCATGCTCTATTTTATATCCCCATGACTATTTTGTGACTATCAATTTGTACTTTCTAATTCCTTCACTTCTCCCCCATCCCCCAAACCCTCTTCCATCTGGCAACCATCAGGTTTTTCTCTGTATCTCTGAACCTATTTCTCTTTTGTTTGCTTATTTATCCTGTTCTTTAGATTCCATATATAAGTGAGATCATATGGTATTTGTCTTTCTCAGTCTGACTTATTGCACTTAGTTTAATATTCTCTAGGTCCATCCATATTGTTGCAAATGGTAAGATTTGATTCTTTTTCATGGCCAAGTAATACTCCATTGTATAAATGTACCATGATTTCTTTATGCACTTTTCTATTGATGGACATTTAGGTTGTTTCCATATCTTGGCTATTGTAAATAGCACAGAAATCAACATAGGGGTGCATATATTTTTTTGAATTAGTGTTTTGGATTTCTTTGGATAAATACCCAGGAGTGGATCATAAGGTAGTCGTATTTTTAATTTTTTGAGGAAACTTCATACTGTTTTCCATAATGGCTACACCAATTTGCAGTCCCACCAACAAAGCATGAGTGTTCCCTTTTCTCCACAACCTCATCAACGCTTGTTGTTTGTTGATTTATTGATGATAGCCTTTCTGAGTGAGGAGTGAGGTGGTACCTCATTATGTTTTTTTTTTACATTTCTCTAATAATTAGTGATGTTGGTTGTTGGCATATAAACAGACACATAGATCAATGCAATAGAATACAAAGCCCAGAAATAAATCCATGCCTATATGGTCATATAATCTATGACAAAGGAAGCAAGAGTTTACACTGGAGTAAAGACAATCTTTTTTTAATAAATGGTGCTGGGAAAACTGGACAGATACATGCAAAAAAATAAAACTGGACCACCTTCTTAAACCATATACAAAAATAAATTCAAAATGGATTGAAGACTTAAATGAAACCATAAAACTCCTAGAAGAAAATATAGGAAGTAAACTCTCAGACATTATCCTTAGTAATATTTTTACTGATATATCCTCTCAGGCCAGGGAAGCAAAAGGAAAAATAAACATATGGGACTACATCAAACTAAAAAGTTTTTCCACAGCAAAGGAAACCATCAACAAAACAAAAAGACATCCTACTGAATGGGAGAAGATATTTGCCAATAATACATCTGATATGGGGTTAATATCCAAAATTTATAAAAATATTGTACAACTCAACACCAAAAATTACAGACAATCTAATTTAAAAATGGTCAGAAAACATGAAGAAACATTTCTCTAAAGAGGACATACAGATAGCCAATAGACATATGAGGAAAAGTCTAATTTTTTTTGTTATTATGACTTCCAATCTCATTTCCTGATTTTATTCTCTCCACTAAAATAAAAAGATAGCTTCAAGTAACCCTTCAAGTAACCATGCTATGTCATTCTTATGCCATAAATACTAAGAGAGAAGCCACTTAGAAACTGGCAAGGCCTAAGGAAAATTTTAAATTGCTATGCAGTATATTTCAGTGTATTATCTACGTCACTAAAGCAAACCAGCTGTTACATGCCCAGTATAAAATGCATTCTCACTTTTAATTCTTAGCTAAGCCCGTAAATGTACTAATACAATTGCAATTCTAAATGCATCACTAAATTGACAATGTTACTAAGTTCAAAGTGAAATTCTTTTGCTGTATCTAAGAATATTATTTTATAACTTCCTTTCCTAGATAAATAATTACGTCTTGGTATGCTTAGGTAGTATTGGCATTTCAGCAAATATTGAGTAAAGAAGCCAGTGTTGACATATTTAAGCTCTTATCTTCATAACAGCTTAACCACACTCCACAGAATATTTTAAATATTTTAAAGTCAGCAAGGTTTATTATTCTCAGAGCACATTTAAATTTCATTCATTTTTCCTGTCAAATTATTTTTCCAGCTGTGTCCATCCGAATTGAAGGAAATCACTTTTATTTCAGAAAATGATTCTGTATTTCTATTTTAGTCCTTCCTTTCTGAAGCCAGGATGAAATCATGTCACTGTTTAATACAACCATATACCTGTAAGTTAAATGACAAGTAACTGATTATGAGTCAGAGCCTGTAAAAGATTAGGGATTAGAGAAACCATATCCTGCCCAGATAACGTTTCTTTCATTCTCATTTACCAGATGGTACCTATGTCACTGACTACCATTAGTAATTTTTACCACCATTTTCGTACTGGTCTTAACAAGCATGTCAAATAAGAAAACGTGTAGTGCATAGAAGAATCTGAATAAATTTGGATAGTCTGGATTCACTTTTCTGCTGCTCTGTTTAATGAAGCATAAAAATAAGGTCATAGACAGTAATAGTATTGAAAATTCTAACCTACCTTTCATTAGGGAAGGAATTGAAATCAAATGTGCAGTAACATGAGAGTGGCTCATGCTAGATGCATCTTAGCTACATTAAATTCATGGAAATAGCAATGAGTATTTCATAAGGCAACCATATATGTATCCTCTGTTTGACTGGGACAAGACAAGGTTGAGACTTTCACAGGTAAATTAAAATGTGTGGTCACCTCTTATATGCATGGATCATACCTTTGGCAGTTCACAGCTTATCAATACTAGTGAGAAAAAACTAAATTGGACTATTTCATCAGTAGCTAGCACAGCATGTTCCAAACCATGTACTGGATGTTGAAGAACCCTTTCCAGTTGAACTGGAACTATAAACTTATGTTTTAGGAAGCGTGACATTTATTCAATTCAAGTTTCCTGACTCTGTACTGAACCGAGTTTCTATGTCATTTTCGAATATATAACTCCTTTCCTTATTGTGCCATTAAATTAAATCAAGTAAAGCTTGCCCTTCTCCAATAATGTCAAAATTAAAAATTTAATTTAAAAATCTTGCTGTAATGTATTCAGTATGATACATCCACGTGCTTTATGAGGTAGGTTCTTCACAGGAGATGGTATATGGAGAAAGATGCTTTACAGCTTGTACAACTATCCTTTTCAGTGTAAAGAGCTACCATCACGCTCTCTTGCAAATCCCAAATGTCTTTCAAACCACAGTGAACATGGACTAAAGTTTATTTTAAAGCTTTCAATTCTATCATTATAAGGAAATAGAAATGTGCAAAAGTCAATTATAGGCAACTCTTTATTACCTGGAGATGAAATGTCTGCATTGAAAAGTTAACTTAGCTACCTGGTTGATTTGGGGCCATAAATTTCTCTTCTAGAGGGAATTTTTTCTTATTGAGTGAGGTTATGGATAAAATATCTAAGGACTCTGGAACTGTGATATTAGAGACAATGCTAAATTCCCTGTTTACCTAAATATTGTCCTACCATAAAGATCTAGGCTTTCATCCAAACCTATCTGACAGGTTCAAGATCTTTTCAAAGTAAATTTGGATTGTCAAGGACAATTACTACATACATTAACAAACTATATCCCAAGGAACATTTCTTGTGATCTTAAAAGTTAATCCAACAAAAATAGTGTTCTAGGGCAAATAAGTTTTGAAAAACTTATTTGTTCCTCCCTTGGAGATTTACAATGCATGTATACCATATTGAAATCCCTGAGAAGTCCTGATTTAAAGAAATTTGTCTACTTGTATTTAACCCTGTATTTCCCCCAAATAATTTGCCAGTGAGTATATTTTTCAGGGGATATTTTATGATTTCAAAGAAATTTGGTATTCCTTAGAAAACAGTTGGGAAAAAATTTTTTTTATTAGTTTCAGGTGTACAACACAGTGCATTAGTTATACATTTTACCCCTCAAAGTGACAACCCCCCACCCCCAATTCGCCACCCCACTCCCCCCCATATCATATATATCTATTACTCTTCCTCTGACTCTCTTCCACAGTATAATCCACATCCCGTGACTATCTATATATATTCAATTACAGTAGGTATACCACCTCCGCTCTAGTTATACAGTGCAGTGATCAAACCTCCACTCCATCCATGAAATGGTCTCCCTAACAAGACCTATGACCATCTGACATTCCACAGAATATTTACATTATTAATTATATTCCCCAAACTGTTTTTCATATCTCAGTGGCAATATTATAGTTGCCTATTTTTGCTGTCTAATCCCTTCCCCTTCTCCCTCATCCCCATCCCCCTCCCAATTAGCAACCCTGATTTTTCCTCTATATCTATGAGACAGTTCCTGTTTACTTTGCTCATTCATACAGTTTTTCAGATTCCACATATGAGTGAGATCATATGGTATTTGTCTTTCTCTGACTGACTTATTTCATTTAACATAATAGTCTCTAGGTCCATCCATATCATTGCAAATGGTACGATTTCTTTCTTTATAGCTGCGTAATACTCCATTGTATAAATATACCACAGTTTCTTAATCCAGTCATCTACTGATGGGCATTTTGGTTGTTTCCAAGTTTTAGCTATTGTAAATTGTGCTGCTATGAACATAGGGGTGCATAACTTTTTTTGAATAAGTGTCTTGGTTTTTTCAGGATAAATACCTAGGAGTGGAATTGCTGGGTCAAACAGTAGCTCTATTTCCAGTTCTTTGAGATACCTCCATACTGACTTCCATAGTGGCTGCACCAATCTGCAATCCCACCAACAGTGCAGCAGGGTACCCAGAGAAAAATTTTTTTGAAGATAGTTGAGAAGGAATTGTAACAAGAAAAAGCGACAAAGGCAGACTCAAAGTGAAAAATGTTTATGTGACTTGCCTTCAATTTTGTCAGTCACATGAAAACAAATTGCCCTCATTTTGAGGCAGGCTTTACTTAGTTCCCTAGGAGCATGATGGATACAGCAATTAATAATGAAAAGTGCTAATCATAATTTAATTGTGAAGTGTAACATATGCTCATTACTGAATGACAATATAATACATATGATATGGGATATAGACAACCACTGGTGTCTATATAAAGCAAGAAGATAATAGGCACAGGGAATTATTAGTAAAGACAATGTTAAAATAGGGGAGAAAACTTACGTTTTCATTTCTCTTCTTTGTTATTCTTTTGAATAATAAGAAATGGTTTTTGTTCTAGGTCAAAAATGGTAAAATGTTGTCAATATTATATTTCTAAAATTTCTCTTTTTTTTTTTTTTAGGGCAGTGTCACTGGCCCTCATATGTGGGACCCGAACCGGGGCCGCTGGCTTTCCAGGCCAGCGCTTAACCACTGCGCCACTCGGCCGGCCCTCTAATACATTTTTTATTATCATTATCTTACAGCATAACACAATAAGAATTAATCAGTGTCTTATTCATGATTACTCAGCAAGCAATTGGCCCAGTTGCATCAAGCTTGATATATCTAATTAAAATTCTAAGCTATTCCTGCTACATTACATATTTTCATGATTTGTTTACTTTTTGTTTTAGGCACAAATGTTTCCTATTTGGGGAACTGACTTTTTGCCGTAAGTTTTGAATTTTAACAAAAAGGACAACTTGTGTATTTTCTTTGAGGTTAACTGCAATTTTCTATTTTTAAGACTTTGAAAACATATTAGTTTCCATACTTCTATTCAGATCAAACAATTAGGTTTTCATTGCTGTTTCTAAATGCATTTATAAAAGTCAGTTTTTAGTAATATTCTTTTTTTTTTAAAGATTTTATTAGGAGATTGGGGGAGGGGAATATCGTTGGGGAATAGGGGAAGGGGAAGAAACAAGTTGCTGTCTTTTTGTTCTTCAGTCTAGTTGCGGAGGATGCTGCTTCACTGGCCCATGTTGGTATCATCATTGCGCTCTTCCCGGATGAAGCAGATCGGTCGCCAGTCTCTGGATGGTCGCTCACCGCGGCTATTGGCAGCTCACGCTGGCTGCTGGCCACTCACTGTAGCCTATGGCAGCCCACTGCAGCAGGGGCTGCAGCCTACACCGTTGCCGGGGCTCGCACAACCCAGCTCCAGGTGGAGCTGTTGTTAGCTGTAGAGGGCACTGTCACTGGCCCTCATATGTGGGATCCGAACCGGGGTTGCTGGCATTCCAAACCAGCTCTTAACCAATGCGCCACTCGGCCGGCCGCTGTAATGTTCTTAATTCAGTGTTTGAATTACTATATTAAAGCAAAAAAGATTTCTGTACTGTCAACTACATTGTTTGAATTTCAGCAGTGTAATAAAATATTGGTGTGGGGGCGGGGCGGGGGTGAGGAGGAGAATCTGAGAGCAATATATCAGATTGCACAAAACTCAAGTTATTCTTTTAAAAAATAGTCTAGGTAGAAAAGTTGTATTTGAAGGAATATTTAACTACTTCAACTCAAAGTAAAACCGAAAAGCCTGGTGCACTTCTTGGGCCAGTTTAGTCACTTGCCCTTCCCTATGACTGGCCTATATGGAGAACATTCCTTAGAGTTTAATCCTTAATCTCTGCAGCAAAATTGTCAGGCATACTGACAGTACAGTGAATAAAAACATGGAGGTAACTCATTAAAGAATATGTGAGATCAAGTCCATGTGAGGCAGGCGCAACTTGCTGCTATAAAGCTTCACCTGTAATGATTATGTTTCACTCTCTATCAATAAGGTGAAAGGAATACAAAGATCAGCCATACTAGCCCACACAGTTCAGATATTTCGGAACTAGTAAACTGAGTCTATTAACAAGTCTAAAGGAGAGAATGAGGGTCGATTATGTTAAGTGCTACTAAAATTTGTATTTGAACCAGAAGTGCACTTAAGTGAGGAATGATCTCTTGTTCCTAGTTTACTGAACTTCCAAATTCACCTTTAACCCAGATTTCATGATACATTAAGAGAATGATGTGAGACGAATTTAATCACCTTATGATGAAATCCTGAAGAAAAGAAGTGATTCATATTTTGGTGAAACCTTTGGTTTATGACGCCTTTGGTAGGTCTTCATTTGCCTGTGTCAGGACTTATTGTTTCATTTCTCTTCAGCTCCAACAAAACTTTAACATTGTTTTAACCACTAACGCTTAAATGTCTCCAAAAGGCGCTTTTGGTGAATCCATACTTTCTTTCAAATCATCCAAGATATACTTTATAGAAAAGAAACCAGGTTTTGCAATCAGAATTTGAAAATAGGTTCCAAAAAAGTTTCATCTCACTCTATGAAACAGGTTCCCATTCAAATGTCTGGAGGAGCCAAATGAGTGCAGTAGTCAGATGAGAGCCATGGACAGGGCTTGCCCCATTTGCAGGGGGCAGCATTTCTCAGTTCCAGCTGATTGGCCATATGCAGAAATGCAAATCCGACATTGCCTGATATTAAGGTTTTTCAAAAGAAATTGAAGTTTTTATCTGAAAGCTCACAATGATTAAGTGATGACAATTTCTTGACAATGTTTTAAAATTTTCTATACTCCAACCAAAAATCTTTTTGCCAATTTTCAAATTACCTTACCCTTTAATAGATATTTTTCTTCCCCTTTCATGTCTACTAACTCTTGGTTCATGCCTTGTTCTTAAAAGCGTATTACTAGAATGAAATTATATGCTCATATCAGAATAGATTGACATTCACCCCCAAACACTATGAATAGAGTTTGCCAATGAGATTTTTCTCTTGAGGTTAACTCTTATTCTCAGAAGTATTTTTGATTTTTAAAAAATTAACATTTAATGTATTTAAACATCTAGGTCTTTGCACTTATTAGTTTTAAAAACTCATATTCCGTTTTCATGTTTCAACAAAAATATTTTAAGGAGACTTTAATATAGTTCCATTTATAAACTTAAATGCCCTTAAATATTTTATATTGCATTTATAGAATTTTTGAATTCCTTTCAAAATGTTGTACTGCAGTTGTCTGATGTATTAAGTGTTCCAAGTATATAAGCATTCTTATACATTGAAAAAGTTAAACTTATAGATATGAGAAATTTTTAAGTTCTCATACATTATATCACTAAATATAAATGTCATAAAATTCCATCTTAAAATCCTAAATTTATATAAGTTTACTAAAATTTCACTTTTTAATTTGGATTGTAGCACTAAATTAACATATTTGAAGTAGTAACACACAGTTCTAATGTTAAGCCTAATATGTAGAGATTCTTTAACAAATATACTAAGTCCATGATTTTGATTATCTTAAGTATTTCATATTAAATCTTCTTGGATTTAAAAGATAGTTTGCTACTAAAGAAACTATTATGTCACCTAAACAAATTTTGTCTGTAACTTAGGCTGGCTGAGGTTTTATATATATCTTGTGCTATGGACCACAGTATTTACCATACTGCTTTCAGAGATGTCAAGGAAACATACCAAACCCTATTACTCAGAATACAGGAGTGGTTTCCTGGTTCAGAGCCCATATGTTCTACATCCTTAAATTTGAGTCATTACCATTGTGGTGCTGAACCTCATCTATATAGGCTCACAAAAACTGATAGTTAAAATTTCAGGAGTTATGCAAGCCAACTCATTAAACACAGCCATTATTAAAAATTAAATTACATAAACTTACAATGAAATAAAATTATATTAAAAAGGAAGCCCACAGATACTCAAAGCTCATCACTATCTAGTTGTTTTACTACATTTTACTATTATATATTTCTTGAAGTCATGTTTATTATATCAGTATGGTGGAAATATTTTATAATGATAAACTACTGTGCATCTCTTCCCAATTCTGTGTTCAGGACGTCACACTAGTATCTTGTAATAGGCATGGTGAAAGTATTTACACCACAGAAATCAGCATGCACAATAAATCAGGGCTCTCTGCCTCCCAAAGAGCTGGTTGTTAACCGTTGCCCAGTATACAAGTAGTTAATGTCATTATCTAATTCTCTCCCTGTTTTCCCTCCCAGGTGGCTGTATCACTTGTTAGGATTTTGCAATTTTTTTGGCTTTTGAAATGTTTCAATAACTTTTATTTAGTTCTAAATTTCTTTGAAATTCATATAATCCTGCATTTCTCACATTGTTTCTGTTTAGTGGGAGCACACAAATCAGACAATAAATTGATAGCCCAGTGAAACTTTTTTGGCAGGTTAGACTACACGACCCCAACTTTAAAGGTCATTGTGCTGCCATTGATTACAAAGTCATACAAAAGAACGGCATTGCTGATTTTAGTTCATTTAGCCCAGTTGCCTCCTGTCTTGCAGAACTGATTTATTACAGGCCTAAAACAAAGAATTTGTTCTAACTTCCATGCTTAGGTTAAAATATATAAGCATTCAGTATTTTGGAGCAGGGATAGCTCAGTAAATTTGGTATTTTTATCTTGGGAGTGAAGTTATTGTACTTCAGTCATTAAAATCAATTTTCTTTCATGTATAAATGTATTACAATGCTAATTCCAGGGGCCAAATCCATATGTTCTATTCAAATAAATTCCAAACATTGATGAACCATGGTAATAGATTCCAATATTGCATATGGCAGTTTAACTTTTTAGTTGGAATTTACTAATATAATTAAATTGTGCCTACTCAAACAAAGAGATACTTTCCATTACTAAAGTTAATAAGGCATAAAGAAGTGCTAGAACAATGCATGAATCTAAGCACATATTGACCTGAACCTCCTGCAAGTCCAGGAAACAAAAGAAATCTAGTTTCTGTTTATAGAAGAATTTATTGGAAGCCTTAGAAATAACTGACTCTGCCACACATGGAATTACTACAATGTACCACATTGACTTTTCTGTGTACCTTATGAAAACGTGTCTTGTTCATTTTTAGTCACATCTATTTTCATTAGACTAAAATCTCTGTAATGTAGAAAAGATCTGACAATGTTGCAAATCAGAGAAGCCTCAAGCTTGCCTCACCCCAGCCTCAGTGCCCCTCAGCCTGTTTTGTTCCTTCTCTAACTGTGCCCTCCCTGTCATCCTGCCTAGTGAACGACAGCTCTTAGCACTTAACGTCATTTGAGAAATTAAGAGGAAGAGAAGATATAGCTGTAGAGAAGATAGGTGCAAAAATAGTGGAAAAGAAAAGTTTAGAAAAAAGGAAGGTAGGCCATGTACTTGCCTGTTAAACTCAGATCCATCCCGGCCCTGTCCCTATTCTGTCTTACAACGTATGAATGACCCCTTGCAACTAAATACATTTCTCAGGTTTCTTTTCTGCTAGATTGCAGTTTTTTTGGTGAATGGGAGGCCAGAGAGCAAAAGGAAGAAATAATCTGGACTATTTTGTCTCCTTTCTTTCTCAACCAAATAGGTAGAGGAATCATCTCAAGAGATGACTTGATAAGACTTCATGATTTCAAACCGCTGGTTGGCAGTACCCAGCATGATTCTACTCTCTGTCAGAGACCCCCAGTTCTGGCATCTGGTATTACCACTTTCTCTCTGTGTCTCTCCAGCCGTAGTGTGGAAGTGGCTTCCTCCTGCTGCTTATTTTCTGGTTGTCTCATCACCCCCCACCTCTAGGTGTTTGGCTTCTGAGAGATCTTGCATCATCTGTATAACCAATAACATCCACTAAATTCCTTCCCTTTGAAATTCCTAAAATGCTTTTGTATCCTTGACTGGACCATGACTGACACAGAAAGGGAGATTGAAAGGGAGAGAATGAGTCAGCTATTTCCTTTTCTAGGTGCCATTAGGGGTATGGAAGGACAGGAGGGAAAGAAAACAAGAAAGCGAGCAAGTATTGATTGAGCACTTTTGGAATACAAGTGCTTTATTATATTTAATCTTAACAGATGAAGAAACTGAAGCTTAGAGAGGTTAGGGATTTACTGGGATCATATTGGCAATATACGGTTGAACAGGAATTGGAACTCAGGACTGATTCCAAAGCTTTCCCACTGGAGTATGCTTCCTCCCTAACAAAAGGTTACATTCAGAAATAGTTCTTGAAGATTGAGGGTGACTAAGATATAAAAGTAGTAAATGTCAAATAACCCGGGATCTGGGTTACTGCCATGGCCACATCAAGCTTAGCTGAACGTAACTACTAGTTTGCTTCAAAACTACACACCTTTAAATATTGTCTTTTAGCTCAGCCTATATACTCCCAGAGTTTGGGATGACTATCTCATGAACATTCATGAAGATTGAAGGTGTTCATTAAGCACATCTTTTTTTATGGAGTCGTTTTTATGGAATTGAGTTTCTTTTGGTTTGGAAGAGTAGAATTTATTTGGGGATTTTTTTTATCCTCTTTCCTCCCCTGCAAAAGTTTATCAACACTGTTATGTTTTATGTGGATGTCCTCAGTAAGTACCCAAAGAATACTGCTCGGTAGAGGGATGACAGGGATCCATCCTAGGTGCTCTCATCGCCTCCTATGATGTTATCCCAAAACTGGTTACTCCCAAATCTTGCTCTTTCTTGAGACATGTATATTCAATTGTTTTCTGGGCCTATTTGGGTGTCCTCATACAAGTGTCATTCAACATGACCTCAACTCACTATATCTTCCTGAATATCAGGCCCTTGTTTCTATATTCCTAATTTATTTCAGTTAATGGTCTACTCCCCACTGACTGCTCTGGCCAATCATCATCCTAAACTCTGTCTTTCTCAGGCTTCACATTCAATCAAGTGCCAAATTGTATTAAAATCAACTGTCTGAGTCGCCCCTAAACTATTGTCATTTATTCATTCACTCAATATTTGGCAGGTTTAGCCAGGCCTGGTACCCAGTGCTGGGGGTACTGAAATAAACAGGGTGGGCCTAAGGAGATACTTGTTATACTCTTTGTAGCTTCCTTTTCAGGAAGTCCTTTCTCAAAACCTTAATCTCTTTCCTGTTTGGGATGTCTTTCTCCACCTTCTTCCCCACTCATCTTGCCTATGCCTCCAGAGTGAATTCTATGAAACTAAAGTACTAGGTCCTTTCCTTCCTTCCAATCTGTCAGTTGCTACACATAACCTTCAATGCAGCCTAAATGTCTTGGGATGACAGATAAGAGGCACCAACGATGTCTGTTTCTTCCAGCCTTTACATGCCAGGCTTTACCTACCAGACTTGTACACCCACTTCTACTGTGAACTCTTTCACCCTCACGCATCTGAACATGTAATTCCCATTGCTTATTATACCCTTCCCCATTTCATGCTTCTTTTTAACCCCCATTCATCTTTCAAAGCCCAGTAAGAAAAAATTTCCTTCTCTGGAATCTATTCTCTGAGTCCACCCCATGCCTAAGGCACCTTCCTCATGACTCCTATTCTCAGGTTCCAAGAATACCCAGGGTATACTTTTATCATACTATCACAGCACTTATCAGACTAATAAGCAAATGTACCGTCTCCTCCACTTCGCTGTCACTTCCTTGAGGGCAGGGAGAGGCACAGGTTTACTCTATGATCCCAATGCCAGCCAGCTCCTCAATATATACAAGAATGGATGAGTGTATATTTTGAAGCTGTGAAGTAAGATACAGCCTTACAATGTGAAACGAAAAATGAAAGAACATTTATTATATGCAAACTCCTATTTCTTCTCAGCTAGTAAAATAAAAATCAGTTCTACTTTTGCACACCCAACTATTTTGAGTAATTATCCAGTTTTGTTTAGCAATTACTATAAAGCCATTTAACAAAGACTCACATCGTATGTGGCCAGCAGGAGTTAATCTAGGACCTGTGGAATATCCACTACAAATTCTCCAGATTTGGTTTTTATTAAACATACCAGGTACAGAGTTTGTAATAATTTTAGAGAAATGCACCGTAGAGGATCCTAGTGTAAACAGAGCCTAACACACATGAGTGCTGCTTTTCTCGGGACAGTATTTTCCTTATAGTAGGATTACAATTGAACAAACAAGTATTTGCATCTTATACAGGTCGCTATAAGTTCAGAGTAACAGGATGAGCAGCTTTTTATACTCATCAAAGAGTAGGTCATGCTGGAAGAGGAAAACCTCAGTTACCTGTTGGATAATTTGATAGCTTAAAACCATAGCTTGGTTCACATAACATGCCTCACCTGCCATATACCAAAAGGAAAATAAAATGACTTATTTACAAAGCACTTCCCACCGCTGGAATGATTTGCTAGCACTGCCAGCAGCACTGGAAGTGTTTAGGCAGGTTTAAGCTGAGTAATACATTTAGGTGGTACAAGTATTATAAAGCCTAGTTTTGCCCACATTAACATAAACTTCCTGTACCTGACACTTAATAGCAGAGGTCTGTTTACACAGGATTACACTAGCTTTCAACTGCAAGCTAAACAAGTTTTGAGGAAATACTCAAGAGATAAATTGGTTTTAGGTTTAATAGGAGGCCTGTATTTGTTATTAATAAGAGTGGTATTTTTGTTATACTCTTCTCTTCTCAAGCTCGATCTAACCAGGGAGTGTATGGTTGTGTTTCCAGTATTAAAGATTGAATTCCTAGGAACTATTATTGGAAAAATTAAAGCTGTAATTGTATAGTATGCTTCCGTACTCAGTGTAATTCCAGAGTGCTGAGAATCCAGGACCAAAAAGAAAGTTGTGATGCGGTGATACACCATACCAAACACAGAAGACCACTCATTGTGTTTGCTTTTCCATACTCTTTATTTATTGCCAACTGTTTAAAATGGTCAACATAAAAAACAAAACAAAAAAACATTTTGATAATAAATACTGCTCTTTGGGCTGCAATAAATAAAAAGTTTATTAACAAGGAATGCACTTTTCCAGCCACAAGTGTCTTCAAAAAAAATTATATATGGTCATAGTTCACAGTTAAGCAGCCAAAAGCTGCTTCGATTACAGGCTTCAAACAACATGGGAGCTTCCTCCCTTCTCCCTCCCCTTGAGGGAGGATATTCACAGTTCCGAGTCCTCTGTCTAAAATGCTCTCAACAGAGAGAAGAGTCAATGCACCTTTCTGTGAAATTGTCTGAAAAACCTTTGAAAACAGGTACGTCAAGGAAAACTACATTCGGGTTCTCTCTCAGATTGTCCAAAGTCCAGAGCTGCACACTGCAGCCTGATCTGGCTCCACCCAGCCCCACAGGTCACATTGTTTTCGTACCACCACCTGTCCATCTTCTTCAACCTGCTGTACATCATTCTACCGGCTTCCCTGTAGATCTCACAGTGGAAAAGAGGAGTCCCATAGGGTCCGTTCAGAAAGTCGTTTAGTTACATCTCTGTAAGAGCATGTTCAGGGCATATTCCATTCGAGTTTTTAATTCTAATGAACAGCCAGACATCAGCAGAGTTGTCAGTCTAAACGTTGTAGATATCCTGTCCTCGTTGATGTATGTAAGAAGGTATTCTTCATTTTGGCTACAGATGATTATTTTTGTATGGTCGTGGTAGAAATTCACCTTTAAAAAGTAGACACAGATATTAGATATCTGTACATATGACGAAGGACAAAAATTTAGTCAATGACTAAATTGGCTAGGTAAAAATAGTTTTGTAGGACCTACACGTAAACTTATTGAAGGGTTGATTTACCTGAAAGGTGCCATCATTGAAGAGCATCATTAAGGCCTTATCAGATTTTAGCCACTGAAGGAGGTAGAGCCGAGGTCTTCGAATATCAGTAACACTAGGCAGATCTCCACCCTGGAAGAGATTGCGAGAGTCAATGCCTATAAAAATTTTGCAGTGTGCACTAAATTCTTCTAAAAGCAAATGCCTCTCTAACTTCAGCAAGCTTCAGAATGGCCCAGAGATTCCTGGCCCCACTCACTACGCAGAGATTCTGGCTCTGTACATGGAGGGGAGGACATGAGAAGCTGCACTTTTAATAAGCTTTGAGGCTACACAGAGCTACTGGTCTGTGGACTACCCTTCAAATATCACTGCTCAAAAGCCCCACTTACATCCATAAGGTTCTCCTCCATGTAATGAGAGAAGTATTTCAGCACCGTCACTTGACTAATGAATTGTTCAGGGGCATCTGTTGCTGGGAAAACAGAGCATTGGCCAAGCTCTGCGTAATAGTGAACTGTTCTAAAAAACAGAACAGTAGGGAGAAGAGAAAAAAAATTGAAAGAGTTAGTCATGGTTTTCAGAGTTCTTTAGGGCAAAACTAATGAACTGACAGGACTTCATTAATTAGATAGACTTACTTTTTGTCTGGAAGGAGGCTCATGTGAGCACCGTTGTTGAAAAGGACACCTACAGTGTGGTCTGAGAGCTGGTACCCAAAGCCGTATTTGTTGGAGTAATCGACCCATTTGGTGACCCACTGAAAGGAAGAGCTCAGCTGCTCTTTGGGAATGCAGTCGGCTTCTGGCATGTTTTCTAGACACCCTCGTAGGACTCTGGCCACTGTGTCTGCAACACTGCCCATGGTACTGTCTTCAAGGCCTGAAAAGTCAGAGAAAGTTGTAGAATAATTAACAACAAAAAACAACTATTTGAGCTTTGGTAGATGCTGTTTCCCTTCACTAATTCTAAGGACATAGAACTCAAAATTGTTCCTTATCTCCTTTCAATTCTTCTACTTCTGTTTTCTCTGTTACATTCATTACTTCAATATACAATAGAAGTACTTCAGTTCCTTAGTATTGGGCACTGGCATTTACAGTTTCATTACTGAAAATGTTGTTGACAACCACTTACATTCACTGCTACTGCTGCAGCTGCCAAGAGTCCCTCTGACTATCATCCGAATGGCATCTCCAATCTGCTGCTTGTTCTCTACTGCGGGTGTTCCAGATCTGGCAACTGTAGTGCTAGGTGGCTGGAGCTCCTAGGAAAGAGAAGAATCAGGCAATGAGTCAAGCATCTAAAATTCATTGAAGGTTGAGAACTCTAGGTTAAGATGAGATTGTGGCAATTGTTGGGAAAGCTGATCAAGAAGCAATGGACACAAGCCAGGCAAAAGATATTGCAGTAACCAATTGCATGCATTGTTAAACTAAGACAAAAATCTTTCCTTTTAAAGGACTGGAAGAAAATTAAGTAAATACAACACGACTGCACCATGAGAGTTATAGTCCAAGTGATAGATAACAAAGAATGAAAATGATATACAGCGTTCATATCTATTTTGCTCTTTTCCGGCATACCTCATCCGTTCTATGTTTGTTGGGTTGCTGCGTTATTGATGTCTTTTTCAAATCATGCCTAAGCTTGTAAATTTCTTCATCTTCTTTAGAAATTCTATCTGTAGACCAAAGAAAAAATTATGAGCATTATTATATCCTAACAATGCAGGAAAATAGTTAGCAATATTTCCTTCTTTTGAATTAATAACCAGTTATGAGCATCTAAGGCAAAAACAGCATTTTTATCATTGCCATCAGTTGGAATTATGCAAGAAGCATACTTTAATATATATGACACAAAAAGCCATTAGCCACAATTCACACGTGGATTTATTATGCTATAAAAAGCTCAATAGTATACAAAAATACTTGGCTAAATTATACTAATATATAAGCCTCTTTTAACTAACTTCTCAAATTTAAATATTGGACACAGAAGAGCCAGAGACGTTTTATAACTTACTATGTGTGTCAATATATCTTGCTTTGTCTTTTTTGCCACCAAAAAGAGCAGCAGCTGCTTTCTTAAAGAAATTCTTCGCTGGGCTTGACAAGTGGAAATCTGGAACTGTATGACAACAGCTAGAAGAAAGTTTGTCTGGAGTGAAGCCCTATGGAGTATCAGAAGAGACTTTCAGTAAACTGCTGGGTAATTGGGATCAATAACATGTAATAAAAGGACTCAAGAAACATACCAACCTGCAAAAAAAATTCATGTCGAATGATGTCATCCAAACTGGGACGATCCTCTGGGTTTTTGGACAACATGCTAGCTATTAAGTGCTTAGCAGGAGCCAGCAATGAAGAAGGCATTGTATACCTTGCTTCTCTTATGCACCTGTAAGTTTCTTTCAGGTTTGTAGTTTCAAATGGGGGTCTTCCTAGTAACATTGTATACCTATGTGAAAGGAAACACTTCTTTAGGAATGGTCATAAAGCAACTCTTTTTAAGTGTTAAAATCTAAAACCAAATTTGCTTTTTTGATTATTTTGAAGTAGTTACTTACATTACACAGCCTAAAGCCCAAATGTCTGATTCACAGCCATGTCCTTGCTTGTTGAGGACTTCAGGGGAGAGATAATTTGGGGTACCACATATTGTCCTGGAAAGACAAAATTTGAAGATCTCATAGGAACTATTCTATTGTTTAAACTTAGTTCTCTGGATAAAACCTTGAAAATACTATGTTAAATTTTATTTGGAAACATTTGACTTCTTTTTTTTTTTGGCATTTGAACAATTGACATTTGACCAAGTGATTTTATTTTACTGCATGTACAATTTTTTCAGCTAACATGACAGTGTTTTTAATCAACTGAGACCATGTACAGCATGGCATTTTTATATATATCAGGCAAACATTAGACAGATTTCTTTCATAATCAACTTACAGGCATAAGGTACTCTGGCCTGGTACATAGTGGGCACTTAAGTGCTTTTCTTTACTTAACATTGTGGTTTATGAATTTCAGCATTAGTTGACCTACTCTGACACATTAACTGGCAAATAATAAGGGCACATTTGATCTGCACAAAACCCTAGTAGGATGTACTGTTCTGACTCTTACCTCCTTCTGTGTTCCAAGGGTTCCAGCCTGGCTGCCAAACCGAAGTCCCCGACTTTTAGTTCCATGGCTTCATTAATAAAAAAATTTCCTAGATGATAAACAAAACAAACCTGAATCCTTTTGAAAAGATATTCTAACCAAGTACACACACATCAGTTTTGGAGGCAGGCAGCCAGTGGTTTAATATTAAAGTTACCCATTCAAAAGCAAGAAAGATTGCATAGGCTAGATTCCAATAAGAACATTCATACAAAAACAAAAAAACAAAACCCCGAAAATACAGAAGAAAAGAACACCTCTGACACAAAAGTCAGCGTTTGGAGTAGGGGCTTACCTAGTTTGAGATCTCTGTGCAAGATTTCTTGTTCATGAAGGTACTTCAGTCCAGACACAATCTGCCTGAGGTAGTATCGGACTTCCGGCTCTGTCAACACCTTTCTTGCTTTTAAGATATGCGCCATGGACTAGGAAGGAAAGGAAAAAAGAGAATCTGTCAAACAAAATTCTCAAAATCAGTAATTTCCTTTTGCAGGATGAGTGATTAAAGTTCATGTGGCAGTATAATAATTACCTCCACAACTAAAAATCCCAGATTAAAGGCAATTTGAATACCATCTCAGTTTGGGGGAAGTCAATGTACTCAAGTAGGAATTAACACTTACCCTTCTACTGCAGTATTCCAAGAGAATGTAAATGTTTTCTTTGTCCTCAAAGTAGTGGTAAAACTGCACTACGTGCTTATGATGGAGAATTCTGTGAAGCTCTATTTCTTTGTCAATCTAAAAGAAAAGACAAGATAAGGCTTATTAGCCTCCCTTCACCTCTGAAAAGCCAGTTGCTTACACATGCAGAAGACATTTTTTTCCTAAAAGGGAAGGGCCACCCTGCACACAAAGAAAATACTTTACTCAACAGTCATACACACCTTTTCTCTTTGATGAGGTTTAGCTACTCGGCTGTGAGGAATAATTTTTGCAGCATAAACTTTGTTGTTTGTCAAATCTGTCATCTCGTAACATTTTGCAAAGCCACCCTGAAAGGAAACAAAGCCGAGAAGGACTTGAATATGGCAGAAAGATGGACGGCAGATATGTTAAAAATAAATAGAAGGAAAAAAGGCAAAAATGGGAGGTGGGGTGGACAGAAGGATGCAGTTTACTTTTTCAGAGCTCCTTCATGAAAGGAAAACAACATTCCTGAAAATACTAAGTTAAAAAAACCAGTTTCCTTCTCTCTCTACAAAGAGGAGCTTTAGGGAGGGGCTTGGGGGTCGGGGAGATGGAGACTTGTCCAGAAAATTCTCTAGGGAACAGGTGGAGGGAGAAAAGGTCTGGTGGAGAAAGCCCTCGTTTCTGGCTTCAAGATCCATTTCTTGGAGCTGCGGGAGGCAGACAGAGCCGCCAGGGTAAGGATGCAAAGCCAATCCGGCGCTGTCACCGCGTACAAAAGCCAGGGCAGGGCAGGTGAGCAGCCCACGCCGCGGTCAGCCCCCCGGACACCGGGGACTCAGGGGTCAGCCCGGCTCGGGGAAGGCCCGAGCCGACCTCCCTCCCGCCTGGCAGCCGGGCGCCCGTCGCTCTTCACCTTTCCCAGCACTTTGCCCCGGCAGTAGCGCTTCCCCGTCGTGGGGTCCACGATAATCCGCGAGATCTCGGCGCCCGCGTGCGAGTGGTGATGGTGGTGGTGCGGGGCCGCCGGCTGCACCTGAGCCTGGGGCGGCGGCGGCGGCGGCGGCTCCTCGGGGGTCGGCTGCGGCCGCTTCTTCTTCGAGTCCGCGCCGCAAGCCTTGCCCAGCGCCTGCTCGCACATCTTGGTGCTAGCGGCCGGCTGGTAGGTGATAGTCCGTAAGAGCTCCATCGTCGCCTGGCCGCCTGCTGCCGCTTCCGAGGCGCGCACTCACGTCCGAGCTGGCCCTAGCCTGCGAGCCGCAGCTGCGTCCCAACACTCACGCCCGACCCTCCTCCGTCCACTTGTGCGAGTGCGAACGCCGGACGAAGGCTTTATAGGAAGGGGGCGGAGACTCGACTCGGGATGCGACGTCACTCGCAACGCAACGCCCACCGGCCGCAGGCCAGCTCCCGGGCCCCAGCGGGTGGCCCTGAGCGGCGGAGAGCTGCACAGCCGGTGCGCCAGCCGTGTGCAGCCCAGCAGAAGCGTCCGGCAGTCGCCGAGACGGCCACCCCATTCTTAGAACGCTCCGAACTTTGGGGTTTGACATAGGAACCGGGGGCCGACCCTCTCCCTATGCTTCGCCCTCACCCCGCCCCCACTCTCCAGGTGACCAGGCTGTACTTTGGTGCAGCCCGGCGGGGTGCTTCTGTGCACGCAGGTCCCTTCCCCCGCACAGCCCTTCCTGACCTCCCCACACCCGAAGCCTCCAATGCCAAGGTGTGAGCGTGCGGGCAGTGCGCCGCACGGGCACGGGAGGCCTCGCCCTGGCCGGCTGCAGAGCGGCGCTGCTGCCTCCGCGCCTTTGCCCCGCTAGGTACCGTCTAGATGGGGGCTCTGCGGGGAGGCAATGCCAGTGACAGGCAAGGGCGCGCCCAGTAGGGTGTTCCCAGCTCACCCGCGCTCCTGAATTGGGCGGACTCCGGCTGGGGCCGGTCTGTTGGCCATGGCTGAGTCCCACTTGGGCCAGTGTGGCCTCTGCCTGTCCCCTGACAGCGGGGCCTTTGTCAGAAGTCAGGCCCTGAACCCTTCCTTAGGAGGGAGACCAGCGCCTTGCCAGCGTTTTGCCTTCAAGTTGCCACACTGGAAATCAAGGGCGCCATCTCGTGGAATGTTCCAGAAGCTCGGGTTGCTGTCGTAGGGCCACTGTCAGACAACATGGTCCGCCTTTGAAAGTAAAGGATGTTAAAAGCGCTCTTGTGCTAATTCTAGTTTTGCAATGGAAATCATCTATCCCTTCTTATCCCGAGGAGAATAAGTGGAATGCGTGGTCCAATGGCTCATGAAGCTACCACCTAGCTGCCCTGGTGATGGGAGACTCAGTCCAAGACCTCTTTAGGTGGGGGGATTGGGAGGATGAAGGGAGGAGGATGGGCAAGGGAGCTAAAACACGGCTGTTTCCAGATATTACTATTTCCAGATCTTACTCTTCAGGTTTGCTAATGTAGGAACACTACTTGCTCTAATGACATTTATCGATCACTTGGTGCATGGCAAGTATTTTGAAATACCTTATTTAACCCAACAACAGTTCTGAGAGGGGAATATTGTCATTCCCATTTTACAGATGAGGAAATGGGGGCTTAGAGAATTTAGGTAACTATTCTCTCTGCATACAGAGAGTGCCAAAAAAAAAATGTACACGTTTTAAGAAAGGAAAAAACTGTATTACAATTGTAATGTTCAATATATACAGATATCAAACAATCGATACAAGTCATGTGTATACATTTTATTGGCACCCCAGTATATTTTAATAGATTATCCAAATTATGCTAATCAGCAGCTGACAAAATGTTTTATCTAAATTAACAAAGTGTGGCAAGTAGTTTCTTGATAGCAAATTCCAGTGCTATTTAGAATACCATCTTAATAAACCCCTGGGAAGTACTTAGAAAAAGGGTTTGATCCAGTCCACTATCAAATTTAGGTATTCATGATGTCAATTAAACATTTTCAAAGATATTCTGTGTCAAATACTGCCAACATAATGTAGAAAGGAGGCTTCATTGGCACTACAGAGTAGAAAGGAAAGTTTCTTCTGTGTTTTCTCATTTTGATTCTTTAAAACAGTTCAAGGCAAGCCCAGGCATGTTCCTCAAAAGTGAAAGTAGACTTTGCCCCAAGATTATTAGGAATGGAATAAGGGGTGGGGCTAGGGGTAAAAATGAAGCATTACATAATCCTCCCCTTCATTCATGAACACGGAGAGGGGTGTGTGTGACCTTTGCTCCCCAGATTTATGCATACACATTCAATAGATTGTAATAGAATAGGCTTGTTGGTTCAAAATTACTACCTTAATTTCCAGAGCTAGTTTTGCACCATGTCTTTATCTTATTGGTTGATAATGAATTTTTTATCTGTATATGTTTAAGCCTTCTAAGATAAAAGGAATGTGAAGAATAGATTGTCATGATATTTTCCATTATTATTTCAATTCTTTGATTATCATATACTATTGTATGTATTTTTACCAAATGTGCTTAAGCATTTGATAGGCTATTGAACATTCCATATGAAATTCAGATCTATCCTCTAAAACATTTGGGCATTTAATAAAATGTTAGTATTCTATATGTGTTATGGAGGCTTCTGTCCAACTGTGAAAATTTGATATTTTGGTTTGTGGTGCCATCATGTGGCCAGAACCAAAATTGTAGCCCATAGAGCAAAAAAGGAAATAAATGTACTTTGCAATGGAGAGAAACGTTTAATTACAAAATTTTTCTCTGTAGTTCCATATATTTAATGCAAATACAACTAAAAACGCAATAGCATTTTTTAATGAAACTTAACAAACTATTTGTCAATTTTATATGACTGTGTAAGTTATCAAAAATAGCAGAGTTGAGGGGCCGGCCGAGTGGCGTGGTGGTTAAGCGCTGGTTTGGGACGCCAGCAGTCCCAGTTCGGTCCCACATATGAGGGCCAGTGACACTGCCCTCAAAAACAAAAACAAAAATAGCAGAGTTGCTTTAAAGAAGACTTAAAGGAGGACGGCCTTTCTTTATAGCTATCACGACTTGTAATGAAGCTACAGCAATAAAGGAAGTTGATCCTCTTGCAGAGATATACTGACCAATGAAATAGAATAAAGAACCTAGAAATATATCCTCATATATATGAAAGGTTGATATATAACAGAAGGCACGACAGATCAGTGAGGAGAGGACGGACTATACAAGAAATGAAACTAGAAATAAATGATTTTTCCACATTAAAAAAAAATGAAATCCATATCTCACACCGTATTACTTTTCTGGAGCTGCCATAGCAAAGTATCACAGACTGGGTGGCTTAAATAGCAGAAATTTATTTTATCACAGTTCTGTAGGCTGGAAGTCCAAGATCAAAGTGTAGGCAAGGTTGGTTTCCCCTGAGATCTCTTTCTTTGGTTTGCTGATGGCTAACTTTTCACCATGTCTTCATATGATCTTTGATCTGTGCTTGAATATCATTGGTGTCTTTTTGTATGTCCAAAATTCCTGTTATAAGGACAATAGTTAGATTGGATCAGGGCCCACCCCATATGACTTCATTTAACCCTAATTACCTATTTAAAGGCCCTATATCCAAATATAGTCACATTCTGGAGTTAGACTCCAGTGTATGAACTATTCAGCCCATAACACACACACCATGTACATAAAACCTACTGCAGGTGAAGTAAGGACTTAAAGATTAAAAACAAAACAAAGTATTAGTATAAAATTTAGGAAACCAACTTTCTGAGCATAGGGTAGGGAAAGTTTTTTTTACTGAGATGTAATTGACATATAACATTGTATTAGTTTTAGGTATACAGCATAATGATTTTATATATATATATAGTGAACACAGTCAGTTTACATTATCACACATAGTTATAATTCTTGTGATGAAAACATTTAAAATCTTTCTTAGCAACTTTCAGAAATGCAATACAGTATTGTTAATTATAGTTACTGAACTGTGCTTTGCATTCCAGGACTTACTAATCTTGTAACAGGAAGTTTGACAACCTTTACCTTTTGCCCACCTCCACCTCCACCCCCACCTCTGGCAACTACCAATTTGTTCTGTATGAGTTCTAGATTCCACACATAAGTGAGTACATATGTATTTGTCTTTGTCTGACTTTTTTTACTTGGAATGCCCTCAAGGTCCATCCATGTTGTCACAAATGGCAGTATGTCCTTGTCTTTTTTTTTTTTTTAAGACTGAATAATATTCCATTATCTCTATATCTATCTATCTATGTATCTATCTGTGTATCTATCTATGTATCTATGTATCTATCTATCTCTGTATCTCTATATCTATCTATCTATCTATCTATCTATCTATCTATCTATCTATCTATCTATCTATACCACAATTTCTTTTTTCATTCATCTGTTGAAGGACACTTAAGTTGTTTCTATACTTTGGCTATTACAAATAATGTTGCAGTGAATGAACATGGGAGTACAGATATCTCTTTGAGATTGTGATTTTGTTTCTTTTGGATATATACTCAAAAGTGGAGTTCCTGGATCATTTGGTAGTTCTATTTTTAATTTCTTGGGTAACCTCCATACTGTTTTCCATAGTGGCTACATCAATTTATATTCCTACTAGTAGTGCACAAGAGTTACCTTTTTACCACATTCTCACCAACACTTGTTATTCCTTGTCTTTTTAATGATAGCCACTCTAATGGTTATGAAGTGATGTTTTGTGGTTTTAATTTGCCCAGATAATAGTGATGTTGAGCACCTTTTCATGTATCTGTTGGCTATTTGTATGTCTTCTTTGGAAAATGTCTAATCAAATCCTCTGCCCATTTTTAAATCAAATTATTTGTCATTTTGCTATTGAATTGTATGAGTTCTTCATATATTTTGGGTATTAACTCTTTGTCAGATACATAATTTGGAAACATTTTCTTCCATTCTGTAGGCTGCTGCTTCATTCTGTTGATTATTTCCTCTACTGTGCATAAGCTTTTTAGTTTGATGTAGTCCCACTTATTTATTTTTGCTTATGTTGCCAAATGCAAAAAATCGTTGTGAAGACTGACATCAAGAAGCTTACCCCCTGTGTTTTCTTCTTCTAGTTTTATGGTTTCAGGTCTTTTATTCATGTCTCTAATCTATTTTGAATTGATTTTTGTGTATGACATAAAGATAGTGGTCCAGTTTCATCTCTTAGATGTGGCTGTCCAGTTGTCTCAACACCATTTGTTGAAAATACTGTTCTTTATGTGTATATCCAAGAATATACTATGAAGAAAGGGTGATCTCTTCAATAAAGGCAAAGACTTCTTAACATACAAAAAACTAACTAGATGGCAAAATATTGCTAAATTTGGCTAAATTAAAGTTAAACAATTTGATTCATTAAAAGATACCTTAAAGTAAAAAGACAAGCTATAAATTGGTAGAGATATATGCATACATATAACCAACAAAGAATTAGTACAAGGATATATAAAGGTCTCCTACAAAATGATAAGAAAAATAACCATACAACAGAAAAATGAGTGAAAGACACATACAAACATTTTATAGAAAAGGAACTACTTACAGCCAATAAGCAAGATGAAATTCTCAGAGACATTAATAATCAGGAAAATGCAAATTAAGATAATTTAAAACCATTTAACAAGTAAAAATTAGGAAGCCTAAAAATAACCAAGTGTTGGGCCGGCCGAGTGGTGCAGGGGTTAAGCTTGGGAAGCCAGCAGCCCTGGTTCGGTCCCACATAAGAGGGCCAGTGACACTGCCCTCAAAAACAAAACAAAACAAAACAAAACAAAACAAACAAACAAAAACACAAGTGTTGGAGAAGATGTAGATCAACAATTTATTTACATAATTATGCTGGGAGAGCAAATTGATCACTCTTAGGTTTTAGGGTACTAAAACCCAAGAAGAGAAATTCTTGCACATATGTACCAGGGGACATATGCAACCGTAGTCATGGCAACACTTAGTAATAGCAAACAACAACAACCATAACAAAAACAGACAGAAACCAATTGCCCATGAGATAGAAGAATGGATAAATAAATTATGGTACATATATGAATACATAATGGGATATTATGTGAAAACTAATGAATTACAGATATCCACATCAGTATGAATAAATCTTAATGTTGAGTATAAAAATGGCATATTAAAGATTACTTTTTATAACATTCAAGTACTAAAACCTGCATATATATTGATTTAAAATAGTATATTTTAAGAAAACAAGGAAATGTTGAATACAAAATTTAGAATAGTAGTTACGTTATATGAGTGAGGCTAGGGTTATAGGAGAGGGAAAGGACATACAGGTTTGTATGAATTATTGCCAATGATTTTGTTTTTGGGTTGGATTATGGGAATACTCAAAAGGAGCATGCATGAATGCAGAGACTAATGATAATTATCTGATGAGCCAAGGAATATGGTTAGTCCAATTATAAGTGCCTTAAATCCAGGTTAAAAAAAAAGAAAAGTTCTGATGAACATAATATTGTGAGGGAAATGAAACAGAAAAGAACAGTAACAGAGGCTAGGCATGTTACATGTGAGTTGAAGTATCCTAAGGCTTTAATCTGGAAGGTGAAAAGAGCCCAAACCTTATTTTATACTCATTACAATATATTTAATTGATTGGATATTTAAATGAAATATCTAACTCTTTAAAAAGGAACTTAATGAATATAAAATAGAAGCTTAATTTTAATATTTAAATTTAAATATTGAATACGTATCTTTTATGTTGTGTTCATTTTGACATACTGGCATTTTTTTTTTTTTGAGGGCAGAGTCACTGGCCCTCATATGTGGGACTGAACCGGGGCCGCTGGCTTGCGAAGCCAGCGCTTAAACCACCACGCCACTCAGCCGGCCCATACATACTGGCATTTTGTAAACTTAGTGGCAAATCCTGCCAGTAATCTTTGATGAAGATATTATATATTTTTCAACATATTTGACCAAAATTTTTATTCATTCATCTGTTTGTCTGTCTACCTACCTACCTACCTATCTACTTGCCTGCCTGCCTGCCTATCTATTCATCTGTCTATCTTCTGGACATGGCAATAACATTGTTTGAAGGCTAAAACATTGTAGAGGCTAAAAAATAACTTTTCCTCCCACCTTTTAAGTTCTACCTGGGCTAGCAATGGTATTAAAGAGATACAGACTAACAGAAGAAAATGTACAAAGTTTGTTTTACAAATACACATTCAGGGTGTCATAAAAACAGAGACCCAAAGAAATATTGAGTAGTTGAGGTTTATATGCCATCGTGGAGCTAAGGAGAAAGGGGGATTGTGGTTCGGGGCTTCAATGGGCAGGAAGGCAATCCATATAG
Source organism: Aselliscus stoliczkanus (assembly GCA_033961575.1). NCBI lineage: Eukaryota > Metazoa > Chordata > Mammalia > Chiroptera > Hipposideridae > Aselliscus > Aselliscus stoliczkanus. Next base: position 76,273,818 of record CM066728.1, on the reverse strand, counting down.
AGATGGAAAAGCAAATGTTTGGTAAATAAATGTTTGCTAGGCCTTCTTTAATAATGGGATACAGAGGGGACTTTGAACAGTTGGGCCTTGCTAAGTTCCTCTCTGTCTATCATACCTTAGTATATTAAGCTGTAGTGAACTGTGATCTCTCTCTTCCTGGAGTAGGGCCTCTATCTAAATTCCATTTAGGCAGTTAAGGGGCCGTTCAGAGTTTCTTCCCTGACTCTTTTGTTCCTTAATGACCAGCTTAAAATCAATATCCCAAAAGGCATATTTTGGGGTGGCACATTGCTTCCCTTTAAGAGCATCCCCCTACCCTCATTCACTGTTGCACAAACTGCAACTACTCATTTATTGCAGTGAACTTAGATCTCCCTCTACTGGTAAAAAATGATAATGCCAGTCAATGCTGGAAAGTTCAAGATTGTTTAAAATATAGCTGTTCCTTTAAGTCATATCCACCATGTAATTGTGTTGGGTGTGGCATCAGCATAAGAAGTAATCTCACTTTCAAATCTAAAAGGGCACAATTATTTTCTAAAGTCAATTTACTTAAACTTTTATAAATAAAAAACAAATTATTAAGTGAATATAACACAAATGAAAAACAAGCTAAAGGTGTTTTAGCTTTTCCTCGTTTTTGGAAGTAAAAACCTTTTGTAAGTATTAATATGAAAAACCTGTCTCATGATATCTTAAAGAAAAATTTTTTTAGGGCTGGCCGAGTAGCTCAGTTGGTTAAGACCTTGCACAAGAGTGTGAGCTCTGAGCAATTGGGTTGCCGGTTTGATTCCCAGCCTGAGCTGAGCTGCCACTGAGCTACCAACAGGTGGCAGGATGGCTCAGCTAAAAAAAAAAAATTTTTTTTAAACGTCTTTTTCTCTCTTCTCCTTTTGAATTTTAGCAATTTGCTTATCTTCCACACATGTACTTCTGAATTTCTTGTTCACTTAAGCCCATTTCTTCAAACGTGTGCTTGAAAAATAATAATAGAGGATACATTTTTTTCCCTCATACTATACAGTTCATTTGAGTTTAGACTCTCAAGGTGTCCATCACAAACTTCACAATGAAATACCATTCAATTGAATTTTGTGTGTGGACTAAATGTCAACCTATATCCCTTAAAAATGTTTCTTGAAAATAAAGAGCCCTCTTTCATCATTCTATTTCAATACTGACATCAGATAAAGCACCATTGTATTATTTTTAAAACTGTTTCAAAAAACTGATCACTTATTGTTCATTAGCCTTGAAAATAATTTTACAGGGAAATCTATAGGTACTGCAAGTGGGATATAAAAAAATAAGAAAAAAATCTGACTAGATTTAGTTTTAGTTTCCTACCAACACTTTCAATACAACACAAAAGAGACAAGTGAAGATTGTTAGAGATATTCTAAAACACTGCTCTTAATACAGAAGAATTAAAGTTATTGAACTTATAAATGTAGAGTATTTATCAAATGCAAACAAGATAAAGAAAGAAAGGTATTTATCACACAATAACAAAGTGCACTCCATCTCATTCAACCGGTGGATGTTATTAATAACTACTTCCACCCCAGTGACTGCCCACTTTGGTGGCTGCTGTAACCCCAGGGACTTCTTCCCCTGAGGTGGAGTTTCAGTGTCATCACAAAGGAAGGCATACATTTGTATTCATTATCTATCTATCTATCTATCTATCTATCTATCTATCTATCATCTATCTCTGTTCTTTCTTTCAAACATCCTAATCACTGGTGCTTTTTTTGTCCCTCTTAGTAACCTGGAAAAGTTACAACTCAAGTTTGCTAAAATGCTTCAAACACAAGACATTCTGAAACAATCAGTTAACATGGGGTCATACCCGGTGCTTGCTTTGTCCACTAAAGACTGACCTTACATTATTCTTCTTATCTCTCAGAACTGGGCTGTTTTCATTAACTAGAGGTCTTGTTAAGAATTATTTAAGGGACAGCTGAGTGTTGCATTGGTTAAGAGCTGGTTTGGGGATGCCAGCGGCCCCGGTTCGGATCCCACATGAGGGCCAGTGACTCTGCCCTCTACAGCTAACACCACTTCCACCTGGAGCTGGGCTGTGCGAGCCCAGGCAACTGTGTAGGCTGCAGCCCCTGCTGCAGTGGGCTGCCATAGGCTACAGTGAGTGGCCGGCAGCCAGCATGAGCTGCCAATAGCTGCCGTAAGCGACCATCCAGAGGCCGGCGACCCATCTGCCTCATCCGGGAAGAGTGCAATGACAATACCAACATGGGCCAGTGAAGCAACATCCTCCGTAACTAGACTGAAGAATAAAAGGACAGTAATTTGTCTGTTCCCCTTCCCCGATTCCTCAACGCTGTTCCCCTCCCCCAATTCCCCAATAAAATCTTAAAAAAAAAAAACACAAAAAAGAATTATTTAAGGGCCGGCTGAGTGGCTCTGTTGGTTAAGAGCTCACTCAAGAGTGCAAGCTGAGCTTTGAGCAACAGCAGTTCGATGTCCAGCCTGAGCTGAGCTGCGGTTAAGCTCCCAACAGGTGGCAGGATGGCTCAGCTCAAAAAAAAAAAAAAAACACAAAAAAAAACTGTGGTTAAGCGCTGGCTTGGGAAGCCAGCGGCCCCGGTTCGGGTCCCACATATGAGGGCCAGTGACATGCCCTCAAAAAAAAAAAAAAAAAAAAAGAATTATTTATACTCTGCTTATTAGCTATGAGGTCTTTGGCAAGTTATTTTCAATCTTTTCTCATCTAGAAACCGGAGAAAATAATACCTACCAAATAGTATTGTGAGAAATAAATGAAATACTTTATGTAAAATGTTTTGAAAGTACTTGGAATATGTTATGCTGACTATAGCAATTTAACATTTTTCCCTTGTAATCTAGACTTAGAACTTAGAAGCAAGATGGTGGTCACAGAAACAGGTATTAACACATTTGTTTGCGTTAGAAGACAAAGTCAGTTTCCTGATTGATTAGTTCAACAGTTAAGACTGTGCTTGCCAATTAAATTATATCGTGGAAGTTTTCCATAGCTCCGTGGTTTTGGCAAACATGTATTTAAGGCACATATACAATATTCACTGCATCAGATATTATATTCTTTATAACCCTTAATCTTATGAAAAAAATTTACATATCAACTTGAAAATATGTAAGGTAGTATATAATTTTCGTAATTCTTTTATTAAGGAGTACGTGGACCAAAACATCTGAAGTCCTGTGACGCAGAGGACCTGAAGAGACAGAAGATGACCAGGAAAAAAATCAGGGGTGTAGGAAGAGAAGCAGAATGCAAGGCAGAGGAGACTCCAGAAGGTAGGTATAATGGCGAAAAAGAGGGATAATGAAAAGTGCCAAACAGTGCAGAAAGGTCAAGGAGAGCAATAATTAGATAATAATCTTTGTGAATGCATATTAGTTTCTGCAGGTGGGATAGAGCTAACAGTCTGTTAAGGTCATTCAAAATGTTGGGCAGTGTGCTGGCCGAGTGGCGCGTTGGTTTGGGAGCTGGCTTGGGATGCCAGGCCCTGGTTCGGATTTCACACATGAGGGCCAGTGACACTGCCCTCTACAGCTAAGATGGTGAACAACAGCTCCACCTGGAGCTGGGCTGCTGTGAGTCCCCGGTGACGGTGTAGCTGCAGCCCCTGCTGCCCATAGGCTACAGTGAGTGGCTGGCAGCCAGCGTGAGTGGCTGGCAGCCGGTGAGCCGCTGTAAGCGGCTGTCCAGAGGCCAGCGACCGATCTGCCTCACCCGGGAAGAGTGCAATGATGATAACCAACATGGGCCAGTGAAGCAACGTCCTCCACAAGTAGACTGAAGAACAAAAGGACAGCAACTTGCCTGTTCCCCTTCCCCAGTTCCCCAATGCTGTTCCCTTCCCCCAATTCCTTAATAAAATCTTTAAAAACAATAAAATGTTGGGCAGCAATGAGGGGGAATATAAAATACTATTTATAACACTATATAGCCAGATTATTGGAATTGCTCTTATTACCAAAAGAGTAATTCAAAATGTTGGGCAGTGAAGACTGTTTGAAGGAATACAGTGAGCAGAGGGGCATACGGAGAGGAACTTGCCTTCAGGATGAGGAAGACAGCTGTTCCTCTGAAACTGTCAGGAAGGACCAGAAAGCTGTGAGGGGAGCTGAGAGGACAGAAGTATCCAGAGCCTCCCCCTCCAGATGATGGTCTCCATAAAGTGAAAAGCGAACTCCTGTACTGAGAGTAGAGGAGAAATGACGACCTGGAAGATATGCCAGGAGACCTGTAACAGAGGAGTAGGAGAGAGGACTGCGTTAGGGTTGTTGCTCATCTTGTTTTATGAGTATTTATAGTGTAATTTTTGTCAATACTCGTCCCTTTAAGGTTTCCATATTTTTCAAATTACCTACAATGAACAAGCAATAAAGAATTTTTTTTTCAAAATAAGGGTTTAAAAAAAGATTAAGGAAGGTGCAGATAAACAATGTCATCAGCTTACATTAAACTAAAAAGCTTCTGCACAGCAAAGGAAAGTATGACCAAAATGATAAGGCATTGTACTGAATGGGAGAGAATATTTGCCAATCACTTTTCTGATAAGGAGTTAATTGCCAAAGTATACAAGGAACTCATACAACTCAATAGCAAAAAAAATTATAATAACAGCCCAATAAAAAATGGGCAAAGAAGTTGAATAGACATTTTTTCCAAAGAAGACATGCAGATGACCAAGAGGTACATGCTCAGCTCATTGATCATCAGGAAAATGCATAACAAAACAGTGAAATGTATCAACTCACACCGTTATGTCTGTTATTAGAAAGACAGAAGATACCAGGAAGATATGGAGAAAAGAGAAATCTTAGTGGGAATGTAAATTGGTACGGTCACTATGGAAAACAGTATGGAGGTACCTCAAGAAATTAGAACTACCATATGATCCAACAACCCCACTTCTGGGTATATAACCAAAGAAAATGAAATCATAATCTCAAAATGTACCTGCACGACCATGTTCACTGCAGCATTATTCACAATAACCAAGATATAGAAACCACCTAAATGTCCATCAACAGATGAATGAAGAAAATGTGGTATATGTATGCAGTGGAATATTATTCAACCTAAAAAAGAAGAAAAAACCTGTCATTTGCAGAAACGTGTATGATCCTGGAGGACATTATGCTAATGGAAATATCCAGGTAGAGAAAAACAAATACTGCATGGTGTCACTTATATATGGAATCTAACAAAAAGTCAAACTCATAGAAACAGAGTAAAATGGCAGTTGCCAAGGGTTGGGGGAAATGGGAAGAGGTTGGAAAAAGGGTACAGACTTTCAGTTATAAGATGAATAAAGTCTGAGAATCTGATGTATGGTATTGTGACTATAGTTGACAATACTGTATTATAGAATTGAAATTTGCTAAGAGAGTAAATCTTAGGTTTTGTCACCAAAATGAAAGTATATTGGTGATGGATGTATTAATTAACTCAATTATGAGAATCCTTTCACAAAGTATATGCATATAAAATCATAGTCTATGCTTTAAATATAATTTGTAAATTATACTTCAAGCTTAAAAAAAAACAAAAACCAATGTCATCAGCAAACCCTGTTGGTATTATAATCCTATAATTTGAAGGATGATTTACTGCATTTATGTGGACTAACTCAATGGTTCCTGAGTTTATTTTGTCAGTCCGAGGTGGATTATAAAGATGTCTTCTTAAATATTAAACAAGTGCTTTCAGGCAGCCTGCTGACAGCTGAGCAGATCAACTAGAATGGTTAGCCATACTACCTGCTCATGTTTTGCTGACTCTGAGTATGATGGTTTCTAATGAATGATCATTTGCAGAGAATTGATATTCATAACAAAGATAGTGATAACTTGACATGTATACAAAAATTGAGTGTGAGAAAGAAAAAAAGCACATTGACAACAACCAAGGTTTTTAACCAGTAGAGGGAAGTCTCCCCTAGTTTTTGGCTCTAGAGCATTTGCGCCTAGAGCATAAGGTCTTTTAACCTCTCTAATATATATATTTTTTCCTACTGGTGCTACTGGGTTAAAGATAAAGCCAGAAACTAGATGAAGTGATAAGGACAGATTACAGGCATACATTGGAGATATTGCAGGTTTGGTTCCAGTCCTCCACAGTATCACAATAAAGTTTGTCTTAATCTTTTTGATGGTGGAGGGTCTTGCCTTCAGTTCGTAAAAAATGGAACATCTGTGATGCACAGTGAAGCAAAGGGCAAAAAAACGAGGTATGCCTGTATAATCATGAATATACGGTTACAATAGGGAAAGGAGTTCAGTGCAAACTGAACTAACTTTGATTTATACAGAACTGAGTTGCTGTTTTAAAGGGAAAATGAGAATGGCGTGGAGGAGGAGTGGGCGGAGGCTCAGCAGAGTTAGAAAAACAAAAACTTACAAAAAGCAGGAAGGAGTCCATATGAAATACATCCGGGCTTGTTAACTCGCCTTTGTCAAAGTCAGGCTCCTGCCTCTCACAGATACTGGGAAACGGGCTCTATCTTCAGGTGTTGGCTGGCCCAAACACGAAACAGTTTTCTCAGGCTTGTAGTTTAAGGGGTGGGGGCAGAGAGGGTCATCCTAGGGGTGCAGTCTTGGGCTATTAAAAACTGATAGTATTTTTTCAAGTCTTCCTAGGCCAATTTGGTGGCTTACTTGAGAAAGGTCTCAGAGGAACCTGGCTGGAGTTTGGTCAAGGAGAGAATGTTTGTCACAGGGGACAGTATTAATATTAATTTTATTGACAAAAATATAATTCCTCTACCTCTTACTCTCAATAGGATAATGTCGGTACTCCTCAATCACTTATTGACAATAATTCTGGTTTGGAGCAGCTTTCTCTGTCCTGAGGGAACAGTTTGTCTTTCTCCTGTCCTTTTTCCTGTAAATAATCTCCAAGAACAGAAAGGGTCACTTGTATTTCTCCTGCCCAGCATCCATTCCCCTGCTAGCCAAAGCACTGCAGCATCCTGTGGTTAACCATGTATCAGCGGGGTAAAGAAGCGGTCAGCCTGATTCCTTAGTTCCAGGGAGCGTGAGAGCCTGGCCTAACTCATCAGAGTACCACACACCTCTAGCCAAACAGTTCTTCCAAGGATTGGCTTGAAGCCAGAACTGGCCTATGGTCAGTTCTGGGACTTCTGGAACTGATAGGAGATAGGCAATCTTGCCATTATACTGCCAGCTGTAAATATAGCAAGCCAGGAGCTGCAGGGATTCTACCTGGAGGGGGCCTGTAGAAGAAAAAGGCCAGGACTGATGACATTTTTTGAGCTGCTGGATCCAGCCACGTCACATTAAAAGAAAAAAAAAAAGCTTTAATTTATTTTGAAGTATTTCAGATATTCAAGAAGCTATGAAAATTATTATAATGAGCATCTATGTACCCACTAGGCTGTTTGAGACATAAAAGATGACCAATGAAATTAGACTCATGGACTGTTCAGATATATAGGCCAATAAATCCATTTTTTGTAAGCCAGTTTGAGTTGTGGCTGTGTTCCTTATAACAGAAGAATCTCAATACATATCCGATAAAGCCTGTCCTAAGACAGTCTAAAAGTATATATATATATATATATATATATATATATGTATATATATATCAGGGGTGCAAAACTAAATGTATACACATGACTTATATTCATCTTTTGTTATTGGTATATGTTCAGTATTACAATATTAATACAGGTTTTTCCTTTCTTAAAATGTGCATACATTTTTTGCCCCCCCTTCATATATATATATATATATATATATATATATATATATATATATATATATAAAACGTATATATGTATATATATAATGTATATATGTATATATATAACATATATATATAACATATATATATAAAAGCATAGTGAATCAGTCATAATTTTGATTGCAAATAATAGAGTCTATTGAAGCTGATTTTGTACCTTTTTTAAAGACTTTTTTAAAAAAAGATTTTATTGGGGAACTGGGGAAGGGAATAGAGCTGGAGAAACGGAAGGGGAACAGACAAGTTGCTGTCCTTTTGTTCTTCAGTCTAGTTGTGGAGGATGTTGCTTCACTGGCCCACTTTGGAATTATCATTGCACTCTTTCCGGATGAGGCAGATCGGTCACCAGCCATTGGATGGCCACTCACACGGCTCATGGCAGCTCACACTGGCTGCTGGCTTGTCACGGTACCTCGTAGCAGCCCCACTGCAGCCTATGCCGTCACTGGCAACACACTGCAGCTCAGTTCCAGATCGAGCTGTTGTTCACCATCTTAGCCATAGAGGGCGCAGCGTCTCTGGCCCATGTGGGGTCCGAACTGGTGGTCCTGTTGCTCAGAGCTCGAGCCCCCAAGTCAACTCTTAACCAACAAGCCACTTGGCCAGCCCCAGACTTTATTTTTTTTTATAGCAGTTTTAGATTCACAGCAAAATTGAGGAAAAGGCACAGAGATTTCCCATATATCCTCTGCACACACACTTGCAGGGCCTCCCCCATTATCAACATCCCCACTAGAGTGGTACATTTGTTACAATTGATAAACCTAGATTGACATATAATCACGCAAAGTCTGTAGGTTACATCATGGTTCACTCTTGGTTTTATACATTCTATGAGTTTGGGCAAATGTATAATGTCATTTATCCATCATCGGGGTATCATAAAGAGTATTTTCACTGTCCTAAAAATCCTCTGTGTTCTGCCTCATCATATCCTCCTCCCTCCCAATCCCTGGCAATCATTGATCTTTTTGCTGTCTTCATAGTTTTGCCTTTTCCAGAATGTCATATAGTTGGAATCATACAATATATAACATTTTCAGATTGGCTTATTTTACTAAGTCACATGTATTTAAGATTCCTCCATGTCTTTTCATGTCTTGATAGTCATTTCTTTTTATCACTGACTAATGTTCCATTGCCTGAATTTATCAGTTATATATCCAGTCATCTACCAAAGGTCATCTTGGTTTGTTCTAAGTTTTGGTAATGAATCAAGCTACTATAAACATTCTTGTGCAGGTTTTTGTGTAGATATATGTTTTTAACTCCTTTGGGTAAATACCAAAGAGTGTGATTGCTGAATCACATGGAAAAGGTATATTTAGTTTTGTAAGAAACCGCCAAGATTTTGTACCCTTTTTAAGCCTAAGGATAGAAAGTCCCAGTGAGCCTGGCCTTGATACTTTCCTGTACTTGGCTTGTCTTGCCAGTATGCTGCCAGGATAAATCAAGTCCCCCTTTACCCCACCGAAATGCTCTTCTTTGACCTACCTCTAAAAATCATACTTAGAAGCAGAAAATATAAAGGAGCCTTGGCTCTGACTTTGTCTCCACTGTACATCCATGTCTTGTCCAGACTGGAGCCCAACCAGCTAGCTGCCTGAAAATGAGCTGTATGTTCTCATCACGCTTTCCAGACTGTCTCACTGACACCCCAGCCCGCCAGAAAGGACTTTCTTTTTTTCCATTTTTTTTTTTTTTGAGGGCAGTGTCACTGACCCTCATATGTGGGACCCGAACCGGAGCTACTGGTGTCCCAAGCCAGCTCTTAACCACCACACCACTCGACTGGCCCAGAAAGGACATTCTATGCTTTCAGGGAAGCTGAGGCAGCCTGTGTCCCAGGGCTCAATGCAGCTTCTGTTCCCAAGAGCCTCACCTAATAGTGGGGATCTTGCCATGTCTACAGTAGCTGAGTCTGTGCTTGCTCTTCAGTTTTGCAAAACTATTTCAGGATACATACATAGGTGGCAAAAGTATAAATAAAAGCAAGAAATGATTAATAGAAAGACCTGGATTGTTACTCTGAGGATGAAGGAGGATAATGTTATGGAGTGGGGCAAACTGGGGCTTCCAAAGTAGTGATACATTGGTGAAAATTATATATTCTCTAAATTATATAGAAGGTGCCAAAAAAAAAGTATACACATTTTAAGAAAGGAAAAACTATATTAAAATTGTAATACTATATACTGATAATAAAAGATGAATATAAATCATGTGATTTTTGGCATCCCCAGTATATATATGTGTGTGTGTAAATAATGGTGTACAGATATGTGTGTATAGATGTTTTATGTATTGTATATAGATATATACAATATATTGTAGACATGCATGTATAATTGTTTTATGTATTCTATGATATGTATTTATGTTTAACACCAAACAATCCCTATTTCTTTCATTTTTTCACTCAACAACTATTTATTGTACATCTTCTACATGATGTGACAGACACTGCTAGATATAGGCACTGAATAAGACATGGTCCCTGGTCTCATGAAATTAACACTGTGGGGTGAGGGAATAAAAAAAAATGTATATGAAAGTATTAGATGGTACTACATGCTATAATAAAAATAAAACAATGGTGTAAAATGAATGAAAACATGTGTAGGGGTGAGACTGAGTGAGAGTATGTGTAGGGATGTTCTTCAGACTGGGATGTTCAAAGAAAGCCCCCTGACGAAAGGGACATTTCGGAGGAAGGATGAATGACAATAATGGATGCTTGGGAAGATCTGGAAGAAAAACATTATATTAAAGGGAGCAGCTAATGCCCCCTGCCTAGAGGCAGGAACAAACTGGATGCTTTGGAGGATTAGAGAGAAGGCAAATGTTTCTGGGGTCTAGTGAATGAAGGAGGAGGCTGGAGGAGATAATAGCAAAGCGCAGGGGCCAGATCATGAAAAGCTTATTGTCCATACTAGAGTTTAATTCTGAAACTATTGGAAGCCACTTAAGGGTGTCAAGCAGGAGGCTGATGTGGTCTGATTTATATTAGAGAACTATCACTCTGTCAGCTTTAAGGATACAGTATTGTATAATGACCAGGGTAGGATGAAGTTCAGTGAGTTGTTCAGACAAGAGATGATGTGGTCAGGAGTAAAGGTATGTCCTGGTATTTACAGAGACGCGGGAAGACTGCACTGAGAACACAGCTAAGCCCAGTCAGAAGTAACCATGTGGTCATTTCATTATTCTTAATACTAGTAACAAGGGCCATCACACTCAGAGCCCATTTTGAACATGTCGCTTTCCTTCTGTAAATTGTACAGAAGAAAGGTTCTTAATCGTGGGCTTCATGATCTTACACCTCAGGGTCTCATTTTTATACCCCCTCCATTACTTACTGAAAGCCTTCATATTTTATTAAAACCTAAGCAGGAGCTTTGCTCCAGCCAATTAGACCTACCAACCCCCCACAGTCAGAGCCACCACCTTTGGCTCAGGTCAAATATTCTGAAACAGATAGAGATTTGACTGTATACCATTTGGAATAAAGCATATTTTAACCTGGGGCTTCACAGGAATTTGGTTCAAGAGTGAGGGAGGAGTTTATAGTAGTGTAGAGGTTAAAAACACCAGTTCTAAGGGCCGGCAGAGTGGTGCGGTGGTTAAGCGCTGGCTTCGGATGCCAGCGGCCCCAGTTCGGTCCCACATGTGAGGGCCAGTGACACTGCCCTCAAAAAAACAACAACAACAACAACAACAAAGAAAACACCAGTTCTAAATTCAAGTGAGTTGTCTGAGTTTGAACTCAAGCTCTGGTACAAGTGGTATGACATTGGGTAGGTGATTCAGTCTCTATATGCCTCAACTTTTCATCTCTAAACGTACCCATTCCTATGCTTGTGGGAATTAAAAAGAAAATCCATGTAAAAGGGTTAGGGAAAGCTCTGACACCTGCACAACTGTGCAATCAATGGGAACTATTAGTGCCTTTTTAGCAAGAATGCAAATTCGTGGAGTTTTTAATAATATACCTTTCTCTGATGAACTTGGAACACTTTGCAGATTTGCTTTTCTTGCAACACTATCAAGTTCCCATTTTATAGTGAAGAAAACTTAAGTAATTAATTAAATGGTTTACTCAAGATCATACAGCACAGAGTCACAAGATATTAGTTCAAAAAAGGCCTATGTGCTCAATACTGGCTTGTTGGGGTCTTTTAAAAACTACTAATGTTCAAGTTATACCTTCAAAGATTTAAAAAAATAAAAAAACAAAGGGCGTGGAACCCAAGCATCAATATTTTTAAAAGCTCCTGAGGAGGTTCTTGTGAACAACTAGATTTAAGAACCATTGACCCATTAAAATCCATTCTACAAATGGGAAATTGAGGCTCTTTGTGATTGAACAGCTGGCCCAAGCTAGTTAATGTCAGAGATAGCAAGCGGCTCTTAAGACAGGAAGGGGATAGATAGTCTTAAAATTTTGATAAGTAAACTTTTAAAAGGAACACATCTTGATGAGAGAGATGCCTCTTAAGAGATGAAAGACAATGTGACTTCAGCCTGATCTATTGTTAATATACCTAGAGGAAGGTGGTAGTCTTATAAGGAAGCACAGAAAATGAGTGTCAGGGAAATGGGTTTAGCTGGAGCATCACACTGGCTTGTCTGAAACCATGAACCCTTTACACCCCACAGTAATACTCTCGAGTTCTGGGTGAATATTCACAAGTTTTCATTTGAAGATCAACTGGCTTCTGAAGTATGTTTCCCACAGGGAGAGAAAAGGGACCCCTGGTTATCAGGACCCTTTTAAGCAGGTCCCTGCCCCATGGGGCGGTGTTCGTTTTGTTTTCTTCGCCCTCTACTACTCCTCATTGGAACTGAGTTGCACAGGGTACCATCCCAGCTTGGAAAAAAGTGAATCTAAAGCAATTGCTGTTCTCTGCTTCCCCTAATTTGTCACTCAGGAACAGTATATAACAGATTATTCAGGGTCTTAATGGAAAAGGCTTAAAGTAATACTTTCCTCTGATGAGGTAGGCCCCCCCACACACACACTCAGTTCCTACCTCCTGTAGGGTTTGAAATGGTAATAGTGATCTTACTGCTCATGGGGAAAAGGTATCTGCAATCTAGGAGTTCTCATATCTAGTGAGGTTTCAAAATATCTCCAGTTACTTAAAATGTATGATGTTATACTGTGCCTCTCAACATTTACAGATGAAGTTGGAAAAATCAAACAATGTCAGATTTGGTATCTATTATTAATCTTAATTTATAGTACTCTCCTCAAATAAACTACAAAAGCAACCTTTTGAAACAATTTATCAGTTATCTGACTTGGGAAACTGTGTACACACTCTTAAGATGAAGGATGTTCTGCTATTAGAATACTAAATTATGCAGCTTTAAATTTTATTCATGAAGAAGTAAAATATTTTCACTTTTTCATATTGGAGAATTACTCAATTTTCTTAATGTCCATTTTTTAAAATATTTTATTCTGAAGGAATAAAAGGGGAACAGCATAGGGTGAGGAGAAACAGTGTTGTTCAACCAAAGTTGAAGCAAGCTTCAAGTTGTTATCTGATATGCACAGCAATTAGGAAAGACTTATGATGAAAAAAGGGAGTTGGACCAAAAGGAAGTATATACTGAACATGAAAACCACTTTCAAACATCCTCTTCTGAATGTAATGTCAATTTTTGTATTGTTCATTTGTACTTAGTAGAATTTGAAATTCCTTCAAATTCTACTATCATCCAATCCATTCTTATGGATGAAAAAAGCAAGACTGAGAAGTTGTATTACTTGCCCATAATGCCAGGATTATAAATTTTATGTAAAATCATTTTATTCCTATGTGTTTTTAGGTTGAACATGATTTTTCAGCAATACATCCCTTATGTAAGTCCAGGTGTGCCAATGAAAGACCATATTCATAATCTCAGAAAGTAGAAATTCCCTGCTTTGACTGGGCTGAAACTAAAAATGTATTAATAACATCCCTCTTTCTTACCACCAGCCTTACCAACCTCCAGGCTTAGGAAGCTCCAAATAAAGTTTGAATTCATCCAACTTCAAGTCTAACTACAATTTAGCAAAGTATTCCTCCACTCAAACTAGTAGATCAGTTTTCCAAACAAGATGGTAATCTGAATAAATTAAAAAAACATATATCTAATTATCTCAGCTTTTCATGACTTTTAAAATAATTGTCTTAGTATTCATTCCCAATTTTCAAAAATTAAGATACAATTTACATATAGTGCACAAATCTTAAATGGACAACTTAAAGAATGGTTACATATAGGTACATCTTACAACCCCACAAATATCAAGATATAGAACATTTCTAGCATCTGAGCAGGCTTCCCTGTGCACCCCTCAGCCTAGAGTCATCACCATTCTTCTAACCTCTGCCATCCTATGTTCATAGATAAGCTTTACATGATTTTGAGAATGCAATCATACGATACATACTTTTTGTGTATAACTTTTTTAAGTCTACATTATGTTTGTGAGATTCATCCATGTTGTTTGTACATGTCAGCAGCTTGTTTTTGTTTTGTTTTGTTTTCATTTCTGTGTAGTATTCCATTGTGTGAATTTACCATGCTCTCTTCATCCATTGTATTATTGATAGATCTTTGGAAAGCTCTGAGATATTATGCACAAAGCAGTTATAAACAGAAATGACCTTCATTTCAGTTGAATATATAACTAGGAGTGGAATTCCTGTTTAACTTTGTTTTTCTTTTAGAGTCTCTTTGTCTGCCCCAGACCATAATATAACTTTCTAAGTTGTCAAATGAACTATAAAAATTTACTTCTCTTTAGGCCTAACAAGTGTTCCAGTTGGCAGATTTCACAGCTTAAAATGGTCTACCAGTAAGGTAACATCCTTCAGCACAGGCTTCACTCCCTGTGGCATCCCTGCTGGGTTTTGGCCTCCCATTTCCTTCTCCGTAACTTCCTGTTATATTTATTCTGACTAAATATGATGGATGGGGGAGAGATAGACTCTTGAAAGAGACATCTAGGAACTTCCTTTGCATCTATTTCTCATGGAAACAGTGTGGTATAGTGGAGAAGTACTGGGTCGGAACCACAGGACTGAGTTTTGATATCCAGGCTACTTGTTACTTCCTAGGATGGCTATCATAACTTCACATAACTTCTCTGGTCCTCAGAGGGTTCATTTTTTTCCAAAGCGGCCACAAATCAAAATCATCTGAGGAATTTTCAATGTTTGTTTTTGTTATAAAAATGGTGCATATTAGTGGGAAAGATCAAATAGTATAAAAGAGTGTAAAATGAAAAAAAAAATACATCCCTCTGCCTACAGTCTATACAGCTTCCCATTCCTCTAACTCAGAAATTCCTTTACGCTGTTCTGAACTTGTAACATCAAGATGCCTGGGCCCCACTCCAGGGTTAATGAAGCAGAATTCCCTGGGTCCTAGGAATTTATATTTTTAAAAAGCTTTGTGATTTTGATAGACTTCCAAGTTTAGGAATGAATTCCTTGACTAAATAATATCTGAGATCTCTTTTAGTAAAATCCATCTTCCACTTCCTCAAAATTAAAGGATTTAAGTTTGCCAGCTACTAATAGGACTGGCCCTATGTATAACTAAAGTGACAGTGGTTTTATCTGACCTTTTCTTATTCATGCATTCTCCCTTTACCTTCAGCTACTCAATTTCCTCACTTTAAAATTTTCATAACTCCTTGACCCACATAGTGAAACTATACTAGTTGGAAGGCAGTCACTCATTCCATTAAAGCTGTAGTTGCTTTTTGGTTAATACCATAAACCAGTCAGTATTAATGAATTTTCTAGCTAATATACATATTACCTTTCCAAGGTAACATAGTGCTTTATGCTAAAATGTAAGTTCCCATAATTCTCTTAACAACTAGCATGAAGTTTGGAGGCTGCTTACAGAACAATGATGAAGATGCTTTTAGTTAAGCAAGCTTTCAAATAAAATCCATTCAAGATAAACAATTCAACTAGTACTAAAGTGGAAGAGAAATATTTTCCTACCCTAGACCCCCCTAGTTCTCTCCAGGGACAATCACTATGAAGTTTTTTATGTACCCATTGAAGGGGTTTAAGCAGGGTGGTCAAATCTGGTAACCATACTGTGGATAGATTTCAGGGAACAAGGCTGGAGGCAGGGAAAGAGGTTAGGGAGCAGTTACGGTAATCTAAGCAAGAGATACTCAGGACCTGAAAACTAAGGTTTAGCAATGGGGATGACCAGTGGGATGTGAGCTTAAGTAGGTAGAATTGGCCTGGGTCAATGACCTGAAGTTATCTGGGATGACTCATTGGTTTCTTCTATGAATAACTGAGTATATAGTGTCAGTCCCTGAAAGATCCAAACAGAAGTGGAAACAAACTTGGAAGGGAGATCTTCAGTTTTAGACATCTTGAGTGTGAGATATTTATGAGACATAAAGGTATTCTGTGAGACATATGCTGTTCATTAGTGTAACACGAGATTGGTGCCATGAGAGATCCGAGGGACAAGAGAACAGATTGGTTGGCTAATGGCTCAGAGATGGTAGTTGATGTGGAATGGATGAGTTGCCCAAGGAGGCTGTGTAGAGTGAGAGTAAAAGAACTAAAGATGCAGGCCTCTGGGATATCAGCACTTAGGAGGAGAGAAAGAACAGCCATTCTGGGATCAAGGAAAGGTTTTGTTTTATGTTAGGTTTTTCTTCCCTAAGATGGAAGAGCTTTGAGCAACTCATATGGGAATGGCACCAGTATAAAAGGAAGACTGGAAGCAAATGAGAGATGAGGAACAACCTGTACTAAGGGACAGAAAATGATCGATCAGTCACAAATGGAAGACTTAGATTAGAAGAAACGAAGTCAAGGTGGGCATTTGAAATATGTATGTTTTTAGGCTTGGGTGGAGAGAGTTGGGAGAGGTTATTTCTGATGACTTCAGTTGTTTCTAAGAGGAAGGGGCTGAGAAACCAGATGAGGTGTGGGAAGCAGTAAAGGGGCTTTAGGATAGGCAGGAAAGTTAGAGCTGTTCATTGGGAAAAAGAGGCAGGGAGGGACACTAAAAAAAAAAATCCACATACACAAATATTTGCCCATGTCTACCCTCACTAATATTGTTACAGTTCAAGTATGTGGTAAAAAAAATTGTGAAAATTAATAGATAATTAATTAACACGAAATAAATTGCTAGGAATCTAAGTCACAATTAAATGAAGTGGTTGTTAATCAGCAATTAATAGGAAAGGAAGGTTTATTTGGATATAAACTGTCCAGTCCAATATGCTACCTCCTAGGCCCGCTGCTCCCTAAACCACACAACTGTAGAAAAAAAAGCAGGAAAAGGAAACCTATGCCTAATTGCTGTGATGAAAAAGCAGACAATAAAAACGTGCCATGCTAGGCCAAAGATAGGGAAATAGGCCAACATAGAACTCAAGGCATAATACCTAATACATATAAGATAATTATATAATAATTCAGTTTTGAAAGTATGTAGCATTTCTTCCTTAAACTCAATGAATGGTTATATCTATTACTTAAAAGACAAACAAACAAAAAATTCTACCTAGAGAAAATGGCCAGGCAATATCCCTCCATTCTATTTATCTGTAGAAAATCTAAAGTGATAAAGGGTTAAATAATGTTCCTAAGTTTGAAGGATAAAACCTGGGTGAGCATCTGGTTGTTCTGACTTCTAGAGTAGATTGCATAATTTTACATAAATATTATATTTATTACATCCCATGCAAAGTGTGTGTGTGTGTGTGTGTGTGTGTGTGTGTGTGTGTGTGTGTGTGATTATTTGGAGGGGTGGCTAACATTGCAATTAAATATACTGGTGAGACTACAGAGAGCATTCACGTTCACAGCTTCACAACATCATAGCTTCCTTTACTCTGGGATCTTTGCCTGGAACACTCCTATTCTGCCTGATCAACCTCTTCTTATTCTCTGAGCCTTTACTCATGTCTTCCCTTCCCTGACCACCCTGAGCTGGATGCCTCTTTCCTTACTCCCTCCATCCCCTGTGCATAACCTTGTATCTCTTAGCCCTTACAACCTTGATCGGAAATGACCTGTACATTCTGCAGCCTCTTCCACTAGACTTTTGGTGCTACAAGGGAGTTTGCTCATAATTGCATCCCTGTTGCTTAGCACAATTCCTGACACGATGTCAATGCCAAATCTATATTGATATTATTCTAAGAATATCCAGTTGGTAGTTCAGGAACTAAATCTCCTTCTTTTAAACTACCTTAGACCAAGTGAATCCTCTCTGGTTGAAAAAGTTCCAGTACTTACAAAACACAAAATTTCTATTGCTTTTTCATCTCATCTGTCTAATGTAGCTTTTCCTATTTTTGTATCCCACAGAGTTGGTCTCTGAGAGATGCTGTTACATAAAGGTTTTATGTTATAAATGTGTTATTGACCTTCACAAGGCAGTTAGTGTAGTGGTTTAGCCAACAGGTGCTAGAGGCAGACTGCCAGGCCACACTGGGTGGGTGATTAGTTCACTCCTGTTTCCTTTCCCTTCTCTGTAAGATAGGACAAATAGCACCTCTTTCTCATCAAACTGTTGGGATTTACTGAATGTATACAAAGGATTTAGAAGCTGTAGCATGTGCTCAGAATATGCTGGCTACTATCATTAAACCAAGTCGAACAGTTTTCTCTTTCATATTTTGTTTTGTTGGATTGCTGTAACTGCTCCTAGCCTTTAATATGCTGAGTGTCTATGAATCTCCAGGTAAGAAGTACTTCCCAAATTTACTCGGTGGAAGACCTAATAGAAACTCCCAGAAGGAGTGCAACTCAGAATATAGTCTTGGAAATTCTTATCATCAATTTAAAAGAATATTAACATTTTCTGAACCAAAATGGGGACTTTGGCTTGACAAGTATAGATGTAACCTGAGGTGTTGGGACACAATATTTGAAAGGAGAACAATTCTAGCAACCATACAAGCATACAAATAAATCAATCAACAAGACCTACGCATTGCTACATTTTAAAATCTTTCTTTTTGGGCCAGCCAAGTGGTGCAGTGGTTAAGCGCTGGCTTTGGAAGCCAGTGGCCCCGGTTCGGGTCCCACATATGAAGGACAGTGACACTGCCCTCAAAAAAAAAAAAAATTCTTTTTTAAAAACTGAAGTGCAAGTAAAATGATTTTTATTGACTCTAAAGTGAAGCCTGCAAATATTGCTCAGATAAAAAAACCCACCTAAGCTCTATGCATTGTTTTCTGATAAAGTTGCAGAATTATTATTTGATAAAGATGAAGGGCTGGACTTCCTTATTAAAAAACTCATGCCATTTATCTTAATTCTGGTGCATCTGATAAGAACTTCCTCTAGATCCAGGAAGCTTTGCAAGAATTATATAATCTGAAAGGAGGAGGTAAAGAAGGAAGTAACTGACCAAAGTGAAAAAAGAGGAACAAGGTCAAAACCAAAGTAGTTTTCAAACCTCCAAATGAACAGAAGGGATCTTAGCATACCACTCTCAAGGTAAGTAAGAACCCGATTTAAGGTGTGTGGCTAATGAAAACTTTAAGAAAATATTTCGTTTTTAATAATCAATGACTTTTTAAATCTTACCATACATAGTTATTTGTTGGCCTTAGGTGTGATGGGAGAAAAAACAATTTACAAACTGAGGGTGATGTTAATGATTCTTTACAAGTATACTCACAAGAATAAGCTTATGCTGTGATATCTTCTTGTTTCCAAATAGAAGGGCAGTATCTGACTTTGAAAATTCCACTTTATCAACAATTTGTAATTTTTGGACAAGTGAAAAATTGTTCGGTAACCTGTTGGAACTGTTTTCAAAAACAAAAACAAATAGTTTTCTTCCAAATTGGGTGAAGTGAAACTTATTTAGATGTTAAGCTATGTATGTTTGAAGGGCTTTTGTTTACCGTTTTCTTTCTAGTAGGTCTTTCTTTGTCTCTCAGGGTTTTTCCTAGTAAGATATTTTGAAGAAAGGAAAAGGATGCATTTGTATTCTTGTGTAAAAAGTTTTCTGTCTATCTCAGTGAACACTTCTTTGACAAACAATTTTAATATTTGGAATGTACTGGAATGTCTACCTACATAAATAGTAAAAATAAATTCTCCTCTTGAAAACTAAGAGAGTAATTTGTTACTTTATCTTCAGGGGGCAATAGTTATCCCTCCCCACTTAGGTTGCAGGCCTTCAAAAGCTGATTAGTTTCAATCGATATTTGAAATTTAATTCAAATATGCTGGCAAATAATTACTTAAATAAGTATACCATAAAATATCTTAAATATGTTAAGTTCTCATCTGTTTCAAAAAGGAAATGCATTTCTAATGGTTAAAGTCATTTGCCAAACCTTTGCCCTTGAACACAACTATTGTGCCTGGCAATATAGAGGGGGAACCCTACAAAAGTTCCTAAGATATTAAAATATGTCTAGATGGGAGATATGTGCTCCTATAGTCTTATCAAAAAAATTTATAAATTGACTACGTCTTATATTCAATTTGGTATTTTACATGAAATGCCAACATGACATTTTATGTATTTTTTTTTTTTTTTTTTGAGGGCAGTGTCACTGGCCCTCATACGTGGGACCGAACCAGGGCCGCTGGCTTCCCAAAGCCAGCACTTAACCACCGCGCCACTCGGCCGGCCCCCAACATGACATTTTATATATTAATGTATTCTAATTGAAGAAATTTGAAAAAGTTTGCTGTCATACATGAATACTCACTGAAAGCAGAGCAAACTTTGTGAGCTTTCTTTTCTCCTGTTTATTGTTATTATTGTCATCCTAATGCAGGTTCCTCATTGATTAATGAATATTTAATAAACTAGCTATTCTGTGTCTAGAACTGGTGCTGGTAATACAAAGATAAATTAGATATGATTCCCAGCCCTTAAGAACCTCAGAGCCAATCAAGCTATACAAATTAGGTGATGGATATGCTTGATAGCCATTTACAGAAGTTTGGGTAACAATAATATTTTGGGCAAATTTTACTTGAGTCTTAATTCAGCATCTTTTTAGCTGTTAAGGAAGTTATCTAACCTCTTTAATCTTGTCTTTTTGCATCCATAAAATGAAGATTACAATAGTATCTAGTTCATTTGGCAGCTGTAGGATTAAATGAGAAAATCCATGTAAAGATGTTTAGAAGGTGACCCAGAATAAGCTTTTAACTAAATATCATTGATAATGACATTCAATAAATGATGATAATCATTTCACAAGCAGTATTAACAATATTTGATGACTATAATTAACAATATCATATATTTGAAAGTTACTAAAAGAGTAGATCTTAAAAGCTCTCGTCACAAGAAAAAATTGTAACTATGTAAGTGATGGATATTAGCTAAACTTAATGTATTAATCATTTCACAGTATATACATATATCAAGTCATGTTGTACATCTTAAACTTATATAATGTTATATGTCAAATATATTGCAATAAAACTTGAACAAAAAACAACTATTGGATGTAGCTATGTCTGTGTCTAGGCTGAAAACATGCAGTCATAATATTGTGTTGATAGAATAATAAAACATTCAGTCTAGTTGAATACTTTCTATTTTTCCTTTTTACCATTTTAAAACTGACAGAAAATACCCTTTAGAAGACTTATCTTGAGTTTTAAATTATTGATTCAAGCAATTAGATGCTAAAATTTGGAGTCATTTGTTTATTTAATCATTCATTCAATAAATACTGACTGAGTGCCTTTTGTGTGCTAGGTGTTTTGCTTTCTCTAGGAATATAAAGATGAAAAGACCTGATCTCTGCCCACTATTCAACGAGGTAGGAAAATACACAATTTCCTGTAGTTTAGGTTATCATGCTGTAATAGAGAATGGATTCGCTAATGTGGGAATACAGAGGAAAGGGTGATTAAGGAAAAGACATGATCCATTACTGCTCCATAGGCTTCAGAGAAGAGGTGACAGGTAATGGAAATGATTGCAGTTGTCCCCTTCCTCTTATTGTGTTCAAAGCACTGTCTTTCACTTGAAAATTATTAGCCTGTTGTCAAAAACCATGTTGAAATCTAAGTGATAAAATCACTCAGGCTTGTGCAGGAACAAGTTCTAAATCTTTTTCTCTCCTCACAACAGCTCTTACTGCATTTTGCATTGAAGCAGGAACTCATTAAATGCTGGTGCTTAATGCATTGGTAGAAACTGGTAGATATTTTATTATGCTAATGTAATAAATATGTAATTAATATGTTTTTAATTTATAGCAGGTTTCTGGATGGCAGATCATTCAACCTTGCTTTTCTTAAGTTTTCAGCTCTGCTATTGTTTTCCATTCATTTCTGCTCCATTTTCTGATTCACGGACAGAAAAGAAATTGAGATTGACTAAAGCCTCCATTGACAAGGTACAATTATACAATGATGGTTGTGATGTAAAAAGCATCAGATACGAGAATCATCCAAAACCAGGGTTCCGCAATCTCTCCTCTGATTGCATTAGGACTTTGGCAGATAATGTTCTTTACGATCTGAAAGAGAAATGTCTAACAGAGTTTCCAAAATTACCTTTGAACTGTACCCTACAAGGAATTATTAATACACCGGCCTGTACCTGTGAATTCATTAAGGGCAACGCCATACTATCAAACAACACTTTTTGTGCAGAAATGCTGAAAAGCTGTGAAAACACATTAGTGGCCATTTCTATAGGAATTTCGCTACTTTTACTGCTGGTAATTTGTGGAATTGGGTGCATTTGGCACTGGAAACAGCATGGCACAACACAGTTCACCTTACCGAGGTTTTTGCAAAGGCAAAGCAGCAGGAAAAAAGACTATACTAAAACACTCTCCGTGCGTCCCCATGTTACCAGCTCAAGGCATAAAATCTCAGTTGAAACCCAAGACTGCATATCTGCTGCGGGGGAGACTATCATACAAGACAACTATGAAAATGTGAAAGCAGGTCCTCCCAAAGCCATAGAGGAAATGGATAAGGAATTGTACGAGAACACCTGGCAGCCCGATATCGAGGATCATATCTATGGAAATGAGACGTGTGACTATTACAACTTTCAGAAGCCTTGTACTTCTGAAGCCCCTCAAGATGAAGATATATATATTCTTCCTGATGCATATTAACTTTTAAAATACTGGGCTTAGTTATTGGAGGATAAATATTCACTGGGACTTCTTTTGTACTGATTTCATTAATCAAGTTCGGATGAAATTCAGTGTCACGTCTATCACCAACCATTCTGAATCCTCTGTATGTGAATCACTGTGGATTAATTTTAAATATCCTCTCCACCATCCTTGCCCTGGATTAACTATGCATTGTGTTATACTGATTCTTCCTTCTAATGTTACCTGTTACCTTTTTCTTTTATTTCTATCTCCACCATCTTTTTCTGACTAAGGATGATTGTCAGAGTTTCCTGTTATCACAGTCTTTTTGACTCTAGTTTCCACACACTCAACAGCTCCCCATGATTATTTTCAGAAAATATTTCCAATGGCCATATCACTCCTTTGTGTAAAACCTTCCCTTGGCAAAAAATATAATACTCATAATTCTAAGTCCAAAATCCATGATTCTACACAATTGGTTCCAATTTACTTTCCCAGTGGCTTCTACTAATTCCTCACTTCTCTGCTTTCATCAGAATCATCTCAGAACATGCCAAACTCACCCTCCTTCCCAGCTTCTCTTGTCTGCCCCTGTCAATTCTGCCTGTGATCATAATTTCTCCTAGAAGTCTTCTGAATCATCCCAAACCTACGTTTACCTTTTTCCCTCCTGATCACCTGTAGACTTTGCTGCCTGTTCAATTCTTTGGTCATTTAAACATATGAATGTTTGCTATGACATTTTATTATTTAAATATGTAATATGAAAATGTCTTAAATTCCCTACTGATAGTAAGGAACTGCCTTGTATTTACATTTTAGCCCCAATGCCTAGATCATCATATGAGGCACTCAGTATTGTTCAATTGACAAAATTGAATTGTACATTTTGCTAAGTAGTTTTTAATAAAATCTAATACATTTATTCATCCAAGAAATACTTATTGAGTACTTTTTTTTTTAAAGATTTTATTGGGGAATTAGAGGAGGGGAACAGACAAGTTGCTGTCTTCTTGTTCTTCAGTCTAGTTGCGGAGGAGGTTGCTTCACTGGCCCATGTTGGTATCATCATTGAGCTCTTCCCAGATGAAGCAGATTGGTCGCCGGCCTCTGGATGGTCGCTCACCATGGCTCTTGGCAGCTCACACTGGCTGCCAGCCGCTCACGCCGGCTGCCGGCCACTCACTGTAGCTTATGGCAGCCCACTGCAGCAGGGGCTGCAGCCTACATCTTGCCAGGGCTTGCACAGCCCAGCTCTAGGTGGAGCTGTTATTAGCTATAGAGGGCAGTGTCATTGGCCCTCATATGTGGAATCCAAACCGGGGCTGCTGGCATCCCAAAACCAGCTCTTAACCAATGCGCCACTCAGCCGGCCCTATTGAGTACTTTTTATATTCTTTTTACTTTTCTGTGCCCATGGAGGTGGTAAAATTGTAAAAAGAAGGACATGTGTCCTGAACATGAACTGTCTAGTGGGAAAGAAAAGACAATAAACAAATACTATGCTAGTCATTAAACTATGACATCTCATTTCTAAACCCACCCTTGAATTGCTTGGGCTGGGACTCCGCAAACTGCATTTTTCCTTTGCCAGGTGGATCCATATTCAGTTCTGTTAACACAGGATGCCAAAGAGAACCTGGTAAGCAGTAGGAAGCAAAAGAGACTTGCTCCTTTTGTCCCTGTTGTCCCGAGCAGGTACTGTTGCCATGCATCACCAATTGTTTGCAGTTTCTAGTTTCTTCCGGCACCCCCACAACCAGCTTCATTGAACCTGTGAAAGATGCCAGAACCAGCCAGGCAGCACCCTCTCCTTAATATCTCCAGCAGCCTCTCCTTAGTTCTTCAGAGCCCTCCTCCAAGCTCCTGAAGGACTGACACCCTCACAGCTCTGGGTTCTTGCCCTGCAGAGCACGGACTTTTAGGTTCTGATAAGTTCCAGTCATAAGCATGGTGGCTATTTCCTGCAGTGACTGTGCCTGTGGTACCTTGATCTCTTTTTTTTTTTTTTTGTCTTTTTAGTCTACCAATATAATTCTTCAGCTAATTTCCAATATTCAATTCTCCCTGTTAAAACAAACTGGTATGGTTTATATTTCACCAAGTAGACCCAAAATGATATAAATAAAAATTGTATGGTAAGTGCTTTGAAGAAAAAAATAGTTTTCTGTTTCTTTTGTTTGTTTTTTTTAGATTTTACTGGGGAATTGGGGGAAGGCAACAGACAAGTTGCTGTCCTTTTTGTTCTTCAGTCTAGTTGCAGAGGATATTGCTTCACTGGCCCATGTTGGTATTGTGATCATTGCACTCTTCCCAGCTGAGGAAGTCGCTCACCTGCCATTGAAAAGCTGCTCACAGCGGCTCATGGAAGCTCATGAAAGCGCACACCAGCTGCCGGCCAGTCCCATTGTAGCCTACACTGTCACCACATGGCAGCCCAGTTCCAGGTTGAGCTGTTGTTCACCATCTTAGCTGTAGAGGCCGCAGCGTCACTGGCCCTCTATGTGGGATCTGAACCGGGGCCCTGCTGCTCAGAGCTGGCGTCCCAAGCCAACTCTTAACCAACATGCCACTCGGCCAGCCCAGTTTTCTGTTTTTGAGAGCAATGTAGTTGGGTGGGGAAGATGGTTTGGATTTTAATAAGGTGGTCAGAGGAGACCTCTGTAAGGACACACTTAAATTGAGACTTGAGGATGAAAATGAGTTATCCATGTAAACGTGATGGGCAGGGATGGGGCCAGCATGTGAAAAGAATCTGAGACATGGTAGGATTTATGGGGCCCTGGGAACTTAAAGAAAGCCATTGTGGGTGGAGCTTAGTGAGGGAGGGCTGAAGTGATACCTGATGGGTTGGTGAAGAAGGGAATAGTAGACAATGACACTTCCTGAAGGTCTTGGTAAATGGCTTAGACTCTATTATGGGTGCAAATGAAATCTAAGCAGAGAAGTGACATGATAATATTTACATGTTTGTTTTTTTTAAGCTAAGCCATCCTGCCACCTGTTGGCAGCTCAACGGCAACTTAGCTCGGGCTGGCATCAAACCGCCCTTGCTCAGAGCTCAGCTGGTGCTCTTGAGCGAGCTCTTAACCAACTGAGACACTCAGCCGGGTTGAGATAGTGGGTTGAGAAATGACTGGGAAGGTACAAGATGGAAGTGGGTAGGGTTGGGAAGGAAATTGTTTGATAACTTACTAATTGATGAAAATTCATAAAGGTTAGAAATAATTCCTATTTTCCTTCCATAGAAGAAAAGGATTTAACTTCTCAACTTCTAGATGGCCCTGGAACAGATGGTCATTTAAAAATATCAAATAAGATTTTTTTTTATTCTAGAATAATCAATATTCACGCCTTCCTAACACCCAATTATAGGAGCTGAAAATAACCTGACAGAAATACCACCAGTGTTTATACTTGGTAAGATACTGGGAATCAGACTGGAAAGAGTAGAGGGGAGTTAATCCATAACAACTGAATTGATGTTATCTCCAGGAAGAGTGAGAGTCACCACTGAGGTGACAAAAGAGGTGGGTACTGGACAAGCAGCCTTAAGTGTCTGGTCTGAGCAGTAACTGGGAGGTTGTAAGGCAAGGTTTTCAATGGGCTAAGCAAGATTCCATTTGCTGTGGAGATTGATAATAGATTGGAATATATTGCTCTTCCTCATTATTGGGGTATATTTTTATTACCTTTTTATTGAGGTATAAGAACGATTTAAGTCAAATGTTTCAAGTTGCAGGCTGGAAACGAGGGCAAGACTCCAGGTGCTCATCATTGCTGAATGTTGGCCATGGAGTCCTACAGTCTAGTTGTAGGTCACAGGATGAAATATGCCTACATTTCTGTGAGTACCTAGCAAAGCCACACTCATTGTATTCTATGCTACTGTCTCTTTTCCCCACCCCCAATATCCTTCCTCTTTTAGTTGTGGTACATGTGGTTACTTTTGCTAAAAATATAACACAAATACAAATTGCTGCTCTTAGTAAAGGTAGACAGACTTTATTATCTTTATCTCTCAAAGACAATTTTTACCTATGAGATTTTAAGAGGGCAGAGAAATATTGTGATGTAGATAGGAGACAGAAATTTGAAAGGAGGAGGTACAAGGGAAAAAGGAGGAAAAGGAAGAGGAGGAGGAGGGTGAGGGTAGAAGAGAAGTGAGAGAGGGAGTGGAAATGAGAGAATGAGGGAAAGCAAAAGGGATAGGAATTAGGAGACTGGACAAAGAATGGGGAGCATGAACAGTAAAAAGAAAAATTGAATAACAATATCCTTTATTCCCTTTGCTCCCTTCATAACTTCTAGTAAGGTATGTAGTTATAAAAAGAAGAAAGAAGTGGTCTGTCTGTATAACCTGGTTGAATATAGATAATAATTGTCTGTGAGAAAATATATTCATAAGTGCACATACTCTTCTCATGGACATGTATTTATGTACTCACTAACCTTCATGCGAGGCCTAAAATCTGTCAGTTTTGAAACATTACCTTCTCTCAGCCTTGAATGCTCTTGTCCCAGATTTTCACACTGTGAACTCATTTCATGCAGCTCTCTGATCAAAAGACACCTACTCAGAGCTGACAACGTCATCTGAAGCAGCTCCGTACAATTACTCTCTGACCCTTTTTTACCTTTCTTTGGTCCCCTTCATAGCACTTATCACTATTGATGAGTGTTTGGTGTATATTATGTAGAATCTATTCTCTCTACCTAGAATGCAGGCTCCATGAGGGCAGGAACATTTACTGTCTTACTCCCTGCATGATTGCCAGTATTTTGCTTAGAGGACATGCTCAATTATGTCTGCTGATCAAATTAATAAGGTATTTATTTTTTCTTTAAGACACACTTTTGGGGCCGGCCAAGTGGCACATTGGTTAAGAGTTGGCTTGGGATGCCAACGGCCCCGGTTCAGATCCCACATATGAGGGCCAGTGACACTGCCCACTATAGCTAAGATGGTGAACAACAGCTCCACTTGGAGCTGGGCTGTGCTAGTTCCGGTCCGGTGACGGTATAGGCTGTAGCCCCTGCTGCAGTGGGCTGCCATAAGCTACAGTAAGCAGCCGGCAGCCAGCGTGAGCTGCCAATAGCCTCCGTGAGTGGCTGTCCAGAGGCCAGCGACTGATCTGCCTCACCCGGAAAGAGCGTAATGATAATACCAACATGGGCCAGTGAAGCAACGTCCTCCACAACTAGACTGAAGAACAAAAGGACAGCAACTTGTCTGTTCCCCTCTCCCTATTCCCCAATAAAAATCTTTAAAAAAAAAAAAAAGACTAACATTTTTGGTGAAATTGCTGAAATATTTTGGAAAATAACATAATGGGGAAAGTTACATATACTATTTTGAACATCACAAATATACAAGGATAGATTAAGGCAATTGTTATTTAAAAGGTACAATTACTCTTTTAGGTCTGTTATTTTTTTCATTGCAGTTGACATTCAATTTATTTTATGTTTCAAGTGTACAGAATATAAGTTAAACATGTATATAATTTACGAAGTTTGGTTTGGTTGTTTATTTTGTTCTTCAGATACCACATATGTGTGAAATCACATGGTATTTGTCTTTCTCTGTCTGACTTATTTCACTTAGCATAATACCTTCTAGGTCCATCCATGTTGTCACAAATGATAATATTTCATTCCTTTTTATGGCTGAGTAATATTGCATTGTATATGTGTACCACATCTTTATCCAGTGTCAACTGATGGGCTCTTAGGTTACTTCCATACCTTAGCTATTGTAAACAATGTTGCAGTGAAAGATAATAGGGGTGCATATATCTTTTCAAATTAGTGTTTTGTGTTTCTTCAAATAAATACCCCAAATTGGAATTGTTGGGTCATAAAGTAGTTCTCTTTTTAATTTTTTGAGGAACCTCCATACTGTTTTCCATTGTGACTGCACGAACTTGCAGTCCCACCAACAATGCACAAAGTTTCCCTTTTTTCCACATTCTTACCAACACTTGTTTTTGTTTTTTTTTTGATTTATTGATGATGGCCATTTTAACAGGTGTGAGGTGATATCTCACTGTGGTTTTAATTTGTATTTCTTTGATTATTAGTGATGTTGAGCATCTTTCATATGTCTATTGGCCATCTGTATGACATCTTTGGAGAGATGTCTATTCAGGTCCTCTGTTCGTTTTTTTAATTGAATTATTTTATTTTATTATTTTTTTGTATTAAGTTGTATGAGTTCTTTATAAATTTTGGATACTACCCCATTATATATCATTGGCAAATATCTTCTCCCATTCCATAGGTTGTCTTTTCATTTGTTGATGGTTTCCTTTGCTGTACAGAAACTTTTTAGTTTGATGTAGTCCCATTTGTTTATTATTACTTTTGTTCCTCTTGTTCGAGGAGATATATCAGAAAAAAATATTACTAAGAGCAATGTCAGAGAGATTACTGCCTGTGTTTTTTTCTAGGAGTGTTATAGTTTTGAGTTTTACATTTGTCTTTAACTCAGTTTAGCTTTATTGTATATGGTGTAAAAAAGACGGCCTAGTTTCATTTTTTGCATGTATATGTTAAGTTTTCCCAACATCATTTATTGAACAGACTGCCTTTATCTCATTGTATATTCTTGCCTCCTTTGTCATGGATTAATCAACCATATAGGTATGGATTTATTTTTGAACTCTCTATTCTGTTCCATTGATCTATGTGTCTGTCCTGAACCAGTACCATGCTCTTGTGATTACTATAGACTTGTAGTATAGTTTGACATCAGGTAGCATGATACTTCCATATTTGTTCTTTCTCAAGACTGCTGTGGCTATTCTAGGTCTTTTGTGGTTCCATATTAATTTAAGGATTATTTGTTCTAGTTCTGTGAAATATGCCATTGGTATTTTGATAGGGATTGCATTGAATCTACAGATTGCTTTGGATAGTATGAGCATTTTATTTTTATTTATTTTTATTTTTTGAGGGCAGTGTCACTGGCCCTCATATGTGGGACCCAAACCGGGGCCGCTGGCTTCCTAAACCAGCGCTTAACCACCACACCACTTGGCCGGCCCAGTATGAGCATTTTAATGATGTTAATTCTTCCTATCCATGAGTGTGGTATATACCTCTATTTATTTGTATTTTTTTAAATTGTTTTTCCTCAATGTCTTATAATTTTCTGAGTATAGGTCTTTTACCTTCTTGGTTAAATTTATTCCTAGAAATTTATTACTTTATTTCATTTTTTGCCATTTTTTTGATGCAATTGTAAATGGGATTGTTTTCTTAATTTCCCTTTCTGAAAATTCACTATCAGTATATAAAATACAACCAATTTCTGAATATTAATTCTGTATCCTGCTACTTTACTGAATTTATTTATCCATTCTAATGTTTTTTCATTTGTTTGTTTGTTTTTGTGGAATCTTTGGGGTTCTCTCTGTATAGTGTCATGTCATCTACAAATAATGACAGTTTTACTTCTTTCTTTTCCGTTTGGATGTCTTTTATTTATTTTTCTTGTAAGATTTCTGTAGCTGGGACTTCTAGTGCTATGTTGAATAAAAGCTGTGAAAGTGGGCATCCTTGTCTTATTTCTGATTTTAAGGAGAACACCTTTACCTTTTCCGCATGTAGATTTGTCATACATGGCCTTTATTATGTTGAGGTATGTTCCCTCTAGCCCCACTTTGCTGAGAGTTTTTGTCATAAATGGATGCTGGATTTTTTCAAACACTTTTCTGCACCTATTAATATCATCATATGGTTTTTATCCTTAACTTTGTTTATGTAATGTATCATTTTAATTGGTTTACGAATATTGAAACAACCTTTCAGCACAGGAATAAATCTCACTTGATCATAGTATATGATCTTTTTAATGTATTGCTGAATTCGGTTTGCTAATATTTTGTTGAAGATTTTGGCATCTATGTTCATTGGGAATATTGGCTTATAATTTTCTTTTTTTTTGTAATGTCTTTGTCTTATTTTTTAATCAGGTTAATGGTGGCCTGGTAAAATGAGTTTGGGAGCCTTCCCTCCTCTTGAATATTTTGGAATAGTTTGAGAAGTATAGATATTAATTTTTCTGTGAGTATTTGGTAAAATTTATCTGTGAAGCCATCTGGTTCAGAACTTTTGTTTGTTGCGAGTTTTTGATTACTGATATGATTTTGTTGGTAGCAATTGGTTGGTTCAGATTTTCTGTTTCTTCTTGATTTAGTCTTGGAGATTGTATGTTTTTAGGAATTTATCCATTTTTTCCAGATTGTCCAATTTGTTGGCATATAGCTGTTCATAGTATTTTCCTATAACCCTTTGTATTTTTGTGGTGTCAGTTGTCACTTCTCTTTCATTTCTGATTTTATTTACTTGAGTCCTCTTTTTTTCCTTATGAGCCTATTTAAAGTATCATTATTATTATTATTATTATTATTATTATTATTATTATTATTTTATTTTCAAAGAACCAGCTCTTGGTTTCATTGCCCTTTCCTATTTTTTTTTTAAAATCTATTTCTGCTCTGATATATATATATATATATATATATATATATATATATATATATATTTTTTTTTTTTTAAGATTTTATTGGGGAATAGGGGGAGTAGAGGGAACAGCATTGGGGAATCGGGGAAGGGGAACAGACAGGTTGCTGTTCTTTTGTTCTTCCGTCTAGTTGTGGAGGACATCACTTCATTGGCCATGTTGCTATTGTGATCATTGTGCTCTTCCTGGGTGAGGCAGTCACTACCCAGCCATTGGACAGTGCCTCACATTGGCTCACAACAAGCAGCTCATGCCGGCAGATGGCCACTCACGCTGGCTGCTGACCACTCACAGTAGCTCACGGCAGCCCACTGCAGCCCCATTGGAGCTTATGCAGTCGCCAGTGATTCACAGCACCCCAGTGCTGTTTACAAGTCGAGCTGTTTTTCAACATCTTAGATGTAGAGAGCACAGCGTCACTGGCCGAGCTGTTTTTCAACATCTTAGATGTAGAGAGCACAGCGTCACTGGCCCATGTGGGATCTGAACCCACGGCCCTGCTGCTCAGAGATCATGCTCCCAAGCCAACTCTTAACCAATGAGCCACTCAGCTGGCCCTCTGCTCTAATTTTTATTATTTCCTTTTTGCTATTAATGTTGGGCTTTATTTGTTGTTCTTTTTCTAGTTTCTTTAGGTATAAGGTTAGATATTTCATGTTTCTTGAGGTCGGCCCATATTGCTATGAATTTCCCCTTAGGACTGCCTTTGCTGTGTCCCACAAATTTTGGGTCATTGTGTTTTGCGGGGAACCAGCTTCCATGAGTCCAGGGGTTCCCTCAGGTGGAGATGGCGTCGGTGAGGGAAGAAAAGAAAGAAGGGAAAGAGTGGAGACACCGGGGAAGTTTCAGAGAAGAAGTGTCACACTTTATTGTTACAGCATATCCCTTTTATAGGGATTCTTGACCATTACCTCAATCACAAATTAAGTTCCACCCCTTAGGACTTTTGCAGTCTTTACTTCCTTGTAATTGTTCTCTCCAGGGTATACTGGCCTATTCTATGTTAAGGATTCACTTATCTCTACATATCGCCTAAAGAGTGATTACCATGACTACCTAGCCATTATCCCAAATTCCAGCAGTGAGACTCACAGGGCGTATACTTGAGCTATTACTAAAAGACTAGCAGTGCCTGAGTTTAAGGTAAAAATTATCTAAAGCCGGTTCCTATGTGATTACAATACTTAGTAGCTAAAGGGAGTCTTAAACATCTTTTATCCTACGGAGGGCTGCATATTATTACAATAGAGTGTAGCATCTGTTTCTCAGTCAAAGCTTCAGTATCTGTTGCTGCAACAAGGTACAAAGCAAAGAATTCAAACAAGGCTAATGATTAGCATACCTCATGGTCAGCAAGCTGCCTCTTATCGAAACTCTCATGGCCTGGAGACTTTTAGTCTTCAAAGAGACTTCTCATAGAAGTGGCTTTAGGCAAGTGAGCTCAAGGACTGATGTTATTATCAGTTTTTCACAGGGAGGCTGTCAGTTTCTCACAGACAGGCTTTTGGCCTATGTGGCCATGGGTCTGAGCCTCTGTTTCCAAGAGGTTTGAGTCCCCAGTATCTCAGTTCAGGGGTCCCCTTGGGCTGTAGCCTGTCTTAGGTAGTTTCCTTTTTTTTTTTTTTTGGGAAATCTTGCCCGGTCGTTGAGTTACACAGCCAACTCTCATTGGGGTACCACAGGAACTTGCCACAAGTGCAGTGAAAGTACTGTCTCCTATAGGATCCGATGTAGAGGAAAGGCACATGGGTTCATAGAGGCAGGAGATATTACATGACCAATCATAAGGCAGCACCCCAAACATTCAGTGCTGAGCGTGGCACTGTGACCTTGTCAGACACTGGGGGCCTGTCGGCTCCCAACAGTGTTTCATTTTTATTTGCCTCAAGATATCTTCTGATTTTTTTTCTTTTTGTTGGTTCATTCATTATTTAATACCATGCTATTTAACCTCCATATGTTTTTGTGTTTTTTAGTATCTTTTTCTTGCAATTGAGTTCTAGCTTCATACCATTGTGGTCAGAGAAGACACTTGATATGATTTCAGTCTTCTTAAATTTATGGAGACTTATTTTGTGGCCTTATGTATGATGCCCTTAAAAAGAATGTGTATTCTGATGTTTTGGGTTGAAGTACTCTGAAAATATCAATTAAAAATACATATGGTTGAATGCGTCATTTAAAGCCGCTGTTGCCTTGTTGATTTTCTATCTGGAAGATCTATCCATTGATGTCAATAGAGTGTGAAAGTCCCCTATTATGACTGTATTACTGTTGCTATCTCCCTTTATGTCCATCAATATATTTATATTATATATTTAGGTGCTCCTATGTTGGGTGCACAAATGTTTACAAGAGGTATATCCTCTTCTTGAATTGATCCCCTTATCATTATAAAGTGTTCTTTGTTTCTTATTTAGCCTTTGTTTAAGGCCTGTTTTGTCTGACATAACTATTGCTACTGCAGCTTTTTAAAAATATATATATTTGCATGAAATAACTTTTTCCAACTCTTCACTTTCAGTCTCTGTGTGTCTTTCAATCTGAAGTGGGTTTCTTGTAGGCAGCATATTTATGAATCTTGTTTTCTTATCTGTTCAGCTACCTTGTCTTTTGATTGGAGGATTTATGCCATTTACATTTAAAGTGTTTGTTGATAGGTGCTAGTTATTTGCATTTTATTATTAATAGTTATGTTCCCCCTCCCCCTCACCTTCTTTTTCTTAAAGGAGTCCCTCTAACATTTCTTGTAATACTGATTTGGTGGTGGTGAACTTCAGCTTTTTCTTGTCTGGGAAGCTCTTTATCTCTCCCTCAATTATAAACGATAGCCCTGCTAGATACAGTAGTCTTGTTTCATCACTTTGAATATTTCCTGGCAATATCTTCTGGCCTGCAAAGTCTCTCTGTTAGTAATCAGCTGACAGTCTTATGGTAGCTACCTTGTAAGTAATTAACTTCCTTTCTCTGCCTGCATTTAAGATTCTCTCTTTTTCTTTAACCTTCCCGATTTTAATTGTGATGTGTCTTGGTGTGGGCCCCTTTGGGTTCATATTGTTTTAGACTATCTGCGCTTCCTGTAGTTGTATGTCTATTTTCTTTACCAGGTTAGGGAATTTTTCTATCAGTATTTCTTCAAATAAGTTCTCAATACCTTGCTCTCTCTCTTCTCCTTCCAGTACCCCTATGATGTGAATGTTCTTACATTTGATGTTGTTCTAGAAGCCTCTTAAAGTATCCTCATTTTTAAAAATTCTTTTTGTTGTTCTGATTGGGTGTTTTCTTCTACCTTGTCTTCCAAATTACTAATTTGCTGTTGATTTCTTCTAGCGTATTCTTTTTTTTTTTTTTTTTTTTTTTAAAGATTTTATTGGGGAATTGGCGGAGGGGAACAGCGTTGGGAAATCGGGGAAGGGGAACAGACAAGTTGCTGTCTTTTTGTTCTTCAGTTTAGTTGCGGAGGATGTTGCTTCACTGTTGGTATCGTCATTGCGCTCTTCCCGGATGAGGCAGATCGGTCGCTGGCCTCTGGATGTCGCTCACTGCGGCTATTGGCAGCTCACTCTTGGCTGCCAGCCGCTCACGCTGGCTGCGGGCCACTCACTATAGCCTATGGCAGCCCACACCATCACCGGGGCTCGCACAGCCCAGCTCCAGGTGGAGCTGTTGTTAGCTGTAGAGGGCAGTGTCACTGGCCCTCATGTGGGATCCGAACCGGGGCGGCTGGCATCCCAAAACCAGCGCTTAACCAATGCGCCACTCGGCCGGCCCTCTTCTAGCGTATTCTTAATTTCAATTATTGTAGTCTTCATTTCTGTTTCTTTTTATGATTGCTATGTCCTTTTTTTATGTTTAGTATCTCTTTGTTGAGCATCCTTATTAACAGTGTTTTGAACTCTATATCAAGTAGATTTCTTGCCTCCATTTAATTTGTTTTTTTCTGGAGTTTTCTCCTGTTCTTTCATTTGGGACATGTTTCTTTGTCTCCTCATTTTGTCTGCCACTCTATGTTTGTTTCTATGTATTAGATAGAAGCTGCTACATCTGTTAGTCCTGACAGGGTGGCCTCTTGTAGTAGGTGTCCTGTGGGGCCCAGTGGCACAGTTTCCCTGATCACCTGAACTGGGTGCTTTAGGAGTGTCCCTTGTGTGGGTCGTGCATGCCCTCCTGTTGTAGTTGTGCCTTGATTGCTTTTGGCACATCAGTGAGTGGTATTGACCCTCAGGCTGACTGGCTGTGAGGATTGGCCACAACCATAGCATATGAGGTGCTGTGTAGGGGCTGACCCCATGGAATGGGATTTGCCTCAGTGGGCTCTGGTGACTGATGAGACCACCCTTTGTGTGTGCCACTTGTGGAGTTAATTGGGTAGTGCTCTGTTGTGGTCTGAAGCTGGCCACTGGGTATGTTAGTTCTGAGGCCTCTTGTGCAGGCCAAGGTCAGCCACTGCCTTTGACTAACCCCTGACTACCTGATAGGAGTTACAAAGTGATTACATTTGGTAGCTGCCAATAGTGGACCTGGAGGTGCATGGGA
Source organism: Aselliscus stoliczkanus (assembly GCA_033961575.1). Lineage (NCBI taxonomy): Eukaryota > Metazoa > Chordata > Mammalia > Chiroptera > Hipposideridae > Aselliscus > Aselliscus stoliczkanus. Next base: position 76,237,859 of record CM066728.1, on the reverse strand, counting down.
GAGACCATGCTGTGAACTGAGGCTGCCTGCCACCAGTACAGGGCCCAGGGCAGCTCAGCAAAATGCACAAGACACCCCGGGGCCTGCCACCACCTGTTGGCTGCCTGAAAGGCTCAGCCACTGAAGGAGCCTCAGGCAGTCTACAAGTTCGGTAAGGCAGGGTATCAGAGAGTCACCAGGGGTGGAGTGAGTGATGGTCACCAGGTTAATGAAGGTTTAGAATTGGTGCCAGTGGTAAGGCAGGGGTCACTCAGCAAAAGGCACGGGCAAACTGAGGCCAGCGGCTGCCCACCTGGAGCCTGTGGACCTTTCAAATTTTTTGAAGGAATGCATCAGCCTGGGTTAAGGCCTGCTACCTGCTGCCAAAAGAGCCTCTGGCAGTGCATGAGTTGAGTGGGGCGCGATCTCAGGGAATCACAGATGGAGCAAGTGGAATTACCAAGCTAATGCAGATTCAGACTTGGCTGTGTATTGGGGAGGACTCAACACAGGGATAATTGTGGCTGTCCCTGCTGAGTTTGCCCTACAGCCACACAACTCTGTATGTCTCTGGTGCCTCCTGAGCCACTGTCCCTCCAGCAGAGCCCAGCATGAGAGCCTGTGAGCCAGTGAGTCTATGCACTTTAAGAGGACACCTGGCAGCCTTCTTTTTCACCCAGATGGCTGGAATCCCTGTTGATTTTCACAGCTAGATGTTGTGGGGGATCCTCTTCCTGCCATGGTGTTCTTGGCTGATGAGCTTGTGTTGGTCTGGGACCACTTGCTCCTCAGGGGGATCTCTGCAGCTGAGCTCTCCCTTTCTGTTCTAAACTACTACACTTGGGTGTGGGGCCAGCCCATTTTGTGTCTCTCCCTCTCCTACCAGTTTCAATGTGCCTTTATATCCTTAGTGGACTTTTGTTCAGTTAGTCTTCAGCTGATTTTCCAGGTTGATTGTCCTGTAATTTAGTTCTAAATGTTGATGTGGTCATGGGAAGAGGCAAACCCGGTGCTTACCTTCTTTGTTATTTTAACCAGAACTCTTAAAGGCAGATTTTTCTATGAATTTAGGGTCATAGTATTCCTTGCTATTTTAATATCATCAAGCTTTGACCATTCTTGTGATCCCAGTCTTTGAAGCCGGGTGATGCCACCTTAGGTAGAATGGAAGCAGAGAAGACCAGGCACTTAGGCCAGTTGTGAGATTGGACATTGGGCTCCATGTGGGAGAAGGAAAAGAAAGAAATCAAGAAGGGGAAGATGATGCCTGTTTCCATATTTTTAACTGCTATTCTAAGCCTTAATAAATAGGTGTTTTTTAAAACTCAGAGAGTGATAAGTCTAATACCCACTTTTTAGAGCTTGACTTATGTGGTCACTTTACAGCCTTGTGTTCTTGCTTCCTCCTCTTTCCTTCTTAGGCTCCTTTGCAGTTCCTTTTGTCTTATATAGCCATTCAATGTAGTGGTTCTGCATGATTTTTTTTCTGAGCTCCGAGACCCTTTCCTAACACTCTTTCACTAAGTGATCTAGGCATTTATACATGAGCTTTCCTGCCCAAATGGCTTTTTGAAGCATTTCACCCTCATAGCTCATCATCCATTACTTATTTCTATTCATTGTCCTTCAGGTATCTGAAATTCAGCATGGGACAAAGTGATGGATATGGGTCCAGGTTTACTTATCCCTTAGAAATAGAGATGAAATTACTGATGAGCTAGGAGAAAGCTCAGAGATGAAGAGAGGGTATCCATAGCACAGGTTGCTTGCTAATAACTTCAAAAGCTGACAGCACAGAGCATCCTATTGTCTGAAACATCAGCCTCAAAATAATGTGGTATACCATGTTGTGAGCAGCTGCTTCTTCAATATCAATGCCTGGCTCAAAGAAACAAGATTTGTCTCCGTGATCCCCAGTTATTGAAGCGAAGTGGTGTCACATTGGGAAAGCAGTGTCTTTCCTGCCCTTCCTTGACTCCTGAATGATGAGTTCTGAAACGTACTACTGTGTTCATAGAACAAGAAGGTGTCCAGGGCCTGTTGGGCATCAGGCTAGTGGACTTGTCTGATAACTATAGGTGTATGGTTCAGTAGTGCTACTTACTTACTTTACTTCAATATATTTGTTTGCTATTTATTTTTAAATGTTCTTAGGATAACTACATGGAGCTAGAACTAAAAATCAATGGTTATTTCATAATATCATGAAAAAGATCCAGACCAGGGATTTTAGAATTTATTCATTTTGAGTGAATGGATATCCACTAATATCCCTGTGAAAGATAAGACGATTGCAAATACATCTTGAATAAAATTACCTTTTGGTAGATGATTATAGAGAGATATACAAGGAGTTGTAGAACACCAAGGTTATGAAAATTATAACAATTAACTTTGATGATTTAGTAGGTTAAGGTGATTTCAGTCCTACAACAAATATTTATCAAGTACCTGTGATATATCAGACAGAGGGAGAAGACTGGGGTTGGTGGATGGAAGGCGTAGAAACTGCCTTGTCTCTCCATTCATTGGACTTACACTGTACAAAGGAGTTCTGATACTTTTACAGGTTACCAAAATACAGAGCAGTAATGTTAGAGAAGCACATGATATAATGTGAAACTAACCAGGCTTGGAGTTAAGAAAGTTTTCCTGTAAGAAGCAACACCTCGACTTATATCTGAAGGACAATAGGAGATATTCAGACAAAGAGATTGAGGGAATTATATTCCAAAAAGTATGTGTAAGGCCCAGAGTATAGGGTGTCTTCAAGAACGTGAAAGAAAATAAATACCACATAAGTGTAGATTTTAAATAGAGAAGGGCAAGGGAAGATAGCACCTGTGAGCAAAGGACAGATGATGCAGGGCTTTGTATGACAGGTTGAGGAGTTGGACTTTATCGTAACGAAGCTGATACCATTATATCAAAATATGGTCTTAAAAGGCAGAATGACATTGATTTTTCAAAAATAAAATAACATTAAAAAAAAAAAAATATATATATATATATATATATATATATATAGAGAGAGAGAGACAGAGAGACAGAGAGACAGAGAGACAGAGAGACAGAGAGACAGAGACAGAAACAGAGACAGAGAGACAGAGAGCATTGCAAGTACAAAATTTCCAAGCTGCAACAGAATATGGGATGAAAGATTCTGAGATTCAGGGTATAGAACCTGATTCCAAGAAGCATGTGTCTATGAGTTATAAAATAAGCAGTGTTCTGCAGTGCTTTATTATAGCTTCTATCACATTTAATTTAAATTCAGCTCCTGTAGTTTTGCATTTTGCAATTCTCCTAACAGAGGTAGGAATTAAGCAAATGAGAGAGGGTATAAAAGGAAGCACAGAAGACAGTAAATTGCCAGATGCAATCAAGGCTGGTGAAGGTGTGACTGCAGCTATTGACCTATGCTGTTGCCATGGAAACCAAATCACTGTGGTCCTGGAGTGCTCTTTCCCTTTTTCAGGAGAGAATGGTTTTAGTGAATAGTAGGGACGGTAAATTATGGAAGCTGGATCACCCATTGCCAAGTATATTCTACATTTTTGTTAGTGACAGAGACAATGTCTAGCTGGGTCTCAGGTGAACTCCTCAGAAACCTAGAAGCTGCTGAAAGCATAAGATTTGAAGTTCAATGAAATATAGAATTTAGCTGCAACCTTAGACCCAATTGCCCAGCTCCCCTGTATACTACACTGACATTAATTGTGATATTCAGAATTTAGAAGAAGGAATATAATTAATTAGGTTTTACCTATTAGCATGTAATATTAAAAATATTGAATCAGAAAAGCTGAAACACATCAAGAAAATACATAAATATGAACATTGTATTTTCTACCTAGTTGTTTCTGAGAAGACTGTAGTCCATATTAAATTCCCAGCATTGGTGTACTGACTGAGCACCAACCACCATAATGGCTTTATATGACTTATTTTCCTTAATTCACCAACTCTATCACATCAATAGTGTTGCAATCCCCATTTTACAGATGAGAGGATCAAGGCTTAGGGAAGCTAATTTTGACCAAAGATCTTAGCATCAATTAAAAAAAAATGGTAATAGTATTTGAACCCAGTCTTTTTGATGACAGAGACTTGCTTAGGTTATTTTATTATAGTGTCATTCATAAATGATAATATTTTCTGTCTTAGCATCATGGAATTTCAGATCTAGAAAATAACTTGGAAAGCATCTAATTTTGAAAATGAGAACAGTGAGCTCCAGAAAGTTTCTGTGACTTTCCCAAGGTTACACAGTGAATCAATAACTATTCAGGACCAGAACTCAGATCTTTTCAACATATCTTACTTCCTTTCTTATTGACCATGAATATGTGATATTTTTGTGTGTTTGTTTTTTAATCTAAGTCTTCCTCTTGGCACCCCTTTGAGTCTCATTTCATAAGACCTTTACTTTTCTTTATTCTATCTAGATATTCTCTGCATCTAGAAATGATGTTGTTTTTTCAAATGTGAAGCAAAGATAGTCCTAAGAGAGCAGAGTATACAGATTTCTTACTGCATGTGGCTCTTGTGTGGCCAGAGCGAGGTAATGAAGACCATCCATCAGGGATGGAGTGGTGCACATGTCGTCTTCTGGTCATTATTTCTTAAAATGTAGTCTTTTGTCATCTTGTCTCGCCTGACAGAATTTGTCTAGACTGTATACACTTTTAAGTCAATTATCTGATAAGAGAATAAACATGACCCACGAAAGAGAAGCATTCCCGGTGAGTGGAAGGACTAGGAAATAGAGAATGTCTGTGACAACTGCATGGCAATGAGAAAGCTGGGGAGCGCATTTGAAGGAACAGTTAATGACAAAGTAAATATCCCCTCTGGGCTGGTGTGGAAAGGGCCTAGAATCTATTTTCAGTCTGTTCCTGGAGAAGATCGAGGAGAATATAGTGAGGTTCCTGAGCAAGGGAGAATCCGACATTACATATAAGGGAGAGAGTTTCCTTTTAAAACTAAAAGATGAAAAAGAAAAAGCAAAGCAATAATTATTTTTTAAGTTGCTAGATCAACTAATTAAATCTCAGAGCAAAAAATGTGGAAGAAGACCAGGAGAGGAGAGAAAAGATTTAGAAAAAGGAGGAATGAAAAGATGCACAAAAAAAGGAAGGCTTGGGCCAGCCAAGTGAGTGGTGTGGTGGTTAAGCACTGGCTTGGGAAGCCAGCGGCCCTGGTTGGGTCCCATATATGAGGGCCAGTGACACTGCTCTCCAAAAAAAACAAAAGGAGACCAAAAAAAAAAGGAAGCCTCATAGAGTTATATAATCCCCTTGGTAGTAATCAAAAGAGAGAAAGTTTTGTGAAAAGTTGAAAACTCAGACATTTACAAGGGCTAGGCAGGGAACATACAGTTATGAATTAGATCTGCTAAAAGGCAGTGGGTGTTAAGAATATCATTTGTGGAGCAAGAGAAAATTGTCTGAGTCTTATTGCCTTTTTAGACATTCTGCAGAACAAACAATAATCAACATTTGTCCCGCAGTTCTAAATCAAATTATATTTTATTGTTTCCACCATTTCTAATACATCATGTAGGTCTTCAGAGAGGGTAAATACGGCTTAATTTTACTTTTTAGTAAAAGGTCCTTTCTAAGGAAACATTTTATAGTACAAGGATATATATATAGTATTAAACAAATCCAGAGAGGAAGTGGAACTCCATTTAAGAATGATTTTTATTTCCTCTTTTAATTAGCTGCATTGCTTAATATAGCAATAACTGCTTCACCCACATGTGTTGAAAAAGAAAGCTCTGAGGCTTATTTTAGGATGCATTTCCTTGATTGCACTTAATGGAAAAAATTAAAGGTGCAGTAAAGATTGTGTATTTCAGCACATGGATTGAAATCTCACTCTTGTCCCCCTTTCAAAGTCCAGATTAAATCCCAGGTCATTTATGAAGCCTTATTCAATACTAACAGTTCAGAATGATCTATCCGTTTCCTGATTTCCTTCCTCTATCAGTCAATTCATCCATCTACCCATCTATCCATTCATTCATCCACCCACCCATTGATCCATTTATACATGCATACATACATCTGGTTGTCTATTTATCTATCAGATATTTACTGAGGGCCTATTAACTATTAGGCATTGTTATAGGGACTGAGGACTCAACGATGAATAAAAATATGCAATGCCTACAGCCTGGATGAAACACTCCCTCCAAACTCATTCAGACAAATGCATAATTATAAATATAAAGAAATGTTATGAAGGAAAGAACCATGGTAATATTAAAGGTTATAATAGAAGATCTTTAACATAACTTTTTCCAATAGGGGATACTACTTACATTGGATTACTAATTTACTGATTATATAGGCAGAATTTACTTAGAATAAAAACAAGAAGTAATGACTGCCTTTCTACAAAATAGACCCATTATTATAGAACATTATTATTTATGTTAGTTTGTTTAAAAGAAAGAGCAAAATCTCAAATTGCTTTGAAGGGTTTATAAATTATTAAACATAATTAGAAAGAAATACAAAAATCTTGGTTGAGGAAATTTCATAGTGGTTTCTTTCTACACATGTCTAATATAAACTTTAATATTTCTAGGCAGTGTAATAGAGTGGAAAAAATAAGTGTTAAAATATACAACAGACCTATATTTGTATCACAGTTGTAATAATTATTAGCTATGTGGCTTCTCAAAAGTTATTAATCCTCTCTGAGCTAGAAAATCCACAGCTGCAAAGTGGTAGTATTAAGAACCCAGCAAAGGTATTGTGAAAATTGAATGAAATAATATGTGAAAATACTTCAAACATTAAGGTTATTTAATGCCTGACATGCATATAAAACATTAATCTGCTGTATTATTTGTCTCAGTTACATTACCTACATATTGTTGGACTTTTTCCCATTAAGGGCTACTTCTGATGATTTTCTTTTTCAAAGACTTTGTGCTTTGAAGTATTTTTCTCAAAATAAACTTCATTTATTATATAATAATTCCTTTTGAAATTTCCAATAATCTTGTACTTAAAACTACCAATCAGAACTTCTGATTATCATGATCACTACTGAATTTATATTTAAACAAACAAACAAACAAACAAACAAACAGAGCTGCCTACACCATTACACTTTTTTTTTTTTTTTAAATTGGGGAAGGGGAAAAGCCATGTTGGGGAATTGGGGAAGGGGAACAGCCAAGTTGTCTTTCAATCTTAGTTGTGGAGGGCACAGCTAGCTCAGCTCCCAAGTCCAGTCACCATCCAGCCACCCATTGGCAGCTCTTGGCCACTCAGCTCAAGGTGCCGTGTTCAATCTTAGTTGTAGGAGTTGAACTGGCAACCTTGTTTTTAGGAGCACATGCTCTCACCAGCTGAGCCATCCTCAGAGGCAGTTCAGCTCAAGCACAGCGTCACTGGCCCATGTGAGAATTGGAGTGGAGACCCTGTTGCTCAGAGCTTATGCTCTTAACCAACTGAGCCCCTTGGCCAGCCCCTTCACTTTTTTTTTAAATTCAAACTAGCCACCCCCTCATGTGAAAGCTGAAGTAGCTCATGTCCAAATTTCTTTCCAGGAAAATCGGGCAAACATGCTGAAACTAGAACAAGATTAAGGGAGGCTGTGCTGGAGATAGACGAGGTATGTACTGCTCACCCCCCGAGCTCTGAGGGTTCTAGCCAGACTCAGATGTACTAGAAAGATGTAGCTAAATCCCAAATTTCAATATGTGTCAATGAAAAACTGTGTACATACTCAAAACCATCTTCTTTGTTGTTTCAAAGATTCCTGTTGATTCACTGTTAAGTCAATGATTCAAATGTTTGGTATGTTCCATTGTTAGAGTGAGATGTCATCTTCTGAAAGTTGGCACATGCACTTTCCTGTGAGTTCTAAAACAAAGGGCATTAAAATATGCACACTTCAGTCTATAGTTCTGCTCTTAAGTCATCAGCTTTTTGTGTACCCTGTTGCCTCTTATTGGCTGCTACATTTTGTGAGCTGCCCTCCTCAGAGCATTACAGAGTGCCTTGAGAAACTCTCATGATAGATTCAGAAGTAAAATCTAAAGAGAAAATGTCCATAAAAACTATATCCACCCTCAGTGGGGCTATGCTATGATCATGTGAGGTGCCCTCTTTTCAGTTACCAAGATTGTCAATACATCCTGGAGCTGTTTGCCACGCACTGACCTGCTAGTTGGTGGGTGCACTCGAGTAAGGATGACCTAGGAGGTTGTTGCTTGGGTCAAGGTAATTTAAGGATGTCAAAAGTCCCTCTTACACCTCTCTCCTGCCTGCCACAGAGGTTAAAACTTGTGCCACCACTGAGTTTTCCCTGCTCCTCAGAGTCCCTAGGATTACTTTGTTTAGATAGACAAACATGTACAAAAATGTACAAACTCCTTATATGGTGTGCTCTTAAATCATTATCTACTACTTACTTTCATGAGTTAATGTTTCAAGTAAATGATAGGAATTTGGACAAGAGCCACCACATAGCTGAGCAACTACTTTACTGCTTTCTTCTAAGTTTACAGTAGGGGTTCTGGGAGTCTGAGCTGGATTCAGGGGGGCAATGCCATCCAAGTTCAGATGGCTTTGTGTAAAAAGATGCTATTGAGGGAATGAGCCAAATTGTCCTTTTATTGCTTCTATTACCTGCCTCTTGGTCCTCAATTGTCCTTTTTAATTCTTTTTTTTAAGATTTTATTGGGGAATTGGGACAGGGAACAGCGTTGGGGAATCAGGGAAGGGGACTAGTCAAGTAGCTGTCCTTTTGTTCTTCAGTCTAGTTGTGGAGGATGTCATTTCACTGGCCCATGTTGGTATTGTGATCATTGCTCTCTTCCCGGCTGAGGCAGATCAGTTGCCGACCACTGGACAGCCATTCATGGCAGATCATGCCAGCCACTCACAGTAGCTTACTGAAGCCCCACTGTAGCCTACGCTGTGGCCTGCGACTCATGCAGCAGCCCAGCTCCAGGTCGAGCTGTTGTTCACCATCTTAGCTGTAGAGGGTGCAGCATCACTGGCCCGCATGTGGGATCTGAACTGGCGGCTCTGCTGCTCAGAACTCGATCTCCCAAGCCAACTCTTAATCAACGAGCCACTTGGCTGGCCTGTCCTTTTTAATTCTTGACTTTCATCACCATGCCGTCTGCATTCACAGCATCTCTAACAGCCCTCCAGGTATAAGCCCATGCACTACCTCAGCACGATGATAACTGAGGATACAGATATGTGAGAGGCGAGTCTCTGCCCTTGAGGGGTTTATAGTCTACTTAACCTTATAACCACTCCACTCCCCCCATATCATGGACTAATATTGCCCATCACTTGTTAATGTGCAGGATTAGGCCTGCAAACCTTTGGAATCCAGTATCATTGTAGGTACAACATGCATTGTTTTATTGAAAAATAAAAATGTCCATATGCTAGGGACCTTTCTAGACTGTAGTGAAACAGAGATGATCTCAAAGAACTCCTATCCTAGACTATTGCGAAAGCCACATGAATAAACCAACAGTTTTAGTACAATGTAACAAATTTGATCTTCAGTTGAATCTGCATGATCTTTAGCACAGATTCATAGCTATATAAGCACAAATGAGGAGGTCTAATTCTGCCAGGGAGGATAAAGTGTGTCTTCAGAAAGCAAGTAATGGTGAAGTAAGATTAGAGAACAGTATGAGATTTCCTTACCTTGGAAGTCCCTGGAAATACTAGATGTAAGAAAAACATGTCTTGATATGAGAGATAATGTGGGCATGGTCGCTATGGGGACCTAGTAGGGCATCCTGAGAAAACAAGAAGCATCATGATAAATTCTAGGCAACTAGAGATCAGAGGGAGTTTTGATGTTTGGAAAACATTAAAGATGGGAGAGATACTCAAGAGACATGGGAAGCTAATAAACATAAATGCACACTTTTTCTTAGTACTTTGTAGAAAAAAAAATATATATATATCAAATAGAGGGATTAAATACAGGAATTGGTTGCAAAGGTGTTGCAGGACTGTGGAAAGGAGTAGGTGCTTTCACTTAGATCAATTACTGCAGGAATCCATTGCCTCTCCTACAGGAGGGAGAGATAAAGCAAAGTGGAACAGCCCACAATTACCATGGCTCTGAGACTTTCGCTTGAGGAATCTAGCTGTGTGAACAGGGATCCTCGAAGTGGTGCTCATCAGCTACTTTTATCACTGTCATCACTGCAGGAAGTACCACCCGAAGGCAGAACTAAGCTTCTTACCTCATCCCACCTTCCAATCTAACAAAAAGTCACTGTCAACCGGGCTTGGGAGTTTGAGAATAATAATGTGCAGATTCCCATCCCTAATGGTATAGAAGACAATGTAGAATATTGATGGTGAAGTCGAGAGATAATAGATACTCTCTAGTAACTGGGTGTCCATCAGCAAAGAAAGATATTGAGGATGCAGGTATGCTTCCAAATGTTTCCATTTTCTTCATCTTTACTTACATCGATAGTCATATGTCCTTTTGGGAAACAGGAAATTTTTCTGAATATGTATTGGATCCTTTAAAAATGAGCAGAGGAGGCCGGCTGAGTGGCACGGTGGTTTAGCGCTGGCTTCGGAAGCCAGCAGCCCCTGTTCAGGTCCCACATATGAGGGCCAGTGACACTGCCCTCTACAGCTAACAACAGCTCCACCTGGAGCTGGGCTGCGAGCCCCGGGGATGGTGTAGGCTGCAGCCCCTGCTGCAGTGGGCTGCCATAGGCTACAGTGAGTGGCCGGCAGCCAGCGTGAGCTGCCAATAACCGCGGTGAGCGACCATCCAAAGGCCGGTGACCGATCTGCCCCATCTGGGAAGAGCACAATGATGATACCAACAGTTAAGCAACGTCCTCCCCAACTAGACTGAAGAACAAAAAGACAACTACTTGTCTGTTCCCCTTCCCTGATTCCCCAATGCTGTTCCCTACCCCCAATTCCGCAATTTAAAAAATCTAAAAAAAAAAAAAAAATGAGCAGAGAAGGCTAATATTATCTCAGAAAAATAATAGCCTCCTCCATTCTCAATCTGTTCTTTACCAAAACAAAGGAAAAAAATATATCTACTTATTTTATACATTTATGCTTCCTTTTTAATTTTTAGGTGACCATGTCTGCATAAATACCACTATTAAAGATTTAAATAGAAAATAAGTTGTATTTTTTCTAACCTAACAGTTCCTCATAAATGTGACAAAGCTAACTCTGATAAGCAGCTATTCAAGTTGTTCAAATGTGCTCTGTTATACATATGTGTATATAATAATAAGATGCATCTGTTTCAAAAGGAGATTAAATGGCTAAAGATTAGAGAACAATAACAATCGAAAGACTCATTTGGAGAACAAAAATAGATACACAGCCAAAGAAATAAGTTTGTGTTTCCAGTTCAGATATGAAAGAGTTCTGTTTTTAATGAAAAATAATTGTATATATTGATCTTTTAAAGATTAATATAAAAATGAAAAAGGCGTTCAAGTTAAAATAGTCAAAAATGTTTTATCTTTTACTTTTATGTTTCTATTTCTTCCGTGTAACATTTAACTTTTAAAGGTGCTGAACCCTAGTGGTCCACGACCATACAACGTTCTTTTTTTTTTTTAAAGATTTTATTGTGGAATTGGGAGAGGAGACCAGAAGTTGTTGTCCTTTTGTTCTTCAGTCTAGTTGCGAAGGACGTTGCTTCACTGGCCCATGTTGGTATCATCATTGCGTTCTTCTCAGGTGAGGCAGATGGGTCCCCAGCCTCTGCATGGCCGCTCCCAGCGGCTCTTAGCAGCTCACACCAGCTGCCAGCTGCTCACGCTGGCTGCCAGCCACTCACTGTAGCCTATGGCAGCCCACTGCAGCAGGCACTGCAGCTATGCCATTCCCGGGACTCACAGCAGCCCAGCTCCAGGTGAAGCTGTTGTTCACCATCTTAGCTGTAGAGGGCAGTGTCACTGGTCCTTGTGTGTGGGATACAAACCAGGGCCGCTGGCATCCCAAGCCAGCTCTTAACCAATGTGCCACTCAGCCAGCCCCATACAATATTCTTTAGGGTATATTTTAAATGATAATCACTGTCACTTGATTGAAAATTTAGGCTGAGAAATCAGGAGATGCCAAGACTTAAAAGTATAAAGCAACATTCTTATACTTCAATTAATTTGCAAAGTAATAAAAGCATAACTACCAGATATATTGGGGGCAATTTGCATGGCATTAGCCCTTAATAGACATATTTAAAGAGTAGTCAGAATTCACCATAATCTTACCTCTAAGGTGATTTCACACACCCAATAATAGGGTCCTTCAGGCTTTTCTCCTAGTTGTTTCCTCTTCCTGGAATGCTGTTCCCTCAGATGTCCAGTTAGCAGATTTCCCCACTTTCTTCAAGGCCGGTCATGAGGAGTGCCTCTTTCCCTTCATAATAAGTAGCTAACACTTTCCTAACACTGCAAGAATCATAAGACATCAATTAATCAAAAATGGGAATTTTAATAGATACGTTTTAAAAATGTATTAGTTATGTATTTACATGGTTCAAAATTCAAAAGGTTCAAGAGCATATATAGTACAGTGAAGTTTTCCGTCTAGCCTCATTCCATACTTTCCAGTCTGACTTCTTAACATGAGCAAAAACAGTGAGTGGTGGGTTAGCCCACAGGTAGTTTCTCTATTAATAAAAATATGGAGAGTTTACACATTATGAGATACATGTGCTTGAGACATGGTACAAAATTTAATGGACTATGATATTTCATTTTCTATGTCATATGGATATTTATTGTACTTTAAAGAAATCTCTGAAGCACTTAACATTAAGTTGTGATGTGGAGTCAATGCAGTTTCTTTGGAGAACAGTGATCACTTCTTTAATGTCTGAGGGGAACACCTATGGAGAAGAACATCCATAATTATTTGCATTTTGCTTAATGACTGAACTGTATTGCGCACACACACACACAGACAAGGAATTGGCTCACGTGATTATGGAAGCTGAGTAGTCCTACAATCTGCTCTGTGCAAGCTGGAGACCTAGGAAGTGTAGTTGGTGGTATAGTTCAAAGGCCTGGGAGCCAGAGAGCTGTTGCTGTGGATTGTAGTCTGGGTCTGAAAGACCTAAGAACCAGGAGTGCCAAGGGTAGGAAATCTCGTATGTTGAGTTCATGTAGTGAGTCAAAGAGAACAGGAATCCAACCTTCCTCTAGCTTTTTGTTCTGTTCAGGCCCTTAGGGAACTGAACATTGGGTAGGACCACCTGCTCTATTCATTCACCAATTCAAATGCTATTATTTTCTGGAGACCACCTCACAGACACACACAGAATAATGTTTAACCAGCCATGTAGGTATTCCGTGATCCAGTCAAGTTGATAAATAAAATTAACCATCACAACAGCCAATTTATTAAATATATATATATATATGAAACATTGAGAAGAATTTTTATACATTTTAAATATAAATTACACACAAATAATTAAGTTCCCTTTCACTTTAAATGGGAAATGCAAATTTATTGCAACTGATTCTTTGGAATACTTCAATCCCCTAAAAAAACAAAATACACACAAACTCAGCAAATTTATTATTCTACTAACTTTTAAAATTAGTCTACAGTTTCAATATCATGGGTTAATTCATTCTTTTATTGTTTCATGCTTGATGTTAATACCTTCTTAGGCGTTTAACTATATTCATTTTGATATATACCTAGAGTTGTAGTAATACTTGTTTTGATAATTTCTCAGGATTGGAGTAATCTTACTAGATGCTCAAGTAAAATAATACCTTCTCAGACCAGCCAAGGACTTTTACTATCAACACTGGAATGAAGAATTTGGCTACTTTAGTGGACACTTTTTGTGTGTTATTTCAATAACTCTAAGTCCTCACTTCTTGTGTGGATATTACTATTACCATTATTTTGTTTCCTGGTGCCTTCCACCAGACAGAAAGTATTTTTAAGTAATCACTTAGTCAGTATTGTATAACCCACTGTCTTATCATTATGATATATTCATGTTAGCATTATTATAAACTGATATATTCCTTTTTAGAATTTTATTGTCAGTGGTGCTATATGGGAGCTTCACCTTCTAGGCAATAAGTGATTAATTTGTTAGTTGGCTCTCCTCATTAAGAATATTGGTTTATTATTTATTATCCTGGAACAATGTCAGTTTCCATCTCACTTGGGTTTGTTTATGGCCACTAATACTGACTACATGTTGAAGTCCCTTTTCACCTGATTTTTATATTGGATCACTGTAACGCTCATTCCTTTCCAGCTTTGGAACAGATTCTATTTTTTTCTAGTACTTCTTAGCTTTCTCTAGGCTTTCCTCTTTAGTCTTTTCATTGTGCACAGATGGAAGCAAGAGCATGTCTTTTCTTTATGAACAGACATATAGCAGATACATAAACTACAAGAAACCAGACACTTTTATATATAATAATAACTTTTTTGTATGTGTTAAAATCAAAAATTTAAACACACCCGATTATAATCACCTTTCTTTTATATCATTATTACTTTTTAAATAATGGTTATACAAACTTTTTTTCTTTGGAATGGCATTGGAAACTCATTGAATTTCACAGCAAAGCTTGTTCAAGTTGAATACAGTTGTTTAAAGTTCAGATTATCACGACTTGATCAATGAAGTCCCTTTGGGCGCATTCTTTGTCCTTTCAGCACTGCCCACTTTTGGTAAAAATTGGACATATTCTGATATTTCTTTCTCAAGACATAGAACTCATTACTTTCCCCTAATGCCCTTTGCCTCTTAGTTGAGCACAGGATTGGAAGTAAAAACCTGGGTTCTAGGATTGCACAAGGTGTTGGTGTTCTACAAAAATGTTTTTCTGCATTTGATCCGTTTTCATTAGTGACAGAGGTAAAATATATGGCATGGGGGTATATATATTTGTGGGTATATGTGTGTATGTGTGTATGTACATATATGTATTTCTTTTTAAGGAATGAGCTCATATGGATTTTTCTAATTTCAGCACATGAAGTTTCAATTACTCAGACTTTCTGCTTCATGAACCGAGGACATTTTGATGTTCTCACTCTGGTAGGTACTACATTACTAGAGAAGAAAAGGCTTAGCTAATGGTAATAGTCGATATTTTACCTTATCTCTGCTGAGTGATTAATTCTAACCTTAATCCTGTCAACAATGTAATTTTTGAAGCTGATGACTTTCTTCACAAAGTGCATTTTACCAGAGTCTTAATCTCATCTCAGGTACTGCATGGGAGTGCCACTCATGTGGTGGACACCGGGCCGCATGCTTACACGTTTGGTTTGATGCTCTGTTGTTGCTACCTTAAAATTTTCAATCATTTTTGAACAAGACTGTCTGCATTTTTATTTTTCACTGAGCCCTGCAAACTATATACCCAATACTGCCATAATACATGAGCTGTTAGAATATAATTTAAGGTCCTTGTTCCTTTGCTCTTTTATTCATCCCAAGTAAGGGGCAAATTCTTAGCATGTGACCTTCCAAAGAATAACAAATGATATTAAATCCAAGAGGCTTAACATTTACTGCATGTGATTTATATCCCATATAAAATGCCTTATCACAGACAGGAAAATCAACTTAAATATTTGATATTAAAAATCCCTGAAAGACTTAAGACTACAGACTTCAGGGATCCTCCCCAAACTGAGTCCAAACCTTTTGGAATGAAACAGAGAAATCTGTAGTTTTATAAACCTCTAGGCTGCTTTTCTGTTTTAATGGTTGGGAGTGATACGCAAGAGGCTTTATGACATTAGGCTATTGAAATTTATGAAGTGAGAGGCTTGTGTTACCAAACTCGGTTCGCATTGGGTATTAATCTGATACGGTTTCTGCCTGTTTCCATCCACCAGAAGGTTACCCACAAGGAGGGAACTAACATTTACCACTCACACCCACTGTGGATGTGAAACCTCTGAGCTCCTAAAACCATGCTCAACTAACACTTTCAGGAAAACACTGGCAGAGGAAGCCCTTTCTAGCCTTTAATTTTATCCCCTTTCTCCCCCTTTGTCTATTTCCTGTGGTAACCATATGGGCTCATTTCACTAGAACTTATTCCCCTTTCTCTTTCGTGAATCTGATCTTAATTACAGATGTTACTTTCTTCTGTTTAGTCTTTCTACTTTTGTGGGGAAAAGAGAACAGAAGACAAGGGCAAAGCGGAAGCAGAAGTATTAGCTTAACTTACACACCTGTCAAATTCCTGGCGTTGCCCTGAGGTTCATTCTGCATAATTCTCACAAAGGAATGGATTACTTCCTCCTGTGGACTTTCCTTGAGGTATAGTCTAGGGCTTGTGAACTTTTCGAGAAAACAGGATCTTAGACAAACAACCAAAAAAAGAAGGATTGACTCTCCAGTGCACAAAATAAAACTGCAAAATCGAAATTAGTAAGTGCTAGCTAAATGTATATTACATTTACTGAATTGTTACTGTTAATAATCATGAAAATTTCATTACTTTTTATTATAACTTGTGGGTTAGCTTTTCCTTTCTTTGCAAGAATTCCCTAGTATAAATGATGATTATATTGCTGAGAATTATAACCAAATATTAATTAAATGCATTCTCTGTAACCAAATAATTTCAAAATCAAAATTATAAAATTCAATTTTTTTAATGGTAAAATATATTTAGGGATATAGGAACCAACTTAAAGAGCTCCAAGTGGTCAAAACTGGAACAATGAGAGAAATAAAATAAATAAACATGATATTTTATAACCTAAAGTATAAAACACATATCTGTGAGTCCATAGTGACATAAATAAGTAATTGAATTAATTAAATATATTTAATATAGAATGTGGGTAATTTTTAAATGTTTAGAATGCTATAAGGATACCATTAAACTTAAGAATGCCAAAAATCCTCTAAGGTCTTAAGAAATCCCCATTAGTGTAATCTGCCATTAGGTTCATGTCAGTGCTTTAATAAAAAGTTGGAAAATCAGATAATAGTTGATCTAGTTAGTAGTTATCACAACCTCCTATGTTGTAGTGCTAATTCAAATATTTTGCTAAAGCAAAATCCTATGCAGTACCCCAATATTAAAAATATGTAAATGGTAGACAGCCAGCAGAACTCCTCTGCCCCTTATCCACCTAAGCAGGCCAGACAGCTCTGCAGGTATCTGATGCCTTGTGAAACTCAGTTTGTAACTGTTTCATACAGTGGGAAAAGCCGAGCCCTTGAAGGCAAGCCACAATGTTGGGGAAAATAATCAGAGTATGCCTGGCTGATATAAGGCGTGTATCCAGAAGATATAAAGACCTCCTAAACTCAAAAAGAGAAAGTTAAAACTCCACTAAAAAAAAACGGCACTAAAGTGCAAAGAAACTCTTCACTATAGGAAATGTGTGAACGACTAATAAGCATATGGAAAGTTCCTCAATATTGTTAGTCACTAGGGAATTGCAAATTAAAATAATGAGTTATCACTACCTGCCTACTAAAATGGACTCAAAGAGAAGACTCCATACCAGGTGCTGGGGATGCTGGGCAGCCACTGGAACGCTCATACATTGCAGGAAGGCAGAACAGTACAACTACAGTACTTTTGAAAATAGTTCGACAGTTTCTCGTAGCATTAATCACCTATTGACCAGAAGGCTCAGCACTTTCACCCCTAGGTGTTTGCTGAAGACAAATGGAAACATGCCCACACAAAGACCTGTATGGGAATGTCTACAGCAGCCTTATTCATCTCTGAGTATTTATTTACTTCCTTAGGAGAGAATATGAACCTAAATGTAAACAGTAATGTTCACAAGTTGTTTTAAAAAAAACTTGGAGATTCAAAACATTACTACAAAACATGATTTAAAAGTCAAATATCTCTTCCAGAACAAAATATCACAGAGTGGTATTTTAACACACAACTTTGGCATTTAAAGATCCCAAACTCGTTGCTTAATGTGTTTAATAAGATATGTAGTGCTAGTTGATTCGATGCATGCTTACTTAAAAAACAATTAGATGCTGTAACTTTTTAATAGTCATCTTTCAAATTATATTATTTTTTACATCTATCTAAAGTTGTATAGAATTCATATTTTAAAAATTCTTATCACTTGTTTTAGATTACCACATTCTCATGGATATAACAAAGTAAGCTGACATGTTAAATGATAATGGATTTTTATCTACCACATCTCAGAATATTATACTTTACACTTCAGATGCCAAGAGAGAAATGATAGATAGTGCAAAGTCCTCAGGAGGCAATTTTCTAACAGGAATTTCAAAAATCTTCACATGGCAGAGATTCTCCATTACCATCTTCTCAGAATGGAATTTTAAATCATGTGTTAAGCATTCATATTTTCTGCTTTCTATGTCTTCCACTAAAACTAGAAATGGTTTTATAGTTCCTTTTAAGGCAGACTCTTAAAATTCTCTGCATTTCTTTTAAGTGAGATAGTGGCATCATTTAACTATGACATAAAATTGTTTGTTTTTCCTCTAGGAACCTTAATTTATGCCTATATAGCTTAGTAATTTCACAACCTAGTCTTTGTTGAGACTTCCATCTCCTTGCTGTGTATTCTGTTTACCCAGCTAACTTTATTCTCATTAATATTTCTTATGTTATACCTAAAAAGTTACCTTTAGAAGCTTTTTATAATGGTTGAAAACGGAGTGAAAGTGTGCTATTCGACTGCCATACTCAAATATGTTTGGCAAAATTATGAACTGATGAAAGCAATTTTATATCCCCTTTCAGCATCTTTTTCCTCCCCCTCTTCCTGTCTTGGTGCCTTTACCCGTTTCTTTTTCACTTCCAACTCCAGGCCCAACTGCTAACTTCTTCTGAATAAATTAATGTGTTTGCTTGCCACCAGATAGATAATCTTCATTTGAGAGGAACTCAAACAGCCAATTGTGGAATTTGAAAATTTCTGGCATCTTGATAGGGAGCTAATGAGGGAAGGCAGAAGCAAGGGGTGGGAAAGGTAAAATTATGTTTGATTTTCTTGCCCCAATTTAAATTTATAGATTATTAGCTACATCATTAATGCATTAGACTGAGCTTAAACCTCGTTAGACTCATTGGAGACTGGATTGAGATCATCACATCGTGAAAATGTAGTTAGAACACACCATTTAAATATTTAATGTAAAGACCCACTTTTGAATTTATATAATATAAAAAAAAATCCTTGCAAAAAGTTGATGATACTGTGATATTATCCCAACTACTTTCTTGTACATTTTTTTCATTGGGTTACTTCCTCTTCTACATTTACTACAGGATTCCATCAGGAGGAGATGGCATCTGTCTTCTCCCGACTGTGCATTCTAATCCACTTTGCTTTTGCTCATCTTTTAAGTTTATATCATCCACTAAAAAGAAAATCACACAAACAAACCTCTTTTGGTACAATTAGAGAAAATAAGTTTAGTAGTTAAGAGCATTTGCTTTGAAGTCAAAGAGGCCTAGATTTAAATGCTATCCCTCCCTCACTCCTTCTTAATTATTTAACCTTGCTAAGCATTAGTTTTCTCATTTATGTAAAACAGGATGGGTAATATTATCTTCTCACATGGTTGTAAACAGTGCTATAATGTAAGACAATTCCAAATCATTAGGGAAATCTCCAAAATCTACCTAAAAACCTAGAATTAGTATGCAAGACAAAATGTTGTTGGTGATAAAATACACCCCAGGTTCTTTACAGTGTTCTTCAAATCTCTCTACACTATTTTATTCTATGGTGTAAGCTTCCTGAAGGCAGAGAGCATGTCTGCTTTGTTCAGCCAGTTTCTACTTAAACCATCAAACTTATCCTTCTTACCCTTTGGACCTCTGTTTCTATGTATCGTGGACGTAATAGAGAGGCAAGGGGCAGAGATGGGGCGTGGCAGGTGTGACTGGCACAGAGGCGCTACTAGGGTCAAAAGGTTATTTATACCTTTTGTTTAAATTTTATACCATTTTAAATTATTTAAGTTGTGGAAGCTGCGTGATGGGTTAATGGAGTTCATTTTACTATTTTGACTTCTTTTGTATAGATTTGAAGTTTTCAGTATATTTAATATATACATATGTATGCATATGTGTGTGTGTGTCTGTGTGTGTGTGTGCATGTGTGTGTGTGTGTGCAGGAAGGATGGAAAGTGGACTGTGCGTGTACATACCAACAACAGCAGGAAAGGTATAGGGAAAATTGGATGACCTATTAATATATCATTAACTAGTCTTATATAGTTCTGATTGTATCATTAGTGCAACATAGATGCCCCAGTGGTGCCAATCTTACTGCTTCATTCTGTGTACGTTTGGTGAGAGATTGTTGGGTTTTGAGAGAACCCAATAAATATCAACCCCTTTCTGTGTCCAAGTTTTGCATTGATTAAGCAAGTCAGAAGAATAAGAAGTATGGAGAGCAAAGTCCAGCATTTATTACTGATATTGGTCAATTTGGAGACACGATTTTGGTCGGCTTAGAAATGGGGACTAGCCAATACTGCACCCACAAGTTGGAAGATTTACACACTCGGTCGCATGTATACCTGGTATCTATATCCTTCTCTGTGGGAGCTTGTCCCAACTAAGCATTGGGCTTAGAACCAAGTAAAATGTGTGGGTCTCTGAGTAACTGGATCTTAGAGAAGAAAAAGAAGGGAAGGGCCATAGACATTCATGCCCAGTTCGTTGTTTCTCACTCACCAATATCCCTGGAAGGATGAGTGAGGGTGTGGCAGGGAGGAGCTAAGAAATATTCATCCACATTTGTTATGAGTGGGATATAAGAGTGCCTTCTTAAATGACTAACAGAAGCTTTTACTTGGAAGTCAATCACTATTGACTATTACACTTCTAAAGTTGTAGCCATTAGTCTTGTTGTTAGATTAGATGCTGTGTTTATTATGGCTATTTGAAGACTCTTTTGTTGACCCCCATTAAGGGCACTTTGAGTCTTGAGGTTCTGCAGAATATGGAAGAACTATGGCCTAAAAAGAGATGCTCCAGAAGTGTCTTATTCTTAGTCCTGGTTAGAAGCTAGATTTAATTATTGGTTCAGCAGATTTATTTGATGTTTCAAAGGAAGGTTGTTCGATTATACTGACTGTGGTTCTTGGAAGAGTGTTTATAATTCCAATAGATATTTCTGGCATGGGAATTTTTCCATCTGTTATTATTTTAGAATATATTTTCAAAATGATTGATCATTTTGATATTTGCCTTTAAAATGTCCCCACTTCTTTTTCTCACAGAAATGCTTGGCCATTCCATGGCTATCTTGTCCTACGATGCCTCCTTGACTTTTTGTATCATTGTCACATCAAAAAATATGTATGATCTTCTTTCAAACTCTTACAGCACTGTATTTATAACTCTTTTGTGAGTTATAGCCCATAGCTTCTCTTGTTCTTACTGGGGATTATTCTTACCAGTCCTACAAAATGATAAGTTCCTAAAGGGCTGCAAACATAGTTACTGAATTCTTTATCATCACCTTGTGCCTGACACAGAGTAAGTAGTCAATAAATGTTTTCTGAATGCATGATTAATCACATAGCAAAAAATAAATAGAGGGCCGGCTGAGTGGCGCGGTGGTTAAGTGCTGGCTTGGGAAGCCAGCGGCCCCGGTTCGGGTCTCACATATGAGGGTCAGTGACACTGCCCTCAAAATAAATAAATAAATAAATAAATAAATAAATAAATAAATAAATCTTACTGTCTTTAAATTCCAGATTGTTTGCTGTGTTTTTCTCTTGCTATTATTCTTTCCTACACAGATCTTCCTGTGTCCAAAGGTCTGCCATGGCATTTTTTTTTCTGATACAATTTTTACTGACTAGTATGTGGTCCTGTTCTATCTATTTATATATCTCCTAATCTCCAGATTTTCTAGGCTTAAAATATAGCAACAAAGAGACAAGGACATTGGACAGAGAAAATAGACTAAACTGAAACATTTTTTATTTCTTTAAAATACCCAGTTTATCAAAATAATACATATACAGTATTTTTTTTAAATTAAATAGTACAGAAGACTTTATAATAGTACAAAGACAGAACTAATTGGCCCTAAATGTTACCAGCCCTAATTTCCCTCTCTACTTGCAACCACTTTTGACAGTTTTTAAAAAAATAAATACTAGATCTTTTTATAAACACTATTGCATTTCTAAATAATATACCTAGACCACGATTTATTGGCCCTTCATCTGATTGATGGGGTGCCACCACCACACATGATCTCTCTTCTATTTCCTTCACACATAGGCATGTTTTCTTTGATTACCATTGCAATATTAAATAACATGTTTTAACCCTTTTTCACCTATAGAGTCTTTTAGCATTTTTAAGTTAAGTGCTTGAGTTATGAACTGACAATTTGTGTCCCCCAAAATTCATATGTTGAAAACTGTTCCCCAACGTGATAGTTTTAGAAGGTGGGGCCCTTGAGAGATGATTAGGTCATGAGGATGTAACCCTCATGAATTAGTGCCCATAAAAAAGAGGCCCCAGAGAGCTCCTTCACCACATGAGGACACAGTGAGAGATAACCATCCTTGAATTAGGAACCGGGCCCTCATCAGACACCACATCTGCCAGTACCTTGATCTTGGGCTTTGTAGCCTCCAGAATTGTAAGAAATAAATTCTGTTGTTTATATGCCACCCAGCCCATAGCATTCTGTTATAGCAGCTGGAATGGACTGAGGCTGTGCTCCTATAATTACTTTCACCTAAGGCCACCTATTAGCCCATGTGTCATGTTTGAGTCAATTAGGAAACATGCTCTTCCAGGTGGACTCACCCCACTGTGCAAAGAAAACATGCTCCTTCTTCCAGGCATTACCTTTCAGCTCCCACTGCCCCATCACATGGTCATCTTGGTGTAGGGCACAAAGTGTACAAACATACACAAGCCCTGACTTCATCCTTTCCTGCTCTCTCCTTTCATTTCCTACTATTAGCAAATGTACTGTATTTTTCAATCTTTATATTCTATTTTGTAACCATAATTACATGTACTTCATATATCAGTTGAATATTAATATAAAACATTTACTTTACTATGCCAATATATTAGTCACTGTAGAAAAAAAATGTGATTGCATTTCCTTTCTTTGTATAGCTTTTTGTTTTCCTGAAATCACCATTTTTCATTCTCTCTCTGTCTCCAACCCTCCCTCCCTCTCCCTCATTTGGAACCCTTCTTCCCTTACGCTAGACCATTCGATCTTGGCACATGCTGCATCAGGGATTCTAAAGTTATTTTCTTGGAGATATATATAGATATAGATATAGATATAGATATAGATATAGATATAGATATAGATATCTATCTATCTATCTATCTATATCTATATCTATATCTATCTATCTATCTATCTATATATATATATATAATTTAGTTATTTACTGTCTTGATTTACCAGGTTGGAGCAGGGTCTAAAGTAACTACCTACAAGAGAGATAAAACTTCACATTTTTTGCACATCTAAATTGTCTCCTCTTTGCCTTCAAATTTAATCAATAGTTTGACTTTGAACAGGATTCTAGATTGAACACCATTCATCTAAGAATTTTAAGCCATGGCTCTATTGTCCTCTACCATCCAACTAGGTAGATGAGATGTCTACCTTCAGTCAAATCTCATTTTATCTCTTTTTTCCTGCCTTGTTTCATCATCATACCACTGGAAGAAATTTTAGCATGTATACTTTATCTTTGTTGCTCTAAAATTTCACAGTGATTGTCTACGTATTTGTCTTTTTCAAATTAACTTCCATGGTATGCTAGTAAACCTTTTCAATATGAAATTGTGTGTCTTCTTACAGCTTGGGAACTTTCCTTTCAAAATATATCTGATGATTTCTTCACCTCCATTTTCTCTCTGAAACTACCCTGAGTCAGATAATAAATTGCTTGGTTGCAAATTTTATTTTTTCTTTAGCTTCATATTTTTAGGCCCTTCTGTTTTAGATATCACAATAGGTTATGGAAGAAGGCTTCATAGATTCAAATATCTGTGTTATTATCTGTGTGATCCATAGAGTTTCTTAACCTTTCTTGCTTACCTTTTCTTATCTATAGAGTGGAGTAAAAGGGGTGTCTACTCATAGGATTGTTCCAAAGATTAATAAGTTAGTGCATTTAATATGGTGCCTATCATTGATTAAGCCCTTAAAAAATGTTACCTATTATTTTTGGAAATAGTATAGCATAGCAATTAGGTTTATGGACTCTAAAGGTAGACTAGCAGGGTTTTGATTCGGGCTCACTAGCTAATTGCTTAATCTCTCCATACCTGAGTCAAAAAAGTATAGTACTCCATTACCTGTATGATAGGCTTGTTGTATTGATTAAAGTGCTTAGAGCAGTTCCTGGCTTTTTGCAAAATGTTACCTATTTGGGAAAGCTCTTTGACTTTGTCTTTCAAACCAGAGATTGACCTTTGTTTGTTTGTTTTGTTAGATTTTATTGGGGAATTGGGGAAGGGGAACAGCCAAGTTGTCCTACAGTCTTAGTTGTGGAGGGCACAGCTAGCTCAGCTCCAAGTCCAGTTGCCATCCAGCAGCCCATTGGCAGCTCGTGGCCACTCAGTTCAAGGTGCCATGTTCAATCTTAGTTATGGATGGGCATAGCCCACCATCCCATGCAGGAGTCCAACCGGCAACCTTGTTGTTAGGAGCATATGACATGCTCCTATGATGAGCCATCCTGCCACCTGGTTGGCATCTCAGTGGCAGCTCAGCTCTGGCACAGCTCACTGGCCCATGTGGGCATTGAACCGGAGACCCTGTTGCACAGAGCTCTGGTCTTAACAAACTGAGCCACTCAGCTGGCCCTGGAGATTGACTTTTATATTTTGTTAATCATAATTTTAATTTCCAAGACCTGTTTTATGTTCTGTCACAGAACATATTCCACTTTTGTGTTCTCCTCTTTCATAGCATCCTGTACATGACTTTTGGGTACAATAACTTCTTAAATTTCTCTGAAGCTACTAATTTGACATTCTGCTCCTGCAATAATCTTAACTTCTCTCTGAGTGTTTCTTAATTGTATTTTTTGTTTTCTTCTTTTGTTTCATTTAGAAGTCTTTCCTAAAAGGCATGGTGAACATTGATGGGCCATTTTGTATTTCTGAACAAGATTATATAAAGTTATCCTGGGGACCTATGAACTGGGTATTTTAACACATGATGAGAGGTGAGAAGAATGTGAGTATGAAACCAAATGTACTAAAAAGCTCTTTTTACAACTATTCAGCATTTTAAGTTGGACATAAGAGGAAGACAGAATTACACTTCCTGAAATAGTATACATTGACCTTCTTTCTTGTTTTTATCAGGTAACTACTTGTGATACTAACTCAATAACATGTAAATAAAGTCAGGAATCACCAATGTCTCTGTTTATCTATTATAGACTCTACTCACTTTTCAGTCCTCCAAAACTCCTTGACACAAACAGAGAGCAGCCTTAGAACTGTCACATTTTAAATTCCAGGCATAAAACTCTGCAGATGACCTAGCAGTTGTTCCTTTTTCTTTCCTAATGAGGCTGACAGCCACTAGAGGCCGTCCAAGTCCATAACTCTGCAAAGGGACTGGAATACTAAGCAGCTCTCAGCATCATCATCAGCCCAGAAGTAACTATCAGGGTGATTAATCACTCTGAAGCGCCTATCTGCCAGTCATGTCAACAACTGGCATATTAAACCCTGCGATCTGTCACATAGCATATGTAGGCTTCTTTCTCGAAGGGTGCTATCTAAAACCAGCACTTACTTCTAAACTTATTGCATAAGTTTGCCTTTTATTCCTTTCCAGAAAAAATTCTTAATATTCTTCAGCTTCAGAACACTCTCAATGTTTACTGTCTCTTGTGAGGGAATTCACAAACTGGCCAATATGATTCCGCTTTCCCAGTGCTGACAACACTCATTGTTATTCAACAGAATGCCCACAAAGGCAGGCCGAGTGGCTCAATTGGTTAAGAGCTCACTCAAGAGTGTGAGCTGAGCTCTGAGCAACAGCGGTTCTGATGCCAGCCTGAGCTGAGTTGACGTTGAGCTGCCAACAGGTGGCAGGATGGCTCAGCTAAAAAAAAAAAAAAAGTGCTGCCTTCTACCCCATGCATAATAATGCTGAGAGCATTTGATTTACCGAATCAGGTGGGTGAATGAGCTGGAGAGGTCTGGGTTATACCTCCGCCGTCTAACTTGCCAGTGCCTGTGTTCCCAGAGGTCCAGTTATGGGATAGTCTGGGACAGAGCTTTATGCCCTGTCTTGTTCTTCACACAGGCTTCAATAGCAAAAAGAGACAAGTTTGCATCTTCTTGATCTTTCCAAGGTTGGGAGCCGAACAATCTGCTGAACATGACAATGCTGGCATGACTATGGACCAGAGGAACCTGTCTAACCCAGATCTTCCAGATCAGAAATAAGGAGGGTGAAAGACCTCTCCACTATTTAATTTGATGACTTTACCATTTGGATGAATCCAGTCTTCTTTTTCTTCTCTTTTTTTTTTTATTAGTTTCAGGTGTACAAAACAATGCAATAGTTATACTTTTCACCCCTCACAACACTCTTCTCCCAATTTACCACCCATCCACCCCTGCCACCCCTGATATCATAGGTATCTATTACAATTGCATTGACTCCACTCCCCACACTATACTTCACATCCCCGTGAATATATATATATATATATATATATATATATATATATATATATATAGGTTGACATATAATATTATTCAATGGCAGCTTCCAATGTACAGTGCAGTGGTCAGGCCTCTACACCATCCATGAAGTGGTCTCCCTAACAAGACATGTGTCCATCTGACACCCTAAAAAGTATTTACAACCTTATTGATTATATTCCTCAAACTGTCTTTCATATCCCTGTGGCAATATTTTAGTTACCAATTTATGTTGTCTAGTCCCTTCCCCTTCTCCCTCATCCCCACCCCCCTCCCATCTAGCAACCATCAGTTTTCCCTGTATGTCTCTGAGTAAACATATCTGTTTACTTTTCTCATCTATTCAGTTCTTTAGATTCCACATCTAAGTGAGATCATATGATATTTGTCTTTCACCAACTGGTTTATTTCACTTAACATAATGTTCTCTAGGTCCATCCATATCATTGAAAATCATAAGATTTCATTCTTTATAGCTGAGTAGTACTCCATTGTATAAATGTACCACACTTTCTTATTCCAGTCATCTACCAATGGACATTTCGATTGTTTCCAAGTTTTTTTGTTTGTTTGTTTGTTTTTAAGATTTTATTGGGGAATTGGGGGAGGGGAACAGACAAGTTGCAGTCTTTTTGTTCTTCAGTCTAGTTGCGGAGGTTGCTGCTTCACTGGCCCATGTTGGTATCATCATTGTGCTCTTCCCGGATGAGGCAGATCAGTCGCCGGCCTCTAGATGTAGCTCACCACGGCTATTGGCAACTCACGCTTGCTGCCAGCCGCTCACACTGGCTGCCAGCCACTCACTGTAGCCTATGGCAGCCCACTGCAGCAGGGACTGCAGCCTACACCGTTATCGGGGCTCACACAGCCCAGCTCCAGGTGGAGGTGTTGTTAGCTGTAGAGGGCAGTGTCACTGGCCCTCATGTGGGATCTGAACTGGGGCCGCTGGCATCCTAAAACCAGCTCTTAACCAATGCGCCACTTGGCCGGCCCTGTTTCCAAGTTTTGACTATTGTAAATAGAACTGCAATAAACATAGGGATGCATATATTTTTTTGAATGAAGAAAATATAGGCAGTGAATTTGCAGACATTACCCTGAGCAATATTTTTACTGATATATCCTCACAGGCAAGAGGAGTAAAAGAAAAAATAGAGATATGGGATTACATCAAACTTAAATGTTTTTTCATAACAAAGGAAACCATCAATAAAACAAAAAGAAAGCCTACTGAATGGGAAAATATATTTGTCAACAATATATCTGATAAAGGGTTAATATCCAAAATTTATAAAACTCTCATACAACTCAACACTGAAAAAACAAACAACCCAGGCCGGCCGAGTGGCACAGTCATTAAGAGCTGGCTTGGGATGCCAGCGGCCCCAGTTCGGGTCCCACATATGAGGGCCAGTGACACTGCCCTCAAAAAAAAACCCCCCAAAAAAACCACCAAACAAACAACCCAATTAAAAAGTGGGCAGAGGATATGAAGAGACATTCTCTAAAGAGGACATACAGATGGCCAACAGGCATATGAAAAAATGGTCAACCTCACTTATCATCAGAGATATGCAAATAAAACCTCAATGAGATACCACTTCACTCCGGTCAGAATGACTATCAATAAATCAACAAACAGGTGCTGGCAAGGTTGTGGAGAAAAAGGAGCCCTGGTGCACTGTTGGTGGGACTGCTGATGGGTACAGCCATTATGGAAATCAGTATAACGGTATCTCAAAAAACTGAAAATGAAACTATCTTATGGCCCAGCAATCCCACTCTTGGGTATCTACCCAGAGAAACCCAAGGCTGGAATCCAGTCTTTTTTATCATCCTATTTAAGGCTCCCCATTGTTTTCTCCCTACTCAAATTTTTCAATGCTTTTTTATGCAAATGCCTGTCTTTGGTGATGGCTCACTTGCTTGAAATTCTCTAACAGGTTTCTGCAACAAGGGCTCAAGTCATTTGCAAGAAGGCCACTGTTAACCAAGTTCTGTAAGTCTCTTGTACAGTGGGGGTGAGCCTGATCAAAGAGGGGGCATTTCTGGTCTTTTGGAAAGATTCCATTCTTAACCTACTTCTTTTTATTTTTAAGAAATTTTATTGGGAAACTTTTTTTTTTCAGGACCCATCAGCTCCAAGTGAAGTAGTTGTCTTCAGTCTAGTTATGAAGGATGCAGCTCCTTGGCTAATGTGGGAATCGAACCGACAACCTAGGTGTTATGAGCCTGCGCTCTAACTGCCAGAGCCAACTGTCCGCCCCTTAACCTACTTCCTAGTGAGGCTCTAGAAGCCCATGGAAAATACTTGCCTTCTGTGGAGTTGGGTTGCCATATTTTGTTAAGGTTATTTGTCCTTTGAGAAATATCCTAGAGATTCAGTGAGCCCCGAAACAGTTCATCTTGTCTTATTACAGTGGGACCGAGAAGTGTAACACACAGATTTTAATGTTGAGTAATTACTTTATTAGCAGTTTATTTTAACTTCCCTAAAATGATTATTTACAATTGTAAGTTATCTCAAGAAAGGAGAGTATGGTAGATAACTGCTCCTTTGCCATTAATTAGAGATATTGATTCTCTGATGAAACACATTGTTCATGTTGTGTTTCAGGTTTGCACCACCGTCTAAGTCACCTGAAAGAATAATCTGTTCAGAACTCTCTAAGAGAAGAGAGTTTTATGTTTTTTTGATTATTTATGTCTGGTTCATATCAAAATACCAAAATATCAAGATTGTGATCTTAACCAAATGATCTCTTTTACTTCATCCTAGGGAAAAAATTTGGAAGTACCTGGTTCAGCTTCTGGTATCATACTTTATAAGTTCAAAGAGAAGCAGTTGTTTCTAGAATTTTGACCTTGATTTGTATAGAATTGACCTAGCCATTTTCACTTCTCAAACTTAAAGATAGGGTCTTACACATTAGTTTTGATAAATTGCCCCCTGTAATTTATTTCTTGTTCATTGATACAGTGGTCCATTGACTACTTGCTTACTGAGAATCTTTAATTTTATTCTAGAAATGAAGGGGTTAAAATGAACCACTCTCTACCATATTCAGACAAGGTGACCTTGACAGGACATAGTAATTTGTTTGTATTGCCACAACCCTTGATGCAGTGCATTGAAGGATAGCAAAATGTACCACCCCAAAACGTGCCTATTTGGCATAGGGATTACTTTGAGAAACTGTCACAAAAGTGAAGCTCAGAAAAGAGTAGATTATCATTTTATAAGGGAAATCTATATTTGTAATGGAAATTTACATTAAAAGGGGACTTTATCAGGAAGAGAGCTATTACCAGACACAACTTTTTCATCTGAGACAGCTGCATGGCAGGGCAACCTTTGTTTATGAAACATTTCCTCCCCTTTCTTTCCAGTGAATTGTCCCTTGCTCCAACATCTTTCTTTTGTCTTTACTGGAAGAGATTGGTTTGGGCCATTTCAGGGAATTATTTATTTTTCCTGGGTATTGGCCATATATGCATGAAGTGCACATGTCAATCAACTTCTGTTTGTTTTTCTCTTGCTAATGTCTTATTACAGGGAATCTCAGAAGGGTAAAGGGGGAAATTCTTTTACTCCTCTACAACATTTGATGACTAATGACAAGTACCTGAGAACAAAATGTATGATGACCAACACTGGCTGCTGTTGTTTTGAAGTGGTAGATGCTGTTGCTGGGAAACTAAGTAGAAGGGAATTAGAGAAAAACCAAAGCTTTTTACATTCACTAGGTGAAGGTAAGATTGTTTCAAGGGTTTGATTCTTTTTAGCTTGATTTAATTTAGTTGATTGTCAGACAAGGTATCTGCACCCTCACTTTTAATAATCATGGCAACATTTAATGATGATTTATATTTGGAGCTCTTAATCTGAGGAATTATTAGAGATCCACTCTCAGAAACACACACACACACACACACACACACACACACACACACACACACACACACCAAACAACAAACTACGATGTCTAAAACATGTATCATTTGCCAGAAAGCAGGGTTATAACTCAGTAAAATGTGAGCTTCAAACACTGGCTACCCAGCATGAAGAGACCTCATTACTAAATCTGGTACAAACTTATAAATCAAAATAAGCCTTGAGGCAGTCAAATAATTGATGTAAAAATGTGTTTTTGACTACATAAGTGATTGCCCTGATTTATTACTTTTTAGTCTTGATAACTCAAAAAATTTTTTTGTATTATTTAGTGAAAGTCACTGTGAATTTATCAAGTGATTAGCTAAAAATCCCAGATGTCATAGTATTAATTTACACTGAAGGATAAGCTGCAATATTTCCAAAGATTTCTGCCTGCCTAATACATATACCTTTCCCTATCTCCTTCACTGGAATGCATTGAAAGCCTATATTAAAATCACCTGGAAATTGTATACTTAAAAATGGTGAAAATCATAATTTTGTGTTATATATATTTTAGCATAGTAATAAGTCATTTAAAAAATCACCCAGAGAGTATTAAAACTGAAGCTAAACAGGCAAGCCTCAATCCCAGATGCTGGGATCTAATGGCTCTTACATGCAAGGCATAGCTATTAATTAAATGCTCTACAGATAATTCTGATTTGCCTCCAGGGTTATTAATTCCTGACCCAGATGACTCCTTTCTCTGCCAGTCCCTTTCCCTGACAGGTTATCCTACACGACATCATAATGTCCAAAACACTGTTTTATACCATCACTCCTCTGTTCCAGGTCCTCACATTATTGGGCTATTTTCAACTGTTGAAACTATCACTTCTATAAATGGGAAAAGCTCCATTGTGCATAATAGTCCGCAGCATTAACCTTACTGCTGGGAATTATTTTAAGCCTTAAAAGACTGATACAGCATGATAATGGGTCTGGATTCCCAGGGTTGGAACTAGGTCCATTGTTTGTAAACTATGTGATTACCCACTGGATAGAGAACTTCTCACCTCATAGATCATGTCTAGAAAACTGAAATTCCAGCATCAAGTTTCATGTCTTTGGGTTAAAGTGGGTCATATTAAAATGCAAATATCCATGAGAAGGACATTTTTCTAAATGGACAACTGACTCAAAGGAAGATTTGATGGGGAATTGGTGGAGAGGGTCTGAAAACATTGGGTGTTCTCCAGCGACTCCCAGAATAAAAAGCCTGTGTGGAGAAAGGACCGGGAATGCTAAAATCCACTGTCTTTCTTTCACTGTTTTTCTATAATAGCTCTGCTTTAAAGGGTGTGTGTGTGTGTGTGTGTGTGTGTGTGTGTGTGTGTGTGTGTGTGTTTGTGTGTGCATGAACACTTGTGAAATACGCATAATAGAGTGGGGGAAATATCATTTAAAAATCACAGTCTTCTCAGATTAGACAGTTTTCATTTAAGTAGCAGCAATCCTCTAGTTCAATATCTTAAAAACGAACAATGAGGGAGAACTTGCTCAAGTAAATATTAAAACATATTATAAAGTTGCAAAAACTAAAGTATCATGAGAGTAGCATTAGAATATACAGAGTTGAATGGAGAAAAGTTAATATATATATATATATGTATGTATAACTTGTACTTATAGTTTCTTATTGGTATATGTTGAGTATTACAATTTTAATAGTTTTTTCCTTTCTTAAATATATATATATATATATATACACACACACACATATATATGTATATATATATTTATTTATTTATTTATTTATTTTTTAAATGTGTACCCATTTTAAGAAAGGAAAAAATTGTATTAATATATACCGATAACAAAAGATGAGTACAAGTCACGTTTGACTTCTGCAATTACAAGAGGTGCTCAAAGTGGTTACCATCAGCATCCAGACACTTCTGATTACAGCGAACTACTGCTTAAGCAATGTTGACCAAAGTGTCCAGTTGTATACATTTTTTTTGCACCCCCAGTATATTATGTACATGTATATATAAATGCACATATAATTTAGTGGATGATAAAGATGGCATAAAATCATAAAGTCATTAAAGTAAATAATGTATATTAAATAAAATAATGTATAAATGGATTTATTGGCATAGAAAGTTAAATATGAGGCTCTTGTTTTATATATAGATAAGGTAAATTGATAATTCTGGATAAACTCAGCTAAAAAATAGGTTATTTTCAGGTGGTGTTACTTTAGGTAATTTTTATTTTTCCCTTTTGTTTAATTGAATTTTTCAAGTCCAGGTTATACTCATGTATCTTGTATAAAAATGCTGTATCATTTTTAAAAGGCTAAAACTGAAAAGATTTTCTTTTTATATTGGGAGCTTATAACTCAGTGATAATTTATTCTGGTACCACTTTATAATTACAGCAGGGTTTACAGGAGCTTACACTCTTATAAAAATAGAAGCCCAAGGAATACAAAGTCACATCTGAAAAAAAAGGGTGCCTAAACCTCAGTGGGAGATTGCATAAATGAGGTCGATACTAGGTTTAGAGAATAATATGAACAAAGGAATTATCTTCCAGCAGAGTGGACACAGTAGGTGAAAGTTACAAACTTTTTTTTTTTAATTTTGGCGTGGGGACTACAAACTAGGTTGAAGAACTTATTTTATCAGTATTTAAGTCTCAAAGAAAAGAAAATAAAGGGAAAATAAAATTATTTTTTAGTCCTCTCTTTGCCCTTTTCCAGGGACAACCCAGCAAAGATTGCAAATGTGCACAGAATAATGTTGAGGGTGGTGGCAAGGAGTGACATGACCTCAGAGCCCACACAAGAACTGAGGCAGCGTTATTTTCCAGCAAGCCTGTGCTTCTAAGGGAACTGTATAAATCAGATAAATGCCAAACTCGTAATTCACCCAGACACAGATTTTACACCAGCTAGGTCAATCCAATTATCTTAGTGCAGGGACACTGGGAAGAGTGCATGAGGACATATTAGGCAGCTTCCTACTGGCAAAAGGAGGTAAAGAAATACAGGACCTCTGCACTACCACCTACAGGGTACCCTCATAACTGAGAGCTGAACGGAGCTTCTACCTCCTGGCCCGCAAACCAAACCCTCCTTCCCAAGACTATGGGTCCACTCTCCTCTTGGAACAACAGCAGACTTTTCATTAGATTTGTACGTACTATACGTTTAGTCAAAATAAAGACCCTTCCATGTATCAAAATGGCTCCAAATAATAACAGACAACACTTATTAAGAGTTTACAATATGCCAGGCACTGTTGTATGCCATTTATAATTACTTATTTAATGCTCATAACCTAAGGCAATAGGTGCTGTTATCTTCATTTCACATATAAGGAAACACAGGCACAGAGAGATTTGGCAATTTGATTAAGATCACAGGGCTAGTAAGAGGCAGAGGTGGAATACAAAGCCTTCTCTGTGAACCACGACACTGTGTTTTGAGAGAAAACATTGGCTTAATATCAACTTGTTGCTACTCACAAGGTTCCAACCGCAAAATGGGATCAAGTAAGTGTCCTCAGAACTGACCAAATAGAACAGTACTGCACCTCTCTGAGGTTGTGATAGAGAAGTGCAGGAACAGAAAATGAGAAAGAATTAAGGAAGAATGGAGAGAGGAATCTTGACTAATTAAAAACAGAGCCCATAATGGATAAGCAAACTGTGATATATCCATACTGTGGAATACTACCCTGCAAGACAAAGGGACAGGTTACTGACTCTGACATGTAGCACCATGGATGAATCTCAGGTGCCGTATGTCAAGTGAAAGGACCAGACACAAAACGATATGGAATCTTTCCAATTTATATTACATAGTTATGATTGAATTTATGATATAGTCTGGAAAATGCAATACCTTAGTGATGGAAAACAGATCCCACTGGTTCCAAGATTTGAGGTGGGGCAGGGCTGATGATAAAAGTATGGGGCAGTTTTTTGGGTAATGAGCCACTGTATGCATTTGTTAGAACTCTCAGAAGTGTACAGAAAACCTGATGAACTTTACTGTATCTAAATTATACTTTAGTTTCAAAAGTACAGAACCCCCAATATCCAGAATAACTTCAAAGCCTATCTTAAGTTAAAAAAAAAAAATTCTAGTGGGTTAGCTTTTTTTTCTTTTTTTTTCCCAACATAGTCTGCACTGAGCAGTTCCTGTGCACAGTGTGGTAAGGCTGAGATAACACAAATAACAGACAGTCCTGACCTCAGGAAGCTTAAACCCTGTTACATTTAATTATGTGAATCGATTCTCTCTGAAGAAATCTGAGAGACCATAAATATCACGAAACATGGACAATTGGGCCTTGAGAAGGGTGGGGGTTATGGGCGCTGACTCTACACAGTTGAAAATCAACTTATAACTTAAGTCATCTCCATATATGTGGATTTCCAACCACAGATCAAAAATAGTGTTTTTTTTGCCCCTTTCAAATATACCAAAGAAACCCCCAGATTTTAATAAGTACAAAATATCAATAATATGATAGTGCTGATATGTACGTAGTACAAAGTAGAATACTTAAATGTACCCCAGAGGTGCCCTTACTGAACAAAATAGTTCACACATCCATTTATTTCATGAATATGTATGGAGTTCCTGGCCATACTTGATGCTGAAGTGTGATGGTTAGTTTTATTTGTCTGCTTGGCTAGGTTATGTAAATATTCAATCAAACACTAATCTAGTGTATCTGTAAAGGTATTTTGTAGATGTGATTAAAGTCCACTATTAGTTGACTTTAAGTGAAGGAAATTATCTTTCACTAAGATAACCTGGGTGAGGCGGGCCTGTTCTAATCAGTTGAAAGGCCTTAAGTATAGAGCAGGGGCTTCCCTGAAGAAGGAACTCTACCTGTAGACAGCAGCTTCAGCTTCCCTGCCCTTCCTGATGGCCAGCCCTACAGATTTCAGACTTGCAGAGCCAAACCCCACAATCACATAGGCCAATCCCTTTCAAAAAATATCTCTTGAGGTGTGTGTGTGTGTGTGTGTGTGTGTGTGTGTGTATCTCCTATTGCTTCTGTGATTCTGGTTGAATCCTGACTGATACACAGGGAGAGAGGGATATAAAAGACAGATGCAAATTTTGTCCTTCCTTATCAATTGTATGGTCTAGAGAAGATGACACAGGAGCATCTGGTAATTACAATGTAATTTTATGATGGAGGTACAGGAAATATATTGGAGAATACCTAGCTTAGACTTCAGAGTGGGTTGGGTAAGAAAAGTTTCCTAGATGATGGAAAGTTCAATCTGAGAGTGAAAATATTAACTACTAATTAAAATAATAAAGTGGGGTGTGTGTGTGTGTGTGTGTGTGTGTGTGTGTGTATCTTGCAGGAAGGATGGTGATAAATCTTTCCAAGCAGAAGCCCTAGCCTGAGTTGAAGTCCAGAGGCAAGAGGGAGCATGACACAATGGAAGAGTGGGAGAGACCCAGTGAAGCTGGTACATAGAGTGTGAAGGTGAGCGAGGAAAGCTGTGGGAGTAAGCAGAAGCTAGGTCATGAAGGCCTTGGGAGTCATGTTAAGTTGCTGGGCACAGGGAAGCTATTAGAGGGTTTTAAGCATAAGGAACATGTGATCAGTTTTGAATTTTGAGATTATTCAGGACACAATATGGAGAATGGACTGATAGAATATGGAATTTGGGGACTAGAAGCAATAATTCAAGTGACTGATGATGGTGACGTAGTGTGAGTGGGAGCAGTAGAAATGGAGTGAAGGATTTAATCAAAGGAATATTTAGATAGTTAAAAGGACAAGAGTTAGTGATTAACTGAATTTGAAGAATAATGGAGATTATTCTCCATTATTCGATGCCAAGCCAAGATTTCTGACTTGAACAACTAGGCAAAAGATGGAACCATTCTCAATGATGGGGAAATGTAGAGGAAGGAGAAAGTATGAAAAAGACAGGGAAGGGTTCTTTGGTCCTGCTATGCTTGAAGTACCCATAGACATACAGGTGGAGAGATCCAACAAGCAATTGGCTATACCAGACTTAAAAGCAGAAGATATGGGCTCAAAATGTGGATCTAGGAGACATCATTAGGACAATGGAATTGATGCTGTGGGTGGGAATGAGATTGCCTAGGAAAATATCAGAGAGAGGGAAGGAGAGAGACCAGGACTTAACTCAGAGCAATCATAACATATCCAGTGGGGGGAGAGAAGTAGAACCTTCAAAATAATACACTATAATAGTTTTTAAATCAGTTCAAATGTGACTTGTACTATGACCTTCCACAGGCTTGTTTTCCTCCAAAATTTGTGTGTGCATGTGAAAATCAGTTGGGATCCAAAGATATCAAATATCCTTTGTTGTTGATGTGCTGCCTTTCTATACTAACATGATCTGGCTAGCATGTGTGTTATACTTGTAATTTGAAAAGCATTTTCACAGGCATACATCCTTTCATTTACCCCTGAAAAGAAAAATCCTAAAAAGTAGCTGTTAAGGTTGTTCCTATTTTACAGACCAGGACACTAAGACCTGCTTCAATAAGTTGTCTAAGCTCACTGAGGTCCACCCCAGTGACTCTGACCGTACAGCCCATCAGGGGACAATTCCATTTTCTCACTCTGATAATGCAGTAGCTGAACTTACATTCAGATCTTTTGATGCTGCAAAACCAGCTTTCAATAGCTATTTAGTAAATCTTTATGGTCCATGACTTCAATGATGTTTTTGTTTCTTTATATCATTTGTCAGAATATGAAATTGGGCCTCTGATCATCTATAGCAAGCTTCATGATTTTTCTGGGAACTAACGCCTTTCCAGAAGGTATGCAGTTCTTCCTGAAAACAAAGTAATAAATAATTGTGAACTCCAGTGATTAGTTTTCTGTTTCCGTTTCAAACTGTTCTGGTGCCATGAAGTAAAATTAAAATATGGGGATATTATTTTGTAACTTTTAAGTTTCTATCAATACTAAATTCTGTAACTAGAATTATAATCATAAGTTACAAGAAAATTAATGTGAATCAACAGTATAAGTCAGTGGTTAATGCAGCTGTACTGACTGATACTTGGAATTTCTTCTTTTTACATTTCTGACCCATTACAAGAAGAATCCACCTATAAATGTTTCCTTGGCCTACCCTGAACCACAGAAATACATAACATAATTAAAAACAGCATATCTTCTACGTTAAAAAAAGATTGTCTTGAGAATTGATGGTTTAATACGAAAGTGATTTGTAAATGGCAGATAACGCCCCCAAAATGGAGGGTATTCTTATTTTGTTAATGATAATCAGAGTTTTATTTCCTTTGAGCTGGGCCATCCTGCCACAAGGCAAATCACCCTGCTTAAAAATCCTTCAAGTGCAATGTATGTGTGTGTGTATATATATATATATATATTTTTTTTTTTTCCATCTAGATGAATTTAACCATTCCTGAAGAATTCCAGCATCATTGAAAACAATATGCAGATTTAGAATTGGATACAGAAGGCTGATGTTACTAGGGAAAGAGCCTCAGGGCCTTGGTGAATGCTCAGGGTTGTGTGAGTGACTCCTTTTTAATAGTAACATTTATTTCTCCAAGGTTTAACTGCTTGGTTCCCATAGTAACTGAAGTACTGGCTTAATGACCCATGGAATGACCTTTTATTTCCTCAGATAGCTGTTAGGCCCAGTATAAATTATTGCTTCTTTTGCAAAACTGGCTCCTAGTTTAGGGAGCACTTACTGAGGAAAATTGGGAATGCGTGTACTAGTTTGGGAGTCATTTTTTTTTTTAAATAAGAAAAATCACAAAATCTGTAATTGTCAAACTAAATACCAAATCTACCTCTTTGATGTGATAGGAAATTATTCAAGAACATCAAAAACTCACCTGCCTACGGTTTCTTATTGCAGAAGGGCGGAGCTCCTTGCTCACGCATATGAAAGACGTGTGGCACAGTGGATAAGCAGGTAAGGTCGTACCATCTGAATTGGAACCCTTACACTTTTGCTTACAAAATGCAAGCTTCTTAAGCTTATTGTCTCAATTGATTTTCTCATCTATAAACATGGATCATCATAATATCTACCTTTTGGGTTTTATGTGAGGAGAAAACGATAAAACAGAATGTGTGAGAAACTTAGTAAATTCCCCTGAAAAGCCAGCTGTTAAATGCACTCTGTAAACTTTCACCTCAAAAGATTGACTTGGTGCCTTTGTCTGATTTGTGCTTGTGATCCAGAAAGATGAGGCAAAAAAGAGGCCAGTCATCTAAGGCACACTCCTTCCAAAGTGTATACAACAGAAAGCTCATGGAGGCAAAACTTTTTCTGGTATATCTGTATCCTTGCTGCACCAGAATCATTTGAGCTGCCTGAGTTAAACTTATAATCATTTCATGGATTCCAAGCTAATGAGCTGAAGAGCTTCCATTTTCTTGGCTTTGAGTGTTAGACTGGAGGGTACTTCCAACATTATGTATTCCATCCACCTCATTTCCTGAATAAGAAAATCAATGCCTCAAAATCTCATATAATTTTTATCTTTGTTCTAATACCCACCAACCCTCTTTTCTACAGGCAAAAACAAGGAAGGCAGTAAAGAAATAATGGAGTGAATTTAAGTGACATTGAATTCACCTGGGTTCAATACAAATAGTGCTGAAGTGCTTGGGTATGAATGCTGTGTTTCAACCCAGTGTCTCCTCTGAGGAATGGAAGTAATTCTCTCTCAAGTAGCTCCTGAGAGTTAAGAACAACAAACCAACAATCACAACAGTACCTCCTCTCAATCCATCTGTAATGAAACATCCAAAGGGAAAACTCCCTGCTCGAAAGTTCTTACAGCAGTTATATCACAAGGCCTAACAGGT
Source organism: Aselliscus stoliczkanus (assembly GCA_033961575.1). Taxonomy (NCBI): domain Eukaryota; kingdom Metazoa; phylum Chordata; class Mammalia; order Chiroptera; family Hipposideridae; genus Aselliscus; species Aselliscus stoliczkanus. The sequence goes on along the minus strand of CM066728.1, from coordinate 76,198,393 downwards.
GACTATGAGAGAGCCAATTGTTGTGGTATGCTAAAAGCAACATAAATTGACAGAGCCTAGAATTCTCATTCTCCACTGGCTACTCTTCACAGAGTGAGTGCTTTTCTAAGAAGACATAATGTTCCATTAGGGATGAAAAAGCGGGATCAGAAATTACATTTCAGAGCACTAGCACAACCTTAGCTAGGGTTGACAGGCATAACACATAGAAGAGGATTATTGTGTTTCATTTCCCAGTAGGGTGGGACCAACTCACCCCAGTGTGCCTTAGACTTTTGGGGATTTAGTACTGAAAATCCCATATCCCGACAAGCCCTCAGTCTGGGCAAACTGAGGTAGTTGGCAACCCTATATCCCAAACTAAGTTAGTCCTACTCCTAGCTACACCTATGATGTGATTTTCAGGGTTCCAAAAGCCATCACCAGAAAAGCATCTTTATCAGCTTGAAATACAGCATTTGAGAAAAGGTAAGTAGAATCATATTCATAAAATAGCTTATAACCCCCACTCCCCCATGGCTTACTGGTGACACACAGTCATTCATACATCAAGTGGCAGCATGGAAACAGTTCCAGGATCCCTGCCACTTATGAAGGGGAGGGAGGCCATACATAATACAGGCCACCTCATTACACCCGAAGTGCTGTGATGACAGACGTTCCAGGAACTAAAGGAGCACAGCAAGGTGGGCACCTAGAGCCTGGAAAGGCCAAGGAAACCTTCCCAGTGAGAGTGATAGCGAAGCTGGGATCTTACAACAAGTTCTAAGTTTAGTGCTAGAGGTCACTAAACAAAGCCTCATGCTGAGAAGGGCAGCTAGATAGGCACATTTTCTTGAATATCACGCAACCTAAGACGGCAGACATTACTGGGAAAAGGAGGTGTTCCAGAGTGAGGAGCAGGGGAATGAGGACAGAGAGATCCGTGAAGGCACCCAGAGGGCCTCAGTGGGTTCCTCGGAGCAAACTCCTCCCTTTTACCATGTTTGCCTTGATTTCCTGTAGGTTAACCTAGGCCCCTCTTACGTACCCAGATGTACCCAAATGTCTTTCCCATTTGTACCTATTAAACCCTGTTCATTTTTTCAAGTTCCTCCAAACATCTCCATTTTCAACAGAGCTTTCTCACTCTTTGTGATCCTCCCTGATCTTCATCCTTTCAAGGCCCCTAATCCTTTTCTACATGTGCCACACCTGTATGAACTACATTATGTTGGAATCCAGCATTGTATGTCTTTTTATTATTCATTGATTCATTAAAACTTGTTAAGCACCTACTATGTGCCAGGGACTCTTCCACGCACTGGTTAGAAGGTAAGTAAAGAAGTTAACCAGGACCCCTGGTCTCCTGGAACATACGATACTTTTTATTTTAAAACAAGACTAGAAGCACTGAAAGGTACAGCCCATGTCATTGTGTCAGTTGTATCCCCTATAATGTGGAAAACGACTGCAGTGCATATTAGGCAATTAATAAATATTTGCTTGCTTGAAAAACTAAAATACTCAGTAGTGGGATTATTCATATCAGAAAACAATAATCAAAGCAGACGAAAAAGAAGTGGTATATAGAGGTTACTCAAAGATCCAGTCGAAATGTGCTGATCAAGCACCTATCCTATCCCTCACTGGGTATTCCTAGGGATGTTAAGAATGTGAAAGTTATGTGAGGGAAATGGAGTTGTGATTTTGGAAAATACTCCTTATGATGAAAATATAACTATTTTTTTTTTCTTCTTTTTACCAAACTCAATATAATAGCTAGCATATATAATGCAAAGAGAACTAGCAAGATCTGAGTTGAAATTCTGTTTCACCTCTGTGACCCACAGGAGGTGTTTCCTTTGTCAATTTGTTCCCTTGAAAATGGGAGAATGTGCTGATACCTCCTATTTTTCTTCTCCTCCTCCCTACTCCACCCTTTTCCATCCTGTACTGAGTCTAGGAGGCTGAGTACATGGAGTGCATCAACAGGCTCCATGGCTCTGAATTCTGATTGGGTTCAGTCAGCCAATGAAGAGCTAGAAGGAGGCACAGGGTGGGAGGGCTGGTTATTTCTTTCTATTGCAGGCTCCATCTTCAACAGCAATTTCTCCTGGTTCTAGTAAATGCTCTTTTCCTGGGTCTTGGCCATTGGGCTATAACTTTTCACTGGTTCCCTGTTGCTTCTAGCCCCAGGGGACTCTATTTGCTGGTTTCCACTAACACTGCTCAAACCTCTGTAACAAGTCCTTTATGAAGTTTTCTACAAATCCAAGTTTCACTGTGTCATTTTTTACCTCCCAACACAGACAACAATCATATTTGCCTCTTGCTAATATAAATATTAAGTTAAGCTATGTGAAGTGTCTAGCACAGTCCCTAGCATAAAGTAAGTCTTAGATAAACACAGCTCTTACACTCCTTCTTCCTATAGAACACTCTGGCCTTCTTGAAGACATGGTACTAATCTGTGCTCATGCGGAATCTGTGCTAAATGTGACTTTTAATAGTTAAGGGAAACTTCTCCTTTAAGAGGTCTTTTTTCCTATCAGGGAAAACTATTGTTTACACCAGGGTCTTTAGCAAATAAAATCAGGAAAATGCACCTTTCAAAAAGTCATGGCAGGGCCGGCTGAGTGGCATGGTGGTTAAGCGCTGGCTTTGGAAGCCAGTGGCCCCAGTTCGGGTCCCACATATGAGGGCCAGTGACACTGCCCTCACAAAAAGAAAACAAAAAAAAGAAGTCATGGCAATATAAAGTGTACTTCAACTATAATTGTTTCAACCAGGGTTAAATGTGTGCTTTATAATGATATCATATTCCTCCCTTCAGGAAAACACACACATACTCTGACTATGAAAGAACTAAAGGACCAGATAGAAGAAAAATATTTATTTGACATAGATAACACCTTTGTGGACAAAATATTGCTTATAAAATTTTTTTTTCGAGATGATTGGTAATATTTTTAGCTCAAGTCTCCTGTAAATTTTGTGGCAGAGAGAGTAACTGATAAGTAAGCATTACAGACTAGCTATTGAGAAATGACTGAGTCCCTTTTTTCCCCATAGGGTGATTATGGGAGAATGAAAGTTTCTTTCCTTGAAGTAGTGATGACAAGGCCTGTGAGTTCTATCCAGAAATCCTTCCGTTACTTACCTTCTGGGGGTAGGTAACAGCCAGAAGAAGTAATCAGTTGTTGTGGATGAGCTGGAAGGAATTTCCTGAACACATGTTTGTTATTAGTCTTAGGTCCGTGTAAATAATCAAACTGGATTTCTCAAGGAGAAAAGTAATCAGCAGAAGTACTATGACTGAGGGTTGAAGAGGGGCCCTGTGAGGCTGACACATCCCCTGAAGCTAGGAAGGTTCTGGGAGTTCTGGTTTCAAGAGCAGCAGAGGCCTGGGCTCCATGGAGTTCAGAGCCTTTGAAGTGGGGGAGCCTTGACGCAATTCGGGCCTGCCTGTGGTAGCTTCTAACAATGGCCACATTCTCCGCACCTCTGGTATCTGAGTCATCTTGAAATGTGACTTTGATGCTCCTCTCATCAAGAAGTCAAAAGTTTATTTCTCCACTTCTTTCTGGCTAATATAATGAATGCAGCAGCAGAAATGCTACACCAGCTGTGAACCTAGGCCCCTAGAGGCCTTGTGTGTTTACGATTTTTCTCTTAGAACCCTGAAAAGCCTCTGCCTATACAGATTCAAGATAGCCTACTAGAAATGAGAGACATATGGCCTAGCCCCTCTCCCATCTCCCTTCTCCCATCCAATAGTCAAACAACCCTAAGAAGCAAAGCCGCTTCGCTGAGTTGTAGCTGACTGCAGAGTTATGTGGGAACCATATGAGACAGAAAGAGTGTCCAACAAACCCCAGTCCCAACTGTCAACCCACAGAACCATGAACTAAGAATGACTGTTGTTTAAATCACTAAGTTTTGAGGTTGTTTATTACAGAGAAAAGCTAACTGTTACACTATGTTTTTTTAGACCTTGGGATTTTGATTAGAATTTCTATGGCTTAGCTTGGTATGGGGAGAATAGTGCAACCTGCCTGCAAATGGGCCATGTTGACCTGAAAAACAGCAACATCAGTGACCATTGAAAATGTCCAACATCTACCATTTTACTGCCCTGCCTCTTCTTTGTGGTTCTTGTGTGATTGATGGAAGAAGAAACCCTTGATGCCATTCCTATCAAATCAGTTGATACTGAACTTTATAATCATCTTAATATATAGAGATTTGGGTGGAGTTTAACTTTAATTAGAAAAATTATGAAACTTTGGTCTGTGATTTAATTATTATGTCACATTTTAAAAATAATGAAATTTAAAATATTTTACAATCCCTTCTTGGAAGAAGAGAGTATTATATACTTCAAGTCTCTTTAGATCTTATACCCTATTTCTCAATCAGCATAGGATAGATAACTATCAGATCACATATCTTTTGGAAGAGGTTTTTGACTTCTGATATAATGTGTGGTCATGTCATGATTTTTTTTTTTTATGTCATGATTTTTGAGAAAATGTTTGGTCAAGTTATGAGACAGAAAATAAATGTTCAAGTCCAATGTATTGATTATAGAAATATATATTTACCAAGAACTCTGTCCTTGATATCATGTGAATTATATATGTATATTAATCCTGGCTCTGTTATTAATTAGTGTGATGTTAATTGAGTTGTTACCAATCTTTGAGGCCTGATTTCTTTATCTTCAAACTCAGAAAGAAGAACTAAATAATCTTTAAGTTCCTTAGAAGGACCCCCAGTCTGTGTCTCATCCTACATTTACAGTTGGATGACCTTCTTACCCAGAGGCATCCTTTACCTTCCATAGAATTTCCTTGAACTGATTACTTTCTTCTATGAATGTTTAAAGCAGTTACTAATGATAAAGGCAGGCAGGCCACTAATCCGGCAGTGCTTTGTGTTGTTTCTGCTGCTGATGTCTTGTTATCTGTTACCTGTTTCTATATCTGGTCTCCTGAACTAGTTTAGAGCCCCCTTGAGGATGAAGACAGAAGTCCTTTATTTTGACTTTCTGTTTTAAATGATACTATGTTAACCTAAAAATAACTCAATGAAAATTATTGATACACATAGCATTGATTATATTAATAAATCATAACATACTTCCAGAATAGTCTTTTTGATATGACATCTATTTTTGGAAGTACACCACAACATAATAAAGATGTAGGTCATATAATGATAATCAGAGCCCTTCAGCATTAGAAGACCTGTGGGGCTTTAGGAAGGTTATTTTACTTTTCTGGCATCTAATTTCTGATCCACAAAGTGGGAGGACTGAACAAGATTGTCTGTAAAATCCCTCCTTTGTGTACTCATCTGTCATGTTTTGAATGCTATAGAAGTTCAGGACATAAATATTTGCAAGAACCTCATTCTTCTTCTTATCTGGACTTGGCTCTAAGATGTAAACTTAGCTTAGAGGTATGGACAGGTAGCTCTAGGCACCCAGCTACTGAAGGCATGAGGCTGACTGTCACAGGGACTGTAGCTGGGTCCAACAGCATGCTCTTCCATCTCACCCCCACACTCAACACACACACACACACACACACACACACACACACACACACTCACTCCCTCACTCACTTGCAAGTCTTCTAAGAGATGCTGCTTAGGGCTACCCCCTTTTCTGTTCAGGTGAGAAGCTCAGAGGTAGAAAGCTTATTATCTCAACTCCAAATAGTTAAGTTGGGCCTTGATTATAAAATTGTTTTCAAAATTTGTAATAGCTTTATAAGAGTAATGATTTTTTATGACAAAAATGACATCTATTTTTGGAAGTACACCACAACGTAATAAAGATGTAGGTCATATAATCTTTACCCAAGTTTACCAATCTAAATCCTGTAGCTGAATAAGTAAGTATTCTGTATGAAATGTGGGGATTATTGTTTAGTATTCTTGTTTTTCTTGTAATTTGTATAATGATAATCTGTTTATTCTAAAACTATCTTCTATGAGCTGGAAACATAATATTAATATATACACCACCAAAAGATCTGAATTTGATACAAAGCTCCTTAATAATTTCTAGTGCATCAAGTGAATCAGTATTTATCTGAAAAGGTTGAAGGTTTTCAAATTTAAGATGTATGAAAAGATATAATAACTCAGTAATTCGAGAAGAGGATTCTACATAGCATCCTTGTACCCAAAGAAAATCAACAACAATGAAGTCCAGCAAAACTTATTTTTAAGACATTGTAAAATATTATTTTGAAACAACATTACCTTTTGTGAGAAAAACTGTGGGCAGCAGACTGAAATTTGGAATCAGATAGCCCTGAGCTTTAAATCCTGGCTCAACATCTTGCTAGCTAGGTGTCTGTAAGCAAAATACTTAACTTCTCTATTAATTTTCTTCCTTGTAAAATAAAGTTGATAACATTACTTTGCAATTTTACTGAGGATAAGATGGAATAATATATACAAAGTGTCTACTACGGAGTAGGTATTGAAGAAAGGGTAGCTATCATTAATAGGATCATATTTATGTTATAGAATGAAAGCATCATTTTTTTCTCATTCAACTGGTGTGCATTTGTTTTTTACAAAGCACCTTATTTACATTGATTATGCATGGGTTTGAAATTCCATGAGCAGGAATGAGTTAAAATGATTTTTTTTCTTTTAATTAAAAAGAAATCAATAGCATCATGGGGATGTTTAATTTCTTCCAAAGGGAACATGAGAAAATCAATAGCATTTCTTGATATGAATGTTGCCCAAAGTTGAAATCAAAGCCAGAGCTAACACAGTGAGTCAGACAGTGCTCAGGTCAAAAAAACTTCCGGCTTCATTGGAAATGGTCCCAGAAATATCTAGGGTTAGACACCCAGCCATACCCATGCACTGTGTATGTGAATAAGGCTTGCCAGAAGGGTAAGTGAATCCCCAGGGGCATCCTTATCTCTTATACCAAATCCCAGTTATTTTATTTTTCAGTGTAAATCAAGGCACAGAGGAAGTAATAGTAATGGAAGCAAATGTCCATTGCTGTTTTTTATTTAACCAACACCATTATTACTAATTACTGCTAAATTAACTATGTTTGTTCTTAGCTCTGCTTTAGCCAGATCAACTATCCCCATTTGACCCTACTTGATAGACTTGTACTGTTTAATAGCGCTGACACAAACATGGACTGATAACAACAAAGTGAATAATAAATAGACTAGATAAATAGAAAAAACCAAGTGAATAACTAGAAAATAAACACAGGGTAGCAAAAAAGCCAATCAGTAATGAATGGTGATTCAGGACAATGAGAAAAAAACTGAAACTAAAGACAAAGATTTAAGAGTTCTCATCTTAGCTATCCCTCTAATGACCTATGTGACCCTGGGTAAGTCACCTTTCTGAACTCCAGGACCTTTCAGCATGCTCTACATTCTAATATGGGGAGGTGCTCATGTTACAGACTCTGACATTCACTGATGCCCTTTGGTTTCTATTAACTGTATTTTACCTTTAAAATGTTTTTCATACCAACCCCAGATTCATATATAAGTGGAGAAGGCTTCACCCTTTCCCTGTTTCCTCAACAAGAGCCAGAGTATTCTTTTGAATAATTCATTGATTTTTAAGGTTTTCATTGCTGTTACCCTTTCCCTGTTTCCTCAACAAGAGCCAGAGTATTCTTTTGAATAATTCATTGATTTTTAAGGTTTTCATTGCTGTTAAATTACAGAGGTTCTTGGGAATGGATACATTTTAAAATAATTAGACATTTATATTTCAGTAAAATTGCAAAGGGGAAAAAGCAGCAATCTCTATCTTATAGTTCCCCTAATCCCTGTGGTAGAGACTACCAACCATCTCCCAATGCCCATTCATCCCTTCTTTGGTAACAGAATTCCTGATTTTCAGCTGGGCATGTGCTCTTCCAAATAAGGACTACATTTCCCAAACTCCCTTGCAACTAGGTCTGATCATAAAATGAACTTCATGGCCCTGTAATGTTTAACGAGGTGGGGAAATGCCTTTCCTCATTAGTTGTTCCTTCTTGCGCCTATCGTATAGGTGTAAGAGCTGGAGTGCCTGCAGTCATTTGGTGACCTTGGAAGTGAAACTCGTACATGATGACCTGATTTCAAGCAAAGCCAAAGCACTCTTATTCTGACTTTAGGGAGATAATTAGCTCCAGCCCACTTTTGTTTGTTTAGTTGATCCCTGACTAACTTTTCTTGCTCCCTCCTCCTGCTTAATTACCCAAAAAAGGTATGAGAACAAGACAGAACTAAGTTCCCAAAAACCTTTTGCAACTCTAACAGTTTTCTTTTTTTTTTTTTACAAGTGAATTTTTGTGGGTTCTTCCACAAATAAGAGACATACTGTAAAACTAAGGAGGCATATGTCATTTTAGTAAAATGTCAAAAAAGGATGCACTTCTCAAAGAATAGTAAATTTGTAACAGTTTAACATTTGTAATATTTAAATATGTTTTGTGGTAGCAGGCTGAATTCTGAGAATTTCAGAAGGTGATATTCGTACAAAAATTACAGGGAATAAAAAATTTACAAAGAAAGACAACTCTTAAGCTGTGAAATTTTTTATTACTAAATGCCAAATAATTATGTACATTTAAGTGTCAGTATTATTTTTGGTGCTTTTCCTGGAAAAAAATTATAAAGAGATGCACCTTTACATAGATCTTTAAAAAAATAGCAGAAGTCTTATTTCTAATAAGCTGCTACTATGAAGCAGACTGATATTGGTGTACTGTTTACCTTTTAATTTTATTTGTTATTAGCTATTTAAAATGCAATTGCTTTAACCATCACATACCCTCAACTATGAGCAGGGCATTTTAAAATGTATTTTCTGAGTAGTTATAAAAACATTTAGGGCCGGCCGAGTGGCGCGGTGGTTAAGCGCTAGCTTGGGAAGCCAGCGGCCCCGGTTCGGGTCCCACATATGAGGGCCAGAGACACTGCCCTCAAAAAAAAAAAAAAATATCTAGGTGATATCGTATTACTTACTGATTGCAAATTAGAAGATAGATCTTGAATTTCTTAAAACTGAAACAAAAACAAAACAAAGCCGTAAAATTAACTGGATGTAGTAGGTTCTCAATACATTGTTGTTGCATTATTCAGTCAATCCATTAAATTGTTAAAGATTGTACCTTTGAAAAACTCTTAAATATACATTCTTTTAAGACAGTGCTTCTTGAATTATGGCAAAGGACCACTTGCATCAAAATTGTAGTGTTTTTAAAAATGCTAATTCCCAGAAGCATCATCACATCTAGTGAATCAGTCTCTATGTGTGCCTTGAGGACATTTATTTAAAACACCCCCATGATAAAAATCAATAAAAGATACGACTTAAATTAAAAATAAAAACCACCCTCCTGAGATTTTTCAAACATATTCAAGTTTCAGAACCTCCGTTTTACTGCCTTGTCTAATGCAATGAAGTTTCAAGCTGATCCAAGTTATTTCTTGCAAGTCTTTGTGCCAATGTGAAGTTCATTCCTTTCCCACTCCACCTCCAGTAATAATCACTTTGACCCCTTGCCAAATGCAGGATCATTACTGGACAGGTTAACGTTTACTCTTAAGGGGAGAGGAATGTCTGTAAATAGGTACCGAGAACATGGGTAGTCACACGTATTAGTCAACTGAGGGGAAACGATAAGTGTAATAAAAGTAGTTTCGAGATTCCAAAACCATTTTTGAACTAGCCTGAGAGGAGTACGATTGTAATGTAAGGAATGGCTCTGTGTGGAAGAAAGGACAGGATAAATTAATAGAGGTCTCCTATCTTATTCTGTGACGGTGCTTCTGGGCTCTGGTGATGAATGTGTTCATTTTATGTGACTTGCTTCGGATAAATAACCCAGTGCCCTATCAGCTCTCTGGCCCAAGACCAGCAGCGGTTTGTGTGCGCGCTAATGACGGTGGAAGGTGCCTGGGGGAGGGTCTGGGAGGGGCTGCCCAGCGTGATCGCGCCCCTGGCACTTCCTAAGAGATTCTCAGCTCTTTCTCTGCAGCTGCCACTTGAAGACTCCATGCTTTGCTTCCCGAGGAAAGAAGCCATCTATCTAAATCAGCTGTGCGCTCCACGTTCCTCGTCTCCCCCTACGCCAGCCGCCACCTCCACCCCTTCCATTGTGTTGTGCGTTTAGCTCCGCTTCCTGCGTAAGACCCTAACCTCATTTGTAGGAGAGATTACTGAGAATTTCGGAACCTCGACTTGCAATGGAGCTGTACGGAAAGGTAAGCAGGAGGGAGTTCCTCGGTATGCCCCGCATGAAACCTCGCTTTGCCCCGCATGAAACCTCGCTTTGAGGACTGCGTGTGTGTGTGTGTTCTTAATACAATTGTGCGAGTCACCCACTTTATGTGTGTGCTATTCATTGTCTTTCTACCCCGTGTTTGTTGAATGAAATTGAAAAACCACCGCACTCTGCCTATTGAGATGTATAAACTTTCCCAATTTGGGATGGGGAGGCGGAGGGCGGCGAGTCCCAGAACCAAGCGCAGGTTTCGTTTGTATTGGTATTTAGCACAAGGTAGTGCGTATCTTAACCGGGGAATCACACTCTAGTTTCGGAAGGCGATAGGTAGGGGAAAAAAAAAAATCCTCCAGCTGAGAAGAGCTGAGGTCACTTTCCCGTGTACTTTGCCCGAAAATGGGCTGAGAGGCTGGGAGCAGTAACAACCAGAAACGATTCCAAAGGAGAAGGGAGGCTCCGAGGCCGAGTCCTACTGGAGGAGGCAGCCTGTTTAAAGGCAGGTTTGCAGGGAGTTGTAGTTTAAGGCTCGCGGGTTTGTAGGAAAGCTCTGGTTGGATCAGACTACAACTCCCAGGAGCGCGCGAGGCTCCTGGCCAGTACGCGTGTGCGGCGCCAGGAGGGGACAGCTCCGGTGCTGATATTGGAGCCGGTTAGCGAAACCTGAGTGCAGAGTGTGGAGCGTGGAGCGCGGGGCTGTGCACGCTTGACCGGGTGCCGGGGCCAGCGCTCTCTTAGGCGGAGAGAAAGGACATTTTGAGAACAATGAGACACGAAGCTCCCATGCAGGTGGGTCTGTACAGAAAGTGTGGATGAAAGCCGAGAGATGCGTTCATCCTCGGTCCAAGCACAAACTGTTTCGGATCTAAAGGAAGGTCCAGGGGGACCACTCACCAAGATGAGACTTTGACTTGGTTCTGGGGACAGAGTTGGGTTCGTCTAAGCTTCGCGGGGCTGTAATTGGGACTGTCTGGGTGAGGGATAGGGGTATTTAATATCTTCCCATGCTCCACAAAGGAGGGTGAGAGTGTCTAAAATGTTAGCCCGAGCAAACAAGTCAGAGGAACAAGCAATCTCTAGAGTATTGGCATAGGTCTTCCCTCCTGGCGCCCCTGGTTTGCGATAGCTGTGCAAAGCACGGACTTCAGGCCAGGTTCTGGGTTTTGAGCTCTCTCCTGGATTCGGGGTATAACGAATCCGCTTGTTTCAGAGCGCGTTATGAAAAAGGAGAAGTCAATGTTAGGGGTCCCCAAAAATCCCCTCTCTTCAATTAGGGCCCTAATAGTGTCAGCGGAAAATAGCAAACACAATAGGGCTTAGCTCATTCTAGAGTTATGTCAGCCCTTTATCTCTGTTCGCACAACTGGTTTACTCCTGCGTCTCAGAGACCGGTCTCTGAGCTTTCCTGAGTGATGTGCCCATTTGTTGTTGTACGTTGCGATTCTTCATTACAATCGTATTCTTAGGTTTGCTTCCTTCCACTCCGGTGCCGGTGCCTAGGCACCTTGATGAAGTTTTGTTTTTAAGTAGAGGTAGATGAGTGATGCTTTCTTCTTTATGTATAACCAGTGAACGCTAAACCTCAGCCTGTGTTTCATTAACCAAGTAGAGTGATCCCGTTGCGTAACAGTAAGGCGTTTTATGAATGGGGCTGAGAGGAGGATGGAACACACCATTTGAAACGTGTTCTCTCTCTTGAGAACCCATCTCTGCTGCCAAATCCAACAATATAAATATTTGACTTTGATTATTGCTTAAACATTTTCTATCGATTTTTTCATGAATCAAGGACTTCAAACATATGCATCTATGTACTTTTAATCTATTTTATGGGTTATGTATATTAAGATATACACTGGACTGTTAAATGAAAAAAAATCTGCAGAACATAATTGTTTGTTGAAGGATTAGATAATGGAAGCCCTCAAATTACCTTATGAGTTATTGAAAATTCGATTTGTTCCAGAGAACAGTGGCCCCATTGTGTGTATTCTAATACCTCTGTTTGTGACTTAGCTTTATTACAGACCTGATGTGAAAAGAATCTGGACAGACAATAAAGGTACAGGCTGTTGCAATCAAGATATATTGGCTTGTGATAATTTTCCATTGCTGGAGGTACTGCCAGGAGCCAACTGACTAAATTAATCATATTTGATTATAAGTAAACATTGACCACAGACTTTAAAAGTAGATTGTTAGTATTTAAGCCAATCCCATATGTGCACTGAAGTCTTTCTGTCAAAATAAATTACTAAAATATTAACCACACTAAATCTTTATTTTTTTATTTTTTTCACACAAGAGTTGCTTGGAATGTTCAGTAGGGTCATTAAAATGTTACAGAACTGTATGAAATTAATGCCTTAGGAAATATTTTAAATTATTTCATATTAACTATTTAGTAGGAACTGTAATTCCCTATTTTAGTCAGAATTTTATGGAAGAATTAATATAAAAATAGATAATACAATTAACTTGCTTATGGATGGAGTTATTTTAATACTTTGTGTACTTTATTCCTTGGACTAGATTTTTGAAATTTAAAAATTTAAGTGCCCAAATGCTTTCATGGATAACATGTGCATTTTAAGAGATCAAAGACTATTTTCTGTGGTATATTTAATTAAAGCACATTCATTCATTCAGTTTAACGAGTATATTGTTGTTATAGTGACCCTCTTTATTAGCATCAGGTTTTCAAACATATAAAATGATAGGAAGAATTGAAACTGTAGACATGCTTTATATAATTTTGTAAATGGCAAGTGATGTCTTAGCACCCATACTTTTGAATCATAACAACATTCCAGGTGACTTTGATATGACAAAATGCAACAAGATGAATAGTTGACAATTTGAAAAACGGAAATGTATCATCATTTTAAATAATAGCCCCAGAAGTTTACTTAGGTTTTTGAAAAATGAGTGACAAGCAAAACCTCATACTATAGTTGCATCATCTTAAGAGGTTCTTTCCCCATTAAAAATATTTAGTTCATTTGTTGATGTGAAACAAAACAAGCTCTTTAACTATTGATTTGCTAATTTATTTGTGCATTTTATTAAATCAAAGAAGTCTTTTTAAAAATAATATAATGTTTTTTAAAAAGCATTTGATGTGTTCTGGTCAAGATAGTTGTCTTTGATAAATGCTTATTTTCTGAAGGATATGACTCGCTGAGTTGATGCAAAATGAGGGATAATAATTGATTTTTATAGTAACTATTAAAATAATATACCACAATAGTCTTTGATACATGTATTTTGTTTGTAACTCAATAACTAGGAATAGCATTTGGTAAGTGTTCCAAATGATGGGTTAGAATTTTAATGCAGGAGGTGGTCATTTTATGCTTTCTCATTCAGTGCATCCATAAATCCTGAGGGCCAAATGAAATGTGGAATAGCACTGCTCATGACTTGAGGGAAAGACTCTGATGAACAAATTGTCATTTGATTCAGCAGCCAGACTGAACAGATTTCATTGTATCTAGTGCATTGTCTGTGCCAAGCACTGTGCCTTGCATTCAGGTGTGTGTGTGTGTGTGTGTGTGTGTGTGTGTGTGTGTGTGTGTGTGTAAACTATAAAAACGGTCCTAGAGGTCACCATTTTTAATTACAGGCAAGGTAACTGGAGCTCATTAAGATTAAATACCATATATTAACATGTATCACGCACACTTTTTTGCCCAAATTTGTGAGGGTAAAATAAGGATGCACATTATATATGGGTAGTACTAATTCTGTATCTGTATAAATGTTTTTAATTCTTTTAGTTATGCTTATGAGTTAAAAGTGTAACTCTAGATTGATTAATAACGATCAATATCCATATGCAAAATAATACCCTGGAATATGACTATTGGTTTTATTGAACTTACGTTGAACCTGCAACAACAAAGAGTTCTTGGCCTTGTATGATAGGTAAATATCGTAAATTTGTTACCGGTACATAACATTTCTTGTACCTATAACTGTTCTTGTGTTTTCTAATTATTTGTTACATAAAATTTCTTGTACCATGATATGTTAAAAAAAATGCTAAAATTCCTTTATAATACAAAAAACAAGTTCTTAAATGTAACCAAATAAAAATTTGAATTAAAAAATTTAAAGATTTTTTTCCTGAAAGTTTGGGCCAAAAACGTGGGTGCACATTATACACAGCAAAATACTGTAACTTTCCCAACATGGTAGATTCAATATTCTGCCAGTCTCTGTTTAGAAAGCCTGTGTTCTTTCATCTATTCTTTGGGGTTCCTCAAGAAGACACAAAAGTTGGTGTGAAGAGTGAGACCACTATTGATATAAATTGATCCATTCATTTGTTTCAGAAGGGAAAAAAATGTCTTCTGTTTATAAAACAAACTTGTGTGAATTAACCCAAATATTAGAGAAAGGACAGTGTTTTAAAAATGGCTTGCTTTGTGTCTCTTGGATTTGAACTGTTTAGCAGGTTTACTCTTGCAGAACCAAAGTGGAATCCATTGCCTCTGATTAAATCCTTAATTATCAGTGTTGTTATCCACAAGCTTTTGGGTCATCTCATAAGTGCAGAGCCTCATGAATACTTGGGAAACTTAAAAAAAACAAAAACAAAACAACAAAGCAAACAAACAAAAAAACATCTACCCAAAGTATGGAGCAGAGTGCCAAAAAACAAAAAAAGGGTTGGTTGGCTAAAAATGAGGCGAATTGAAGAAAGAATATAGATGTAGGCTGAAGATAAAGTTGAGGTGAAAACCATAATGGATGTTAAATACAGCCATGCTGTACCAGTGTACAAAAACAACTTACAAGGAAGTGAAGTCTAAATATCGTTTTCGTTTGACTATGTATATGGCATTCTTGCATTTCATTATTGTTGAATTTCTGAAAATATCCAGCCACAATGATGGACCCTTTATCTTTATAAGAAATGCCAATTGAGTTCTCATCCCTTAAAGAAACAGAAAACTCCTGGTTGACACTGGAAGAACAAGAAATTCTTTCCTACTCCATTTGAGCAAATGTCTGAAGTATCCACTTTTCTAGTGTAAAGGAAAGTGAACAATAGAGAAGGGAATTAACCTATAACAAAAATAAACTTCTGTGGTGTAAAAATGATATTCCACTTCCACTTTTTCATTTGAAGAAGTTGTAGATTTATTACATGTGTAGCCACAATTTTCTCCTGCCATTTTAAGCTTATATCAGAACTAGAAATTCCTTTCCTGACCATCATATTCCAAGAAGGAGCTATAATTTATATGCTAAGGAATGGCTTTTCCTGAAATTGTTCTTACAGCAAGGGCCACTCAACTTATTGAGTATAAACAGTTGTGCCACCTGAAAAAGTGTTGCATAGGTTAAACCGTTTTTCCTTTTTTCATTCATTTCTTGGGTTTAGAGGTTCTAGAGGGGCTGTCTTAGTACATCACATTTTATTACCACAGGTACTATGATCTGTGAAGTTTAAATCTTTTAGATTTATTTGGAATTAAATAGATTTTTAGCATTTTTCATTAGTTTATTGAAAGTTTTTGAGATATTTATATACATTGAAATGCATAAACCTTGAGTGAATAGTTTGATGAATTTTAATAAATGGATGCACCGTTGAAAAACACACCACTATAAAGATATAGAACATTTCCAATCAACCTCAAAAGTTCCTTCATTCATGCTCTTTTTCCTGTTTACCCACTGACAAAAAGGAAGTCCTAACTTTTTTCATCATAAATCAGTTTTATTTATTCTAGAACTTAATACAGTTATGTAAAATATACAATATGAACATTCTGTACAACATATACCATGTACTCTTGAATCTAGCTTATTTTGCTTATAATAATGTATAGAAGGTTCATCCATTTTTTGTATTTATTAATAACTCATTCCATTTTATTGATACATATTATACTGTTGTGTCAGTCTACAATTTTCTTTAAATCCATTTTCCTGTTGATGGAGTTTGATGTAGTTTTCCATTTGAGACCATTTTGATGAAGGCTGTAAACATTATCATATTTGTGTTTTTATAATAGTATCTGTTCATTTCTCTTGGGTAAATACCTAGAAGTAGAATTGCTGAGATAAAGGGTAAATATATATTTAACTTTTAAGAAACTGAAATCTTTAGTCAGTGGCAGAACCATTTCACATTCTCACCAGCAGTGTATGAGCATTCCAGTGGCTCCACATCCTCAACAATGTATGGTGTCAGTGGCCTTTCTAATTTTTGCGACTTTAATGGGTATTTTATGGTATTTCACTTGATGACAAGTGATGGTTAGCATATTTTCATCTGCTTACTGGTGATTTGTATATCTTCCTTTGTATCTGTTTAGCCTTTTGTCCATTATGGGGGCTGTCTTTTTATTGTTTAGTTGCAGGAGATCTTTATATAATTTTGCAACTAGTTCTTTAAATATATTTAAAAATATTTTCTGCCTGTCTGTGGCTCTAATACTCATACTCTTAGTAGTGGCTTTTGATGTTTTTTTTTTTATTTTTTTATATGAAATCTAGGTTATTAAGTATAGATGTAAGCTGTATCTGGACTCTAGGGTCCCTCTGTTCTGTTTGTCTTGACTGTGTCCTGAGATCTTGCGACATTTATTTATTATTTCTGGTAGTATTTTGGTTTTGTTTTAGATTTATTTTAGACTCTTTAAAGATTTTTGTATAATCATATCATTTGCAAATAGGAGCAGTTTTCTTCTTCCTTTCCAATGACCTCCTTGTGTGTGTGTGTGTGTGTGTGTGTGTGTGTGTGTGTGTGTGTTCTATATCTTATTGCACATGATGGGGCACCCAGTACAATGTTGGGTAGAAGTTATGAGCAGGCATCCTTATCTTTGTCCAAAGCTTAGGAGGAAAGCCTTTCATCTTTAATGAGTAAGTGTATGGTAAGCTGTAGTTGTTTTGCTGTTATTGCTTTGTTTAGATACCCTAAACAATTTCCTCAATATGATATTTATTGAGGAAACTTCTTTGGTTCCTAGTTTGCTGAGGGTATTTGTTTTTAACATAAATGGGTGGTGAATTTTGTCAAATATTTTTTCTGCACCTATTGGGGTGATCATATGATTTATCTCCTTTATTCTGTTGAATTATATTGATTAATTGAGGGTTTTTTTGCATTTAAGTTCATGGATTTTGGTCTCTGATTTTCTGTTGTTTTTTTTTTTTAGCTGAGCCATCCTGCCATCTGTTGGCACCTCAGCAGCAGCTCAGCTCGGGCTGGGCATCGAACTGCTGTTGCTCAGAGCTCAGCTCGCACTCTTGAGCGAGCTCTTAACCAACTGAGCCACACGGCCAGCCCAGTCTCTGATTTTCTTTTAATGTCTTTATGAGGTTGTAATATTGCAGTTATGAAGGCCTTAAAAAACAAGGTGAATGTTCTTCTCCCCTCTGTTTTCTGAGTGATTTTGGTATGGAAGATTGATATATTTTGGTCCTTAAAGTGTTTAATACAGTTTAGCAATGAAGCCATTGGAGGCTGGAGTTTTATTTGTGGAAAAAAAATAAACAAATTCAACTTTTTTTAATATACATGTATCTCTACATGTCATCCAACTCTCTATCCAGTGTATCTACTTCTACCTACCTACCCACCTACCTACCTGCCTGCCTACCTACCTACCTACCTACCTACCTACTTACCTACCCATCTTCTCTCTCTCTCTCTCTCTCTCTCTCTCTCTCTCTCTCTCTCTGTTTATCTATCATCTATCATCTCTCTTTAGTATACTGTGGTAGGCAGCCTACCTACCTACCTACCTACCTACTTACCTACCCATCTTCTCTCTCTCTCTCTCTCTCTCTCTCTCTCTCTCTCTCTCTCTGTTTATCTATCATCTATCATCTCTCTTTAGTATACTGTGGTAGGCAGAATAGCAACCCTTTCACACACAAAAAAATGCATGTGCCCTAGTCCCTGGAACACTTGAATAAATTAATTTACATAACAAAGGGGACTTTACAAATGAAGTTAAAATTGTGGACTTTAAAATAGGCAGATTGACTTGGATTCTTAGGTGGGTTAAATCTAATCCCATGACCCTTAGAAGCAGAGAACTTTCTCTTGCTGGATTCAGAGAGATGTGCTGAAGGGGAGTTCAAAGATTTAAAGCATGAGGATTGTTGGATTGAAGATGAAGTAGGCTATATGTCAAGGAAATAGGGACCTCATTCCTACAACCAACCACAAGCAACTGAATTCTGCCAACAACCGGAAAGAGCTTGGAAGTGGAATCTTCCCCAGAGCCTCTAGATAGGAACCTACCCCAGCAAACACATTGATTTCATCCTTGTAATTAATTCCTGAGCAGACAGAGCAGAGAGCCCAATTAGGTCACACTTTGTCCAGGCTTCTGACTCAATAAATAATAATTGGGTGCTATTTTAAACATCCATTATAGTAGCAACGGAAAACTAATTATATAACATTTTCTATTTCATCTTGGGTCAATTTTGGTAAACTATATTTTCACCTAATGTTTCATTTTGTTGATATAAAGTTGCTCAAAATATTTTTGTTATCCTTTAATTTCTCTAGGATCTGTAACAATATCACCTCTTTCATTCTATTATTGATAACTTGCATTCTCTCTCTCTCTCTCTCTGTCTCTGTCTTTCTCTCTCTCCAGCCTCCTGTCTCACAGATGTTTATCAATATTATTGTCTTCAGATAACCAACTTTTGCCTTTGTAAACTTTACTGTTGTTTATTTTATATTTTATTTATTTGGGCTTTTAAAAAATACCTGTATTTTTTAATACAGTTATTAGCTTGAGAATACAGTTTAATAGCTTGAGAACCTTTTCTTCCTCAAGCTTCTTACAGTAGAAATTTCAATCACTGAGTTTGAGTATGTTTTTCTTTAGTAAACACAAGCATTTAAAATGATAAATCTCCCTCTCAGTACTACGTTAGTTGATGCCCACAAATTTCTGAGTGTAGTATTTTCATTATGTTTTATTTCAAACTATTTGCTCCTTTCCTTGTGATGTTTTCCTTAATTCATAGGTTTAAAAGTGTGTTGTTTAGTTTTCAAATACCTGTGTTTTCCAGATATTTTATTGAAATTGATGTCCAATTAAATTCTGTTGCTACCAAATAACATATTCTTTAAGATTTCAATCTTCTGAAAAATATTAGACTTATTTTTAGGCCATCATGTAGTTTAGCTTCATGAATGTTCCATGTGCACGTGCATGCTGTATGCTGTAGTTGTGAGGTGCAGGGTCTAATTAATGTCAATTAGGTCATGGTGTTGCTAAGATCATCTATATGCTTATTGATTTTTGGTCTAGTTATATCAATTACTGGGAAAAGGTTTTAAAATTTCCAACTATGGTTGTCAATTTATCTACTTCTTTTAGTTCTTTCAGTTTTTGCTTCAAATGTTTTGAACTTATCAGGTACCTACACGTTTATAATTGTTGTGTCTTTCCGAAACATTTTTCTTTCTGTTACTATGAAATGTTCCTTTTTATCTCTGGCAATACTTCTTATCTTGAAATCTATGAGTAGTTAGTCTGATACTAATACAGACACTCTTGCTTTCTTAATAATAGTGTTTTCATGGTGTTATATATATATAATTGTATATATAATATAGGCATATATATATATATATATACACATTTTTACTTTCAAATTATATGTGCTTTTATATTTGAAGTGTGAATCTTGTGGTCAGAATATAATTGGGCCTTACATTTTTAATCCAGTTGGGAAAATTTATGCTTTTTAATTGGAATTTTCATTCCTTTTCATATGTCTCACTTATCAATATGGTTGACTTTAAACCTACTTTTTTGCTCTTTGCTTTTATTTGTCCTATCTTTTTTGTTCCTCTGTTTCCTCCTTCCTGCCTTCTTTTACTTAAAATACTTTCAAGTATTTCATTTTAATTCTTCTGTTGGCTTTTTTAACTATACACTCTGCATTTTTTCATTTTTATTCTAAGGATTGTAATATGTATCTTCAGCTTGTTATATAATCTACTTAATATTGTATTACTTCACATAAATATAGTAACTTTATTTACCACATTCTTTGTGAAATTGTTTGCATATATGTTACATCTGCATTTGTTATAAACCCCCAATACAATTTTATAATTTTAGCTTTCAGCAAAACATGTATTTTTTTTTTAATGAAGAGGAGAAAAGAAAAACATATGTATATTTTTATGTTTCCCCACTACCTATTTGTCATTTCTGGTTCTCTTTCTGTAGATATGAGTTTCTATCTGCTGTCATTTTCCTTCAGTCTGAATAACTTCCTTTAATATTTCCTGTAGTACAGATATTTTATCAACAAATTCTCTGTTTTTGTTCATCTGATAATTTTTTTTTAAATTTTGCCTTTATTTTTTAATGATAATTTTGCTGCATATAAATTGTTTGTTATTTTTTTCTTTCAGTACTTTGTTTCATTTTCTGTGACCTATATTATAATGTAAAGCCAATTTTTCCTCCCATTATTATGTCCTTGTATGTAATATGTTACTTTTTCTGTTTTCTGGATTTTCTATTTACCTTTGAATCTGAACACTTTGACTGTGATGTGCCTAAATGTAGCTTTCTTTATATTTAGTCAGCTTTAGGGTTTGAATGAACTTATAAGACATGTTAAGTTTATGCTTTTCACCACATTTGGAAAACACATAGCTATTATATCTTCAAATATTTTCCACCCCATTATCCCTTTCCTTTTTCTCCTGAGGATCCAATTACATTTTTGTTAGACTTCAGATACTGTTCCACAAATCACCAAGGCTCTGCTCATTTTTCTTTATTTCTTTTCCTTCTCTTTGTCAGTTGTACAATTTCTATTGATTTATCTTCAAGTTCATTGACTCTTTCTTCTGCCATCTGCAGCTTTTTGTTAAGCTCAGTGAGGCATTGTTTATTTCAGTTATTGTACTTTTCCTTTGAGGTTCAATGTTGGCTTCATTTTACACTAGAATCATGTTTTGTTGCCAAGTAAAGATAGATGCACTCTCTTGGGATGAGATATTTAAATATTGGAAAAATGTAATTGAATTCATTTACAGTATCGTGAAGAACCAAGAAAGCACAGTGAGCTTCTTATAGAA
Organism: Aselliscus stoliczkanus; assembly: GCA_033961575.1. Taxonomy (NCBI): domain Eukaryota; kingdom Metazoa; phylum Chordata; class Mammalia; order Chiroptera; family Hipposideridae; genus Aselliscus; species Aselliscus stoliczkanus. The sequence goes on along the minus strand of CM066728.1, from coordinate 76,177,034 downwards.
AAAAGGGACATAGCCTACAGTCTTACCACCCTGAACGCTCTTGAACTCATCTGATTTCAGGTTAGTAGTTGGATGAGAGAAAAGGTGATACAGAAATCTAAATAATAATATTAGTTCTTTCATTATACCTTATACATTTCTGGGGGGAAAGATTTATGTTTACATTTCAATTTCTGTCATTTAACTGTATTTCTATGATTAGTATTATTATTTTTTTAATTGAGAAAAAGATTTATTGCTTAAGTTCCAACTTAAATATCACATTCTTAACCATACATGCATGGTTTATAAAGAAAAGTGCTTGTTTTATGGTTTCAGAAAAGGAGCACAGAGTCCTTTTGGACACTGCGAAGAAAATTCGTCTTAATATTGTCACATGCTCTGCAGTAGGAATGTTTAGCAACAAAAACCTTCCAGGTAAAGGTGGTTCTAAACAACTTCTTTCTTCTTACCTTGAAATTTGATTATTAGAAGAACCTAAGTCTTGAGAACAGGCTATCATATTTGCTTTCAAGTCTCTCAAAAATAAATTTCTTCAGATATATAAATGTTTGATTTAATTAACATTACCCATTAACGTTAGAAAATTTTTCAGTGCATACACAGGATTAGAAAACACAAAATGGCAATGAGAGGAGAAGTGGTACAAACCAAGGGAAATATAAGAAGAAACAGGGAGGGAATAAAGGAGACAACTACTCTCCCAAGAGTCTGGGTAAAATTGAACATCATCACACACAATGAACAACATGAGTGAGCTTCATAAATTTATGCACAGTGGAATTGTTTTAATTAACAAATACTGGCAAAAAGGAAGACGAGATTACATTTGTGTGACCTGATCATTGTGATTTCACCACTCTCAGTGGAAAACGAAGCTAATGGCTCTCTGGGAAGAACAGCAATTGTTTTTCCCCATTTTGAGGAGGGCAGATGTGCCCTTACATTACACATTATTTGCAAAATTCGTATGTCTCATAGGCTCTCCCATCTCTGCTTCCCTCAGATGGGCTTCTGGGTTGCAGAGATATTTTTCACATTCCCATTATGGCCATAATGTCACTACCCACAGTGCTGGTGACACCAAAACAACCAAGCCTATAGATCAGCTTGTTGCCTCTTTTACTCTGCAAGGGCCTGGGTAGATTTTGGCTTCCATAGATATTCCCAGTTACAGGCATACAACCTTCATAAAGCCTTCAAAGGATCTTCAATATGATTATGTTTTTTGATGCTATAATTTTTCTTTGTGCTTTTCAAATAAAATTGTGGGTGTCATGACACTTTAAAGAATTTGGATAAGGTGAAAAATCATAGAAATAAAATGATTTTGGCAGTAACTTTCTTTTGCCAACTAGTATATTCTTTAACAGCTTTAAGTCTGCAGACACAAGGTCCTTTTCAAACACCAACATGTTTCAGATTGGTTTGAAGCATTATGTCAGTTTTATTAGGGTCATGAAATATTTTTCTGTCCACTTAAACCATAAGGGTGAATGTTGTAGGTCTTCAGTCACCTAGTGAACGGTAACAAGACAAGGTCGATAGCTTCCTGATGTGCTCTCTCCAGTAGGCTGATTGGATTGGCTCTAGTGCTAAGAATTTAGGTTAGCAAGCCAGGAGTCTCATTCTATGCCAATTTTGCCTTCCTACTGAGAAAAACCTGGCATCATAGTCTCTTTGCTCCTGCACTCTGAGCTTTTTATGGTCTGAAAACCCAAATCATAATGGAATTTTAAGAGGGGAGGCATTGAGCCCCTCATTAGCCTGGCTGTTTTTAGTTTCGCTCATCAAGGGTGCTTACTTATTAGTCATCTAGTGGCTCTGAGACATATCTGAGTCTCATCAACTAGAGAAACTTGCAAGCCAACACTCATAAATAATTTCTGTTCAAATGGCCATAGCTTGAGGAGCCTGAAAGAGTTTGAAGAAAGAATGTGTTAAGTGTCAGTTAGCAAACTATGATTCTCAGGGGACATCTATGGTGTTAGCAATAAAAGATGTTTTTTTTCATTTGAACGTTTGATTCATTGAACACCTGCCTGTGTGGTAGGGCTGATGTGAAGGGACAACAGAAACACAGTGCACCTGTGTATGTGAACATTCTTTTATAAGTATGCATGGGCGGGCTTGGGCTTTGTAGTAAATCATAGTAGTTTTTGAATGAAAAGAAAGGATGATTACAGCTAGAAAATGGCTCTGTCAGTCATTATAACTGGTGGACCTGCACAGTCTGGAAACTTAAATATGTAGACTCCTAACCCACCAATTTCCTCAGGAATGGTCCACATAGTCCCTTGGTTTCTTGAGTGTATAGACAATAGGGTCATTTGCTTCTACATATGATCTACCTCGATGAATGGGATAAGGGAAGAAAAATGTCAAGATTTGGAAGGAATCTTTAGAGCAAGTCTCCAGAAGCATTTTTCAAGGACTTGCATATTTTGAAATAACATTTAATCTTTTAAAAATGTTTACTACTTTTTAAATGTTTAATGATGAAAATTTCTTGGGAAACATACTTTTATTAAAATGTAGATTTTTTTTTATCCCTCAGTGAGAATTTTTTGAGTATTTTACTAAGTATTTTTTTTTTTTTGTAAACGTACTCTTTTTTAATTTTAATTAGTTTCAGGTGTACAACACAGTGCAATAGTTATACATTTTACCCCTCAAAGTGACAACCCCCCACCCCCAATTCGCCACCCCACTCCCCCCCACCATATCATATATCTATTACTCTTCCTCTGACTCTCTTCCACAGTATAATCCGCATCCCGTGACTATCTATATATATTCAATTACATTAGGTATACCACCTCTGCTTTAGTTATACAGTGCAGTGATCAAACCTCTACTCCATCCATGAAATCGTCTCCCTAATAAGACCTATGACCATCTGACGTTCCACAGAATATTTACAACATTATTAATTATATTCCCCAAACTGTTTTTCATATCCCAGTGGCAATATTGTAGTTGCCTATTTTTGCAGTCTAATCCCTTCCCCTTCTCCCTCATCCCCATCCCCCTCCCAATTAGCAACCCTGATTTTTCCTCTATATCTATGAGACAGTTTCTGTTTATGTTGCTCATTCATAGTTTTTCAGATTCCACATATGAGTGAGAGCATATGGTATTTGTCTTTCTCTAAGTATTTTTAAGAAAGGTTTTCTCTTATACCGAATAATAGTGAGCATGTCTAATATGTTTAATTTTTATTTCCTTGTCAGGAAGAGATAATCTTGCAAGAGATATTCTTCCTTTTGTGGTTTCAATTTGGACACAGCCTCCTGTAGCTGTTGGGTGCTTTCTTATGGAGTCAGGGGAAATAAAGTCTAATTGTGTGTTATTTTTTAAAATAATTGATGGAGAAAGTCAAGGCCTCCTTCTACAGAGCTGAGCAGAGTAGAGGTGGATATGCTCTGGGAAAGCAATTACTGCAGGTCGTACCTCCTCACAATAAGTTGTTTCACCAGGTCTCAGATGGTTCTGGCTCTTACCAGGGCAGAGATAACACATTTCTTAGAACCCAGCTTGCCTGGGCAGGTTGGGCATTCTAGGGTATAGATCCTCTCTGCAGAGTCATCATTATGGTGATGCGATTTACTCTCACTAGCTTCCGAAGGGGTGTCAGTAAAGACAGCAGCTGGCAGAGAGCACTAGCATTCCATTTCCACATCCTGTGGACATAGGCGTAAGTGTCAGATTGCTCAGTGGTGCCTTACATATCTCTCTGTGGCCTTGACAATGTACACCCACCTTGGTTTCCATATAGACATTTGGTTATACTGTGAATTCCAAAGCTGGCTGATCAGAAGAATCACCTGCCCCTGCCTTGCATACTGGAATTATGCAGAATTCAGGTGGAGTTCCCAGATTTGGAAATCTTGGACCTAGTGTCCCCCACAAGGATTTAGTTTTGTATTCCTGAATGAAAGTGAGAGGGCAAGTATTAGAGATCAGCGTCTGGTGTTTCTTGCTACCAAGAAATGAAAAGAAGGCTTATATACATTTTATCCATATCCATGAGAAAAGTTTTAAAGGATTCTTTACATTTATTGCTAAGAGGGATGCCCTTTCGATTTTTAAGATTTTACTGGGGAATTGGGGGAGGGAAACAGCTTTGGGGAATCGGGGAATGGGAACAGACAAGTTGCTGTCCTTTTGTTCCTCAGTCTAGTTGTGGAGGATGTTGCTTCACTGGCCCATGTTGGTATTGTCATTATGCTCTTCCCTGATAAGGCAGATCAGTAGCTGGCCTCTGGAAGGCCGCTCATGGCGGCTTTTGGCAGTTCACACTGGCTCTTGGCCGCTCACACTGGCTGCCAGCCACTCACTGTAGCTTATGGCAGCCCACTGCAGCAGGGGCTGCAGCCTACACTGCCACCGGCTACTCACAGCAGCACAGCTCCAGGTGGAGCTGTTGTTCACCATTTTAGCTGTAGAGGGCAGTGTCACTGGCCCTCATATATGGGATCCGAACCAGGGCCTCTGGCTTCCCAAGCCAGCTCATAACCAACGTGCAACTCGGCCAGCCTGGCCCTTTCTATTTTATAAATTGACATCTGCATATAGGAAGTGTGAATGTCCAAAATGATTTTTTAAAAATATTTTAAACTTAATTTTGTTTGAATACAATTGTATATGGGGAAGAGTGTTGCTTGGCTGTGGAGGTCAGGAAGGGGTGTGGGGCTTGGACTTGCAACCAGTTCTGTTTGCATGCCCTGGTCACACCCAGGGTGATCAACCATCCCAGCTGGCTGGTTTTAGCCCTGACAGTCTTGCTGTGTCCCACGAAACCCCTCAGTCCCAGGCAAACCAGGAGAGGTGGTCATGTAGCCACACTCCATAATCAAGACATCCAGCATCTCCAATTACAAGGCCGCCCAGGGTTTGCAAGGTAAGGGTTATAGTAAACTTCTCGAGCAGGCCAAGGATTCCCTTCCTCCAGTCAGTCACTGCCAAATCTCAGTTTTTTGTTGTTCTCTTTTTTATACTTCTCTTTGTCTATATGGAATTTTTTGAGAACACCCTTTGCAATTATTTTAGAGAGGTTTTGGGAAAGGATGGAGATAACCACCAAGATAATATGTATTTAGTCATTATATATACTATTTTATATGTATACATGGAAATCTTTTAACGATTTCTCACCTTGAAATAATGATACTGTGGACTTTAAAAACATCATTTTTGTTGAGATATAATTGACATATAACATTGTGTAAGTTTAATGTACAACTTGTTAACTTGATACATTTATATATTACAATATGATTACCATAGTGTTAGCTAACATCTCACATAATTATCATTTATTTTGTATGATAGGGACAATTAAGATTCAGTCTCTTAACAACTTTTAAGTTTCTTATACAGTATTGTTGTCTATAATGATATTGTGGACTTGAATGGTTTATCAAACTCAGTATCAGAAAGTAGGTTCAACTTCACCTAAAACCAACTCAAAGGCCATGTGAAAGGAATGTCCCCATAATTACTGCTAAGTTGCTGGAGCTGCCTTTCTCATGCTTTTCTTACCAGGTATTACCAAAATTCTGCCCCCTTTTTAGTCCAGACATAAAACTCAGCCCTTTTCCAATTTCTATAAAAGTCCACTCACACCCAAGGGTTTCATGAGTTTAGTAACTCTTCAGAAGTTTCTGGGTGGCAGGTAGTGCCGCAGGACAGGTCGTATCTCAGGGTATACGGCTGCTGGTCACATTCCACCCTCCAATAGACGGTCCAGACCACAGAACACGTCGATCTGAACATGGGTTCCTCAGGATCTCAGTTTCTATCCTGAGAGGTATTTTGATGAATGTTCTTTGTTCCATTTCATACTTGAAATGAGAGAATAATTATAAAGTGTTTATTACAGTAATTATGAAACTCTAGAGTGGAAGTGTTGGGAGCCACAACCTCTTGCCCTCTAAAGTTAGGAAAAGTTAGCATATTCTATAAAATCTACCATCTCCATTTCAGGGAGTAGTATTACTGGGAGTTGGCAAAGAAAGTGCATGGCTTGTGTATCAGTTTAGTGCAACAAGAAGAATAACGGAGATGAGGCTAGAAGCTGTAATCAAGGACTTAACACATGCCGACAATTTTACTTTGATGATCCCACTCTTATTTCTATTTTACAGATGAGGAAATTGCAGCTTAGGATAATTAAAGTTAACACCAAACCAAACCCATGCCTGAGTTTGCAGAACTAACAGACAGACCTAGGATCCTTCTCAGGCAGCCTGACCATGGAGCGTGTGTTCTTTACCCGTATTTGCATCACACAAGAATGGAGGGGGAATGTGCTTATTCACAGACGTGTCTACATGCACATAATTTCAGAGCTGCTAGGAAGGAAGTGGAATGCTGTTCCTCTACCTCTCTTCACACTGTAGTTTATAAGGCCTGGACTAATAGCAGCTAGGGACCCATTGGCATCCCAGGGCTGCGGTAATGACCTGCTGGCTTCAACATCTGTGAGGATGAGCAGAACCAAGGCTCTGCTTCTTTGCAACTGTCAGGATTGCGTCATAGGAGTGCAGAGAGCTCTGGCAGCCACTCTGTTTTTCTTCCCAGCGGACCTTGTTTACACTCTTCCCTCTGTGGCCTGGACCTCCCCTCTATAGCCCTGTACAGGCTTCCTCCCTCTGGGAACCCTCGGTAACCACACCAGGAGTCAACTAGTGTGGGCGGAGAACACTGGTCTCTGATACTCATGGGAACTGTTTTTACATGGTTTGATAAACTTCATTTCCTTTTTCTTGACACTGTAGCCATGTAGATAGATAGATAGATAGATAGATAGATAGATAGATAGATAGATAGATGATAGATAGATCTCAAAGGGGATTAAAAAACCACTGTAATGAATTTTTAAATAACAGATTTAGGTCATGCATCTGCATAACAAAAGAATGGAGATTTTCTAGAAGCAAAGAGAAGAATCACCCTTCCCTCTTCCAATACTCTCCTCTGTAATTGGAGTTCAAGGCTTGTTAGTTTGGTGGAGGGAAGAGTGAACTATCTGAGTGTGCATGTCCATAACCCTGTAAGAACACATGTGGTCCATGTAACGAGAGCTCAGTACAGGCTGAGAGAAATCAAGATGACCTATTGAGAAACAAGGACACCCGCACTTCAGTTTCCTTGAAAATCCCCAAATTTCATCCTTTAAATGGGGAAAATGACTTTGGGTTTCCTGTCTCGTGTATAAGGAGCTTGGATATTGTCATTTCCATCGTCACTCAAACAAAGAAGTCGAAAATTAACTCTTCTTAGATTTGAGAATTGAGGTACAGGGAAAACTGCTGCCCCCAAATTGGAGAGACAGACAGGCAGATATAGAGAATTGCAACTCACTGGAAGAGACACCTCCATGGGAATGTGTAGTGGGGTAGGAAAACCTGAACTGTAATTGATGAATTGTTGGAGGTTCCATGTAAACAAGTCTAAAGAGATAAAAACTCCCAGTTTACGGGGGACCCCACAGTTTTGTGAATTTTACCTTCAGGAGCCCTATCAAGTTCTCACAGTGAAGCCTGGAGAAAAGTCCCCTTGTGCATCTCGCTGGGGGAGGGAAAAGTAGCCATTTGAAACACTCTCATCTAACGTGGGAGTGCTAAGAGTTCCATCATGATGTCTGCGGACAGTGAAAGGGTTAGGTGTGATAATGTAATGCACACAGGACAGTGCCTGTAAGAGCTGTTGTTGCAGTTATTTTACCATTTGACTGTACATAAGCTGTGGGTTAGCCACACCCACCAAAGAAGCTATGTATGAGATGGAGATTCAGAGACAGGTGGAAAGGAGTTCTGGGAGATTTAGGTTAATGAGGACATTTAAGACATGGCCACCTGTCTCTTGGAAGCATTACCACAATTTGGCATGCCATCATATACATTCTCCTGTGAGTCCCATACAAAAGTAATTCATTCCCTGCTGACATAAAGAGACAGAATGATTTCTGCATGCTGCCCTACTTTGCCAGGCCCTTTATTTCAGAAGCCAGGGTTGGGGTTATGGCTTGTGGTGCCTTGGCTGCTTCCAGTTCTCTGAACAACATCCTCTCTGCTCCATGGTGATGTGTCCACAGTGACACGAGGAGTGTTTTATTGCTCCTCAGCTGGCTCTTGCCAGAGCAAACAGTAGCAGACACAGGAGAAATTGCCAGCGGGAGACTGCAAAGAGCATTACAATGCCAGTCCATCTAAGAGACAAACGGAGATGGCAGACTGCTCACAGGTGAGGGCCTTCACCAGGAGAAGCCACGTGGGGGTCTGATGACGGATGTTTGGAAATCCTAACTTTTAATGTTTTCCTTCTTGGTTTTAAATTATAGTCTTGATGCTGGAGCTCTCAGGAATGATTGATTTTATTATTATTTTCTTTTCCCCCGGGTAACAATAATTGAGATTTGAAATTACTTTATGTAGTTCTACGTGTCAGACACATATGTCCCATCCTTACTTTCACCCTTCCAATTTCAAAGAATTTCATTTTTTTTCCCCTGGATAATTTACCTTCGTTCTTCCTCCTACTGACCCTCAAGCTGTTATCAGTAGTAACTGGAACATAGTACATTTAAAATGTCTTCCTTTTGTTTTTCTCATTAGAGCCACAAAATGGCTTAGATAAGATTAGAGTCTCAAGTGCCCAAGGGAATCCTTGAACGTAATTTGCTTTTCCTATTTATTTTTAAAAACAAATGTCAAAAATTCTGAAATAGGCTGTGGTAACATATGTTAGGCAGAGGTATTCCATTTGGTCCCTGGTCAGTAGGACTTCTGGGAAAACTAGAATTGGAATTAAAAATGGCAGATCAATTAAGTCCGTGATCTGCTCACCTGTTATTGAACCAAGGCACACAGGGAGGAACAGCCCAGAGCTTTTGCAAGATGCCAACTCCCATAGGTTAAGGATTTGTTCTGAATTCCTTAATGACATAGCATAGAGGCTTCATCCATAGATTTATATATTCCGCAGGGTAAAAAGTTCATTATTTGTCTACAATCTGATTAGCATTTTGATCAGGGTCTTCAATGAATATATTAAATTCATGCTGATCAAACTTAGAAGGAGACAAATATGGAATGGATAACTAATATTTTTGATGAAAGAACATAAAATTATCAGATCAGATTCAAATTGCAAATCGAAACAAACAAAGGAAATGTAATAGGGTACATCTAAAGATTGACACTTCCATGAAAAAATTAAATTGCCCAAGTATGGGATGGGAATAAGCGAGACCTATGTTTATAACAGGCGATTTGCGAAAAGTGCTGAGTATTTTAGGACACTTTACTGGTAAGTGTGATAGGATATAATAGTCTTATTTTACTCTGCACTGACCAGATAAATATCTTGAATATTGTGACCATTTGTGGGATGGGACTTGGACATCTGGAGAGATGTCCATTTTAACATAGCAGGATATGTGGGGTACTTTGGACATGTCCTGTGTGGGGGCTAAAGTGTTTGGGATCATCACAGCAAGAGAAGAAACTTAGGGGGCTATGATTGGTCCCTAAGACACCAGATATTATCTCAGGTGGAAGAGGAATCAACTCTCTCTTGATTCATTAGGCAGAACCTGAAACACAGAGCCAGAAGCTACAGGGAAGGATATTTCAACTCAAATCTAAGATAGAAATTTATAACAATTGCGGTTGTTCAGCAGTGAAGTAGACTGCTTAACAACCCAGTAAACTTCCTGTCACCCATTGTGAAGGGCTAGGCTGGGATACTAACCTGCGATGCTGATGTGCTGCAAAAAGGACTCGAGGTGAGATGGATGTTGGACTTCCCTGAAGATCCTTTCCAACTCTATGACTCTCTCTTTTTCTAAAAAGTTAATTCAAATTAATATAATTCAATGAGTATCTTTTAATTATCTTTTATGAAATCCAATTTGCTCCATGGGGACGTACTCAGGTTTTCAAATTTCAGCTATATTTTTCCTTGAAAATGTTCGCATAACTTAGTATTTAGAGATGTCAATAAATTTACATAATGACTGTCTATAATTCCTTTTGACATTTATATGCTGTCAAATTGCTTCATTTCTGTTCTCAGCAAGGCATTAGCACCGTCTATTTCTCCATCCTCTGAGTCAGAATTTATTTCATTATCCTAAAGTTTGATAAAACACATATACTAACCTACTGCAAATATTTTTGTCTCTCCATGAATCTTATTAGGGATATCAATCAGGGAATAGTAAAAAAAAAAAAAAAATTCTGCTTCACCCTCCCTCCTCCTAGGCTCCCTGTGTGCTCCCATCACCTTCTTTGCTGCCTACACAGCAAAGTGTATCAGCCCTTGAAATTGAACGTATTCAATTTCTCATATTAGAGAAAGTCCCAGTATGGTTTCCCCATCTAAATCCCCACAATTATATATTTTTTAAAAAGTCTAGATATTAATGATGTCCATATTTCTGCAGGTTTTGGAATCAGTCTAATTTTGGAATGGGACTTGGGATTGATAACAGCAGAAAATTTATCGCATTGTCTTTTTAGGTAACCCAGAAACCCACAGGAATTAGTGGGGGTACCACCTTAGGGTAGTGGGGTGCAACCTATGGTAGGTCATCAAGCTGAGTGAATGAGCAGCTCTCGGAAACTTGGACTGTCTGTTTTCTGACTGTGGCTTAGCAGAACATTCTTAACCCAGAGCCTAGGATCTGGGTTGGTTCATGTAAAAGATGGTAAAAAGATCTTAATAGAGGCCAATGGCAGGCCTGTTTGGACTTAGCAGCTCCATAAGGGGTGAGTTTTAATTGATTGAAAAGATTATGTCTGCAGGGATGTGAGTGCCAAACAAAATATTTACCTGGCTTTCTGGGGCACCGGAAGTCATCAGAGCAGGACATCATGGTTCAAACTGATAGTTGAGAATTATAATCCTGTTTTTGTCCTTGACTGGTGTTTGTGTTGAGGGAGGTTTATCTTACCATGTGGACTCCTGGGCCAGAAAGGAAAGTGGTGATATCTGCCTGTTTAGTGGCCCAGTTTTGCCCACTGACAAACACTTGTTACAAGTTGTAATAATTGAAGACATTGGTGTGGTTACATGGACTTAAAAAGAGAAATGCTTAAGCTTATATTTAATAAGGAAGTGTGAAGTGCAATCAGAAACTTTATTGTCCTTAAATTTCATCATATATCCAGATTTTCTTTTTGTCCTTATTCATATATATATATATATATATATATATATATATATATATATATATGGTTGTGTTCTTTAATGGGTAATAAGTATTTATAGAAAAGGGATATGTAAGGGCTGGCCAAATGGCTCAGTTGGTTAAGATCTCGCTCAAGAGTGCAAGCTGAACTCTGAGCAACAGCGGTTCAAGGCCAGCCCGAGCTGAGTTGCCGTTGAGCTGCCAACAGTTGGCAGGATGGCTCAGCTAAAAAAAAAAGAAAAGGGATATGTTATCTTTTTTTTTTTTTTTTTTGAGGGCATATGGCCCCCATATGTGGGACCGAACCGGGGCCGCTGGCAGAATATGTTATCTTACCATCTCCCTTTTTCCCTTTCTCTCAGTGGTCTATAAACACACACACACACACACACACACACACACACACACACACACACACACCTGACTTCAACAACTGATGATGTTCTGTTAGATAAGACTGAGCATTATTTACTGCCTCTAGCCTTCTGTTATCTGCTAGAGGCTTTCTCTTTGCCATCCCCCATGAGAAAGTTGTAATTGTTAATCAGACTTTATGAGAAGTGAAAAAAGACTGTCTAGCCTAGCACTGTTCATTAGAACTTTCTGCATTTATGACAGCGCTCTGTATCTGTGCTGTCCAATACAGCCTTTGGCTATCTCTGGCGATTGTGCACTTGTGATATGACTAGTTTGACTGAGGAACTGAATTACTAATTTTATTTAATTTTAATTAATTTAAGTATAAATAGGAAGCCCAATAGTTGCCAAAGAATTCATAGCATCAGAAAAGGTGGGTAAGTAAATGCACGAATCAGTGTGACTCACCATTCTAAATGCCTCTTTTCTATATTGAACCAAATGGTACTCAGAAGTGATGCAGCATTATTTTTGGTAAATGTTAGGATGATCACAAAAAAAACCAAAAAAAAAAACCACCCAAACCAAAAACAAAACAAAACAAAACAAAAAGAAAACAAATCAACATCCACCTACAATATTTATAATTAATAATAGAGATCATTCTCTATGCTATGCTAGGTGCTTTACATATCTGCTTTAAGATATATCATCAGTTATTTTCACAAGCATTCCAAGTTAGATAATAATTTTTTTTCATGTAAGAGAGGAAAGTGGAGGTACTCTAATTTAAAATAACAAATTCAACGTCACACAGCCAGTACTGGGTGGAGCCAAGGTTTGAATCCAGGTGGGGTTCTCCACTGATGGATTTCACAATGAGTATTTCCCATATCATCTTTTAGAGCACATATTTCCATAGTCCTCACTGGGAAATCAGGTGGAGGTTGTGGACACGAGCCCTGTTAGCACACTGCCTGATGTGAATCCTGCCTCAAGGACATGTCATTTGTGTGAAATTGAGCACAGTCTTGATATTTCTAAGCCTCAGTTTCCCCTTTTTATATGGAAATAACAAAGGGACCCATCTCATAGGGTTGTTGTGAGGGTTAAATAAATTACCAGTTCCTGGCACACTGACCCGTATGTATTTGCCGTCATCATTATGTTTGATTTGAAAGAAATTTATGTTCGGATGTTGACATAATGTGATATTAATAGGTGAAAGAGATATGCATCAGGTGTGCTTCCCTAAAAAAATAAGAGATACTCTCTTAATTCAGATACTTCAGTAAGAAACACCCCGCTGTTCAGACACTTTGGTGTCTCCATCACTGGGATTGTAAAGTTTCAGAGCCCACATGCCCTCGCCAGCTCCTCCTATCCTTGCTTTTCATGTTACCCTTCTAGATGTCCCCTTTGGTGTCTTTGATTGGTTCTGAATGCTGAGCAGTGACAAACACCAACACAGCTGGAAAGAGCTGTAAGATTTGCTGTTCTGTCTTCCAGCGGGGAATTATTGCCATGGATACCAGCATCAGAGGAAGATCAGGGAGTGATCTCACTTGTCTCCTGAGTGGTCTGACATCTGTCTCTGGCAAAGCCAATAATGAACGTGCTGCTAGCTTCATATCAAATGGGAGACTGATCCATACCGTTTTGTTTTTACCACAGATGGCCTCTGCCCAAGATGCCAGGTATGGCCAGAAAGACTCCTCTGATCAGAACTTTGACTACATGTTCAAATTGCTCATCATCGGAAATAGCAGTGTGGGGAAAACATCTTTCCTGTTCCGTTATGCAGACGACTCCTTTACATCTGCATTTGTCAGCACAGTCGGGATCGATTTCAAAGTGAAAACTGTATTCAAAAATGAAAAGCGAATCAAGCTTCAGATTTGGGTAAGTGACTTTGAACAGACAGTGTCCGTCAGTGCAAGGCATTGAACATACACATGTGTCAGGGAAAAGCTTTCTGCCTTGTTCTGTCTCCCTGGGGCCCACAGACCTCCATCTCCAGGTTCTTTGCTGTGGAACACTGTTTCAAAGGCAGTAGAGGGACACCTTTTTAAGGTTTAGAAACTGAGCTGTGCCTTATTGTCAAGTGATGTGTAAGGGTCTTCAGAAAAAGGGGAATTTAAATATCTGTTGTATTGGTGGTGGAAGGAAAATTTGGTGAGAAGCCTGGCTCTGCCTTTATGACCGGTGTGACCTTGATCAAGCCTGAGTCCTTCGATGTCACTTTTCTAATCCACAAACTAGGCAAAGTGGATCTAGACTTTTAGGTCACAGGAAGCAGCCTGTTCTGGGCATTTTTTTATTTTTTATTTTATTTTATTTTATTTTATTTTATTTATTTTTTACAACAGTGCAATCGTTATACTTTTTACCCCTCAAAGTGCCAACCCCCCTGCCCCTAATCCACCCCCACACGCCCCCCCATATCATAATATCTACTACAACTCCCCTGACCCCACTCTCACACTGTGCTCTTCATCCCGTTACTATATGTACACATTCAGTCACAGTTATCATTCAACATTATACAACATCAGCTTCAGGTGTACAGCGCAGTGATCAAGCCTCTACCCCATTCCCAAAGTTGTCTCCCCAACAAGACATGTGACCATCTGATACCCCACAAAGTATTCACAACATTATCAATTACATTCCCAGAACTGCCCCCCATATCCCTGTGGCAACATTATAGTCACTCACCTACACTGTCCAAAACCTTCCCCCTCTCCCTCATCCCCACCCCCTCCCAACCAGCAACCATCAGTTTTTCCTTCATATCAGCTTGATATGATTTCAGTCTTCTTAAATTTATTGAGACTTGTTTTATGGCCTAACATGTGGTCTATCTTGGAAAATATCCCATATACACTTGAGAAGAATGTATATTCTGTTGTTTCAGGGTGAAATGCTCTAAAAATATCAATGAAATCCAGCTGGTCTAAAGTGTCCTTTCAGGCCTCTCTTTCCATGTTGATTTCCTTTCTAGAGGATCTGTCCATTGGCGACAACGGGGTGTTGAAGTTCCCTACTATGATAGTGTTACTGTTGATCTCTGTCTTTATGTCTGTCAAAACCTGTTTTATATAATTAGGAGCTCCTATGTTGGGTGCATAGATGTTTATTAGGGTTATAGTGCCCTTCTTCGTCTTTTATTGTCGTCTTCATTTTAAAGTCTATTTTGTCCAAAATAAGTACTGCTACTCCAGCTTTTTTTCTCATTTCCATTTGCATGAGATATCTTATTCCATCTGTAAACAGCATATACATGGGTTCTGTTTTCTTATCCACTCAGCTACTCTCTGTCTTTTGATTGGAGCATTTAGCCCATTCACATTTAAAATGATTATTGATAGGTGCATATGTATTGCCATTTTGTTATTTGTATTTCTGATCTTCCTAGGTTACCTTGTTTACCCCTTTCTTCTGTTTAAAAAAGCCCTTTTAACATTTTTTGCAATGTTGGCTTGGTGGTAATGAACTCCTTAAGCTTATTCTTTTCTGAGAAGCTCTTTATCTCTCCTTCAATTTTAAGTGATAGCCGTGCTGAGTAGAGCAATCTTGGTTGTAGACCTTTTTTTTTGCGTCACTTTGAATATCTCCTGCCACTCTCTTCTGGCCTGCAGAGTTTCTGTAGACAAGTCAGCTGTTAGTCTAACAGGAGTTCCTTTGTATGTAACCTGCTGTCTTTCTCTTGCTGCTTTTCAGATTCTGTCTCTGTCTTTAACCTTTGCCATTTTAACTATGATGTGTCTTGGTGTGGACCTGTTTGGGTTCAGCTTGTTTCGAACTCTGCAGTTGTATGTCAATTTCCTTCACCAGGGTAGGGAAGTTTTCAGTCATTATTTTTTCAAATACTTTCTCCACCCCTTGCTTCTTCTCTTCCCCTTTTTGGTATTCTTATGATGCGATATTGTTGTGCTTCATATTGTCCCATAAGGCTCTTAAACTATTTTCATTGTTTTTTATTCTTTGGTCTTTTTGTTGTTCCGACTGGGTGATTTCTGCTATTTTGTCTTCCAAATCGCTGATCCTATTCTCTACTTCATCTACTCTACTGGTGATTCCTTTGAGTGTGTTCTTCATTTCAGTTATTGTATTCTTTAGTTCTAACTGGTTGTTTTTTATGATTTCTCTATCCTTCCTTATGTCCTCACTAAGTTTGTTAAACATTCTTATCATCAGTGTTCTAAACTCGTCTCTGAAAGGTTGGATCCCTCTGTTCATTTAGTTCCATTTCTAGAGGTTTCTTCTGATCTTTTACTTGTGACATGTTTCTTTGTTTCCTCATTCTGGCCTTCGCTCTGGGATTGCTTTGATGTATTAGATAGATCACCAGGAGAGCCCTGGCTGGATCACACAGGCCCACAACTCACGGCCCAACACTCCCAGGAAAACTCCCAGTCTCAGCCTATCCCAATCAGCCGCTCACAGATCAGGCTGAGAAGCCCGACAACCAATCACCAGCCTGGCAACTCTGCACTCGCTGTACGGAAAGCAGGGACCGAAGGCAGCTCGAGCACTCCCAATTCTCAATGAGTAGCCTGTTGGAGCCGGAGCACACCCACCCAGTGTTTCCCTGGCAACGCACCAGAAGCCAGGCAGAGGGTGGGGATCCAAGGCCACATGCATGCGCATGCACACACGCACTCCTGCCCCAATTCCACCAGACTAATGAGGTCTGGACCTGACCCTCTGTGGGAGGGCCCAACCCTGACAAAATGGCGCCCTCCTGTACACCGCTCGTGTGCAGGCTCCACACCAGGGTAATAATAGTCCCCAAACCTCCAGCTCCCGTGCCAAAGGCACTTAGTTCAGTCCATCCCCACAGGCTCCTGGGCCCCACTCACACAGCTACTCCCTCCAACAGGAGCCGGGTGAGTGCTCACTGGCGTTCTCTAGCCGTTCTCAGCCTCACCGAGCTGGGTAAAGAGTCCTCACTAATTTACTGCCAGCTATCGTGGAACTCCTCTTCCCGTCAAAGTAACTCTGGGCTGGTGAGCTTGGTTTGGGGCAGGAGGGTCTCTCCCCCAACCGGAGAAGCCTCCCCATGGCTGAGGCATCCCTCAGGGTTCACCCTCTCTCATCTCTGCCTCTCCTACCAGACTCGACGTGGCCTCCTCTTTAGGTCCTTTGTTTAGAGATTTTGTTCATCTAGTGTTCCGGGGACTTCCGGGATTGAATGTTGTATAAATTATTTGTAATTTTGGTGTGTTTCTGGGAGGCAGTTTGCACAGCATCTGTCTATTCTGCCATCTTCCCAGAAGTCCTATTCTGGGCATTTTAAAGATGAAGGTAAACAAGCAAATATAGAGAAAGCTTAAGTTTAGTTCCTTCAAAAACTCTCAGATATAACTTGAAACATGGTCTATTTATACTTCACAGAATTGTGTTCTCAGCTCTAACAGTTATGGTTATCCACACAAATACAACAGAACAAGTGAAATAGAATATTTATTTTAAACAGGGTTTCCCCCTGGGCGAATCGTTCTCCATTAAGTTTTGAGACCATTTTACTAGCTCCCTGCCTTCCCCCACCCCTTCCGGAAAATCAGAGACTCCATAATAAATTTTTGGGTTAAAGTTAGAAAAGCAAGTGAGAAATAGAAGAAAAATGTATGCAGATAACAGGTTCAAGGTAAGATAAGAGATGAAGTAACCAAAAAATTGGTTACATTAAGGGATAATTATGTACTAAACATTTTATATATATGATATAATGTATGGGTACAATGATAGGATGTTTTTCCAGTTATTAATAGTTTCAACCCCCTTTTCTGTTCATTTGTACATCTGCCACTCAGATTGATTTGAGCTATAAACAGGCCTTTTCCAAAAGGTGAGGTTTCTACCTTTTTCTGAGATGATTCCAATATCTTCTACCATTTGGCTCTGTTGTCATGGTTAATCTGTAGGATCAATGATAAGCCTTCCTCCTCAAATATAGAAAGTTGAAAGACAAATCCCAGGGGAAAGCAGTTAAACTTTGTTGTTGTTGTTTTTTTAAAATAAAAGAGCCCTTTATTAACATATTTATATAAACTGGATGACCTTTACATACTTAAAAGCTCCTTAGGAGTAAAATTTAAAGATGAATACACACTTAAGCAGTTTACAATAGATGGTTATTATTTTACGTAGTCTAACTCTGGAGTCTTTCAAGTCTGGTTAGAAGTTGGAACTATTTTTGTTCCAGTACCCTTTGCTTTTATAAATGAGAAGTCTTCTTGAATATGGTGGTGTTTTTGTGAAGATGGCAACCTTAGAAGATGTTTTCTCGGATGTTCATGAAAATATTTTTGAGAGTTTGATCATCTCAATGAGTTGAGGCATGTGGGGGGAGATATGATAAGGAGTAGCAGGGCAGTGTGCCTCAGTATAGGTATGCCTACAGTGATTCTGGGGATTTTGGCTTTATGCTACAATGTAAGTATACTGGAAAATATTTAGTTGTGTACAGTTCTTATTGTTTAATGACTTCAAAAAATCATTTGTTTGGGAATGTATTTGGCATTGACGGTTTGTCATCTCATTGCATTTTAATTACCAATTAACTGTTTTCCCCAGATTATAATATTTTTATGCACTTATATTAATGTATAAATAATTTATTAAGATGCCCACAATCATCTTAGCCTATAGTACAATCTGTTTCTACTCACAACACTTTTGACACCAAATGTTGGGTTTGGCAGACCAAGCCATCTTTAAATCTCTGAGGACACTGACTGGCACTAATTCAGTTCTGACATTAACTAGCTGGAGTTAGCAAGTACTCCACAGGTTAGAACTCAGTTCCACAGACTGACCACTGCCATCTCCTTCACTTCAGAGACCAACCACAATTCTGAGCCATCTGTACTTCTGAACTATAGGCTATAAATTGGGGGTTTCCATAACCCCACCCCTCAGGGTTGATAATTTGCTAGAACAGCTCATGAAACTCAGGAAAACAATTTACTTACTATTACTGATTTATTTTAAAGGCTACAACTCAAGAACAGCCAAATAGAAAAGAAGCATAGGGCCGGCCGAGTGGCGCATTGGTTAAGCGCTGGTTTTGGGATGCCAGCCGCCCTGGTTCGGATCCTACATGAGGGCCAGTGACACTGCCCTCTACAGCTAACAACAGCTCCACCTGGAGCTGGGCTGTGCGAGCCCCGGTGATGGTGTGGGCTGCAGCCCCTGCTGCAGTGGGCTGCCATAGGCTACAGTGAGTGGCCCGCAGCCAGCGTGAGTGGCTGGCAGCCAAGCGTGAGCTGCCAATAGCCGCGATGAGCGACATCCAGAGGCCAGCGACCGATCTGCCTCATCCGGGAAGAGCGCAATGATGATACCAACAGTGAAGCAACATCCTCCGCAACTAAACTGAAGAACAAGAAGACGGCAACTTGTCTGTTCCCCTTCCCCGATTACCCAACGCTGTTCCCCTCCACCAATTCCCCAATAAAATCTTTAAAAAAAAAAAAAAAAAAAAAAAGAAAAGAAGCATAGGGCAAGGGATAGGGGCAGGCATGAGTGGATGTAGCTTCTGTGTCCTCTCTGGGGGAGTCACCAACCCGAGGCTCTCTGAACCCCATACTTTAGGATTTTTATGGAGTTTTCATGTTGCAGTCTTGGTTGATTAAATCATTGGCCATTGGTGACTAACCTGATGTTCATTGCCCCTCTCTTCTGGAGGTCAGAGGGGTGGGGCTAAAAGTTCTAACTCTTTGATCATATGGTGTGTTCAACCAGCCCCCATGCTAAGCTATGTGGGGGCCCACCAAGAGTCACCTCATTAGCATAAACTCTGATAAATTCTGGTATGAGTGAAAGGGACTTGTTATGAATCACAACATATACTCCTTTCATCCCTATCACTCAAGAAACTCCAAGGCTCTTAGAAGTCCTATGCCAGGAACCTGGAAGAAGACCAAATGTGCATTTTTTTCTAACATCACAATATCCCAGCCTATTATATGCAGTAATACCTTGGTTTGCGAGCATAATTTGTTCCGGAAACAAACTAGTCATATGTATTGCAAGACATTGCTTGTTTCAAAGTTAAAATGTATTAGAAATGTTTGCTTGTCTTGCGGAACACTTGCAAACCAAGTTACTAGCAATCCAAAGTTTTACTGTATTTCAAAGAAAGAGAAGAAAAATGGTTTCATAGTAATGAAAACCATCATGGATTAGTCAGGTGCATTATTATCTTTACCAAGACAGGCTACAGATTTTGATATGCTTCTCATCACTCTACTAATTTTATATTGTCCACCAATAGAAGAACTGTTTCCAAGTTAGGAAATCAAGAGACAGGGAGGTCAAGTGATTTCACCTTACCTTACAGTTAGTGACAGAGCAGAGTTGAAAATCCAGACCTCTGGCTGGCTGGGCCAGTCTGATTGCTGCTCTACCAAATTCACTCTCAAGGTAAGTGCTATGTTATGGCAATTGTGATAAATCTCATAACTGGTTGCCAATGGAATCCAGCAGGCTAAGGAGCATCAAACTTATGTCTGCTTTTCAAGTAGTATTTCTAAAATGTCAGGAGGGAAGAGCCTGAGTGGGAAAATTCCCATTTTTCTACTTGATGTTTTGATTTTTGCATGTGCTTCATAGGAGTTTGATGAGTCCACAAACTAGATTACTGGATTTTTAACAGGCTACCTTCAAATAAAACATTTTAATGGCTACTAGAAACAGGGACACTTCTGGATGTGTTCATTACTGTGGAAGTTCTGTGGAAATTCATTAGTGCCTGGGAATAAACTTGTTTAAAGAAATTTTTTTGTTCATTTGTACTTCGTTAGAAGCTCTGTATTTCAAGAGTATATTAATGAATCCCTCTATCCTTCATTCTGTTAACAGTTCTTATTACTTTCATTTTATTATCATTTATATGATTTTCAACTCAAAATTTTTCAAAATTTTAGAGATGATAAGTATTCAGGCTGGTTCTTTTTATTATTTTGTGTCTCTTTAATGATATTATGAATATATTGGAAATAAATTTAGTATGGTTTTCACTTTAATTATAGAAAAGTATTTCATAGGTGGGGGCTATAATAGTTTGCGTCTAATTTAAAAAAGAGTTTAGCTTTGAGAGTTTAGCTTAGCTATGTAGAGTATATTTCTTCCCAGTGAGAAGATTGAAAGTAATATAGCATCCATTGCTAAGATTACCTCCTTTCTTAGCATTTTCAGTATCTAGATTACTACTATAAGAACACTGAACAATCTGCAAAGTAAAGACTGTTGGGCAGTTATTGAAATTAGACTGTGTAGATAGCCAGACTAGACAGTGGTTTCCTTAAATAAATGGTAACTTCCTTTGCTTAAAGAAAGCACATGGATTTCTTTTTTCAGTTGGGTCTACATTGTTCAAGTCTAAAAATCATGGTTGATTCCAACTAATAGAAGATTTAGCTTGAAAAATCCATAGCTTAAATAGAGAATATAGGTTTACAGTGGACCAGGGGCACTTAAGCAGAGGGATTATTGTTTCCTTAAGAATTATAACAAGGGGCTGACCAAGTGGCTCAGTTAGTTAAGAGTTAGCTTAAGAGCGTGAGCTCTGAGCAACAGGGCCGCTGGTTTGATTCCCACATAGGCCAGCGACACTGTACCTGAGCTGAGCTGCCGCTGAGCTGCCAACAGGTGACTGGATGGCTTAGCTGGTGTAACAACAAGATTGCCTGTTAGATGGTGGGCTATGCCCACCTGCAACTAAGACTGAACTGGGCACCTTGAGCTGAGCTGCTGCCTGGATAGCTCAGTAGATAGGATGTGCGCTCTTAACAGCAAGGCTGCCGGATTTGACTCCCGCATGGGATGGTGGCTATGCCCATCCAAACTAAGATTGAACACAACACCTTGAGCTTGGAGGCCACGAGCTGCTGACCGGAAGCCAGGTGACGATTGGTGCCCTCCACAACTAAGACTGAAAAACAACAACTTGGCTGGTCCCTTTCCCTAATTCCCCAACACTGTTCCCCTCCCCCAATTCCCCAATAAAATGCTTTAAAAAAATAAAAATAAATAAATAAATACATAAATACATAAAAGAATTACAACAAGCATTTTGTCATTTTTTTAAAAAAGGTTTTATTGGGGAATTGGGGGAGGGGAACAGCGTTAGGGAATCAGGGAAGGGGAACAGACAACTTGCTGCCCTTTTTTGTTCTTTAGTCTAGTTGTGTAGGACATTGCTTCACTAGCCCATGTTGGTATCGTCACTGCGCTCTTCCTGGCTGAGGCAGATCGGTCGCCGGCCTCTGGACTGCCGCTCACAGCAGCTCTTGGCAGCTCACATCAGCTGCCGGCCGCTCACACTGGCTGCTGGCCATTCACTGTAGCCTATGGCAGCCTGCACCTTCACTGGCGACTCACGGCAGTGCAGCTCCAGGTCGAGCTGTTGTTCACCATCTTAGCTGTAGAGGGCACAACGTCACTGGCCCTCATATGTGGGATCTGAACCGAAGCCCTGCTGTTCAGAGCTGGCGTCCCAAGCCAACTCTTAACCGATGCGCCACTTGGCCAGCCCACATTTTATCATTTTTGCATTCTCTTTTTCTCACCTTCACCCTCACCACTCCTTGTCTTTCCTCTCTATCCTTACCTCTTTCCCCTTGTCCTTCCCTTCTTTATTTCTGAGTTCTGGCCAGGCTGAGTTAATAAGAAACTCATCCTCAGTGTGTTCAGAGGCCAGGGCTACCACATACAGATGCATATGTTGTGCACTGGACAAGGGTATCAGCCAAGAGGTCAGGTGAGGTTGCTCTCCAGCCAGAGCACCACTGGCTGAGCTGAGCTTGGCTCCAGAAGGGGGCGCATTTTCCTTTTCACAAAGGTGCTATCTGCTTGTCAAGCATGTGCTTCTGGTTTGTGTGCAACCAAAGGGGATTCTGATTCCCATACTGCATAGGCAGGAACTATGTCACAATCTAATGCAGTAGATGCGCGAGTAAACCGTGAGGACACAAGTTCTGCTTCCCTAGTCGTGGTCTGAACGAAGAGATGTTTTGAAATACAGGTTTTGTTATTATTATTTAGGTATGGCAAGGTCAATGGCTCAGGAGGCAACTGCTGCTGAGCAGATCATTTGTTATATTCACAGATCCTTAGGGAGGGCACATGGGCTTGGGGAGGGGTCGCACTGGGAATGAAGGGGATCACTGGGGGGGTGTCAAGAGGCAGAGGGAGAGATGAGGGGGAACTGGGATGAGAACATCTATTGCGGTTTCCACAGAAGCAATAGGTGAGTCAGAGTAAGCTGGCTTCAGATTGGCTAATTTGAATAAATCCTGAGGGTACAGCGGCTGTCCTTAGTTGTCTGGTACCAGGCCCTGGGGTGATGAGGGCAGGTGGATAGTGGCCCAGAGTCTGAGAGCCCAATAAGGAAGGTGGTTGAGGGGTTGAGCTCTGGATTCGTTGGATTGCATTTGAAAAGTGAACTCCAGTGTGTTGTTTACTGTCTCTAGGAATTGGCTAACTCTGAGAAGGTCAGTCCACAGGGGCCAGATGTCAAAAGCATCAGAATACAGAAAATAAGAGATATGCTTAATACAGAAGGCAGGTTCTTCGAGCCCCAGGGGTGGCTTCTGTCATTGATTCCACTCCAACACATGCTTGTGATTTCAACCACTCTTACCGCTGGTTCAGTGCATTTCTGGGTCTCAGCACATTGGGTCAGGAAACGATCTTATAGATTTTCTGGCCCTCCTCATTTGATGATACCACTGATAATAGCATCATTTATTGAACTCAGCATTGACCCATAAAGTAAGCACTTTATATTTATATGCATTTTAGAATTTATTTTTTGCAACAACCCCATGAGGGAAAGTGGTATTATTAGCCCCATTACATGAGGAAACAGAGAGTCAGAACGAAAAAGGGATTTGCTCAAGGTCACAGCTAGGATATGTCAGAAGCAGGGTTCTAACCAGAGCACTGCATCCAAGGCCTGCATTTGACCACCTGGTGTAAATTAGGTCCCGGGACACCAAGTGATTTGTCTGAGACCTTCAGGGGATCTGATCTGAAATCCTACATATCTTAATCCCTATCACGTATTTTTTCCACTCTAAGTTATTTCTTGATACCTTTTCGTATTTCTTTATTACCTGTTCCAAGAAATTATTTATAGTTACAGAATCAGTTGTTCTGTTGGAAACTTACTCTCTGCCAGCATGAGCGGGTTGTGCATTTTCTGTTCTGTGTTTAAAACACATATATGCAGGGTAGGAAGGACTGGAACACATTCACTGCTGTACATTTCGGAATGCCTGTTTCCAATGCTGAGGAACATGCATGTAAAGAATAGAGTATGTGGAGGGAAGAGGCTGAGTGAAATGGAATGCATACCTACAGGAAAATACTCGTGCCTGTAACCTCTGCATTTGGTGCACAGCCACAGGGGAAGAGAAGCCTATTTCTGTTAGATGATCAAGGAAGGTTTACATGAGGCCTAGTCACCCTGCACACTTATTTCAGGACAGTGTGCAAGCCCTCCAGTCTATTTATAAAGAACCGACATTTGCTGCTCAGGCGAGCTCCTTAAGAGAGACACTGATGCCGATGACAGCTTCCAAGACCATTCCTGGTGCTGTCGTTTGTATGCTCTTACCCGCTGCTGCCCCATCCCATTTCTTCTAACTTTGCACCTGCTTTTCCTGAGAGATTGAGAAAGGCGAGATTTAGTTTCACTCCTGAGAGAAAGCTGTTACTGTGTGTGAAATGTCAAGATGCATGAAAACATTCACTCTGTCAGGCAGCTGGAAGTGGCAACTCCCGCATCCCACTGTGTTTAAACCACTTTTCTCAGCATTGACAAAATATGAGGGATGGGAAAGACTTTGTTCCTGGCCTACTAGCTCTTACCAGCTCTGTGGGCAGAGAGGGAAACAAACATGGGAGAAAGGCTCACCCCATGGACCAGTGAGTGTGTGCGCCAAGGGGCAGAGAGGGGCCCAGCCAGTGGAAAAGGGACCTCAGAGTCTGGTGATCAGGATTCTAATACTGACCCTGATTTCACTAGCTGCGTGACCTCCAGATTGCATTTCTCTGAGCCTCTATTCATTTGTGAAATGGGAGAAAATAACACCTACCACTTAGCTGCCCCTTATTTACTATATTAAATACTTATACATAGTTCAATACTTTGCATAAATCTAACAATAGCTGTTAATTTTCTTCTTGTCTAAATTGTATATTAACCTTCAGACTTTTGTACTCAATCAAGTAATTTAATCGAATGAAATATTTGTTGGTGCCTACTATGTGCTGGACACTGTTTAGGCTCTGGGGATACAGTAGGGATGGATGTCCAGGGTCTGCCATAAGGAGCCAGACCTCTGAATGGGATTAGAGGAGTGGAAAGAGAATTCCATCTGCTGTGATAGATGCTCAGGGGGCGTGAGCATGGCATGCACAGGAAAGATACCTAACCCGCCCTGTCTTGAGGACTCCGGGAAGGCTTTCTGAGAGCATCTGTAGTCTAGTCAAGAACTAACAAATGGAAAGGAATTATTTGTTCATTCATTCATTCATTCACTCACTCCATCAACATCTATTGAGTTTTTACTATGTACCAGACACTGTAAAAGAATTTGAGATTGAATGTAAAAACAAACCAACAAAAAATAGGGATTGTGAAGGGCTATGAAGAAACTATCAGAGCATTCTGATGAATGAAAAACAGCAACAGGGAAGCCTATTTTTGTTAGGTGATCAAGAAGAGTTTATATGAGATAACTGAGCTGAGACCTGGAAGTTAGGAAGGACCCAGCCATTTGAAAAATAGGAATGAGCTAGTTCCCTCTCCCTCTCCCTCCCTGTTCCCTCCCCCTCCCTCCCCCCTCCCCCTACTTCCTTCTCCTCCCTACTCCCTCCTCCTTCCCCTCCTCCCTCCTCCCCACTCTTCCCTCCCTCTTCCTTGCTCTTTCCTCCCTTCTCCCTCTCTTTTTAAAAGCCAGAGTTTTTGTTTTGTGAATTTTTTCCACCTTAATTTCTTATAGAGCATTTATTGCCCACTATCTATCAGATAACCCACTTTTCTCCCATTCTGCCCTCCATTTGAGCAGGACTGAATTTAGAATACTGGGACTTAAAGCTTTTACAGTTTGGCAGTCCTCTTTAAGGAACGTGATACAAAAATACCTCACTTTTCCAAGAGGAACAACAAGCAGATGACCATGTGAACACGTGACTGGGGATCCTTGGAAGGAACCTAAAGTCTAACCGTTAATCAGCTTCATGGTCATTCACCTTTGCTTTTGCGGAAATTTCCCCTGCATGTCCATAGGAACTGAAGGACATGTGTGACTGATAAGAAGCAGTTACAACTAGTATAGAACGTACATGGGAGCAGGCACGCAAAGGTGGGCCCAGACAGTGGGATGGAGAAGGGGCACTGGGGCCGGAGGCTGGATTCCTGGGGGCAAATGTGACTGAACCTCTTTAACCATCAGTTACCTGACCCTGAAAAATGGGAGGTAGAATCAACTAAAACAAAAACAGTATTGACGGTCAGTGATCTCTAATGTGCCAGGTCTGTACGTGTTTATAAGCATTAAGTCATGTAATCCTCACAAAAACTGATGAGATAAATATCTTCAGTTTGCATATGAGGAAACTGAGGCACAGAGAGTTTGAATAACTTTCCCAATATCACGTAATTAACAAGTAGTTAGCAGATCTGAATGTGAGCCCCACCTAGTTTTAGAAACTTTTCTCTTAACCGATTCTGCTACATCCTTTCTTTGTAAGTGCCACTTGTGAATAATTGCTCTGGACCAGCCACTGAGCATATTTTATCTTTGGTACTTACAACTACCTTGAAATGTTGGTATTGATATGGCTCTTTATAACGCTATGAGGAAACCAAGACTCAGGGAGGTTAAATAATTTCCTTCTGATCACATACTCGTAGCTCTTCTACTATTATTAGAATACCTTTGAACTTTAAAACTCTCTAATTAAAAAAAAAAATTCAGGAGCTAACCAACAATCAATGGAGGGAAAAAAAATTCCCCACAAATGTATTATGACATAGTATTCTATCCAGATTGATCTATTTCGTGATCATCTATCAGATTTATTGCCTGGCTTCTCCTCTCAAACCTTCTGTCACCTGATGTCTTTGGTAGCACAGAATGGAAACTCTAAGTGAAGTTCCAGATAATTGTATGTTTAAATAGCCAAAATGTTAAACAAATTAAATCTTTTAATTAAAATCTTTTTAACATGTGTTGCACATTTACTTCCTTTAGGGGGACAAAACTATGAACATGAATGGTAAGTCATCTTTTCTTAGACCTTCAAGATTGGAAATGTGAGTCTCTTGGAGATGACTACTCCACTCACCAGTATATGATGTTTTCCATAGTCTTAGGTCTCTATATCTATTTTTAACTTCTTCAATATTACCCTGTCCTCTGTCAGGTTTCTAGTTGTGTTCCTCTCTCATTCCAATTTTTTACTTCTGTTTAACTGTTTCGTAAAGGAAATTCACTATCAGTAGCTGAATTAGAAGAAAACAGGCTCAGAATGAGAGTAGGAGAACCTTTCTATTAAGATGTACAGGCTTTGGTGTACGGGTGTGGCAAGTCTATTTCAATTTTACAGATGCCTCCCTTTGCTAGTACATTGTTATCTCCATGTATTTGTCAACTAAAATGTTAAATCTGCTTGAACACATTGGTGTTAGACTGACTTTAAGTCTATTCTAGACTTGGATCTAAGTTTCCCTAAGATAACAGTATCACGTGGAGTTTTGTGATTAAAATGGACTCCAAATCCAGGCTTTGGGGATCAAATCTTGTTTGTAAGACTTAGAAGTGTTGTGACCTTGGGCAAGTTAGTTAACTTCTCTGTTTTAAGTTTTTCCATCTGTAAACTGCAGATAATAATAACATCTCACTTATAGTCTTCTTGAAAATATTTATAAAGTTCTTAGTATAGTGCCTGATACATAGTATGTGCTCAGTAAATAAGTCATTTTTTATTTCTCTCAAACTCCTACATTTCAATGATATTGACCCTCACCCATCTACCGCCATACTTTGGAACTACAAGTAGATTTTTTGGGCCATAAGTTGCCAGTTCTGATGTAGGAAGCCATTGTTATGAAGTTAACTTTGGTGCCTGACATAACAAAAAAATTTATAGGCCTATTGACAGGGTGAAACATATTCTGGGCACCTGGGTTCCTCTCACCACTTACTGGCAAATTTTAATATGCCCAAGCTCAGTCAGTTGGTTTTCGAGGTCTTTTGTTTTGGAGCCATCTGTACATTTAGATAGAGTCATCAACTGCACAGAGAAAGCAAACCCATACAGCTTGTTTATAAAGTGCTCATAAAATTGATGTCCTGCACTATCACCAAACAATTATGCATTATTGGATCCATGAAGAGCTGTTATTAAAAAATGGGGTTATAATTACCTCAGGATATTACCTAGTGCTACTGGCAGCTTCTGATCTAAGATGTGGCTAGGTCTGTATCACCACGTCACTCGTTATTTTTTATTGATTTGTTAAAGTGATAGTGAGCTGATGAGTTGTTCTGGCATTATATAAACTTAAATCTGGGTACAAATGAAGCATTTAATTACTCCAGATGTATTTCTCAAGTCAGATTTAAGGAAAGAGCACAGCATTTTCTAAGCTGGGCAGTATTTATTGTCAGAGTGAGGAATGTTCTGTCTCTCCCACCCCCTTTTGCTCTCATAACATTAATTTTGCTTGTTCTGAGGACTGCCACAGCAGCAACTCAGCCAGTGAGTAAAAGAAACAGTGAGCATACACATCATTTACTCTGCTTACTGATGGATAGTGGAGAAACTTTTAAGAAGTTTACAATGTTTGAAAATAACTTAAACAGTTTTGGAATGTCTACAAAGAATCTTGTGCCAAACTATAGAGTATAAACTAAAAATAAATGTACAAAGGAGACATAAAATGGAAAAGAATTGAAGTTGGTGAAAGTATCAACAGGATTCTGGGAAGAAACACACCAGGCAACTGAGGAGAGTTTAGTGACTTGAGAAAGGTATGTACAGCATTCAGGGAAGCAAGCAGAGCCATCACCACCCCTTGGACTGAAGGGAATGGGGACCAGGGGAGAGCTATGGCTGGAGCAATAGGAGGGGGCCTATGGATTGGAGGCTTTGTTTTTTAGAACACAGCCTCTGCCAATCCATGGTTCAGCAAGGGAGGGGCAAAGAGAAGAAATGCCCTGATTCTCATTCCTCCTGCCCTTGACCCTTTAACTGTGCTTCTCATTGGCTGAGCCCACCTCTCCTGGGTAGCCTGTTGTAGCAGTTTTTAGGGAGCTCTGTTTTAGGAGTTCATAAAAGTTAGCCCCCCGGAGCACAGAGTAGCGTGGCTTTGGGTAAAGAGGGAATCTGAAAAAGCAAAGGCACACATTCAGCTCAATGGTAGTTTGGGATTGATATTTTCTATATGAAACATTTTGATTATCAAATAAGAAGGCATAGACCTCAAGTACACATTTTAGGGAATTTGAATCATAGATATTGTATGGCTTTGTCTTCATATAGTCATGTTTGATAATTTGAATAACATGGTACATTTCACAACTTTTGTCCACATGGTCCCCTCTAACTGTTACAATGGGCAATCAATGGATAATTCCATCGAAGGCTCAAAATATTGCTAATGAGTTGACACTTGGAACACATATGGCTATTAATGTCTGTTTCATAAGGAAATTAATTTTTCACTCGAAACTGGATGAGTGTATGCAACAAGTGTGGAAATAAATGAGGAACAATGTAATGAAAGAAGCAAAGGCTATTTATGCTGAGCTTGACATTCTAAGGGAGTCAGCCACCATCATTTGTATTTTGGCAGAGAATGAAAGGCAGGCAAAGGAGCAAGAAAGCTTTCTAGTGGAGGAAAGTGAAGGCTTCAGGTATGCTTTGATTGGAGGCTGCTGAAAGAGGAAGCTGTAGGAAGGCTAACTAAATGTGGGGCATCTTTTGTGATCGGGTAGGCGTGCAAAGTTGGCTTTCTCCTTTTGCTCCTAAGTTAGAAGTGGGGACAAATATTAAGGGAAACTGTCAGTTATTAATCAAGTCCTGATCCTTTTGGCCAATTACAACAGAAATTATTTAGCTTCCTGGATTGTCAGTAGAGATAGCAACCTGGCTTCCTGCAAGGATGACTTATAGCAGGCTGGCGTCCTGGATGGTTTATTAGAGATAAGGGGGTTGGTTTCCTGGGCAGGTTGCTGCAGGCTGTGGGTCAAAATTCTGTTTTTATATATGGTCTGTCCATTGTCCTTTTGTATATTGAGTCTCACAAATAAGCCAAATCCAAGGCTAGCTTTAATAAGAGCAGTGAGAGACACAGCACCAGGAGAAATAATGCGTTTTGGTGTCTGATGGTTTGATTCTGGGCAAATTATTTAATTCTGTTATGTCTTGGTTTCATTTTCTATAAAATAAGGATAATGTTTGCCTTGCAGGTGTGACGAATAACATACTATATATGCAATGTGCCTCATATAGTGTTCTCACATTTTTTTGGACCCATTTATACCCTTAAATATTTACTGAGTACAGCAAACAGCATGTGTTTTATCTATTGATATTTACTGTATTAGAAATTAAAACTGAAAAAATTACATATTTATTAATTTATTAAAAAATAAAAAAATAACACATTGCATGTAAATATAAATAACATACAAATGCCCCTTGACTTATGATGGGGTTATGTCCCAATACTCCCATTATAAGCTGAAAATATTGTCAGTGGAAATGAACTTAATACACCTAACTTAGAGAACATCATAGCTTAGCCTAGCCCACCTAAAATGTTCTTAGAACACAATATTTTTTAAAAAAAGAAATGCTGGCAACACAGTACACTGTAGAGTATCTGTCAGTTGCTTACCCTTGTCAGTACATGGCTGACTGGAGCTACAGCTCACTGCCACTGCCCACCATAGAGAGTCACCAACCTCAGCTCACTAGCCTGGGACAGGATCAAAATTCAAAATGGCACAGTTTCTGCTGAATGGGGATCACTTCCTCACCATTGCAAGACTGAAAAATCCTAAGTTGAATCGTAAGTTGGGGACCTTCTGAACTTTTAATGAAAAATAACTACATTTTTAAAAAACAAAAGTAGTGAAAAGAGTGATATTGTTTTATGTTTTCACAAATCTCTTTCATGTTTGGCTTAGTAGAGGACAGCTGGATTTTCATTGTCTACTTCCTCATTCCATCTATTGCTATATCACCTGTCATGTAACCTCTGGAAAACTGCATTGTACACTTGTGAGAGAATGAGAATGAAAAGAGCAAATAACAACTCAGTATTATTTTTAAAACAATTTTGGCCTCGTAGAATAGAAAGCATTTGGGGACCCTCTGACCACATTTTGAGCACCACTGCTCTAGACCTCAAATACATTATTAATAATGTCAGCAGAAGAGTGAGCACTGTTGACACGTATCTGAAAGCGCACAGCTTTATAGAGAGGGACTGGCTTATACTCCCATATGCTGGCCAACAAAGGAAATCTGAGGATCAGTGGCTTTTCTAGAAGCCTGGTTTGAACCTCAGAGCAGAGTGCAAGTCTTTGAAAATAGAGGCCAAACCAGAAGGAAGTTTTTATTTTCCAGCAGTATGTGAATGAGAGAATGAGTCGATGAAAACACACAGACACATTTTTTTTCTTTTTAAGATTTTGTTGGGGAATTGAGGGAGAAGAATGGTGTTAGGGAATTGTGGGAGGGGAACAGTGTTGGGGAATTGGGGAAGGGGAACAGCGAAGTTGTTGTCCTTCAGTCTTAGCTGTGCTCAGTTCCAAGTTCAGTAGCCATCCGGCCACCCGTCGGCAGCCCACAGCTGCTCAGGTCAAGGTGCTGAGTTCAATCTTAGTTGCGGATGGGTGTAGCCACCATCTCATGTAGGAGTCAAACCAGCAGTCTCGTTAAGAGCACATGCTCTTCCACTGAGCCATTCAGGCTGGGCAGCTCAGCTCAAGGTGCCAAGTTCAGCCTTAGTTGCAGGTGGGCATAGCCACCATCCGTGTGGGAGTCGATCAGGCAACTTTGTTAGGAGCATGTGCTGTCATGCTGGCAGCTCAGCGGCAGCTCAGCATACTTTTTATACCCAGCTATTAACTATCGGGGGTGCCCTCAACATGTATACACAGCACTTGTATTCATCTTCTGTTTTTGGTATATATTGACTATTACAATTTTAATAGTTTTTTCCTTTTTTAAAGTGCGTATACATTTTTTTTTTGGCACCCTCTGTATATGGCAACAGCAAGTGCAAAGGTCTAGAAAGTAGGTACTGGCCCAAATGTGGTTCCCTGGGGTAAGAATGTCCCTCAATTCCGGGAAAGTAGGCAGGTGGCAAGTGTGATGATTCCTCTCCCCAACCCCTACTTAGTAGTTCACATACTGGCCAACTGAGTGGAGAAGTCAGTTGATTGCCTGGCATAACTCTCTGCTGGAGAATAAGCTCCTGGATTCTGAACTTCTAGTATTTCAAAGTTTATCCGAAGCTCAGTGATAATTTACATTATGCTCTGCTGTGACTGATAGACAGTCTCAAATACCATAAGGGTATTTGAATTTTAAAACAGTAGCTTGCTAACTAAAAGAATGAAGGAAGGCCAGCTGAGTAGCTCATAGGTTAAGAGTTGGCTTGGGAGTGACAGCTCTGAGCATCAGGGCCCTGGTTTGGATCCCACATGGGCCAGTGATGCTGCGCCCTTTACAGCTAACATGGTGAACAACAGCCCGACCTGGACCTGGGCTATTGTGAGTCACTGGCAATGGCGTAGGCTGCAGTGGGGCTGCAGTGGGCTTCCATGAGCTATTGTGAATGGCTGGCAGCCAGTGTGAGTGGCTGGTAGCTGGTGTGATCTGCCACCATGAGTGGCTATCCAATGGCCGGCTTGTAACTGCCTCACCCGGGAAGAGTGCAATGATAATACCAACATGGGCCAGTGAAGCAACGTCCTCCACAACTAGACTGAAGAACAAAAGGACAGCAACTTGTCTGTTCCCCTTCCCTGATTCCCCAATGCTGTTCCCTCCCCAAAGTCCCCAATAAAATCCTTTAAAAAAAAAAAAAGAATGAAGGAGCTTTCAATAGCATGCATCAGGGTGGGGACTCCTTCCTGAACCCCTGGACTTAGACCACCTCTGGGAAAGGCTGACCCAGGCTCTTAAGGCACAGAATGGGCTGATATAAACCGTTTCATATTATTTTAGCCAGTAGATCTGTCTTCCTCTGTTCAGAAAAAAACATAGTAGTGTATTTTTTTTTCTTTCAAATTTTGCAAAGCAATTAACCTCTGGGTCAAAACAAAGCTCAGACAATTTCATCTCTACCACTTAATTCATCACAATTTTTTTTTTATCAATTGGAAACCAGAGTGAGAACTGAAAGTGTTTTTCTCACTTTGCTCTATGTCTAGCTTCTGCAAATGCTGTAATGAGGTCTATAGGTTTGGTTTTGAGAGTGAAATTCTAAATTGCATTTTGTAATAACATTGCTACCAAGGACTGAAAGCAGGAGTGAGAGGCCAGAGGCTCCTTATTCAGGAACTGATGAAAATCAAGGCCCACCAAGATCTTTTTGTCTGGCCTTATTGATGATGCCTATTCAAGTGACATAAAGGCAATTCTACAGTCAGGAGGCACCCAGGTTTGCAGATGGGCTAATCTAAGAGTGTGGGAGAAATCCATATAGGAAGGTAACGGAAGAAGTCTGTATGCAGCAGGGCCCTGGGCGAGCCGTTTTCCTCTGCTGGGGTTTATCAGCACCACTGTTTCCCAGAGGAGTGTCTAGTCCATGATTTTAACACAAACCATGGCCTCTACAGAGAGATAATCTTCAGAGTGTGGTCCCAGAGGCAGACTCTTGTCATAATCATTTGGAGAATTGTTTTTTTAATATGGATTTTGAATATCACTCCAGGCCCACTGAGTCAGTAGTCTCTATGTGAGTAGAACCAGGGACTCTAGATTACTAACAAGCTTTCCGGATGAATCTGATGCAAGAGCTGCTGTTCTAAGCAACAAGTCCCCAGTGGCCTAAATTACCTCCTGTCATATGGCATCTGCTCATGCAGAGCTGAAAGGAAGCCTATTAAGATCAAGGATAGACCTGTGGAGGGGTAGACTTAGATACTCTGCTCAGATTTCCTCCGATTTCTAAAGTCAGAAAACAGCCTTAGGATGACCCAAATGTGGCTTCCGGCTGCAAGCCTATCCTTTAGAGTAGGCACATGGGAATTCACCAGGACCCTAGTCTTCTAACTTGTGCATTTGCATGATGAAGATTTAATAGTCCAAAGAAAAATGTTGAAGACAGACACTCTTTCCAGATAAAGAAAAACAAATCAAATTGAGAGTGAGAGATAAAACATTCCATATTTGATTAAAAGTTATATTATTAACTAACATTTACATGAACAATCTGTCAGTTAGCTTTTGAGTTTCATTTTCTTCCACTAAATTATGAGTTTCTATGGGCTCATGGACTGTGCATTATTCAACTTAGGAGTCCCAGCACCTGTAATGGCAGGCCCGTGGGAGATATCGGTACACTTGAATGAGTGTTTATGTTTAGCAGTTACGAACATACTCATTTACTCTATAAATATTTGGTTGTTTACCTGGTCCTACTCCTAAATTTTATTCCACACATTTTCAGCTCCCATCATCTTCACCATTCTTCCTTCCCATTATATCAGTTGTCCAGGTTGAGGGATATTTATTCATACCTTTAAAAGTTGGAGGAAACATTACACAGGAAAGAAGATCATCTAGAAGATCTCTGCTCCCCAGGAGCCAGCATGGTTAGGAGCCCGGGCCGGATGCCTGGGTTCAAATCCTGAGTCCTGGCATCCTAACTTCTCAGCCCCAGTTTCTTCACCTGTAAATGAGCACAATTGGAATATCGACCTCATAATATGGTTATGAATAATAATAAAAAAGTACATCACTTAATCTAGCACCTTGTAGAGAGTAAGACTCGATAAAGGTTAGTTTTTGGTACTATTTGTGACTAAGACCAGGTAAATTTTTGAGATGAAAGAGCTGCCGGGGTCGGCAAACTGCGGCTCATGAGTATGTGGCTCTGAAGTAAAATTGAAAATGAAAGTATCATAGTTTCATTTATAAAATTTTTAAAGGATATTATTCACATAAAGGTGATTATGTGAAAATATATTCATGGCTCTCGAATAGTTTTTAAATTGTTGTGAGGGACAGGATTGGCTTTTCCAGGGGTCGGCAAATTTTTGAGATGCATGTGGCTCGCGAGCCACAGCTTGCCGATCTGGCTTAGACCAAGTAAACAGCTCAATCTCCAATCTCAGGAAGCTGCACTTTGTCATTTTGAAACTTTGCCCTGTTGATATGAGATTACCAAGTCGGAATGCCCCACTGTCACGACTTAGGAACATACCTCTCTGGCACCCTACCTGAGAAAAGCTGGAAGTTCCAAAAGACGCCAGGGGGTCTCCCAAATTGTATGAACCTAAGACCTCCCCCAAACCTGGGTCCACCTCTTTATTTATTTATTTTTTAGTTGAGCGATCCTGCCACCTGTTGGCAGCTTAACGGCAGCTCAACTCAGGCTGGACATCGAACTGCTGTTGCTCAGAGCTCAGCTTGCACTCTTGAGCGAGCTCTTAACCAACTGAGCCACTCGGCTGGCCCTGGTCCACCTCGATTTAGACTTCCTTTCCAGGGCAGTAGAGAGAAACTCGAAGCAGTATAGAAGCAATTTATTGGAGATTGTTGATCCTCATGGCAGAAAGAATAGTCATTGAAGACCAATACTTGCAGTTGGACTGAACTATCAGTGATACAGATAGAAAAGGACAGGCTTTATGCAAAAGAACAACACTTACTAGTAAAAGTGCATTGTTGAATTGAGTTTAGTTCAGTTCAGTTGCCCACAATAAGCGGGTGTTTGATGTAAGAACACTTCTAGAGATGACAAGGGTATGTTCAGAATGAGTTGAATGGATGAGACACCTCTCTGAGCCATCTATCCTGGAAATATGATGTTGGAATACTGGTGTGTATGTAAAGGTGA
This sequence comes from Aselliscus stoliczkanus, assembly GCA_033961575.1. Lineage (NCBI taxonomy): Eukaryota > Metazoa > Chordata > Mammalia > Chiroptera > Hipposideridae > Aselliscus > Aselliscus stoliczkanus. Next base: position 76,141,368 of record CM066728.1, on the reverse strand, counting down.
CCAACTCTTCACTATTTTCCTTGAACACCAAATAAGAGGATTGGTTCTAGAATGGCTTATTATCCAATGCATAAGGAAGAATTTTTTTTTCATACAAGGGATATTATCAATGGGGAGGTTGCAGTCCATCCTTAACCAAAGTTTTCCAAATGAATACATCTTAAACTAGTGTGCAATCATTTAAAGAAAGCAGAGTAGTGAATTAATGACATACAGGTGGCTCATGCCTCCAAAGACACTTTTTTTTTTTTTTGAAAGTTGTGGCATCTGGCATGCAGAATAGATCTCTGCATTTACAGGAATAACTTCATTAGATTGGATATTTTAAAGCCAGACACAAAATTGCCACCCTAGGAATTAAAATCAGACTAATTGCATCTGCATCTGGCTAGTACAAAAGCTGGTCAGGGCCAGGTTTGTACATTCCAGATTCTCCCTGACTTCCTCCCCTAGCCCCTGAGGCTGCACTCCAGAGCATCCTTTACCTGTGAGTGATTGTTTCCTAGTTTTTACTTCCTTTCCTCACACAGAAAGTAAAAGGAAATAATCCTTCTTTTATAGCTCAGTAAGGCAGTCCACGATCACAGCATAGCTAGCTGAGAGCCCAGGAGAGTGGAGTTCACTATACGGTGGACAATGTGTGGGGTTTGGTAGTGGGAACAGCAGAAAATAATAAGAGACATGTTACCTTTATGTTAATGTATTACTTAATTCTGGTTGTCTAATTCATAGTTGCATGTTAGGAATGGATTAAAAGAAAGCATTGGAAGTCTCTGAGTATATAAAAAAGAAAATGTCAAATTAAGAAAGTTAGCGAGAGGACCGCAGGGAATATAACACTATATTAATCACGTGTTTGACGCATTACTCCTTTAATTCTCCAACCTGCAGATTTGGGGCAGCTGAAATAAATACCTGTTAGTTTGGCTCCACACCTACTTTGAGAGCAGTCCTTCTTAGATGAAGGGGATATATGAAATCCAAACATAAATATGTTGTTCACCTGCTCAATTTCAAATAGATCTTCTACCTGGTTTTCCTGGAATCCCAGTTTCCTAGAAACTGAAGATTTCTGGGTTCCTTTCTCCTCCCTTTGGTTTTCTAGTACGTTATTTCCTGCCTGGATCTTCTTCCCCAGCATCTTGGGCCTTTTAAAAACCGCATTCCTGCTCCCAAATGCCAATGTCTGTATGTAGTTTGGATACTGGACACGTGTCCATCCTACCCTGAATTTTGTACCCCATCTTTTGATTCACACCCTTGTGTGGATGCCTCTTGTGCTCTCTTTGCTTTTGCACTGTTGTTCCTTTACTGACTTTTGTCCCACCCTATGGACCTGCCTGCACTCCTCCTGCTCTTGAGGTTCTGATTTGACCCCCTATGTTCCAGTCTGCTATTTGGACTCCACATTCAGCAAATGCTGCAACAGTTTCTTTTCAGCCACGTAAAGATCATTTTGTCAGCCTCCTCTGATGAGGAAAAAATCAAACAGAGAAAAAATGTGCCAGGCCAGGATGACAAAGAATTACCCACTAAGTGGTGAATCACACTCCTTGGAGTTACCTCCTTTTCAATCCCCAGGAAAGCAATGTTGCCAGGAGAAGGCAATGACAGACCTCCCAAAAGAAAGGGCATGTGAGAATTTCAACCTTCTTATTTTTGATTATGTCCAAGTTATGTTCTTAATTTTATACCTTTGTATAAATTTTGTATATTCAATAGGTTACTTTAAAATGGAAAAAAAACCTTATAAGGGTCATTTGGTATTCAGAAGTATGAGTAGGAAAAAAACTTTTGATAATAGATCAGGTTACATTTTTGGCAAAAGTGGACAGTCCTTGTAGGAGTCGGGCACATGGAGAAAGCGTTATCATTGAATTCCTTTTATTTAAAGAATAATTTTTCCATATTTACTTTATAGTTTGAGTGGATTTTAATACCTGTCTTCCTGTTCCCCACTCCTGATGTTTTCTTACACACAGAAGTGTTGTATTTGGAAAACCAAAAGGTTTAATACTCTCTGAGTAGTCTTTCTGATTTTTAGGACTCAAGAAAGAAAACAAAACAAACCCTGTGTCTAACATCCCAACTACATTCTGTAGCTCTGTACCGCCTTTCTTTCTCTTCATCTGCGCTTCTCCTTTTCTCTTTCCCTTTTTCTCTCCTGTGTCTCTCTAAGTGACTAGCCATTCATTATCCTTGTATGTTCTAGCAATAGAACTATAAAAGATCTAGGATTTCTATCCCTGACACCTACAAATTCTTCCTGGAATTTTCCTATAAAAATTTAACTTAACTGAAGAAAAATAGACATAGGTTTAGGGTAATTCTTTAAATGTTGGATATAAAATGAACATATTTCTTTAAAAGATAAACATTTTAAAAAATTAAAAAGAAGATAAAAATTCCTAAACTGAAAGGAGGGAAGATAGAAAAAGTAGTTGGAATCACCCACTCAGTGCTTAGTCATTGTTAATTGCTCTGAAGTAGATATTTTAAAAATAATGTTTTGATTAGTAGTTTAAAAGCACATATGTGCATTGCAGAAAATGTGCAAATACAGAAAAGTAGGAAGGAAATCAGAACATGTTACTGCACAAAGCTAAGCATTAACAGTTTGATGTATAACTTTTCAATTATTTTCTATATATGTATTCTATATTTAAAAAACACAATGCATGCTATATCACCAACTGTGTTTTCACTTATATGTTGTGAACTTTTCCTAAAATATTTAAATATACTTTGAAAGCCTGATTTTAAGTAGCAACATAGGAATAACTTACTTAATCAATCCCTTATTGCTAATTTTTCTTTTTCTTCTGATTTTTCTTTTTGCCATTGTAAATAACATGAATTTGCATTGATTCTTCTTTCCTGTGTTTACGTCTTTGTATGGGTGGGTAAATCTTAGGAAATAGAATTTTTTAGTTTTTACATTTATGTTGCCAGAGTGCTGTGATTTTACATTCATTCCATCAGCTGGGCATGAGATGCCCATTACATTGAATACTGCAATATTTGGCATGATCCTTCTTTTGATTGCTAATTTTAACTTTATTGTATTTTGATTTTCATCTTTTGTAGTAACTTTTTCAAATGTTTATTTTCCATTTGCATTTTCTTATATAAATTACTAATGTTTTGCTGTATATCTTTTTTTTTTTTTTTTTTAAGATTTTATTGGGTAATTCGCGGAGGGGAACAGCGTTGGGGAATCAGGGAAGGAGAACAGACAAGTTGCTGTCTTTTTGTTCTTCAGTTTAGTTGCGGAGGATGTTGCTTCACTGTTGGTATCGTCATTGCGCTCTTCCCGGATGAGGCAGATCGGTCGCCGGCCTCTGGATGTCGCTCATCGCGGCTATTGGCAGCTCATGCTTGGCTGCCAGCCGCTCACACTGGCTGCGGGCCACTCACTGTAGCCTATGGCAGCCCACTGCAGCAGGGGCTGCAGCCCACACCATCACCGGGGCTCGCACAGCCCAGCGCCAGGTGGAGCTGTTGTTAGCTGTAGAGGGCAGTGTCACTGGCCCTCATGTGGGATCCGAACCGGGGCCGCTGGCATCCCAAAACCAGCGCTTAACCAATGCGCCACTCGGCCAGCCCTTTGCTGTATATCTTTACTCTTATTGATTTGTGACAACTTATTCCCTCTCCCCCCCGAAAATAAGCTTGTTTTTCCTGCAAAAAAAAAAAAAAAAATGTTTTTCCCCAATTATTTACCTTTTATTTTTGTTTATGGCATGTTTTGGGCATATTTTTTTTCTTTCATTTTTGTGGATTCACATTCATTTCCTTTAAAATAGTATTTCAAAAGACAAGCCATACTAATGCCAAAATCATCACAAAATAATAAAGATGTCCTTGTTCTTTTTTTGGAATTATAGCCCACTTTACAACTCAAGTTGATACATTAGGCCTTAAATATAATGGGAACTTCAGCAAAGACTGAGAACCCTTAGCAACAATGTCAGAATGGACACAAAGTTCAGAATTGAAAATAGCAGGAACCAGATATTATGTCACCTGGGGCATCAAATGTGTTCACAATTTACAAAGGAGGAATATGGACACTTAGAAGCTCTCCATGCAGTTGACATCATCATCCTAAAATGGTCATTTCTCATTCAGTGGGTGTGTGTAGCAGATGCCCCCAGACCCCCAACTATCTCCTTGGCCTGCGTTCCAGTTCTGAGCTACGGTGGGCAGATGTGTGCGTGCCCAGCACCCCACCTCAACCACACCATGCTTGCTCTTCTGCATTCTTCCCTGGGCTTCCTCTGACAGTGCAGTTCACTAGGTCCATGCTGAAAAGCAGGGCTATGAATTACCCCCAAACCCACAATGAACCCACAGTTAAGAGAGGGCCAGAGCCAGTGGATGAATCCTCTGGCCTCTTGTTTTTCAGATGGACAATTTTTGAAAGTTTTCTGTTTGCTGTTCTGAAGATTATAGCAATATTGAACCCCCTTACTCACCACCTTGACCTGATAATGTATCCTTACATTGTCTTCGTCTTCTCTGTTATCTCATTCTCCCTAGTACTTCATTCCTATTTTCTGGATCTTCACCCAGATAAACTGTTCCCAAGTTCTTTCAGGCTCTGCTTTTGGAGGAACTCAACTCAATCAATGTCTTCTTAGAAACATATTTGTTAACTGTACTTGGATGAAATCAAATCATATTTTATCAAAGATCTACTTTATAATTGTAAAGATGTTTCCCTTTCCTTCCCCAGTGATGTTTGACCAAGGATCCCTAACCTTTACAACCTCCGTGTCCACAGAGCCTGTCAAATAATCAATGGTTTTTAAAGGTGCTAGAGATATTCACTACATAAAGGGGATCTACTGTACATACAGGTATAACGTAAAAACCCACCCAAGCTGTGGATTCTTTTTGCAAAGACACATTCTATTCCTATGCCTTAGAGTGGGCTTGATTCCTCTCTCACCCCCTTTCCAGCGAACGATGAGTGCAGACAGGGGAAGACAAGCAGCCTCTCCTGATTCCTTTCTGGCTTCAAGCTCATCCCTGGCTCTTGGAAAGAATGAGCTTCCAGCTGCTGGCAGTACATTTGTCTGCCTGCCCAGGAACTAATTTGCATCAGCATTACCCCTGCCAGGGAGTTGAATGTCAGGAGCCACTACGTGGATGTTATAACTTCCAAAGTAGGATAACCATCACCTCTCTCCACCCCAAACCCTGTGCATTTAAAATACTCCCTAGGGTAGAGTGAAGAAGGCAAGATTGAGGCCAACCATGACATTACTTGACTACATTATTTCTATTTGGATAAACATTTATCCTACAAATGCTAGGAAGGTTGGCAATCACCACTGCAGAGAGAGCTCCATTAAAATTTATGAGCCAATATAGCATGAGGAAGTAATTATAAACAATAATTACTAAGATGCTCAGTGATCTTATTTGGGGCTGCCTTGTTTCGGGTCATATCTAAGATGCAACAGAAATAGATGACTCTAAAAATACTCTGATAATCATGGTCTAAGAATTCCTGAAATGGAAGAACAGAATAAAATATCAGATATCTTTCACAGTGTTCAGAGAAGTTGCCTCTCCGGTAGGATGTTAGTCACATATTATAGAATGAGAAAAGCAATTCTTTTGCTGGCACCTGGGAATATGGAGGAATTTTGTAATTATACCAACTTTTCAATCATGTAATGGGGCTTCCAAAAGTAATTTTAGTTGAGTTATAGTGTTTTTTTAATTTTTTACTAATGTTTTCTGGACAAGGGAATAAATATTTTCATCAGACCTCTCCTTGGATTGTGCTTTATCATACCAAGCATTCTAGAGTCATGTTAGTGAATATACTCTCCCTTTGATCTCCCCTGAAGGCTGTCTGCCATCACCTGTAATTAACTTAATGTAATCAAATCCAGTGCTGTGTCACATTTTTATCAGAGCAGGGTTAATGTATGAGGAGAAAATGAATGGACCCTTAAGTGAGTAAAGGGGTGGAATATACTGGGGATGCAGGCTGATCTCAGTAGTTAATGAACATGGAATTGGAGGACTAATGAACACTTTCTCACATCCTCACTCTTATCTGACAAAAATATGAGTGAGTCCTGCCAATTAATGCAAGGAAGCCCAGGAAAAAAAGTCATTAAGAGAAACAGGGATCCATCTAGACAAGGCGAGAAAAGAGATTATGGGATTGTAGCCTAATTGATCTCCACCTTAATATCTGCATATATTTTTCCTACAATCCCACATAGACTTAAAACTCCAATATCTTCATCATATTAAACACCAAAATGTCAAAACAACTTGCACACATTTCTCTTATATACAATCTCTATCATCAAAATGCAGACTTTCAGATGTTAATTTCTATCAACATACCATCATTTGGATCTTAAAACATACTTTCGTATTTAAAAATGTCATGAAGAATGGTTAATTTCTTGGCAGAGCTACAAGTCCTATATAATTCATAAGGTAGCAAAAATAATAGTGATAAATAGGTTTGGAGAGGTATGTCAAAAGAAAAACTGTGGACTTAACTGGATACAAAAATGACTTAGTTTTTGAGGGAATTGTAATCAGGACCCTGGTTAAAAAAAAACAAAAACCTGGTGACATTTGTTTTTTTAACAACCCTTGGTAAGAATAGAAAGTGGATGGCAAATCTATGCATTTCCCAAAGAGAGGACACGCCCAAATGCCAGCATCAAATGAGGTCAGGGAACTCCATGAATGAAAAAGAGTCTCTCCAAGTGTGAAGCCAGGGCCAGCAGTGACCAGTAGAGGAAGGTGCTGCTTCCAGAGACCATGCAGAAGGCACACCCATTTCTTAAAAATGATGGCCTCAAATAGGGTTCTATTTCCAACTTTTATTTCTTTGAAAAGAATTAGCTAAATGGCCACACATCACTGTGAGAGGCTAGGAAATTAAAAAAAAAAATAGAGTCTAGCTGTGCACTTAGAAGGAAAAATGCATATTTAGGGGAACAGCTGATAGACTGGGCCATACCTGCCCTTGGTCTTCTCTGCCATTTTCCTCCCAAACTAACTGCCCTTGCTTCCTTCTTTCCTTTCCTGCAGCCTTCTTGAAAACACCTACCATCCCTTCTTCCTGAGGTGACAGTCACTCTTCATATGCATTCAGTTTGCCTTTCACCCCATAGGCCAGTGAAACTGTTCACAGTAAGGCTGGAAACTATACCCTCATTATCAAATGCAAGGATGTATTTTCAGGCCTTATCCTCTCAATATTTTCAGCCACCCTCTTCTTGGCTGTTCTTTGGGCATCAGCCTCTTCTAGTACTTTTTTTGGTTCTCTGACCATTTTTTCTAGTTTTTTTTTTTTTTTTTAGCTGAGCCGTCCTGCCACCTGTTGGCAGCTCAGTGGCAACTCAGCTCAGGCTGGGCATCGAACTGCTGTGCTCAGAGCTCAGCTTGCACTCTTGATGAGCTCTTAACCAACTGAGCCACTCGGCCGGCCCCTTCTAGTTCTCTTTAATTAGTTGTGCCTTTCTGCTTATCCCATAAACATTGGTTTTTCCTTTGATCTTGACCCTTTTCCCCTCTACTTAGTCTTCTTAGATGATCCATTTGACTTGTATATATCTCCAAAATGTAAATGTCTCCTTTTGACCTCTATATCATGCAAAATCCATGAGACAACTCCATTCCACAGACACTCACACTTGGTCTAAAACCAAAGTAAGTTTCCTTAAAAACTGCTGACATCTTCTTGTTCCTTGGTATCCTCAGATGTCATAATGATGACTAATGTTTAATGAGTAGCTTCCACCTACCTTGCAGGCACTGGGACAGACATCTTACATGCATGACACCATTAAATTCTCACAGCATCCTGTAAAGTCAATATCACTATCTCCATAAAGGACAACTGACACTCAGAGAAGTTAAGTAATTCTCTTACAGTCACCTAGGTAGCAAGTGTCAGAGCTAGGATTTGAATCTAATTCATAGATCTTAATCTTTTAAGCATTAGGCTACTGTCTAATGCAATTTTTCACAAAATGATTAATGGGATTTTTTGTTGTCCTATTATACTCTACATATTACTTCATAAAAAATCAATAATGGAGCCAGCCAAGTGACGCGTTGGTTAAGAGTTGACTTGGGACGCAAGGTCTGAGAAGCAGGGCCCCCGCATCAGACCCCACATAGAGGGCCAGTGACGCTGCACCCTCTACAGCTAAGATGGTGAACAACAGCTCAACCTGGAGCTGGGCTGCTGTGAGTGGCCAGCAATGATGTAGGCTGCAGTGGGGCTGGCAGGCAGCTGGCGTGCTCTTTCATGAGCTGCTGTGAGCCACCATGAGTAGCCGTCCAATGGCCGGCACATGACTGCCTCATCTGGGAAGAGTGCAATGATAATACCAAGATGGGCCAGTTGAAGTGATGTCCTCCACAACTAGACTGAAGAACGAAAGGACAGCAACTTGTCCGTTCCCCTTCCCTGATTCCCCAATGCTATTCCCCTCCCCCAATTCCCCAATAAAATCTTTGAAAAAAAACCAATCAATAATGTGTGGAAAATAAAAACAGTATTGCTTTGTCAATTTAGATATGCTTTGATGTAGATGAAATTGATGCTAATTGTCTTAATTTAACAATCTGCACCCAGTTAGCTCAATGACTTGGTAACACTGTGGCCAGTTTACCGTGGATTCCAATTTCTACAAATCATTAAATAGGAGAACAATTCCTGAAGATATGTAGAAAAAAAAAGAAAAAAGTTTACTTTATGTGGGTCCTAAAAATTGCCACAGGTGTCACTAGAAACAGAATAGCTGAGCGTGCCTGAAAATCACCTGGTTAACTGATACTTGTGTCATTTATTCTAAATTCACTGAACAAGGTTATTCCATATTGAGGTAATATTGGGGGTATAGGACAGTACTCTTTGAGTTGATATCATTTTATTTATCTGCTAGTATACTGGACCACATGGCCCATACTTGGGAAATCTAAGATTACAACATGACAGGTAAAAGATTATCACTTGTATGTGATTGGTAATTGTGTTCCCACTTGTATTCAGACAGACTATTGGCTGATGTGTCACATTTCCTTTTGTAAATGTAGGCAAATTGCACTTAGTTGAAAACATACATCAAAATGTCTGATTTAGCTTCCAGGTTGATGCATGATTGAAAGTAATGATTTTCTACCTTTCAAGCCATCACATGTGACCTTCTAAATTCCCTATTTTAAATTGCCTGTTTCTGAAATCATGCCTTTGTGTGGCCACATCCAATTAATTATGACACCACTCCTGAAAAGGTTTCCTGCCTCACTCTCCATAAAATAGTTCATTAGCTTTGCAGGGATTTTACTTCAATACTATATTTAGTTTGCATTCCCTGGAATGTTGTGAACAGAAGACTGAGTTCCCTAGCGGGGGAAAGCAGCAGGATTAGAAGAACAATCAAGAAGTAAATATCAGGCTTTAAACATGTTCTTGGTTATAAAGAACAAAGCAACACAAGGATGCTAGTAAATCAACAACACTGCTTTTCTTTGGGCTTCTCTTACATGAATTATCCCAGGCAAGTCAGATTTCAGATTTCTCTAACAGGAAAAATCTACAGTAGATATTGCCTATGGAGCAATATCTGTTATTGTTGTTGTAGTGTTTTAAATTTTGTTAAGGTTTGATATTATAACCTTGTAGGTACAGTACGGTTGGTTGGTGACTAGACTTAATAACTGTGTTAAATGGGGAAGTAGAGTGAATGTGTGAAGCTCAGTTAACAGAAATCATAGTTATAAGCGAGGCAGCTAAGGCAGAGGGGAAATCAGTGAGCCAGGAGTTCAGACAGATGGATTGTCCAGCCTTGGAACTGCCATGTGCAGCCTTGGCTGAATTTTGTCCCGTCTTCTGTTGAACTAGAACCTAAAGCTAAGTTTCTCAGTTCCCTTTTGGGTCTAGTATTCTATGACTTAGTAGTAGTTCAAGCTAAATAGTTTACCATATTTAGAACTAATTTAGGGTGACAGCCAAAGCATGCCATCAACCAAGGGGTGTGGCTTACTAACAGAAATAGCTCATAGAAATGTGTATTAGGCTAGAGTAGCCATGTGTTGTATACTCACAATGGTCCAAAAATAGACATTGCCATTATTGTTCCTACTGTATAGAAGAGAAACGGAGGCACAGAGGAGTTATATTATGTGTCCAAGGATATGTAGATCACAGTTGTGATCACAGATCCTAGGTAAATGGCAGATCCAGCATATGAACCCAGGGAGCCTGTAATCTTAATTACCATACTTCCTTCAGGCCAGCCATTGGTCAGGCACATTCCAGAAATTTTACAACATAATAACAATTCTCCATCTGAATTTTGAAAAAATTGAGAAAAAAAGAAAATCGTTAACAGATGGAGGTTAAATAAAATCACCATTATAATTATGGGGCAGATATTGGAGACAGTATGGAAGCCCTAGTGTGAGACAGACTTACCCCATCACAGACGGTCATGGCTGCCTAGGTCTCCCCTTGAGAAACAGAGAGCAGGGGGCAAACTTTCTGCAAGACAGTTTGTTCTTTATTTGTTTGTTTTTGCCTTTCTCTCCGAACTCATTGATTAGATAAGTCACTTTGGGCAGAGTTGAGTGAGGGAAAGAGAGGCCAGGAGTGGTCTGCTCACTAATGGTTCCCCATTTGGAAGGAAACATGAGGTCTGGAGAAGAAATGTTTCCATCCCAACTATTTCTCCTGGTTCTTCATTTATAATTTAGTTCCTCATTTTCATGCCATCTATTTCTGGTGTTAAAATTATTTAAAATATTTTGACCAGTATGAAAAGCAATTATTACAATCCACCTCAGCTGAGCTATCAGTGTTGCAGGCTTCTGTTGCCCGTATCTTTTTGTATTTGAAAGTGGGTCACAGTGTGGAAGGATTGGGAAAGCTAAGCAGGAACACACAATGATGGAAGGCTGTTCCTGAAACATCCCATGTACAGAGCTCAAATGAAGGGCTGATCTGACTGTTTGTTGGTTATTAAGCAAACTGAGTGGTTCAAGCATCAAGTAGCATTAGTAATGCAGTGATTTATGATCAAAAACAGTTGTCTTTTTGGGAACATAATCTCCAAAACAGTATCCAAGGCAGTGGAAACATAAGGAAGGAAAGGAGACATGATTCAGATGAAGCTCTTGAATATGACTAGAGGATAGTTCATAGCCATATTAGAATTACTCAGACTCAAGTGAGATTGAGCAGATCTCCCTTTGCAAAGTTTATTAGTCTGCAGCTCATCAGAAAGTGCCATACAGGCTAATTATTAACAACCCAGAATACAAATTGAGACCGCTGGATTCTAATTCTCTTTTGTACTCACCTAAATGAATGTGCAGAGCATACATCTCTTCATATGTCTTGCTTCTAATAGAAAAAAAAATGCTTCAGATTTATACAGATGCATGAAATACAACTAGCTGGAAATATGGAAGAAGAAACATAGCATCAATGACTCTTCAAGTGGGATAACTCAGGGAGTTCTAGGGGTTCTTTAAAGGCAACACAAAAATTAAAAAAAAGAGCACAACATGTTTTCATCTACCCTCCCACACAACCACCCACTCACCCATTCATCTAGTCTGTAAATTTGTTCAGAGCACCCACTCTTTGCCAGGCACTATGTGCAAAGAAGAAGACATAGTCTGTCTTCTTAAAGCAGACAAGAATAAAAGTATAAGACAGGGTCATTAGTGCCACTTTTGAAAGACTAGAAGTCACCAAGCGGTGGGCACCATGGGAGCATAGAAAATGAGAATTGGCCTTTCATGGGAATGCTTTGTGGAAGAAGTGATAACTTTTCTGAGCCCTAAAGTGAAGGAGGAATTAATGTGGGAGAGAGGGGAAGGAGAAGGAGGCTTTCCAGGGAGAAGAGTGATGTTGAGGTAGGTAGGCCTGGGGCTCAAGGTCCAGAGACTGTAGACACCACTGGTCAAGGAGGATGTGAGGGTGTCTTCTCTACTGTACAGGAGGAGAAAGTGATGCCAGAAATAAACTTCATGTACATTTACTTTTGTCTGTTTTGATTTGGGCAGGATGGCAGTGAGTCTGTAGAGCCTGAGGGACATTCTTCTAACACTGAGTCTCATGAATGACCCTTTGTTATAGGTTTTCATAAGAAAGTTGAGGCCTAATGACTTTCTCCCTTCATTGATATGCTTGACGACTATTTATGCTGTTTTCTTTGAGTCACAGTGATCCTCTGAAGCACTGCCCATGCCCATCCCAAGGCAGGCCCAGGGACCTCTCTATGTTCTTGTAGTATCTTCTCTCGCTGCCCCTAGGATAGTATGTTGTAACTGACACTAAAAAACAGCTTTTGTCTCCGTTTCTTGAAGGTCCTAAAACAATGTATTTATTCATTATCTTTGCATTCTTAACACCTGGCAGTGTCTGACATATACTAGCACTTAATAAAGATCCACTGAAAGAATGAACCTATCAATACATGAATTAGCTCTTCTGATGAGTTTTTAAGGATATCTGTTATATGTGAGGTTTCCTGGGAAAAATCCCTGTCAACAGGGCACGCTTTACACCAGTAACCCCTCACCCAGCAAAGCAGAAGTGCCATCCTCTCATGGGCAACTGTCGGACTTCCTGTCCTGCTATGGGAGTACAGGAGGAAGAAAAGCAAGCCTTGGCACCAAGCTCACTCAGGTGGGTAGGGGATGCTGTAAGCGGCCAGCAGGGTATGCAGTGGAAACAGAAGCAGCAAAATCAGTTTTGCCTCCAGCCTTCCGTGGTCATCCACCTCACCACTTGCAGAGGCAGGGAAAATGGCCCCATGCATCACTAGCCTGGGCTTTAGTGTGTTCATTAAATAGCAAGACCGGTGATCACTCATGGCCGACACATTCAATTAGAAGCTGCACAAATAATTCTCCTCAAGCTGCCTCTTGGCACCTTCTACTGTATTACTTTAAATTGTGCCAAATCAGCGAAGGGCAATAAAGACCACACTCTGTATCACAGGATGTGATTTTTAGGTCTAGGTCTCCCCAGAAAGTACTCAGATATAAAGGAGCTCTGTGTTACTTGATTCACTATTCCTCTTTTAAAAGCTGGATATCAAATCCAGATCCTCTACTGGTGGAGGGTAAGGCACTGAAGCCAATTAAAAGAAAAGTCAGTACTCAGGATGATAAAAATCCCTGCAACTAGCTTTTTAGCTAATAAGACACTTCAGCTATGTTCTGATGAACACAATAATAGCTTCCTCAGCCCTAAACTTGGAGCCAGTACTTGGGCTGACAATTTATGCCTTCAGGCAAACTCCCAGGAATATCCGAGAGCAGGTGGTGGTGTGGTGAGTTCGGGATAAATAAGTATCTTAGGATTTGTTTAATGACACACTGAAGTTAAAGACAATCCCAACCCTCATCTTTAATCATGCACATAGTCTCACAGGTACCTGAACTTACTAAATGGGCCTAGAGATGGAAGGCCGCCATGTTCCTTTCATATTGAGTGCATAAAACACTTTGATTCTGTCTTGTGCTCTCTGTACAGCAACTGTGTGAGGTTACATGAATATTATCTGTGTTTTGCAGACAAAAAACACCTGGGAATCAAAGTTAATAGGTGACACAGTATAGGGAAAATACCATTTTTGGATTATAAATACTTAGAGTTTTCATCCAAGTTTTGATAAAAATAGTTTTATGGTTATGAGTTGATCAGTATTTCCCAGAGCCACACTGTTCCCTCACTGGACAATGAGAAGATAAAACTAGAAAGTCACATCCTTCAAAGAGACAAAGACCACTGGTTCATGGAGAATTCTGCATCATAAAGTTAATTAGCAGAATTCCATGGCTGTCTCCATAATTGCCTTCTAATTTACTTTTCCTCATCACATTGCTTTTCTAGTAGCAGTGACTTCATTCATTCAGGAAACACTTATTGGATGGAACCTACAGATTTTATTTATGTTGTGGGTTCAGAGATGAACAAGACTCCCCCCTGAGTGTCTTCCCTTAGAGAGATCACAGTTTAATGTGTGATTGTGTGGATTTTAGATGTATGAAATGGGCTTTTCAATGTAAATGGAAACACCTCATAGTTTTCTATAACATCAGCAGAAATCATGCTCCAAAATGTAAGAAAACACTAAAGAGTTAATCCCTGAAAGGAAGTTGGCTCTAGGGCACTATTCCACCACTCTCCATGGCATCTCTTGTGGTTCATTGGTGCCATTCGGTACTGGTACTGGTTGTTAAATATTGTGCAGCTCACACCTGCAATCCAAATGTCTTTCCAAGCTCTGTTTTCCAAACTCAGCTGCCTCCAACTTGCTTGTGGTCGCTGGTCTCCAATTTCGGGAGATCCTTTGAACTTGATGACAGGTGCCTTCCTGGAATTCTCCATCTTTCTTTGACCCTGATTTAACAGCCATGGTCCATCCCCACCTTATCCCATGCCCTTCCTCCCCTGAGTGTCCTAACTACCCAAGTGGTGAGTCTAGCATTCCAAGGAACACAAGGTCTTCATAATTACCCTCAGCTGGGTCCCTGATCGTCAGTATCCACCAAGCCTGACACAGGCTCCTCCCCTCTGTCTTCCTCTCAGCCTCCCTCCAACAAAGAGATACTGCCATCCCCACCTCATAAAAAATCTGTCTGGCCAATATTACTTTTCCTGGGAACTCTGAACTCTACTAGCTGAAGTAATGAACACATCTGTGCTAAAACTAATGGTTTTAATGGCCTGTGCCTGACATCTGCAGCCTGCTAACAATACAGCCTCAGCTCCAAAGCAGCACTGTCTGTTGTTCTTTTCTCCAGCAGCGTCAAACTACGCTATTCCTCCCTCGTCTATGACAGCCCGATTTATTCTTTCTTTCCTGCATTCCTGACTTCCTGCCTTTCTGTTTATAAGCTACAATTTGTATGCAAAGAATGTTCATCTGACCATTACAAACTGAAAAAAAAATTGCATAATCTTGTTCTTGGAACCCTAATTACATGGATTTAAAACCTTGACTCATGGAGCCAGGGACATTTTAAATGAACAAACAGTAAATACTGGCTTTGCACCAATCACGTTTTCTTGAATGTGACATGAGGATTTCTAACTCTGTTTTCCATTCAAATTTAAAATGTTGGTGATTTAGAAATTTAGAAAAAAGATGATTCTTTCTAACTTCTTAGTCATATCAGTCAAGAGAGCAGAGATCAGAGTCTAGGAAGAAAAGGGAACAAATGATGGAAATCAAATGCGAGAACAAGAGAGAGGGAATGGAGAAAGAAGGCTGGTATAACTAGATAACAGAGTAGCAGTCGGGAAAGATGAAGAGGACCAAATGTAAAATGGCTAAAGAATGAGGAATAATGAGATGTGTTTAGCAAGTAAGATAGTAGCTCTCATTGAGTCAGGAGAAGCCCTGAGTTTTTCTGATACTTGTGATGACTGACATATGTATGCTAAACATGATCAACTCTGCATATATGTAATAAAATCTTTTCATACCTCAGTTTATCAGCTTTCATAATTATAGTCGTAAATTATAACTAGGGATGCTACTCCTGGGAAAATAAATATGGTCTCATGAGGTAAGCTTCTATTTATTATCATTTCTGAATTTCTTGTAGCTGTGTTTCTGCAGATGGTTTGAGTACCGGCATTAACAACCACGATTCCCCTATGAATTCCTGACAATTGGCTAAGAAATCCTTGGGACAAATGTTGAAAGCACCTTCCACAGTATTCTTGTACATTCCAGTCTGAAAGACACTAATCTCCAAGATAAAAAGAGAAAACTCAGAACTGAAATATAGAATAGCTTTGAATGTTTGGGTTAAGCAGGATAGTGCAGATTGTAGAGGTATCCATTTCTGAGCTGAAGTTGAACTGGATATTTGTTTCCACAGGAGATGGGTTATGTCTTTCCTTTCAATCAAAATTCAGTGGATAGTATGTCACTGAATGAGGATGTTGAACGTAAGCAAATCAGACCCTACTTAAAATCAGATTGTTTTCTATGACGGTGTGACCTGCAGGATCAGCAATATTAGCAATGACCCCAGTGCTGACCTAAACCTATGTCACATTTCAGGGCCATAAGAGTCAAATGTTGGTCTCCACCAGCTCTGTCTTAATCATGATTGACACTGACTGCTTTGTTCTTCTAGCTTCCTAATTTGAGTATTTTCTGTCACGATTAAATGAGTCCCTATATGAGACTATTAGTAATTTTTTAGATCAGTTGTCTTCAAAGTGACAGGGATGATGAAGATGGGAGAGAGGCATCCAGTCCAATGGGTACACACAAAAATACATTAGCAGTGATTATTAGAAAATGTATTTATGCTTTTATAACTTATGTTTGTGTTGCTATATACATAATTTATTGGTGTGATAGTACATGTATATATCTTACTATGTTTAGTGTGTGTGTGTGTATGTGTGTAAAACAACAAAACTATGCATTAAGAAGAATTCTGATTTCAATCCCAGTGCATTCATTGAATTATCCACGCATTCCACAAGTAAGTTTTAGCACGTATTTCTCGCCTAGCACTATGTTAGGCACTGAGAATACAATGGAAAACAAGACAAATACAGCCCTCCATTGAAAACATCCCACCTCTTTGAAATATTAATTCTCAGGTTGATGAATGCTGTGCAAGCTGGGAACAGAAGGACCTGATTTAGTCTGGGGGTGGGTGTTGCCAAAAAAGACCTCTGACATACTATTCTTTTATAATTTTCCTTTGAAATTAGAGTATATCAGAGGTGCCAAATATATACACACACACACACACACACACACACACACACACACACACACAAGTGGACACACTTCGGTCAGCATTCCTTAAGCAGTAGTTGGATAATCAGAAGTGTTTGGATGCTGATGGTAACCATTTTGAGCACCTCTTGTCATTGCAGAGTCAAAAGTGATTTGTATTCATCTTTTGTTATTGGTATATATTGAGTATTACAATTTTAATAGTTTTTTTTTCCTTTCTTCAAATGTATATTTATATTTTTGCCCCACCCCCTGTATTTTATAATATCCTCTAATGAATTGCCCCATCAAGTATAGTTTTCACAATCATTTTATTTCCCTTCAAAAAGGAAAAGTGATTTTTTTTCTCATAGACCTTAATGTTACATATTTCCTTTTCTCCATTGTTTAATGTAAAGGTAAAATCATTATATGAGCTGCTTAGTCAGAAGTAGTATCATATCTAAGGTGAGAGTATGGCCCACGAGTAGTAACAGGAGAGATGTTTTTAATGATACATTGTGACTTGCGTTTCCAAGCCTCTGGGACTAGTACACACACACACACACACACACACACTCAACACAGACACACAACACACACAACACACAGACACACACAACACACATAACACACATACACACATGCACATACACACAAACACATACTCATACATACACACACAGCTACATATAGGATTGTTAAGTTTTTTTCTTGATAAAGAAGAAACACAAAGAGAAATGATGAGATAAATTTGCTGATGGAAATTTATGTGAACTTTTAAATATTAAGCATCCAACTCAGATATAAAGATCATTAAATTTTTCAATGAAAGCAACTTTTAATAAAATGCATGCCCTTCAAAAATTAGGTGATATTTTAGTTTAAAATTACTATAATAAAAAGTGTTACTAATAATTATATTGTACCTAAAATAGAGTTCCTTATATTTCATTATATCAATCATAAACAGATAAATTGAGTCATAAGTATCTTAGATGACTATTTTATTTGTATTGCAAACCAGAAGATGAACTGAGAATGAAGTATAATAAATAATGACTAAATAATGAAGTTTTTCCTGTAGTAACAGTCCATATAGTTTCTCTCTTTAATATGGTATTTTAATAACATGCTCTTTAAAAAAAATATGGAATAGTAGTTTTTGTTTATTTTTTCTTTTGCAGTGCTGTGTATTCTTCCATATTAATTTTATTCAGCTTAAAATAGCTTTATTATTTTATAATTGTATAAATGTTTATTGTAAAATTGAAACAATATGTAGTCAAAGAAGACTATAAAAATTATCAAAAACCTTACCATATGCCTATGAGAATAAAACTTTTATTACTTTGCAGCATATCCTTCTAGGCTTCTCTTTATACATTGATAGACTTGTAGAAATAGTTTTACAAGCTTCTAAAAGTGCCATCATGTTATACATTACTCTTGAATCTGCCATTTTACTTTTTCATATTTCATGTGTATTAAATATATTTCACATATAATAAAGATTTTAATCTTTGTCATATATTTATATTTTTTCCAATATCTCCTTTATCATACAATGTTTTACAAACAGTTAAAATGTTTAGAAATACTGTACTTCTAGTAGTTAAATTATATTCATCCGTGTTCCTTTCAATAATTTTACTTTTGCTTTTTTTGTTTTATTTTGTTTTTTTGAGGGCAGTGTTACTGGCCCTCATAAGTGGGACCGAACCGGGGCCGCTGGTTACTTTTGCTTTTTACATTTAAATCATTGATTCATATAGAAACTATGCTGGGAAGGAATCCAGGGATCCAGGTATATTTTTTTCAGAGTTACTAGATTGCTGTCCAATTCCATTGGTTGAATAATAATTTCTCCCCTATTGTTTTGGAGTGCCATCTTTGTTTTTCCATTATATATCTGGCTAGATGTCTACATACTGCTACCATTGATCTCTTGTTTACTGTTGGAAATTTTCCGTAATTACTCTTCTAGAAAAACTTTGGAAAGCCTGTCATATTTTATAAAATGCTATTGGGGTTTTATTTTGATCACATAAACTGATTTAGGGAAAATTGATATTAATAGTTTTACAATATTGATTTTTATAGCGAAAAAAAAATGGTAACTCTTCCTTTAAGATTTTACATTGCATTCTTCAGTAGAGTTATAATATTCCTTATATAAATCTTCACATGTCTCATGCAATTTTTTCCTAGATATTTCAAAACTTTTTTTGTTAGTGGTTGAGACTTTACTTTTCATTTCTTAATTTCTCTTTCTTTAGAAAAACTGTTGATTTTTATTGGCTTTTCTAAGGGCCTTCTTTTTTGTTGTTATTATTTAGAATTTATATAGGTGAGCTTTTATTGTAAATCTAGAAAAAAAATTGCAGATCGTTACTTGTGCATTTTAAGTGTTTTTAATATGTTCATAAAATAAGTATATTCAACAAATGTATGGAATTAAAAACAATTTCCCTAAAAAGTAAATTAAGTTTCACAATACATAAAATTATATAACACTGATATGAAAGAGTAATAATATATTTATTTACAATTTTAATGATGTAAGGAGGAATATTGAGTTTGGGAAATATCTCTTCTTAACAAATCAACATCCTCCCAAGAAGCATGATTTTTGATAGCTAGAAGGAATGAAGGGGAAATGATGAGACACAATTTGTGTGGGGATGTTTTGAGACCAGACTGTGAAAGATGATTAGAAGTTTGGAATTTGAAGGTAGAAACAACATGCTCTGGTGACTGAGTAAAGAGAGAATGAAAGTGAGAAAGGAAAACAGTAAAACTTTGCTTGAGAAGCCTGGTGTAGGATAGTGTCGTTGCACAAGATAAATAAGGCAGGAGATAACTGCATTTTGTTTGGGTCATGTTAATGTGGTGGTAGGTGATGGCGTAGTGGTAAGACATATAGTTGGTGATGACCATTGGGGAACTTGAGAGAGATGGGAATCAAGATTTGAACACCTTTAGGTCATAGTTGAAATCATGAAAAGATAAATTTTACCTTAAATGAAACAAAATTATTATAGAGTTTTATGCATATTGAATAAGCCCTGTAATCTTTCATTTACATGTAATCTATTTAGGGTGCCCATTATTTATATCATGCCAGGAGCCTGAAGAATAGAGAAAGTATTTTAGATGAAATGATCCAGAAATGAAACCCCAAACTGGAAAAAAGTATATTTGCTGGCTTTCTGACTAACTTAATGTTTTCTGCACTTGCTCTCTTTTTCTGACCTGATTTATTCTGGTTCCTGTTTTTGTTACATGAGCTGGTTTAATCTAATCATTGGATTTTAAAGCTTAGAGCAATTTAAGGGTTTCCAAAACATTCTTATATCAACTACTGGACTATAATATGTCATGTATGTAATAAAGTATTGCTTGAAGAGTGCAATTTACCTGAAGGAAATAATTTTCTTTTTTAAAGATTTTATTGGGGAATTGGGGGAGGGGAATAGAAAAGTTGATGTCCTTCTGTTCTTCAGTCTAGTTGTGGAAGACATTGTTTTACTGCCCTGTGTTGGTATCATCATTGCGCTCTTCTCGGGTGAGGCAGATTGGTTGCTGGCCCCTGGACGCCTGCTCACAGCTGCTCTTGGCAGCTCACAGCGGCTGTCAGCCGCTCACACTGGCTGCCACTTGCTGTAGCCTATGGCAGCTCTCTGCAGCAGGGGCTGCAAGCCATGCTGTTCCAGGGACTCAGCAGCCCAGCTCTAGGTGAAGCTGTTGTTCACCATCTTTAGCTGCAGAGGGCAGTGTTACTGGCCCTCATATGTGGGATCCAAACTGGGGTCACTGGCGTCCAAGCCAGCTCTTAACCAATGCGCCACTCGGCTGGTCCTGAAGGAAATTTTTTTTTTTTTTTCTTGAGGGCAGTGTCACTGGCCCTCATATGTGGGACCCAAACCGGGGCTGTTGGCTTTCCAAGCCAGCGCTTAACCACTGCACCACTCGGCGGGCCCACTGAAGGAAATAATTTTTAACAGCGGATGATAAAAGGGCTTTTCATAGTTAAGGATTTATGGGTTCTTTCCAGGAAACTCAGCAAGTCGAAATACATTTTAAACTGAAAAATACGAAGAACTTACAAAAGAATTTTACTCTACAAGATTTAAACCCAACTTTTCAAATAGTTTTTATGGGAGAGTATATATCTGATTATGCTGTTCATTGTTATAATTTAAATGTTTTAAGTCATAGATTCAATTTCTGCTAGAGAGAAAGCACTTAAATAATTATTTACAGTAAATTTTCCAAATTTTGAATGAAATCTTCAAATTTAGATGAGAAAATATTTCAGGAAATTATCATTTTGATGGAAAATCATTCAAAAGCAAACTGCATAAAGCAAATAATTGTTAAATCACTTCCTATTATGATCTCTCTCTCTCTCTGTCTGAAAAAATTACATTTGAAAAATTTTTGAATTCATGTGTGTCTTTCCAAGAGTGCTTAAACTTATTTCATAGTAATAATTCAGAAGAATTTTTTCATTTATTCTTTCATTCAACAAATATTTATTGAGTGCCTACTGTGTCCCAAGTGGTGGAGATATGAATCAAAATAACTCAGAGAGTTTATATTCTTGTGGGTAAGATAAATAATAAGTAATAAAATATATAAATATACACATATAATTTCAGGTAGTGATAAACAAATTACATATATATGCATATACTATATATGTATAATAATTTATAATTATATCCATTATAAATATATATGGATATAATATACAATTTCTTTAATGATGTGTTATACATGTACAATAAACCATGTAAAAAGATTGAAGAAAAAAATATATATATTTTTTTAGCTGAGTTATCCTGCCACATGTTGCCAGCTCAGGGGCAGCTCAGCTTCGGCGCAGCTCACTGGCCCATGTGGGAATCGAACCGGTGACATTGTTGCTCAGAGCTCACACTCTTGAGTGAGCTCTTAACCAACTAAGCCACTCAGCCAGCCCAGAAAAATATTTTTTTTAATGAAAAGGAGAGTCCACTAAAATGAAAGTTAGTTAAGTTTATCTCAGTGATAGCTTCAGAACTAACTGGTGACTGAGTGGTCACTGGATATCATAGAACACTTAAAAACAGAGAGAAAGAAAAGGAAAGTTCTGGAACAGTAAGAACTGCTTTATATGTGTCTATTATGTTGCATTATGTTAATGGCATATTTTAATTTACCTATGTCAGTTCATTTAATTTTCTGAACAAAACTCTATGAAATATCATTAACACCCATCTTATAGTACAATGAACTGAAACCTAGAGAGGCTAAGTGACTTCCCCAAGGTCCACCTAGTAAATTGAAACCTATGTAACTTTACTAACAATTGTCAAACCAATAAACTTCAATTGAAAAAGAAAAGTCTGAATTTGAGATTCAAACTCCAGCCTACTTCTGTTTCACCAGGGTGAGCCCTGGAGGAAAGGATTGTGGTTTAGGAACGAGAACTTTGCTTTAAAAAAAAAAATAAGTAGAATGTTATTTAGCAGCCCACTAAAAATTATGCATGCTTAATGCAAAGATTAAAATTTCCCTTATTGGTTGTATCATTTATCACTTGCTGACTAACAAACTGTGCTGCAGCTTAGTGGCTTAAAACAACAGTTTATTTAACCTATTCTGTGAGACAACAATGTAGACTGTTCTCAGCTGGGTGGCTTGCAGCCTTGGCCAGATTTTCTCATGCAAGTGTGGTCAGCAGCAGGGTGGCTGGACTTCTGAGAGTTGACTGGCTATTGGCTGGGCATGGAGACGGGGAGGCTGTTGGGGCACATCATCCAGAAGGCTAGCCTGGGCTTGTTTCCATGTTACCTTACCATCGTTTTCAGACAGAAGAAATCATGGAAGGCCTCTAGAGACCTTGACTCAGAACTGACATTTGATTCTATTTCACATGTTTAGGCATAAGAACCTCTGATAAGCTTATTTACTCTGAAACCCCATAAAGTCATGGAATGACCTTAGAAATTCTAGAAATTCTTAAATGAAGGCATTAATGAGAAGTCTTCATGTCCAATGGGTTATAAAGGCCAACTCCCCTCACTAAATTCTTGAGGAATACGAAGAACTCTTTTTATTGCAAGACTGCAAACTCCCCTGTGTTTGCTGCAATGGATTTTTATGAATAGATGATATGCTGTACTATATTTTAATTCAGTGCTTTGGTTGGTTCCAACCCACAGGTGTGAGAGGGTGAAGCAATAAGTAGACAGATTTGTTTATTTGGTTAGGGTGACAGCCATTGTCCCTCAGGAAATCAGCATAACCCAATGTAATTGACTGCACTTTATTATGTTTGGAAAGTTCATGTTTCCTCAAGACAGTTATGCTCTATCCAATTACAGTTAAACCAAAAATATTTAAAGCATTTTTTGCTTGTTAATGGCAGTTGACAGAGAAGGGGAGTAAGCTATTGCCTTGTACAAGTGGGTAGCCGGAAGTGTGAGCCTCTCTACTTCCTCTATGTGTTTAGGTTAGAGATATGCTGAAACCCACCGGAAGAACAAAGACTATTTCTGAAACTTCAGCATGAATAAGGATCATATGGAGGGTTTGTTAAAGCACATGAATCCTCGACTAATTAATTATACCTCAATAGGCTGAAAAAAAAAAGATTCCTGGGCTCTATTCCCAGAAATTCTGATTTCAGAGATCCAAGGTGGGCACAAGAAATTGCATTTCTAACAAGCTTCTAGGTGATGCTGGTCTGCATAGCACCAACTTTGGACCATCCCCCTCGGCTGATCAGAGTTAGCCATGGAACTAGAACCAGAGCTAGGGGCTGCTGGCAAGTCACGTGGTTGCAATTTAGGGGTGGGTCAGTTGGAGGCCTCTGCCGAGGTAGGAGCAGAAAGGTCTGCATCTTCCCCAGGAAGAAACTGCAGCTTCTCTGAATACAGATGATGGCTGTGAGGCTAATTTTGTGGAAGATGACTCATAGGGTAATGGAGATGATTCATGGAATGTGGTGCGGCAAAATTGAATGAAGGCATGAAAAGAGCAGTGAAGTGGTGACGTGTGTGGAACGTCAGACCAGAGCCAAAGATGTCTTTTACTGCTCCTGAACCTTAAAGCATTTTTGTCCTAAGGAGACAGCCGATTGCCATTTAAGCATTGGAAAACAAAATTATATGCTGCTTTTAGATAGACTATGTGATGTGTAACATGTCATAGGAATAGCTGTATCAGACCTTCCGGGTTGCTTTCCCAATGGATTTTTGCCTCTCTCCTTTCCAACAGAACCGCTGTTTCCTATTAACAGGGAATAAATAAGATTGGTTGTATACACTGTTGATGGCCTTAACGATGGGTGCAGATTTTTTGGAGCATAGCAACGTGCCCAGTTATAGAATGTGATTCCTCAGTCTCCTTTGCAGCGGTATGAGTCTGTGTGACTCAGTTCTAGCAAGAGGGATACTCCATGGCACACTCTGGGAATCCAATTATTCTCCTGATTTAAGGAAATAAAAGTACAGACTTAGCTGTAGAGTGCTTTTTGCCTTTTCTACTTCCTCCTTTCCTAGAATGTGGTTGTGAGTCTCGGAGGTGTAGGAGTCACCTCTGGAAGCATTAGGACAAAAGCCAAATGGAAAGATGGAAGGATCAAGGACCCACCTGGCATCCTGTCGCTCCATCCCAGCGCTGGGCTGCCACCTCAGATTTCTCTTGTGAAAGTAAAGTATGCTCACTTGGTTAAGCAGCTGCCTTTGTGTGCCTGCTATATGGCGCCAAACAAAGTTCCTAGTGGATGAAATGGATATAATTTATTGAGAATTTGCTACATGTACATGCCAGTTTCTAAGAATTGTATATGTACTGTTTCATTTAATCTTCATGGCAATCCCATGAAGTATATTGTTCCATTTTACCAAAAGCTTCTCAAGAGAATCAATAACATTAAAAAAAAATGAACCTTTAATAAGGCCAGTGTAAATTTTGGTAATTTTGAGTTGTATTTATTTAAACCTGGCTTAACTCCTAAGATAGCCTCTTGACACCTGCTTTGTAGTGATATCGTCCTCTGCATGTTTTGTAATTATCTGTCTCCACCTCCCATTGGGCTGCAATCAGGTGAAACTTCTCATAACAGAAACAGTTTTGGATATGGGCTATGGGGAGACACTGGCTTGAGTAGAAGTGGCCTCTTTATCCATGCTGCCCATATATAACATAGCTTACCCATGCACATCCTGAAATTAATGTTATATCCCAGTGGCACAGATGGTTTCATTAATTTTTTTATTGCAGTTGCCTACCTTAAAAGCCTGTCTGTGCTAAGTTGTGTCCCTTCTTTTCCTCTTTACAGAAAAGTGATTAGAGCATTAACTGGAGCAAATTGACTTGAACCACAGAGATAAAGGGAGAAATTAGCTTGCAAAGAAATGGTTCACACTGCCTAGAATTTATTTGCAGCTTGGCTATGGAGGCGGGAAGTTAGGAGTCAGGGAGGCAAAATGAGAATCTAGTTTTAAATTACATTTTAATATCAGCCTGGAATTCTAGTTAACCTTAAAATGACTGAAAATTTCTTTTCCACTGGAGCATTCCACAAAATTATTAAACTTAACTAATAATTCTAATGAATCTTATAGCCTAATCCCCCTATAAGGAGAGGATCCTTTACAAGATCAACAAAATCAACATTAAGTATATAGTCATGAGGCATAATCAGGGCCAAATCATAGAATCATCAATTTTTAACATCTCAGGGTACCCAGTTTATTGCACCAGTTTATAAATGAAAATACTATGAAGAGGTTGAAGTATCTGAACCGGGACTAGAATTAAGTGCTCCTCATTCTTAGTTTGATTCTTTCTAGTCTCCCATGGGTTTCCCATGAAAGTCCCCTAGTATTTTTTCACATTCCGAGCCTCAGTAGATGTATGTAATTTGTTAGTTGTAGGCTCAAGGAACTGGTGACTTCCAAATGTGTCCTTTGTTGTTGAAATCAAATCCCCATCCCAAATGAGGTCCCATGTGGTATCATTTCCCCTGAGAGAAATAGAGGAAATCCCCCTGTTGCAATGCAGCCCCGTATTCAAAGAGCCTGCTACCCACACACATCACAGCAGACCATGCCCAGACGCTGCTGGAACATGGAGGGAGGTTCTCACATAGTGGTTAGTGGACTTAGCTCACCTCACTCCAGCTTACTTCCCAACAACCTCCTCAGCCCCCAAAAGCAGGTTACAGTTAACAGTGATGCTATAGATCCAGGTTCCAAGGTCAGGTGGGATCTCTCAGGAGGCAGGGAGATCTTGCTGTTTAGGTTTGCTGGCTTAGGAGTGAGAGTGCCTGGGGCCACCTGCCAGCTCCATTGGTAACTAGATTGGTCTTGAGCAAGTTGCTTTTTCTCTCTGTGCTTTGGTTTTCTCATCTGCAAAATGGATCTAACATTAACTCCACAGAGTTAAAAGGGTCAAATGAGTGAATCATGTTGGGGTCACCCCTGTGTGATCCTTGCACGAGAGCCTGTTACAATCCTAAATGCTACTTCTACAGGTCAGACTGAGGTTTGAGTCAACCAAACATTCATCCTTTGGTTCTCATCAAAGATGAACTCATTACATTTCTTTTCATCAAACAGCATTTTTTCCATGGGATGATTTGGAGATTTCTGAAAACTGTAACCTTTTTTTTACCCCCTTATCCTCTTTTGTTTTGAATATTTGGAGGAGGGACAACACTCAGTATTTACACCATCTACAGGAATACGCCCCATTAATGCACATATCTACAAGTCATCTTTCCACCTATGTTAGTAGTCTTAGATCTGGTTTGATTGTTTGCTTATTTATTTATTTATCTATTTATTTATTTATTTATCTATCTATTTATTTATTTATTTATTTATTTATTTATTTATTTATTTATTTGGGGGGGAATCATAAAACCTTTGGAGAATCTAATGGCAGCTATTATCATCCCTTCTCCCACCAGCACTCACACCACAAGCAAATCCAAACAATTAAGGTACAATTTCAGTGGCCAGGATACCCCCTGGTGCATATTCATGGCCCTCTGGGAAGGCCAGTGAACAGCCCTCAAGTCTAAGCCTCCTACACTATATAAAAATAAGGATGTTTTCAAAGGATGAATTCAAAACATTCCTTTTCAACCTTGGCTCAGATATAGTTTGAGAAAAAAAAGTTGCTGAACAACAGAAGTGATTTGTTCTCAACATCTATGGGAAAGGCACATTTCTCTTCAACCATTTTTTCCCTTTTTGGTGATTTTGGACTTCCTGGGCTATGCTGAATGTGTAATATTCTAAGTTAGCCAAATCTCTCTTAAGGATCTGCCAAATTTCAAAGCAACATTATGTAATTATGCTTTCCAACATAAAAAAATGTTAAAGCGTACAGGAAAACGTGCCTAAAAATGGAAATGTTATCAAAGACAAATTATGTATTTATCACCTTAAAATCTATGGAGAATATAGAATTACAGTTCTTATTTGTTTAAGCTACATGCCGGATGGGTAGCTATGTGAAAGTAAGTTAAGCAGAGGCCTTATGCCTGCTTTGTGTGACAGCTGGGGCTTTTTTATTCTATTGTCTACATTGCAGAACATGGCCAACTTCATGGTCAAAGTCAGAAACCCTGGTCTCGGTTCCACCACTGACTCAGTCCGACTTCGCTCTGATGTTTCAGAGTGCCCTCCATGTGCCACATGTAGTCAATATGGAATAACACCTATGAAATCAAACTCATGCTGAAGCCCTGACTATCATACATTTTTCGGGTCAACAGAGCAGAGGAGAGCTCGATTCTCACTTCCATCTCAGCAAGTCACAACTGTCTGGGCCCCAATTTATTCTCCTACCCAGCAACGGGTTGAATCACTTACCTGTAACCATCCTGTTCAGTGCTCATTCTCCTCTTCCTCATGATTAACATTGGGATGCACTGGTTGAGAGCTGGCTTGGGTTGCCAGCGGCCCCTGTTCGGATCCCACATAAGAGGGCCAGTGACACTGCCCTCTACAGCTAACAACAGCTCCACCTGGAGCTGGGCTGTGTGAGCCCCGGCGACGGTGTAGGCTGCAGCTCCTGCTGCAGTGGGCTGCCATAGGCTACAGTGAGTGGCCGGCAGCCAGCGTGAGTGGCCAATAGCCACGGTGAGCGACCATCCAGAGGCCAGCAACCAACTGATCTGCTTCATCTGGGAAGAGCATAATGATGATACCAACATGGGCCAGTGAAACAATGTCCTCTGCAACTAGACTGAAGAACAAAAAGACAGCAACTTGTCTGTTCCCCTTCCCCGATTCCCCAACGCTGTTCCCCTCCCCCAATTCCCCAATTAAATATTGTTTTTAAAAAAAGAAGAAATTAAAAAGAAAAAAAATTAATTTTCGGGCTGGCTGAGTGGCACGGTGGTTAAGAGCTGGCTTGGGACAGCAGCGGCCCTGGTTCAAATCCCACATATGAGGGCCAGTGACACTGCCCTCTACAGCTAAGATGGTGAACAACAGCTCCACCTGGAGCTGGGCTGCTGTGAGTCCCGGGGCAGCATAGCCACAGTGGGCTGCCATAGGCTACAGTGAGTGGCCGGCAGCCAGCGTGAGCTGCCAATAGCCGCAGTGAGCGGCCGTCCAGAGGCTGGTGACTGATCTGTGTCACCCGAGATGAGCACAATGATGATACCAACATGGGCCAGTGAAGCAACGTCCTCCACAACTAGATTGAAGCGCAAAAAAGGATAGCAACTTGTCTCTTCCCCTTCCCGGGTTCCCCAACGCTGTTCCCCTCCCCCAATTCCCCAATAAAATCTTTAAAAACAAAAATTAATTCTCACAACAACCTTATATTCAGTTACCCTTATTATCCCCCTTTGAAAGATGAAGAAACTGCATATTAGGAAAGTAAAATGGCTTGGTCAAGGTCACAGAGTTAGCAAGAAGCAAAGTGGTACTTCCGACAGAGACTGTCTGCTTTCAGAGCCAGTTCGCATAGACTCGTATGTTGGAGTAAAGCAATACAGTGTTTCTATTTGAGATTCCTAGAGCAACTTGATTATTTTCCAGTGTATTTTCCTGGATTTGAGACATCTAACCAAAATTTACATACTTTGGAATTGGAACTATTAAAAAAAAAAAATTCCTCCCCTAAAGCAATCCATATAAGTTATTCTCCTTTAAAGCACATTTGCCTTTAGGCCCTTCCCACCTCTCCATACCAGCTCACTGGCTCTGGACATGTAGATGTCCAACTGGATAGAATTTTAAAATAAAATATAATGTACACTGAAGAGTTTTGTTTGTAGTTTGTGTGAAACCTAATTGAGGTTTCACTTTGCATCTGCTTTTATGCGTGCTGATATCCAAAATTTTTGCAAGTTCGTTTTCATAAGAAATAGGCCACTAGTGAAATGCAACTGTTATTCAGAAGTACTGAGAATATTCTACTTCCACGAGGAGAAAGGCTGAGAACATTAATGAAGTTAAAATACATTAAAAATAATGACATAATATAAATAAGAAAGGTGCTAGAAATAACTTTCATATTAACTCGGAATTATTTACAGACTCACCAGTTGCTCTTTATTCATCTTTTCAGCTTTGTATATGATAAACTAGATGCCACCATTCCAGAGCTTTACGGTAAAGATACTTTTAATATGTGTTACTATAAAGCTTTCAAGCAGGGTTATAAATTAAAATAAAATGTATTAAAAGCACAATGTTCCAGCATTTTCAGAATAATTGGATAGAGTAAAAATAGCATTTAAATGCGGAGTCAGAAGTCCTGTGTTCTATAACTTGTACCTTTAATTTGTCAAGTTACTTCTTGAATCTCAGCTTCCTCACCTGTAAAACAGGAGATTGGATGGATGGTTCTCAATGGTTATATTCATCTCCTGTATTCCATGGTCTTGAGACTGAAAGTATGTATGGAATCAAAGACTGGGAAATTTGACCCTGCCATATTCCATATTTGCTTCTTCTTGGAGAACTTCCATTTTGGCCTGTAGTTCTCTTGTAAGTCAGTGGGTGCTTTGAAAACACAATCCACTTAGTTTTTGGTAAAGCCCTGTGGTTCTTCCATCCCTCACTGGCCACATTTATGTACTAGGAAAAGATTAAACTATATATAATAATTGTTATTGTTGGACTATACTGCTATTCAATTATTCAGTTGTTCTTGACTTTACTAGTCTAAGTAATATCTCTATGGAGTTTCCGAGAATATATCATCATATGTTAGTATTTAATTTTAATAAACAAATTAGGTTCTTGGAGTTGGGGTTTTTGAGCATGAAGAGAAGTTGAGGGTGGGCAGGATTACTATATATTAGGATTGTAAACTTATAAGACTGTTGTATTCTAGGCATTAGGCAAGGTGCTTTGCACTGAGAAACCCGTTTAATGAATAGACTAACTTGATAGAACCCACAACCTTTAAAACATGCTCTGTTGATACTCCTTTCCCTGCTGCTGTGTAATAATTTGTCAGCTCCTAAGAATTCTCTGGTTAATTTTAGGTTATTAAAGTAATATCACTTTTAGGTTTCAAACAGTCCAACCTGATCCCAAACAAAATGTTCACCTGAGGTCCATTCCAGTGTTTCTCCCCCATCAAATCTGATCCAATTTGGAAAACTGTAGTGGGGAAGGGAGGTTGGGTTCTTTCTTCTGTTCAACAAACTAGTTACATATATATTATTTCCAATCCTCTTGATAATTCCTTAAAGTAGGCCTGATTATTCCCTTGTAATAGAAACTGAAACTAAAACAAAACAAAACAAAAAACAAAACAAAAACATGTTTCATAGGATGTTTCATCCCTTTGACCCAGGGATGTCTGGTTTTAAAGCTGATTCTTTCCATTTCGCGATGTTGCCTCTCAGAATTTCAGTTACCCATGGGGTTGGGGTGTGGTGTGGGAGGATGGAGGAGGGGATTTTTAATTTTATTCACTTACATTATGTTTCTAAATGAAGAGTATCAAAAACTTCACTTGTGTTCAGATACTTTTTGTTTATCTTCTTCTGTTTGGCAAGATCTAAGGGTGTCACAATCTAATTATGCCTATCATAACTCAAAGGCATTTGGAGTTAATGCAAAGAGGGCTCATGACTCCTGACATAAAATGTAGATACTTTTTCGAGTACTGGGACATGTACACAAGAAATATATAAGCACAGAAGTATATAGTGTATATAGAAAAATTATTTTATAGATGGTGCAAATCAATGATTATTGAAGTACAGTTAGTGGGTTAGAGAACCGGTTGGTGACAATACAGGCAAACTGCAGAATAGGTGATAGGTCAGTGATTTGGGGAAGATGCAGAGCGTTGGCATTTTTTTGAATAAAACTTTACTCCTAGTACATGGAGAATCTTAGAAAGAGAATTTAAAAATAGTATCTTGGAGTCTGAATTAAGATTATTTCATGTGATATGATGTACAGTTGACCCTTGAACAATGCAGGAGTTAGGTGCATTGAGCCCACACACACACACACACACACACACACACACACACACATTTTGAAAATCCATGTATAACTTGACTACCCTAAAACTTAACTACTAATAGCCTGTTGTTGACTGGAAGCCTTACTGATAACATAAACAGTTAATGAATACATATTTTGTATGTTATATGTATTATATTCTGTAGTCTTACAATAAAGTAAGCTAGAGAAAAGAAAATGTTATTAAGAAAATCATGGGCTGGCCAAGTGGTACGGTGGTTAAGCGCTGGCTTTCCAAGCCAGCAGCCCCGGTTCGGGTCCCCCATGTGAGGGCCAGTGACACTGCCCTCAAAAAAAAAAAAAAAAGAACAAGAAAATCATAAGGAAGAGGAAATACATTTACAGTATTTATTGAAAAAAAAGTTTGCATGTCACTGGACCCACACAGTTCAAACCTGGTTTGTTCAAGGGTCAATTGTATATTATTTAGTGAGATTGATGAGAATATATCTTGTGGGTGAAACATCGCTGTTTTTGTTACAAATAGATTTAGGCTTTGGAACATAATTTCTCTCATTCTTCAGGAAACAATTTTAGAACTTGAGTTGTTACTTTGTGATTTAAATGTTAATGTGTTTTTCAGTAAATCTGGTGAGTCCTGGGTTTTTAATTGAAAGCTCTTTAAGGGATGTGGTTGATTATAAACCAATCAATGTGTAATGGATGCTACTTGGGAAGTTTTTCTTCTCTCTCCTACACAAGAGAAAAATAGTGGGAAATGGTATGTAATGCCAAGAAACCGTGCTTTCTGCTCAACCCATGTGAAAAACATATGACAGTCAACAAGATGGGCCGAAGTACAAATGAAGATGGTGTAGGAGTCTGTGTGGTCAGTTCAATGCAGTAATGCAATATTGAACATTGCAATCCAGTTTCCAATAATGTGAAATTCAGCATGCATGTTAAAGTGCTTTACATTGAATGATGCAGTGTATTTTAAATGCACGATGGAGACCTTTCCTGTAGGTTGCAATATGTTACAAGATGGGAAAATGCATTGAAAATGTAAAACACCCTACAAGGCAAAGATAGAAAATATAAGATCTCTTTAGTTGGTCTTTCAAAATTTGAATTCTCTTTGAAGTTAGGGCACGTATTAACATTAGACATACACATTAAAAAACAACAACAACAAAGAAACTTTGAAAATATGAAGGCTGACTGACTCCTGAGTCACATGATAAACAACCAAATGACTTTATGAACCTCCTTGTATTGTTCTAGGGCTCAGAAGATTTCTGGGTGCATTTCTCAGACCTAGTGGTGAATCTAACATCTTTGGGATCATATTGAGGTTTTGGAATTGAGCCTAAAAACTCCATCACCACTGCTCGTGCATGGCTCTCATTTGTAGCTTTCTCAAGCTCACCCCAACCCAGGTTTGCTTCAATACATAGCTTTCTACAGGACTTCTCCATGAAAATGGCTTTCTTTCTATCCCATATCCCATCAATTTAGGCTCTTTGAGACTAAACTTCAGAAGATATGAAATATTTCTTAAAAATAAACATTTTTTTCTCCAACCCTAATTTTTCTTCATCTCTGTCAATCCTTGGCTACAACCTTACTTAGCTCCCATCTCTATAACACTTTTCATTAAACACTTTACATTCCTTTGAAAGATATGCTTTAAACTTTCTATATATCATAATTTAAGTTTTCTGTGTCGTTCTCCCATCTGCTATTTAAATTTTCTTCTCAGCAGAAAGCTTTGCTGTGGCTTCATCTCCACATTTGGCAGGCGTCCAAGCACAGCGAGCTGGAGTCACAGTTACTCTGAAATGAGTACGTGCTTCCCAGCACCCCGTCAGCATCCCCACCATAGGCCATTGGTCTTTTCTGCACCCCTCTCTTTGCCTTTTAAGCAAATGACTACCAAAAGAAAATATCAAAACCACAATCAGTAGCACCTCAACCATTGCTACACAAATCATTAGATTTGATCATTTGAAGTTTAGGGTTCCTATAAAAAACATTCGTTATGGTGAAGCTCAGATGAATGTGTCATCGAAGCTTTCCGTGCTTCTTATCTGGCTTTCTAGTTTCTTACTTCTGCGACACCTCTGCTGGCATCCACTTCCTTCTCCAGGGCATTCCCTTGGGCTGGGTGCCTTTCCATTCAGCTCAGGCCTAGCTCTCTTAGGTCCCCATCGGGCCCCCAGAATTGCCCCCGTGTCTTCACCCTGAGGCACTGTGAAAGGATACCCCTTTCCTGGTGCAGCTGGGGGCTCTGCTTTGCCAGGCAGCTCGCTCCCATCACCTTTTGCCATTAGGATCATTCCAAAGGAAAAGTCCCTGTGTTCCCCAAGCCCAGGAGACCTAGGTTGGTCTTCTTGAGTGGGTCTCAGCTGCCTCCCTCATTCCAGCTCCGTCAAGGAACAATGAAATTCTATGGCACTCTGCCCACCTCTCTCTAATCTCCAAAGAACCCACTGTCGCCCTGCAGACTCTCTCAGCCTTTGCTCACATAGACTGTTGGTGGGAGGTGGGCTCATCATGGCAGAGCTTGGTGTAGATCACCCCCTTTTTAGGCCCTGCATAGATGACCCAGAACTGGATTCCTATGCGAGGATCCTTGATGCTATTTTCCTCAGCTGAAATGTCAATACAGGAAGACTTTTTGTTTGACATTCTGGTTTGTTTTGTTTTCCTTTGCCATACAGATTAAAAAAAGAAAAGAAAAGAAAAACGATGCACTTAAAATTATCAATGATATTTATTGCTTCTAGATTTTCTATTTGTTTCCCATGGCTTTCCCCACTGTGTGTTAGTTTACAAGAGCCGCCGCAATAATTCTCACAAACTGAGTGACTTGACCAACAGAAATTAATTATTTCCAAGTTCTGGAGACTAGAAGACCGAGGTCAAGCTATCCTCAGGGCCATGCTCCCTCTGTAGGCTCTAGGGAAGGGCCTCTTCCAGGCCTCTCCTTGGCTTGTGGCAGCATAATACCAGTCCTCGCCTGATGTGTTCCCTGTGTGCAGTCTGTGTCCAAACTTCCCCTCCTTCTGAGAGCCCCGGTTATTCTGCAGTAGGCACTATCCTACTCCAGCATGGCCTCATCCTAGCTTAGCCAGTTATACCTGTGATGACCCTATCTCCACATAAGATCCCATTCTGAGGCACTCGGGGTTAGGACTTCAACATAGGCATTTGGAGGGGGGCACAATTCAACCCATTCATGCCCAAGCCAGATTGATATTTTTATTTTTTTGTTTGTTTTGTTTTTGCCCTATCTGTGGTGCACCTGAAATTTATTTTGGTATAAAAAGTAAGATGGGGTAAGGATGTACCTCAACATTTTGCTGAAGTGTTTGTTAGTGCTAATTACAGTGTCTTATCCATTCTATTATCCTCTCCAGAACCTAGCAAAGTGCTTGACTCATAACCAGGTACCCAGTAAATGCCTTTTAAATGGAGTCAAATCACTTACCAGAGAACTGAGTTGTTCACATTCTAACTATTAATAGATGATAGCTGTTTGACCTAATAAGGAGCTATCTAGAAATTTGATTCCAGGTTGTGAAGAAATCCTGAAGAAATCCTGATGAAATGACAAAACCTATAGCTGCAGTGATATAATGGAGTTTGGGGTAAAGGAATGTTAACGTTTTTCTATTTATTGAAAGAAATAAAGTTCCTGTATTACATCTTCTTTGCTAGCCTAGAGGACAGGGTAATGAGCCAGACTTGAAGACTGATTTGTAAAACAGATGTCTTCTACTTTTACTGGGAGGTAATAGCTAGATTATTTGGTGTGTGTGTGTGTTTTCAGTGTACCTATATGGGGGGAGGGCAGTGAGTAAGGAGGCCTATGAGCAGCCATGCGAGCTCCTCAAAATATTTTTAAGCCACATTTTAGAGCAATGATAGCAATCATTGTTGACATGTTCTAAATTGTATGGCTTAAAGAATCCTAATTAATGGTGCTAAATTCATAAGTTTTGTTCTTCATGGAAGACATGAAAGTTATGCAAACTGCTGAAAATTAAGTTGTTTTTTCTTTGCTTTTTTTGAGGGCAGTGTCACTGGCCCTCATATGTGGGACCCGAACCGAGGCCACTGGCTTCCCAAGCCAGCACTTAACCACCGTGCCACTGGGAGGACCCAAAAATTAAGTTTTGATGGCTAATAATGAAACATGTGGGTTATATTTGATATTTAGTAACAAAAAGATGGGCACTTGGCACATTATACTACAAAGAGTTGTAATTCATACAGTATATTGTGTATTCAAGTTCCAAGGGAATACAGTTATTAATAACTTAAATTTTGAAGCGAGTGCATGGATTCAACCAGACAATTGAGTAGAGTCTTTAAGATTTTTTTTTTTTTTTAAGATTCTTTATGGTACCAGATGACAAGAAAAAGGCACTGACTTTGAGAAAGTGATTAGGAAAAAATGACGAGTGTCAAAAGTTCATCTCACAGAAAAAGAAATACTTTTTTCTTTTTGTATTTTAATGCAATCTTGCCTGCATGTCTCAAAGAACATTAACGTGTTAACTTTTAGCAACAAATACTTCTTACATTGCTAGCAAATACAGAGGGTGCCAAAAAAATGTATACACATTTTAAGAAAGCAAAAACTATTAAAATTTTAATAATATATACTGATAACAAAAGATGAATACATCGCACATGTATACATTTTTTTTGCCACCCCTGGTATATTTTTCCTAACTCTGCCTAGATTTATTTTAAACTGAGTAAAAAATGTAAATACAACCATTCTCTATTTTAACAATAACCTAACTGCAAGTCATTCCAATTCCAATATAATCATGACTTTTTAAAGTTTAGAATAGTATAAATAATGCTAATCTCCTTTATCATAGCTCCAAAGGGTTATTCTGATAAAAGAAAGCTCCTTTTGCTGTCTTTGCTGGATGTGGGTAGGCAGAGGCTATTATGTATCCAAATAGACTTTTTTTTTCTGCTTAGGGAACATTATCTTTTTAGAGTCTGGCTAATATGTGCTTTTTGACCTGATGAACTCTAAGCTGGTGGTTATATTATGGACCCTATCACCCTCTTCTATGCCCATCATCCAAGCCAGGGCAGGAGACATGGAGCCAGGTACAATAAGTAAGGGGAAATGGTGTGGAGTGAGTGACTGAGGAGACACAGTATAAGCCCAGTGGTACCACGAAAGGGAGGTGTGAAGTGTGCTGTCAATATCATGGACTAGACTTGGGACACGGCTCATTTTCTGTGTGACTGTCATCAGGTTTTTGAACCTCTTTGAGTCTCATCTTCACAGCTTGAGTGAGATACTCTGTATCTAAGTCCTTTTCATCTCTCAGATGCTTGGGTTCTCTTACTCTTAACAGCATCTCCCTTGAAAGTAGTGTGTGGAGGGGGGCGGGGGAGGGCTGAGTCTTTGTCCTGACTGAAGACACACTATTTGGAGCACTTCAATCTGAACATTTCTGAGGTAGGCATCTCTGTTGAATGTTAAGTCTATATATTCTAAAACATGTTAGTCCAACTGTGAAGGCCTTTCACCTGATGGTTTTCCACACATAACGCGTTCCACTTCTTGATAGTCTCATAGCCTTCCGTTTCTCTCACCAAAGGCAGTTTCCAGTTTACACATTTTCAGTAGGTGCCCCACTGAAAAGAATGCCTTCAGATGGTCTTTATTGTATTTGAGTGTTTTAACCTCAAATTAAGCTATTTAATGCTCCTCCTTGGCTTAAAAACCAGCATAAGAACCAGAGAACACAAATGTGAATTAGTCAGCCAATTTCTACCGACTTTTCTTTGCACAACGAAATAAGCAGAGACAGACAATTCTTTCTTCTGAGTCTGTGAGTGGCAAACATATCCTTTAGGACACGGAATGTTCAATTTTTGGTGAGTGATGTGTGCTAAGCTCAGGCTTCTAGAGGTTCAGTTTAGCAGCAGATTTTTGTGTCATTCAAATGTTTGCTTATTTTTTTCAGAATCTAAAATTCCTCCATCGACTATTTTAAATGACTGATGCCACAACATTACAACCTGAAATAAAAAGGGAAATTAGCTTTGTTTACACGTGGTAGTCACGAAAATGTAACACTCATTTATAGCAAATAAAAGAATAAAAGAAAGGGACGGAGTTATATAATTTATGAATGGAACATTTAGAAATTTCCCATTTAAAGAAAATGGGATACCCTATAACAACACCAGCAATTTAACTCCTTGTTAAATGGGCTGCTAATCCTTCCCTTGAAATCTTGAAATCTAAAAAATAAAAAAATAGGAAATTTTGCCACTATATCTAACCAAGGAGAAAAACTTACAGTGCCCAGAAACCAGGTCAAGAATGATTCAGAAAAATCACACTTTTTGAACGCAGCATTATTGAAGTGAATCGGGAAAAGAAAATGATGCTGGTATATTGCCCACATGCACAAACACACACAATGCCAAGAACTAATTAGTTAAAACTATCATTCGTTTCTTATTGCTAAAACCTGCGTTCGTTTCTTATTGCTGCTATCACAAATTTCCACAAACATGCTTTTCCTTACCTGGAGAGATGGTTTATCTAACTTGCCAGCCTCTCATTTCCTTGACCTCTGCATCACCAGTGACCTTCTCTGTCCATTCCCAGGCATTTGACTACTCTCCTGGTCATATCCTGGGAATCTCTTTTGAATTCTTAAAATGAGACAGACACTCCCTGATGAAAATCACTTATTCATCCAGTTTTCTCACAAAGGAGTTCCATTACACATACAATGTAGAAGATGAGGTTGTAAAATAATTTGTTACAAACATAAAATGCAGAAGAATATAGGAAAGGAGACTTCTGGTTAAACTGGAACAAAGATGTTTCTCTCCTATACCCACTAAATCCCCAACAAAATGACAGAGATAAAGAGAACAGGACAGGAATGCTTTACACAGTTTTGTAAAAGGGAAAGCCACTGACTTACCAGGTGGTGGAAGCCGCATCTTAGGCGCAAGAAGAGCGTAGAACCATCCTGCTAAACCTCGGACGAGCTCAGAATTTGAAAACATCAGGCACCACAAAAGGTATAAGTAACAAAGTCCATCCAATTGATTATTTGATATGTTTGACCAAATGACAACAGTGTTAGGAGGCTGATGGGATGATTAGAAAGAATTAATTATGAGTCCATAGATTATGCAGCAAACAAAACATGAGGAATTTATTAATTTCAGGAAAATCTAAAAGATAAACAAGAAGGAGACACTGCTTCTCTCTATAGTGAAAAAGAGCCATAATAGTTATAATAGTGTAAAATAGGCCATTTGATTAAATGAAAGCTTGTGCTCTTTTGCTATGATTTCATTGACAGATTGGAGGGAAAGGAAATTGGTATAAGGGCATCATTGCGCTCAAGCCTCCTCTGTTGCAATAGGAAACCAATAGATAATGCCTATAATTGGCCAATTAGAAATAACAAGCAAAACATATTGAGAAATATGGGCATTAAGGTTGATGTTATATGTAGTATCGGGGCCTTGAACTGCTGTATTTCATAATATGCTTTTTAAACTAGATTTACATGTGACTATGATTAAAATGAACACTTATTAAGATTGAAAACAAAGGTTTGAGAGGGGAAAGCTAGAGATAGGGTCAGGGAGGAGAAGCCCAGAGCAGAGGAAGTGCAGATTCCATTTTATTCAGTGATATATACGAAAGCATACCCTCACCATGAAGATCTCTCATAGCACTTATTAACACTACCCACCAAAGGCTGCTTTGTAACAGCAAGTTGAAGAAATTTATTTTGTTTTGTTTTTTTGCTGTCTTATACATTAGACCAGTTATGTAACCTAGTGAACAATTGACAATAAAAGCTGCACCAAAGAACTAAAGTGAATGGGCCAACCTAACACCAGGGAGCCATTGAGCTCACACCCTAGTAGCAGGCACTTTCCAGGCCCCCCGCCCATTGCAGGCTGTGACCAGAGTGTGGGTAAGAAGAGAGGAGGCTGGCTCCAAGCCACTCAGAGGTTACTTGTAGTGCTGAGGCTACAGATCAGATTGTCTAATTTCCAGTTCTCACTTAGCCTTACTTATCACAGTGTCTCTCAGGTCTAAGAGGATCATCACTTCAAGATATGGGAAAGGAGGGAAAGTGGCTGGGAGGGGGCAAGTTGTGGGCAGCAATGTCAAAAGGAAAGAGGAAAAAGGACCTGAGAAATTATTAAACAATGGAAAAAGAAGCGGGGTAGATGAAAAGAGGTGGTAGGAAATGGCTTGGTTGGCATATTTGTTAATTTTTATTGACATGACCAATAAAATAAAATTGTTCCCACGAAACCATGCAAAAGATAAGACTTGCTTATTATACCCAATGGGTGTGCTCATTTCTTGACACTAAAGTTAAATGTTCTTCAGGTAGGTGGGGAAGAAGGGGCTGTAGAACTTGTTAATGAAAGGAAAGACTGAGCAAAGTGAGACTTTGTTTTAAAATAAAGTTTAAAAAAAATTCTTATTAGGACAAGGACAGGGAAGAAGAAGAAATCAAGATGTATTAGGTTGCTGTCAGAAATTTCACTTCCTGTCTCATTCAGGGATTTTGTTCGCTCTCCCTGTAGCCCCACACCTATGAATTCCATAAGGGCAAGGATGTATTTTGGGCATCTCTCTATCCTGTGGACTTAATGATATGCTTGGCAAGTTGTAGGTCAATAAATATTGCTTGAACTGAAGCGAATTAAATGTTGTTTCTTCTCCCCAATTTTCTTTTTCCATTCTACAGTTGGATATTACACTGGGTCATTTTTTTCTTAAGGACTTAACCCTAACCACTTATTCACTAGACTTTTTCTCTAGACCTAAAAGGTGGTAGGGGAAACTGAGCCAATTATCTGTGTAATTTAAATGGAAGAAAATGTGGTACCCAAATACTCTAATTTAGCTATGTTATGTAAATTATATATACATATAAATGTGTATACAGGGTAAAATACAAATACTCAAACAACAATAAAACAATCATGTACAGAAGCTCCTAAATGTCTTCCCTACTAGATCCAATTAACATAAAATCCCAACAGTTACTCCTATTATGAGCTGTGAGTTCCATCACTGTCTCTGTCCCCTTTTTCTTTGTTCTGCCTGATTCTCGCTCTCTCCCTTCCCCTCTCTCTCTCTCCTTCCTTCTCCCTCTCTCCCTCTCCCTCCCTCTTTCCCCCTCTCCTGTCTTCCCCTCTCTTACACACCCACACACACACACACACACACACACACAACACACAAATTTAATTCTTAGGGTCAGTTGTCCTAGTCAATGAGCAAGAGAAGAGAAAACTCCTTTTCATTTTGGAATAAATTTATAAGTAATAGGGCCACATCTTAACACACCTAGTTGTCCAGCCCAGTGACCACTAAAACAGTCAATTGGAGGAGTGAAGAAGCCTTAAGCTATTTAACAAGATCTCTCCACCAACACTACCAATTTTGATACAAGCCTAATAACCCTTAAAATAAAAATTTTTAAAAACCCACAAAACATTTAGTTTTAAATCTCAAAGTGATTTCAACCAGTGACCTATAGCTCAACAACTTTTTCTGTCGCTTACAACCCTAACTACCCAGCTTCATATCATTATTATCATAATGATTTTTGTTTTCTTTACTGGTTCATTGGGAACAGGATCGTTCTATTGGCCTTCCTGAGTTGATGCCCTTCTAGAAATGATGGCGGTTCATTTTTTCCACCCACTAGATTCCAAAATAACCTGCTGTCTTCGCAAAATGTGCATTCACTCCCCAAATCATATTTCATGCCAAGTTTTAGAAGGGAGGAAACCATGCCAGAATTCATTTTAAATCGTTTTATTTTTTATTTCTAGTGCTAGTGTATGGTAGACAGCTGAAGGGTAGTTTCACTAAAGTTGATTTCTTCTGTGACACTGTTTCTTTTCATACAGAGGCTGCCACAAAAATGTATACACTTTTTCAGAAAGAAGAAAAAACTGTATTAAAATTGTAATACTCAATATATATATCAATAACAAAAGATGAATACAAGTCGTGCATACATTTTTTTGGCACCTCTGGTATATGAATTAGTAGAAGTTGCTAAAATGGAGTTAACTAATTCTGAATTTAAAAAAAAGAAAAATGAAAAAAACAAAAAAAAACACAATAAAACTAATTGCAAGTAAATAAAACCCAGTAAATATTTCAGTAACTACGTGATGCAGCAATTAACATTTTCTCCTGTCCAGGAAATATTAATTATTGGGTCTTTGGAAAAGCCATGATGCATGTTTGCAACAGATGGCACTAGTTCATTTTTGGAAGTACTAGAGTCATTTACATCTATGCTATTATTATGTCATTTGACAGCTGACAGTTCTAGCTTCATTCTAAAAAAAAAAAAATTGAGTGATTTGGTTGAGTTTTGGAGGTTTTACAACAAGTTGAAGATGGAAGACCAAACTGTGCATTTTTGCCATATTTTACTGTTTTACTTCCATAAAGGGAAGAACACGTGTGTCAAGCTTGTGAAAAGTTGCATAAAGTTTACGGTGACAATGTTCTACAAGAACATTAGTGCCAATGATGGTTGACGAAATTCCGTGCTGGTGATTTTGATCTCAACGACACTCCTCAGTTAGGGAGGCCCACTGAGGTTGATGACGACAAAAGAAAGGCATTGATTGAGTCAAACCCATGTTACATGACACGAGAGATTGCAGAAACACTGAACATCCATCATTGAAGCATTCATGACCACCTGAAGAAGCTGGGATACGAAAGCAATCTCAATAGTTGGGTTCCACATGAACTCAAAGAAGTTCATTTGACTGCGCGTATAAACATCTGCAATATGTTCATTAAACGTGAGGAAAACGATCCTTTTTTGAAGTGACTGATAACTGGTGATGCGAAGTGGATTGTTTACAACAATGTGGTGCGCAAAAGGTCTTGGTCCCGATGTTATGATTCGCCTCAAAAGACATCGAAAGCAGACATTCATCAGAGGAAGATTATGCTCTCAGTGTGGTGGGATTTTAAAGTGTCGTGTTTTCGAGTTCCTACCAAGGAACCAAACAATCAATTAGAATATGTACTGCCAGCAATAGGACAGTTTGAACAAATCTATCATCCAGAAACATCCAGAGTTTGTTAACTG
This sequence comes from Aselliscus stoliczkanus, assembly GCA_033961575.1. Lineage (NCBI taxonomy): Eukaryota > Metazoa > Chordata > Mammalia > Chiroptera > Hipposideridae > Aselliscus > Aselliscus stoliczkanus. The sequence goes on along the minus strand of CM066728.1, from coordinate 76,098,975 downwards.
TAAAGGAGTTGTGTTCCATCGCAACAATGTGAGACCACACACAAGTTTAATCACCCATAAAAAATGATTGGAGCTTGGATGGGATGTGTTGCCACACCCACCATACTCACCTGAACTTGTGCCGTCAGACTTCCACTTGTTTCACTCTCTTCAAAACCCCTTGTGTGGTGTAATGTTCAATTCAGATGAGGCCGTAAATAAGCACTGTGTTCAGTTTTTCTCAAATAAAGGCAGGTCCTTCTATGAACGAGGAATTATGAAGCTCACTGAAAGATGGCAAAAGGTTATCGAACAAAACAGGCAATATTTCATTGATCGATCTTTGTTCTTTATATAAATAAAGGATCTTTGAAAAACACAGACAAAATATGTCATGGCTTTCCTGACAACCCAATATATGAATGTTAGAAAACTCCGTCTAATAAATCCTGTCTATATGAATGTGGCATAAGTTGAGAATGGGGTAGAAAATCAGAAGATCCATCCAGTCAGAAAGTATAGGGAACAGAGTACATTTAATATAATGAGCCTAATCCAAATGTTTATGCAGATGACCCTCCATATAAGATAAACTAAAGATATACTTAAGAAAGGACATGCTGGGCATTTAGACGTACTGGTATCCTTTCTAGAAACTAATGTATTATTATTATTGTTGTTGTTGTTATTATTTGCATTCTTGAGTCTATAAAGTATTAGACTTTTACCATTGAAAACATTTCTGTTCAAGTAGATTTCTAAGATTCTGTCTTGTTTGTAATCTGTTTATTTCACCTTCCCTCACCTATCAACCATTTTTGGCACTAATTGAATATGCTCTTCTGAACATAACAACTATTTTAATTAATTCTTCCAAATTCTTTGGCAAGGACAGATTCTTTGCTATCAAAATGCAAATATATATATTTTTCTTGATGCTAATAGCTGTGGATACTTAATAAGTTATTTGTTGTCTGGTAGAGACCTGGGGCTGTCTTACTATCACTCTAGAGCTGAGCATTCTCACGGTCTTCTCAAAATTCCCATTAAGAAGGAATCCTATAAAAAAAAGTGTTATCAATTTTGTTGGTGGCTTTTTCTCATTTACTTAGTTTCCTTGTTTTGAATATAAAATTCTCTTCATAGCTTAGAGGCTGGCTGGCTGAAAGGTGTTTTTACTCAATAGCATATTCTGTATGGCAACCATGTGTACCATGGAATAAGTCTACCTGTCCCCACTTCACCCTTTCTGGTTAAGAGGAGGATTTTCAGGACCCAGCATAGGTCAAGGACAACTCGAAATTATAGGCTTCAGTATTTGGCAATGTGATTACCTCTATCAGGTCTGTAGGAATGGCCCTGTTTCATGGTATTCAGAGTGTAGTCTATTTCATTTCTAAAAGGCAACCTTTTCATGCCACTAAATTTTGAAGCCCTTAATTAATGTAACATTCTACACAAAAGGTTTAGCTCCTAAATTCTTATAAGAACATGTCAATACTATTGACTTCTCAGGCCAAAGATTCAGTAGAAAGATCAAGAAACCTTTATGTTCTTTATCGCTTTATAATCTATTTAAATTCCATTGGGTGTTTTATTGATATTTCTTTGGCCTTTAATTCTGTGAACAGAAATTGATTATGGTTTAAGCTCTCTGAGCATATTGTGCATCTTTGGTTATTAATGATGATAACTTAATACTACTCAGAAAAACAATAGAAATGGTCTCTTGATAGACCCAATAGTGATTTCAGTGAAGTCAAACATGTATTTGATTTGGTTTCACCTTCTTTATATTTATACATTAATAATTGGTGAGTTGGACATTTATCCTCTACAATAGGGAATGGAGACAGCTGCCATTTATTGACCTTTTACTGTGTGCCAGGCATTATGCTAAGCATTTTTGTAGTTTATTCTTATCCCCAGAAGCTCTAAGAAGTTGATGCTATCTTCATTCATTCATTCATTAACAAATGAAAAAACTGAAGCCCAGAGAAATTGAAGTAACTTGTCCAAGGTCACATGGCTACTTTGAGGTGAGACCAGAATTCTAGTTAGGAACTCAGATTCCAGAACCTGAATTCCCAACCATTATATATACCTCTTATATAAGGAGACTTATAGATAGGTGTCTGCTTCATGTGTACTGGCAAAGTTCACAGGAAATGCAAAGTCAAGGAAAGAAACAAAGAAGGAAGAAACGGATGTTACTCTGTATTTTTTGTCTCAGAGGCTCAGCACTGACATAGATGTAGGGGGAGAACCAGCCAAAACACTTTTAAATGCACTGATTAAAAGGTCTAGCTGGAAGAGGAAAATATGGATAATTACCAGACATGATGAACTGTCTGAGAGACTGTGACTGGCATTCAGGAGCAGCCATCTTTGTACAAAATGTCTTTTCGGGGAGCCTAAAGCTTCTGATGGGCAGGGAGAATGACTCAGGCTTTCTGCCTTGTGCATTGTGCCTAGCACATAGTCACTCAGTGAGCACTCAGTGAGTCTGTGGTCTCAAAATACATATTTATATTTTTTGCAGAATGTAGTTTTGGACTAGTTTTTATCTATTTTCTGTTCACTTATGATGTCACTGAAAAAATATATCAGATACATCCCATTTACACCCTGATTTGATTAGTGTGTGGACCTGGCCTGGTCTTCTTATTCTTTAATCATAAATGAATCACTGTTCTCCTCTTCACAAAATGTGATTGTGTTCTGAAGATTGATGGATCCAAACACATTTTGGACCGGAGGAATTATAGTCTAGACTTCAGCTAAAACAATAAAATGAAGCTTTTTCTTCAAGGTCAGAACACCCTAGAACAAGGAGGCCAGTTACACAATTCTCATTTAATAGTCATGTGTTCCAGCTGGCATGAACCCAGTTCCAAATGGTTGGATACTTACAAACCCAAAGTATGTATAATACAGTAATGAGAGAAGATTATGTATAAAATTTAAAGACACCCCAAAATGTAGACATTCGTCTTTTTATTGCAGTGTTTTATAAACTCGAAGTTTAGGTAGCAGAATATTTATTTAATATGTGCTTAAGTCTTTAGAATATGTATTTGTCAAAAGAAAAATGAATTGACACACCATTTATCAGAAATGCGAATATATATTTGCTAGTTAGAAAATAATGTTCAGGGAGAAAGAAACACTAGGCTGATTTCATATTTATAAATGAATTGTAAGCTCAGGGAATGATATTTGTAAGCTAGTAGTTGGGGTTTCATTTTTATGTTAAGCGTAAAGTTTAGCCAACTACCACCAAGATGCATTAAATTGAGCTGGGAAAACATGACAATTAGAACATGTTACATTTGTTCTTGGGTTTTGACCCATATGTATCATTTTTATCATAGTAAACATTGAGGTGACAATGATATTCCATTCAAATATACATAAACAACCCCCCCATAGACAATCTCCTTATCACCAGGTGTTTGATGAGACTCTGGGCCAACTTTTTTGGTATTGCTTTTCCACTGCTACTCCTTTTTCAAATATCTTCTCCCAAATGAAGTAGTTAGACACTGACTCTTGAAAACACCTACAATCTTATAGCCCCTTTAAACTCAAAATATAATTTTGCAATTTAGCTGGACAAGGAGTTGAAATTTTAAACTGAGAATGAACATTTTTGGTTTCGAACTGTAAAAGATAGGGAAGAATACACTTTACTTCATACAAACCAACACGTTTTTCTTCTTTTTCCCACATTTATTAACCCTCCATCGGGTGCAACTGATCTCACAGATTCATTGCACACAAATTTTCAAATATCTAACAGTTAAATTAAGTACCGTGACTCATCGCTTCCATATCTTCCTCCTGTACCATAACCTATCATCAGTCATGTTTGTGACGTAGTATATAGTAAAGACATATTTCAAAGCGACATCTTTGTGTGTAATGAATCTGTGAGATCAGTGGCACCCGACAGAGGTGAAAAGCCTGCAATATCGTGTTTGCTATTTTTAATTAACACTTTGTAAGCGGGCATAAAAAGCTATATGACGAGTTTACTCGTTTCCCTCAAAAAATGTGTTAAAACAGACATTAATTCAGGTTAGCAGTCAGGCTAAGAAACAGAGAGGTGAATCCTAGAGACTGCTGCTCAGCAAAAGCTCCCCTAACCGGCCCACATTCAGTGTCCCAGGCATTGCTGTTAGACGCTAAGCAGGCCTTGCCCCTGTAACCTCAGTGCCCAACTCAGTGACCCAAACACGGAGGCTCAGTAAATGTTTGCCTGATGGCGTGCCAGTTCTAGATGATGCACAGTGCAGGACCCGTGATGAAAAGCCAGCGCCACAGGCATCTGGAGGCTTTCATGAGTGAGATCAGCACCCCATTTCCCAATTCCACCGTCAGCTCCTTGAAAGAAGGACCTCATTTATTCACCTTTTTTGTTTGTTTTATCCCTAGAGTCAGCACAATGCATGAAAATGCTTTATTAATATATATTTTTAATTAATGGAAACACTTTAGAAGACAACAGCAGTGTCTTTACATGTATTTTGTGTAATTTGGTTTTCTGAAACTTCCAATATTTAAATCCAAAACATCCTAATTCTCTCCACTTTCATGTTCTGTGATGTGGAGGGTTAGGGGAAGAAAAAGAATGCATTTTGTGTGTGTGACATGAATTCTGTGGGTGGATTGTAACCTATTCAGAGGACTTTAGAAAAAAGAATTAACTTGGAGGCCCGCTGGGTAACCTTGACAATGTCCCCCCAAATTTCTGAACCTCAACTTGCTTATCTGCGAAACAGGGATGATATTCATTGTGCATCCCCTCACAAACTTAACCTAAGATCAAGTAAGATGATACTATATGTAATTACTCATAATGAACCATAAAGTGCTTCATACTTGGCCACGTTCACCAAGCTAAGTTCCCTCAACCTTTCCTTGGCAGCATGGTTGTGAAATATTTTACTGTATTGAGTTGATTTCTTAACAGGAATGTCTTTCTTTCTTTGTTTTCCTCTCTCCTTCCTTCCTTCCTTCCTTTCTTCCTTCCTTCCTTCCTTCCTTCCTTCCTTCCTTCCTTCCTTCCTTCCTTCCTCCCTTCCTATATATAAGTATTATATATATAATATATAAAGTATCATATATACTATACATGTATATATGCATAAATTAATGTTACAAACTTTACAAGAGAATAATGACGACGCATTGCAAAGTATGAGGTACTGCCATTGGCCTGCCTGGGACACTCCTGACTTCCCAGACCTCTCCAGCAGCTTCAAAACTTTTCTGACAACAACCCATAATAAAAAATTTATTGTGCATTATAATCTAATTTACACACACACCCACAGACACACACTAAAATCTTCAGAAAATGGCACTTATGTACGATGATGCATTTTGGTGTTTTCTGTTATATCCTATTAATTTTTAAATTGCTGATCATGACCCACTTCACTGACTTTCTGGCCCACTAGTGGGTTGAGTGCCACAGTTTAAAGGTCACTGTCTTAAAGGCTGTGTGTGCTCTGCCCATGCAAACTACTGCAGATCCCATTTTCTCCCATGCTCCTGTGCACTTTAGGCTGACCCTCTTCCCGCAAAGCTTGCATACCATTATCTGCTGGCAGACTAAGCTCAAAGCATTGCTTCCTTTAAGAAGCCTTTCTTGAGTTCCTCCAAACAGGTAGGCACCACACCTTTCACATCTATACACCTGTGCGTTCTAGACTTCCATGGCATCTCTGTTATAGCACTTTCCAGGTGGGGTCTCTCTCTCTCTCTCTCTCTCTCTCTCTCTCTCTCTCTCTCTCTCTCTCTCTCTCTCTCTCTCTCTCTCTTTCTCTTCCTCCCTCCTGCACACATATACCATCTCCCTGCTCTTTTTCCTCCTTCTTCTCACTCCTTCATCCCCTCTTTTCCTCATTTTCTTCTTTCTTTTTTTTCTTTCTAAAGGAAATGTAATTCTTTTTTTTTTTTTTTTTTTGAGGGCAGTGTCACTGGCCCTCATATGTGGGACCCGAACCAGGGCCGCTGGCTTTCTAAGCCAGCACTTAACCACTGCGCCACTCGGCCGGCCCTAAAGGAAATATTATAAAAGACACAAAGACCTTTTTAGAAAATGATAATAGAGAATAAGCAAAAAGTGAAACCCACTCTAAAGAAACCCTCCAGAGATAACTACTAATATTTATACATTTTCAATTAATCGTTTGGCATTTTTATCTATACACTTAATTAAAAAAAGAATGAATGAATGAATGAATGAATGAATGAATGAATGAATAAATAAAAACTAGGATCATATCAGGGCATTTTGTAACCTGCTGGAAAAAGACTTGACATTGATCTGGATAGTGGAGTATAGATTAAAGCCAGAAATTTTTGACAGAAAAATCCAAGGCAACCTATATGTTGGGTTAACAAGTAGTCAGTGTATATAGTAATTAAACATGACTTCCATGAGGTGGAGTGATGTACGGACTTTTTTTTTTCTAAACATTTTATTGAGGAATAAGGGGAACAGACAAGCTGCTGTCCTCCTGCTGTTCAGCCTAGTTGTGGAGGACGTTGCTTCACTGGCCCATGTTGGTATCGTCATTGCTCTCTTCCCCGGGTGAGGCAGTCGCTAATTAGCCATTGGACAGCCGCTTACCGTGGCTCACGGCAGCTCACGAAAGCACACGCCAGCTGTCGGCCAGCCCCACTGCAGTTTACGTTCTTGCCGGCGGGCGACTCATGGACTCATGGCAGCCCAGCTCCAGGTGGAGCTGTTGTTCACCATCTTAGCTGTAGAGGGCAGTGTCACTGGCCCTCATGTGGCATCCGAACTGGGGCCCTGCTGCTCAGAGCTGGCGTCCCAAGCCAACTCTTCTTACCCAAGGAGTCACTTGGCCGGCCCTGTAAAGACCTTTTAATAAAAGATGAAAGGAATGATTCAAAAACTGTATGTGACAGCCAAAATGCAACTCTCCTGCTGAATAACATCGAATTTATTCTTTCATAATCATTTTTCTGAGGGCAAAGAAGTCTTTATGTGGAATGATTGTGTCTCAATATCCTGTTGAGGCAGTTTTTCCAGGGATTAAAGCCAGGATTTGAAGAAATTGCTTTATTTCTTTTAAGCCATTTGTTCACTCTCAGTGAGGTACGAGAGTGCCTACATTGGATTTCCTGGAGGGCCTGGCCAAATGCAGAGCCCCAAGCACACACCTGGCCTCCCAACTCAGTCTTTAGTGATGAGCCCAGAAATTCCCACCTTAACCAGTTTGGATGCATGATAGAGTTTGAGAATCACTGCACTGAAATTTATAATACTCTTAAAAATGAATGTATTAAATACCTTTTTTAGGGGCCCATAATGTGTGTTCATGGAAATTATCCCTAGAAATAAATTCCCTTAAAAAGACTTAAACTTAGGAGTCTTTAGACTTGAAAGAGACCTTTACCATTATGTAATTGAATCACATCACTATATAACTAAGGCAACTCAAAAGATGAAGTGACCACCCCAAAGTCTCAGAGTGAGTCTGGAAGAATTGAGCTTGTTACCAGAAAGAACCTCTGACTCCAAGTCCAAAGGCCTTTCCTTTTTGCGGACTGGAGTATGGTTTGCGATAGCTGCTTGGTTACTTATTCCAAGCCACTATTTCATCACAGGAAATTCCATTTTAATACTTGCTTATTTATTTTCTAATGACATCCTGAAACCAGTTTCTTTATAAAAAACACATTTTGGTGTTTAAAGAAAAACATGCCTAGCGTTGATGTAATTATAAAAACTGCAGAGCCATGAAATCTTTGTTAACTGAATACTGCTGGAGTTTGCATGTAATTTGTGGTCCATAATTCTTAAGTTTGCCTGCTGGTGGACTCAGATAAGATGAAGCAGCGAGAGCTCCAAATGGAAGGACTCTGATAGAATAAAATGCGTAGATATCTCTATTTCCAGAAAGGGAAAAAACATTCTTGTTGTTCAGTGAAGTGAAAAACAATCTAAATAACTGAATATAATCTCAAATACAGAATTATTGAAAGCACGGAGAATCTTGTAGTAAAAAATACATAAAAACCATGCTGTACAAATACTGCATGATATCACTTATATGTGGAATCTAAAAAAGCCAAACTCATAAACACAGAGAGTAAAATGGTGATTACCAAGAACAAGGCGGTGGGAGACTAGGAGCGATGATGTTTAAGGGTACAAACTTGCAACTATTATTGTAGGTAAATAAGTTCTGGAGACCTAATGTACAGCATCGTGATTGTAGAACACAATATTTATTTGAAACAGCAAGCATGCTAAATAAAAGCTAGATAAAACTAGACAAAAACAAAGAAACATGGTGTACAAATGAACTGTGCTGAGTGTATCTGCAGCTGAGATTTTATTCCATTCCAGAACTGACGTCATAAAAGAAGGATGTGATGAGAGAATAAAAGGACATTTACTTTATCCGAATTATTTTGGTTGCCATATGTTAGAAATCTAAAGGAGCTAGCTAGCTCTTCCTATTTGCATTGCCATCACCTTCATTCACTGTCTACGCTGACATTTAATTCCAGTCTGACTTAGGAGGGGCGATCCTATTGCTCAACACCAGAAAAAGGTGGATTTGTTGGGCAGGGCCGTGCTCGCCATTAACTCACACCCTACGGAATCGGTGTTACCCAATCAGAGCTTCAAGCAAGTGATTAGCTACATGACTTTCCTTTTGCTTCATGTCGTAGCTGGGAGGTTCAAAACAACAACAGTGCAGTATTATAATCAAAACCAATTTCATTGAAGCAAAGGGGATCATAATTTATTATTTTTGACAACCACTGTGATTCTTTGCTGTTTTCCTCGATCTTCCTTGTTTTTCTAACCATCTGGTTATTTATAACATCATGCTATATGTTAGATAGAAAGGTATTACTTCAGGGGATCTCTGCTCTCAAAGTACTTTTATATACAAGGCTGACTGTTGAAATAACAATATATCACATAGGGTATTTTTTAAGTTCTTATTTTGTAAGTGAGCAAAGCAGCCTTTATCTTCAGTAGCTGATTTTATTGCAGCATTGCAGAGAAGTGTACAATCCAAATGTGAACTAGAGTCTTCTGTTTAATGGTTAGGAGATTGGCAGTATCACTGTTAGGTGGAATCACTGCAAATCCACAAAGAATTGGCTATTTTTTAATGAACTCTTAAGAATTTTGATGATACATTTGACATTATGACTTTGGATTTTTTATTTGTTAGGAAAGGAGGTAAGAGGTACTTGAATTCAGAATCCAAGATAAAATAAATTTGTGTTTCAGTGAATGTCAATAAGGTGAAAGAGAAGTCTTCTTTTGGAGGGAGTATAAATCTCTTGAAACTGGGTTTATGAAGCAGAACTAGATGATGTCCAAACTTACTATTGGATGCACTTCTTGAATAAAATGACTTGTTCCCAAACACTTTTGTCCCCATCTTCCCACTTGTTCTCGCTCTGTCTCCCTCTCTTCCTCTCTCTTTAGAAAGGGGCCCCTGACTCCTAACCTAATTTAATTATATCTGAGGTCCTATGCTAAAGAAATTGTCTGTGTTAGCTCATTTAATCTTCCTAACAACTTTGGAGATAATCTATCATGATCTCTATTTTACAGTTGAGGAAACTGAGGAATAGAGAGGTTAATTGATTTTTCTAAGGTCACACAGCTAGTACATGATGGAGCCAGAATGTGAACACAGGTCAAGTCCCTGCTCTTCACAGTTATCCACTATCAGTCAAATGACCAGCATCAGAATGATCAAGGGTGCTTGGAGAAAGGGCTAATTCCCAGACTCCGTCGCCACCTCTGTTCAAGGTGAACACAGAATTTACTGCTGTTGATTCCAAAAGGGAAGAAACTGTGACCCACGTGGTTGTGTTTTCCAGTACCTTAAAGTAGTCTTTGGGTATAAAGAATCATTCACTCGTCTTTCTGTGGAGGGAGATGGTTCTGTGCAAACCCATCCTCACACCCTCCCCTGTCTACCTGCCTCTCACTATTGTGAAATAGCTCGCCAGGTTGAGCATGTAGTCAGGCAGAATGGAGAACATACAAGGATCAGACCCTGACCTTATTATCACAGCGTGATCATCAGGCCTGGCATATTCCAGCCTGGGAAATACCCAGCTGGAGAAGTTTCCATTTTTCCTGTAGGGGAAGGGTCAGTAGGTGCCAGTGCATCTGCTCTCTGACTCTGCTATCCAGCTATTCGAGCAGTAGTCTGTTGACGTGGTAAGAAAAATACATTTGTCTGGCACATAAACCATATGAGAACTTTTTAAATTGAAAGCAGTAATTTGAACTCTACTTGGAATATTAATGCCCTTTCAGGCTTCTCATGCCAGCAGCCATGTTGTCAGTAAAATTTAAATGTGGGAAAAATGCTTTTATGGGCTGCCAGATTGTTTGGCAAATGATCTAAGTCTATTTGGCCTACTTGTAATGCAGTGATTTGGGTAACTTTTTGCTATGAAAAAATAAAAGCTAAATGTTGCTTTATGCACGGATTTTATTTCCCCATCAATAATGGCTTCCTTACTCGTAGCTAACCTTTCTTCTTAAATTTAAAATGCTAATGTATGAGCGTTTTATATACTGTGTAGCATAAATCTGCCTGTCCGGTTTCTCTTTCATACAATTCAGTACAGGTTCTTTTTCTTTTGATCTGGAAATAATGTGGTTGGTTTATTTGTAATGACTCTTGGAAACATGCTTTTCCTGACTAAGTAGAAGACTTGATCCTTATCTAGAAATCAGGTTGACTAAATTCCTGTAGATGCTATTCTAGATTTAGGGTATATCAGGTTTTCAATGAGTTTGGCCTCTCTTTTAAATTTTGTTTTCTTTTGGTTCTATAGGTGGGCCCTATCCCTTTTCAAAAGCAGCCACCACAATAGCAGTGTTAATGGGGCTCTCTCTCTTCCCCACATGGTCCCTCTACCTGGCAGAGGAGAGTCCACCACTCACAGCCCAGTCCCAAAAACAACATGTCTGCCATCCTAGCTTCCCCAGTTCTTGCAGCCAATGTCCAGGCCCCACTTTTCCCTAATAAGCCCAGTCCTGTCTTGAATGAAGATTTATAAAAAGAAAAGAGCCACTTCCCCTGTTCTATCAGAAAGACTTTTATATCATCCAAGTTTGTAGAAAGCCACACTTCAGAATTCTAAGGCTTACTGAAGCCTCCTTGAATTGTTTTCATGGGCACATCTCTGATTAACCCTCTAATCTGTCTTTGTAACTGGCCTCTGACCTCCACCTCCAATTTCAGTGCCTCCAATTATTGAGCCCAGCTCAGTTCTACATTAGTATCTGATCAGAACTGAAGAGAAGAGAGAATTGCTTAAAAAGCAATTGAAGTCATCTTTCCGTGGTTTCAGCATAACCAAAATATATAGGCAAAAAGCCAGAGTTTGTCATCTACTTAGCTATGTGACCTTGAAGCCTTATTTGTAATTAACATTGATCTTAGGAGGCTCTGCATGACTTTGTGCCTTATAAAATTGTACACTGTATAATCTTATACAGCAATGTGGGGTCCCAAAGATCACATGTGAAAGTGTCCCCATGCTGTGCAAGGACCCAGTTTGAGTATCCTTGTTTTCTGAATGCCAGGCAATGGGCTTAATATTTTCCATCGACTTAACTTGTGAAACAGTACTCAGCAACTCAGAATTGCCTTTAATGTTTAAATATTCCATTTGGATGTAATATCATCTCATATTTTTAAATTATTTAAGATTAAGATTATTTATAAAAAAACAAATAAATATTTAGATCACTTAAAAAGAGAAATGTGGGCCGGCCGAGTGGCGCAGTGGTTAAGCGCTGGCTTGGGAAGCCAGTGGCCCCGGTTCGGGTCCCACATATGAGGGTCAGTGATACTGCCCTCAAAAAAAAAAAAAAGAGAAATGTATATTATTATTAATAGCTGTACTATTTCTGATTAAGCAAGAAGCCTTCCTAAAGTAATATCCCTTCTCTGATATTTCTTCTTCCTGGCTTTCCAGTACCCCTCCCGGAGTCAGACAACCATTTATTTTATCTTCTTGCCCACATCTGTGCACAGCCACTGCCTGCTGCGACCTTGCTCTCTCTCTCTGTGGAACATGTGATGAGATGCTACTGCAATTTCTACTTCTCCAGCATCTGGTTTTTAGACTTTCATTTTGCTTTGTCTCCCTGTGTATTTCTAGAGACTTCATTCATCGAACATAATACTTACTGTTAAATGATTTTTGTCAACTATAGTTTGCAGTAGTTTGAGATGTGGGAATCACTGCTAAACTTTGAAACACCAGTGTAATTCTTTAGGTTTTTGTCTCAGTTAGGGTCAAAAGAATCATAAAAATAAGAGGACCTTAAAAGAAATCAGTAGGTATAATCAAGTAATAGTCATAATAGGGATTTCATTGTATATTTCATCTTTGACTTCTGTTCCCTTTTTATGTAAGGGGATATAGAGAGAGACAGTGAGGATATGTATATGCTGGATGATTATGAAGGACAAATATATTTACTTCCTCTCCTCCCTTGAGGATGGGATATGTAAGGACCAATGTTCTACTAGAAATCCAGTTGCTTCTTAATAGCCACTTTCTATTGGGATTTGACATACAAGGTTCAATTCTTTACTATTATTAATGCAATCAATAATAATGACACTACTTATGGCATTTTATAGCTTACATAGACATTTTCTCATCTGCAGCTTGCAATTCAGCTTGACATTAGGTATCGATTTTATTTTGGAAATCTGGATGATGCTCAGAGAGGTTAAGTGATATTTCTAAAGCCACACAGCATGTGGGTCTTGGAGCCAGAGTGCTATAATACCAAAGCCCTTGTTCTTTCTTCCACACACTGCTGATTCTGGAAAAGGGTGGGGGGAGTCCTATTTATTGCACACCTAGTATGTGCAAGAAACCTTAATCCTTACAACAACCTTGAAAAAGTAGATGATAATATCCTTCATTTAGCTAGAAAGTCAGAATTCAGAGGGGTTTAATTACTTCACCAGCTGGTACTGGGTCATAGATTATATTTGTTCTCTTTCATTTCTCATTATGGATCCTACTCTAGAAGAAACAAGGGCCTGTTCTCAGATTTTATTTTCCTCCTAGGTACTATAGTTTAAAGGGGAAGTAAGGAATCATACTGACCATTTTCAGTGCCTGGTGAATTTTCAAATGACAAACAAAAGCCTTCTGTAAGACACAGATCAGTACTGTTATGACCCCTGCAGGGAAAAGTGGTAGAGAAATTTACAAAAGGTAGAGATCAGAGCCAGTCTCTTCACACCCTGATTCATTTCCATGGTCTTTCCCATCATCCTATTGTGGTTGTGTCTGCTAACCACCTCCCCTGAGACCTCAAAACCTACCTGTTACTGGAGACCTGCCTTACCTTTTCCTGGAGCTTTTTCCAGATTGCTTCAATCTGTTCTTTCTTTGGTTCCTTTAGCACATACTGCACATGTCATACAATTAACACTTCAAGTACAGCCAGGTTCTCAGATTGCTTTATGTGCTTCATTTTGCCAGCTTATGGGAAATGCAAATTCTTTGATTTAGAGATTGCATCTCATGGATGCTTATTTTGTATTTTCCTCAGTATCCAGCATGATGTTAGGAATATAGATTTCCAACGTTTTGGTTAATTCTTAAGAAGAATGTTTTTCTATGTGAATTTTGAACCTAAACATAAATTTCACCTAGACACTGAATTGCTTGGGCAAATCTAAGAACTAGCTTTATTCTTGGTTAAGAAAATCCAAAAGAATACAAAGGATAGCCATTTGATAGGAAATTTTTATTTGTTTTTGAAGGTATACTTTGGTTTTCTTTAGCATGAAAACATAAGACCAAAAGGAAAAGTGTGTGGAAGAATATACACCCATGAAGAAGACAGAGAAATTAGAAAACATAGAGAGCAGTTGAGAACTATGAATAGTGGTTTTCCAGTTTTGCTGCCCACAATTTCTTCTTCCATATTTCTGAAGTGTATTCCTTTAGAAGTCCCACTGGTCAAGGTCTTTTGGTAGTAAACATTCAACTCTCATATGTCTGCATATATATTTTTATATTCCTTATTCATAGATAATGTTTAGCTGGGTATGGGTTCTTAGTTATATTCTGTTCTGCCCTTTACAGCCTTAGTCCATTCTTTACATGTCTTAGTGGCGCAATCACTTTTCAATGTGGGTCACAAAAGAAAGCTGATAAGAGAAGGAAACGAGCTGAGCAGCTAACCTGACAATTTAACCGGGTCAGAAATGCATGAGGCACAGAATCCCTCCTATTCCGGAGGCACGTTCATGTCACAGTCAGATCTTTCATACCCATTTCTGGTTTCATCATAAAACGAACAAGTTTTACAGTGTGTGACTCAACTGACCTTTAAAATGCTTTTAAACCTTTTTTCAACTCTTTAGAACTTGATATAACAAATTCTATATAGATACAACATATAACAAGCTCTAGATATAACATATAACAAGATATAGCTAGAACAAGAATCTATAAACTATGAACTTATAGATCCAAACCTGTTTCAAATATGAATTCAATTGAGAAACTTCCAGAAGATTTTTGAGACAACTCCATTAATTGAGTATTCATTGATAACTGCAAGGCATAATCCAAGACATTTCTGGGCATACCAGGTTGTATAGTCACCCAGTTTACCTGCTATCTAATTGGAATTCCAAAATTAAAAAAAAAAAAAAGAATGGGATAAAAGTAACTTGAAGAGATAGTGACTGAATTTTTTTCTAGAATTGTAAAATACTAGATTCCTTAAAATAAGGAAGGACAATGAATCTTGGGCAGCATAAACAAAGGGATTTTAAGTGGAACCACATCATGGTTCAGCAAAACTGAAGAACACCAAAGATGAAGGGAGACTCTTAACGGTTTCTTCAGGAAGAAAACAATAACTAGAGTGGCAGCCTATTTTTGAATGTATCAACTAAAACATGTAAAGAATGGACTAAGGCTGTAAAGGGCAGAATATAACTAGAACCCATACCCAGCTGAACATTATCTATGAATAAGGAATATAAAAATATATATGCAGACATACTAGAGGTGAATGTTTATTACCAAAAGACCTTGACCAGTGGAATTTCAAAAGGAATACACTTCAGAAATATGGAAGAAGAAATTGTGGGCAGCAAAACTGGAAAACATAAGGATAAATATTAAATATAAATGAATAGTGTATGAAACATAATAATGTCTAATTTAGGGTGTAAAAAGTCAAAATCATATTAAAATATGGAACATTGGACAATATTAACATGTAGAATAAGAAGGAGTGACTGACAGATTATTCTAAGTAATTGAATTTGGGGAAATAAAGATTAATTAAAATTTATTTTAAGTATAAATTTTGAAATTTAAATAATTACTATATATTATAGTTACAAATTACAGAGTAATTAAAGGAAGAATGAAATTGGAAAAAATAAATAAACAAAAGCACGCAACCAATCAAAGAGGAAGCAGGAAATGGACAGAAAGAAACATAGGAAAATAAAGCCAAATATCACAAAATAAGATGATAAACATATAATCAAGCATAGCGGTAATTAGAGTAAATATTAATAGACAGTTTCACCAGTAAAAAGATTCTGATACACTGCATCAAAAATCCTATGAGAGTGGAAAATATATTTAAAGACATTCTGTGAATTCAGAACTGAAACAGACCTGGGAAATTTGGTCTCTCATTTACAAATGAGGAGATCAAAGCCCAGACAGGCCAGTGAGAACCAAGTTCCCATAGGTAAAATGTGCCGGATATTTAACCAGAGCCTGATTCCCAATATGATACTCTGTTAAATTATACTTTGCTCTTTTCAACAAAAATGTATTTAATCTTTGCTGACTAAGTTGCATGTGCACCTTCTTTTCTTCCTGAAGGTACTAGGCCTATATTCCAGACTAATGACATTTTCTTCTTGAGAGTAGAGAAAGCTGTGAGTGGTAACAAGAGTAAAAATATTTCAATAAAGGAAAATCTGAGGTGATCTTTTTCTCTTGCCTTGATGTAGGCTTAAGGAAAAACAATTTCATGTCTATTGTATTTCTTTAAAAACCAGGGAGCAGGGCCGGCTGAGTGGCGCAGTGGTTAAGCGCTGCCTTGGGAAGCCAGCGGCCTCCCCCGATCGGGTCCCACATATGAGGGCCAGTGACACTGCTCTTAAAAACAAAACAAAAAAAAACAAAAAAAAAAAACCAGGAAGCAAAGTCAGTGAAGGGTGCGGAAGAATATTTGATACCTGGGAGATTTTCAGATTGGGAAAATGTCTGAGTTTTGATGGTTTGATTAAAAGAGTTAAAATGCTGGTGACACAAGAAGTTGAAGAAGATTGCATTGACTTTAGTTATCTGTACAAGTTACATTGGAGATATCTGTGTGTTATAATGATGAAAATGTAGCTCTGGGACATGAGAATGTGGTCAGGGTTTCCTAGGAAGGTGGAGCTATTTACTTATAGACCTTTGAAACTGTGAAGGGAGTGTAGTGCAGGATGATGAGAGAGATTGAAGGTCAGAAGACTTTAAGAGAGGAGCAGGAAAGAGAAGCTTGAAAAGGTAAACTGAAGAAGAAAATTCACCAAATAAGGAATCAAGAGAGAACTATGCCCTGGAAAAGTGGATTTAAGGAAATAAGGACTTGTCATATGTATCAAATATCTCAGAAAGGACAACTAGGATAAGCAGCGAAAATGAAACCACTGGACAAGGCAGCCAGGATGGTACTGATTGCTTTAGCTTGTACAATTCCAATAGGGTACTGGGACTAGACATAGCTACAATTATTTGAAGAATGAATGGAATTTGAAAAAGTGAAGCTGACAAAGACTGAAAGTATCTACGGGCAACAAATGTTAAATAGCCAAATGATGATAGCAATTAGGCCCAGAGTGTAAAAAGAAATATATAACATAAATTCTTCAGTATTAACCCTAATGTTTGGAAAGAGGACTGGACTTTGAATGTGTGAGGAAAGCTGAACTTGGGTATAATCTCTGTCATTTTTCAGTTCTTAGAACTTGTGCCTAACCTCTGTATTTCTTAGTTCCATCATCTCTAAAACAATTTACTACCTCAGAGTAGTTAAATGAAATTATATATGTGAATGTGTTTTGAAATGTGTGAAGCCCTGCATAAGTCTACATTCTTCATGTTGTTGCTATATTTCATTGGTGATTAGTTTGGTGAAAAGTCTAAACCCATTGGTATGAACTATCACACATTGGTATTACATTTCTCTAAACCTTGTGTTTGGTTGTACTCTGTGTCATATCCCAAATCATAACTCTGACATGTTCCATTTCTAGTCATCTCCTCTTATTTAGAAAAATCGCAGGAGAAGATTTTAGGGCAGTGTAACTACTCTTCATGGGACTATAATAGTGGATACATGTTATAAATGTGTCCAAACCTATAGAATCTACAACATCAAGACTGAGCCCTAATGTAAACTATGGACTTTGAATGATTATGATGTGTCACTGTAGGGTCATCATTGTAACAAATGCCCCACTCCGGTGGGAAATGTTGATGGGGTGGGGGAGGCTGTGAGTGTGTGTGTGTGTGTGAGGGCAGAGGGCATGAGAAATGTCTGCCTTCTGCTTAATTTTGTTGTGAACCCAAATCTACTATAAAAATAAAGTCTATTAAAAAAACTTAATGTTGTTGAGCCTCGTATAAAATGCCCTGCTATAGCCGCTTGAACATTATTCTTTCCGTATCATCAATCTGGCTACACTCCCAGGAACTGGTCCTGTACTAGGAAGAGAGGTTTCATCCATCCTTTCACCTTGTCTGTCCCTCCTTTTTCTTACCCTTCCAGTAGAAGGAGGGCTGGGAGACAAAGAAAAGGCATATGCCTTTACCTAACTGAACATGAATTACAGTTCTGTCTTGGCTTCTGCAGCTAAGCCTGTCCTGCCACCCACACCTTCTGTGTGACGGGCATCCAAATGCTGGTTCCCTTATGTAGGATGTTCAGGGAGCTCTGCTGGGCTCTCCCTCTGCATCGTGCCATCACATGGAAGCTTTGCTTAGGTTCCTTCCTTTTTCGCATTCCTTCAGCTCATTCCTGCCCCTGTTAGAATGCCTCATAGCCTTACGCACCTCATCCAGGAGACAGCCCTCTTCGAGGTGGATTAATGACCAGATGTCTCCAGGGCAGCTGCCTCCTATGTTTATGGATCCATGGGAAACCCACCTAGCCTACCCATGCTAACTTGCAGGAAGCCAGGCTTCTCTACTGCCCTCCCCTTTTCAACCCTGCCATCCCTCTCCAGGCCTTAACTACCCCTGCTGAAGCACAGATCAACACTTTTATTGTCTAAACAGACATCCATTCAACCAGCTACCTGACACATGGCTTCTGTAGGTGAAAGCCCCATCCCTTTGTAAGGAATCTTGTCTGAGTCCAAGCTGCCAACTTTAGGGCAGCAATAAGCGTCCTACTCAGAAGCCTAATATTCTTTTCAAAATAGAGCATTTGATCTAGTGCAAGCATTCTGAATTGCATTCTCTGAGAAAAATAATCACCACAGTTGACTAAAAGCTGAGCTGCCTGCATTTAAGTATTAATATTTATGCCCCAGGTTTTGAAAAAGTTGAGCATAATTAAAATCCCGCTGGGAAGAAGCATGTCAAAAAGATTAATTAGAAAGAAAGCAAAAATGGCGTCTTCTGATTAATATCTCTGCCTTTGTGTTAATCATTCTTAGAAAACAAGCTATTAAATTAAATGAATGACTAGATCTTTACATGGATTTGATTGTCAGTCTCGTGAAGGTGTTGAAGAGAGTTCATCTGAGGATTTAGTATTTACTGAAAAACGTCTCCGACTTTCATGAGCAGAAACACAATTGTTAGGGTCTCGCCGACAATGGGGTCAAAGGCCCTCTATAAAAGAGCTGTGTATGACTGCTCCTCTCCTCCAGGAAAGATGAATTGCCATGGTAACACTGCCAAGAAATAATAGGTCAAGTTTTCTCCTTCTGCCTAAGGCTTATTTTATTAGGTTTTGCTTAGAAGTGAATGCTATTGTAAAAATGAAGATTTGATATTTGAAAGCTAAACATCACAACAAGAAAACCTGATCAATAAAATCTGGTGGTGTGAAGAAGATGGATAAAGGACAATAGGTAGGAAAAACGTCTATATCGACTGAAGAACTATGTATAAATCAGTTCATTTTTTTAGTACTCTCTTCTAAAAATGTGGGCTTGATTTTAGATGCTTGTATACCTGTGCATGTGTAAATGAATTTAAACTGCCTGTTTGCACAAGATCCAGTAGGGAAAAGTGATTTGTAAATATTGCTTAATGGGAGACTAACTGTTATAAGGAAAAAAAAGTTCTCATTTCAGTCCAAAAATAAGTAGGCAACAGAAAAGCATGAAATATTTAAGCATTTTGTTGTGCTTACTATTTTTATAAGACTATATTCAATGCTGCTTTATGCCTGCCTATTTATGGAAATGAAACAATAAATACAACTTAGGGGAAAGTAACATCATACAAAAGAAGTGATGTGTAATAATCTGCACTTTGTTGTTTGTTGTTTTGGAGTGTTTTGTCTCACTATACGTCATGACTTTAGAGTTTTCTGGAACAGCATCTCCATCATTTGGGGATGAAATTCCAACATGAAGCAATATATAATTTTTGTCATTTCAAATAACGTTGTTCTGCCCTTCTAATAACCACATATGTATGTATGTAAATATATATATGTATATATATGCCGCGGGAGTGCCAAAAAATGTATACACATTTTAAGAGATGGTCAATGTTGCTCAAGTAGTAGTTCGCCATAATTAGAAGTGTCTGGATGCTGATGGTGGTAAGCACTTTAAGCACCTCTTTTAATTGCAGAAGTCAAACGTGACTTTTGTTCATCTTTTGTTATCGGTATATATTAAGTACTACATTTTTAATAGTTTTTTCCTTTCTTAAAATGTGTCTACATATTTTTGGCACCCTCTGTGTGTGTGTGTGTGTGTGTGTGTGTGTGTGTGTGTGTGTGTGTATAGATAGATAGATAGATAGATAGATAGATAGATAGATCTATTGTTTTAAAGCAATAAGATATATCACCTTTGAACAGAATTAATTTTACATAAATGGAATATGTTAATGCATTTTAGCATAAGATCTTTCATGAATTCACATAGTGAGACTATGTTAGACTTCTCATAAGACTATCTTTAATTTTCTATATTTTCTCTTCTGTAAAGTAGTAACTGGGTATGTGTGTAGCTATGAAATTTATGTTGCTTTTACTCTGATCATAAAGATTGCAAACTAAGGTCAGTGACTGGATTAGTTTCCCAGGGCTGCGGTAATGAAGTACCACAAACTGGGTGGCTTAAAACAACAGAAATGTATTGTCTCATTCTGGAGACTAGAAATCCTAAACTGAGGTGTCAGCAGGGCCAGGGTTTCTCCCAAGCTTTAGGGCAGAGTTCATTCCATGCCTCCCTCCTAGCTTCCGGTGGTTGCAAGCAACCCTTCGTATTCCTTGACTTTGATGTATCCCTGGCATCTCTGCCTCTGCCCTCTTGTGGCCTTCTCTGTGTTCTGCGTCTCTGTTTTCTCTTCTTAAAAGGACGCTACTCATAATTAGGGCCCACCCTAATCCAGTATGAACTCATTTTAACTTGATTGCATCTGCAAAGACTCTATTTCCAAATAAGATCACATTCACATGCTCTGAGGGTAAGGGCTTCAACATAACTTTTTTGGGGAAAACTATACAACCCATAACGATGACTATGAATAGGAGAACCTCATCGCTAACCAGGTGGTTTTAGTTACAATTTTAAATTGCTGTACTGTCTGGCTTTTTACAAATGATGTTTTCAGTCTCACCTAATCTTTTGTAGATATGTGGGGAATATGATATTCTGATTAATGAAATGCTTTGTAGAATTTTTTTTTTTTTTTTTTTTTTTTTTTTGAGAGCGTGTCACCGGCCCTCATATGTGGGACCCGAACCGGGGCTGCTGGCTTCCCAAGCCAGCGCTTAACCACCGCGCCACTCGGCCGGCCCTGTAGAATTTTTGAATATACAAAAATATGTCCGGAATAGATCAAATAAATTTAATATACATCTATTATGGTTCCTGACCATGGTAAAAGGTATTCACTACATGTTTATTGAATGAATGAATCAATCAATCAGCATTAATATCATATTAAACTACATTGAGCATTTCATTTTTCTTTGATCATTCAAGTAATTCCTACAAGTAAAATGTAGCAAAGTACAAGTTAAGGGATTGCTCCTTGCTTGAATGCTTAAATGACTAAGTGTTTATTCCATTTCATATCTTTGTTTTTCAAAATTTACTGGCTAAAGTGTGTTTTCCGTCTTACGTTACAGTGTTCGCCTCCATTTCTGTTGACTTCCTCTTTGGATTATTATGTATTATTGCCTTTAAATTAAATTCCTTTGGTTGATCAGTTAACATCATTGTGTTTTGGTTTGGTTTCTGCACCTATAATATTACCACTTTATCATGTACCAAGATTGTCTGTCCTTCAATCCATTTTTCTCTGTCTAGACATTCAATAAACGTATTTTGATTGTGGCGATATTATTTGAGTTATGTTTCTTTATCAATGGTTACTTTGTTTTCTTTTTAATCTAATACAGAGGAAGTAACCACCAAAATAAACCAACAAAAATAAAACAATTTACAGTATAACCCGGGCCTTACAAATGAAAGCTATTCCCTCACTATTAAAACTGCATGTTATCCCTGCATGGCATCAGAAGGATTGGAAAATGCAGCTCATAATTCAAAAAAAAAAAAAAAAGCTTCATCACAGAAAAAAAAAGGCAAAAATAAAGACAAAAATGTCAAAATTCCAACTGAAAATATCCCTAGATAATACTTATCAAGCTGCTAATGTTTTCTATTTTACAGGTTTTTTTTGACAGGTATTCAAGTATTTGCTAATCAAGTCTATCATTAAAGCCAAAATTTCCTCTTAGAACCATTGAGAAATCAAAATGTTTAAATCAAGGGGCCAGCCACGTGGCTCAGTTGGTTAAGAGCTCGCTCAAGAGTGCGAGCTCTGAGCAACCGGGTTGCCGGTTCGATTCCTGGCTGGAGCTGAGCTGCCACTGAGCTGCCAAACAACTAAAATGATTTTATTTTTCCTAAAGAGAAGAAAATGAAAACTCTCATGGAAGAAAGTTTTCTCTTTTAATTATATTTTTATCCCTCATTTCCTCTGTACAAGATTTCCAGTTGTGGTTTTCAATCACCAGAAACCTAGATTTATAGAAAAACAGCAGAAATATCTCCAGAATCAACTGGGCAGGAGAACGATGCAAAACCAGGGTTTGGAGCCATTTTCCTGAGCAAATTAAAAAGAGGTACCATTTTAGTCAGTTACCTTGTGAGACTGCTCACGTTTAATTACATTAGTGGCACTTGACATTATAAAATGTTCTTTTTGTTCAAATATAACCTTTTCTCATCATTAGTAAATGTCAAACGTAGTGAAGTATTTTTTCTGACTTCTTTTCTCTTCTTGATATCATAGGCAAGAAAATGCACATGAGTTTGTAATCCTGAAATTGTTTTCAATCCCCCAAAGCAATGCAGAGCCAACATGGTGTCGGTTTATTAACTTAGTTTTTACTTTTTTCCTTTGCCTTTGGAGAGAAGATTTCCTCTTTGCATTTATTTCTACATTGGTGCAATTTCTTACTCTCCCTGAGAGCATTTATGTGACAATGATCTCCAATTAGATTGTGTTTCTGGGTTTAAATCAGAATGGTGTGGAAGGAAGGTCCTGTCCCTTCTGTGCCTTAAGTGCTGTCTAAAAGCTTCTATTTTTTTTTTCTTGAAAGCTGTTTTTGTCCCCCTCTCTCTACTTCTAAATTTTGATACATGATGGCTATCCTACCATATGGTCTCCTGTAACATTTCAATCATACTCTACTGGGGCCTTGATTACTGCTTTCTCAAAAATTGAATACACTACCAGTGTGAAATTGATGTGTTCTATAGCACTAGAACTGCTTTCTTTACTGTCAAAGTAAAATTAACATCTTATGAAAGGATAAGCCACCACTGAGGAGGTCAGGAAGAAAGAGATAATATCCTAGTTTTCTGACACAACACTGTTTAGTGCCTTCGTTGAAGAAGTGCTGGACAGGAATGGTCTGGGTCACCTTTTAGCAGTGCCTCCACTGTATTGGCTGTGTTCTTCTATCCAGAAATTAAGGGAAAGCTGTCTAGTGTACAGAAAGGGCAGCAGGAATGGGGTCCTCAACCTGTAAGAATGCTACTCAATCAATGCCAGACAGATATACTTACTGAGAGAAAAAGAAAGCCATTCAGAGTTAATTCACAGTAGGAAAAATAAAAGGTAGACGTTCTGTGGAAAATATGAACCCAAGTAAAATGTGGGAAAGTCTTAAAATAGAATGATTAAAGTGATAAGGGGTTCTATTTCCCAGAGAGCTAAAATATATTACACAATCTCTGATTATACCCTGTTTTTGAAACATGGTCTTTAGGAATTTGTTCTCTAACTTTCTTTATTTCACACTTGGATATACTACTAACTGAACTAAATCCAATGCATATCAAAGCATATCCAAATAAACTCAAGACTGACTTCTTTCTGCCAATAAATATGTATTGTCATCCTAATTATGTGCAGTTTATGATATCCATGTTTATTCCTAACATCTACACTTCCATATTTATAAAATACCAAGCAAAGTACAATAAAATATTTAAATAATGGCCAGGTAACTTTTATTATATAGGCATGACACTATATAGCATAACATTGCTATTATTATGCTTGGGATTCAACTGTTTTTTACAAAATAATTAGCTAATTATATGACTATTTACAAATAATTTTTAAAAATTAGAATATCTAATCTTTCTCTTAATGATTGATTTCTAATACCACTTAATATATTGGAAGTATTAAACTTTGGTCTCTCTGGTACAATGTGAATATATTTCCTAGTTAATCATTTGATTATATATCATTTCAATTTTACTTATAATGTGTTTTTTTTTTCTGTATTTAAGGATTTGTCAAATTTTCATGTGGCGAAATCTTTCCTTTCCTTTTTGTGTTCTGCCATTGATGTTCTGAAAGATCTTCCTCACTGGTTTTGCTTTACTTTTGCTATTTTGGGTACCCTAATCTGTTTTCATTTTACCTTTGGAAACTTATTTCCTTAAAATTACCTAAGAAGCACCTTTTAATCAGGACAGCCTTATCCATGCTCCAAAAGTAGAATATAATTGTCTTTGGCTTCACCCTTAACTCATTTTCAACTTCCATTTCACATCCCCACATTCTCCCAAAATCTGTTGCTGGTTTCATCAGCCTTGTTTGATCACCATTCTCTGAATTTGCAGGGTCCAAATAGACTATATCATGCAAATTAGGAGAAAATTGTAAGCCTGAGTTTCCCACGGTGGAGTGTAAGCATCCAAGCAGGAGGGAGGGTCCTATGGGAGAGAAACAGTGTCTCCAACATGAGCCCATCCCGATCATGACACCCAGGAGATGCTAGTTCCATTTTGACGATAAAGAGACCTATTCTTGGGTCATCTAACATACTAGCTTTCTCTTCGAAGCCTATTACATCTAAGGGTAACTGGATGCACTCTGTGTACAAAGGAGGTATCACTTAGAGAAGGGGGAAAGATGATCCAGACGGAAGTCAGAAAAAAGGTAGCATTTCTGTACAAAATGGCTTCCAAGCACCTAGAGTACTAGGAAAGAGAAATCTGAGCCCATCTTCAGGGAAAGTGGCAAAGGGGGAAACCCAAGAGCACTGGGTTGCAATGAAGTTGGTTGAATTGAGGAATAATATATTGAGCTAAACACTGTGCAGTATACATGATATAGACAGTTTATTTCAGTGAGGCAGCTGCTTTTCTTTCCCAGATTTAGCTGTTGCATGCCATCTCTTTGCAGACCCTAACCCCCTATATTTGTAAGCTGTTACCTCCCATGCTGTATGAGCCCGGCCTCCCCAAATTTCAGGCACAACAGCCAGTATTTGCTATTTATGAGCACTTTTTGTGACCTAGGCTCTTCATATGCATTTTTTTTTTTTTGAGGGCGACGTCACTGGCCCTCATATGTGGGACCCGAACCAGGGCCGCTGGCTTCCCAAGTCAGCGCTTAACCAACGCGACACTCGGCCAGCCATTACTTTTTTTTTTTTTCAAATGGAACACTAACAAGCATGCTAGACTTTAGAGGGGTTCACTTCATAGAGGTTCAGTGGTTTGCCTGCATTCCCCAGCTTTCTAATGGGAAAGCAGGAACTCCAGAACTATGTGACTCAAACATCCACACAAAGCAGGTATTTTTATTCTCATTTCACAGTTGAATACACTGAGACTGAGCAGCATGCTTTGAAAAGCAGGGGCCATTTCATAAATTTATTTTTCCCCAAAGTGGCTTGTACTTAGTAGATAGATAATAAATACATAATGATGGAGCTAATGTACTCTTTAGCTTTTCAACTGTACAAGAAGCCACTAATTTTGATTGTATAATCTTACTTTTTATTTTATTTTTTACAGTGAGATGCTGCTTAATGGGAGTGAAAATATGTAGAAGGTACTTAGCGCTAGATCTTTACCATAAAAAGACTTTTCTTAATATTGTAGAGCTGCCATATGAAAACCATTAGGAAACACAACATTAAAAAAGTTATATGGCTATATACTGCAATTTAGACTCTGTTTTTGGAAGATGCATTGCCTTATGTTTTTGAGAGATGGTTGTTGCTGTTTTTTAGGACACAGCAGGCCAGGAAAGATACAGAACTATCACCACAGCCTATTATCGAGGGGCCATGGGCTTTATCTTAATGTATGACATCACAAATGAAGAATCCTTCAACGCAGTACAGGATTGGTAAGTAAGAACAACTACTCCTATTTCTAATTATGTTTTTTTCACTCGACTATCTCTTCCTCCTCAAGGCAATGAGCACTATGCAATGTAATATGTTGTTTTATTATATACTATGATCCCACTTGTACTTCATAAAGCAAACCAATACTAGCCATCCTCAGAATCACTAGTTAGGGATTGATAAGAAATCATTTTGGTATTAAGTTTCCTATATTTTGTTCATTTTGATGCTTTATGTACTATCATCCTTAGTTCTGTAGAGACTAGTGCATTACTTTTTATTTATTTTTTATTTTTTTAAAGATTTTATTGGGGAATTGGGGAAGGGAACAGTGTTGGGGAATTGAGGAAGGGGAACATTGTGTTTTTCAAGGACCCATCAGCTCCAAGCCAAGTTGTCCTTCAATCTTAGTTGTGGAGGGTGCAAGCTTGGCTCCAAGTCCAGTCATCACTTTCAATCTAGTTGCTGGAAGGGGGAGGCACAGCTCACCATCCCATGGGGGAGTCGAACCAGCAACCTTGTTGTCAAGAACACATGCTCCCACCAGCTCAGCGGCAGCTCAGCTCGGGCGCAGCTCCCTGGCCCATTTGGGAATCAAACTGGCAACCCTATTGCTCAGAGCTCGCCCTCTTAACCAACTGAGCCATCCAGCTGCCCTATTTTTTTAAAAAATATAAATAATGAATAATAGCTTGGAAGTTTATTAGTCTAAAATAGGGATTTGAAAACTGAACCATACGCTAAGCCTGGTCTATGAACTGAATCCGGCCCACCACTTGCTTTGTAAAGAAAGTTTTATTAACACAGCCAAGCTCACATACTATGGTATCTGACTGCTTTCACACTCCAACAAGAGTTAAATAATTGTAGCAGACCATATGGCTCACAAAGGCTACACATATTTTATCTGGCCATTTACAGTAAAGGTTTGCTGATCCCTTGTCTATATTTTTTAAGTTTCCAGTTTTTCTTCAAATTGAAAAGTTTCAAAGGACTGGAATAAAGGAAAAGATAAAACCAAATGCTTTCTGACACCTGCCTGGCTACCTCAAACTATCTGAAAACACCTCTGTCCACAATGAGTGTGATTTGCAATTGGGGGGCTCATTGCTGAGGCTAAGCTCCCATCAGCTTATTCTACTAGCACCTGGGGAGGAGGCGCTAAAGAGCATGTGGCCATGATCATGAATTCAAGCAACAGGGCTGAACAGGGCTGTTGTTGTTTTTTTCTGTGAAAAGCACCAGAGTTTAGCTAGAGCTTTGGCTGGTGTTAGGAGGAAAATGGACTCCCACTGGTGGGATGATGACTAAAGCAGACACCAAATTTTAACTCCACATACAGTCACAGCTTGTCTTATGTGAGGAAATTTTAGTAAATGCAAAGGTGAAATAAGCTACATTCTTTCATTTTTCTGTTTTACGTGATGGTATTCTTCCTAAATGATTTTTTTCTTACATGTGTATCAGTTCAGTGAAAGTCAGATGCTCTCACAAAAGTTAATTTGCTTTAGGTTGCTTCTTTTAAATGTTAATCATTCGTTTGAGAAAACACCTACGTCTTTCTTATTTACACCTATACATACACTCTCACACACACAATGCAAAAAATAATACCATTGACAATAGCAACTCAGAAATATATAGCTATAAACTGAAAAAGACAAGCTTGGGACCTCCATAAAGAAATAATTATCTTCCATTGAGGGACATAAAGGAAGGCTTAAGTGCCCTTGTTTTTCAATAGACGAAATACTGTAAAAATGCCAGATCTTCTCGAATTAATTCATAAACTCAAGGCAATGCCAATTAAATACCAGCAGGTTTGGTACCAAATGGAATGAGATAGAGTCCAGATATAGACATGAATCTATATGGGGATTTAGTTTATGGTAAAAGTAGCATTTCAAATTAGTGACAAAAGGTTTATTCAATTAATAGTGTGGTGATACGTACTTAATTGCCACATATAGCTCTGCCACACATATGGCTACACAAAATGGTCTTTTTAACTTGGACTGGTTCTTCTTCAGAAACGTTGAGGCCCAGTGCTCCCGGACAGCAAGTGTTTGTGAAACAGGTTTCAGATTTCAGGGTCCCAAATGCTGTTTGCACCCATACTTCTTGCCCTCTCTTTTCAATGACAGTTATAGGACTACTGAGAATCCATGAAAAGATGCATTGAGTTCATTAAAACCAAAGGACAACAATGCCAGGGGCCACTCTATCAGTGCCCTGACTCTTCATCACAAATGACATTCTTCATGCCTTCCTCCACACCATCTGTCCGTAACCCCAGTTAACCCAGTTCAACCCCATCGAGGCCCCCTTGCCTGTCCACAGACCAACTACCCTAGCTCAGTCTCCTCCTACTCAAATTTGCTGTTTGACTTTACTTACCCACTCTTTCCTTTTGAAGCTCTGTTTCCTGTCTTCTGAGAGGCAAATTTTCCAGGTTTTTGTTGTCTCTCTCTAGAACTGCTCCTCTTTCTATTTCCTAGATTTCCTTCCCTCCCTCCCCCAGCCAAGCATACCCCTGTGTTGTTTTCCCCTTGGGCTCATTCTGTTTCCTTGGCCATCCTATCTACTCATGCATATCATTTATCACTTAAACCAGAAGGCTCACAAGTTTCAATTTCTAGCTCCAATCTGTCGTCTCCTAAAATGCAGTGTTGCCTTTCCAGGTGCCTAAAATATTTCTCCACCTGAACATCCTGCTGTCTCCTCAGAATCAATTATCTTCACATGAAACTATTTACCTTCTTGACATTATTATTTCTATTCATTTGAGATCAGAGCACTTTGTCACCCAGGCTCCACCCTGACTCCAGATCTAATTTCCAGCCATCCTAATCTGGGGCCAGATATCGCATATTAGTGTTTTGCTTAATATCTTTTGAATCTGATCCTTCCTTTCCATTTCTTCTGTGACCATCGTTGCTCAGTTTTTTATTATTATCTTTTGCTTCTACCTTCATAGCAGCCTTCTAACTGATCTTTCTCCCTTTAGCTTTCTTCACATACAAGTTCATTCTATCCCACTATTGCTATAAGAATCTTCCAAAAGAACATGATCCTAAAGATCATGGAAGATCCTCGCCCAAAAGTCATGACTCACCATTACCTCATTAATGGATTGAAACTTTCTCAGACTTTCAGACACACCGTATCCTAAAGCTACTATATCTCTACAGTCTCATTTCTCACTATTCTAGAGCCAAACTGAACTATTCACTTTTTCTGTAACCCAACTTCAGCTTTCCAATGCTGTGGGGTTTCTTCTGTTTTGTTTTGTTCTCATTGCACCATCTGCTTTGCATGTCCTTTTTACAGCCTTCTACACCACCTCCCCAGACATGTAGATCTGTCAAAAACCAACAAAGCCCATCCATTAGCCAACCTTTACTTCCTCATTTTTTTCATCCACAATTGTATGATCATTGGTTCATTAAACATGTATTGAGCATCTACTCTTTGACAGTCAGTCTTCTAGAAATTTTGTTCGTACCTATGCCAACATTTACTATTCCAGTTCATGGATCCACCCTCACCCAGCTATCTGATGTAGAAATCTGAGCACTGCTTTTGCTCTCTGCCTCTTTTACCCATTATATCTCCTTGGCCTCCATGTCTAATAGTTTTGACTTTCTGAATGCCTCTTAAATTATTCCTCTCTTTTGTCCCTACTGCCATTGTCTTAATCCAGACAGTCATTAGGTTTTTAGAAACTTTAATATTTAGCACTTTAGGAACCTTCTATCTTGTCTTCTTACTGTCAAGTTCCACCCTCTCCAGGTGACCCATCATATCACCATCAGAGCGATATGTCTCTCATCTTAAAAAATAAAACCTTCAATAATGTCTTATTACCTACGATACAACAGAGATTCCGGGAGCCTACCTGGATCATCGTGGACCTTTGACAACATGAAAAAGTGAAGGCCATGTTTGCTCTGGACATACTAAACCAAATCTCTGGTGACAAATCCCAGCATACGTACTTTACAAAGCCCCACAACTGGTCCTGAAGCCCATTTCTGGTTAAGACCATTGATTTAGAATGAAATCCAAACCCTCTAATATGGTGGACACTGTAGCTTCCACCTGTCTATTTCACTAACATCATCTTCTACTGCTCTCCCCCATTGGTCCTATGTTTCAACCAAAGAGAAATTTTCTCAACTTACAAATATTCCGTCCTTCCAATACCACTGTTCTGCTTGGAACACCTACTCTGCTATCCTACTAAATTCTTATTTGCCTTTCAAGCACAGGTCAAATATGAACTCCTCCAAGGAGTTTTGAAAATATCACTACCCTATTTCCTACCCATGCCGATTTCTATTTCCAGTGGACAATGCTATTTACTCCCTTATCTCTGTGCAATCATGCTACCCTAGCACTTTCCACAGACCACATAAAGAACTTAGCTGACTGTTATTATTTGATTATATTTTGTCTTCTATATTGGACTGTAAGTTTATTCATCTTTTTTTCCTAGTACTGAATACAGTACAATCCTATAAAATTATTTTCTAAATTTTTGTTTTGGTAAAATATACGTAACTTAAAATTTACAATCTTAACCATAATGTACAGTTCAGTAGTATTAAATGAATTCTTATTGTTGTGCAACTATCACTATAATCCATCTCTAGAACTCTTTATCTCGCAAAACCGAAACTGTGCCCATGAAATAATCACTTCCCATTCTTTCCTCTCCCCAGCCCCTGGCAACCACTCTTCTACCATCTATCTAGATGAATACGACTACTCTAAGTACCTCATATAAATGGAATCATATAGTATTTGTCTTTTTGTGACTGGCTTATTTCACTTGCCATAATGTCCTTAAGTTCATTCATGATATAACATATGTCAGAATTTCCTTCCTTTTTAAGGCTGAAAAATATTCCATTGTATGTATATGCCACATTAATCCAATATATGTTTTGAATGGATGGTCAAAGAACTATAGAGTATCACGTAATTCATCGATATCCTAACAAAAAAATATAAAAATTATTTCAGACTGATATAGTCTGGAATTAATGGTTCTATTCTTCCTTCCAACAAAAGATTTAATATTGTATATGTATGCTTCTATGGTGATAATTATATTCAATTTTTTTATTGTTGTTTACACTCTACTTGATTTAAGTTCCCAATAGATCATAAACTATCTGGAGAGAATGACTTTGTGTCCCTTACTTAACATAGTAACTGGAACAAAATGTGGAGTTTTTTTGTTGGTTTGTTTTGTTTTGTTTTTTAATATTCTTAATTAAAAAAAAAAAAGCAACCCATCAAAAACCTCAGGAAATGTTTAAGTAGTGAAAACAGAATTGTATAGTAAGAAAAAAGAAACCTGTTTGGGAAGAAAAATCCAGTTCAGAATTTCAAACTTGCTTTGCATATGCAGTATTATTGAGTAGTGGTGGGAAGGAGGAACCTGCTAATACTCAGTGATGGCTTTTTAAAGCAAAAAATAAGGCATTCCTGAGAGAAACAGACAAAAAGGAGCATATTTTTTTAAATTACTGGTCTCCAAGTGCTGATCTTAACTTAGAAAACAATAACAGAAAAAAAAACATGTACATTAAAAGAAAACTTAATTAAAACTTATTTGCAACTAAAATTTCAAATGCTCTTCCTAACAAATGCACTTCATTACACAGAAAGAAAGTAAAATGGTTGTTGGCTGTAATCTCAGTAAAATCCTTAAACTAACTCTAAGGAAGTTTAGATTAAGTGTTAAGTTTCTTAAAATTTAATTATACATTCTAGTCTATTAAGAAGGCAGGTATAGAGATTTAGAGAGAATAGCAGCAAGCTAACAAATTATTTTGGGGAAATGGGGGCTATCCCTTTTCTGAAAGCACATTAGACTATGCTTTGAATTTCCCAAATTTGATTTGAGAAATTAAATTAAAATGTGCAAACACAAATATACATATAATGTAGTTAATAAAGTAGGAGTAGAGAGTAGCTCTCATAAATCAGGAGATAATATTTGCTTTATCCCTGGTTCCCTGAAATGGATTACTTGTCTGCTCAACCATCACTTCTGTTATCAACATGACAAGGGCATAACTCAAAGCTTTGAATCCTCCAGTGGGCTTTGATTTGAGAAATAAATAAATGATTTTTTAGAGAGATATGTCCCAAATAGATTTTAGTACTTCTAAAACATAGCATCACCACTGAAAATTTCACTGCCTTTGAAATGTTTCTCATATGGGTTGTGGCCAGTTCCGTGGGTCTCACTTGGAGCATGACCTTGGGTATATGGAATTCAGATCAGTTGTCCAGTCTCTTCCTGAACATCTAGCACTAAGACTCAAATGTCTACACATACTACAGTGCACTTTAACTTGACTTAAAATCCCCCCATTCCTGACTTTAAATGTGTTTCTGTTCTAAGTATAGCGTGGCCACAGCCTGCTGTATTTCCTGTAGGAGAATATCATTGGCTTATCTCCCCCCAACTTATTTATTTACATTTTTCTCTTTTGGACACAATGAGGAACTATAAATATAAAGGGTTTTGTTTTTTTTTAAAGCAGGAAATCTGGTGAGCAGATTGATATTTTTTTAAAAACACCAGATTGAGGATAAAAGTCTGACACCATCTTCCCACCAGTATTAAATAATTCATTTCTGTGATGTTCAGGATACCATTGCAGATATGCTATAACTAGAATAAAATTTCACCTTCAAATATTCTCTCCCTTTACAATTTTCTCTCTCTCTTTTTTTTCTCCAAAAGTGTATGATGTTCTTAAATAATGGTGACCTCATGATAAATGTGAAAGAGTTTTTGCCTGATAATAACTAAGATATGATTAGGATTTGCTGAGCCTTTGTTCAGAGCTTCTTAATCTCATTCAAGGGCCTTATCAACTATACAGTCAGTTCTGTCACAGTTCAGAGGGCTCAGTGGTAGAATTAGAACCCAGACATCTGACCCTTAATTTGTACCACCACTGCACAATGAGCATTAAGGAGTCTCTCCCCTCCTCCCAATGGATCTTTTCTTGATTTTTTTTTAGCTGAGCCATCCTGCCACCTGCTGGCAGCTCAGCTCCGGCCGGGCATTGAACTGCTGCTGCTCAGAGCTCAGCTCACACTCTTAAGCGAGCTCTTAACCAACTGAGCCACTCGGCCAGCCCACCCCATGGATCTTAATGACTACATTTCTTCTTACTGCTCTGACCCAGTCATAAAATATTTTTCCTGTACAGATAACCCAACTTAAACTCATTTATATTTAGAAGATATATGGCTCCTAATCTACAGCTCCTTCCAAAAAAAATTAAAACAAAACCCCAAAACACTCTGTTCACTCCATTGTCTTTTCCATCTCCGTTGTTCCAGTTTATCAGGCCAGAAACATTGGGGTTAATATTAACTCCTCATTTTATCAGACTCTTCATCTAGTTCTTCAAAAACTACTATCGTGGGCAGTCCAAGTGGCTCACTTGGTTAAGAGCTCGCTCAAGAGTGCGAGCTGAGCTCTGAGCAATGGTGGTTCGATGCCAGCCTGAGCTGAGTTGCCGTTGAGCTGCCAACAGGTGGCAGGATGGCTCAGCTAAAAAAAAAATTGTTAAAAAAAAAAAATTACTATTGTATCTTCGCTGTAATTTCCAAATGTAGTCTAATCTTGTTATTTGAGGTAGTTACATGCTATAAAGTCACAATGAATGTTGAATCAGTGAATACTGAATTTTTGGTGCATTTCTTATTTAAAAAGGCATCTTATTTAATATATATTGTTTATTCGTGAACATGAAACTCATAGCCAACAACAGTACAACTCATGCCTAAAGGAAGCTTTCTTAACTAACACCATGTTTTCTGCATAAGGCTTATCACAGCCCTTCCGCACTTACGAACACTGGACAGCACTTTGTCAGTATGCTTGGAGGCCATTTTAAATCACAAAATCATCAATAGAAAAGCACAAAATGTGAAAATAGTAGCACTAAACATATTGTGAAAGGGCATATATTTATAGGATGAAAGCTGAAACAAGAAGACAGAGCCTAGCTTTGTTCAGCTGGGAATATGTGTGTCAGGCCGCGCAGATTTTTCACCACTTTGCGCATGTCTGCAAATGTCTGTGCAAGTGCAATGAGCATTTATTTTGAGATTATAAATAAATGTTAGCAAGTAGGCAAATTCACTAATATGGAATCCATAAATAATAAGGACCAATTACATACTTAGAATCCCACCACTTCACACCATTTCTACTGTATATTAGTTTGCTGGGGTTGCTGTAACAAAGTACCACAGACTGTGTGGCTAAATAACACATTTATTATCTCACCATTATGGAAGCTAGAAGTCCTAGGCTGAAGGGTCATCAGTGTTGGCTCCTTCTGAGGACTGTGAGAGAGGATCGATTTCATGCCTCTCTCCTAGCCTCTGGTAGTTTTAGGCATTCCTTGGCCTGCACATGCCATTCTCCCTGTGTATTCATATCACCTCCCCTTTGTATGCCTCTCTCTCTGTGCCCACATTTCTCCTTTCTATAAGAACACAATCATATTAGACCAGGACCCACCCTCATGACCGCATCTTAACTTGATCATCTGCAAAACCCTATTTCTAACTACAATCACATTCACTGGTGGTAAGGATGAGAAATTTAAAATTTCAGAGGGGATACAATTCAACCCATGACACGCCGCTACCACCCTGATTGTGCCACCATTGTCTCTTGCCTGGATTGTTGCAATAGTCTAACTGGTCACCCTGCTACTACCATAGCCCCAGCCTCCAGAATATTCCCAGCACAACAGAAATTGTTAAACTATACATGAGATCACATTACTCTTTTGCTCCAAATAGTCACAGCATCCCATTTCTCCTGGATTAAGCCGAGGGCCTTATAAGAGCCTGTAAGATGCTCTACAATTTACTCCCTGCCTCATTGAACTTACTTTCTTCTACTCTCCCTCTTGCAGCCTGGTCTAGCCAGGCTGCTTTGCTATCTCTAGACCATCCCAGACATGCCTCCATCTCAAAGCATTTGCTCCTGCTATTTCTACTGCCTGGCAGTCTCTTTCCCAGTTATCTTTGTGGTTCTCCCCTCACCTCCTCATGGTGACTGTCATGTCATGTTCTCCTTCCCTCGTTTATATTGCAACCCTCTTCAATACTCCCTATTCCCTTTCTCTGATTTATGGGTTTCTTTGGTGGCATTAATCACCCTGTAATATATTTTATAACTTACTTATTAACTACAAGCCTCACAGAACAGCAATCTCTGTCCCTTTTATGCAGTGTTATATCTTATGTGCTTAGAATAGTCCCTGATATATACTAGGTATTCAATAAATATTTGTTGAATGAATGAATGGAGATAATTATCTTAATGAATTTTGCTGTGAAGATAAATGACCAAGTCTACCAATGGTAAAGGAACAAATGGGGCTCAGAACCCTCCAGATAAAGTTAGGAGCCACCCTACATTAGGCAAATGATGTCATAGGTTAAGACATAGGTAGACGATTTTCGGTGAAATGGCGCAATAGACAGACGCTGTGCTAACTGCCTCCCAGGATCACAACAAAATTACAAGCAAATTATACAGCACTCAACCCTGGAGGTCCCCGGAACACTAGATGAACAGAACCACTAAATGAAGAACTTAAAGAGGAGGCCACATCGGGTCTGGTAGGA
Source organism: Aselliscus stoliczkanus (assembly GCA_033961575.1). Classification (NCBI taxonomy): domain Eukaryota; kingdom Metazoa; phylum Chordata; class Mammalia; order Chiroptera; family Hipposideridae; genus Aselliscus; species Aselliscus stoliczkanus. The sequence continues at coordinate 76,063,340 of CM066728.1, read as the reverse complement.
CGGGCGGAGATGAGAGAGGGCGAACCCCGTGAGAGATGCTCCAGCCGTGGGAAGCTTGTCTGGTTGGGGGAGAGACCCTCCGGCCGCATGCCAAGCTCACCAGCCCAGAGTTCCTTTGCCAGGAAGAGGAGTTCTAATATAGCCGGCAGTAAATTAGTGAGGACTCTCTTTACTCAGCTCCGTGAGGCTGAGAGCAGCTGGAGAATCAGTGGGGCCGGCGCCCGGGCTTGCTCGCCGGTGAGCACTTACCTGGTTACTGGTGGAGGGAGTGGCTGTGTGAGCCGGGAGCCTGCGGGGATGGACTGAACTGAGCACCTTTAGTGCAAAGGCTGGAGGTTTTTGGACGGTTGGTCCCGTGGTGTGGAGCCTGCACACCAGTGGTGTAGGGAGGACGCCATTTTGTCGGGCTTGGGCCCTCCCACGAAGAATCAGGTCCGAGACCTCATTGGTCGGTGGAATTGGCACAGAAGTGCGTGTGTGCGTGCACGCGCGCATGCGGCCTTGGATTCCCACCCTCTGCCCGGCTTATACTGCGTTGCCAGGGAAACGCTGGGCAGGTGCCCTCCAGCTCCAACAGGCTGCTCACCGAGACCGGGAGTGCGCAAGCCGCCTCGGGTACCCCCGCTCTCCGCACTGCGCTTCCAGAGTTGCCAGGCTGGTGAGTGGTTGTCGGGCTCTCTGCCTGATCTGCGAGTGGCTGATTGGGACAGGATGAGACTGGGTGTTTTCCTGGGAGTGTTGGGCCCTGAGCTGTGTGCTTGTGTGATCCAGCCAGGGATCTCCTGGTGATCTATCTAATACATCAAAGCAATCCCAGAGCGACAGCCAGAATGAGGAAACAAAGAAACATGTCACAAGTAAAAGATCAGAAGAAACCTCTAGAAATGGAACTAAATGAAACAGAGGGATCCAACCTTTTAGAGACAGAGTTTAGAACACTGATGATAAAAATGTTTAAGGAACTTAGCGAGGACATAAAGAAGGATAGGGAAACCATAAAAAACAACCTGTTAGAACTAAAGAATACAATAACTGAAATGAAGAACACACTCAAAGGAATCACCAGTAGAGTAGATGAAGCAGAGGAGCGGATCAGCGATTTGGAAGATAAAATAGCAGAAATCACCCAGTTGGCACAGCAAAAAGACCAAGGAATAAAAACCAATGAAAATAGTTTAAGAGCCCTATGTTGTCCCATGAAACGCAACCATCTTCAAATCATAGGAATACCAGAAGGAGAAGAGAAGAAGCAAAGGGTCGAAAATGTATTTGAAAAAATAATGACTGAAAACTTCCCTACCCTGGTGAAGGAAATCAACATACATGCCCAGGAAGTGCAGAGGGTTCCAAACAAGCTGAACCCAAACAGGTCCACACCAAGACACATCATAGTTAAAATGGCACAAGTTAAAGACAGAGACAGAATCCTAGAGGCTGCAAGATAAAGACAGCAGGTTACATACAAAGGAACTCCTGTTAGACTAACAGCTGACTTGTCTGCAGAAACTCTGCAGGCCAGAAGGGAGTGGCAGGAGATACTCAAAGTGACACAAAATAAAGGCCTACAACCAAGATTGCTCTACCCAGCACGGCTATCACTTAAAATTGAAGGAGAAATAAAGAGCTTCTCAGAAAAGAATAAGCTCAAGGAATTCATTACCACCAAGCCAGCATTGCAAGAAATGTTAAAAGGGCTTTTTTAAACAACAAAAAAAAAGGGGTAAACAAGCTAACCCAGGGAGATGAGGAATACAAATAACGAAATGGCAATACATATGCACCTGCCAATAATCATTTTAAATGTGAATGGGCTAAATGCTCCAATCAAAAGACAGAGAGTGGCTGAGTGGATAAAAAAATAGGCCACATGTATATGCTGTTTACAGATGGAATAAGATATTTCATGCAAATGGAAATGAGAAAAAAAGCTGGAGTACCATACTTATTTTGGACAAAATAGACTTTAAAATGACTACAATGAAAGACAAAGAAGGGCACTATAACCCTAATAAACATCTATGCACTCAACATAGGAACACCTAAGTACATATAACAGATTGTGACAGACATAAAGACAGAGATCAACACTAATGCTATCATAGTAGGGGACTTCAACACCATTGTCACCATTGGACAGTCCTTTTAGACAGAAAATCAACACAGAATCTTTCTGTGGGCCTTAAATGGTACTTTAGACTAGCTGGACTTAATTGTTATTTTTAGAGCATTTCACTCTGAAAAAACAGAATATACATTCTTCTCAAGTACACATGGGACGTTTTCCAAAATAGATCATGTTAGGCCACAAAACAAATCTCAATAAATATAAGAAGATTGGAAGTCATATCAAGCAGATATAAAGGAAAAACTGATGGTTGCTGGCTGGGAGGGAGTGGGGAGAGGGAGAGGAGGAAGGTTTTGGACAGTGTAGATGGGACTGCAATGTTGCGCAGGGATATGGGGGCAGTTCTGAGAATGTAATTGATAATGTTGTAAAGAGACTATTATGTTGCGTGAAATAAGTCAGTCGGAGAAGGACAGGTACCATGTGATCTCACTTGTGTGTGGAGTCTGAAGAGCTGAGTGAATGATCAAAGTAAATAGACTCGTGGATGTAGAAGAAAAACTGAGGGTTGCTAGTTGGGAGTAGGGTGGGGATCGGGGGGAAGGGGAAGAGATTAGACAGCATAAATAGGCAACTACAATATTGCCACAGGGATAGGAAACACAGTTCGGGGAATATAATAATGTTGTAAAAATTTTGTGGCGTGTCAGATGGTCACATGTCTTGTTAGGGAGACCACTTCATGGATGGAGTAGAGGCTTGATCACTGCACTGTACACCTGAAGCTGATGTTGTATAGTATTGTATGCCAACTGTAACTGAATATGTGGATGGTCATGGGATGTGGAGTATACTGTGGAGGGGAGTCAGGGGAATTGTGATAGATATGTATGATACGGGGCGGGGAGGGAGTGGGGTGGCGAACTGGGGGAGGGGGGTTGTCACTTTGCGGGGTAAAGAGTATAACTATTGCATTGTGTTGTACACCTGAAACTAATAAAATAAATAAATAAATAAATAATTTTTTAAAAAAAGAAAGAAATAGGTAGAGATTAGACAGGAATGCATTCCATCACACTGGGAAGATTTGGCCTTTCTACCCATTTCACAATATGGTGGCTGAGTGCGTATTTATGTGCTGATTGGGAAATTAGAAAATGAGGACCGATACTATGTACCATGAAGTACAACATATCCATTGAGGATAGAGAACAAACTTGATGAAGGTCATATTCATGATGGACCCGAAAATACTGGTAAGACTCAAGTAAGCCACAAGGGTGAATGTTCATTTTTAAAGCCTAGAATTCTGTTTTGTTGTTGTTGTTGTTGTTTTAATAGGATCATCAACACTCTGACAGAATTTCTTTTAAACAGCAATTGTTAACAACAACACCCAAAACCAAGCTGAATGCCTAAGATTTGAAAATGGGCTCTTATCACAGTCTTCTTCCTTGAGGATTGATGTGACAGGTATAATTATTGTCCTTAGAGACAAATCTACTCCCCAGAGACAGGCAACTAATTTAAAAGAAAAGAAGGTATATTAAAATAGATAGAAACCAAGGAAATCCTGTGAGAAAATGCTTGCATTTGCAATAAATATTGTGACACAAAACTGCACATAAGGAGCTGCCAAGAAGTCTATTTTCAGAAAGCAAGTGAAGCAGAACAAATAGCAGCCATATTTATCTAATACCTTTTATCCAAGAGTCCAAGTCTGTTATTTAATCTTTATATATTTCCTCTATAACCTGTCTGAGGTAAGGCTGCAGCTGCTAGAATGTAGCTTCCAGCTGTTACTTTAGTGTCAATACTTATGGAATAGTAATTACCGCCTCCAAAGATAGTAGAGGTTAGTTAGAGGCCAAAACCCAAAGTCAGATACAATGGGCATCTTTACTCCCTTAACTCTTTCTTTGTACAGAGTCAGTGCTTTAACTGCTAATATGTGCTTCATGGTTCAGTCTTCAAGCCATTTTTTATTTCCTGGGACACCCCCCTGCAAAGATAGATAGATAGATAGATAGATAGATAGATAGATAGATAGATAGATAGATAGATAGATAGATAAAAAGATTCTCTGTGACCAGAATATAAGCCCAGGTTTGCTCTCCTTGATCTGGTCAGATATTGGGTAATAAACTTAAATGCTTAATTAAGTAAGACATCTTTTTTTTTTTTTTTTTTTTTTTTTTTTTGAGGTTAGTGTCATTGGCCCTCATATGTGGGACCCAACCGGGGCCGCTGGCTTCCGGGGCCGCTGGCTTCCCAGGCCAGCGCTTAACGACCGTGCCACTCGGCCGGCCTTAAGTAAGACATCTTTAATTCAAGGCTTTACATTTTTTAACATGTCTTCATTCTCCATGCAAGAACTTTTTATCTCAGTATCTAGGCTGGGAAATTCATTGAGAGAAGCCAGAACCAAGTATATTACATAAAAGAGAGAGGGGAAAAAACAAAGAAACAAAAAAACCCAGAAGTAGAGAATTGGTTGATTGGAAACAGAAACAGTAAGAAAAACTTTGAACTGAGGCCATGAGGGATGAGCAAATATTTCCCACTGGGTTAGATGACATACGTGGCTCTTTTCAGGTGCTCCAAAATACATGCTGTGCATTGTGCTAAGCTATTCCCCAAATATATTTCCCCCTCTAGAAAATATTCCATTTTAGGGATGAAATGTGCTACAGGAACTAACCAGGTAATTTCAAGTCACTTTGCCCAATATGTAAGGTAAGATACATTTTTATTTCTCTTTATCAATTCTACCTGCATATCTTCTCAATCTCACTGAGAAGTTGGGGGTGGGGTGTCTTATTTATACAAAAATTGGTAACATAGGCAGCACCTCCTTACAAGATTCATAGTGACACCTTTTGCAGTGATTGCCATACAAAAAACCCTCAACTGAAATAGCAAACAAAAAACCTCCCAACCCTTGACATCATTAAGAGAACTTACAAGCAGCCTGACCATATGCCACAGTCTCCATGTCCTCAATTGTATGTTCTTTACTCATAGAATAACCCTTTGAACTGTTCCTATTTAAAGTATATTGTATCCTATGACCTAATTTTAATGTATAAACATTAAATAAATTCTTTAAATAGCTTTCCTTCCCATATTATATTGAAAGCAACAGCTAGTAGATGGCAAGTGAGGTAAGAGATGTCAGGTCTGAGTGGTTTCCAAACTTTTTTTGAACCAAATACAACAATTAAAACTTTTTGAGTAGTCATCCCAATATATGTCTACTCAGAGTTTACTGAGATTAAGGGCATAGTCCTTCACAAGATTGGCCCCACTTCAGATACCAGCTGTAACTTTGGGATCCCCAGGGTCACCCTTATTCTGACCAGCTTGCTACAAAATCATTGTTTTCCATGACTACTTTTAAGTTTGATAATTCACTAGAATGACTTACAGGATTCAGTAAAGTGCTATACTCACAATTGTAGTTTTATTATAACAAAAGGATACAATCTGTTTTTTCTTTTTTTTTTTTTTTGAGGGCAGTATCACTGGCCCTCACATGTGAGACCAACCAGGGCCGCTGGGTTCCCAAGCTAGCGCTTAACCACAGCACCACTCGGCCGGCCCGCATGGATACAATCTGAACCAGCCAAAGAGAGAAATGCATAGAGCAAAATCTGGGAGGGTTCCATATAGGAAGTTTCTGTTGTCCTCAGGGATGCATCACCTTCCCGGTACACTGATGTGTGACAACATGCAGAGTATTGCTAACCAGGGAGGTTCACCCAAGCTCTGATGTCCGGAGTTTTTACTGGAGTTCCATTACATAGGCCAGATTGGTTCAATCATTGACCACACAGTTGAACTGATTTCAGCCCACTTCCACTCCTGAGAGTGTGGCCTGATAGCACATGAATCAAAGTGTCAACCGTCTAATCACAGAGTTGATTTTCCTGGCATGGCCATTCCTCCCCGCTTTCTGAGTCATCTTAGTAGCATACACCATCTAGTATGATCTAAGAGGCCCACCATGAATAACAAACACACTCCAGTCACTTGGGAAATAGGGTTAAGTGGCTACCTCCCAGGAACTAGGGACAAAGAGCAGCCAAATTCTTTATTACACAATATTCATGTATTTATTCATAAATATCAAGTACATACCATATATATATATGTATATATATTTATATATATATATATATATACACACACACACACACACACACACTCATTGCACATGATAAAGCACACACAGAAAACTGGATGCTAAAAAAGGACGAGTTGAATAATTAGTAGAGCTTCTAAGATTGCATTGCAACACCCTTGGGGAAGACTGCTTTGTAGAACAATCCCATCGAGGAACCCTGAAAGGCTAACACAAGTGGCTTTACAGGCGCTATAGCAGCACCAGCAGGTCTCCCGTGGTCCTCCACCATTTTTATTTGCATCTCACTTTCCCCTTCACGTTTCTCCCCACTCTTGCCCTTGCTGGCTTCCCAAATTTTGCTATTCAGATCAGCTTCGTTGTCATTGAAGTGAAATGTAGTGATAAGGCCAATATGACAAGGTCATGTGGATATAGCCCTTATCAAAATATCTATGTCAAAATGTCAAGACATTCTTTTTTATATGAACAATAGTAGAACAGCAAATATTCTTACCTCCTATTCCATCCCTAGCCCCATCTCTGATCAAACCCCCTTCCCTCAGCCTGAATTCTCTGAATAGCACTGGGCTTGATCCTAAACATGACATTTTTGATAGATTTGTTACCAGGCATTCAAGGAGTTCAGTATAGGAAAAAACAGCTGTGGCCCACCCCCAACCCAGCACTTCCTAATTGTATATAAAAATATTTAAGCAAGGTGAAAAGAAAAAAAAGTGAATACCCTGCTACAATTGAAATTATTTTCTTATCTTTCTGTTCTTGATAAATTGTAAATTTTAAATACATACATTGATATGGTAATTTATGTAAATCTTTGTCTAGTTTATATTCTGGAGATGATATAGAAACCAGAATTTTTACATCCTATGACTTTATGATACGTATCAAAAAGTACCCAAAATGACTTCATTTATTTATGTAGCTGGGTAAAACAGCTTATTTTAGGAGAAATTTCCTTAAGCTGGAAAGAAAAGTTGCCTTTTAAAAAACATTCCCTCAATGTAACACCAATGCAGATAGGGAACCTAGGGAGAGGATGAGAAAGGCCAAAAGAAGGGGGAAGGATTATTGGTTAAAGTTCTACTTTGAGAAAGGCAAGAAGCAGCAAGCTGAGAATTCTAAGGCTGGTGAGAGCTGCAAAGGCTTTGCAAACACTTAATTGAAGTCACTTGCCTCAAAATTAGGCAAGTCCAACAAACCAAAGCGCTGTATAACCTTGTAAATTTCAAGAATTTTCTCAGCCTTACTTGACTATCTTTAAAATAGGGAAAGAATTCCTAGCTTGCCAAGATAGTTCTAAGGAATAAGGGAGAAAATCTTGTGTACCTGGTGGGCTGCAGACTCTAAAGGACCTCATCTTGCCCTTGATCTACATCAGACAGTAGTTCTCCATCCAGATTGCACATTAGAATCACTTGAACATTTTTCAAACGGCATATTGTCCTCTGTACCAATTCAATCAGAACCTGCCATTATGACCCCAGCATCACGATAAAAAAAAAAAAAGTCTCCCCAAGTGATTCTAATGTGAAGTTACATTAGAAGATGAGAGCTTTAACGAAGGCAATTTTTTAGTCACATATTATTGGAATTGGACTCTCATGTATTAATACTAACATTCTGGGGAAAATACATAAATATGTTCTATATAGCTTCTTAACCTTTTGTATATTTAGAGTTTACAGAATGATTTTTTATAACCCTACCATTAAAATCGGTAACTCTCTCCCACATATTTTTGCATTGGACTGGATCTTTATGTTACATTGTATGCCAGTTTTTTTTTTCAGAAATGATGTGATTCGGATAGAGATACAGCATGACGTCTGGGTCTGGGTTAGGAATTCAAAGGGTTTGGAACAGCAAGATTCAGATCATAAACCCTGGTCTCAGCAGCAAGGACAGACCCTGAAGCCCACTGCTTTCAGAGGCAGAGGCCCCTGGACTCCTCCCATGTGAGAAACACAAACTTACTCTCCTGGGTTGAATCGAGTAGTTTCCCCTGGAAAGGGCAAAGACACGCAGTGATGAGAAGTAAGTTGTTCCCATCAAAGACTCACCATCAGTGCTGCCTTGGCATTTGTCACACCTGCTTACCAGGACCCACTGACTCTTAGTAATGGAAGTAGCTGAAGCACAGATATGAAAGAGGCTGCTCTAGGCCTGGGGAAATATACCATCAAACAGACACTCGTCACAGGGTTTACTGGCCATGGATGATGGATGACATTTCCAGCTAGCTCAGCCTAGGACAGACTTCTCATGAGCAGCAGCAGGTGGGAGCTCACCTGAAAAGAGACAACAGGTGTATGTGATGCCTTCTTGGGGTTACTTTGTTCTCTCAGATGAGACATCTGAGTTGACAGAGTAGGCCGATGGTCTTATGACTTTCTGAATGTGATTCAATTCAACACACAAGGATTGGTGATGGTTTTTAGTTTGCTTTTTCAATTGAGGGTTTTTTGCATGGCAATCACTGCAAAAGGAAGGTGCCACTGTGAATCACATCATGCTCCCCTAGACTTCGAGTCTTTCAGGGGAAATAAGGCCTGTGCTGCCTTGCTCATCAGGCCGCTATGGCAGAGTCAGTCTTTGTCCCTAGGATTGCCTTTTTGGCCAGTCTCTCAGCCTTTGCCTTCCTTCCATCTCTTCCATGTGACCAGGGTTTTTATGCTAGCTATTGCTAGCCGCCTGCTGATTTCCAAAGCTCCCACTCTCCCAGGCTTAGAGTTTTGGAAATAGTGGGGTATAATAACCTCGTGCACTATCTTCACTCTGGTCACACCGGACCACGGGCCATTCCTCAAAGGTGCAGTGCTCCTTGCTGCCTCTATTGTTCCATCAGAAGGAGGGGCTCTTGTTCTTACTTCAGACCTTCCTCTCTTCTCCTAACACTCATCCCAGATACATCCTCCTGCTCAATAATTTGGGTAATGTCCGAATCAAGGCTGGCCACGAGGCAGGTATTCACTAAATGTTAGTTATATTCCCTTCCTCCTGATCTCCTGGTCAGGATCAATTGCTTCTTGGGGCCTCCCCTTGCACCATCCCTTACATATCTCATAAGCACTTAATTTCCCCCCCCCTTCCTTATGTTATCATTGTTTACCTATGCTATTTACCTATGTATACCATATTGTCTACTATGTTAGAAAGTTTTTGACTTTTGAACATGAATGCAATTTATCTAAATTACCTAAGGATCTCTCAAAGAACTTTATATTTAGTAGGCACTCAATTAATGTGCAGTTGATGAAAGAATGAATGAGCAAACAAATGCTCATGCCCAACTTTTACTTACATAGCCCCCCCCCCTTCTACAGGGTTTTCTTCCTGTAGAGTCTAAACAACTCCTATTAGCTAATTGCTGTCATACTTTCCAGAGACTAATCAGAATAAAAGAATTTACAGAACGTATAAATTGATCATTGATTTGCTGGGGCCAATGGGGTCATTTGCACTTTAGGGGTAGAGTTTTATATCCCCACATTGATCTCCAATTTCCAAAGGCTTTATGATGAATGTGAATAGGAGAGTCTTTTTGTTCTTTGTTGAGGCAAGGCGGGGAAATAAAAACAAAACCCTCTCATTCTAGGCAAGTCACCATCCTCCCTGGAAGGAGTCTCTCAGGGAATAGAAACACAGAGCCAGCAGCATTTTGTGGCATTCTCATGCAGCTTACTGCCCACCCCTTCTCGTCACCTTTTCAAACAGCTCTGGCATATGTGGGAATTGAGGAAAACAAAAACACTACAAAGGAGAGAAAGGGTTGGTTAGATGGAGAGTATTTTACCGGGGAATCAGGAAGCTGCTGAGAGTTACAGTCCTTGCACATATATGCACACACGCATAGCCATCCTATGATATTTCAAGACAACTACATATTGTAGTTTGCACTTAACAGTAAGGACTTTGATTTATGACTTCTCATTAGCAGCCACTACAACATCAATATGATCCAGTACCATTTTGAATAATAATTAGCTCATCCATAAAGTACATGTTTGACAGGTAGAATGGAAAACCATATTTGTTTCATGCTACTTTTGAAGATTAGGAGAGAATTCACACAATTTTTCTGAAATCAAATCTTATGTATATCTCCCTGAAAAGGAAGGTTTCACAAAGTTAGTTTGCAAATCAACTGTGCTTTACAGAGTCTGAAAAGATTCTAAAACTGTAACACTCTGCAAATATAAATGTATTATTTTAACAAATATGATTGATTATTTCATTGATTCCAGTTTCTAGATCAGAAAACTGCTCAATTGGTTTCTTGAGCTTTATAGTTAATCTGTCCATCAGGAGACATAAAAAATAGCAAGAAGACATTGGAAACGAAAACTGTAACTGTAGACTTTAACATTCATAATTATTCTGACAGGAGCCTCAAGTCCTCTCATTTCCCTCAGGAATTTAAATTCCCTCTACTTTCCTGGAAGTAGATACAACTCTACTGGATTCAGCACTTACAATGAAACCCTTTACATTGTTTTGAACATTGTTTCTGACCAAGTCTGTTTTTAATGAGATTTTTAGAGGACGATACACATGTGTTATAATAATGTTGAAGGATCCTTACTAGAGCTTTTAGTAGGATTGCCAGATGTAGCAAATAAAAGTATACATTGTCGGGCAGGCCGAGTGGCACAGTGGTTAAGCACTGGCTTGGGAAGCCAGCGGCCCCGGTTCGGTTACACATATGAGGGCCAGTGACACTGCCCTCAAAAAAAAAAAAAAAAAAAAAGTATACATTGTCCAGTTAAATTGGAATTTCAGATAAATAATGAAAATGTTTTTATTATAGGTATTCCCATGCTTTATTTGGGACATACTTAAACTAAGAAATTACTTAACCTTTATCTGAAATTCAAACTTAACCTGGCATCCTATATTTTATCTAGTAACACTATTCTTTAGAGATCTATACACAACTTGAGTATAATAGAAAAAATTTTTAAACACTCACGTTCTAATATTTTTCTATTAAATTTCCCTTTCACCGCTTCTTGCCATCTGCCTCTTCCATTTTTCTGGAGGTCACAGCTAGTAATCAAAATCATGCTATTATTTAATCACAATATGTATTATTTCTGGCAATAGCATATGAGCTTCCAAATTCTGAAGTAGGAAACTTTCACATAGAAAACAGAGTAATGTGAGCTCATTGGTACTCATTGCATGACACCCAACCCAATTTATTTCTGTGTTATTTTGTATATATATTTTTATCATCTTGTTTAAATATCCTTTGCATTCATCCATAGAATTATAAATTTATTTAGCTTGGGACAACATAAAATAAAACTCTATACATCTAACTGTATTCAGCATCAAGTCATTTGCTTTGTAAATATTCAGTAAGTATTTATTTTAAATCACAGGAAGCATTACAATCAAGACCTTAAAAATAATTACAGGGGCTTAAATGGCTCCAAATGTGATTCAGTATTACCTATGTTCAATCCTCCTCTTTATTGAATAAACCCTTTAATTCTTTCAAGCATTTAAAAAATACACTTAGAGTCATCTTTGAACAACAACATAAAATAGCTTTTACTGTTACTACATGTGGCCATAATGATAACTGCCATATGAGTGAATGACAGGATAGAATAACAATAATATTATAAAACATGTGTTAGGAAGGTAGAGAACTTTTATCTTACCTGAACTACCCCAGGCCTCACACTTGCTAATATAGTGAGATTTGGAAATCCTTTAAAAGGCACATAGGCTATTCATATTATCTAGACATGATTTCAAGGGGGAAATTATGTATCTATCCAGAAACAGTGCTGGGAAAACACTAAGAACAAAAAGATTATTAACCCTTTGAAGCATTACAGTCTGTGCATATTTTGTCACTGTGTTTATCCTTGGCATTATAATTATCTGCTTTTGTACCTTTCTCTCCTCTAGGCTGATACTTCCTGCTAGGTGATAAGAACCATGGCTCACTTTTCAGTGTTGCGATTGTCTAACAAAGTGCCTGGTTCATAGTGTTTGCAGTAACTATTTCAAAAAGTGTGACAACCATTGCTCTAAAGTAGAATGTAATTGAATCGAGAGAGCTAAGTAACACTACTCAACATTTTAATTTGGGGAAGAATTATACCTGTAATTATGATGGCTTGCTTGTCACTCCAATCTCACATTTCTCAAATGTTCGTAAGTCGTGTGTGTACGCACACACATATGTATCTTTCAGGACTTAAATATACATAAACAAGTATATATATGTGTGTGTATATATATATATATATATATATATATATATATCCATTTAGAAAGAATTTGAAAGAAGATGTAGGAAATCTTTATGAGGTAGAGATAGCTAACTCTCCATCAAATATGTATGCACTCTTCTATAGCAAAGTTACTGGGAAGCAGTGGCAGTCAGGAACTACATTTTGCAGCCTCTCTCGCACCTACGTGGCCCATGAGTGATTAGTTCTCACCAACAGAATGCCACCATCAGACCATGGTGGTTAAGAAATTAATTTGTTTTCTCCAGCCCTGTTTTCCTCTTTTAATGGACTTGATTCAGAATCTTGGAGACCATAGAGTGAAGATGGTAGAGCCAGAGATGGGAGGAGCCTGGGTTTCCAGAAATCACTCATGGAAAGCTTATCCCCACCCCATCAAACAGGAACATTCATTTTGGACTTTATACATAGAAGGAATCAACTTCTATCATGTTGGAGCCGTAGGCTCATTTGCTCCAGAAAACAGCCTCACCCCTAACTAATATAAGATTAATAGAATTTTACTTTGCACCTATCCACTTGTTTTTCTATTCTGTCCTCTCCGGAAGCAGTTGTTCAGACCATGCATTTTTATAGGTCACCCTTCTGTGTCTTTCCTTCATAAAGCTTTGAAAAGTCTGAATCGTGATTCTTAAGGAATTCCAAAGTGGTTGTTTCTGTGTGAATTTTCTTTACACTAAACAAGCATTTATCTAGCACCCATTATGTAGAGCATGCATCCTGCCTGGCCTTGGGAGTAAAAAGATAATTAGCTGATGAATTAATAAAAAAACAAAAAAAAACAAAGAAAACAGACATATAAAGAATAAATTGCGAAAGAATGCATGTGAACAGTTACAGCATTATAAATAAATATCTAGGAGCCACTAGAACATGCGTTGTCTCTACTTGAGTAGAAGAAAGCTTCACAGGGGAGTTGACATTGAGTTAGGTGTTAGTGGGTGAATAGGAGGTTGTCAAAGCTCATGAGTCAATGCTTACGTCTTTTAACCATTTGTACAATGAAGAGAGTATTTTGCTTTTCATTAAACTATATTGGTTTGTCATATTAAAATTGGTCATATTCATCAGGAATAACTATCCATTATTTTACTTTTGGCCTTGTGCTGAACAAAGTTTTACTTGCTAACTTTACCATGAATAATTTATTATTTTTGCTTTAGTCGCCATGATCACATTCATAATTCTTTAAGCTTGAGGATTTTTTATTTAAATCAAATTATTTAGACCATCTGGAATTCATGGCTGTATATGATAGCAAGTAAACTATTTAATCCATTATTAACCTATGTTTGTTAATCATTACTTATTTGTCCATTATTTTATTCCACATGGTATTGTAATTCATTAAAATTACAGGGTTGGCTCCATTTCAAGGATCTCTATTGTGTTTCATCATTCTAGTCTTTTATTTTTGACTCGTATCATACAATTTTAATGCCTGGTGCGTATAATACATTTTTATATATGATAGGGTGAGCTCTTCAATGTCAGTCTTTCCTTTCACTCTTGTCAACTTAATGCAATATTCACTCTGGCAAGTGACCCATTTCCAAAGGCTAGACATTTAGAAATGATAAAATGAACAAGAAGGAGTTGAGAGATTCAGGAAAAAAGAAAAGAAAAGAAAAGAAACAGTAAGCTATATAGTTGGTCCTTCTTAGTTCTTGTTGGAGTGCTTCAAAAAAAGAGATCATTATTCTTTGTAACTCTAAGACCTTGGGAAATAGAGGCATGATATATGTGTTTAGTTGGATCATTGCTTGACCTTGCTCTGTGTTGTTGCATGTCAGCAACTTTATTCAGGGGTCAGCTTTATTCAGGGGGAAGAGTTACATTCAGCAACTGTTTGTAATAGATACAGAAATTCTAAGAAATATTTATTAGACCACATAGAAACTCTTGGGTTTAAAAGGCTTTGAAAAAAAGAAGAAAAGAAATGAGATCTCTCACCATTGAAAGCAATGAACTGAGTATAAGATTTCACTCTGGGTTCTCTCAATATATATGGAAATTATTTCCTCATTCAGTAAAGTCTTCATAATCAGATTGTAAAACTTTTACTTTTTACTTGATGTAGCTCATATCTTCATTTTAAAACAAGATTTAAAACTAAGTTAGATGAGATCTGGTGTGTTCAGATGGATCTTGAGATTATTATGCTAAGCGAAATAAGTCAGAAAAAAATCAAGATCCATATGACTTCACTGATATGTGGGATATAAAACTGAAAACAACAAAAGAAGAAAAAAGACAAATGGAGAAACAAAACTCATAGACACAGACAATAGTTTTGTGGTCACCAGAAGGTAAGGGGGCGGGGCGTGGTAGCTGAGGGTGAAAGGGATCAAATATATGGTGATAGAAAGAGAACTGACGAGAGACTTCCAGTAAAATGGCACAATAGACGCTATGCTAACTGCCTCCCAGGATCACACCAAAATTACAAACAAGTTATACAGCATTCAACCCTGGGGGTCCCCGGAACACTGGAGGAACAGAACCACTAAACGAAGAACTTAAAGAGGAGGCCACATCGGGTCTGGTAGGATGGGCGGAGATGAGAGAGGGTGAGCCCCGTGGGGGAGGTCCCAGCCATGGGAAGCTTGTCTGGTTGGGGGAGAGACCCTCCAGCCGCACACCGAGCTCACCAGCCCAGAGCTCCTTTGCCGGGAAGAGGAGTTCTAAGATAGCCGGCAGTAAATTAGTGAGGACTCTATTTGCTCAGTTCAGTGAGGCTGAGAGTGGCTGGAGAATTAGTGGGGCCGGCGCACGGGCTTGCTTGCTGGTGAGTACTTACCTGGTTCCTGGTGGAGGGAGTGGCTGTGTGAGCCGGGCCCGGGAGCCTGCGGGGATGGACAGAATTGAGCACCTTTGGTGCAAAGGCTGGAGGTTTTTGGACGGTTGGTCCCGTGGTGTGGAGCCTCCACGCGAGTAGTGTAGGGAGGGCGCCATTTTGTCGGGCTTGGGCCCTCCCACGAAGGATCAGGTCCGAGACCTCATTGGTCTGGTGGAATTGGTGCAGAAGTGCTTGTGTGCGTGCATGCACATGCAGCCTTGGATCCCCACCCTCCGCCCAGCTTATACTACGTTGCCAGGGCAATGCTGGGCTGGTGCCCTCCAGCTCCAACAGGCTGCTCACTGAGACCCGGGAGTGTGTGAGCTGCCTCGGATCCCCACCCTCTGCCCGGCTTGTGCTGCGTTGCCAAGGAAATGCCTGGTGGGCGTGCTCCGGCTCCAACAGGCTGCTCACTGAGATGCGGGAGTGTGCAAGCCACCTCCCCCGCTCTCTGCACTGCGCTTGCAGAGTTGCCAGGCTGGTGATTGGTTGTCGGGCTGCTCAGCCTGATATGCAAGAGGCTGATTGGGACAGGCTGAGACTGGAAGTTTTCCTGGGAGTGTTGGGCCGTGAGCTGTGTGGCTGCGTGATCCAGCCAGGGCTCTCATGGTGATCTATCTAATACATCAAAGCAATCCCAGAGCGATAGCCAGAATGGGGAAACAAAGAAACATGTCACAAGTAAAAGATCAGAAGAAACCTCTAGAAATGGAACTAAATGAAACAGAGGGATCCAACCTTTCAGAGACAGAGTTTAGAACACTGATGATAAGAATGTTTAAGGAACTTAGCGAGGACATAAAGAAGGATAGGGAAACCATAAAAAACAACCAGTTAGAACTAAAGAATACAATAACTGAAATGAAGAACACACTCAAAGGAATCACCAGTAGAGTAGATGAAGCAGAGGAGCGGATCAGCGATTTGGAAGATAAAATAGCAGAAATCACCCAGTT
This sequence comes from Aselliscus stoliczkanus, assembly GCA_033961575.1. Taxonomy (NCBI): domain Eukaryota; kingdom Metazoa; phylum Chordata; class Mammalia; order Chiroptera; family Hipposideridae; genus Aselliscus; species Aselliscus stoliczkanus. The sequence continues at coordinate 76,047,064 of CM066728.1, read as the reverse complement.
GGCACAGCAAAAAGACCAAAGAATAAAAAACAATGAAAATAGTTTAAGAGCCCTATGGGACAAGGTGAAACGCAAACACCTTCAACTTATAGGAATACCAGAAGGAGAAGAGAAGAAGCAAGGGGTCGAGAATGTATTTGAAAAAATAATGACTGAAAACTTCCCTACCCTGGTGAAGGAAATCAACATACATGCCCAGGAAGTGTAGAGGGTTCCAAACAAGCTGAACCCAAACAGGTCCACACCAAGACACATCATAGTTAAAATGGCAAAGGTTAAAGACAGAGACATAATCCTAGAGGCAGCAAGAGAAAGACAGCAGGTTACATACAAAGGAACTCCTGTTAGACGAACAGCTGACTTGTCTACAGAAACTCTGCAGGCCAGAAGGGAAAGGCAGGAGATACTCAAAGTGACACAAAATAAAGGCCTACAACCAAGATTGCTCTACCCAGCACGGCTATCACTTAAAATTGAAGGAGAAATAAAGAGCTTCTCAGAAAAGAATAAGCTTAAGGAATTTATTACCACCAAGCCAGCATTGCAAGAAATGTTAAAAGTGCTTTTTTAAACAAAAGAAAGGGGTAAACAAGCTAACCCAGGAAGACCAGGAATACAAAAAACAAAATGGCAATACATATGTACCTATCAATAATCATTTTAAATGAGAATGGGATAAATGCTCCAATCAAAAGACAGAGTGGCTGAGTGGATAAGAAAATAGGCCACATGTATATGCTGTTTACAGATGGAATAAGATATTTCATGCAAATGGAAATGAGAGAAAAAAAAAGCTGGAGTACCATACTTATTTTGGAAAAAATAGACTTTAAAATGACTACAATGGAGGACAAAGAAGGGCACTATAACCCTAATAAACATCTGTGCACCCAATATAGGAACTCCTAATTACACGTAACAGATTTTGACAGACATAAAGACAGAGATCAACAGTAACACTATCATAGTAGGGGACTTCAACACCATTGTCACCATTGGACAGACCCTTTAGACAGAAAATCAACACAGAAAGGGGGGCCTTAAATGATACTTTAGACTAGCTGGACTTCGTTGGTATTTTTAGAGCATTTCACCCTGAAAAAACAGAATATACATTCTTCTCAAGTACACATGGGACATTTTCCAAGATAGACCATGTTAGGCCACAAAACAACTCTCAGTAAATTTAAGAAGATTGATGTCATATCAAGCTGATATAAAGGAAAAACTGATGGTTGCTGGCTGGGAGGGAGTGGGGAAGAGGGAGAGGGCGAAGGATTTGGACAGTGTACGTGGGACTACAATGTTGCCGCAGGGATATGGGGGCAGTTCTGGGAATGTAATTGATAATGTTGTGAAGAGACTATTATGTTGCGTGAAATAAGTCAGTCAGAGAAGGACAGGTACCATGTGATTTCACTTGTGTGTGGAGTCTGTAGAGCTGAGTGAACGATCAACATAAACAGACTCGTAGATGTAGAGGAAAAACTGAGGGTTGCTAGTAAGGAGGGGGGTGGGGATGGGGGGGAAGGGGAAGGGATTAGACAGCATAAATAGACAACTACAATATTGCCACAGGGATATGAAACACAGTTCAGGGAATATAATAATGTTGTAAAAATTTTGTGGCGTGTCAGATAGTCACATGTCTTGTTAGGGAGACCACTTCATGGATGGAGTAGAGGCTTGATCACTGTGCTGTACACCTGAAGCTGATGTTGTATAGTATTGTATGCCAACTGCAACTAAATATGTGGATGGTCACGGGATGCGGAGTATACTGTGGAGGGGAGTCAGGGGAGTTGTGATAGATATGTATGATATTGGGGGGGAGTGGGGTGGTGAACTGGGGGAGGGGGGTTTTCACTTTGGGGGGTAAAGAGTATAACTATTGCATTGTGTTGTACACCTGAAACTAATAAAAAAATAAAAAAAAAATAAAAAATAAAAACAAAAAAAAACAAAAAAAACAAAAAAAAAGAAAGAGAACTGACTCTGGGTGGTAAACACACAATGTGATATATAAATGATGTATTACAGGATTGTACACCTGAAATCTATGTAACCTTCCTAACAATTTTCACCCCAATAAACTTTAAACAAAAAAAAATAGGTTAGATTTGGGAAAGATGCTACATTTATGAAAAAAAAAATTTGTGCCATCGTTTATAGATCTTGACCATTACTCTATTTGGGGTTCTGCTAAAAAGGTCTGGCTCATAGTTGAGACAGGAAATCAAAGGCAGAATTGAAGCGTGTCTGTTCACTACCATATCTCCAGTACCACAGCAGCGCTTATAGATACATAGCAGGCACTCAGTAAACATTTGTTGAATGATTTAAGTGGTGTCAAGCATGAGTCACAACCAGATCTGAGAAGGGTCATTGTAGATCTAAGTCAGGGAGGTTGACAGGCGGTCAGGAAGAACACAAGGAAGATTAAAGCAAGAAACCATGTATGATGGTATGTAGGGAAGAGGTAGAGAGGCTTCCTGGCTTTAGTTATAGTCTGTGAATGAAGAGCTTATTTGTCACTTGACCTTGTACATGTAGAATATTTAATTATTTTTCAGAAGGCTGAATTAAACCTGCCTTTTGACTGTTTTTAAATCAAGCAAAGCTGTGAGTTAATTTAAATGTAAGTCAGAGATGCAATTGTTGATTTTCCTTAATTTGAAGCCCCTCAAACATTCCCTTTTCAGCTATACAGCAAAACAAAACAGTAGAGTTAAGCACAATAAAGTGTGAAAGTAGACATGGAAATCAGCTTTCAGACTCAGTATGATTACTTGGATTATTTTCTGACTCAGGGAGATGTTAAATGTATTTAGAACTCTAGACTTTTCATAACATGGTAATATAATTATTTCAGGGATTCAAAAAACAAAACAAAACACTTTTCCTTAACTCAAACTATAGCACATAAGCAAAAGTCAAGATAACTACCAGCTGAAATCCCCTCTTGAACCTGCTTAGTAACTTTCAATTTTCTGAACCCTGTAAACATGCAGCAGCAAACGTGTCAACGAAGCAGTATCCCTACCAGAGAAATAATGGCCCAGTTCACAGAATACTGCTGCTGTAGCTGAATAATAGAACTGAAATTTTGTGCTGGGAAAAAACCCATAGATATTAGCCCCTAATGATCTCTAAGGGATTTAGGAACTCAGACAACCAAGAAATCTCCCACAGGACGGCATCCCAAAATAAATATATTTGAAAAGAAGTTCTGGTAAGCTTAGGTCAAGGGTCAAAGTTCAGAAAACTTATTGAATCCACTGCAGAAAAAAAGGTATTTGCAAAGGGAAGTACATATGTTCTATATGGAATATTTCCATATGCTCATCTTAAACTCTTTAACATCTCAGGATTTCTGATATACTCCCAGGAATCCCATTCAATGAAAATTCTCAATAGTTGTCCCTTTGCTGGACTCCAAATCAGAATCTGGTTGCTGATGGCCTTTCGCTATGAAGTGAAGTAGCAAGCAAGAAATGGGTATTACAACTCTGAGGGAAATTACTGCGCTCTGAAATTCCTTTACACCACTTTGTTCCATTTTATTACATTTCAACTGCTACCTAAAATGCGGATATAGTCTTCAGTTTAAAATATGGTATGTTATTTGAATAATGTAATCATACACCAACTTGCCAAAAGATTAAATTATGGAATTCACTCCCAATCTGAAAATAGTCATTGATGACTTAACTACATGTAAAGAATTAGGCTGAATGTGTTATGGCTAAATGCTTTATGGCATTTTAGATGATAGAGCCATCATTTCAGGATTCTAGGCAGGGTGAGTTTTAACCTAGACCTTAAAAGGGAAAAGGGATGATTTAAAAAAAAAGAAAAAAGTACATTCCTATTGGAAAGTGGCTAATAGGATATTCTGAGCTTGTTTAAACTTCCTCCAAGATTCATAAATATTCATTGAATCAATTAGTTATTTGAAGCTTGATGTTTTGCTGCTAAATGAAAATAATTATCTGCTAAGGTAGGTGTCCTGTCTGGAGCCTGCATTTATTTTGAAATGTGTGAAGGAAACTGGTGGGGAATATCAGTTTGATCTTTCTCCATGGAATGCCATCTTTTAAGTGAGCTGTAGAATTAGCTTTCTCTGACGCAAAAGAAACAAGATTTAAAAAAAAAAAGAGGACAGAGCTCTCACATGCCTTTCCTGATTCTTGAATCGCAGATCTTAAGAAGCTTTTTTTTAAAATAATTTTTAAGGAATACCCAGTAAATTTCCATCTATTTATAAATGGAGTAAACCCTCAAATATCCAGAGTCCAGTTTTCCAGAATCTCCAGGTTCCCTGAAATGGTCAGATCCAGAATGAACCCTGCAGCATACATACTCTCTTTATCCCTGGTAGACTTTTAAGGCGAGAAGAATCTCCAAACATCTGGAAAAGTCAGTGTTCAAGAGAGCAGAAAAGCAGCAATGACGTAGTGTTGGTCGTGTCAGGGATGAAATGGCGGCCATGGGGCTGATGACCGGCTGTGCAGGGCCCCGTCGGGGAGGACAGATGCTTTAGCTCCCTGGGGGAGACCTCCCGTCCTGCCTCTCCCAACTGTAGCCCTTTAAATATTTCAGCGTTGGAAGGTTTTATTTTTGTTGAAGGGAAAGAGCAATGGCTTGCCAACAGATGCTGGATTTCAGATTATGGGGGAGGGAAGGAGGGTGAGGCTGGAGGTTGAAGAAGCCGGTAGTAGAGGTAGGTCAGGTCAGAAGCATAGCAGACATTTTGGGAAGCTTTCCATCTGAAAAAGATTTAAATTCTGGCATTTCCTGGGTGAACCCTCATCTCTGTGTCACACAGCTTGAGACCTGCACTTGACAACACAATTGTGATACTGTCCATGTTCTTAACAAAGATCTGGTAGGAACTGTCACTAAATAATTTATGTAACCAAAGCAGTATAAGGCTTGTGATCCAGATAATGCTGTAAGAGAGGCAAGCTCTTTGCTTTGGTGCTGAGTCTTGTGTCCTATTATGATTTCTAGTTGGACCTTTCCCAAGTCAGGTACCTCACACATATTAGGTGATAGATAAATATTTGCCAAAATGAAAAGAGGTCCTTGTCAATGTCATTCAACATGAATATGTGGACAGCCCAGAGATAGTTTAGTAAGGAAGACACTAAAGAGAGGTAGTCTTTGTCTTTGGGTGTGGGGAGGTGTGGGGGGGGTGTAACACACTCCTGAACACACTGACAGTGGTAATTACCTCAGGCCAAAGATCAGCAGCCCAAATATTCACACAAGTGCATGAGCCACCAAGAGCCACAGCAGCAAAGAGGAACCAGAAATAAATGTTTGTCATGTTCAGTATATTAACCCTGTGTTCCCTCTGGAAAGATGGGAAACTGAGGCAAAAACCAGAATAAAAAATTACACAAATCCAGTGTTTGTTACAAGGAGGGCCCGCCCCATGATCACCTTCATCTTGGGTCATCCAGCACCATCCAGAGATATAATTCTAAATCTCCTTGTGTGCTTTCTTGGCCTTTTATTTTTGGTTCCCGCAAAGATCAATAAAACCTTTTCTTCCAGCCTAAGTTAAATTCCAAGAAGCATAGGCAAGGAAACCAAAAAAGTGAGAAAAAAAAATCAGACTGGCTTTAATAGGCTGAATTTAAGACATACAATTGGAGATGACAGCTGACACTTTATCAACTGGGAATCATTCTCTGATCACTCACTCACACAACAGCCCCCCAAAAAGCGTTAGCCACCAGGGCTGTGACAAGAGAAGGATAACAAAAGGGCATAGGCGGATAATTTGCCGAAGAAACTGACTATGAGTGCTGGTTTCTGACTTATTATTCTAGGGCCATGCCTTTTGATGTCCTGATTTAAAGTGGTTGTAAGCCTAAACTAATCTGACGTACTAAAAGCTTAATTGGCTACTTCCAATTAACATTTCCCTTTAATCTATTTGTTTTCTCCTGACATAGATTGTTCCTTAGGGCGGGATGCACTTTGTGTAGTGTGCATAGTGAAATAATGTTCCTGTTTTGGGCAGTTATAAACCATACGTCATTCCTAATGATTGTGCGTCTGAATAGCCAAGTGGCTGTATGTCCGTATGATCCCTGGTGGCTGGACAGGACCAGACACCAGGGATCTGGCAGGGCAGGGCAGGGGCAGCTGATAGCTTCTGGAACTTTGCAGCATTCAGGGAGGGGAATGCCTGCTGCCAGGGTTTGTGCTGCAGGAAGAATCCTGCTTCTCCTTGGTCACCCTGATGTCCAGGCCTGAGCAGCTGGGGGGGTCTCCATTCTAACAATTTCTTCTGGGTAGCACTTTGTAAACCAAAGAACTGCAAAGTATGGGGACTGCAAACTTCCCCATCATCACTGACTAGATTATACTTCCACTTTTGAATTTGAACCAATTTTTAGTATGCAAAACAAGACAGTTTGAGAATTTACATTTCAAAAAATGTGGCTTTTTTAAGAAGATGAAATATTAAAACTATACAAGTATTGAATGACATAATTTTATTGTGATTACTGATACATTTTGACATATGTTTATCCTCTTCTTTTTTTTTTTTTTTTTTTTTTTTTTTTTTTTTTTTTATCTGTTTGTTTTTGTTTTATTATTTTGTTTTGTTTCTTTGAGGGCAGTGTCACTGGTTCTCATCTGTGGGACCGAACCGGGGCCGCTGGCTTCCGAAGCCAGTGCTTAACCACCGCGCCACTCGGCCGGCCCCTTATCCTCTTCTTAATTTGCTTTTTATTTAGAAATGTAGATACAACCTTATAGATAAGTTGTAAATATAAAAATAGTACAAAGAACACCCATATACCCTTTACCCAGAATCACTTATTGTTAACATTTTTACACAATTGGCTTCATGATTTGCATGCACTCTTTCTCTGTCTAGCACTCTCTCCATGTATATTATATACATGTTATTATATACACAATTTTTTTTCTAAAGGATTTGAGGGTAAGTCACAAACATCAAGGGCCTTTACCCCAAACGTCAGTGCGTATTTCCTAAGAATGTAGATTCTCTTACCTCTCACCAGTAGCGTTAGCAACTGCAGTACCGCTAACATTGATGGAACACTTTAATATTTATATTTTAGCAATAGACACAGCATTTTCCCAACCCCCCTGTATAGGGTCCAGTCGAGGTTCAAGCATTGCATTTCATTGCCATGTCTTGTTAGCCTCTCTCCTTTAGGAATGCTTCCACAACCTTTCTTTGTCTTTTCTAACATTGACATTTTGGAAGTCTAGAGTATCACCCGCCCCACCCACCCCCACCCCACACACACGTATTAACACATACTCCACCTTTTAAAACAGATTATTTCTCATTCGGGGCTTGTCTGATTGTTCCTTATGATGACATTCAGTGTATGCGTTCTCGGTGGGAATAGTGCAGAGATGGTGTATCCTGCTCAGGATATCGCATCTGGTGGCACACAGCGTCCACTTGATCTTCGTTGGTGATGTTAACGTTAATCACCCCTTCAAATGCTTCCTGATTTTTCCACTAGGTAATTACTGTTTAATTTTCTCCCTAAAACCAATATGCAGCCTGTAGGGAGATACTTTAAAGCCATGCTGAGCATCTGTTCCTCACCCAGATTTCCCCCTAGGTTTTGCTTCCATTGGTGACTCTTCTTGCCTGATCCAAGCTTTAATAAAATGGTTGCAAAATTATGATTTTCCAGTTTCAGCATTCCCTCTACATCTGCCATCAGTCCTCAGGCTTCTACTTTAAGCAAAACTCTCCCATTTATGTATTATCTGTTTGTCATCAGCATGACCCTATGAATTCCAGTTTTGTTTTCCCAATGGTTTATAGCTTGAAATAAAATTTTAATTGAATGGCTAATTCACTCATTTATTCCGTGAATATTTACTGAGTTTCTACAATATGCCAGAAACTGCAATACCCAATACATCCTAGGGGTACAACTGGGAGCAAAACACATCAATGCAACCTGTCTTTGCCATATACACAGACAGTTTCTATACGTATGCACAGAGGTTTGGGGACACCTGTAATCCAGGACATTTTTATCAAGCACCTATGTGTTGAGAACTGTCCTAGGAGCTGAGAGTCCCTCCTCTCAAATAGGGAAGAAGTCAACACATAAGTACATAAATAACTTGTCAACCAAATTACCGGTTTTGCAAAGTGCTGTAAGGGAGGAAGAAAGAAAACAGGAAAACAGGAGCTGAGGGAGAGGATGATCACCAAGGCAACACAGAGGCCAGCCAATAAATAGTACAGGGAAGTCTGGAGAATGGCTTCATCATGATCTCTCATGAATGTTTGAGTGGTGTTTCTTCTGGCAGATGTTCGATGGGTTTTTTTTTTTTGGTATTTTTTTGTTTTTGGTACTTTTCCATGATCTTCTTCCCACTTGTTTGCAGCAGCCTCGAGGAGGACCGGAGCAAGCACACCCCTCCCGCTGCCACCTTCATGGGCCCTGCCCAGACTGCTGATAAATGTCAGTAACTTCTACACCTGGACACAAATGATCAAATAGCCAAACCAAGACAGTTTATACTAAGTTCCATCTCCCTCAAACATTCAACAAATATGTAATAAGAACACACTATGTGCCAGGCCATGGAAAGCAATGGTGGGCACCACAGACAGTATTTCTTCTCACTGGAATGTAAATTCAGTGAGGATGCCAAACAGTGAGTAAGTAGGCAAGGCGCTGGGACAAGTGTGACCACAGTGGTTAGTACAGGGTCCTGGAGGAGGCCACAGAAGGGATTCTAGCCCAGACATGGTGGGGGAGGAGGGGCAATAGGCAGGAAATGCTTCCTCAAGGAAGTGAAGCTGAAACTGAAGGAATGGTACAAGTTGGCCAGAGACAACAAGCTGTTCCCTGCATCCAGGTGGTGGGAACAGCATATGCAAAGTCACAAAGGAAGTCAGCACATACAGCCTGATTCCCTAGTTTCCCACTATACCCCAAGGGCCTGGCACATAGTTAACACTCAGTAAGTATTTTGCAAACAGTGAGTGGGTACATGCATAAGGGATATTTTGTCCTTAGAAGAGAAGATAACCTTGATAAAATTCAGCATAAAATTATATTATTTAGCCTATGAGATTCTACTTTCTATACTATTGACTTTATATCCATACATTAGCTTTAGTTACATATTGAAGAAGAGGGTAGAACAGTTTTTTAAGTCTGCTGGTATTAAAATATTTTTGCTGATGCCTTTGAATAAATGGCTGGTAGGGCATATTATTCATACCTAGAAGAACTGGCTGGTCTCACCCATTTAATTTTTCCAATTAACTGAAAGCCAGGTTGACTTGGCTTTGGTTCACTCTTGCGGTCAAAATTTAGCATCATGGCACTGATTAATTAGTGATGACTCATTTAGTTTATTAGAGCATAAGGTACATGGTGGCAAATTTAGAGAATGAAAATTAGGGCAGAGTAGCAATACATTCAAGTGCTGCTCTTTGTTACTGAAAATGTCACTACCAGAGTGGAGCAAAGAGAATCCAGGGCCACTGTTCCTTCCTTCCTCTTCTGCCTCTGAGACCTAGATAAGAGACCTATCCATCCTAACTCCCAACACCCTCAACCCTTATTTGGGACTCTCCCATTTAGCCATATTACCACTCCTTCCATTGTGATGAATGTGATCCAGGCAATGACATCTTAATGAGGAAGATAAATGTGCAATGAATGTATGTGTCAGTAGGATTTTGTTGTTTATTTGTATCAAAAATTTAGCCAGTTACTTGTCTACCATGACTGTATGGAAAAATCATGAACTTTTTATTTATATTTTTTATTTTTTATTTTTTTTATTTTTTATTTTTTATTTTTGAGGCAGTGTCACTGGCCCTCATATGTGGGACCCGAACCGTATGAACTTTTTAGAATATAAGCTCCCCGATGTAACATAGGAGTTCAGAAAATGAGTTCTGAAGTCAGATACCTGGGTTCCATTCACAGTGCCACTACTTAATACTTTGAGCGCATCAGAGTCCTCATTGTGAAATGGGAATTTGTTTTTTTTTGTTTTAATTTTTTTTGAGGGAAGTGTCACTGGCCCTCATATGTGAGACCCAAACCCAGGCCGCTGGCTTCCCAAGCCAGCGCTTAACCACTGTGCCACTCGGCCGGCCCTGAAATGGGAATTTGAAAGGTCCCTACACTGTGGGGTTGTTGTGAGGATTAAGTGAATTAATGTATGTACAGCACATAGTGCGGTGATTCACTGATGCTCTCTAAGAGTCCTTTCAGCATTATGATTCTCAAATATAGGATCACCAAGAATGTGATTGCCTAGAATATCACCCCTGCTAGGATGCGAGCAGGTATCATTAATCAGGCAATTTCCCTGTTTCCCTCCTTGTTAGGTGTTTAGATTATCTTGTATAATCTGTTAATATGCACCAAAAAAAGCAAGAAGTATCTACTATTGAGAAAGTATTTTTGAGACCCCACCAGGGACACATCTCTGTGCTAGACGCTGTGGTGCACTTGAATACTGCCCTGAGGGAGCTTCCAGCCCAGTTAATGAAGACATAGCATGGTCATGTGTCTAAACATTCTAGCAAGTCAAATAAGTAGCCTCTAAGCCATGGAGGCTATCTATTGGTGAAAAGACTCCCAGTTAGATACATAAGAGTATCAGTTATACATTTTAATTTTCCAAAGACAATATTCATGCTTTTAAAAAGCACTTTATATAACAATGAGTTATATGATCCTCTTCTCTCTCTCTCTCCCTCTCTCCCTCCCTACCTCCCTCCCTCCTTTTCTCTTTCAGACACACACACACACACACACACACACACACACACACACACACACACACACACACACCAAGAACAGATCTAGGGCATATACAAAGCTGCTAACTGGATATCTCTGACAAAGTGATTGGGATTGGGAGTGGAGGCTAATTTCTATTTTTTAACAAATTCTTTATCCTTTTATATTGATTGAATATTTTTTTACAATAAGCATTTTATATTTCTTAATCAGAAAAACAGTATAATATTTTATTTTAATAAAGCTGTATCCAAGATAATTCCCTGAAAAAGTTCAACTTTTCTCTCACTTTAATGACATTTGATATGTGATATAGTGAAATCTGATAGTGATGTAATTCTTTTATTACAAGTGAAAATTATGCAATTAACATGTATTTGCAATACTTACAAACACTTTTATTTCATTTTGGGATGATAAACACCTTAAAGCCATATGTTACTTGCTCTAAAAAGAAAAATAGGTCAATCTTGTTTGATATAAGAAATTACACTGTTTCCAAGGTAACCAATCATATCTCTAGAAAGTTTAGCTAAGCTTGTACCTCTTTCTTCATTTTGAGTGCTCAGCTCTTCTCATTTCCTCATGGAAACCTTGAACTTTTACTTTTACACACACACACACACACACACACACACACACACCCTGACTTTCCTTGCTTTCCATCAAGGACAAAAGGTACAACAAAGCTAAATATATGCTTATTGATCTTTAAACTATTTAATGCAGCTGTTCCTTCATCTTCTCTGTTTTCACATATTGTGAATGATGACAGCCAAATGTTATGTGCTTATTCACAAAGGAAGCATATTAATTTTGTATGACTTCCCAGATTACTGCTCTTCAGTTTTTGACCCTTCTTGTTTGTTTCTCACCAGCATAGGTATTCAAGCCCAAGAATATATCAATATGTTTAATAAAATATTATTTTTTGTTTAATTCCTTATACCAGCATGATCTGAAAATTCCATGTGTTAGCTACATATGTAATTTTTAATTCCCTAGCAGGCATATTTAAATAGTCAAAAGAAGTGGGTGAAATTAATTTTTATAAGTTGTGTGTGTGTGTGTGTGTGTGTGTGTCTGTGTGTGTGTATGTGTGTGTGTTTGACTTAAAACTAATAAATCTGAGAATAGGGAAACCAAGGGCTAAGGATATTCCTAAAATTCAACTTTGGTTCACTGCATCCTGCTTCCTAGGGAAGCCGAGCTGTTATTAATTTTTATTAATTTATTATAGAATGTGGACTCAGCTGCAGGTGTGCACCAACACATTAAACGTAGATAAACTAGGTTTCACCTTAGACTGGCCTCCTTGGGGTATCCACGATGCAGTGTGATTGGACAGCCACATTATCAGAAACACTGCTTTAAAGACAATCCAACATGAACCCTCAGTACACTATGAGGACTGAGATGAATAGCAAACAGATCCTCCCTCAACAGCCTTCTAGGAAGTGGGGAAATATGTTCACAACCACCAGAATATAGGAAAAAAATTGATAAGTGCTACAAGAAAGGGAGATATAAAGGGTTATAGGCATTCAAAAGAGAGACTGTTGCCAGCTAGATGGATTAGGGAAAGGTGATATGGAAGAGGTGAAACACCGATCATCAGTAGCAATACATGAGCAATTCTTTCAACAAGGCAAAAATGATGGAGTCAGGTTGGCTGAAGTGAGTAATGAACAAAGGAGAAGAATGGGAAATAAGATTGGAAAGTTAAGTGGGTGCTGGATTTGAAGACTCTTTAACATCATGAGAATTGGGTAACCACTGGAATTTCTATAACAGGGAAGTGACATGCTCATGGTGTAGGATTATTTCTTGTGCCGGGTCGTGGTCTCGTGGAACCGAAGAATGGAGACATGGACCAGAGAGGTAAAATTGCAGAAAAAGGAGTTCATTAGAAGAAAGGATACATTTCAAATAAACAGAAGCAGGCTCAAGCAGTAGAGAATGGCTCAAGGGCCATTATTAGAAAAGAAAGTACACACCAAAGAGTTTGTAGCAGCTGAGCATAAGAAGCTCAAAAGGCCCAAGGGGGTTCAGGGCAAGGGCCAGGGAGCCATTATTAGGAGAAAAAGTACACTCCAAACAGTTTGGAGCGGGCCCAAGCAGAGGCAAGGCTCAAAATGCTCCAAAGGTTATAAGTATTTTATTAAGCCCAATTTATCTATCATTTCAACATGTAATCAATATAAAGATTACTAATGAGATATTTTACAGTTTCTGTCCTAAATTTTTTTTTTTTTAAAGATTTTATTGGGGAATTGGGGGAAGGGAACAGCGTTGGGGAACCGGGGAAGGGGAACAGACAAGTTGTTCTTTTGTTCTTCAGTCTAGTTGTGGAGGACATTTCTTCACTGGCCCATGTTGGTATCATCAGTGCGCTCATCTTGGGTGAGGCAGATCGGTCACCAGCCTCTGGACAGCTGCTCACAGCGGCTTTTGGCAGCACACTGGCTGCCAGCCGCTCATGCTGGCTGCCGGCCACTCACTGTAGCCTATGGCAGCCCACTGCAGCAGGGGCTGCAGCTATGCAGACCCGGGACTCACAGCAGCCGAGCTCCAGGTGGAGCTGTTGTTCACCATCTTAGCTGTAAGAGGGCACTGTCGCCCTCATATGTGGGATCTGAACCGAGGCCGCAGGTGTCCCAAGCCGGCTCTTAACCAACGCTCCACTTGTCCGGCCCGATAAGGTTTCATTTTTAATTACTTTCTTTAAATAAAGAAAAAAAAATTCTGGGCAGCATTAAAGTAAGCCAGATTTGGGGGAGTGCATATATCAAGTTTTGGGATCTCTTTGTAGAACCCATCTTACAAATCTGTGCTGTGAGGCTGCAAAAATACAGTGTCAAACTCCGGGGTGGGGTGGGGGAGTGGAGGTGGGCTGTCTCCTTCAGTTACTCCTTCAGCCTGAGGACTAGAACTCCCCACTCCATGTACAGTTACAAAGGACTAAACCACTGAGGATGTTTCTTTTCTTGTTTTTTATAATATTTTATTTGGGAATTGGGGGAGAGGAAGAGCATTGGGGAATCGGGGTGGGGGAATAGACAAGTTGCTGTCCTTTTGTTCTTCAGTCTGGCTGTGGAGACGTCACTTCACTGGCCCATCTTGGTATTATCATTGCGCTCTTCCCTGGTGAGGCAGTTGCTTGCTGACCATTGGACGGCTGCTCACGGTGGATCACCGCAGCCCATCTCCAGGTTCAGCTGTTGTTCACCATCTTAGTTGTAGAGGGCGCAGCGTCGCTGGTCCTCATTTGTGGGATAGGAACAGGGGCCCCGCTGCTCAGGGCTGGCTCCCCAAGCCAACTCCTAACCAACGGGCCACTCGGCCAGCCCAGAGGATGTTTCTGAATCTAAGCTCCATCCCGTGTGGCCATGGCCAAGGCCTTTATATGATAATGCAGAAAGGTGTGCTCCATTGGGCCGTGACATTTAGAAAGCAGCTGCTCTGGATGGGTGGAGCCTGATGCTGGATACCAGGATCCAAGCAGGGTCACCTGGGCAAACCCACCCTCCCTGTGGGAGATAACTGCTGGGGAGGGTACCCCCAGAACTAAAACTTGTTTTCCTCAGAGCGGGTAATTCTCATGTATCACTACAATCCCAGGAGCGTTTTTTTTCCCGCCCGCAGAGTCTTGGTTGTTTATTGCTGGTTAAAAAAAACAAACAAAACAAAACAGAACAAAAGCTGCTCTTAATAACATGGTACATTTGTTCTATCTCCCATCTCTGGAGTAAATAACTTATCTCTGGGGCTATCAATTTGGAGGCTTTCAAGGTGAAATATTTCCACGGAATGGTTTTATTGACTATTTCTGTTTTTAATAATAACACTTTCTATTATCTATTATTATCTTTATCCCAACAGAAGGAAGCATTAAGGAGAATATTGGCCTTACGACTTCCTTTTCTCCCATGCATAGTTATTTTCAAACACTTTTTTGAAAAATAAAAAAAAATGAAATATTGTATTTTGAAATTTAATGGACTTGCTGCAAAACTGTCAAGAAAAGCAACTTAAAAGAGGGAACTTTCTTGCAAAAAATGAAAAAAAAAAGAATCTGAATTAAAAAAAAAAACAAAGGATCATGCACTCTTTATGAAAAGGAAGGTAAATAATAAACACACAGCTAACTTTCTAGCTTCAGTAAGCCACACTCATGGTCAGCACCTTTTGCTTCTAAAGGGGGACCAGCCCAGGGGCCTACCATGCCTTTGGTGGCTTGGCCCATATCAGACCATTACTGACACAGCTTTTTCCATTCCTGCCTCCCTCAGCTCACATTTCCCTTCGATTTGCTTTACTACAGATCAGAAAAGAAATGGTCAGGTAGCGGGTCCCAACCATCAGGCATATCTTCCTGTCCTGTTTTTAATTGTTTGCCTATTTACAAAGATAGTACTTACTCATTTTAAAAAATGTCAATAATGCATCATGTATAAAGAAGAAAGCACAGCTACTTGTAATCTTACCACCATCAATATCTCCTGAACACACTTCCATGCTTCTCTTTATATGTAGATACATAATTTGATGCGAGTAGAATGATACTAAACATATTATTTTGCAACCATATGTTGTTATTCAAAAACGTCTTGTGGAGATGTTTCCATGTCTTTATAGTCATGCATCATCCTTTTAATAGCCATAAATATTTCACTCTGGACACATCGTCTAACATTTCTCTAATTAGCTACTTACAGATGAACATGATATCAAGAGATAAAACTGAAATTAAGTCCAGAAATAAGACTGCAGGTCCAGGAGACAGAGCTGCCTACCACCAGATGGAAATGTGAGAAGACATGCTAAGTCTACGGCAGCATATGGCCAACTGAGGCATTGGAATACCCAGTAGCATTTCTAGAAGAGGGGGTATGTTGTCATGAATATGATAGTGAAGCTCCAATGTGAAGCAGAGGTTACTGGTCGGGGTTAGAATCTAGGAAGTAGACATAACTCAGTTAACGGTACAATCAGAGCCTTCAGACTAGAAAAAGATTTGGTGTAGAGTTAAAAGCTCAATAAGACACACCTGTTGGGGTACACACACCAATACAATTAGGATGTACAAACTGATACACCAGAGGCCACAACAGCCAGGAGACACAGGCAGGAGCTGCTCTAAATACCAGAGGAGGGGCCTAGGTACCCTGGGATCTGAGGAAGAGCTAGGGAATAGATTTCAGGGGACTGAATCTGAAGCACAAATGCAGACCCGTGAAACCATAGAGCCTGAGAGGGGACCTAGGACAGGGGTTATCATATCTCTGCCTTGGAAATCTTCACTGTCAAACGGGCTAGGCCCAGTGCATGTGTTCTGGCTCTCATGGAAAGCTAAATTCTGCTGGTGCCGCTAATTTAAGAGAAAGCCCAGCCACCTGTGGAGTTTTCACGGATCCCTTTCAATAGATCAACACTTTGTAGAGAGGGTCAGCAGTGCTGTAGTGAATTGAAGGGATGTAAGCAGCCAAACCTCAGAAAGAAATCGGGCCAAAATAATTCACTTAATAATTCTCAGCTCTAAAAGTTGGGCTGAGACGTTGCCAAGCAGTCTAGCCTTGTTCCATTATACAGTTATGGTGGGCACCCAGCCAGCAGAACCTTAGCTTTATTCCAGATACTTGTTTCATTCATTCATATCTTCGATAAATATTTATTGAGCACCTGCTATATGCCAGACACTTGGCTATTTGCTACAAACAGCTTAATAAAATAGCCCTTGCTCATTTCAAATAAGAAGAGAAATTATACTTTGCTACGACTGCACATTTGGGTTAAACGAGAAACTTTACTTTTTGCAAAAAAAGACTAACAAAGTTTTTATAAATCGATAGGAGACTTGGTCGCAAGGTTAGGGGGGTGGGAATAAGCATTTTGCTAGTATTTCAACTAGTGCTTCTATAGCCAGTGATTCAAGGTGCTAAGCTAGACAAGTGGCATATTCATATTCACAAATATTTACCAAACACCTACTATATGTCAGGCATTGTTCCAGGCCCTGGGGGTATAGTAGAGAACAAGAGATATTGAAACTTACACCTGGTGGTAGGGGGCGAGATGAATACCAGTGATAAGCCTGTGCAGAAAATTAAATGCTAACAATGTGATAGTGTGGCTGATAGGCTGCTTTAAATTCAGGGGTCACAGATGGCTTCTTTGAGGAACTGACATTGAAACTAAACTCAGTGAAGCAGCCAACCCAACCCCTGGGACAGAGGATTCCAGCCCACAGTTAATGTAAGATCTTCAAGCCTACGATTTAGATGGCAAGTCTGCAAGAACAGCAAAACAGACAGTGCAGCTACAATAGAGGGGGCAAAGGGCAGGATGAGAGGGCAGAGGTCAGCGTGGAGCCAGAGGCCTGTCATGAACATGCTGACCTCGAAGCCTATAGGACATCCTGTAGGACTAAGCTGGTGGCACCTCCAGCCACCTAGATGCTCAAAACAAAAGCACGAATGACTCTTGATTCCAGTACCACTTTCCCTACAGTAACCACAGTGGTGCCACTGAGAAAAATTGAAATTCTACTTGTCTGAACTGGATTTCATAAATGCATCTGCTACATTTCAACAGGGTAGATTAGCTAGTCATTCACTTAACAAAAAATATTGTGAAGTGCCTACTATGTGCTAGCCACAGACATGTCTAGCTGGGGAAACAAATGACAAATTAATAACAAATAAAACAAATAAATAATACAGTACCAGATGGTGCTGTGTGCTATGAAGAAAATAAAGCTGAGTAAAGGGGTGTGGCCTGGGGGCTTTTAGATCAGGGGCTGTGAGGAATGACAATTGAGCAGAAATGTGAATGACCAAAGGTTGACCACATGAAGACTGTGACAGTGGGACAGCATTCCAGGGAAAGAAGGGACCAGCAAGAGTATGTAAACACTGTAGATGGGAGCTTGCTGAGTCCAAGAGCTGCCAGAGGGCCAGTGTGGCTGGAACTCGGAGAGCAAGGGCAAGTGTGTCCAAGATAACCAGGGCTGGGTCAGAGGCACCCTTAGGGCAGGGCTCTCTGCTTGTGATGGGAAGCTGAGATAGTGTTATAATACTTTTGCAGTTTGAAAAGATCACTCCCACTGTTGTGTGGGGATTAGACTGCACATCCACAAAAGAAGAACTGGAGACTCATTAAGCAGCTATGATCACAGTCCCTGCAAGATGTGATGTCCATCTGGGCCAAGGCAGCAGCACTGCAGGAAAGGAGAGTGGTCAGGTTCAGGATATTGAAAGGAAGCCAGGCAGAGCTTCATGTTAACTGGAAGGAGTAAAAGGAACCACAGATACAGAGCTCCTGGGTTTGGGTCCTGAGCTCTTGAATAGACGATGGCAGCAGTAACTGGTGAGGGGTGGAGGGGGGATAACGGAGAGAGTCAGCTTTGGTAGGGAGTGGACCAGGGGTGAGAGTCAAAGTAGCAGTGTGTGAGGTATGTATTAGATAGCTCTTATTTGCAGTTTCTATTGGACATCCCAGCAGAGATGTTGAGTTGGCAGTTAGATATTTGAGTGTGTGGTTCAGGAAAGAGGTCAGGATTAGAGATGACAAGGAGATGCAGATGATTACGCTGATGACAAGGAGTCATTAGCATTAGAATGTGAAAGTGTGCATACCTGTGCTTCCTTCCAGGCACAGACAGGAAGACAGCGCTGGACGGGTCCTCGTCTTTTCCTCATGTGCTCTCTTCTCTGGTTTTCATAAACCACGTCTCCTTAAAAAAAAAAAAAAGAGAATCCAAACAGCCATATAGTTAACAAAATAAATTTTGAGTTCAACTCCATTAGAGGAAGCTTCTGAAATTCTGACAATCTTTCAGTACATAATTTTATTAGATTTGTGCCTTTTATTTCTATATGATTGTTGAACCTGCTATTCAGCTGCATCCTTATAAATAACTTTTGTCAGAAGGTGAAATAGTTTATGCATGTTTTCTTGTTTTAAAGAGAAATTAAATCATCTGCAAGAGTCTTCAAGATATGAATTTACATTTAATATTCTTTACCAGGGAATACTAGTAATAAACAGTATTTTGATTAGATTATTTCTGATAAAATATGAAGCTTTGATGGGTGTTAATGAAAAATAGCAACTAAATCACATGTAAAATATCCTTACACCTTAAAATCATATTCTGTGAAAAATAAATCTAAGTACTCTAATTTAGAAACACATAATGTATGGACAATGATGTTGGTCTCTATTCCGTAATGATAATTATAATGATCTTTTCTAGGTTGTTTCTCTGTAATTTAGTTATTCACTTCAACAAAGAATAATATTATTAATGAATAAAGATGGTAATTATTAATATGCCTGGGGCGACAGTAGAATATTTAATTAATGAACCGCCCTCTCTCTCTTATCTTATGGATGACTCATTGATAAGATGTGTGCAATATAGCAGGCTATTAGGTGTTCTTGCCCACTAATGGATTATTCAAATCACTTTCTCAACCAGAGTGGAAAGGAAGTCACTCTCTATAACCCAGAAATGATATTGGCAAAGAAGCTGAATAATCAGTGGAACAGCTTGCAATAGTGTTCGTTCTGGACGACTGACAAAATACAAAGAGAAACATAGTTCGCCTGGGTGGGATGCAAGGCTGCATCCAGTTCAGGTTTTCTTGGAAATGGCCTACTTATTTTTCTCAGATGTGTCTTATTTCTGAAGGTTTCTAAAAGATAAAGTCCCCTGAACCTGTAACAAGAAAATGTCTTTAGTAAATGGCATTTTATTACAGTTTGCCTTCTTTAAATACCATGGATGTCTTCAAACCTTCAGCAGGAAGAAGTAGAATTTGAAAAGCTCCCATACATCTTACTATACATTGCAGTCTAGTCTAAATGTTGTCCATAATTGATGTTAATGGTAATTAATCATAAGAATTCCTTTTTACCCGAAATATGTCATATTTTACTTAACAGTTAAAACCAAAACCAAATAGTTTAGTAGGAATAGATTTGATCCTGAAAACACACATTCCCATACCTTTATATACAAAAACATACATATCACAGAATAATTAATAATTTTGCAGTTTTGAATCAAAGAAGAATGATTCAACAATACATAATGAATACTACACGTGTTTCATAAAAGGCTAAAAATGTTTCACTACATATATAATCCGGCCCATAGAGCAATGAAAATATTTCCCTATTATATGATCTGTCCATATAGGGGCCAAACTCCCATCTTTGATATCAACAGCTCCTGATCTGACAAGATCAATTAGACAACATACATGTGTCTTCATAAGGGCCAAAATCATGTAAGCTACTAAGAAAATCACTCAGCAATTGCCTGTTTAAAAGGACAATGGTAGATACTGGATAACTAACCATGATGAAGTATGCTTATTTATATAATAATGTATATAAATATAGATATGCATATATAATAGGTCTTGCTTTAAAAGAGACTACAGTTTTTTCAGGGGAGCAATAGATATTTACCAAATAGTAGTGATTTAAATGAGACAAAAACTCAAAATCCTTGGTTTAATGAAAGAATCCATCAGAATCATAGGTCTGTTATACCTGAATGCATGTAAGGAGAAGTGAAAATTTCAAAAACCTCCTCTTCTTGGCTGCATTAAAAATTACAAGTATGGGGCCGGCCGAGTGGCGCATTGGTTAAGCGCTGGTTTTGGGATGCCAGCGGCCCCGGTTCGGATCCCACATGAGGGCCAGTGACACTGCCCTCTACAGCTAACAACAGCTCCATCTGGAGCTGGGCTGTGCGAGCCCCGGTGATGGTGTGGGCTGCAGCCCCTGCTGCAGTGGGCTGCCATAGGCTACAGTGAATGGCCTGCAGCCAGCGTGAGCGGCTGGCAGCCAAGCGTGAGCTGCCAATAGCCGCGATGAGCGACATCCAGAGGCCAGCGACCGATCTGCCTCATCCGGGAAGAGCGCAATGACGATACCAACAGTGAAGCAACATCCTCCGCAACTAAACTGAAGAACAAGAAGACGGCAACTTGTCTGTTCCCCTTCCCTGATTCCCCAACGCTGTTCCCCTCCACCAATACCCCAATAAAAAAAAAAAAAATTACAAGTATGTACGCCTTTAAATATTATCTAGCAACAAATTCATAGGCAATAGAAAAAAATTAGACCTTCAAAGTTTTAGAAGTTAAAGGTTAGAATTCTCAGGACATAGAATCATTCCTGTAACTGTCTCAGTAACTCCTTGTGTAAATAGCACTTGCAAGTACAGGTTTTAAAGTCATGGAAATCAGAAAAGAATGACTATAGTTAACACAAGTCTCGGCGGTGGACCAGAGATTAAGATTGGTACTCTTGTGAATGTTCTCAAGTTCAGAATCCTGTATGAAGCAAAATCGTGTCTGAATATCTGTGTCTCCAGAGAAAGTAGAAACATCTGTTATTGTTTGTTTTTAAGCGATTCCTTTCATTGGATGATGATAATAGAAGAGCTGACATCACCAAAAGAAAATAGAAGGCTTAAGAAACTCAGGCTTATAATGTGAAATTAGAAAAGAACAATAATGGAATGCTACCTGAATACAGCAAGAGAAGTGTGATAGATTATTGCGTTGATAACATACCATAAACAGCACCTCTGGTTTTCACACCCTTCTATGTTCCCTTCACATTGACTCTAGGCTTGGGCATATGACCCACTTTGAGTAACGGAACATTATTAGCAAGCTTGAAGCAAGCAAAGTCTTACTAAGTGCATCACTGAAAGGCAGCATCAGGAGAATTCACCATATTTGGTTAATAATAGGGAACTAATAAAGGTTTTTAAGCCAAGGACTGACAGGTATTAACTTGATTGTGGTGTGTAAAATAGAGTCACATGGGGAAGGGTTGTTAGAGATCAAAATAGGGAGAATACTTGAAAGGTTACCATTGTCTAAGTTAGCTTCTTCATTAGAATAGAAAACCAGATGATCAGTACTGGAGTTAGTCTCAGTAAAGGACAGCAAGAAGGGACTCAAGCACCACAGTGATGCAGCAGCTCTCTCCAAGCACTGGGGGAGGGAGGGTCAGCTCTAGCCCAGTCCCTGATCTCTAGGGTGAGATAAGTCCTTTCATGGTCATGAGAACAAAGAAGACAGGAGGGCAAGCTCATTGTATTTGTCTTTGGTTTCACCTCCTTTCCTGATATCCCAAGAAGGCACACCCTGACCCATTCCCTTGGACTCTAGACATTTCTAACAATTCCAGATGACCCTCTTCCAACATAATGATCTGAATCTTTACATTCTCCTGATTTTCTAAATTCAGACAAAACAAAAAAAATCCTAAAATGCTTAAGTTTTACATATAAAGTAAGGACATCATAGGTCTTTTGTATAGAAAGCCATAAAAAAGACAGTGGAGAAGTAAATTTTAAATGAGAAAAGAAAGAGAAAGAAAGGGAGGGAGGGAGGAAGGAAGGAAGGAAGGAAAGAGAGAGAGAGAGAGAGAGAGAGAGAGAGAGAGAGAGAGAGAGAGAGAGAGAGAGAGAGAAAGAAAGAGAAAGAAAGAAAGAAAGAAAGAAAGAAAGAAAGAAAGAAAGAAAGAAAGAAAGAAAGAAAGAAAGAAAGAAAGAAAGAAAGAAAGAAAAACAAAGAAAGAACATGATGCATTCACAAGGCTTGAAGCCCAGGTGGGAGTATCAGGTTCCAGGTAGGAAGGAAAGTCAGCTAACAGAAGAAGGCATTTAATGCTGCATCATTTGACCAACCTGACCCAAAAGTTTAAATAAAGAGATCCCCCTAAGAGAGCAGCACACATGCTATGTATCTGGGGGAGCAGTCATAAAGATTTCAGATGAAGTCCTGACAGGGACGGGCCAACAGTAGGATGAGCCAACCTGCCTAAGGCTTCACAGCATCTTGTGAACCAAAGTGGAGAGGTGAAGGAAAGGTGAGCCTAGGGCCAAGGAACTAACCAGCTATAGGCTTGGCCCAAAATAGAGTAAATACTGGTCCTAATTACTGCCCAAAAATTACGGCAAATGGAAACTTGTAGAGGAAGATAAGTACGAAAGTCACCTCCACTCATAGCAACATGTCCTTGGGAATTCACATAAGGGATGCTCCTAAATGATCTTGGACTGGGAATGGAGTTCATCCTCCCTCAAAGGACTGCAGCTGCATGTTCCAGAAGTTAAATAAATAAGGATTTACCACAGAGTGGGACAGAAATGTCAGCTAGATACTGAAAGATCAGCTTTCAAGCATCATTGTGTGGAAGTCAGATGGGTACCCCTTTTGGTTAACTTACGGAGAATGAGGAGAGAGAAGCCCCAAGGAGCATATATGAACATTTCCATTATTCAAAGTTTGTGAAGCAATTCGTACTGGGAACACTTGACTGAGGCCAGTAATGATTCCAATGAGAAAGCAGGGAATAGCTGTCAATCAGTGTCATTCTTCCAAATCAGGTGAGTAGCACAGGGTGACTGAAGAGGCAGTGGGTGTTTAGGTTTAAGGACTGATCAGTTGATACCCCCTATTCCCTGGTCCTCTTACAACACCCCCTCCTAGCAATTCCCAGGACCAATTTATTCCAACCATCTGCTTTTATCAGCTTCTGCTCCTAGGCTGAAAATGCTGCTGGAAAAAATCAGATTCCTGTGCCAACTGGCACCAGGACAACCTCAGCTGGGCTTTTGGCAGTCCTCTCACGTGTCCTAACCACCTTCCATTTACACTGCCCTGGGCAGCTGTTCCAAACCCTGTTCGCTCTCCTCAAGTTTCCTGTAACTCTCTCCTCCTCTCATTCTCAGCTACTGACCTTGGCCCTCCCTTACAGAGAAAACAGAAGGTATCACCTCTGCACCCCTAATCCCTAGCATGGTAGGGGCCAACAAATAAATGAATTCATTCATTCATTCATTCATTCATTTTTAAGTGGGAATTGGTATGTGTCCATTTCTCTTCCTTACTAAACTGGTATCAGGGCCGATCCTTAGTTCCTTCATGACTACCTGAGAGGAAATATTCCCTTCCTGCCTCTTCAAGGCCAGTCCCTCCACCGGGGCTCCTGATCCTGCCCCCATCTCTGCCAGGATCAGGCTCTATCATTTTTGTCCTCTCCCTTCTGGCCCTCTTCCCATCCTCTCACCTTCACCACTCACTTACTTAAGTCTGTCTCTGTCTCAGTCTCATCCAGCTAGCATGTCCTGGGCACTATTACATGCCAGGCACTATCCTCAGCACTAGAGATGTTAGTGGAGAAGAAAACAGAAAAAAACTTCTGTCCTGTAATGGAGGGGACACAAGGGAAACAAGCAAATTAAAAATAGCTGGTGTATAAATGCCTTGGGGCAAAATAAGCAGGGATGGGGACAAAGAGTACCAGGGAGGGAGTGAGGATGCCCCTTTAACTAAAGGAATCAGGAATAGGTGACCCTGAGCCCAGAGCTGAAGGTGGTGAGCGAGTGAGCTGTATGGAAAGTCTGCATTGGAAGCAGAGTAAACCGCCAGTGAAGGTCCTGCAGCCTGGAGTGTTCTCACTGTAAACTGAGGAGCAACAAGTAAGACCGTGTCTGGAGCAGAGTGGCAAGGGGCTGGAACAGGACATGAGGCCAGGGGCCCAGGTCCTGGGGCTCCTGTGGGGTCTCGTGCCTCAGGACTTGAGCTTTTACTCTGGGAAGCTCATGGGAAGGTTGTGAGTGAAGCAATGGCAGGATTGGCGTGTTTGAGAGGATCCCTCTGGCTGCCGTGTTGTGAGTGAGGCGAGGGCAAAGGGAGAAGCAGGAAGCCTAGTTAGGTGAGTGCAGTCATCTGAGAGAGGCACTAGGCACACTTTATCCTTCCACTTGCCACCACATGTCACAAGGGCAGCCTCAGATGGGCAGATATGCTCATGAGCGCCATGTCCTCTGTCTTCATTTAGTCCCATCTGTTTTACACTCCTGCTGCTTTTCTGAAAATACTCTTGGCTAAGGTCACAAATGACCTAAGTACCAAATGCCAGACCCTGGAGCTTCTGTTAAGTGTCTGGGCTCCTTCATGAAACCTCAGGGCCAAAGCAAATGCAACTGCGGCCTTGACCTATTAAAAGGAATGCAGAGTAGAAGACCCCGCCTGAGAGGTTTAATGCAATCATGATGGCCGTTGAGACTTGAGGTTCCCTTTCCTGTTTCCTTAGAGCAGTGTTTGTGAATGTTCAAGTCTACAGAGGTGACAGATAATGGGAATGAGTGAAGGCACGAGGGAACAGAATGACCCCTCTAAAGTGGCTGACTTCTCACTTCCACATGATAGGTGCTGTGTGGAAAGCGGGCTCAGAGCTACCAGACCTTCTACATTCGAAAGAATCCTGAAACCGGAAGTTTTATGTCATGTCTCCATTTTTAAATATTAGTAACTAACTTAAAATTTTGAAAGCACCTTAAAGTGGATCAAAGAAACCGTACCTGTAGGTCATATGCTGCCAGCAGGCACCAGTTTTCAAGTCTTAGAGGAATTGCTCAGTGCAGTGATGAAGCACCCAGGCCTGACATTGTTCAGTGCTGAGTTCCTGCGGATTGTAAGCATGATACATTGTTTCCTCGGTT
This sequence comes from Aselliscus stoliczkanus, assembly GCA_033961575.1. Taxonomy (NCBI): domain Eukaryota; kingdom Metazoa; phylum Chordata; class Mammalia; order Chiroptera; family Hipposideridae; genus Aselliscus; species Aselliscus stoliczkanus. Next base: position 76,021,720 of record CM066728.1, on the reverse strand, counting down.
CCCAGCTTAAACTCCTTGCATACACCTCTGGCTTTTGACATTTTCCTTATTCAAATCTTGTTTTTACTGTAAGTTCCTGGCACCACTATGCTTTCCCTGTAAACTTGCATCTTGCATCAGGCACTGACCTCGTTTCTGCTCATTGTTGCCTAGCTGTTGTGGTACCCCACTTCTGTTCTTACATCACCACCCACCAGACATATTAGATCCATCCTCGATTCTCTCTGCAGCAATTCACTCCCTCAACCATCACTTAGGTCTCTTCTACTTTTCTGGAGCAGATGGCCTGGATTCAAACTTTTGCTCTCTAGTTGATGAGCTATATAAGCTTGAGGGTGTCATGTACGCATCTATCACTCCATTTTCTAATCTACAAGCTGGAAAGTGTCCATCTCACTGGGTGTTTGAGAAATGTACCTCAAAGTTATATATTAAGAAAGCCTTAGAAGCCGGCCGAGTGGCGTGGTGGTTAAGCGCTGCCTTGGGAAGCCAGCGGCCCCAGTTCGGCTCCCACATATGAGGGCCAGTGACACTGCCCTCAAAAAAAAAAAAGAAAGCCTTGTATGCTATTTAAAGAATTAACTAAAACAAACAAAAACATTTCTCTCCCTTTTTCTCCCCTCTCCCCGCAACCACTCTTTTCTCCAACTCTCTGGATGAATCCTCTTCTTTCCACACCTTAAATATTGGTGTTGGTCCCACAGCTCTGCCTTTGTGTTCTCATCTCAATGTATGTGCATCAAGGATAGTTTTCACATGTAGGGTGTTTGTTCATAGGAAGGCCACAAGTTTTATGCCCCTTGTCTCAATGACCCTGGATTCCTGTTGGGTGTGTTGTAAACAGAGGAGCCATTTATTCAGGCCCCCTGCTCTGAGCACACCCCACCTTCTTTCTTTAATTAGCTGCCAAGGCTCTGTGTGTGCCTGGGGTGTTTCCTTCTTCCAGAATGTCCAGCCCTGCTTTCACCACCTTAAAAATCTTTGAGCATCAAGACCATCTCAAATATCGCTTTCTCTTAGAAGGCCTCCCAAATCCCTCAATCAGAATTAAGTTGACATTTCAATCCTTTAGAATAATGCAGGAATAAAGACAACATGTGTGAATCATTTAGAACAAAAGTACTTTCTCCAATGCCTGTTACACCAAAATGAATTTGTATTTTCCTCCAAAGAGGCATAATCTTTTTATTAGGATATGTTTTCAGGTAAGTAAATTTTTGTTTCTGCTGATGCTCATATGAGAACCCAAAGAACATTATTTATATTTTAAGTAGTTTTCCTGCAAAGCACTCAGGGAGCAAAGGGGCAAAGTGTTTCCCACATGGCAATTGCTTGAGATGAAATATTTTTAAGGTTTGTTTATCAGTTCACTGTGATTCCATGAAGGTGTGTACCCCATGGGCATGTCTGGGCACATGGCCAGGCATAACCTGGTAGGGAACTGGAGGAGTCAGCAAACTTTTTCTTTCTTCTCTCCTTCCTCTTCATCTAACCACAAGTTTTTGGGCAAAACCAGGAACCTTGTGAAGTTATTGTTTTCACCTTAAATTTTGGCTGAGTTCAACCTGGTCATGGCAAATGGCATCTTCATGTAACTTTCGATCAAAAATCCCTTGGGAGACCTGCACGTTGACATGGGAACCAGATTCTGCTGTGAGTTGGGGACTCTGTGGGTGAATGTGCACACTTGTATTAGCAGCCCCCAGATGCCTGGGTCCAGGGTAGCAAGCAGACCTGTGTTTAGCCATCCTTGACTGAGTGAAAAGGTCCACATTTCCCTCTCTTATTTGGAAATGTCTTAAAAATAAATGGGTTAGAAAGCCTCGCCCATCTCAGATGTGAGGAATACAATATATAGTTGTTTATATTTTCATTTTAGAGACACTGGGTTTACATGTGTGGCTGCCTTTCATTAGAGAAAAAGATATGTGTTACAAGCCAAGTACTAAATGATGACCTTACTCTTTATTACCACATATTCTAAATAAGTTCCTTCAGTTGGAAATGCTGGAAGGGAGGCGAGGGAGTTGAAAGACTAGAGGGTGAATGTAAGGAAGAAAGACCATCTGCCTTAGCCTTTCTTCCCCTTACCTCATCACTATGCTTGAAAAGAGTCAGTGAGGTTTTTTTGTAGTTTCAGGTGTACAAAATAATGTAATAGTTAGACATTTACATACCCCTAACAATGTGATAACCCCCTCCCCCACCTACTACCCCTCTGATATCATATATAGCTGTTACAATTCCATTAACTCTATTCCCTATGCTGTACTCCACATCCCGTGACTATATATATATATATTAAATTATAGTTGACAGTCCATATTATTATTCACCTTCGGCTTCAGGTGTATATATAGCACAGCGGTCAGGACTCTACATCGTCCATGAAGTGGTCTCCCTAATAAGACAAGTGCCTATCTGGCATCCTACAAAATCTTTACAACATTATTGATTATATTTCCTAAACTGTCTTTCATATCCCTGTGGCAATATTGCGACTACACATTTGTGCTTTCTTTTTTTTTTTTTAAGATTTTATTGGGGAATTGGGAGAGAGGAACAGCATCGGGGAAGGGGAACAGACAAGTTGCTGTCCTTTTGTTCTTCAGTCTAGTTGTGGAGGACATCACTTCACTGGCCCATCTTGGTATTATCACTGTGCTTTTCCCGGGTGATGCTCGCTAGCCATTGGACGGCCACTCACGGCGGCTCACCGCAGCTCATGAAAGCTCACTCCAGCTGCTGGCCAGCCCCACTGCAGCTTACGTTGTTGCCATCGGCTCACGGCAGCCCAGCTCCAGGTCGAGCTGTTATTCACCATCTTAGCTATAGAGGGCGCAGCATCACTGGCCCTCTATGTGGGATCCGAACTGGGGTCCAGCTGCTCAGAGCTGGCTTCCCAAGCCAACTCCTAACCAACGCGCCACTCCGCCAGCCCAACACATTTGTGGTTTCTAATCCTTTTACCTTCTCCCCAATCCCTACCCGCCTCCCATCTAGCAACCATCGGGTTTTTTTTTTCTTCTTTCTATTTCCGGTTCGTTGGTTCATTTATTCTGTTCTTTAGATCCTCAGTGAGCTTCTAAGGAGCATTAGCATGCCTTCCTAGGCTGTACGAGATGCAGGTGAACATATTTAAGAATTTATCTCGGTTCTAAAGAGGAACATGGGATACCTGCCTCACACGCACATTCTCGGAGTGTCTCCCAATGGCTAATCCGTGTCCACTGTGTATCCCCAGGAAACCACGGGGAAATGTAAGGGTGACAAACTAGACTCAGCTCTCTTTGCAGCAGCTTGAGGTGGTCTGGATATTGTATCTGAAAGCAAGGATGACCAGTTAACTGCCCAGTTTGCTCAGGCCTGGGGAATCCTTGGACCAGAAAGCTTTCAGGTTTAAAAGTGTGCTGGGCAAACTGGAACACTTAGTCATCCGGAAAACCCACAATTCAGACTCCCTTCACCATTGAATGTCTTCAACATCCCAGACTTATCAAGCTGGCTGCACAGTGGACACATCTGGAAAGCTTAAAAGCAACCAATGATGGTGTCTCACCTCCAGAGAACCTGAGTTCTTTGGTCTGGGATGCAGTCTGGCCCTTGCTATTTATTCCTTAAAGCTCCTCAAGCTGCCCAGGTAATTCTAACATATTAGAAGTTTGGGAAATGCCTGCACTAAATTATTTAACCTCTCCGAGCCTCAGTTTTCATTTTGGTAAAAACTTGCCCTGCTTTTTTGCATATTCCTTTTGCAGTAATACTCAAGCTTCCAACATTTGGAATATTGTAAATCAGTGCCTAGGAATCACCTGGGCATCATATTAAAGTGAAGATTCTGATTCAGTAAGTATGGCAAGAGGCAGTCTTAACAGGCTGCAGGTCCATGGACCACTCTTTGGATAGGATATAGAACATCAAAGGGTGAGAAGGATTACTTTAAAATACCTTTGTTTCTTTTGAAGATTAAATTGTTGAGGTGCTATTAAGGGAAACAGAAAGGGAAAAAAGGGAGATTACAATGGGCAGAAACACAGGTATTATATATATTGGGTAGTATGTGGTAGGAAGAATAATGCCCCCACCCCCAACTCCAAGGTGGCCACATCCTAATCCCTGGAACCTGTGAATATGTCGTTACATGGCAAAGGTTGCAGATGGAATTAAGATTGCTAATCAGCTGACACCAAAAGAGGGCACTTACCCCTGATTATCCAGGTGGACCCAGCATAACCACAATGGTTGTTAAAAGTGGAAGAAGGATGTAAGAGGAGTCAGTGTCAGGGTGCTGCAATGTGAGAAAGTCTCTGCCTGCCATCCATTACTGCCTTTGAAGATGGAAGGGGGCCACAAACTGAAAATGCAGCCAGCCAGCCACTGTACAGCTGGAAAGGGCAGAGAATCAGACTGTCCCTGAGAGTCTCCAGAAGAGAACTTACCTCTGTGGACGTCACATTGCTTTTCGCCCAGCGAGACTTACGGCTGACTTCTGACCTACAGAACTGTAAGATAATGAGTTTGTGTTCTTTTAACTCTTCGTTGTAGTTTGTTATGGCAGCATTAGCAAAGTAATACAAGCATGATATTAATCCACAACTTGGGTGGGCAATGCACACAGTTGCATTTTTCATTAAGTCATTTTCTCACTCTGACTCGCTTTCTCCCAGATCTGAACCTCAGCCCTGCAGGGGTTTTGAGCTCCCACCCCAACCCCCATCCCAGGGTTTGGCAGCGGTTCTAGAGTCCGGAGTTTAGAGATGAGTTGGTAAAAGCAGGCTGGCCAGCCATCCTTTTCCCCAGTGGCCCATTGGTAGGTGGAGTGTTGGCAGGACTGCCTGTGGCGGGCCCATCTACAAGCAGCACCTGACCACATGGCCCCTGTGGGTCCTGGCTTCTCCCAGACCACACATGCTGAGAGGATGAAAGCCCAGCCCCTTTTTCTATCCCTTTCCTCCCTAATCTTCCCCCAATCCAGGAGAATCTCATTTGTCTCAGCTTCTCTTTTTCAATGTTTTTTCAAGTCTCTGTGTATATCTCTATGAAGTCTCTAAATTCTCCCAGAGATTTGGGCTTTGGTAAACAGAATTCAGGGGGGAAAAAAAACAAAGCACATAGGTTATTTTTATTTTCTTCCGGACCACATGGCTTCCCTTGAGGCACTAAGCCCAGCTGGCTCTGCAGCAAAGCGGGCAGGGGCAAGGGAAGCAAAAAGGGAGCAGAGCGCACCCAGGAAGCAAAGAACATGAGCCTGTTTGTCAAAATATTAGCCGTCTGGAGATGTGTGAGGAGTAAGCATGGCTAGGATATTTTAATGTACCCCCGCCCCAACAAACAGGAGATTCTGGCTGCTTGAAATGTGCCACATCTGCCTAGCACAGACAGAGGTGGAAAGGTGGGCGGAGGGGGCTTTTTGAGGATGTTAGAGGTGAATTTTAAGGAAATGAAGAAACCCAAGGGCAGGAGGTCAGCTTAAACATAAGGTGGCAAGGGCCAGAAAGTTCAGTACATCGTTTCAAGATTTTTTAAAATGTATTTTTAAATTTTCAATTGTATTTGACATTCAATATTTTATATTAGTTTGAGGTGTACAGCATGGTGATTAGACATTTATATAATTTATGAAGCGATTCCTCCCTGATTAGTCTAGTACCCATCTGACACTATACATAGTTATTATAATATTGACTATATTCCCTATGCTATACATTACACCCCCATGACTATTTTGTAACTATCAACTTGTATCTCTTAATTGCTTCACCTATTTCACCCAATCCCTCAACCCCTTCTCCCATCTGGTAACCATCCGTTTGTCATCTGTATCTATGAGTCTATTTCTATTTTGTTTGCTCATTTATTCAGTTCTTTAGATTCCACACATAAGTGAGATCATATGGTGTTTGTCTTTCTCTGTGTGACTTATTTCACTTAGCATAATACTCTCTGGATCCATCCATGTTGTTGCAAATGGGAAGGTTCCTTTTTTTTAATTTTATGGCTGAGTAATATCCCATTGTATATATGTACCACCTCTTCTTTATCCAGTTGTCTATTGATGATGGACATTTTGGTTGCTTCCATATCTTGGCAATTGTAAAATAACATTGCAGTGAACATAGGCGTGCATGTATGTTTTCAAATTAGTGTTTTGGATTTCTTTGAATAAAAACCCAGAAGTGGAATTGCTGGGTCATAAGGTAGTTCTATTTTTAATTTTTTGAGGAACCTCCATACTGTTTTCTACAGTGGCTGCACCAGTTTGCAATCCCACCAACAGTGCACAGGGTTCTCTTTTCTCCCCATCCTCACCAACACGTGTTTTGATTTATCAATGGTAGCAATTCTGACAGTGTGAGGTGGTATCTCATTGTGGTTTTGATTTGCATTTCTCTGATGACTAGTGATGTTGACCATCTTTTCATATGTCTCTTGGCCATCTGTATGTCCTCCTTGGAGAAATGCCTATTCAGGTCCTCGGCCCATTTTTTAATTGGAGTGTGTGTGTGTGTGTGTGTGTGTGTGTATTGAGTTGTATGAGTTCTCTTCACAACATTTGATGTTCCAAAACCTAGATTCCTTCTAGGCCTTTTGGGGTGAAGCGAGTGGCCACTACTCGCAACTACACACACACACACACACACACACACACACACACACACACACGGGCAGCAGACCTGAGTTCTGCATGCCTGTGGCAACCCACACCTGCCCCACTGGGAAGCCATGTGAGATCAGAGTTAAAATCCCTTCTACCTTGCACTGTAGCCAGGATGGCTTTGGCATCTTTTCTGAGCCTTACAACTTAGACTTTGTAATAATTTCCACAGCAAAGAAATACCCTCGATGTAAACTGTAAGCCTTTTTTTATGTGCCTTTGTAGGTGACAACCTATTAGATTACAATAAAAGCCAGTTTATCAGACTGCACATAAAATATCCCTTGAAAAGGATGCACAGAAAAATGGTGATGGTGATGAATTTGAGAGTAGAATTGTGGGTAATTTAGTTTTTCTTCTTTATTTTGGTATTTCCTAGAAGAATGTTTTGTTTGTATAAGCTTTTTGGTTTAATTATTTAAGAAGAATTGTGGAGCATTCCAGCTCCTTAGCGGGCCAAGGAGGCAATGTTTCAAAGCAGGAAAAGCTCCTGGTACTCAGGGCTTGTATGCTCAGTGCTCCAGCTATGGGGCACTTTGTCCTAGGAGGTGTGATACTACTTAAAGCTCTAACATTACAGCTTGAAATAGCGTGGTCCTCTTGCATTCCATTGTTTAGGGAACTGTGGTCATACAGAAGCCTAGCCGTCTGCCTCCTTGCACTTTTCCATAACAACAGATCCTTGCGGAGACAGTACTTTCATTATGCTTATGGCAATTCCCCATGGGACCCCAAGAAAGAGGACAGTTTAGCCAAAAATGGGTACGACCCTAAGGGCCATGGGTCAATCTAAGCCAGGCACCATCCAGGGGGTACCATGGGAGGAATCATGGAGGTGAAGAACAAGGGCCTGAGATCCCTTGTTTGCAGAGCTAACAGCCTGCGTGGGAGATGAAACCTACACAAGTGATAACATCTGTCCTCCATGCATTCTTGCCTTTAGACGTCATAGTGAGCAGTTTCTGTCTCCCCAGGAGGTACACGTATACAGGGCATGAGACTTTCGGTTAAGGTAGCCTGCGGGCCAAGGGACAATTGGACATGAGCAATGTTCTCTGGAATGATGTATGGGACTTACAGACCGTGGAAAAAACAATGCTACTTCCCTGTATGTAACCTAATGAAAGCTGCAGTCTTACCTGATTTGGGGCTCTTTGTCCTAGAGGCACTGAGTTCCCTGGTTAGCACTGCTTTTGAACTATCCTTTGTCTCTTGCCTATTATTTCTGTTTCTCAGTCTCTGTCGGCCCTCTCCAGGAAGCTAGACCCAGCCGCGCAAGACACAACAGGGAACCTCCTAAAGAAAGTCAGTAGTGTCTTCAAGCCACTCTGTTGTGGCCCTGAACTTGGGCTTGGCCCCGTCTGGAAGTCGCCATCGTCCTGTTGATACAAATTGCAAACCTATGCATGAATGCAAAGTTGAACCTGTATTCCTCACTTTGATAGGTGCTTGCTCCTTTGTACCAATAAAGGAACAAAAAAGAGCCCCATTCTTCCTTTGAGCTTGGGCCTTGGATTTGACTAAGCAGGGAAAAGGTTAGGGTGGTGAGGGTCTGCTCTGGAGAAGGAAGGCCCTTGAGATAGGAGAAGCATGTCATGCAGAGACCTCCATGGTGGGAAAGCAGATGAGGATGGAAGGAATGTGGGTGCTGCTCCTGCCTCGAGCTCCTCCACCCACTTCCTATAGCCCCCAGAGTAGCGGGGAGGAGGCTGTGGGGACAGAAAGAAAGATGCCTTGTGGGTGACCACTTCTGTCCTCCCACACTCTGGAAAGGGATGTAATAGTGGGCAGAGGAAAACATTAGCGAGAATTCTCCAGGGGCCTTTCCCCCTGACCGCCACCATAATGAAACTCAAATACACAGGTCCTGCTTCTTGCTGTACCTTCCCCTCATCTTCCCTCCCAAAAGCTGCCTGCCCCATTGGAAAGGGTGAATAAAGACTTTGTCAAGGAGACAGGTGTGACTTAGGAGGGGTGGGGGTGTAATCTGCCACCACCTGGACCCTGAATGAGTCAGCACCTTCCAGTAAATCTCAATCCCTAGGGCAGACCTGTTCTAAGGAGAGTGTGGTGGACTGTAACCGGTGACAGTTGGGGAAAGGTTGTTTCCCCTACATATAGACCTCTAAGGGGTACCATCTGCCAAGCTCACTGGGCTGAGTCTAGAATCACCCTTAGATATCATGAATTATCATCACACTAATAGTAAGTCTGATGACACAGTTGTGTGTTCTTTGACATGTGTGACCATGATTGCATCTAAGGACTGTCAAGAGTTCTCTGGACAGGTAGCGATGTCTCCTTCATTCCTCAAGCTATGGTGCTCATCACAGCCTCTGCTAGAAAGTCCTCCTTGTCCAAACCCCTTTTCCAGGTGCTGAACACTCCCCACTGTTGTCAGTCAGGGACTCCAGGCCAAGTAGGGTTCAAGCCTTTTTTGTGTGTGCACCAGAATAGGTGCTGCAGATAAATCCCCACATAAAGAAAGACAACAGAAATGAAGGTTGGGGAGGAGAGAGCCAGCACAGGAGAGCAGCTCTCGCCTGCCTTCTGCCAGGCTCCATGCCACCCAGGACACTGTTTATTCCCTCGCCAAGCCTGCTACTAGCAGTGGGCCAGGAAGCTTTGAACTTAACTGATGTACATAAAGCAAGCTGTTCATTTAATCTGCACATTTAATTCAGCCTGCTCTGCGTGCTGCTCCAATCTGGCTTCGTTCCATATAAGGCATTCGTGGTATCTTTCTGCAGCACCCCTGCCTCTGTCTTGAAAAACAGCCAAAGCGGGCATTGTGTGTAATCCACGTGCTGTAGGCTGAAAACCTCAGCGGCACTGCTGTCACCTTGCCCCCACCCTCCTGCTAGGTAAGTCCTGTGAGGTCCACTTGTCTTTCCCCTTCGGATGAGAATGTGCTGAATTCCAGTATTTTGGCCTCTTTGATGTGAAGGAGTGGAAAGAAAATCGGTTTTCATTTTGCTTGTCTAACAGATTATATCAGGGACAAATGCATGCATGTGTGAATAATTTCCTGTTTGTGAAAATCTTGCTGGACTCTGCTTTAGTGCATCTTATTCGGATTTGATGAAAGCTTCAGGCACACTGTCAGTGAAATATACATTCCAAATGCATCAGTAAGGTTCATAGGCATGAATAGTGGGTGGCAGGCAAAGGAGGGACAGTGTCTTATGTATAATGTCCTCTTCTAAATACTGTTGAAATCTGTATATAATTATAGTGTGTTTGTTTGTTTGTTTTTAATGTGCCAAGAGATTAAGTAATGGTTGCATTTTGGTATTATCACAAATAAGAAGTCTCCCATTTTGGATAATAGCATGGAAACGTATCATATTCCCATTTCCCATTTCCCTGACTCCTTTCAATGGTTTAATGCCTGTCGCGATTTTGTGCAATATCTGCAAAGCCAGATGATGCCACCGGTATGAAGGGAAGAATTAGGAGATTAAAAAATAGAGGCTAGCTTTAGGAATCTTTGCTAAGAACATGGGTGCAGGCAGGCATGGTGGGGGTGGGGCAGCGTATGAGAGAGTGCAGCCTGGGGGGGTGAGGGAATAGTAATTAAAAGGCATGAGAAAAGGAAATGCATTATAAATATGAAATTGGAAAGGAGGGAAAATGAGATTTAGATGCTAAACCCCACCTTGGTGGGGGCGGGAAAACTAGGAACCACCGTCTTCTTTGGTTATGCCTGAGCACGGCTGCTCTGCTCCGTGCACCAGCTGCCTCCTTTAGTGTTGTTCTCTTCACAACACTAACCAAGGTGAACATATTACCCAAACCCTGAGAGCAAATGACAGAAGCTGGAGCTGCAGTGTGTACATCTGCTCAGGGGTGGCGGCAGATGTCAACCCAGATGCGCCGAGGACTATTATTTGCAGAATACCAGACGTTTGTTCCTGAGGTCCGTCTATATGTGAACTATGTACCTTTTTTCAGTCGTTATTATCCTCAATGTATCGAACCGCTCTGAAGGAGCTGGCCCTCTGCTTGGGTCTTATTTGAGCTATCTTGTTTATCACCTAGAGTCTTCTGAAAGTTAGCACTATCTCCATTTTTACAAATAAGAAAAAAAAAATTAAGGCTCAAAGCTGTTAAGTGTCTCAGCTGAGATTACCAGGCTAATAAGGGAAGGAGGCAGGATCTGAAATCACAGCTGCTGACCTGGGAAAGCCCATGGTCTTTCCTCTTTTATGCAGCCTCTCAATTGAATTTCCAATTACTATGGAAAGATAGGAGTAAGTGGGAAAAGTGATATATAAATAAAATCATTTTCATAGGAAAATTGGAACCATGCCTTAAGTCAATAATTAACCCTCCAAGTGCTTTGATATGTTGCCTGAAATTTCCAGTAGTTGACATACATTAAAATATTGATCAGGCATATTGGGGCATGGTCTCTCAATGTTGGTCACACAGTGTACCACCCTGGAGAACTTTAAAAATACTGATGCTTGGGTTTCCATTCCTAGAGGCTCTGATTTCATTGGTCATAGATCTAGCATGGATAGCACCCATTTTAAAAGCTTCCAAGTGATTCTAATATCTAGCCACATGGGTATTTCCCCTTAGACTTATCCTGAGGTCTAGACTCATTAATTCAACTGGGAAGGAGGGAAAATGAGCTATTTTGGGTATCTTAAAAATGTATCCTGCTGGCATCTGACTCAACATGTCCAAACAGAACTTTGTTTTTTCACTGAAACCTGACCCTCCTCTTCTGACATGTCTTTTTGTTTGTTTGTTTGTTTTTTGTTTTTTGTTTTTGTTTTTGTTTTTGGTCAAACACTAGTTATGGTTTTGAGGAGAATAGCTTTCTTATTCTGTTACTCATATCTTAGGTAAATTCAATCCTGAGATCAAAATAGGCATGCCCGGGTGACGTTAGCTCAGTTGATTAGAGCGTGGTGCTGATAACACCAAAATTGCTGGTTCGATCCCCGCATGGGCCCCTCACTGTGAGCTGCACCCTCCTTAAAAGAGCCAACTATGCCATTGTAGCATGAAAGCCATGTGTAATTAATGACCATAGCTCTTCCCCAATAAAAAAATTTAAAAAAAAAAGGCATGCCAGACCCACTGGGTGGCTGCTATGTAAGGTCATAGTGACTCCATGGGATTTCAAAAGCCTAGCACATCCAAGACCCCACTAATACTGGAAATGTGACAGCTCCTTTCTGAAAGCCAAAGAACAACGATGCTCAAATTAAATGTTCTATGTCATAACATTAATTGAAATGAACATGCGGATCTTATTGTCCATTAGAAAGTGAGTCACCTGTCAAATTTCAAGTACCTATTTATGGATGGTTTACTTCTCCAAGGCACAATGCTTATGGAGTGTTCACACACACAGGGAATGCCAGGTTCCAAGGAGAAACAAAAACCAATACAGCACACGCTGCTCTCAAGTTCCTAGTCAAATCAAGGAGACTGTATGGTTTCACAGGTAAAAACTATAAATGACAAAGTGGTAGATGAACTAAGAAGAATAAATGAATGGGCCCCGCCCCTGCTCAGTCCTCTCATTCATTCCCAGGCAGGTAATCATCTGCTTAAATCAAAATGTGAAAGTTCCTCAAAGGTTCTATAGGAAAAGAGACTATTTCATTCAGGTACTTGGAAAAATATAGATTTACACCATCAGATCTTATGATGGTTTTTAAAGTGAGAGAACTTCCTAAATGTGAGTTGTTTTTTTTTCTTTTACATGAGGACTGAATCATGAAACTATAAAGAATGAGAACCTAATATAAATAAAGTGTGGAAGCCTAATGTTGTGTGAGCTACTCCTGCCAGACTAAAAATTCCTTCCTCACAGAGACCATCCCTGTCCTGTGAATTCCTTTGCATCTTTCCCCAACTACAAAATCAGAATGAAAATGAAAATTCACTACATTTTCTTAACAGAGAGCCAGACTTATTTTCCTATAATATAATGAAAAGAAGATTTGCAATAATACTTACAAGCAGTTTTGTGTCAGAAGAAATATTTTTTTTCCCTGCCACTGGCCTTCCTTGTAATTTTAGGCAAGCCATTTCAATGGCTTACTCATTTCTCAAATGGAAATAATATTGGCTGGTAATAACAGTGACTGATAATAAGATCGGTGTACATGTCAAATAGAATAATGTAAGTGAAATAGCTTTGTAAATATCAAGTACTAAACAAATAAATGTGAGATGTTGTCCTACAGCTTTTAGAGACCTCCCTTACGTGAGGGAATCATATGGTGGTGGGAATGTCTCTTTTTTATTATAAGCCACCTTCATTTTATGTTCATTAAATCCACCAGCAAAGCTTATTATAATAACAACATTATGACGAAAGTGCTGTTAACTGTTTACTTTGGAAATATATAAGCCTGGTGACTTCTACATCCGGAATAAGGCCAGGAATTAAGGAAAAGACAGGAAGGAGCATCTTCCAAGTAACTGGCAACCACAGCCCTGTAGCTGGGAGGGATCCTCGTGAGAGGTGGGTGCTCTGAGCAGAGGTCAAAGGACCATCTCACAGGCCGGCAGAGGTGTCCCTAACGAGCAACCAGCAAAGATGCCACGTGCACAGAAGAAGCAAGAAAGTATACAAAAGTAAAAGGTCAAATGGGAACAAAAGAGCAGAGAGCAGCACATACAAAGTTGAGGGGCTACAGAACAGGAGAGTGGAGATTAGACCCAGGGGTGAAGCTGTGAACCACAGAACCGCTGGTTTTGGTGACAGGGGAATTGGAGGAAAGCATCAGTGTACCTAGAATGTATGACTCTAGAGCAGACCATTTCCTAACAGCCCTTCCCTCCTATATAGTCATTCATAATGAATAGATATGGAGCCAAAAATAAACACAATTTTCCTCTTGTCAAATTTTGCATATATAATCATGCTAGTACAAGTTAGTCTAATAAATGAAATCTCTTCAACTGAAACAATTTTGGCAACTACTAAATTGTACACTGAAAATAAATAGACATTTTACTTTCTTGATTTAATTTTTTAAATTTTTCAATGAAAAATAAGCTTCAGTTTTAAAAGATGCTTTGCATATTACACAAAACACACATGTAGCTGAGCTCACGTGTGTGGGGGCCAGCTGTATAACTGTTCTATGTAAAACAGAATTGTATTAAAGTACAATGAATAAGAAGATGCTGATCTGAAGCTTATGTGTTTGTGCATGTGTGCACATGTATGACTGCATGTGTGCTTACTAAAGCTCACCAGCAATTGTTTAGGTGTAGATTAGCAAGTTGAGGAGAGGCATATTTTATCATTGACATGGTTTTGTCATGTTTATTGGCACTTGGCAATAATAGAAAATATTTAGACCGTTTTATTATTGTTTCAAAGTTCTCTCCATATAATGCACACTCTTAGTGCTTGCACCGGAGTGAGACCCCTTCCACCATTGTCAAAGAGTCATGGAGCCCAAAGAGAAAAACGTTTGGATCACTCTGCAGAGAGGGACACTCAGCCTCACACCCCTCAGGCGCCCTGAGGGCTTTACTAAACCATCGCGCCTGACAAAAATGAGCATTCACAGTTGATCCCAGGCTCTCATCCCTCAAAGCCCTATACAGAAAACACCAAGAGAGAGATTTCTTTCATAATTCAGTTGTAGGAAAGTTTTGCTTTTCTTGTGTTTCCTACTGTAAGAATTCCCAAGATAAGATTCATGGACTTCATCTGTCATTTATTGCTTGGACAGATTTCAGTATAAATAAGTATATATACCTGCACACATCCCCCACCCCTACACACATACTCATATGCTTCTCTCTCTCTCCCCTTCTCTCTCTCACACAAACACATCCTATCATTCATCCACAAACCCATACATTCAAACCACCCCACCTATACTTCCCTACATATTCCCACCTCCCCACATTCCCCATCTCCCCACATTCCCCATCTCTTTCTCTGACCCCACACCCATCCCCCCTCCATCTGCCCTACCATCATACAACCTGCTCCCACCCCCACACACACATGTGCACATGAGCATGCACAGATAGCACTATGGTAGTATATTAATTCCCAACTTTGGGAACTTTTAGAGGTCCAATTTCTGGGCCTCACCTCTGAGAGGCTAAATCAGTATGTCTGTGATGAGGCCCCCCAAACCTATACATTTTTAAAGCATCCCATGTGTCTCTGATGGTCATTCATGGGGGGAGTCATAAACTGGTGACTGGATTTTTATTTTTTTAAATTCTGTGAGCATATTCAACTTCAATTAAATGAGTATGCCTCTGGTTTTATATTTCTTATTTTGTCATTTTATTGTCTATATTCTTATTTCCTCTTGGAGTTCATCTCAGTGTAGAATCAGAATGTAATTCTTCAAGTGAGGAAAATTGTTTTCCCTCTTTCCCCGAACCGTGACTTCTCACAATTGTGCACGCAGAATGCAGTCACAGGTTTGAAAGGTCATAAATCAGCCGCAAGTTTCCCAGCAGGGTGTATATTAAAATGTATGACCTTCTGTTCTTATAGCAGATCACTAAAGAACTTTCCATGTCATCAAAAGCAGTGACAATCAGTGTGTTTTTTTTTAATACCCTCGTATGTAATACATTACTAGCCTTCCTCAGAGATGTATATAACTGTTTCCGCTACTTAAATAATAACCTTCTTTTTTTGTTGTTGTTCTTCAGACAGAATTCACAATTCCAAAGGAAAGAGAGAAAAATAGGCAAACTACAACAAAACACAGAAGCTTCTTAGAAGCATAATCATTTATTGCTTGGTTTTTCTAGCTGTAAGATTGTATGAAACAGAAAAAAAGTCACATAGTATACTTCTGACGGCTTCTATAGTCCAGATTGTCTAATTGGTTATTCTTTAACAATTTTTCTTTTGTTGTCTGTGTCTTTAGTAAATATCAAATGCCAGTCAGTATGAATATTAACCAATCAATCCAATTTTTTCATCTAAGAATCACTGCTTTTAATTATTTATATAAAAGGACTACTTATTGAGCATTCCAGTATTCCAGACAATGAACCAGATGATGCTTTAATTTTTATAATCCTTATGTGAAAGAGGTAATCTCCCTGGGGGAGGGACGTGAGGCTCAGAGAAGTTTAGTCATTTTCTCAAACTGTTCAGCCAGTAAATTTCAGAGCCGAATGGAAAATCCAGATCTATAGGCTCAAATGCCTCGATCTGCACCCATAACGCTGGTGGTTCTTGTATTTCGATGTCCCTAATCTCCTCTGAGGACCTGTGTGAAATGTTGATTTCTCCCCAGAAATCCCCTTCCATAGGCCTGAGAGAACCCAGGAACCTGCCTTTTTAGCAAGCAAGCAGGTGAGGCTGACCTCACTGAGGAAAGGCTTGCACTGTGGGTGTCCTGCTCTGGAAGGCAGCTCAGCATTGGGACATCAAGAAACCCCAACCCAACCTACCCGCCACAGCTTGCTGGGTAGTTTTGAATAAGAAATTCTCTTGACAATCATGGCTTTAAAAAGGAATACCAGAACATATACTGAACTTCATTTGGGATAAAAGGCATCAAAAGCCTTGTGAAAATTACTGCGAAAACTGGAGTTAAAAGGAGGGAAGATGGGTGCGGCATTTTTCTATCGCTTTGGGCCTCCCAGCCTGCTGGCCTCCCCCACTCCTGGCTAATGGTGTTTGCCATTAAAGAACAGCACACATATGTCTGAGAAAGCATTTGAACTGAAAAGGGTTACAATAATATAATTAAAGAAAACACAAAATTGGGGAATTCACACACTCACCAGGAATGGAGGTGGCTTGAGGGCAAGAAGAAAACCTCTACAGCAGTGGTAGAAAGATAGAAAGTAGGGCAGATGAGTGGGTATAAGATATAGAGAAAGAAAAAAGAGAGGAAAGAGAAAAGAGAAAAAAAAGGGGAGTGGGGGGAAGTTATGGATGGGGGGAACTTAAAACTAGAGCAAACCATGGTGAAGCTTGACAGCCCCTCAGTACAGACTTCCAGATGTTTGACAGCCTCCTCCTTACAATTTCTAAAACAAATGCAAATCACTAACTCCAATACAATGACTCCTTCCAGGTTTGAATCTTTACCAATCAGGTACACTTACGTAATGGGTTTGCCCAGCAGAGGTCTTTCCTGCGAATTTGAGGTAAAATGGTAGGAAATAGAGAAATAAAAGTCTAATAAGGGTCCAGGAATGCCAAAGTCTTCCCTGTGTTTGCTCCAAATGGCATAAATACTGTTAGGCAACTCCTCGCCTATGGAATTAAAACCTTTCTGGACCATCTTTGAAGCAGGTGCTGAGCTGGTTATAGAAACACTGTCTATAGTATTGGAGAAAAGCTAACTCAGGCTTGGCTCCAGTGCCTGGTTATGTATGATGCTTTGTATGTCATACAGTTTCTCTGAGTGTCATTTATCCAGCTAAAATGTGGTGCTTATAATTCTGCACAGGATGGTTGAAAGGAGAAGTGAATAATCGTTCAGTACAGGACCTGGAAGGTAGCAGGGTCCTTCCAGGAAGCAGAATCCAACCAATATGGTTCAAAGAAAAATACTTTTGTAAAGAGATTATTTACAAGGGTGTTGGCAGGGATAAGAGAATGGGATGGTGATGTACCTAGAGACTGTCACTGCAGGAAACATTTCTATCCTTAAAGCTGAAGGCAC
Organism: Aselliscus stoliczkanus; assembly: GCA_033961575.1. Taxonomy (NCBI): domain Eukaryota; kingdom Metazoa; phylum Chordata; class Mammalia; order Chiroptera; family Hipposideridae; genus Aselliscus; species Aselliscus stoliczkanus. The sequence continues at coordinate 76,004,419 of CM066728.1, read as the reverse complement.
AGGAGAGAGTATAGCCATCCCCCTAATTCATGGGCATATGTTCCAAGACCCCCCAGGGGATGCCTGGAACCACAGAGAGTACCAAACATTATGTAAATACACAAAGGGTGCCAAAAAAATGTATATACATTTTAAGAAAGGAAAAAAAAACTATATTAAAATTGTAATACTCAGTGTATATTGATAACAAAAGATGAATAAAAGTCACATTTGACTTCTGCAATTACAAGAGGTGCTCCAAGTGGTTACCATCAGGAATACTTTTAATACAGTTTTTTTTTTCCTTTCTTAAAATGTGTATACATTTTTTTGGCACCCTCTGGATACTGTGTTTTCCCTAGGAATACATACCTATGATAAAGTTTAACTTATAAATTAGGCACAGTAAGGGATTAACAAAAACAATAAAATAGAACAATTATAACAATATACTGTAATAAAAGTTATGTGAATGTGGCCCCTCCCTTCAAAATATCTTATTTCACAGAAGATTCATTCTTACCATAGATCTTAACCTCAGCATACATTTTTTTTTTTATCAAGTAGAAAACTTATCTCTTCATGTGAAGGAGGTACTTTATAACTTCTCTTTGGCATATCCGAATTGCCAGCATCACTACTCTTGTGCTTTGGGACCACTGCTTAGTAAAATAAGAGTGACTTGAATATAAGCACTGCGACACCATGACAGTGGATCTAATAACCGAGAGAGCTACTCAGTGACGTAGGGGCAGGTGGTGTAGACATTGTGGATGTGCTGGACGAAGGGATGATTTACATCCGGGGCAGGATGGCGCGGAAAGGCTGGGGATTTCATCACAGGACTCGTGTGTGCATGTGTGAGTAAGGCTCTGCAATTGAAACCCTACGACTTGTTTATTCCTGGACTTTTAATGGTTTGGGCCATGGTTGACTGTGGATAACTGGAACCACAGAAGGCAAAACTGGATAAGCGGGGACTGCTCTACTAGCTATTCTCCAGTGACAGGATGGGCTATGAAGGAAAAGCCTACAGAAACTGTAATGGGACAAGACCTAGCCACTGCCAGAGAAGTGGGAAAGGACTGGCCTATTTCACCTCCTGCAGTCTGAGCCTCTGCTGGAACCTTCCATTGCTAGACCCAATCAGAAGCCACATGGAAAGGAAGCCCAGGTGATGGAGCAAGGGTCAGCCTTCCTGGACACACGGCAAGGCAGAGACAGGCATACAATGGATGGGGAAGGAGGAGGGGCACAGGAATTTTTCAATAAACTCATTGCTACCTCTCAACCCGAAGCCACAACATACACACAACCTTATATTTTCAAACAAAACTGCATGGATAGGGTTAAGATAAGAAGTTTGTATTTAGCTAATAATCCCATTAATGATTGTTTGCCATTCCCAGCAATGAATTCAAGCTAAGCATTGTTCTTCCTTCTCTCAAACCTCAGAATCACAAGTGGTTATATACTTGGAAAGTCATATGAACTCTGACACAAATCCTGTCTCTAAGTTATATAAACATCCTTTAACCCCATGAGTGCGTTACTGTGCTCCCCTGAAGACCTTATTAACTTACTGCCAATGCCTCAGTTTGACACCAAGGATACCAGGCTCCCTAGAAGAGCACGAAGGGCTAGCAACTCGCCGTGGACTGCTGAGGCCTTCTTCTGCTTTCCGACTCTCATTTCTTTCCCAAGTCATCTTCTTTAGGAAGTAGCTTCTTAGCAAATGGGAGCTGTCTCCCACTGGAAAGGATGAAGAGAGGTAGAGAGGAGTCAGGTGGTGGAGACTGCTGGCCCTGTGGGCCCATAGCAGGGACCAGAGAAGTGGGTACCCATGCGATGGGCCTCAACATGGAAGCAGAGGTGAGACTGGAACATGAGCATCTGTGAACGGTTTGGTCAGTCTCTAGGTTCCACTCAGCTCTACAAGAAAGAGGGCAGCCTTTTAACCCCAGGACTAGACGACTTCCGACGTTCTTTGGTCAGGTAGCCCCATCATTATTTCTCCATGGACAAGATAAGATTTGGTGACTGGTTTATATACCACTATGATGTTAAGTTGATATGTTAGCTTCTGCACATAGAATAAAAGAACAATTACCATCATAAATGATAGCTACCACTTGTCAAATGTCCACTATGGTGCAAGCATGTGCTGAGACTCTTAGATACCTTTGGGGTTTTTTTTGTTTTTTGTTTTTTTTTTTTGAGGGCAGTGTCACTGGCCCACATATGTGGGACCCAAACCGGGGCCGCTGGCTTCCCAAGCCAGCGCTTAACCACTGCGCCACTTGGCCGGCCGTAGATACCTTTGTTTTAATCCTCAAAAAAACTAAAGTATTCTTAGATAATAACATGTTAAATTTAAAAAGGAGTAATTTATGGGCCGGCCGAATGGCACAGTGGTTAAGCGCTGGTCTTGGGAAGCCAGCGGCCCCGGTTTGGGTCCCACATATGAGGGCCAGTGACACTGCCCTCAAAAAAAAACAAAAACAAAAAACAAAGAAGGAGTAAAGATACTCAAAAAGAGGGGGCTCTTCTTTATGGATGAATATCAGCTAAGACAGAGAAAAGGAAAAATAAAATTGAAAAAAAATCACAATTTTTTAACCACAATTATATTTGTCATCAATGGTTGCTAAAACATATTGGGTAAAAGGTTATTAAGAAGATAGAATATCCACACAGTTTCAAAGCATTGTGATACAGCTTAGTAATTAATTACAAAGGGAAGAAATATATCTTTACAATAGCAAAATCTGGCTGAAAATACATTCACCAAGTGAGCAAAGTTAGCATCACCAGTAATGGGACAAACTATTATGTGTGTGTGGTGGTACATTATGGGGGGTATTCAACATCATATACATAGTATGCTTATCAAAATGTTTGATCTGAATCTAGTTGTGAGGGAACAGGCAAATTCATACTTGGGGACATTTTACAACTGGCCACAAATGGCCTGGACTTTTCAAAAATACCAATGTCATGGAAAAAATTTAGGGAGGGTGACCTAAAGTAAAATAGACTACAGAAATGACAGCTAAATGTAATATGTGATCATTTTGGACCCTGGATGGGGAAAAAAAAAAGAAATCAGCTACAAAGACATTTCTAGGGCAGTTGGGGAAATTTGAAAACGGGTTCCTTTTTAGATAGTAGGATAGGGTCAGGTCAGTTTTCTTGGTTCTTTTGATGAAACTGTGGCCATGAAGAAGACTGTCTTCTACTCTTAGGAGATAAAGGTGAAGTATTTAAGTGTCACCATTATGCAACTTACTTTCAAATAGTTCAGCAACCACAACAATGTGTTATATTACGAGAAATAAAGCAAATGTGACAAAATGTCAATAATTGATGGATTTAGGTGAAAACTAGATGTATGGCTTCTACTTGTCTTTAGGCTTGAAATTTTTTTATTATTGATTCTACTTTTTCAAAAATGGAACCTGAGGTGAGATCAGCCAGCTAGTAAATGCTAGAAATAATATCCAAACCTGGGTCTTTCTGACTCTACGAACCCTTTTTATCAGATTTGTGAACAGTCAATGCGAAATGGTCTTTAAGAAGAATGTCATTTATTTCCCCAAGTTTCTCGTGACCAGAACAGATAAAGGTTTCTCCCTGAGAGATGAGGTCTTGGGTTTGGTGTGCAAGTATGCTGCCCTACCCCCCAGTCCTCTGTTAAGCCGCGTCCTTCTCCTGTGAATGACAGAAAATGAATTTATTCAGCATCAGTTATTAAGGCCCCGTGCAAACTCTTGTGGAATGCTGGAATCTAAATTAATCCTGACTTTTCATCAGCTCAGGACATACAACCTAGCAGACAATAGAAAACAACTTTGAAGAGAACTCTAATAGATGTCAACATAATGCGCAGTCATTGTGGGCTCAGTTTATACTGATATTACCTGAACAAAGCAAGGGCACAGGGAAGGTCATTTCTTCAAACATTGGCCCCCTTCCCTCAAAAAGTTCATTAACTACTTATGACAACAATGAACTCTTACATCTGGTGTATATGAGGTGATTAATCATATAACATGTTCAATCGAATTTGAGAGTGTCCGTCTCATGCAAAGCCTGCTCCATGCCCATGCATTTCGATAAATCCGCTAATGCTCCTCAGTGAATGACGTTTGGAAGTTTAAATTTTCTTCTAACATCTTATGTTGCTACATAATAACATGTATGTATGGCACGTGAGTAAATCCTCCTTAAATATCTTAAGTCAATATAGCTAGACACAAAGGAAACTCATTCTTTGGTGGGGGTGGGCAGCAGCCCTGCTGCTCCCTTTTGTTAGTCCCCTGTTTTTACCCTGCATTAATTTTTGGATTATTTTGTGAATTGCTGACAGGAGCCAGATCTTTTTTTGGAAAGTGTTTTGTGCAGACAGCGGGGAAAGGCTCACAGTTGGTTAGTGATGTCATTAGCAATTCTGTTCTTTATAGAGAAGGAAAATATAATCAGGGGTTTTAAGTACTTTCCTCCCACTAGGAAATGCTTATTTTCTGTACCCTTGAATGTGATGTGATGTGTGTGTGTGTGTGTGTGTGTGTGTGTGTGTGTGTGTGTTTAAGCAAATCCCTGCCTTGTCTTTGTCCCTGTAAATATAACGAACGTGCTGCACTTCAGTGCTGCCTGTGGAGAATACGGCAGGGTACAGCCTTGTTCTGTGTCTTAGCTGCCACATAGGGAGGGTTAAGGGCAGGGAAAATTGCATTTTGTGGGGGACTGTCTGCATTTTTTTTTTCTGAATGGAATTCTTTAGCAAGTTTGAGGAAAAGGAAAAATAGAATATAGGAGACTGGACAGAGTCCAGGTCCCCAGGTACTAAGCTTAGCTCTCAGTGACCTTTGATAATTCTCTTCCTTCCCTTGTGGAACTAAATGCAACTGATTTTTCAGGCCCTTTCCACTCATTCTGTCTGAAAATATGGATTTACCACAAGAATTCAGTCACTTCCTTCCCCCTTGAAATGATTGCCATTTTTCTCACAGTCAGGGTATTTAGCAGCATGAATACATTTGCCTGGATACATTTTTGAGGGTCCAGATAGATAAGGGAATATCAACAGGGCTGCAGAAGCCCCCTGCAGGGGCTTGGGACTATGGCGCCCCCAATAAGCAGTTTGGCTGTGTGTCTCTCTTCTTCCTGGAGCTCTCACTAGTTTCATGCTGGGGTGATTCCCCTCTCGCTCTTGGACTCTAGGAAGCTTCTAGCAGAAAAAGATAGCACATGCTTGAAATAAGAAGCAGCAAGTCTAGGACAAGAAACCTCAACGAGGGTTGCAAAGACTAGCTCTACAGATTGGGGCAGGGCTAAGAATGCATGAAATGGTAAACAATGAGATAAAGAAGGAGAGCAACAACCAAAAACTGCAGTACACAGCACATACAATCTATGAACTGGTGACATGTGGCAGGTTAGCAGTGCATGAGACAGTAGGCTATATGGTGCTCATCCGACATGAGAACCCATGAGAACCAGAAGCATGGGAGGATCTGGGGGACCTCAGAGGCCAGGGTCAAATTCAAATCCAACCAACCCATAAAGACTGGGTTGCTGTGAGGATTTTGAAATTCTAAAATGCCCTGTTGTTCTTTCTCATTGGGCTCCATCATGGCATCATCTTATACTCATAATATGGACAATTATGAAAATTATGAAATTTGAAATTAATATCTCAACCACAAAAAGAGTATCTTCTATTTGTCTGGCCAGAGGCCAACCCTCTGGAGATGTAACACACCAGCAGATCATGAGACCTCCATTGCTTTGCCCAAATCTGACTCTTTACAGCTTGTGGTAACACCAGGATCAGCCTGTTGGAAGTCAGCAAAGACTGGCTGGGGATGTAGACAGTTTTCACTCAAGTAAATCCTGAAACGTTTAATGGCCTCCAAGCTTTCAGCTCTCTAGCTATCACTCCCTTAGCAACTGTTACTGATATCATGCTGTAACAAAGAAAATAATGAAGCTGTGTTCCTGTTGTTCCTCCATAAAACCAGCATTCAAGTTGCATTAATATGGAGCATGTAAAAGTTTACCTTTGAGGGAAGCGTTGCACTTTTTTTTTTCCTCTATGAATCATTAGCATTATGTAACTAAGAAAAATAATATAAATTTGAAAGATTTTTTTTAAAAATTTCAGTATGAAAACTGTATTTGACAGTAAAAATATACATTTAGTTATAATAAAGCATCTGACTTTTATTCATACTTTCAAACCACTTTTACCCTAAATATAACCCAATTAAAAAATGGGTAAAGGACATAAACAGATATTTTTTCAAAAAAAGACATACAAATGGACAATAGGTATATGAAATGGTACTCAACTTCACTAATCATAGGGGAACTGCAAATCAAAACCACAATGAGATATCATCTCATACCTGTTAGAACATCAATTGTCAGAAAGATGAAACATTAGTATTGGAGAGGATATGAAGAAGAAAGAAAAAAAAAAGCCAAAACAAAAAACCTGTATACTGTGGGTGGGGATGTAAATTGGTATAACCATTATGGAAAACAATATGGAGTTTTCTTTAAAATTTTCATATAGGACTACATTATGATCCAGCAATCTAGTCTCTGGGCATTTATCTGGGAAAAAAAAAAAAAAGGAAATCAGTATTTCAAAGAGATAGTTGCACCCCCACATTCATTTCAGCATTATTCACAGTAGCCAAGACATTGAAACAACGTATGTGTCTATCAATGGATGGATAGATAAATAAAAATGGGAATATATTTTCAGTTATGCAAGATGAATAAATTCCATAGTTAAACTATTGTATGCTTGCAGAGAGGACAGATCTTAACTGTTGTCACCACAAAAAAAGGAAAGAAAGAAAAGTAACTGGGTAAGGATGGATATGTTAATTAGCTTGATTGCGGTGAATATTTCACAATGTCTATATATATCAAATCATCAAGTTGTACCTTAAATATTGGGTTGTTGGAAAAGTCATACGTATTTTTTCTGTTTTTCGTTGCAAAAATGAGTCATGACTATTCTGACAACCCAATGTATACAATTTTTCATTGTCAGTTTTACCTCAGTAAAGCTGGAAAAATATTCAGAATTAAAGAGTTTCATTTTTGTTTGTAATGGAACCTGTATTTCTTTTTAATGGAACAGCACACATTAGTGCCAGGTTCAAAGGAATAACAAGTAGGCACTCTGCCAGATTTCTTTAGTGTTTATACTTATAAGGAAATGCATTTAGAGCAATGGCTGTGTGTGCACATTCCCAAGGTACAGAGAAATCATGCTGAAACCTCACATGCAGAGTTTGTGAGAAGAAATGTGCACTCATACCTAATAGCCATGGCTGCTGATATAGGAAAGATTATAACTAGATTGGTACATTTTAGAAATTGCAACTTTTCTTAGAACCTAGCAATTATTTAATGACTTGATTTCATCCGCTGCTGAGATAATCCCTGAAAAGCATTTCGCAGCTTCCTGTGATGGGCTAAGTACCTACACAAAGAGATTGCCCTAGGAGAGAGATATAGCAGTAGGTGGATGCACAAGAGGGTATCTACTAAATTTACACAAATTTAGACAAAGAATTTGGTTTTGGGTAATATAAAGGCTAAACTACTGTAATAAAAAGCCCGTAAAATACAAGGCTAAATGACATGAAACACTGCTTTGTGTGTCATTTATTAGCACAATAGGATTAAGCTGGAAGAACAGTCATGTTCCACAAGGTGATTCAGGGACACAAGGTTCTTTGAACTTGGCTGCCACAGTCTTCACTAGGGCATTAAACTCATTTGCATGGTAGTAGCTGGGTCATATCCTTAGCCACATTACTACAAAATGGGGCATCTGAAGTGGTCCAGAGGAAGCACTTGTGTTTTAAGTTAGCAAGGCAAAAGTTGTACCCATCTCATTGGTTCTCCAGAGAAACAGAGCCAGTGGGAGGGAGGAAGGGAGGGAGATAGATGATAGATAGAGAGATGATAGATAGATAGATAGATAGATAGATAGATAGATAGATAGATAGATAGATAGATAGATATTGGGTTGTTGGAAAAGTCATGACGTATTTATTTCTATGGTTTTTGTCGCAAAAATGCATCATGACTTTTCTGACAACCCAATAGATAAAAAAGAATTGGCTCACACAATCATGTAATTATAGAAACTGAGAAAATCCAGTAAATGCCATCTACAAGCTGGAGACTCAGGAATGCCAATGGTAGAATTCAAAAGCCTTATGGTCATTGACCTGATGATATAGAGTCCAGCTGGGTCTGAAGGCCTGAAACCCAGAAAGGCTGAAGGCAGGAGAATATGGGTGTCACAGCACAACAGTCAGACACACAAATTCAACCTTCCTCGGCACTTTTGTTCCATGTAGGCCTTCAGTGTATTGGACGATGCCCACCCACCCACACTGGAGAGAGCCATGTGCCTTACTCAGTCCACCAATTCAAATGCGAATCTCTTCTGGAAACTCCCAGAAGTAATGTTTCACCTGCTATTTGGGCATCCTTTGGACCAGTTGAGTCGCCATATAAAATTAACCAGCACAGCTGTAGAGCCATATCCAGCTGTGAGGAGGCCGGAAAATGGTGTCTCTAGTTGGTGGCCCTGTTCCAGGAGAAGAAGAAGAAGAAGGAAAACTGATTTGGAAGTGACAAATATCAGTTTCCTTTCTGACTTGTAGTTCTTACTATTAAGAATCTTATTCTCCATAACCAAGACGTTTTTCTAAGAGGCTCATGATAATGCATAATTGAGCTCTCAGAAAAACTCATATACTTTTCTGTCAGTTTACTGAAGTGCTGTGACAGTAACATGTCATTACCATGTTGAAGTGCTAACTCTTTTATATACAGTTTTGTAGTACTAACTGTCCGCACACGGTACGCCTGTTCCTGGATGGTGCCTTTGTCCTCTTTCACCTCAGTACAATTTTCAACTGGGCTTCTGATGCCAGAAGCGTTAGGCAGGCAAGCTCTGTTTCTGTGAAAAGTTATTAATGAAGTAAAACCAGTTCACTGCATTAGGCTAAGGGTTTAGATTTTGCGTTATCTTCAATGAGATCATAAATGCCTTTTTATTTCATAGAATGTCGAAAGCAAAGGTTTTTTTGTTTGTTTTTGTTTTGTATCCTAGAGTCAGTTTACTGCCACTGCATGTGTAAGACTTGTCAGATAAAAACCTATGCTGATCACTATCAGAAGGAAATTATTTTTTTATAAAAGCAGCTCCATATCTGTAAAAAAAAAAAAAAAAAAAGATTTTGATCGTCTGTGTCAGTAGTTCATTTTTCTCATGACCAGCTTGCCTTCCGCAAATGATCCAGAGCCTTGTTACTGTCATATCTGCCGCATACTCTCAGGTGGGGCTATTTGTTGTGCAGTCAGGTTGAAAAGCATAAATCCTCAATGGAAGATAGCTAGCTATGGGACCAGGAAGAGAAAGGCATCCAGAAAAATTAGTTTTAAAGAAATTCAGCCTGAAAAAAAATAAAATAATGATTAATTTAAAAAAAAGAAAAGAAAGGGCCGGCCGAGTGGCGCAGTGGTTAAGCGCTGGCTTGGGACGCCAGTGGCTCTGGTTCGGATCCCACACTTGAGGGCCAGTGACACTGCCCCCTTAAAAAAAAAAAAAAAAAGGAAAAGAAAAACAGAAAAGAAAGAAATTCAGCCTGTTCTCTGGGTTTCATAAAAATGTGAAATTCTTATAAACAGCCAGGATCTTTAGCTAATTATTGTCTACATCTGCTTATCTGACAGTATCTATCTTCAATAAAATTCGTTGGTGATAGGGCTTAACACAACCAACATCTTCCCCTTCCTTTCTAGGATTGCTGGCGAAAAGCAACTGACCAGCCATTTTTCTTGTCTTTCTCCACATTCCAGTGCCAGAAGCCCCCTGGAATTTAATCAAAGCTTTCAATCAGAAGTTTTTCTTTCTCTCGTGTGCTTTACATCCCTCTCGCCTCTCCCAAGCCTCTGTTCTTGCAGAGCCCTCAGGGATTGCTCCTGTTTTTCCTTCCCAGGCAAATTCCCAACCAGAGAAGCATATGAGCAAGGTATTCAGCACTACGCATGAAACCACATGGCTTCACAGTTGCTTTCTTACACCCATAGAGGTTTTTGTCTTATTTAGCACCATTGCTTGCACATCTTTAGCACTTTATTTGTAATAAAGGCAAATTTAGGAAAAAACGTTAATCTAAAGCTGGCTTGGCCTGAATTCCAGAGAAGAAGAAAAAAATCACTGTACACTGGTGTGTGTGTGTGTGTGTGTGTATGTGTGTTTGCTGTATTCACCAATAAAGTGCCAGCACCGTTTCTTCAGATCAGTTTTCATACACAAGTGCTCAATTAAACTAATGTCGGTAGGAAAAAAAAAGTCCTATTCTTATAGGATCCTCTGGCTGGTTTAAGAATTAAATTAACATGAGACAGGTTAACAGGAAAAAATGAAGTTTAATTTTGTATGGAGAGGCCTCATAGATATGGAACTTAAAGAAATGACCAAAGCAGGGAGCTTTTATACTTGTTAGACAAAGAAGTAATAAATTTATAACAACCCAACAAGACAAAGAAACTTGGGCTTGGGTACCAATTAGTGAAGAAACTAAGCAGAGTTTGTTTACTCAGCTTTCTCAGCCCTGAGTTTCCTATCTCTGGTGACAAGCACCTGTCTGTTCCTCCTGGTGCCCCGAGGGTACCTTTTACATGGGAGATTTATTTCCTGCTTACAGAAAGACCAGAGGATCAGAGCTCCTTCTTTCTCTGGCTGTTTCTCAAGTACTTTTACTGCAAAATAATCAAAATGCCAAAGTGGCATACTATGGGGTAGCAAATTTTGCTTCTCTTCATTAACATCCCCTTTTTGTCATATCTTATGGCAACATATAAAATATGACTTCTCTACAAAGAAATTAGTTAATATAGATTTTTATCATGTTTCAGTGATAATAAAGGCCTAATGTTTTTGTTTGGTCATTTTCCTATTTTTCATCACAACATCTATTGACCTACACTGGTGGTTCCATGTTATATGGATATACCAGAAATTGTAATAGTAACAAAATTAGTCAGACTTAAGGAAGGATTCAGGCAAGGATAAAGGCATTTTTTTAATTCATCTAGGTTTTGATTTATCCAGATATCTAGATTGAGTTTCAGAACTCGAATGGTTCACTTTCACCAAACAGCACTCATATTTTTAGACACTTATAAAATAATTTACTAAATACTTATCAGGCATTATAAGATACTTTGGAAAATACAAAGAAGTCTAAGATACTCTCTCTGTTTTCAAGAATCCAACTCTATAACTTGGGTTAAAAAAAAAAAAAATATATATATATATATATATATATATATATATGATATTTTTATAGCAATACAAAATAATACTGTATAGAATTAAGAGCCAAATAAGCAGTACAGAAAGCAAATATAAAAACCAAGAGAACAGGAAATAATCACTTGAGGAAAGAAAGTGCAACCTGACTGGGATTTGAAAGATGGACAGACTTTGACTATGCACACAGGAAAGAGGCAGTATTTCCGGCAGAGAACAGAACGATGTGCCCCTTGTTTGAGGAAGTGTGCATCGCTTTGAGAGCAGAGGAGCCCAAAATATTACTAGAAAAGTAATGTGAGTGCTCAGCCTAGGTAGGCAAAGGTGAGGATGGCAAATGTGGAGCCTCCTGAGGGCAATCTGGACCTTCCTGGAGAGCTCACAGCTGCAAACTGACATCATTCTCAAATTTCAAATTCAGTTTGGACAAATAAGAATTTGGGGAGGTTCTTATAGTGTCTGGAATTCTCATTATTGTGTATCCCTACCTATCACTAACTTTGAGAAATGCTAAGATTCAAGGGTCATATATTTCTAATTTTTAAATTTGTGTTTCTACTTCATTTCTTTCCCCTGAGGAAAAGCTTTCAAAAACTAGAAACTTATTATTATTGTTTTTTTAATCAAAGGTCTGCCTCCAAGGAGCCTTCAGTAATATTCTGAAGTCAAAAGTAGCTTTTCCAGGGACAGCTATAGTTCTCAAGGGATGCCCTTCTATTCTTATAAGAGAAGTAACAATTTCTGGTTAAAATAAAATATTGCAAATTCAAAAGAAGTTGTTCTATGCCACAGAATTTAATGTTGCCTTCCACTGATATGCATTGCTCCTGCTATATTGAGATTAACATTCCTTGGGTACTTCCATTTTGTTGGCTTTTTCCTTTACTACTTTTTATGTTAGAGAAGCAAGTAATGTTATCTTTTTAAATTAAAGCAACTGTGTACAGGGTGAGAAAAGTCATGGCCACCAAATATGATACATGGAATCAGAGATGGAATTGCAGCTGTTTGCTCTGCAAATAGAATTTTTATGAACCTGATTGCTGAAATACTATGTCCAGACAGCAAGAGTTATGTTACTCAGAGAAACTTTAGCACTCTCTGTGGTTATGGCTAGACCTGTTTGTTTGCTGTTATCTATCTATCTATCTATCTATCTATCTATCTATCTATATATATATATTCCACTGAATATATATATATATATATATATATATATATATATATATATACTGAGTTATTTTTGCAAATCTGCTGCAGACAGAGTGAGTTTTCAATTTTCTAAATTTACCCTCCTAATCTGAAGCCAAAAATGTATTCCCTCCAATTGAAGAAGACTTTCATACTAACTCAAAGAGATTATAATTGATTGGTATGATGGAGGTAGGTTAAATTTGATCAGGATGGCTAAAGTGACTGGCTGGCTGGTCATTTTATGTATTTTTTTTTCAAATTGAAAAAAAATTTAATTACAGTTGACATACAATATTATATTAGTTTCAGGTGTACAATAGAGTGGTTTACATAACTTATGAAGTGATCACCCCAGTAAGTCTAGAACCCATCTGGCACTGTACATGATTATTACAATATTATTAACTGTATTCCCTATGCTTTACTTTACATCCCCAGTACTGTTTTTATAACTGCCAATTTGTACTTCTTAATCCCTTCACCTTTTTTGACCCACCTCTCTAACCCCCCTCCCATCTGGCAACCATCAATTTGTTCTCTGTATCTATGAGTTTGTTTCTGCTTTGTTTGTTTATTTAATTTTTTAGACTACATGTATAATTAAATCATATGGAATTTGTCTTTCTCTGACTTATTATATCTAGTACAATATCTTCAAGGTCCATCCATGGCAAGGTTGCATTCTTTATTATTGCTGAGCAATATTCCATTGTATGTATATAACATATCATCTTTATCCAGTCCATCTGCTGATGGACACTTAGATGGCTTCCAGGTCTTGGCTATTGTAAATAATGCTGCAGTGAACTCAGGGGTGCATGTGTCTTTTAGAATTAGTGTTTTACATTGCTTCAGATAATTTCCCAGAAGTGGAATTATTGGGTCACATGGCAATTCTATTTTTAATTTTTGAGGAACCTCCATACTGTTTTCCATAGTGGCTGTACCAATTTACAGTCTCACCAACAGTGCATGCAGATTCTCTTTTCTTCACATTTTTGCCAATACATGCTGTTTGTTAATTGATTGATAGACCTATTTTTAAATATCATAATAATCCAAATAAAAAACATACCATAGTGAACAAATAGGCTATCTACCACATAGCAGAACATAAATTCAGTGAACAAAAAGCTTTGAAAATTTGGTAGGCTTACGTCTGAATTTACAGACTAAATATGAGTAGCATCCTTTCAAGACAGTTTTGTTATTAATCACATTGTAATTACTTACATTACTATTCAAAGAAATTAGAAATGAAAAGAATGTTTGGATCTCTTCACTTAGCTACCGATCAGCATAAGATTGGCTTTATGGGTTTACTTACAAGGTAACCTAAAATAATGAGAGAAAGTGGGAAGACTACTTCAGTAATCTCATTGAAAATGTTAGTTTTATTTCCTGAGACAAAGATCCAATTTTCTCGTCTCTAATTTTATCTTTGAGCTCTTGGTGTTCTCCTTTGGAGGCAGGCAAGAATGCTTATTCTTTCTGCATCTGTGGTCTGTGCACTGGGTTGTCACATCCTCAAGAAATGCTGTATCAGATTTTGTCATTTTACAATTCATTTGTTTTGCCGGAAGCCAGCTAAAGTTGTATCAAACAGCTTGGTAAACACTAGGATTTGAGAATGTTGACTAAATTGCTTTTGCTTAACATAGCCTGTATTTTTCTACATTTACTATTATTTATTTCTCCTTATAGATACTTTTATTTTTCTCTTCTTTTTTCATTTATTCTATTGGTTAGTGCCCACTGCATAGTAACTTAGTACTTAGCCTTCGGTGTCCCCCCAGCCGACAACATGCATCCATTTAGCTAAATGTTATCTTTCTGGAGTTGATAAATTACCATGGGAGAACCTCTAGTTACATTATATTTTCCGTTTTTCCATTACAACTTGCTTGTGGCAGATGAAACCTCCACAATAGCTGGAGAAATAAAGCAGCCTAGACCTTTGAGCTACCCCACAGTATCCTGTGTTGTTTCCTGAATGACAAACTGTTTAAATGTTAACCGACTTACTATGTCAGTGAGTATCCAGCCCAGAATACAGACCCTGGCCAGGTCGTTTGGTAGAGAGAATCAAATCGCAGGGAACTGAGGGCAGTGGAACAATCCAGAAATTATCAGCTGCTCGGATTTGAGGTGGTGTCCCCAGAGCCCATGAGCTGGGGCAGCCACCTACCAAGAATTGAAACAATAGAGCTGCTACGCCTTTGAGAGAAGCCAATGCTGACAGCAGAGGAGGGGGAGAAGCACTGAGCTTCTGCCCTCCTGCCTCTCCAGTCCCCTGAGTGTGCCTCCTGTTGGAAACCAGCAGGCTAGGGAGCCTGTAAAACACAGAATGCAAGGGTCAGCCTCCTGCCATACAGAGCACAGCTCAGGAAGGGTGAGAAATATATGGGAGAACAAATAGGCAACTGACTGATGGATCTAGAAAGTACTGGTCAAAAAACAGAAGTGCTTTGATTGGGACAAAAGTCCTCTTTTTGAGGGTGTGTGTGTGTGTGTGTGTGTGTGTTTCTTAGTTAACTAGCCATTTGTTTTAATTTGAGATGTAATTATCTTAAAAAGCATAGTGATATTGTGCGATTTCTTCTAAAGCAGGGATAGAAGGACAGATGTGTACTTCAAGAATGCATGTTAATAATGCCCATGAGATGCATCTTCTTTTTTTTCTTTTTTTTTTTTAGAGGGCAGTGTCACTGGCCTTTATATGTGGGATCCGAACCGGGGCCGCTGGTTTTTTTTTTTTGAGGGCAGTGTCACTGGCCCTCATATGTGGGACCCAAACCAGGGCCTCTGGCTTCCCAAGCCAGCGCTTAACCACCGCACCACTTGGCCGGCCTGAGATGCATCTTCTTTTAGTTGGTTTGTTGCTCTTACACATCAATTTTAGCTTGTTCTCCTCACTTGTTTGAGTGGTAGACTTCTAGAATTTGCCCCAACCAAAATGGTGCCACTATGGCCTGGTGTGTCCCCAAGGAATGTGGTGTGAACATAGATCATTCTGATCACATAGAGGCACGACGAGACCAGGACTAAATCTAAGAGTGAACTGAGCATGGGTTCGATGAACCCCTTCTCCACCGCATGCCAATGTGTATCAACAAAAGTGCTGTGGTTCACATGCAAAGCCTACAGCTGGACCCTTATTCATGTGTTGTTTGGCATGACGGCGTCTAAATGGCTGAATAGCAATTACTGTCTGCAACCAGGGCAAATGGCAGCTGTGGAGCTTGGCTTTTTCATATTTTCATGGTTTCCTAAGGCCAAACTTGTCTCCAATGAAAAAGTCTCTTTGCTCTGGTTCATTTGAAAAATGCTGTCATTTTAAAGGTGTGTTTGTTTGTGTGTAAGAGAGAGAGAGAGAGAGAGAGGATTCTACAGTGATTTTTTTTATGATAAACGATAGAATAATCCTTCAAAACATTGAATGGAAAGAATTAAAAAGGCAAATACGGTGTTGAAAGAGAGCAGACAGTTCCTGACTCTTCCAGACCTGTTTTGCCAGAACTATGGACTAGGGAAAGGAAAACAGCAAGTAAGCCCCCAACTTGGCCCTAAGGAAAAGCTTTCTTTGCCTCTCTGCTTATCACTTTCTTTCCTCCTCACTGGCCTTCCTTCTCCCCAGGAAACAAAGCTATCTGGGATGGCCCATTCCCCACTACCCTCATCGTTTCTTTCACCATAGAAGAGGGCAGTCTGAGCTAAACTCACAACAGTGAATGAAGCACAGATGGCAAGCCCAGGCACATCCCCAGACCACCCTCTCCATACTGCCTCACATCCCCCCTACCATTGCCAGCCATGCGTTAGATCCTCAGCTCCCTCAGAAAGCCTTCCCCAGCTCTTCCACCCAGAGACCCCAAACTGATGCTAGCACCCATGACCCTCTGCTTTTCTCTGAAATTAGATTAAATCTTAGACTTGTGAATACATAAAGACCCACAATCTCTCTTACTAAGGCTCGACATGCTGGCTCCCATCCTGACCTGCCACACTCCCTGTACTTTACAGAAGTTCAGCCTCTGATCCTCATCCCTTCCCCAACCTCATCCTCCATGTTGCTGGGACAGTCACCACAAACTTCCAGCTGGAAGGGCCCCCACTGACCCACTCATTTTATCATCAACTTTTCCAACCAGAGTTTTTCTCTCTAGTGACTGTAGCAGCCTGAAGACAGGGGCCAAACTCTACTTCTTTCCCGCATGGCAGTGCTGCTCAAAATATGGTCAGAAAACCAGCAGCAGCAGGATCCCCTGGGCTCTTGTTAGAAATGCAGATGCTCAGGCCCCACATCAGACCTCCTAAATCAGAGTATCTGGCAGAAGAACGCAGGAATTTGTTTTAGCAAACCCTCCATGTCATTCTGATGCCTGCTAAAGTTTGAACAGCAGCATCCTGAGGTGTAGACACCAGGGTGCCTACTCAGTAGTTGTTTAATACACATCTGCTGATCTGAATATATTTGTAACTAACAATGTGGGGCCGGACTGCTTCTCCCTGAGTGCAGAGACCCTAGCTTTCTTCCCTACTGCTGTGTCCCCAGCTCCTCACAGAATGCCTGACAATGCATTTGTTAGCTTGAAATAGACTCGGATAGTATTTTATTTTGATTTTTCTCCCCCTTTAACGCTTTCTAATTCAATGTTACAAAACAGCCAAGAAAATCACAGTGAGGATGTTTAGAGAATGATTGAGTTAATACATCAATGCCAAGCGAATAATTGATAGTATAATATCAATTTGCCAGTAATAATAATACCTCCTATGCACATAATACTCTGTGAGTTTCAAAACCCTTTCATGGACATTTTCTCATTAACCCACATGAAAAGCTGGTGGAAATATGGATAGACTTTCCTCTCCCCTTTTAAAGAAGAAGAAGCAGAGATTCAGGAAATCTGAGAAAATAGCTCTGATTCCATAAAATACATTAAAAAACTAGAACCCAAGACTTTGAGTGCCTGTTCCAGGGGAAAAGTTGGCCTTCCAAATGAATTATATAGGAGCTGAGTGCCTCTGGCCACTTACCCTCAATAAGTCTCCATTTTAGTTTCTTCATCTGGAGAAGCGGGAAAGAATAGTACCTCCCTTACAGTGCTGTAGAAATTAAATGAGATCGTAGTAAATGTAAAGCACTTAACACATTGCATGGCACAACTAAGGATTTTATAAATGAAGCTAATGTTTTATTATTTTAGTTTTATGTTTACATATATGTATTATTATTATATGTATTTTTATTATACCACCCTCACTCCCACCAGAATAACCAGTACTGCATATGTGGGTTAGCAAGGACCAGGATATTCTCTATCTCAGAGGGTGTTCCTTGCTAACTTTAGGGGACATTTAAGGCATTCAGTCTCTCATGACTGGCAGTGTTTCTCCCTGCTGCCCTCCCATGTGTCTCTACTTGCGCTGATTCCTGTGGTTATTACACCTAATAGCCCATTGGGAAGGTTGGGTATCTGGTTATTTCCCTTCCTCAAGTTCAGGTTGCCTAGCCATTCCAAACACTGGCCTTCCTTCCATCACTTGTTCACTTAAGTTGTTATGATTCATTTCTTTTTAAAATAAGGTATAATCACAACTTTGATCCAAATATAAAATAAACACATGTCAAAGATTTTAACTCAGCAGCTAGTGATGGAAACAGATGTTGGAACGGGTTCAAGGGACTATTCAATGAACACACATGGTGGCAATGTCAAGGACACTGAAAGGAATTGACCAATAGTTGCAAAATAGGTTAATATCCATGAGGCAATAATCAATTACACTTCCAGGTGCAATTCATTTGTATTCCTATATTTCCTATCAGTAAGAACTCATTTATATTATCTGTTTTCTGCCACCTACAGAGTTGTAAAATAGCTCAAAGATGTTGAAAAGCAGAGATGACCTGGAAAGATGTGCTAGGCAGGACACCCAGCCGTCTTTTTTGCCCCCTTTAAAGTCTTCCACAATTTTTTTCCTGACAGTGGGATCACAAAAGAGTAGTTTAGTGCTGGAGGAATAAGGGATATAACTATATCCAGTTTTATTATTTCCTTGCCTGGAAAGTTTCCTTTATATTTCTAGGCTGCAAAAGGGCTAAATGGACATTTCTCCTTGTCATATCCTTTCTCTTCTTAATACCGCCTCTCTCTTTTTGTCAGTCCCCCCTTTCAAAGACCCATGAACATGTGTTCCCACTTCCCCTCCTTGGAAAGCCTACCTTCCCCACAGGAGAAGGAAGGTATCTCCTCCTTGGTCCTAACTTAATGTCAGGCAAATCTCATTGGGCAGCCTTTGGTTGAATGTACTTGGAGCATCACCTTTGCTCAGCCACCAGTGCTGCAAAGAGGAAGGAGAAGGTTCTGGTATCTGAGTGAGGACAAAACAGATGCTAGACTCTAAGTTCTGCTTCCCCTTCAGCAAGCCTGATAACTTCCCATGAACCTTGAGGAGCAAGTCATCTCATCCAAGGTCATGAATTCCCCAGGGATAACACAGTCTTTCCCAAACAGAGAAAAGGATCTTTCTGTTAACATGGTAATTGGCCTTGCCAATTGTAGTAGAATAACCCAGACATCCTTGTGCCTAGGAGCATCTGACTGGGTCAGACTTCCATTCCACCCACTGAAGGAGGCCCTCTCTCTGTAGTTCAGAGGGTGATGCTTCGTCTACCCAGCTATTTTTGTTCTTTCTTGCGTAGAAGAGATGTCTAATTGCTCTTACCATACATACAGTTTTTAAAAAATAGAATTTGATATCTTTTGAAATCAAAATGAGACCAGAAAGGTCCGGCTGAATGGCTCAGTTGGTTAAGAGCTCGCTCAAGAATGCGAGCTGAGCTCTGAGCAACAGCAGTTGGATGCCCAGCCCGAGCTGAGCAGCCACTAAGCTGCCAACAGGTGGCAGAATGGCTCAGCTAAAAAAAAAAAAAAAAAAATGAGACCAGAAGTTGCAAGAGATGCATGATAGAAATGGTCCTAAGGTTGGATTGAGACTAACAGTGAGACTCTGATGTGGTCCAAGGTGGGTTCAGGACCCCACTGAACAAGAGGACTTGCTCCTTGAGTTCTTGAAATAAATGCTCAGTATTGGCTCTTGGCAACAAGCTTACTGCAGAGAGGCAGCTCAGACATCCTCCAGCACATCCAATTGTGCTTATTCTCACCTGCAGGCTCATGACACTCTGTATATATGAAGATTTGGGGCATTTTAGTTTTCGCAGGAAACATATTTTTATTTTTTAAAGATAACCAAATATTTAGCATATGGATTTCTTACTAAGTCTGTGTTCAGTTAAATGCAGTCACTTCCCTTCCCTGTGGAAGAAGACAGCCTGTTATTAAAAGAATAGCATGGGCAGCCTGGGGAAATAGACCACATTGGACGTGATGTAGTAGCATCATCTCCACTCCAAGCCACTCCACACCTAGAGTCTCAGCTTTGTCATCTACCAAATGAAGAAGCTAGATGAGAGCCCCTCCAAAGAAACTAGTCCACCATGTCAAGGTGCTGAGTTACTCCCTAAAGTGTCCTCATCCTGACTGTTGGTGCTGGAGCACAAAGGAATATGTGACTCCTGCAGCTGGAATGAAGAGCTGCTCACACAGATGACCTTGGCAGGCTGTGGAGGGGCCACCGCTTGCCTTCCCCTTCTGTAGACACCGTTAGAATATAAGAGGCCAATGGGAAAACTCTGTGAGCAGCTTAGACTGAAAAGGCTGTGGTGGGGCATTGGCTTCGCATCCCCCTGGGCTGTGTTATTTTATGCTTAGCTTCTGAATTAACCAAGTTTCTTAGGCATTTTTTTCCACATTCAGTGTATATATTTCGTTTGACCACTAATTCAGACTTACTATTTGAGAATGTTCTATGTGCCAGGCATCTTGCTGAATGCCAGAGACATAAGGTGAACAAAACAGTCAAGGCACCTACCTGCCTTCAAGAGGACCGGTAGAGCAGGGGGAATATAGACAAGCGGGAAGTTCGTAGTGAGTGGGGTATAGGGTGTCTGTATGTGGGCCCATACGAAGGGCATTGAATCAGGGGGAATGTATGTGCTGAGTGAGACCAGATGGAAAGAATGAGAGAGCCTGACACAGGTAATAAATGTGTTTTAGACAGGTAGCCCATTGATGGCCATAGGTAGATCTCTTGTAAAACTAATGAAGCTTAAATTCAGTGTTATACCAGCAAATGGGCTCTTAAAAAAAAAAAGGGAAAAAGAAAAGTAAAACATCTGATTTGTAGCATTTGCTCATTTCTATGGTATAAATACTCCCTCTATGGTCAATATTAAGGTATAATTTAACCACCAACCCACAAAAGCCTTTACTATTTACCAGTCAGTGCTTTCAAGCCATACTGCCAGCTCCAGAAACTTGCTAGTATCCTTTGAGCCCCTTACTCGGACAAGCCCCACCAAAGTGTCTTAGTTAGGGCTTCCCCCAGCGGGCTCTGAGACAAGAATTTCTATGTAAGTAGTTTATTGGGGAAGTACAAGAAACAGCCACAGGGGTGGGGAAGTGAGCTAGGAAAGTGAAGGCAGCTAATGAAATGTGTGTTTCTACCATTATAGATAACTAGAGCTTAACCCTACCTGAAAGTCCCAGAGATCAGTGTGGCAGCCACCTGAGGAGGAAGCGAGCCGTGGTATTTATACACCAACTCTTGTTAGTCACTGGCTGAGGTCTGCTCCTGGGGTGTGTTATTTCCATGTTGCATTTGACTTTCTGTGATGGAGAGAGTGGCCTTTCATTTTTTGGAGATGTTAAAGCAAAGAGCTGCAGATGCTGGCAGTTGGAAGCCAGCCAGCCAGCAAGCAGAGAAGTGGTAAGGCCTGGGGAATATGGGCAGAACACAGCAGCATCTGTTACAAATCACCCCATACCTCATTTTTTATTTAAAATTTACATGTTTTCCCTCAGATTAGGTCCTCAAATTGTAATAGTTTTAGGCCTCATGAAACCTAGAACCACCCATAGTGATAGCTCTTACTTGTTGAAAAATACATGTATGGGAAATTCCAAGAAATCCATAAGGCTCTATCGAAGTTGGGATGAGGGAAGGTAGCAAGAGCTGAAGTTAGATAAGCCAGGGCACATGAAGGGTGTTAGGTTAAACTGGGCTCTTCTAGGTTTGGCTGAGATTTGCTAATCTCGATGGAACTTAGCTGGGCTGCTCCTGCCTTCTCATTCCTGGGACAGGCTGACGGAGCAGCCCTCTTTTTGGATGGGCTTTTCCCTTGTTGAAGAGCAAGACTGCAAGAGAGCTGATGGAAACTCACAATGCCTCTGGTGGCTGTTGTTCAACAGTGACTCAGTCAAATCTTCTTGTATTGCATTGGCCAAAGCCATTACTTTGGCCCAGTTCAAAGCCAGTAGGGCTGGGAAATATAATCCATTTACAGGGATAATCCACTGAGTGTAGTAATATTGGTGTTTCCAATGAAAAACATAGTAAATAATATGTCATGACTTTTCCAACAACTCAGTATAACCTATAGGATTTTCACCAAGTTAGAAGTCATTGATTGCCTCGGGTAGTGAAATTTCTGATTTATTTTTTTTTAATTTTTTGCTGTACTTTTTCTATCATTAGAACTTTTAATGAGAATACAGCAATTTTACCAAAAATCATAAACCTATTTCTTGAAATCATAAAAAATATAAAATATTGGAGAACATTTATTTGAGGATGCTTTCTTTAAAATTCCCTTCATTAACTCCTTTTTTAAATGAGTTAATGTACATATAAAAAGCCTAGCTCCTCAACTTCCTAAAACCATTTATTAGCGTTTATAGCATATGTGAATCACCCAGCATTATTATGCTCCTATTTTTGTTCCCTTACTACTTCTCCCTCATTTAAAAGTGTCTTTATTGTGTATGTGTCAGATTATTTAAAAACTAAAAAGGTGTGAGGGGGAGTCATCCCAGTGATACTCAGCACGAGTTGCACACACAAATCACCTAGATTTAAAAAAAATTCCTACAATGAAGTCCCTGGAGATTCTGATTTAATTTTTCTAAGTTGGGGTGATTTTTTAAAGCTCTCTGCGGGTTAAGGAAAATTGAATCAATAAATAAATTAGTGAAAACATAACAGAAGGGCCAATCCTATGTGATGAGTAGTAACAGAATGGGAAATTTGCTTACAAATTTGAAGTCTGCTGAGATGCTACTAATAAAAAGCTGAGGCTTCTGGAGGTTGCAAAGACGAAGGGAAGTGGATGCCATGGAGAAATATGAGCTTCCAGAATTCACAGGGCGGCTGTTCAGAGCTCTCCAAGCTGCATGGGGTGAAGACTAGCAAGTCATATTCCTTCTGATGCCTCATTTTTCCCACATACAGCCCATTGCTTTTTTTTTTTTTTTTTTTTGTCACTGAGATACATTCTGTGTACTGTTTTTCAGAACATCATGACTAGCAAAAGTCCATTCTCTATGAGAACAGGTTGAACTCATCGGAAATTATTCATATACCCGGAAGAGGGGTGAAAGAATAGAGATAGTGTAGGTATTTGGTTTATTTGTTGACAGCTCTCCAAATATATTACTCTGTGCAGAATTCAGTCATTAATGTATAAAATATGAATTTTTTTTCCTCTCTCTCTATTTAATATAAAACAAAAACAAAAAATAAAAACCCTGTGTGTGTGCGCTTGTACTTGCACACGTGCGTGATGAGAGAGAGAGAGAGACAGAGAGAATATATAAATATACATAGATAAGGGGAGATTTGTTTTGGTTTTGTTTTAGCTAAATAATAACAGATTTTTAAACAACTGGTCTGGTACTGGTAAGGTCTGCATTAATTGCCATTTTCAGAGTAACCATGGTGACTAGCATATTGCTTCTGATTCCATTAATCTTGTTGGGATTAAGAGTAAATCCCAAAGGATCATTTGCAGTGATTTAGAAATAAATCATCTTTTCACATGTGTATTATTTGGTGACAACCACTTTCTTTAAATGTGTTCCTCTAACCCACAAAGAAATAAGACAGCCTCTAATGAGGTGATTAAAAACCCATCCCCCCCAAATAAGAAATTTTACAAAATACAACAAATGACCAAAAGAGCAAATACATAGAAATACCACATGAAAGGAGGACTCATTCAACAAACATGTTATATCCCCGATTGGCGTATGAGAAGGCCATTCACCCCAGTTAGAAATTTACCAAGACTTTGGGTCTCAAGATATGAATTAGAGACAAAATTTGAGATTGTTTAATGAAAAAGAAAATTCAGTTATTATTTAGATTATAGGGATTAGAAATGATGAGTTGAACTGGATTTGGAAAAAAAGAATAGCTGTCTGCTTAAGCTGGGACTAACATTTGTAAACAGATGCTTGCAACTTAGAGTATGACCCTCCCTGAAACCATATTTGTCCTACAGCAGCCCCAGAGAGTAAGTATAAAAGGTGGGGCCCTCGTTTTACAGATGAAGATACTGAGGCCAAACTATACAGAATGACTTCCCCATACTCATTTAGTATTAGAGCTTTCTGTTAAACTGGCTGAATAAGTTTTCATACATTTTTGCAGGTTGTTAGGGACATGCAGTGTTGTGTATGCATACATGTGTCATCTATCACAGTAGCCTGAGACCCCATGCATTATTATGTCAGCAAAACTGAGACATCAGACATGCTTAGTGGCAGAAGCAAGCATTCCGCTAACTTGGTTAAAGAGTACAAATCAGCCAGATGAGTTTTTCTTCTTTACCTTCACAGAGGCAAACCCTGAGCTAAGGTTATATAGTCAGGGGTGCAGCAGGATGAGTTTGCCTAGGTCAGAGGAGCACTCAGTTCCCTCAAGCAAGCTTTTCTCCTCAGTAAACTCAGGAAGCATGTCATTTACACCCTACCCCAACCCTTTCCTTACAGGGCTGTGACACTGTCCTGTGACTCCCTTCTCACATTTTTCCTGTTTGATTTTTAGCTGTGTGCCATGATAAGAACTTTCTCCATTAACATAGGGGCTCTCAAGCTAGGTAGCCTTTCCAGGCATTAGCCAGGTCTTGGCTTATAAAACCTATAGAAGCAGAGGGAAGGAAACAAAAAAAATACTTAGGATATTTAATTAGATTTGAGTTTCTTTAAAAGAACCTTTGGAATTTCTTTGTAAAACTATGTTTGCACTTGAGATTTAAGTATATCCATATATAGGATATTTTTTACACCTTAATTCAGCATGAATTCATCATTGTTCATAGACCCCACACAAAATGTCTGCCTTTATTCATGCTGAATCTCACTGTTGCTGGAAGAATATATTATTAACTTAGGTATCAGAATTAGAAAGCTCATATCCCCAGATTTTTTTCTGATAAAATAGGCTACAACTCTGAGATGGAACCAAGAGTTTATTCCATCAGATATTTAAATCTCATCTGAAAACTTGTCCTTGGTTCAGGGGGAAAACACTGAAATAAAATCCTGTCTGCCTCTTACTTCTCAGAAGGAAGAAACAGCGATCGTATCTCATCAAAAGCTCTCCTGCTGCTGTTTAAAGCTATTTGCTTTTATTCCCTGCAAGTTGAAAACAGCTCATCACTATTTTCAATTGAATAATCCTGAAGGATTTGACAATTGCTAATAAGAACATTCCCAAGCTTCTCTTTTTCACACTTTACAAATCCCTTCCTTTAAACCTTCATCATGTGTTTAGGTTTTCAACATCTTGATCTGTCTCTCTTGACCACTCACGATGCAATATATAGCTTTTCCACTTAATACTGTTGTTCTCCAATAAAAGCATAGCCAATATAAAGGGATGATTAAAGAATATGGCTTCCTGTCAGCTTCCTCTCAGATATAACAATGGATGTACTAGAAAGTTTGAGAAGTAAGTTTTCTCAATTAACAAGTCGTATGGACACATATTTAAGAGCACAGGCTTAAGAGCTATACTTCCTGGGTTTGATTTCCAAAACTGCCACTTTATTAGCTGGGTGACCTCCAACAAATTTTTTAACCTCTCTATGCCTCATTTTCTTCAACTGTAAAATGAGGATGATAATAACATCCTCCTTGAGTTACTGTAAGAATTAAATTAATGTAACATATATAGTTTAGAACAGTACTTGCAAATGTTAACTGTTATAATTATCTGTTTTAAAATCAAAAGTTGGTCATGTGCATCATGATTCATCCTGGAAATTTATGCTCAATTCTAGTTATCCTGTTCATAATAACTTAGAGCACTAGCCCATTATATTGTAATTTTGATAATCAACTTGGCATTTTTCTTTTGAAAATGTAAGACCATGACTATGTTAGTTCTTATAATTCATTTTTAAAAAGTATCATTACCTTTAGATTTCCTAGGCCCCAATTGCCTTAACTTTTTAAGTTGTTACAGTAACAAGGGAAATTATGTTTCTGGGTGATAAGCTATACAGTGATCAACCATCTTGGGTTTCCTGGAACTGAGGAGTTTCTTGGAACATGGGATTTTTACCACTAAAACTGTGACTGTCTGGGCAAACTGGGATGGTTGGCCATGCTAGCTATAAAGGTACTGCATAAAGAATAGAAGAAGCATTGGTAATATTTACTCATCGAATACAAAAGAAATTCTTGATATGAACATTATTTCTTTGATTTTTTGATTCATGCAATCCCTGGTGAGTGAGTATCTTACAAGTGAAATTGCACTGAACTAATTAATTCCAAATGTCAGGCATTTGGACTTCAGTTTTGCTATTATTGTCATCTGTGAAATATATTTCTTCTTCTTAATTTTATGATGTTCCATTTTCCTCTGATCATTTTTTTTTTTTGGCCTGTTCTTTTTCTTTTAGGTCAACTCAGATCAAAACATACTCTTGGGATAATGCCCAAGTTATCCTGGTTGGGAACAAATGTGACATGGAAGATGAGCGGGTCATCTCAACGGAGAGAGGCCAACATTTAGGAGAGCAGCTTGGTAAGAAACAAATTAATGAGAAACAGAGCTTTGTAATTATGTGTAACACTGTACAGAGACCCAGCTAATTGCTAGGATGGGCTTAGTGAAAAGATTGTCAACCTTACAATGGAAACCAACACATCTTCCATAAGTGGCAAGTGGGTTTCTTTCTATTTTCTGTGGCATCATTAGAATCCAAGCACAATTATAGAAGTGAAATAGATAGCCAGGATTTTGATTTTGTACAAGGTATTTGAATTCCTATTCCATGAGAAATTTATGATACACCTTGATTTTTTTCACCATATAGTTTGCATTGAATCAGCACTTTATTACATTGTGTGCTTGTTGTTTTCATTTTTCCACTGGAGGAGGGTAATGGCACAGAATAGGTTACATGATAGATTTCTGCTTATCGGGACACCACATATAAGCCCTGTTACTATTACAAACAGCTTCCAAGAATGAGTATCATAACCCATGTCTACTTTTTACCAAGTCCTCATAGATAAGATGAACTAAAAGAGAGAGATGAGAAAACTTTAGAAATGGCAAAGCCTTTTCAAACGTTATATCTAAAGAGAAAAATGCTGGAGTGTGTAGGGTAGAGTTGCCATGCAAAGGAGGGAGTCATTGCTTTATGAAGGCGTTTTTACTGAACAGCTGTTATATGCCCTGCATTGTGTCAAACATCACAGGGTGTACAAAAACATGTGATCCACAGTCCCAGGCTCAAGTTGCTTTCAGTCAAGTGGGGAGACTAGAGATATACACAAGAAAGCAGAAATAACAAGAAAACCAAAACAGGATAATGAAGAGAGGATGAGATAAGATACAGATGCGAAGAGGAAAGCAACAGGTGCAGGGAGGCAGATGCACAGAAGGTGTGAGAGTGGAGTGGGGCAAGAGGTAGAGAAAGAGCGCAATTCAGGGGGCACTTCTGGAGAGAAAATGTGTGGAAATGAGAAGCTAAGAGAGGTGAGCAATGAGAGGGAATAGAGATCATGTGGGTTAAATGGCAAGATAAGGCTTGAATGGTTCCTAAAGAAAAGTAGAATATGTAGAAAGAGTACAAAAAGGAGAGGAAGCATTATGAATAAAGGGCGCGGTGAAGTGAGGGCATTGAGAGGAGTGTTGAGAGGACAGGCAATGGAAAAGTTGGAACCCGTAGTAATATTATGTGAGTAGAACATGGATTCGGAACACAATTCTAAGCACAGGAGCTAGAATTTTTTTCTTTTCCTTTTCATTTTCCATTTCTTCCACCGCCTCCTCTCATCCCCCCTCCCTTTTCCCCCTCTTCCCTCTAATTCCTCCTCCTCCTTTCTGTACACAGTGGAGAACGCTGAGGGATTCTTAGCAGGGAAGCGGTCTGGCTTACTAGCCTTTGTGACCAGGATCTACAGTAAGAAACGCATTAAATCTAGTAACTCAGTACACACATAGGTAGAGAAAAAGAGAGTGAAACAAAAATTTTACAAAACACACTTATATTTACTAGATGAGATTGATTCTGATATTTTCTATCCTATTCTTCCGTCCTTTTTTCTTTTAATAATGGTCTCAATCCACTAAATTGATCTTAGGACCCAAAGAGGGCCTCAAACTACAATCTGAAAAATATTGCTATGCAGTAGTGCTTTGGAATTAATCTGCAGGTTCTGTGCAGCACCAATTAGAGAAGCTGAGACTATCTCAGTGGGTCACTCTATCACTTGGTTATCTCATAAATGAACTGCACACAGTCCAGCTGAGAGCTTGACCATTTCTTTATGAGACTAATGAACTCATTAGGCCAAAGGCTATCATCACCGTTCCACCGAACGTTCTTAGAGCTGCCCTGGGAAAGTCACACAGCTGTTGTCTGGTCTCTCTGTGGCTGCTCTTGAACCTTCATCATGTCATTCATAGGGGCTCTTCCTATTTTATCAACTGAACAAAGTTTTTTCAAAAAACATCTGAAACACTTGACAATTCTTCCTTAGTCCTCTTAGCACCTCAGGAAGTTAGCAAATCCCCCAAAAGGAGAGAGAAAGAAAACCTGGGAGATGACAGGGTGGCTTCTGGAGACTGTCTCTTCCCTCCCTGTGTTTCCTTGACTACTCAGACATATGTCACATCGGGCAAGAAACCGCTACACAGGGGTAAGCTGTGTCTCTATATAAACCAGACAATGGTTTGATTCAAGGGAAAAATAGATCAGAGCTAAGAATTGTTGAATGCCATCAAGACAAAAGAGTCTGGTAACTGCCTAAATTTTTACCACTCTAATAAATTACTTAAGTATTGAGAAAATGGGCTTATGGGAGATGATGGGAGAGCACCGAGAGAATGACTTTCCTTAGAACTCCACTGCCTAGCACAAGCACAAAAACCCTTTAGTGCAGTATGTACATGTAAGAAAGTTCCTGAAATTGAAAGGCAGAAATGTTTTATGTTCCCGTGCAATTCTTTCAATGATTTCTAATTGATTTTTTTGCTCTCTACTCAATAAAACCCAGCAGTTGTCATAGCAACCAACACTTGTGCATTCTTAGACAGTCACTTACCTGCTTTAATGTGGTTTGCTCTTCTCATGACTACACACGATTCTACAAATAATCATGAGAGATCATTTGTAGGAAAAAAACAACACCCTCACAATCTAAATTTCAAGTTTTTAAAGGTCGTTGCTTTATTTTATTTTATTTTTTAATGACTGGTAAAACCCCATTGTTCAGAATACCATCACATACACACACAGGTTGGGCACTTTTTTTTAAAAATGTCATTACTATAGCTTGGCAGATGGCTCAAAATTACTGCTTTATTGATCTGGTTACAATTAAGTCTCCATTGTGGATATTCATATGCATATAACATTGGCTTATCCTAATGAGGGTGCTTGTGGCTGAGCTCTTTAAAATTCTTATATGGCAGCTGCCCTTGCCAATCTAATTTAGTTCACCAAACATTTACTAGGTGTTTACGCTATGTCAGTTAATGGGAATACAATGACAAATACCCCACCTTCCAGAAACAAACATTGTATTGTTAGAGAAACTTTATTTCCCCCTTATCCGAGGGGGAATATGCTCCAAGACCCCCAGTGGATGCCTGAAACAGCAGATAGTACCAACCTATACTGTGTTTTTTTCTACACATGCATACATATAACAAAGTTTAACTTATAAATTAGGCACAGTAAGAGATTAACTAATAGTAACATAGAACTATTATAATAGTATACTGTAATAAGAGTTATATGAATCTGGTCTCTCTCTCTTTCTCAAAATATCTTATTGCATATACCTATCCTTCTTTTTGGGATGATGTGAGATGATAAAATGACACACCTACCCCTGAACCTGGGTAATCTTCCCTTACTTGCAGTAAATGGCTTGATGTTGAGGGGCCCCTTGCTGAAGTCTTCGTATAGGTTCAGTGCCTTCTTGTGCAACATGGTGCTATGAATCAGGACTTGTTTTCTGTTCATGTCTTCCACCCCCAAATGTAATGTCTTTTCCATGTTAATCAAGCACTTATCATGCTCTGTGACCTTGACTTTTGCAGTTTGGGGTATGACACCAAAACTAGCATGAATTTCTGTTTCTTCCTCACAATTTCACAGCTAGAAGATGCATTCTTAGTGTAGATCTTAGCAACTTCAGCATAGGAGGGTTTTGTTGTTTGTTTGTTTGTCTGTTTTCTTATTCAGTCGAGAACTTGCACCTTTTCAATTAAAGGAAGCACTTTACGACTTCTCTTTGGCATGTTGGAATTACCAGCATCACTACTCTTATGCTTTCAGCCCATCATCAAGTAAAATAAAGACTACTTGGACACAAGCACTGCCATACCATGACAGGGATCTGATAACCAAATGGCTGCTGACAGGCAGGGAGCATGTGCAGCCTGAAGATACTGGACAGGGGGTTGATTCATGTTCAGGGCAGGACAGAGTGGGACTGTGCGAGATTTCACCATACCACTCAGAACAGTGA
Organism: Aselliscus stoliczkanus; assembly: GCA_033961575.1. Lineage (NCBI taxonomy): Eukaryota > Metazoa > Chordata > Mammalia > Chiroptera > Hipposideridae > Aselliscus > Aselliscus stoliczkanus. The sequence continues at coordinate 75,973,975 of CM066728.1, read as the reverse complement.
GCAGTTTAGAACTTATGGATTGTTCACTTCTGGTTGACTGCAGGTAACTGAAACCATGGGAAGTAAAACCGAGGGTAAGGGAGCACTACTGTACAGACGATGAGCGTTTTTCTGGCCTCCCCTCTCCTGCTTGTTTTGTTGCATTTGGCCCTGTTCAGCATGTCCCCGACCCCTCCTTGTTGAGTTCTGCCACCTTGGCCTCTATACCAGGGTGCTCTCCATTCTCCTCCTCTCTCTCCACCCATGACCTCCTTTGTCTTGGGAGATTCTTCCTCTTTCTGCCTGTACACTTGGGCTTTGCAAGCTTAGCCTACCACTCTTTCTTTATATCCTCCCTTGGTATTCCATCCACATCTAAGGTTTGACCTCTGCCTACAGACTGATGGCCAAATCATACCCTAGCCCTGACCTCTTACCTAAGCTTCTGGCACCTCCACCCCCGCTCCAGCTGTGTGTGTTCAGTATTTCTGATTCTGGGTGGCCCTCTGATCATCTACAGCTGAATCAGCTGAAGCTTTGTTTGTTTTTCAAATGCATATTCATCAACCCAATTCATCAGAGTTTCTGAAGTAGAAGCCCAGGAATCTACTTTTTTATTTTTTGAGGGCAGTGTCACTGGCCCTCATATGTGGGACCCAAACCGGGGCCGCCAGCTTCCCAAGCCAGCGCTTAACCACCGCGCCACTCCGCCGGCCCAGGAATCTACAATTTTTTTAAAACTTTTTTATTATTATTATTATTATTAGTTACAGATGTACAAAACAATGCAATAGTTATTTTTTTCACCCCTTACAAAGTGACTCTCCCCTCCGCCCTCCCCTATCCCCCTACCCACGATATCATACATATCTATTACAATTCCATTGACTCCATCCCTACACTATATTCCACATCCCATGACTATATATGTGTTAAATTATAGTTGACATATTGTTCATCAGCAGCTGCAGATGTACAGTGCAGTGGTAAGGCTACTGCACCGTCCATGAAGTGGTCTCCCTGACAAGACATGAGTCCTTCTGGTCCCCTAAGAAAAATATTTACAACCTTATTGATTATATTCCCTAAACTGTCTCTTCTATCTCTGCAGTAGTATTGTAGTTATCAGTTTGTGTTGTCCCGTCCCTTCCCCTTCTCCCTCATGCCCACCCCATCCCATCTAGCCCTCATCAGTTTTTTCTTTGTGTCTCTAAGACTATTTCTGTTTACATTGCTTGTTTATTTAGTTCTTTAGATTCCACATATAAGTGAGATCATATGGTATTTGTCTTTCTCTGACTGACTTATCTCACTTAACATAATAGTCTCTAGGTCCATTCATATCATTGCAAATGGTACGATTTCTTTCTTCTTTATAGCTGCATAATACTCCATTGTGTAAATGTACCACAGTTTCTTAATCCAGTCATCTACCAATGGGCATTTCGATTGTAGGAATCTACATTTTTAACAAATAGCCTTTCAACTTTTATACAACACTGTTTTCACAACACTGGTTAAGATGATGGGAGTGTTTGGAGAGGGTACGGAAATGCCCCTAGAGCTGAACTTTATCCTGTAGCTTGTATTATTTTTCTCAGGTGTGTTTCTAACATTTAACATGAATGCATGGAGCGTTAACAATATATAGGAATGTTTTGTATTTTTATTTTATATCAGATTTATAATATGGTAGTAATCTATATATGTATAATCTCATAGTTAAACTTTTAAAGGTAAAACTGTTAAATATTAAATGAGAAAAAAATAAAGATATAAATTTTCCCAAAATAGGAGTAATTTAAGTGGGAATAAAAATACAGAAGAAATTTGTGGAGAGTAATAGATTTGTACTGCCCTGAAATTATAGATGAAAGAACACTTGAACCATTTTTATAAGGTCTGAAAGGGCAATAAGGGCAGAAACTCTGAAGTTTCCACCAAAACGTAGTCAGGGACATAAAAAGAGCTGATTAATTAAAATTGCTCCCAGAAAGAATTATTTTTTATTACTAATTTGTAAGGATCCAGTTTTGAAGTGTTTTTAATTTGCATTAATATTTCTTCTAAAGCATATAGCAGGCATATTTCCCTATTACTTTCCACTCAAGTGATTGTGGTGATATCATGTGCATATGTTACTAAATTCCAGACCCATCCTCTGCATTCTTTCCATTTGTCCAGCACAGAGACCCCTAATAAATAGGTATTTATTAAACGCCTATAATGTTAGTAGGGAGTCATAAAATATGAATCTTCCCTCTCATAGGATTTAACCTGTGGTGTCTCAGAAATACAATAAAATGTTATGAATACATAAATTAAGCAGGGCTGGAAAACATCAAAACAGATGTAACTTAAAGAGGGAAGGAAGATTGTGGAGTTCTACAAGCAGATAGTTGCTTCTGTGTTAGGAATATGAAGAATGACAAAAAGTAACATCCTATCTATACACTCTGAAACATATTGATTTAATAATGCCTGGCTTAATTAAATAGTTGCTTTAAGGGAATAATCTCTTGAAGCAGAAAGAGGTAAATTAAAGATAAATGGAAAGGCTACTCTTTCACATAACAAAGAATATACTAAAAGAATTTATTACCTTGGGAGGTGGGAGGTGGTACAGACAAGATATATAATTACTTCCCAAAAGGTCTAGATAAATCAAGGAAGGCAGATCCACCATGGCTAACAGAGGAAGTTCTTTAAGGTATAGAGTTAAGTTTTTTGAGATATTTCTTCTTTCTTAATGTAGATGTTTATTGCTATGAACTTTCATCTTAAAACTGCTTTTGTTTGCTTCCCACAAGATTTGGTATGTTGTGTTTCCATTTTTGTTTAAGATACTTTTTTGTATTTCCCCTTTAATTTCTTCTTTGGTCCATCTGTTGTTGAGAAGAATGTAATTTAATTCCTAGCTATTCATGAAATCTAGTTTTTCTCTTGCTATTGATTTCTAGTTTCATACCATTTTGGTCAGAGAAGGTGCTTGGTATGACTTCAAACTATTTAAAGTTGTTTTGTGGCCCAAAATGTGGTCTATCCTAGAGAATGATCCATGTGCTTGCGAAGAATGTACATTCTGCTGTTGGTTGTCAGTTGAATGCACTGTATATATCTGCTGGGTCCAATTGGACTCTGTTGTTTAAATCTGCTGTTTCCTTTTGAATCTCTATCTGGATGATAACTCCATTGTTGAGAATGGATGTTGAAGTCCCCTGACATAATATTGCTGTTTATTTCTCCTTTTAGCTCTATTAGTTTTTGCTTTCTACATTTAGATGCTGCAATGTAGGGAACATAAATGTTTCCACTGGTTACATCTTAATTGATTGACCTCTTTATCATTATATAATGATTTTTTTTGTCTCTTTTTACCATATTTTTAAAGTGTGTTCTATCTGCTATAAGTGTAGCTACTCCTTTTTGTTGGTAACATGGTGCTTGAAATATCTTTTTATCCCTTCACTCTGTGTGTAGGTGCCTTTAAGGCTAAAGTGAGTCACGTGTAAGCAACATGTTGCTGGGTGTTATTTTTGTATCCAGTCATCCATTCTTTATCTTTTGTTTGGAGAACTTAATCTATTTATGTTTAAGGTAATTATTGATTGGTAAGGACTTACTGTTACCATTTTGTTGTTTTCTGATGTTTTGTAAATCCATTGTTCCTTGTTTCTTATCCTGATGCCTTTTTTGTGTGTGTTTTTACATCTTTTGGTAGCAGTATATTATGACTTTTCTATCAAGTTCTTTTGTGTAATTACTACAGGTTGTTCTCCTTGTGGTTATCATGAGGCTTACATAAAATGTCTTAAAATTCTAAGATCCCATTTTAAACTAAAAGCAACTTCAATAGCATTTCTAAGCCTAACACATTTACTTCTCCCCTCACAATTTAGGTTACTCATGTTACAGTTTATGTATTTTTTTATACTGTATAGCTAATAATAGGTTACTGTAGTTTTGTTATTTTTACTATGTTTGCTTTTTAACTTTTAAACTACAGCTATAGATGAATTATGCACTACTATTACCATATTACAGAATCTAATTTTGACTATATACTTACCATTACCCATGAGTTTACACTACCTTTTTACGTTTTTATAATATTAATTGGCATCCTTTTACTTCCACTCAAAGACTTCCTTTAGCATTTATTGTAAGACAGGCCTAGTGTGATGAACTCCTGCTGCTTTTTTTTTCCAGGCAAGTCTTTATCTCTTTCATTTCTGAAGAGAAGCTTTGCTGAATATAGAATTCTTGGTTGACAGGTTTAGTTTTTCTTTCAATATTTTGAATATATCATTCCATTGTCTCCTGTCCTGAAAAATTTCTGTTGAGAAATCCATTGATAGTCCTAGGGGGTAGTCCCTTGTGTGAAATTTCTTTTATTTTTCTTGATGCTTTCAGAATTCTTTGAATTCTTTGTCTTTGACTTGACTTTTGACAATTTATTTGTAATGTATGTCAGTGTAGCCCTATTTGGTTTCAACCTATTTGAAATCCTTTGGGCCACATGGATCTGGATGTCCATTTTCCTCCTGAGGTTTGGGGAATTTTAACCACTAATGCTTTAAATATATTTTCTGATCCTGGTCTCTTTCTCTTCTCCTTCTGGAATTCCCATAATGCAAGTACTGTTTATTTTAATTGTATCTCATAAGTCCCATAGGCTATTTTTCATTCTTTTTCATTCTTTTTAACTTTTGCTCCTCTGATTAATTTCACATGTCCTGTTTTCTCAATCATGAATTCTTTCTTTTGCATGGTCAAGTTTGCTTTTGCAGCTCTCTTTTGAATTCTTCGGTTCAGTCATTGTACTTTTCAGCTCTACGGTTTCTGTTTTTTGTTTGTTTTGGGGGGGGGTCTATTTCTTTGTTGAGCTTCTATTTTTCTTGTATTGCTTTTCTAATTCTAATTTTGTTCAGTTGACTGTGTGTTTATGCAGCTCACTAAACTTCTTTATGAGAACTATTCTGAATTCCTTGTGACAGTTCATAGATCTCCATTTCTTTAGAGTCAGTTATTAGAGCTTTATTAGTTTCCTTTGGTGATGTCATGTTTACCTCAATTTTTGTGGTTCTTGATTTCTCACGTTGGTATCCGTATGTTTGAGTAAGCAGTTTCCTATTCCAGGCTTCACATATTCACTTTGGGAGAGACAGTCTTCACCAGTCAACCCAGTTTGGGTTTCTGGATTTGTCTGCTGGTAATATCCTTGGGCAAGTAAAGCTTCCTACCAGGGTCTATTTTTGCATTAGGCCAAAGCCCGAGCTCTGAGGTTGGTGGGAAGGTGAGTGGGGAGTACCACTGGCTAAAAACACTGGACAGGACTCTGCCAAAGCGAGGCTATAGGGCGGGCTCCCTGTTTGCCTGAGTTCTCTGGTCAGGCTTACTCGACGGTTGGAACTGGGTACTCTACTCAGCTGTGGATGGCATTATGAATTAGCTTGCTCTGAGAGTGCAGCAGGACAGGCCCTAGGGGCTGCTTAGCTTGTTGTTTGGGAAGATGAAATCAGGCAAGATTGTGCATTGAATTCCCTGGTTGCATGGGGCTCCTGGTTTTATTCTGCATATAGAGAAAGTCATGGGCTGTGTTCTCTGTTCAAGTGTCCCTATAAGCAGGGCTATTAAATAAGCTACACAGCTCCCCAAGTGCACTAGTTAGGTTCCATGTTTGTTTGGGCTAAAGGCTATATTCAGCAATGCCAGGCCTATGAATTAGTTTCCCTGCCCAGGAAGAGCATGTATTCCAGCTCCAAGGCCAGTTTTTGTTTTTGGTCTTGAAGTTTCCTAGCCAAACAGCCTCTGACTTTGCTCTACAGATTAACTTTGCCTAATGGACTCCTTGCTTGAGCATTGCTAGGATGCATAGTTTCCCAGTGTTCTTGCCAGCCTTCTTGGTCAGGCAAGGCTGGGAGCTATACTCAGCCATAGTCTAGTTCATGACTTAGTTCCCCTGCCTGGGTGGAGGCAGCCCATACAGCAGGGCCAGCAAACCTCTTTCTTTGTGGACCTAAATCAGGCACTGAGTTGCATGGTCAGACTGTGACACCATCTTGGCTGTTCAGATGAGCAAAGCTGCTGGTTGGGACTGCTACAAGTAGGAGCTCAGTCTGCCAAGATCTGAGTGCTGGTTGTTGCAAGTTCTTTCCCCCTTTTCTGTCACAATCAGATTCACACTGGTTGAGCCCCACATATTCCCCCACAATCCCATGGGATAAGACCTGAGTGGAGGCTTCCAAGAAGTAACCCACAATGCTGGGAGGAGCTGGATGTCCACCCTGTGCTTTCTTTTCCCACTGGAGGACCTGTAGGCTCAGGTTAGACCTCTCAGCATGATGTTGCACCAGCCTAAGGGGGAGGCAGTGTAGTCAGCCCATAGCTGCTCCTTTTACCATTCTAATGTGGTCATTCTTGGTCTCTGTGGTGCAGGGGGTTGCTTCAGCTTCTACTACAATGTTCTAGGATTCTTCTAGTGGTGTCTTCTACATAAATTGTTAGTTTTCCTTGTAAGGGGGAGCAAAGTCAGGAATGACCTATATTGCCAATTTGGTGACATTCCTCCAGCAGTTAGCATGGGCAGCTGTTAACACTGGTGAGCTCAGGTAGCTTTCCCTCTGTGTTGCTGAATCAGAGCTTTTCTCACATGTCAGGAGTGTTAAACTCATGCCTAGAGAGGGTAGGATAGGGAGGAAATTTTGTCCAAAGCTACCAGGATTTGTCAAGGCCATAGAATGACCCTCGCATAGTTTCAGAATTCTGATAAAACGAACTACCATCTGGTCATGCCTGGCTAAGGACAAGCACTCAGATTGGAATAGTTGACCATTATTTTAGCAACACAAAACTGGCTGAACCCCTGCTCTCGCTTCTCTACTGCTTTGGTCTGCTTTCTATGGCCCTTCTTGAGGCAAGTGAGTCAAAATCCTTACTGATTCCTCCTCCTGAAGTCTGTCTCCAGGCTACATCCCAGCATGAGGCAAGCTAGTACAACAGCTTGTCCTGCTGCCCAAATGTCACCCACCTGGCAGCAGAATGACCTACTCTTGGTGCTCTGGTTCATCCAACACACAGAAAAGGGGAAGACACTGGGACTGCAAGTAGAATCTGGAAATAGAATGTCTTCTCATTTAGGATTTGGGGAATAAAACTCAAAGGACACATAATAGATTTTTAACAATTAGAGGTGAAAACAAATTACTACAGTATGATTTAGTACCTGTGCAGTGGTTTACTTCTCTCCACGTCCTTTCCAACACTTATTATTTCTTGTTCTAACAGGGTTGAAATAATATGTCATTGTGGTTTTGATTTGCATTTTCATGATGATTAGTGATATTGAGCATCTTTTCGTGTACCTGTTGGTCATCTGTATATCTTCTTCGGAAAAATGTCTATTCAGATTCCCTGTCCGTTTTCTAACTGGATTTTTTTTTCTTTTTTTCTATTGAGTTGTATGAGTTCTTTACATATTTTTCATATTAACACCTCATCAGATATATAATTTAAAATATTTAAATCCATTCAGAAGGTTACCTTTTCATTTTTTTGATTATTTCCTTCACTGTGCAAAACCTTTATAGTTTGATATAGCCCCACTTGTTTATTTTTGCTTTTGTTGCCTTTGTTTCTGTTGTCAATTCCAAATAATCATCCTCAAGTCAATGTCAAGTAGATTTATAGTTCAGAGTCTTACATTCAAATCTTTAATCCATTTTGAATTCATTTTTGTTTATGGTGTAAGATAATATAGTCCAGTTTCATTTTTTTTAATGTCGCTGTCCAATTTTCTCAGCATCATTTATTAAAAAGACTATCCTTTCTCCACTGTATGTTCTTGGCTTCTTTGTCATGAGTCAATTGACCATGCATGAAGAGCTTTATTTTCTGGGTTCTCTATTTTGTTTCATTGATCTATATATCTGTTTTTATGGCAATATCATACTATTTTGATAGCTGTGAAATCATGGAATGTGATCCTTCCAGCTTTGTTCTTCTTGCTCAAGATTGCTTTAGCTATTCAGGGTCTTTTTGTACAATTTTAGGATTGTTTATTTTTGTTCTGTGAAAAGTGCCATTGAATTTTTGAGGGGAATTGCATTGAATATGTAGATTGCTTTAGGTAATATGGACATTTTAACAATGTTAATTCTTCCAATCCATGAAAATGAAATCTTTCCATTTATTTGAATATTCTTCAATGTTTTGTCTTAGTGTTCTGTATACAGTGTTCTGTATACAGGTCTTTCACCTTTCTGGTTAAATTTATTCCTAGGTAATTTGTTCTTTTTGATGCAATTGTAAATGGGTTGTTTTCTTAATTTCTCCTTCTTGATAGTTCACAATTGGTATATACAAATGTAACAGATTTTTTAGAAAGATTTTTATTTAAAAAATATAGCTAACATACATTATATCAACTTCAGGTATATGCCATAGTTATTCAACATTTATATGCCTAAAGAAGTGATCACCATGATATTAATAAGCTCAGCAACCATCTGATACCATACTGTCACAATATTATTGACTATATTCCCCATGTTGTACATTATATCCACATGACTTGCTTGTTTTAGACCTGGAAATTTGGACCTCTTATTGCCTCTTACCTTTCCCCCACCCTTTTCATTTTTCAATTGCAGTTAACAGTCATATTATTTTATATTAATTTCAGGTATACAGCATAGTGGTTAGACATTTGTATAATTTAAGACGTGGTTCCCCTGACTAGTCTAGTACTCATCTGGCACTGTACATAGTTATTAGCATATTAATGACTCTATGATAGAATCTTGGTATGCTTGATGTTGTCCCAGAGGTTTCTTAAACTATCCTCATTTTGTTTTTATTCTTTTTTTTCCTTTTTGCTGTTTTGATTGGGTGTTTTATGCCACCTTGCCTTCCAAATTGCTGATTCAATCCTCTGCTTCATCTAGTCCACTGGTCATTCCTTCTAGTACATTCTTCATTTTAATTATTGTATTCCTTACTTCTGAATGGTTCTTTTTTATGCTTGATGTCTCTTTGTTGAAGTTCTCACTAAGTTCCTTGAACATCCTTATAACCAATGTTTTGAACTCTGTCTCTGATAGGTTGCTTGCCTCCATTTCATTTAGTTTTTTTTATGGAGTTTTCTCCTGTTCTTTCATTGGGGATGTAGTTCTTTGTTGCCTCATTTTGGTTACTTCTCTGTTTGCTTCTATGTATAAGATAGGTCTGCTACATTTCCCAGTCTTGCTAGGTAGCCTTATGTAGTAGGTGTCCTATAGGGCCAAGTGGCAGTCTCCCTGATCACCTGTACCAGGTGCTCCAGGAGTGTCCCCTGTGTGGGTTGCATATGCCCTCCTGTTGTAGTTGATCCTTGATTGCTGTAGGAACATCAATGGATAGGATTGACCCTCAGACATCAGTGGATAGGATTGACCCTCAGACTGACTGGTTGTGGGGTTTGGCCATATCTATAACTTACAGGGCTGCTGTGCAGGGGTCGTACCCCACAGAGTGGGATTTACCCCAGTGGGCTCTGGTGCCTGTTGAAATCACCCATTTGGTTTGGTCACTAGTGGGGGGAGGGGTGATAATTGGGTGGTGCTCTGCTGTGGTCCAAAGCCAACCTCCAAGTATGTTGGTTTTGGGGCCTCTTGGGAGGGGTCCTGATGCAGGCCCAGGTCAGCCACTGCCTGTGACCAGAGACTACCTGGTAGGAGCTACAAAGTGATACATAGTTCGTCACTAACTGTGCTGGACTTAGAGGCACACGGGTCAATTCACCCTGCCAGTACTGGATCTGTGGTAACTCCACAGAAAGCCAGGACACTCTGAGGCCTGTTGCCTGTGGAGGTTAGAGGCTTTTAAAGACTTTATGGGATTTTAATGCAGGTAGACCTCCAATGGGATGAAGTCAGGATATGGAATCCCATCTCTTAGGCACTAAAGTCCGGTTTACACCACCTCTCCATGCTTCTGCTTCATGAAGAGGACAAAGGTTAGCTATGTACTTCTTCCCTCAGCATAACTATTTCCCATAGGAAATTTTTCGAGGCTTCTGTCCAGTCCCAAATATCAAGCAAAACTGAAACAAGAGGCCATATATAGATTAAGATCCAGTGGTACCTGTAATGGCTTTTGGAAAGTGTAGGATAGGTCTTTCCAGGATCAGGCATGAAAAGCTGAAAACAGAAATATACTGGCCAACAGTGAAAGGCTCACCCACCTTGGGAACCGTGCTGTCTGTGTCAGAGAGAAATTAGAAAGGTTCTGATGAGAGAAGAATGAGAAAGGATGATCCGAGTTTCTGTGGCTAATTGAAAGTGTTCACTAATTTGATGATGAAGACACATGTAAATGCTGAAATTATTACCGGATGAGGTAGTCTGAGAGACAGGTGTCCGAGGCTGGAAGCTAAATCAGTAACCTATTTATCAGGAGATCTCTGGCAACCTTCACAGTTGATTTGCTGTGTGACCTTGGGCTACTTATTTGATCTGCTGAAGCATATTGTCCTACCTAGTAAATTGGACATGAGTTTCAAAGTTTTAGAAGACAGACTGTTTCCTAAGCACCACTGACTGAAGTGCTGGTTTCCCACTGATGTTCATGTGTATGGATGGGAGGTTAAAGATTTGTAAGAACAAGGTCATTTGCTATAGTTGAAGTTAAAATATTGAGATACTTGGAAGTAACAACCATAAAATACAACAATAACCTAGAAGAAGAAAGGCTAAAGCATTTGGATTTATGGTTATGATGATTTGGGCACACATTGGTGTGGGGTTTGAGTGGCCTCACACATAGTTGAGTGAAGATACAGATCTCTCCTTGAACAACATGGGTTTGAACTGTGTGGGTCCCCTTAAACAGATATTTTTCAATAAATTATACATCCAGTCCTCCATTTCCCATCCATGGATTCAACCAACTGTGGATCAAAAACAGTATTTTCCATCAGGTGCAGAGGGCTGACTGTATACATTGTTCTACACCATTTTATACAAGGAACTTGAGTGTTTGTGTGTTTTGGTATCTATAAGGGTGGGGAGTGCTGGAGTCAATCCTCCACGAACGCTGAGGGATGACTCTAGTTTTAGTTGGGGGCATCAAAAGTTATTAGCAAATTTTTGACTGTACAGGGATCAGTGCTCCTATAACCCCAGTATTGTTCAAGTGTCAAACGTGTAATTCTGTATTGAGATGCAGCTGAAGGCCACCTTTATGAATCTTACAGCACAAGGTATCAGAGTACCTTTGAAATCATTTAGAAAAGATGATCCATTTGTCCACTGATTGTTAAACCTACTTACTTTCTAATTATTTAAATTATTGAAAGTTTATAATATATATTGTGACTATTAATTAACATGTCATTTCCAATTCAAGTGGAATCAAATAGTACCACACTTCAGGGTACCTGGGGGGCCAGGAGAGTATCCAGGCTAATAATTCAAGTGCCAGCTTTGCCATTACTGGCTGAACAAGTAAATGCTTGAGCAAAGTCCTCGGCCATTTTGTGGCTCTATTTCCTTATCAATAAATTGGAAAAAATACTGGTGCCTACCTCATGGTTAAAATGTATAAAGTGTTTTGAATCATGCCTGTTATATAGTAACTGCTCAAATGTTAGCTTATTATTACTATTGTTATCATAGCATTTCTGATTTGCTTGGCGCTTTATATACAGTTTTTTCATTTGAGCCTCATGATAGCCCTGGAAGCTAAGTAAGGCAAATGTCATAGACATTAGAATACAAATATGACTTGCCTATGATCTCAATGATCTCAAAGCTAGTATATATTGCTAGTGTGGCTAGCTCCCACATCTTCTGATTGACAGTCCACCCTTTCACTATATCATGGTACCTCCTTCTCCAGCAATGCTGGATAAATGGAGAGCTCTTATAATATGGTGTTCTTTTTTGGGGACACTATCTCCTTAGTAGCCACATCTTCCTGGGATTCCAAGTTAAGTGAGGTCGAGAGACTGTGAGCATTCTGGCTCTTGTGATCGAGGACATTTTACTGACCTCAAATTGTATCCCAGCATCATGGACTGTCTCAAAGCCCAGATAAAAAAAAAGTCACATTTGACCAAGGCTGTGTGTATTACTACATTTTCACAGTGGCTAAATCTTTTATGATACCCACCAAGTTTAGTGCCTTCCCAAATCATGCTAATAAGTAAAAGGCATGTTAGTTAGCAGAAGAGACAGGACAATTGAACATGTGAGTGAATCTTTGTGCAAACTTATGGGATTCCTTTTCTTAAGTCTCAGCCAAGGATTTGTGACTTAAGTCTTCAGTGGGATCTTGGTATCCTGTGACATAAAACACTCCCCCCCACCCCCACCATTAGCACTGGAAAAATCCCACTGCAGAGAGTTCTGCCACCTTAGCAATAAGGATATTGCTTAGATTTATACTGCCCTTTCTAAACTCTGAATCTGCAAGGTGAATGATGTAGACCTCTACTGTACAAACATTAGAAAAGAGTGCTGTTAATGTTAGATAGCCTTTTCTGTAAAGAAATGCAGAATTGAAGAGAGCTATATAAGCACTACCCAGAGAGAGAAATCAAAGATAAATACAAGCCAAAAAGGGTTTAAAATATCCATCACTGTTTCATTAGACCCTGGTTCCTCTGCTCATGTTCCTTCAGCTCAAATCCTGCAGTTATTCACTAGATTTTAACAATAGGATACAGAGTAGCCAGTGAAATTCAAGCTCAGATAAAGTCATCTAATGAAACATACAGTATTACAACTAAATTAGACATTTTAAGTCATGAGAATTGCTTTTTGTTGTCCACCCTTCAACACTGCTTTAGAAAATAAGTATTTCTGGATTATCAAAGGGACTTTGACATGGATGCAATGGAAAATGTTAGTCCACTCTCCTTTGGCCCCCAAGAGCTGGGATAGAAATCACATGATTTAATCATTCTGAATCTAAGTGGCTCCTCTGAGATAGGGCCAGATGTAACCAGGATTTATAGGGTGTAAAATTCAGAATGGATTAGGAAAGTGTTTCTGTGTTCAGCCCAATACCTCCTAAATCAAAGTCCCCTGAACGGACCAGAGCAATCGTTGGCTGGCCTAGTGGAGAGGTTGTCATGGTAACTGACTAGCAAGCCCAGCCAGTGGAATGTGCATGCAAACAATGGAGTGATAAAAATGTGTACAGAGCAGCATACTAAAAGCTGCTCCTCTGCCCAGATACAGTGACACATAAGTAGAAGTGTGAAACTGTCACTGCATTTTTGCAATTCTGGCAGCTCATTTCAAATTTATCAAAGTGTCCTTTCCCAGATGTTGGTAAAAACAGTACTGCTGATAACAGAAGCTACAGAAAAATCACCACCAATAGATACAATGCTATACAAAGCCCTGGAGGGCTGTTAAGCTAACACCACTCCAAGTTTCCTAAAGGAGGTTGAAACTCCCTTAAGGTAAATCCAGTGATGCTTTAGTGCCACCTTGTGTCCACTTTTAGATACCAGTGTTCTACCAAAAGCCCACCCTCAAACCCTTCATTTAGGCAGCAGCAGGACAGACATGGAACAAGTTAGAGCTGTATGTTGGAGTTTGGCGATCCCTTTTGCAGCAGGGTATATGCACGTGAAGTCGCCCCAGCTTCAAATTAATTAAAAACAATGAAAATTAATCATTCTGGTAGAATCCATAATGGGGAAATAAAAAAATGCCGAGTAACACCAGTCCTAGAAAAGATTGCAAGAGCGAATAGGGTGGGCCAGGGGTTGAGGGAAAGGATGGCAAAGACAGATTCAGTGTTGAGGATTTTTAATGCAGCCATTACTAACTTGCCAAAGGATCAGTTTTCTTCATCTCTTGAGCCATGCTGATAGCATAAATGAATCAGTAGAGAAAAATAGCATGTGATAATCACCAATTCCATGTTATAACTGTTGTTAACGGCCGCAAGATGGTAGCATGCACTCAGCTGCCTGCCTCTCATCTCTCACCCAATCCAAACCCACCACCCACTACTGTACCATCATCACTCCATCAGGATCCAACACCATAACCAAGTCTCATTTCATTTCAGCAGAAGTATGACATGACCAAGCCATGTTTCTCTGTGTTTCTTCCAGGGTTTGAGTTTTTTGAAACAAGTGCCAAGGATAACATTAATGTCAAGCAGACATTTGAGCGCCTTGTGGATATCATCTGTGACAAAATGTCAGAGAGTTTGGAGACGGATCCGGCCATCACTGCTGCAAAGCAGAACACAAGACTCAAGGAAAGCCCTCCTGCACCACAGCCCAGCTGCGGCTGTTAATGTCCTCACACACAGGCAGCTAGCTCTCGGGGGCTTGGTTACCAACATACAGCATTTATAAATGGTCAAGGAGCCTTCACTTATACTGCCTAGTAATTATTAGAGGGGAATCTTAGATGTCAATGGCTAGTATATGCATTGAATTCTTGGGAGAGTCCCTCTGTTAATATGTGGCAAATATATGATCTTAAATTTGTAAAGACTATCCATGTATGCACATCTGGTATTTGCATGTGATTTGTTATTTGTCTTCTAGGCTCTTTATGTTTCAGATTTCTTCTCATATCAAGCTACTGCTGGGATTTCAGACTATTTCACTACAAATGACTTTTGTGCTACTGGTTCAAATTATGTGATTCACTGGTAGGGATGATAACAGAGGATTCATTTGTGTTGGGGTGGAGGAAGATGGGGTGGTCTCAGGAGACCTTATCTGCTTTACTCTTAATTGAAAAACTCAAGTGGAAATATTAGTCATATTTCCTGAATAAATGACCAGTTTTCCGGTCAGTTTACAGTTCAGGAAACGTGTCTATTTTTTAGTGTTATTACTAACTGAGGGTACCATTGACTATACAGAAATTGAAATATTGTGTTTAAGGCCCTTGCAAGTTTCCAAGAGGTTACTATTTACCTGAAAGGAACTAGGCTTAATCAATCTTTGTTTATATGTTTAAATAAGGAATACCCTAACCTAGGACTGGTCTTTCCACTGATTCTACCAAACATTCTGAATATTTGAGGGGACTGACGAACTGAGAGGTATCTGCTGAATGTTATGCAACAAGCATTTGACCATCTACAGTATGAGTAGCTGTCAAATGCCAAGACCTGAGCTCCCCTACATTTCCTTAATAACTAGACCCCATAACATACACCACCATCACCACAACTTTCTAGGACCAGCATCACTCTTGGAACAGAGGTTAAATTGAAGCTTTTAGAGCCCCTCTTAGAGGATATTGGCTTCCCCCAGCCATTGCCTCTGTTCACACCCCAGCTAAGTTCGTTTACCTAATTAGATGTTGTTTAAACAGTATCACAATGGCTCCCAGGTTGAAGACAAGAATTTTTCATCTCTAATCTTTTTCAACCAGGTGTTCAACCTAATTCTAAAGCACATCCCCATTCTGTAAGCCTTTAAACATGTCTCCCTTACTCAGAGAATATACTCATGGGAGCTGAGACTTACAGAAACACTTGAGGAGGCCATCAGCAATGTGAGAGGAGAAGGAAACCATGTGAACAACCAGATCCTTTCTCCCAGGTTTTCTGAAGGCTATAGATGACTATCAAGCAAACAAACGCCACCAGCTCTCCTGACAGGACTGAAGGAAAACTTGGCATCACCTGGCATTGCTTACAGCTAAGACTTGCAGCAGGCACAGAGTGGCAGCCTTAGAAGGACAGTTCTGGCAGGTGAATTTCCCCTTTTTGGGTGCTCATATTAAACATGTTTTCCTCTTTTCAAAAATAGAGAACCTTCCCATCAAAATAAGAATAAGGTGCAGGTTTATTGGGCAAGGATATTGATGAGTAAACATTCATATGCCTAAAGAGGTTTTAGGGGAATAAAATGCCTACCAGCCAGGGATCTAGGTCACATACATTATTAAGTTAGAAGATGAAAATGATAAGAGAGCATTTGGGATGTTTTAAGCATATCCATATTCTTTCTCACATTCTTAGCTTAAGATCCATTAATAATAAATTTTCACTTCAGCACCCTACAAGGCAGACCTCAGCTTAGTGAAGACAAGAAAACATTAATGCTTTATTAGATTTAATGGGGCCACCAGCTTCAAAATTACAGATATTAGAAGTGAATGGAAAGAAAGATGTGGGGGAGCATCAAAGTGGATTTGTTTGCAACAAAAGCCTGTTTGCATGATAATGTAACATTTCTATAACTTGGACTACGAAGTGGCTGTGTTAAAGGATATAACTGTTAAGCTTACTTTTATCATCTAATATGAAGCAATAAAGCCAGCCCCCTTCCCACACATCCATACCGATGTCAAAATCTAAATAAGATGTTCCAGATGAACCTTAATATGTGTATTATTATAAAATGGAAAGCAAAATGAGAGCAGGTAGAAAAGTGGAAGGAAGAGAGTTGAGTTGTGCTCTCTTGTGAACCTTTTCCCTGAAGAACTGATTGCTGTTGAAATTAATTGGCCCTAAGGACTGGAAGAACTAAGCCAAGTGCCCACTTACCAAGTATCACACATGCCAAAGTCAAACTACTTTATGCCAGTCAGGGAAGGATGATGAAGCAATAGCCTGAGTATCTGCCAAGGAACATTGGATAATTTCTATTTTCCAGACCTCAATGGTAATGGAGCCTTCCTAATTGATTCTCAGTTTTGAAACTCCCACCCTGGGAGTGAATTTCATCAAGGGAGAAGTTTCCAGAGAGGATTGCCACAGAGCTCATGGGAATCAACACCTATGTTTCTGCTGTAAAGCATGTGGCAAGAGAGAATATTCTCTATTCCTAATTTCATCAAGAGACCCTGGTTTTAAAATTAAATTTGTCATAAGAGGAACCAGTCACAGATTAACTAAATAAGCTTCTATTTATTGGCATTAAGTTATATTACCCACAAATTATAACTGCGGGTCCAAGGTTTTTCAGCCTTCCATGTGCGCGTGCACACACGCGCACACACACACACACACAATACCGTCTCCATTCTTCCCACCTGCCAACTGCTTAAATAACCAAACAGACCATTTTTACTAATGGCATCACTAAATATGTATTCAAAAGAACAAGACACCTTAACATACACATGCTTGTTAATTTGTAAATTTTAGACATCCATCTTTTTGTCTTTATTGTCATTCAATTAATGTTTCAAGTATGAATTTTTCTTCCTCTGTCACCTATCACCTCACCACCCCCATCCCTCCAGTTACTAATAGAAACAAACCTTGATTGTTTTAAGGAAATACTGCCAAGAACTTTGGTTTTGGTTTATTTCTTTGTTTCAAATATCATCGAAACATTGAACTGGAAATTATTTCATCAAGTAGCCATCCTCAGAGTAGATCCGCATTTCACTTTTGTGGGATGTGAATGGACGTAGACGTCTCTTAAGTCCTCAAGTGGCAGTTTACAAGCTAGCATTACACCTACAGGCTAAGAATGGCTGCAAGACAGTGATTTAGTTCATTGCTGCTGCTTCAGCTCAACAGCTTTGGTGGCCTTGATGAACTCCGAAAGACTATATGAACAAAGAGGCTCTTACAGTTCCTGCTTAGATTCACACTTGAAGTCAATGTCTCTTTGCCACCTAGTAAATAAGTGCTAAGATTTTTATTTGGAAGGGAAAGCGTGATGATACCTTCAGTTGTAGCAGGAAGTTACAGCACTGTTATCACAAATATGAAGCATGAGTTCTACAAAATTACAACCCAAATTATACAACACATCTATGTATTCAACAAACAAATACACATTTCACCTGTTTAATTCTCATCTAGAGTATAGTTTTTTTGTTCATCAGATTGGCCATTTTTCAGGAACCACTTTAAACTTCCAATTTTAACTACATCTATGCTGAGAATAGACTTTCAGGTATGCAATATTCTTTTTAAAAAGTAAAATACAGTCCACTATTAATTGAACTTCCATGAAGCAGCATTTATTTTGGAGCATGGGATTTGGTAATCAGTGGCTCATTGTGACGTAGTTTATCCAATGTGTAAGTTAGTTCTTGGTGACAATGTCCTATGCCATCCTTCAGACAACTGAGGGGCATTTGTGGGGCTATAGAAAAATGTATCCAGACTCTACCAAACAACCTCAAGGCTGAGGTAGTAGCTGCATGTGAAAACCTGAGATAAATCTTATTTTAAAGTTACGACTAAGACCTTTCTAGACCAAAAAGTGTTTGTTCATACATAATTTTCACATACTATGGGAATGCTCCATCAGCTATTTTGTGGCATATTGGGAGGTGGCCTGTTTTTCTGTGTGAAGAACCCTCTCTCTCTACATTAGAGTTTGCATGACTGGAACTCTTCGTTCCTTTGTGCATATACTCAGTGTGCTACGTCAGGGTGCCACATGAGCAACTAGACCCACGCAGCCTTTCTAACCACCCACCGGAAGACGCAACGTCCCCAGCTCTGCTTAGCCTTGCCTGTTTGTGTACACTTTCTGTGCTTCAGTAGTTTACCAGTAAAATGCGGATGTCTTGCTGACAAGTTGAACCATTAGGGTCAGCTTTTTAGAGTCCTTTATCTTTTTAGGTAATTTTTTTTCCAAAGCCAGTTAAAGACATAAATCTAGTTTATATTCTGGAATGAATTGAAACAAATTGGGTAAAAGATGAAGTTTATCACCAGAAAGAAAGTATCTTTATCCCTACAGTGCATCTAAAGGGCTCCGGGTTCTAGAAATGCAATCAATCTCCCCCAAGGGGGCAAAAACAGGTCTCGGGGATTTATCTAAACTCTACCTATTGTTATTGGTATTTCATAAATAAATATAAATTTTTCTTCTTGAAAATCTTTACAGAAATGCTTGTCACTCCAATCAAATAATATTTCCCTTTGATAGATGAAAATATTTATATTTGGGCCGCACACATAGTATTGCCATTCCCAACACATACACACGTGCTCACACAGATAACTTTTATATGAAGGAAAACTTCCATATATGGTGCTTTCTCAGTGCTAGGGAAAAAGGAGCTTTTGCTTTCTTCGAACTGTAACTTAGATTTTGTTTAAAAAGTCCTGCAAAATAGATTCTTCTCACTGATTTGTGTGTTTGTGCACATAATTCCCATTAAAAAGAGAGGATAGGGAGAAAATGCATTTTGCAAACATTCTAGACAAAAGAAATTATTTCAAAACCTCTGTGAGAGCTTGAGTATTAAAATCAGACCATCTAACTAGTGGACAAATCAAATTTTCCATTTGCAGTTCTCTTTTCTACTTTTTGATTTTTTATAATTTCAGTGTTTTAAAGTACTATCCTCAGAGAATGACAGGACTGAGAATAGGAAATGACATTCAAGTGTCACCATTTATCTCCCAATACTGTTATTGGTGGAGTTTCAACTAGTCATTTCTCCCTGAAGTGAGGTTGAGGGTTACCTGTGTATTTCATTCACCTGTGTTCATACTTTCCTTCATCATGGACAATTGAGAGTTGGCTGTGACTTGTCTTAATGGAAATATTTCCATCTTCATGTTTTTGGGGGCCAGGCATTGGTAAGATTCATGAATGCTCTTCTTAAAGACAGGTGGTCCATGAGCCACACAGACACACGGCCTTTCAGGGAAGTGAGCATGACTTACATCTGTCTAGTGGTTCTATACACCTCATAAAAGTGAAGTCTGGGGATTGTTTGCTGTACCAGTATGATGGTTTTCCATGTATTGTCTCATCAGCCCTAGGATGTGTGCTGAATGAAAATTTCCTGTAATTCCTGTTAATATATTGTCAATGTCAGACGTGATGTGATGCTGTTGGACTGTCCAAATGTACAACTATTTAATGTGTTTGTGGAACTGAAATGTCTTAAATGTTGCATGAAATATGTTATAAAAATAGATTTGTTTTCTATTTTTCAACACCTCAGAATTGAGGGTTCATGGGCCAATAAGTGCAATATTTAATGACTTACTCAGTGTATATAACTAGTGTGAAAGAGTGAATTATAATGAATGTGTGAGATGCTTTGGGTGGCTGTGACTTCTTCAAATCATTTCTTGTAGCTGTATTTGTCTAGTGGTGCAATTTATACAGTAAATACCTTATTGGTGTCATGTGAAACTCTTCTGTGCCTACTTCAAAGTACTTTTTTCCCCTACAAGACCAAACATTTAGTATCTGCGAATATATGTCAGTTTTGCCTTTTAGAATTCTGGATTTTCTTTTCAAGATATAATGGATGTTAGTTTATTTTATATAGGCTTTCCTTTCTCTAAATTCTCCATTAGCCTTTCAAGAGGCTAATTTAGATACCTAAGAAAATGTATGCACCTAAGGAAAAGTCATTTTTATTCTTCTCAGAAATGTTGATCACATGCCTGTTTACTAAGAATTTTCAACTCTTGTATTTGCATGTATTTTTTATTGTAACTCAACCTTGCAAATTTAACACTGTCAACCCTAGGAATCCTGAAATATTGATGTCTTGTTAGGTTGTAGCTAATGTTATATTCACTTCAATTCTCAATTGTCCACACCAGTGATAGAAGAGAAACAAAAGTCAGAATCCTTGACTCACTTTGGTATGTCATCAGAAACTCATATATTCACCCTCAGCCCCCCCTTGTTAATCTCATCGTTGGTGGCCTAGAACTTCACTGAGATACAAAATCAAGAAATTAGGCCCTGTTTGCTGGATTACCAAAAACTGTGAGTTTATGTATATGAAGTTTAAAGTAGCCCAGCTACCTTAAACTCCTATTCGCCCTTTCAAGATTTAAGGCAAAACATGTATTTTAATATTGTGCTTTGCCCTTTCATTTAGTTAGCAGAGTAAATCATGATAACCTTAGAAAGAAAAGTTATGAGTTGTTCACTCAAAATGACGAAGAGCAATAAGCAGTTGTTTTAGATGCCGTGGCCATCCATACATCATATGAAGTCCTCAGTACCCTCTATGGCAATTGTCTGAAATTAACATGTGAGGACATGCCAATCATATTAAATGGCTTTGGGCTACCACCAGTGGTGTGTGCCCCTATTTTAACTGTGATAGCCTGAACTTTGTACTCAGCTCTCAGATCCACTCAAGAAATCAGGTGAAGGTGGATGAAACAGGGAGATTAGA
This sequence comes from Aselliscus stoliczkanus, assembly GCA_033961575.1. Classification (NCBI taxonomy): domain Eukaryota; kingdom Metazoa; phylum Chordata; class Mammalia; order Chiroptera; family Hipposideridae; genus Aselliscus; species Aselliscus stoliczkanus. The sequence goes on along the minus strand of CM066728.1, from coordinate 75,952,895 downwards.
GATGACTTTGTGCCAAATTAAAAAAAAAAATGTAAGCAGTAGCCAACATTAGAATAATAATTTAAGAGCGTGTTTAAATGTTTAGTTAGTCGTTACTCAGTTATTGATTACCACGTGCTCAGTGCTGTGGGAATTAAACATGGAAGAGGTATGGCTCCAGCCCCTGATGTGCTTAAGGACTGAAGCAGGAGGGGAAAAAAGCCAGGATGCAATCTAAACATTAAGTGATGTCAGGAGCACAGAGAATGGGGGCCATATAAGAACGGGGAAAAGTCAAGAATGGCTCCATTGAAAAGGTCAGAGGTAATCCCAGGAAGAATTAGATACGAGGAGATGGTGCCAAGCAAATAAGTGGGAAAGGTCACAGTATGTTGCCTGTGAATGGAAGGGCAACATTTACAGCTGCCAGCTATAAATCATTCTTTTTCTCCAGAAAGCCAAACTGGTCTTCTGAAACCCATCAAATTATCCCAGTTTGCCTCCCTCTTTTTTGTCCCCATAAGGCAGACAAGCTGCAGCATCATCCTATTTCTCTGTGCTGAGCAGCCCCAGACTTCGCCACAAAACACAAATTGCTTTAAAGCCACATTTGAATCGTTGAGTTAAACATTTTGCCTATGCGCCAAACCACAAGACATTGTCTAAGCCAATGTCAACTGGGCAGATGAGTGCCCAACAATGTGTCTGTGGTTCCATGTTTCCATAGAGGGCGTTGGGAAGTGCACAGATGAACACCTCGTTTTGTAACCCGGCACTTTTCTCCCTTTCTCAGTGACTGCCCTGTGGAGATTCTTGAGAAAATATTGAGTAACAGCTTAATGCTTTCATATAGTGATTGTGATGTGTAGTCGAAAACTACTGCTGCGCAGCAAATATCGTGACTCTTCATGTGTCCACAGGAGCTCTTGTCTGGGTTTAAAGCTATAAAGTGTATTCACATTGTGAAGTTTTAATTCTCTTTATTGAAATTAATCGTGTAAAAGCTGTATGTGCTCTACTAGGTATTCAGTTTGTATGTGGATTCTGTATAGAAAGTGGTTTCTGTTCTTTGGGTTTATCTTGTTTTATTTTTTTGGAGATTACAATAAATATCTAAGAGACTATATTCCTGAATTTCTCTGCCTTAGTCTGATCATTTTTTCATCTCCCTTCTATTTGTATCATTTTTGGTCCTAGGATGCCTGTTTCTGTTTCTTGTTACCTTCCTCTTTAGGCACAATGCTGAACTTAAACTAGAGACAGAGAATGAATACATTTTTATTTAGGAATAAGGGTTTCCAACATGAGAGTTTAGACTTAAGCATAGGAGTGAATCCCAACACTTATAATCTTTTAAGGTAGGCAACTTTTTATACCTGACTTCATTTACAGAGCTCTTAGTTGTAGGATCAAGAATGGCTGCTAAGATATTTAAAGGTCCTCTCGGCTAACAAAAGACCATATACCCCAGAATATGAAGTCCAAGGTCCAATGCTCATTTTGGGACCCTACTGGCACAGCCTGGGAAAGCAGCATTCAACAGAGACATGTGAATGGGATGTGTGAATGGAGTAAGCTTCATTTAACGCATGATGTGTGACACAGAGATGCTTCAGATGCTGTGCAGACTTGCCTTGGTCTTGGACCTCAGGACATGGTGAAGCACCCAGCTATCAATTTGTTTGCATCACAGCAGATTAACTACAAATTTGGAGATCCCTCAGTGTTCTAATTGTGCCTCCAGCTCTATTTCTACCAAATATTTGCTTCCAAATATGCCTCTAAGGGCCATTTTCAGGACTCTGCACTAAAAATAACCCAAGTGAGAAGGTCCCAGAAATATCCACACAGGTCCACATGGGTCAATAAAGCTTCCTGAACTGAATCAGTGACAAGAGGGTCACCTAGCTGGGTAGACAAAGCAAGTAGCATGCAAAGAATCAAAATTAAGGGAAAAATAATACATTAAGGGACTTTCAGTGATATTGTCAACAAACATTTACAGAATGTCTTCTATATGCTAATGTCTCATATATATGAAAATGCATAGTGTCCTAGCCCTCAAGGAATTCATGTAATTGTGATAGAGGAAAATGTATAAGTTAATATTAATAAATTACCAAAGTTTAAAATTTATATTCCCTAATGTTTACATCTAATAAACAATTGAACACTAGAGTTTTGTTTCACTCTAAAACGGCTCACACAAAAAGCTTCTTCAAAATGTTATAAAACAGATTTTGTGAGACAATAGTTTTCTACCCTCAGATAAACTGATCAAGAATCTGGCCTGTGGTAAGTCCCTCAGAGGGACTACACACGCTTTCTGGTCATTCTGAGGTTCCTGTGACCAAAGCAGTTCCAATTGGTTTTAGCAAGAAACCCCCTCTACCCTCATGCTTAGGAATAACCCCTAGCTTTGAATTAATTTTAAAAAATGAAGCTACTATGTGGCTATTGCTTTCTCAATATCATTAAGGTAGATGTGGAAAGAATACATCCTCACCCTCAGAAGATACTAACTCATTCTCTCCCAGGCTTCCTATTGAACTTTAAAAAAGACCCCTTCTAAATAAAAGGCCTCATGGCAGGTTCTAGTCTTTGGACACTTCTCAGGAACAGTCAGCCAGTTGGTTCTTTTATTTCTCCTCTAACTCTCTTCTTATATCACCCCACACCCACCAAGTGCAAAGCATTTTTAGTTTGGTGTGGAGGCAGTCTCGCTGTCCAACTTTTCCTAATGTACTGTTTATCCCCCAAGTCTTCCAGCACTAGAGTTTCTTGTTTTCTGAATTCCAAATTTGCAATTTCAACTAAAAATTATTCTCTATTTTTTAATGGATTATCTCCCTTTAAGCAATTCTACCGAGTGAATGGAAGAAAGGCAAAGAGTATAGACAAGGCATTGGGAAAAAAATCTAGATTAATGTTTCCAACAATATCCTACCAAGAAAACAATTACAATTCAATAAGTATAAACATAGAGATTTCATACAAACTATTGTGAAAGTACAGCAGAGGGACAATTATTCCAAATTGGAGGCAAGAATTCATATGTTCCAAGAAGGCCTACTAGAATAAATGAGCTGATGCAAAAACATATAGGAAATGTAGGAGTTATGCAGGGGCAGAAGTGGAAGAAGTTTGATCTGAACAGAGGGAGCAGCAAATGCAAACAGGTACAGCAGAACGTAGCATATTAATAGAACTCCAAAGCCATTCATATAGGTGACTACAGATTGGGGAAAAAAAAGAAGGAGCCTAAGGCTGATTTCACGACACTTGTGTGAAATGCTTTAGAAATCTGTTTCTTCTCCAGCTGTGAAAAATTCTTGAAGGAATTTAAGCAAAGAAGTAGTTTGATTAGATTTGAATTTTGAAAAATCACTTAGATAGCAATATGGGAAATGGACTCAAAGAAAACAACAGTGAAAAGAAAACAAGCACTAGAAAGTTGTTATGGTTACTCCACAGTTATATGCCCAAATTAAAGATACGTCAGAAGTGGAGAAGAGTAGGGGAGACATAATAGTTCACTTTAGAAGGTAGATAAATGGTAAATGAATAAGATTCTAATGAAAGTGATTACTAGAAATCAAGGGCAACCCTAAGGCTTCTGGCTTAATTGATATATGAGGTAGATATTATCAGTGCCATTAACTAAAAGAAAAAGTACAAGTTTTGGTTCAAGTTGGCAAGATCCTGAACTCACCTCACCCCACAAGTACAGTGAATCTAAAGCTACATATGGAATAACTTTCTCTGAAAAAACTAAAAACTGAACAATACCTACACATTAGGAAAATGAGAAAGAAAACACACATTGAAGTCAGTAGGTAAAGGCTGAGAGATATTATCATTATAAACCCCACCCTGGGAATGGCAACCCACAATTGGGAGTGAACTCAAACCCTAGAGCTTCTCACTATAGACTGAAGGGTTACAACCCCACATTAAGCACCCAACTTTTAAGACCTGCCCCTGAGAGATAAGCCCCCAAAACATTGAGCTTTGAAAACCAATTATTCATGTCCATGAGACCTGCAAATGTATAGCAAACTGAGAAACAGCTCTTAAAGAACTTGTGGGCTCAGACTCACTCTACAGGCAGCTGATTGAGAGGCACCCGGACTTTATGTGAAAGAGGCTGATTTTCCTATCTTAAAGCATCAGCCAGAGGGGCAAGTATCTAATTTCACACACACTAGAGGCGTGCTGGTGTACTCCTGGGACGGAGGCTGGTGGGCATCATCTTTGTACTCTCCCTCTGCCACACACCAACTTGACAGTATCTTCCGAAAAAGAGCTTTCACCTTCCTGTGTCTCTCCAATTTTTGCAGCTCTTGCCTAGGTAACACCTCTAAATTGCCTGGATCTAGTAGCCAAGGAGGTTTATGTTCAAGGGTCCCACAGGACTATAACCAATGGAGAAAGAGTTGTCAAATAACTACCACCCCCAAAGCACAGGAAGAGGCAATAGACTGAGACACCCAGCATTTCTATGAAAGAGGCTTATTAGCTTAGCTTCATAGCTGCACCTGAGGGCAGGCTTCTAATTAGACACACATTTAAGGGCCCACTGTAATGCCCTTTAGAAACCTGAGAGGGCAAGCACTGTCTTTACTCTCTCCCTCTGACATGCTCCAGAGCACCAATATCTCTCAGAGGGGGCTCAACCATGTTTCTGAGGCCCTGTTTTATACATCTGGTGCCTCAGTTTTTGTGGCTGCTACCCTAGGGACTCCTTAATCATCTAGATCTGGTGGTCAGCAGGAATTGCATTCCTGGGTCACATGGCACAGCAACAAATGAAGAAATGTTTCTTGATAAGCTACCACCGCTGGAGCATAGTGCAGACAACAAACTGGAACTCATTACCAGTCTTTCTGTAAAGCAAAGAGACTTATTTGCTTCTCCTGAAGTTTCAGCCATAGGGGCAAAGTTCTGCTGTGGCACACACCTAAGAGCCAGAAGTGGTGCAATCAGGGACAGAGACCTCTGGATGCCATTTTGGACTTTCCTTCTGCCTCACTTTAGGCCACAAGAAAAGACCTTCTATACTTATCTTGTGCCCCAAGTTTTGCAACTGCTATCCAAGAGCCACCTATAGATTGCACAGATCTTGTGGCCTGTAGGACTTATGCTTGTAGTCTCACAAGTCTGTATATATTTCCATACTTTAAAAGCTGCTACTTGAGAACCTGGCTTCCAACCAGTCTGGATATAGGTGCTGACTGAGGTACATCCCTTTAGGACGCCGACCCCTTCAACTTCTGGAATCTGCTAAAAATAAAAAGGGCTATTTGGACAACCATAAACATTTGAGAGATAGCAAAGATCTAGGGCAGTGTTGAATAATAAGGTTGATCTCCTTCACAAGGCTACTACATCAAGAATGGGAGAGATGGCTGTTTTACTAATATGTAAAAACCAAAACAGAGAGTCAAGCAAAAGAAGAAAGGACTATGTTCCAACAAACAAAAACTCAAAAACAGTGCTTTACCTGTTAAGAGTTTTAAAAAATGGCCTTAAATTGCTTGCTGAACACCACAGAATAGATGAACACAGTGAGAATTTCAACAGAGACAGAAAAAAAAAGAACAAACAGAAGTCACAGAACTAAAGAATACAATTCCTGAACTAAATAAATAATAATAATAATAATAATAATACATTAGAGGGGTTCAACAACAAACTAGATGATACAGAAGAAAGGCTCAGTAAATTCTAAGATGGCACATTGGAATTCTTTCAATCAGAGCAGAAAAAAAAAGAAAGAAATTTTAAATAGTAAAGATAACTTAAGACACCTAAAGAACATCAAGCAGATCAATAATTGCATTAGAGGGATCCAAGAAGGAAGAGAGAGAGAGAAAATGTCCGAAAAGATATTTAAAGAAATAATGGCCACATTCTGGTCAAGATGACAGTGTAGGTAAACACAGTGCTTACCTCCTCCCATGACTACAACAAAATTATAGAAAAATCAACCTGAAGAACCATCTAAAGAGTAGCTCTACAGAATTCCTATAACTAAAGATATAAAGAAGAAATCACATCAAGACAGGTAGAAGGAAAGGAGATGTGTAACAGGCTGGTCCCACAACCAATTGTGGAAGTTGAGAATTGGGAAAGATATCTGGACTGCAGAGGTGCTCCCTGAGAAGCAAGATGTCCTAGCTCCACATTGAGCTTCCCAGCCCAGGACTCCAGTGCCAGGAAGAGGAGTCCGCACAATATCTGGCTGAAAATCAGCAGGGATTCAGTCCAGGTGAGATGGAGGGGAAACCCAAATATCCCCTTAAAAGGCCCCCACACAGACTCACTCAATCACAAACACCCTAAACCCCAGTAAAGGCACAGCAGCTCAAAATGCACCAGAGACATATGGGGAGAAACTGAATTGTGTGGCCTCAAGGCAAGGGCTGGAGGGACAGAGGCCATTGTTCTTGTGTTGAGCTCTCCCCCACCACACAGCCTGCAGGTGCAGGCAGGCACCAAATATGAATCTGCATTAACCTGAGCCCTGAGACCTTGCCCCACCCAACTCACACAGTATCTTTCAGCAGTTGTGCCTCGCCAGCAGCTGACCTTGCTTCATACCACAGAATTCCTAAAATCTCTCAAAGGTCTGCAGGCCTTAGGTAAGCAGAGGATGGCCTCAGTGTGCCCTGTGCCTCTTGCTGAGTGGCCCTAGGCCTGCATAGGTGGCAGCCAGCTTAGGGGTCAGAATGTGGCTTTCCCCTTGCAACTCCAGGCCCAGAACATGCAGCTGCCAACTGTGGATTGCTTTGTAGCTCCTGCCAAGTGATCTCGAGTCAGGCAGAGGCAGCAGCTGGCCTTGGCCTATACTGGAACCCCTCCTAAGATGCACCAGAAACAACACGCTCAATGACCAGCTTCAGAATACAACTGAGGTCCACCCAATTAGCTCCACAAATATATCACACAAAGGGTGGTCTCAGGAGGAAATAGAGTTCCAGTAGGGAAAACCCCACTCAGTGCAGAGTAAGTCCCCTGCACAGCAGCCCATAAGCTGTGGTCATGGCCATTCCTCATAGCCAGTCAGCCTGAGGGTCAACACTACCCACTGATGTGCCAATAGCAATCAAGTCTCAACCATAACAGGAGGGTACACACAACCCACACAAGGGACATTCCTGTAGCACCCATCTCAAGAGACAAAGGGATACTGTGCCAATGATACAACTGATTTGATAAGGGGTTAAGATTTAAAATTTATAAAGAACTCATACAACATCACCAAAAAAAATAAATAAAGAAAAAAAAATAATTAAAAAGTGGGCAGAGAACCTAAATAGACATTTTTCTAAAAAAGACATACACGTGGCCAATAGACTAATTATCAGGAAACTGCAAATGAAAACCACAATGAGAATCACCTCACTCACCCCTGTTACAATGATTATTATGAAAAAGACAGAAAGAACAAGTTTTGGAGAGGATATTGAAAAAAGGGAACACTTGTGCACTGTTGGTGAGAATGTAAATTGGTATAGCCACTATGGAAAATGTTATTGAAGTTTCTCAAAAATATAACTACTATGTGATCCAGTAATTCCAAATCTGGATATTTATTTATCTGAAGAAAATAAAAACACCAATTTAAAAAGATATCTGCACCCACTCCCCATGTTCACTGGAGCATTATTTGCAATAGCCAAAATATGAAGACAACTTAAGTGTCCATCAAAGGGTGAATGGATAAAAGATGTGAGATACACACACACACACACACACACACACACACACACACACACGGGTGTGAAGGGGAATATATTACTCAGCCTTAGAAAAGAAGGAAAGCTTAACATTTTCAGTAACATGGATGGACTTAAGGACATAATGCTAACTGAAATAAGTCAGACAAAGACAAATATGGTATGATTACATTTATATAAGGAATCTAAAAAATAAAATAAGCAAACTCATAGAGAACAAATTAGTGGTTGCCAGAGGGGAAAAGGGTGATGGGATGGGTGAAAAAAGTGAAAGGGATTAAGAATTTCCAGTTATTAAAATAGTTATGGGGATATAATCAATAACATCATACTATGTGTGGTGTCAGATGGATACTAGACTTATCAACATGATCATTGCATAAGGTATATAAAGGTCAAGTCACTATATTGCCCCTGAAACTAATATAATATTGTATGTCAATTGTAATTGAAAAATGACTTTTAAAACTATACTACTAAGCCATAGTAATAAAAACAGTATGATATTGGCACAAAAATAGACCAATAGAACAGAATAGAGAGCCCAGAATTAAATTCCAGCATTTATGGTCAACAAATATTCAGCAAGGGAGCCAAGAACACCCAATAGGGAAAAAAAATATTCTCTTCAACAAATAATGCTGGGAAAACTCAATAAACATATACAGAACAATGAAACTGAACTATCTCACATCACTTAAAAATTACCTCAAAATAAATCAAAGACTTAAACGTAACACCTAATACCATAAAACTCCTAGAGAAAAAAAAAATAGGAAAAAGTGCCTTGATATTGATGTTGGCAATAATTTTTTGGACATGATTCCAAAAGCACAAATAACTAAAACACAAATCAACAAATGGGACTACATCAAACTTAAAATCTTCTGCACAGCAAAATAAACAATTAACAAAAGTGAAAAAACAACCTGCAGAATGGGAGAAAGTTTTTGCAAACCATATAATACCCAAAATATATAAAGAACTCACAAGTAAAAAACAAGCGAACAAGCAAACCAAAGAAACACCTGATTAAACAACTAAATATAATTTTGTTCCAAAGAACACATGAAAAGATGCTCAACATTATTTGTCAGAGAAATGCAAATCAAAACCACAATATTGGGCCGGCCGAGTGGCGCGGTGGTTAAGTCTGGCTTGGGAAGCCAGCGGCCCCGGTTCGGGTCCCACATATGAGGGCCAGTGACACTGCCCTCAAAACAAACAAAAAAAAACAAAAACACAATATTACTTCACACCTGTTAGATTGGCTATCATCAATAGAAGAGAGACGATTTGTTCTGGCAAGGATGTAACAAACAGAAAATCTGAAAACATTTATCTGTAAAGATATATGTACCCCTATGTTCATTGTAGCATTATTCACGGTGGCCAAGACATGGAAACAACCAAAGTGTCCTTTGATAGATGATTGGATACAGAAGATGTGGTACATATATACAATGTAATATTACTCAGCCATAATAAGATGAAATACTGCCATTTGTGATAACATGGATGGATCTTGAGATTGTGATGCTAAGCGACATAAGTAAGACAGAAAAAGTCAAGAACCACACGACTTTACTCATATGTGGGATATAAAACTGAAATCAACAAAGGAACAGGACAAGCACACAGACAAAAAATCATTGACAGACAACAGTTTAGTAGTTGCCAGAGGATAAGGAGGGAGGAGGGGTGATAGAAAAAGGTAAAGGGGGTCAACTATATGGTAATGAAAGGAGAACTGACTCTGAGTGGTGAACACACAATGCAATATACAGATGATGTGTTATAGAATTGTACACTTGAAACCTATATAACTTTACTAACCAATGTCACCTTAATAAATGTAATAAAAATTAGAAAAAGTAAAAGAAACCTTTACACATTATTGATGGAAATGTAAATTGGTCCCACCACTATGAAAAAAACAATATGGAGGGTTCTCAAAACTTAACAATAAAACTACCATACAATCCAGCAATTCCACTTCTGGGTATATACCCTGTGAAATAATATATTGGTCTCTGCCCCAGTTCCTGGCACAGAGCTCCTACAAACCTTGTAATTTCCTAAATGGTAAAAGCACTAGGACCAGTTTTTGTTCTAATGAGGTGACTCTGAGTAGGCTCCTGGATGGTACCTGAGGGGGGATTGGTCACCAGAAAGACCAAGCCATGACTAGAAGCTTAGAATTACCAGCCCCAGCCCTCATCCTCCAGCTAGAGGAGAGGAGCTAGAAAAAGAACATACTCCATCATACCAATGTGAGGAAGGCTCCATAAAATCCCAAAAGGGTGGGATTCAGAGCTTCCAGGTTGGAGACTACATGGAGGTGCTGGGAGAGTGGAACCTATTCAATTCTTTCATCTGGATGTTCAACTCAGTCCTTTAGAATATCCTTGTATAATAAACTAGTGAAAGTAAGTAAAGTGTTTCTCTGAGTTCTGTGAACCACTCCAGCAAGTTAATTGAACCTAAGGAGGGAGTCATTGGAACTGTAGATATAGCTGGTTGGTCAAAGCCCAGGTGACAACCTGGGATTGCAACGAGTGTCTGAAGTGGAGATGAGGGGCAGTCTTGTGGAACTGAGTCTGTTGGGAGCCGACAGCCCCCCAGTGTCTGACAAGGTCTCATTGCCATGCTCAGCACTGGATGTTTGGGGTGCTGCCTTATGGTTGGTCATGTAATATCTCCTGCCTCTATGAACCCATGTGCCTTTCCTCTACATCAGATCCTATAGGAGACAGTACACTCACTGCATTTATGGCAAGTTCCTGTGGTGCCCCAATGAGAGATGGCTGTGTAAGTCAATAACAGGCACGATCTCCTAAGAGGAGACAACCCAAGCCAAGCTACAGCCCCCTTTTGGGGACCCCAGGACTGAGAAATAGGGGACTCAAGCCCCTTGGAAATAGAGGCGCAGACCTCTGGTCACATAGGCCAAAAGCCTGTCTGTGAGAAACTGACAGCCTATCTGCAAGAAACTGATAATAACATCAGTCCTTGAGCTCACTTGCCTAAAGCCACTGCTGTGAGAAGTCTCCTTGAAGACTAAAAGTCTCCAGGCCATGAGAGTTTTGATAAGAGGCAACTTGCTGACCATAGGGTATGTTAATCAATAGCCTTATTTGAATTCTTTGCCTTGTACATTGTTGTAGCAACAGATACTGAAGCTTTGACTGAGAAACAGATGCTATTCTCTATTGTAAATATGTAGCCCTCTGTAGGATAAGAGAAGTTTGAGACTCCTCCTTTAGCTACTAAGTATTGTCATCACATAGGAATAGGCTTTAGATAACCTTTACCCTAAACTCAGCCACTGCTAGTTTTTTGGTAATAGCTCAAGTATACGCCCTGTGAGTCTAGCTGCTGGAATTTGGGATAATGGCTAGGTAGTCATGGTAACCACTCTTTAGGCGATGTGTTGAGATATGAATCCTTAGCATAGAATAGGTCACACTACATCCTGGAGAGAACAGTTACAAGGAAGTAAAGACTGCAAAAGTCCTAAGAGGTGGAACTTAACTTGTGATTGAGGTAATGGTCAAAAATCCCTATAAAAGGGACATTCTGTAACAATAAAGTGTGACACTTCTTCTCTGAAACTCCCCTGGTGTCTCCACTCTTTCCCTTCTTTCTTTTCTTCCCTCGCCGATGCCGTCTCCACCTGAGGGAACCCCTGGACTCGCGGAGGCTGGCCCCCGCATGAGCCCTTAAGCTGTAGGATCTGACACTATCCAGGTAGAGTTGCTAGAAATGATTTAAATTAGAGTACCCCCAGCTGATATTGTAGGGAATTGCTGGCTGTGGAGAAAAATCTCCACATATTTATTTGGTGATGAGAAATGTCAGAGTTAATGTGTTTTGAGTGAGTCATAAAGGAGACTCATAGGGCAGAAATTTATAGTAGGGAAGAGCTGGGTTTTTCCCTATGTAGGAAAGGGGAAATCCTTTTTTTTCTCTTTTTGTTTTTTAACAAACCCAAGGGAAATAAAAACTGGATTTGAAGAGATATATGCACTTTCATGTTTACTGCAGCATTGTTCACAATAGTCAAGATATGGAAACAACCTAAATGGCCATCAATGGATTAATGGATAAAAAAGATGTAGTATGCATACACAATGGAATATTATTCAGCTAGGAGAAAGGCGGATATGCTGTCTTTTGCAACAATGGACCTTGAGCACATTATGCTAAGTGAGATAAGTCAGACTGAGAAAGACAAGTACTGTATGATATCATTTATATGTGGAATCTTAAAAAGTCAAATTCATAAAACCGAGTAAAACGGTAGTCCTTGAAGCAGGGGGTTGGAGATACAGTTGATATTTTTATGGGCACAAACTTGCAATGGGTAGTAAATAAGCCATAGAGACCACACAGTATAATGACGATAGACAACAATATTGTAATATAATTATGTAATATGATAAATATCACTACAGTGACAACCATATCACAATATAAAAATGTGTCAAAGGAACATATGGTACACCTTAAATTTATACAATGTTATATATCAAATGTATGTGGTAAAATATATAGATGGGGATGGTAACCCAAATTCTGGGGATGGAGAACACAAAACGCAGGAGAATATTTCAAATGAAAGATGAGTAGACTGGGAACTAGTGCACACACCATCTATAGGCAACTCAGGAAGGCAAGTTCACAAAGGAGAATTGAAAAAGGAGTGGCCTAAGAGGTGGGTGGAGAATAGGCAGAGTGGGATACAAGAAGCCAAGAGAGAAAACAGTTTTGAGATAGGAGTGACCCACATTTCAAATGATGTGAAGAAAAATCAAGATTGCCAGTCACTTTGACAGGAGCAAGTTTCAAATAGCTATGGCAGAGAAAGATGGATCACATTGGGTTGAGAAGCAAATGGTAATGATGAAGATGTGACATTATTCTTTGAGGTATTCTGAAAGGAAAATACAAGACAGTGTTATTGAATGAGGATGGCCTAAGGAGGGTTTTGTTTTCCAAAAGGAGAGGCTTGCCTATCATTATATATTAAAGAGAAAAACCAGTCGATTTTGAAGATACAAGTAAAAATTGATATCCTCTTCATCCAAGTCCCATTCTCCCATTTCACTCCTGTTCCTATCTAATCTACTCCTTTCCTATTAAAAAAAAAGCACCTTATTTTTCATATAATTATCTCAAGTGAACTGATTTTGCCTTTTCCTAATATTTTTACTAATCTATAGGGTACAGAGCTTCCAACAACTACTTATGATGAAATCAACTACAGCTATCTTGTTTGAGGTCCATATCAAAACAGACATTTAAAATTGTTCACTTATCATTTTTAAACTAACCAAGGTAAGCACTACCTCATCTCAACAGTGATGAATACATAGTTAATGTAACAGAAGCCAGAATTCAGTCATCAAATGGGTGATAACCCCAACTGAGCTAACGTTTTAAATTACTGTGTTTCCAACAAACCACAAAACCATTTGCAGGAGGAGGGAAGGTGATCATGTTTCAGAAAATTTGGCAGCTGTGCCTTTATATATATTTTTTCTCATTGGGATGCACCAGGTGTGATGCATTCCTTATGTCAACATCACTTCAGAGCAAGTATAAATTAGCATATCCCTCTGCATCATTTTTGCCCTTGCTTCTATTCATAGAACAGAAGAGTCAAAAGACAGGGGTCAGCTAATGGAAAGCAAGCCAAAACTAAAAGGACATTTAAAAATAGAACTTCAGAGGGAGGGGTGGCATTAGTAATGGAAACCCTGGAAACTGACACATAACCATCGGCTTAGCAAGGAAAAAGATGGCATTCACAAAAGACCAGTGGTTGACACTTGAGCTAAAGGGGAAGACAAGCTTTGTAGTGGGAAGTGGGAAGAGAGGGAGAGAATTTGTTACATAGATTTGACAGTCTGAGCAAGACGTCAAAAGCTAGTTTCAAAAAAGGGTCTTGGAAAATAGATTAGATTCTCAGGTGTTAAATTCCAATCCTAGAGCTGAAAATAGGGTTTTGACAAAAATACTCAAGATTTTTATGTATTATCAAAAGTTGAATGGAACCTGAAAAAGACATCCAGAAAACCTGGATAGTTTAAAAACAAAACAAAACAAAGTGAAACAAAAAAAGTTACTCTTAAGGCAAACAATATGTTTATTGGTGCTTTCCTTAAATCTCCCAAGGTTACTTTAACTTTCTATAAAAGAAATTTTAATATTTCTCTTACATAACTGTCTGCCTTTAAATGTAAAGATCTAGAAGATTTCCCTTGTATTGTCTGCAGAAAAGACAAAAGACTCTTCAAAGGGCAGTGTGATATAGAAAAGTGGAATGACTTTTTGAAGTTTTTTTGTAATTTGCATTCAATCCCCAGGCCATCCCTGTGAATATGATTTTAATCTGAAAGAACCACTCTTGGATTTTAAATGTAATCATTCACTATTAAGACCACCCTAAAGTCATTCCATGATCTGATCATTAAAACTGAGTACAGTTCTATGATATTTTCTATCTTTTCTTCTAGGGGATCAATGTTTATTATTTTACTCATCTACTCAATAAATATTATTTAAGAGCCTTTATATACCAGGCACATAAGTTGAGCTCTTCATTACCCTCTGAGTTTTTTCCAGGGGAATCGCAAGTTGACCACTGGCCAGCGTGATCCCTCTAATGACAAGAATGACCCAACCCAGGGCCAGCCGAGTGATGCATTCGTTAAGAGTTGGCTTGGGAAGCCAATTCTGAGTAGCAGGGCCCCGGTTCAAATCCAACATATGAGGGCCAGTGACACTGCCCTCTACAGCTAAGATGGTGAACAACAGCTCTATCTGGAGCTGGGCTGTGCGAGCCCCGGTGATGGTGTAGGCTGCAGCCCCTGCTGCACTGGGCTGCCATAGGCTACAGTGAGTGGCCGGCAGCCAACGTGAGCAGCAGGCAGCCAGCTTGAGTGGCTGGCAGCCAGTGTGAGCTGCCAAAAGCCACCATGAGCGGCCATCCAGAGACCAGTGACCGATCTGCCTCACCTGAGAAGAGCACAATGATGATATTAACATGGGCCAGTGAAGCAGCATCCTCCACAACTAGGCTGAAGAACAAAAGGACAGCAACTTGTTTGTTCCCCTTCCCTGACTCCCCAGTGCTGTTCCCCTCCCCTAATTTCCCAATAAAATCTTTAAAAAAAAAAAAAAAAAAAAGGATGACCAAACCCAAACCAGAGAGAAGGGCTTTTCAACTTCTCTGTCTCCACCTTGACCAATTTAATCAGAATCTCTCATGATGAGGCCTGGGAATAAGTATTTTTTTAAAAGCTTCTCATATGTTTTTCATGTGGTCCAATTTTGTGAAACACACACACACACACACACACAAAAAAAAACAAAACATAAAACTCTCTCAAATAGAAGACAACACAATTTGGTACAGCTCTCCCAAATACTAAGCAAATTAGAGCTTTCTTTGCCATCAAGGGTTAGCCAGCTATTCAAGAGTCATTCATTACAATGGCTCTACCACCTGTTCCCTGTTCTTCATCCAACTAGGAATTACCAAGTTCAAGAGTAACAGCTGTCTTATTGACACTGGGCTCAACATCTGAGTGTGCAAATCTAGCCCTGGGCAGAGCTTCTTAAGCCATGGCAACATCATGAGAAACAATGCACCAAACAAACCCACAAACAATGAATGGCCCCTGGAGAGTTATTTTCCCCCTTTATCTACTTTTATTTTCAGGCCATTTCTAATTTTTAGTGGTAGCTCATGAAGGTGAATTTGCTCATTCCCCTTGTAACAGTGTACAGACATTACAATAATTTATCATTGATGGTATGGCGAAAGGAGATCTTTATTCTTGGATAAACCCAGGCACCACAGAATGTGCTCTCTATGCTTCTGTGAAAAGCTCATTCATTCTCTGCACAGGCTCAGTGTGGTTGGCTGCCCATAATGATCCTATCTCCTGATATCCATGCTTATAGTCATTTTATAGTGTGGTCATAGCAAATTACACCATATTTAGCAGCTTAAAACAACACCAAAATATTATCTTAAAGTTCTGTAGGCAAAAGTCCTAAAATTAATGTGTTGGGAGGCATGTATTTCTTACCAGAGTCTCAGGGGATGAATCTGCTTCCAAGCTTTTTCAGGTTGTTGGCCAAATTCAATGATTGTAGAATTCAGGTCCCCAGTTCCTTGCTGGCTGTCATGCAGACATAGTCTTTACTCCTAGAACCTGTGAAGTTTCTCGTGCTTTGGATGAGCTCCCAGAAGCCTCTCTCCAGTCGTTGTGCAGGGCCCTTACATTTTAGAGCCCGAGCAACACCTCAAATACCTATTGCTCTTGGAATCCCTCTGACTTCCCCTCTGCCACATCCTTTCTCTTTCCTCTTCTGCCTTCCGCTTTTGCTTTTAAGCCTCGGGTGATTACATTAGATCCACCTGGGTAATCCCGAACAATCACCACACCTTTAAGGTCCATAAACTTCATCACATCTGCGAACTCCGTTTTTTTTTGTTTTCCGTGTTTTTTGTTTGTTTGTTTGTTTGTTTTTGTCATGTAATGTAACATCCACAGGTTCCAAGGATTAAGGAGTGAATATCTTCAGGAGGAGCCATTATTATGCCTATCACATGCCTTTATATAATTCGCTCCCCTTAAGTGTGAAGTGGATTTAGCAAATAGAATGCAACAAAGGTGATGCACTTCCAAGGTTAAGTTCTAAAGAGATTGCAGCTTCCATCTTGGGGTATTTTCTCTCACTCTTCCCTGATTGCTTGCTCTGAGCAGAGTTGCCATGTTATAAGGCAGATATATAGTAGGGAAATCCCCGGGATTCAGCTTGGAAGCATAAACAGATCTTCTTAGTTCTGGCAAACAGCCAAGTTAATAAATAAGCCTAGAAGCACATCCACCCTGAGGGGAGATTTGAGGTATCTGCAAGTCTAGCCAACATCTTCATTGCATTCTTGTGAGACAACCTAAGCCTGAAATATCCTGGAACATCCAGACCTACAGCAACTGAGAAACTGCTTGTTTTAAGCTGCTAAACTCTGGAATAGAGAATTGAGAACTAATGTACCCTGTGACTCTCTTACTGACCTTTTTTAAAACTGAGGACACTTTATTTCCTATCATTTGAAAGAAGCTAGAAGTCCCTAAGATGTATTATTCTGGATAAAGGAAAAAAAAATGTTTGTAAACAATGTAGAAAGTGGATTCCCTGGGAGTACCAAAAAATGTATACAAAGGGCCACTTTGGTCAATGTTGCTCAAGCAGTAGTTCACTATAAGTGTCTGGACACTGATGGTAACGACTTTGAGCACCTCTTGTAATTGCAGAAGTCAAATGTGACTTGTATTCATCTTTTGTTATTGGTATAGATTGAGTATTACAATTTTAATACACTTTTCCTTTCTTAAAATGTGTATACATTTTTTTTGGCACCCTCTGTATTTAGATGTGGAACAAAAAGTACTTGTATTTCATCACCGTTTTAACCCTGGTTTAACCCTTGTAAGTCTGCTTAAAGCAATGTATTTCCAAAATAAAAATCTGTATAGGTAAAATTAAGATAAGAGAATGCCATGTTATTATGAACTTGGGGTATATAAACACTGGATCGAACAAGACTGGCTTATATAAACAGGGTGGTAGGGGGAATACTGAGATGCAGTATGATTGAACACAATGAAAAAAGAAGCATTGCCCTTTCTTTGGTAGTTGGAGCAGCATACTTGGAGCACTGCTTCTCAAATGTGGTCCATGGATCACTTGCACTAGAATCACATATGGCTAAATTGCAGGCTCCATAGACTCCTGCATTAGAATCTGCACGGAGTCAATGTGCCTTGCTACAATAATAAGCTGCTTAGGTGATATTTATTCCCATAAAACATTGAGAACCACTGATACAGTGGTTAGGAATGCAAATTTTGAACAATCTGTATTTAAATCTCACCTGTCTCCTGTAACTCTGAAGGTAGAAAATTATAGCTGTTTCGTTCCTTCAGAGCTCCCAGCACCTAAACAAGGTCTGACACATAGCTGATGCTCAAATAAATATTTGTTGAACACAAGGGTGCATACATCTTTTCAAATTAGTGTTTTGCATTTCTTTGGATAAATACCCAAGAGTGGAATTACTGTGTCATAAGGTAGTTCTATTTTTAATTGTTTGAGGAACCTCCAGACTGTTTCCCAAGTGGTTGCACCAACAGTGCATGAGGGCTCCCTTTTCTCCACATCCTCACTAACACTTGTTGTTTTTGTTGATTTATTGATGACAGCCATTCTGATAGGTGTGAGGTGATATCTCATTGTGGTTTTTATTTGCATTTCTTGATGATCACTGATGTTGAGCATCTTGCACATATCTGTTAGCCATCTGTATGTCCTTTTTGGAGAAATGTCTATTCAGGCTCTTTGCCCACTTTTAAATTGGATTGTTTGATTTTCTTTTTTTTTTTTTTTTGGTGTTGAGTTGTGACTTTTAAAATATATTTTAGATATTAACTTCTTATCAGATGTATTATTGGCAAATACCTTCTCCCATTCAGTAGGATGTCTTTTCATTTTGTTGATGGTTTCCTTTGCTGTGGAAAAACTTTTTAGTTTGATATAGTCCCATTTATTTATTTTGTCTTTTGTTTCCCTTGCCTGAGGGGATATATCAGTAAAAATATCACTAAGGGTTATGTCTGAGAGTACTGCCTATGTTTTCTTTTAGGAGTTTTATGGTTTTAGTCTTAAATTTAAGTCTTTTAATCCATTTTGAATTCATTCATGTATGGAGTAAAAAGGTGGTCCTGTTTTCCCAGCACTATTTATTGAATACACTGTCTTTACCCCAATGTATATTCTTGTTTCCTTTGTCATAGATTAAATGACCATATAGGCATGGATTTATTACTGAGCTCTCTATTCTCTTCCATGGATCAATGTGTCTGTTTTTATGCCAATACCATGCTGTTCTGATTACTATGGTCTTGTAGTATAGTTTGCTTTAGGTAGTATGATACCTCCAGCTTTGCTCTTTTTTCTCTGGATCATCATGGTTATTCGGAGTCTTTTATGGTTCCATATAAATTTTAAGATTATCTCATTATTTACTTTAAATGTGTGCAGTTTATTAGTTGTCAGTTATAACTCAATAATGCTGAAAATGCAAAGATACATAATAGAATTAAAATGCTATGATTTATTATTGAAGGGATATTTGACTCTTTTTAAAAATGATGAATGTGCAAATTAGAGCCAGGTGTAGACTTGGCTTTTGGTAAATCAGACAACAACAAAAAAGAATTTGAGTGGGCTGGCCAAATGGCTCATTGGTTAAGAGTTGGCTTGGGAGCATGAGCTCTGAGCAGCAGGGCCCGGGTTCACATCCCACATGAGGGCCAGTGATGCTGTGCCCTCTACAGCTAAGATGATGAACAACAGCTCGACCTGGAGCCAACTGCCGGGAGTCACCAGCAACAGCATAGGCTGCAGTGGGACTGCAATGGGCTGCCGTGAGCCGCCTTGAGTGGCCATCCAATGGCCAGCAACCGATCTGCCTCAGCCAGGAAGAGAGCAATGATCACAATACCAACATGGGCCAATGAAGCATAGTCTTCCACAACTAGACTGAAGAACAAAAGGACAACAACTTGTGTGCTCCCCTTCCCCAATTCCCTGATGCTGTTCTCTCCCCCAATTCCCTAATAAAATCTTTTTTTTAAAAATTTAAAAAAAAGAATTTGAGGAAATAATGATGTTACTATATCAACTATGCATTAGCAATAAATAGCCAGCCATAACTGCTGGATTCATACCCCTGTTGGTTGTCAGAATATTTTCCTTATTCAGCATAATAATCCATGATAGTAGTGTTGATGCTTTAAGTACAATCCATTCTTGATTATATGAACGATTACAGGCAGCAAATAGTTCTGGAGTGACATAGAAAATTATGTTAAATTATGAAGAGGGAGAATGGTATAGAAAGAAAATACTGTATTTGTAATACAATGTATATGTGTAGAATTTGAAGATAGATAAGATAGTTTATAGTATAGATAGTTTAATGTTTTGGTTTTCTTTTTCCACCTATCACTGTATTTTATTTTCCCAAGTTATCTCCCATACCAATATTTTTAATGGCTATATTTTAATTCATTTTAGTATAAATACAATAATTTATATACACAACCCTCTACCTTTCACACTTTGATCATTTCTAACTTTTTGGTTCAGTAATGCTATGATGAGCATCTCTTAAGCTAAAGCTTGGTTGCTTCTCTCTTTAGGGCAGATTTCTGAAAGTGAAAGTCCAACATGTATGAACATTTTTAAAGCTCTTGCTACAAATTATCAAGTTGCTTTCCAAAAATACCATGTCAATCCACAGGCTCATTGATGTGATATAAAAATTCCTGTCTCACCACATTCTTGCAAACATTCTGGAATTTTTTAAATAGTGCCATTTATTTTTCATGAGTTTCTGAGGCATTTTAAAAGAATTTTACCATCCCAGAACTATCCCACATGATTCTGTTTCCTTCATTGAAAATATTTTCATGTGATGGTCACTGCTTTTTCAAACATGGTAAAGCCCTTTCGTTAGCAAAATTTGGAGCCAACCAGAATTTAGTGAAAATCTCAAATGAACCATTGAATTAATACATTGATATATTTTTATTAAGAGATAAACTCTTAAATGGCTTTTAATGGAATAATATGCAAGAACTAAAAGTCTAAGGACCGGGTTCTTATTAGAAGGGAGTATCAATCCCTTCTTATTTAATGACAACAAAGACAGCTCTCTCATAAACTGGACCCGCTGAGGAAAAAAGTAGGTTCCCAGGCTAGCTCTGTGAGCTTCTTTCTACCAGGAAAATTGCATTTAAAATTTATGAGAAAGTCATATAAAAGACAAGAACCAAAAGAAAAATGCCCAACAAACTTGAGTTTGGCATGCTCAATACTTCTCAATAAGATTATGTGATGAGACCTACCATGCATCGGTTGCTTACCTTGTGCTTTCATGAATTATATCATTCGTTTCTCACCAAAGACCTGTAAAATGCAGCCATTACTATCAGAGAGAGTAGTAGATGAGAAAAGAGAAGTGTTAAATAACTTGCCCAAGGTGAGAGAGACAGTAAAGGGCAGGGAAATGTTTTAAAACCAGGTCTTTTCCTCCTTTTCTCCCTTCTTTTCTCCCTTCTTTCCTTCCTTCCTTCCTTCCTTCCTTCCTTCCTTCCTTCCTTCCTCTTTCCATCTTTCTTTCAAAATTATTTATTTCTTTTATTTTTCAGTTACAATTGACATTCAATATTATTGTATATTAGCTTGAGGTGCACAGCATAGTGGTCAGACATTTATACAGTTCATGCAGTGATCTTCCCAACTAGTCCAGCACCCACCTGTGACTACACATAGCCACTACAACATCACTGACAATATTATAAATTGGTAGCTACCCAATAGTCATGGGGATATAACGCCAGGTCTTTCTGACTCCAAGTCCGGTATTCTTACCTGCCCATAGTTATCAGAGACCCCATGCATAGTTCTGTTAGACTATTTTCTTGATTGAAAATATTGGTTGGAGGAGGCAGCATAGACTTTCAATTTGGTCATCCTAGGATTTGCTCTTGACTCCGTTTGCTAGTTTCTGACTTATATGATCTGCAATTTCCATATAATAGCATCCCTCACTGTTGTGAGACTTAAATGATATAATGCCTGCCAAAATGCTCAATGTGACTCTCAGTAGGTGTAGGCATTATTACTCACATGCTCCAAAGCAGATAAGGCTCGAAAGCAAACATTTGTATTCACTTGCCTCCACCAGAGGGCAGAGTAGGAATTACTGTGTCGTTTTCTATGTCAGTTTTTGATAAGGAACACTAGAATATGATGTGAGTGCATAATTTAATACGGCTTAAATTTAATAAGACTTCAATCTTGAGAGGGGGCTATAATTTATTTTAAAAGAGAAAAAACAAAAATATAAAAATGAAATACATGAAGAACAGTAAACTGAATGTTTTATATTTTATACATTTAATTTATATAATTGGATATATATTCAATTATATAAATATTATTGAAACAGGAAGTTTGGCAGTGAAGAAAAATATAACGTAATTATGAGAATTTTTAAAATTTTAAAAGTAATCAACAATATCCTTAAAATTATTTTAGAATATGATAGAGGGATAAAGAGAAGAAATGGGGAGATGGAAAAATCATACAATTGACACAGCTCTTTCTGTTAAACAGTGTGAGTAGCAAAATGTTTCCAGAAAGAAAAAAAGTTAAAATTTTATAAATCACAGAACAAAACTATGCTGGAGGGATGGAGGCAGGCAAAACTATGTTACACATTGAAAACAATTTCTTAACTGTAGTGATTCCTGAATTATCCAAGACCGTCTAGGGACTATGCTTGCAGAAGACAATAAGAGAAATTGCTTCTGACTTCTTGTCAGTGTCTCACTTAGTGGGAACCACTTGACATTACTGTGTGCATTTCCTCTAGAAACATAGAGTGGACTGGGGGTGGGATGTATGTATCAACAGCCAGCTTACTGCTGCAGATCTCTTTCAGAAATAGCCAATCTATCCTTGACTGAAAGGAATCAGCAACTAATTGTCAAAGAGGCTTGTTTTAATGATGCTGGACATGTAAACTGGCTCTTTGCAGAGTGGGTTTTGCTCCTTAATTATTTGGTCTTTCAAACAAAAATTAAGTCCTGGTAATTTTCCTACTTCATAAGGCAAGAATGACTTGCCCTAGTCAGTACCATAGACCCACTAAACACCCACTAAACCCAGGGCAGTGATGAGGCTAACAGACTACCATGGAGACAGATCTTCTGTTTGGGGCTCTGCCCTTACTCCTCCCAGGACCCTTCTCAGGTGTGCAAACATTCTGACACCTTCAGATGGTCTGCAGACTTTGCAGGGCAAGCTCCCCCAACTGCCTATTATGAAGCAGGACTCCATTCAATGGAGCTTACTGACCAAGGGCCCAGGTCCCTTAGGGCTCTTCTCTGCAACCCCAAATGTCCACCTGTGAATCCACCCAATGCATTAAATCACCTGGGGTATTACAATTACGCATTCCCAGAGTAGAATTTTCCAAACTGGAAGTCCAGAATCCATATTTGCAACTATTTTATGAGGTGAATCTCATGAACAACAGATTTCAGAGCTGCCAAGCTAAGTGAGGGCTAGCAAATTGGGGAAGAAAATTATGATGCTACTAAATTCTCCACAGGGCTTGCAGTGTACAGTGACTTAACCTGCGTTTCCTCACTAAACCATCACAGCTGGCCTCATGTGTGAGCCATAGTATTAGGAGGCCACTCGCACTGCTTAGTTACGGGCACTCTCTTGTATCCTATAGGAGGAGGTAGTTTCTGTTAGGATCCTTGTCCTAAACTTTAGATGTGGAACAAAGACTTTAAAAAAAATGATGTGGTTGTTCAAGATCAGATTGGTAAAATGCGTCAAGATTTGATTTCAGACTCTCTAATCCCCAATCTTTCCAATCATACGACACTGTCTTGCTAATTTCTGAGGTAGACAGAACCAGGCCTCACCTTTCAGAATGAGGAAATTTAGATACAGAGGCCTAAGGCAACATCAGGATCCAGCTCATTTATGATCTGATGCTTCATTACCTTGACAACAATATTGTTTAGAGGTAGAGCTAACGTACTTTTCATTATTTTTAAAGATATTCCTGAAATGTCTGCATTGGGGATTACTTCTCAAGCCCTGGAAATAGGTGTGAATGGATCCATCTGTATTCTTCATAGGTATTTCTTTAAACAATTTTTCAAGTGAATGAGATACAGACATATTGAGGAATTTCTCTATAGCCATAAAAGACAGACTCAAATTCCCATGACCATGGTAAGTAAGCTATCTGTGGCAGACCTTACTTTCCTAAAATGGTCACAGTAGCATTTCCAGTACTACTTGCTTTTCCAGGACTTTGCCACTCATCCAAGAGATGGGGGAATGTGTCCCCTCCCTTTGATCCTAGACAGGTTTTTGATTATTCCAATCAATAGAATATGGCAGACTAGAATGTGGCTAAGTGACTTCTGAGGCTGAGTCATCTAAAAAGGATACAGTTTCTGCCTGTCTCTTTCAGGGACACTTGTATGGAAACAGAGAGGAAGCCCAAGCTAGCCCATGTGGAAAGGAGCTGAGGCTCCCAGCCAATAGCCAGCATTAACCCGCAAAGGTATAAGTGAACAGGCCTCAAAATGATTCCAGCTTTCAAATTTGCCAGCGAGCTTTCCAGATGAGGCCCCAAACATCTGGGTCTCATTGTGCCCTGTCCAAATTTTTGCACCACAAAATGCACGAGCATAACAAATTGTTGTTTTACACCACTTAGTGTTGATGGAATTTGCTGCACAGTCATAGTAAGTGGAATTCTGACCATAGCCAGCTCCATTTTTAGGTTCAGCTAACATACAATGAATATTCTAGAGGAAAAATCAATTGATCCAAACTGAGGAAAAGCAACTCATTAAGTGCTTATCAAATTATTGTATCCAAATTACCCCTAGGCAGAATTAAATGAACAGACCCTCAGTGAAATGTGAAATTGAAATTTGTATGATATCTTTTTTTCCTTTACCATCAGGTTAAGTTTGTTTTCCAGGAAGGGGTGCCATGTTTTCTTCTGGGAGGATGCATGGGGTACAATTACTTTAGTATACGAAACATGGATTTGAGTACTATCACTTCCACAGCTGTTTGGGTTTTAATATCAGAGTAAGCCTTAGAATGAATCTCTAAGTAAAGAGTGTAATATCAATGATGGGAATGCATTCCGAAGGACAGGTAAATTGCTTATATTTCTGCAAAATCTTGTGAAGGAGGTTGACACGCACTTTGCTCCAGCACAGAGCACAGGTTCACTGAGTCCTGGTGGCTTCTAATATGGAGTAAAAGGAATTTGAGCAATTATCTAATTTCTCTTGATTGGCAAGTCTGGGTTGTTTATAATGAAACCTTTCTGATACAGCAAGGCCCAATAATAAATTGAAAAGGTGAACACCATATTTAAAGCTTTCTGAGTTTGGTGAGAAACATTCTTGGTATCACTGTGTGTACATCAGGGACATGTCATCACTGTATACATGGAGGATATAAAAGAACTAATATATTAAAAATATGGTGCAACATGGCCTTTCTAATTGAGTTTTACTAGACAATATCTTTTGGGCTTTCTAGACAAAGCTGTATCACCAACTTGCTGGGTGACCTTAGGAAGGTTATATTTCCTTTCTGGTTCTTACCCAATCATCAAAAATAGGGAGTTTATAGACTTATTATGGTGATAATTTCACCACTATATATATATAATATATAATATATAATATATATATATATATTATATATATATACAATTTTATATATAATAAATTATATAATAAATTACATATATATGTAATTTTGTTGTACACATGGAACTAATATAATGCTGTATGTCAATTATATCTCAATTTAAAAAATAGGGTATTTGAATCATATGGCTCTCTACGTTTGTCACTCTCTGATTCCAGGACCCAGAATTCGGCTTTGTCAAAGCCACAAGAAGACACAGTCCCACATTAGAAAGCTCTCTTTTGACTTTATGTCAGGAATGAACTATCTTCTGCATCATTTAGGGTGTGTTTGGCTGCAAAGAACAAAATCTAACTCAAGGTGGCTTTAAATATCAATTTTGTAAAATACCAACATAAAAATCTCAGAAGTAGAATGGGCTCCAGGTCAGGTCAATGTGGTGGCCTAACAATGCCATCAAGACCCACTGTCTTCTGAGGGACGCCTAATAGCTTCCGTGGAGCCAAACATCACATCCAAACCAAATATCATGAGGAAGAAGAGACTATCTCCTTCTGGGACTGTCTCGCAGGTGAGAGAGACTTTTCCCAGAATGACACCTCTGACCCCTAACCAGCAGCAGCAGACTTCTCCTCATGTTTCATTAACTGCAGTTGGGTCATATACTCCCCGTTGAACTCTTCACTGGCCAGGAGAGTGAAGGTCACCCAGTT
Source organism: Aselliscus stoliczkanus (assembly GCA_033961575.1). Classification (NCBI taxonomy): domain Eukaryota; kingdom Metazoa; phylum Chordata; class Mammalia; order Chiroptera; family Hipposideridae; genus Aselliscus; species Aselliscus stoliczkanus. The sequence continues at coordinate 75,927,103 of CM066728.1, read as the reverse complement.
AGCTTAGACTAAGCATCTAGAGTGAAATGGATGTTGAGAGTCAATTGTAATGTCCACTACATTCCCCCTTCAGCCTTGCCTCAATCTCTCCTACTGTAAGCACTGGCTGCCCCATGTTTCCTCTTCTATTGAACAGCAGCACATAGGTGATAACAAACTGCTGTTCTGTGCAATGGCTGTCAGCCCTTGGTGCCCAAGAGAATCACTTGCTAAGTATTTTTAAACACAGTGAGATTAGGCCTCACCCCAGATCCATGATGATGGGGTCTCTGAGGGTGGGAACAGGTGATCCTAGCTTGTCCAGGATCACAGCAAGTTAGGGAAGCAAACAAGTCTGAAGGAAAGAAACAACCTTCCTTCCACTGCTAGCTTCCACTCTTTATTATTCTGTGCAATTCTACATAAGCAAAAATGATTTGACTAATAACTGATATCCCAAAATCTTCCTTTCTATGAGAACAACGTCTAAGGTCAAGCTTTATACCAATGCTTTCCTCCTCCAACTTTCCCCCTTTTTAGCTCCCAAATGTAGTTTTGCAGTAAATGCATCTTTTGCAATATATGTGAGCAAATGTTTGCATTTTACAATAACCTGATATTATGATATGCATTGATTGATTCATCATTTTGCAGACAAACATTTAAAAAGATGTCCATTCCTTACTGTGTTTCAAATGGATCTCAGTTAGCTCTCAGCTTTTAACCACTGTAGGACAAAGAAGCAAGAGTCCCTTCCCCATAATCTCTTCATAGGGACAAAGAAAACTGAACATATACAATCACTTTTACTTAGAAATCAAAGTTGGATTTTAAAATATCAAAAGTCAACAATGTTCTACCCATAACACCAGCCATGTTTAAATTGTTTATTTCAACTCATTATCTCACCTCAAAAGAGGTATAGTTTACATAAAGTGAAAATGCTGAAAAGAAAGGGAATACTGTTCTCTTTAAATGAAAATGAAAAGTGCTGGGCCAAATTAGGAAGAATAATATAAATAATAAGGAAATAAACTGGGGCTGCAAGGTGCTATTTCATCCTTCTAGAAATTACATCAAACCAAGAACCCCTTCCGTAAGCGGATGGAGACGTAAAAGCAAAGGAGAAACTACCTCTCGCTAGGGCTCGCCCAAACCCATGTGGGAGGAAGTAGCAAACTTAAGTGAAAAGTCTATTAAATATTTAATGAACTGAGCTTATAAAACTGTTTCTATCTTTACAGTTTTGATTGCTTCCTGCCTTTTGCTTTTCTTTCTTCCTCTCCTCCATAAACACTCTCAATCACTAACACAGCTTTCACTATCATAATCCAAAGCAGCTGGTCCCCAGCTTTATACCTGCCTGCTTGACCTTTCGTTAGCCTCTCAAATACAACTTTTCAAATTAGCCAGATACTCAATTCAGCTCATCAACCTGACTTTTAAGTTTTTTCTCTATAGTAACAATCTTCTCTGGTCGATTGGCCGGAAAGTCAGTAATTCCCCCCCATACCTACTTCTTCCTTGTCCCTAAATGGACGTTAGGTGCATGCCTGCTGCAGTAAGCCTGACTACGTTCCCATCCAGTGCCCCTCGCTCCCAGATTTACCACCATCGGGAAGTTATGTAACCTTTCTGTGGCTCAGTTTCCTCACCTGCACAAGAGAGTTGGTAATAATACGTACCTACCTCAATGAGTTACTGTGAGGATTAAATTAGCACACAGAGCACCAGGAGAGTAAAGAATAGGAGTTTGCTACCTTTTTAATGTAGGGCCTTATTGTTACACACCTCAACCTCTGTACCATCCTCCTAGCTGAGTTGTTCCTTGATTCTTCTCCATTGCAAATTCCATACATCTCAAAGATTAATCATGCTAATTCCACTTCACTACTCAAAAATTGTCAGCGGCCCTCAGTTGATGAAGAGATTTGATTTATCCTTCATTGGCAGCATCCACAATAGGTCCTCAGTCTGCATTCCCAGCCACATACCCCTCAGAAAGCATTTATCAACCCTGTGTTCCAGCTCCATCCAACCACAGCCCATTCCTTTATTTGACTGAACTGCCTCAAATAAATAAAATGGAATATAACAGAATACTATACCAAACTTACCCTCTCTACTCAGTGCTATCAATTTAGAATATTTTGCCACACCTGTTTCATATCTCTTTAAATAGATAAAATATTAGAGATGTATTATATTTGCAGTACCTGCATATCCCTCCCCTGAACCCATGGCCCATACAACCTCCCAGAGGTAACCAATGTATTGAATCTGGTATTTGTGATTTCCTTGCACTTTTAAATACTATGATTGATCAAGAACAAGGAAGTCTGAAGTCCTGGCTCAAAGAGGAGGATAAGGAGACATGAAGACTGAATGTAATTGATATCCTAGATGGATCCTTTAGCAGGTAAGAAGCGTTAGGGAATAACAAAGAAATCTCAATACTCTATGGACTTTAGTTAATGTTGCATCAACACCCATTTATTATTTGTGACAAACATAACATATTATGTAAGATGTTAATTATAGGGTAAATAGGGCATATATACATGGAAAGTATCTAAACTATCTGTGTGGTTCCCATAATTGTTCTGCAAAGCTAAATTGATTCTAGCATAAAAATGTTATCCTAAAAACATTATTACCATCTATGTATACAACCACTGACAGCATATAGCATTGTTCAAAATGTTCTATATGTTTTCTAACTTGTCTAAATGATATTATACTATACATTTATTTCATTATACAACTAGCTTTTTTTCAGGGGTGACTGTTCAATGTCCCACAATAATTCCATTCTCTGTGCCCAGAAAGGTGACTTCCATGGATTGCATCTTCAGGCTCCCTTGCCTTCTGCTGCAGGATGGATTTGTCCATTGGGAAGTAGCAACAGAGGACTGAAAGGTAGCAGATGAGAAAGCATGATGTTGTAAGCCAAATGATGAACCTCAAAGATGTCTATGTCCTAACCTTCAGAACCTGTGAGTGTTACTTTATCTGGCAAAGGGGACTTCACAGATGTGATTAGTTAAGGATTGTGAGATGGGGAGATCACCCTTGTTTATCACAAGGGTCCTTACACAAGGAAGAGTCATTGTTAAGGAGGGAGATTGGAAGATACACATTGCTGGCTTTGAAGATGGAAGAAGGGACCATAAGCCAAGGAATATAGGCAGCTTCTAGAAGATAGAAAAGGAAAGAGAATATATTCCTGTCTAGAATGTCTAGAAGACATGCAGCTCAGCTGATTCTTTATTTTAGTCTAGCAAAGTCCAACTTGGGCTTCTGAACTTCATAACTGTTAACATAATACATTTTAAGTTTTAAGCCATTAAGTTTCTGGTAATTTGTTAAAGCAGATATAGAAAACTAATACATATAAGATATTTATTCCTTCTGCTACCTACCTGCCTGGCTGCATAGCTGGCAGTGGCTTGATTTTGGTCAACCTCTGTCTTCCAGCAGTCTCTCTTCTATGGCTGCAGCTCTCACCAGGCTTCATTAACTCCAATCTCTTCCTGTATCACTTCAAGCCTAGAAGTAGTAAAGCCTTCCCTTTGTTACTAGTTCCCTAGTGTTTTACCAACCTTCCTTTCATCTATCTACACCTCTGGATATAGTCTCTTCACTGAAACATCTTTGTGTACCATGTTTTCTTATGATACTGACAAGTACACACTTTTTTCTCTTACTGCTAATGTTTTTATGACATATCCATGTTAATACATGAAGCCTTGGTTGATTAAATAGGTATATAGCATTATATGATATGAAATACCCTGTTTTATACATTCACCTGAAAATAGACATTTAGATAGATTTTACTTTTACTCATTACATCTTCTTATGTATACACCCTTGTATATAAAAGTCATGTTTTACCTAAAGTGTAAAATTGTAGGTAGACATGAAGGTTGTTGACGATGTGTAATTTTCAGCTTTATAGACAAGAGCAATTGGTTTTCCTATGTCATCTTTTAAATATGTATTCCTCAAAATTCTTCCTATTCTTCAAGGACCAACTTGAATCCTACTTTCTCAATGCAGCCTTTCTTGACTCTTTCAGCTATTCTGTATTCCACCTTTTCTGGATTCCCACAGCAATTTTTGTGGTACCACTCATATGGCACTTACCGTCCCCTCATTTCTCCCAAAAGCAGGAACCATATTGTACTGGATCTTTCAGCAACAGATTACATTTGTAATCTGAACAATAACTATCAGCACATGCTTTTCCCAACTAGTTTTTCTTCTTGACTTCTGTTAATGGCATCAAAATTCCCCCAGCTACAAAGTCCTGAGGCCTCAGGAATCTTAAATTCTTTCTGACCCTTGACCTGCTAAGTCATCTTCTGCTAAAGGCTTGTGGCACCTATGGCTAGATTTTAAATCCAGTACCTCATCCCGTTCCTATTTCTGGACCCTTGGTCTGAGCCCTATTTACTTGTCATTTAGATACCTAGAATGATTCTGGACTTGCCCCCAGCTTCGCGTAAGAGGATGGATCCCCCTTTCAAAGCATTCTATAATAGCATTCCTTCCCAACTCATGTGCTTTCAGAGCTCAGAATTGAATCTGCAGCCCTCCACCAGGCATTCAAAGTCAACAGATCTGAAAGCAGAAATAGACAGCTATAACAGTAGGAAACTTCAATCCTCTGCTTTCAACAATGGATAGATCATCCAGACAGAAAATCAATAAGGAAATAATGGACTTCAATTATCCTTGAGATCAAATGAATGTAACAGACATATAAAGAACATTCTATCCAATAGCAGTAAAATACTCCTCTCAAATACACAAAAACATTCTCCGTGATAGGTCATATGTTAGGTCACAAAACAAGTCTTGACAAGTTTAAGAAAAATGAAATCACATCAGATAATTGTGTTAACCACAATGGATAAACAAGAAATGTCCATTTTACCCAAAATAACCTACAGATTCAATGCAATCTCTATCAAAATTCCAATGGCATTTTTCACAGGAAAAAAAAAATCCTAAAATTTGTATGGGACCACAAAAGGCCCTGAACAGCTGAATCAAAAGCAAGAACTGAAAGAACAAAGCTGGGGCACCACACTTCCTGGTGTCAAACTATATTACAATGCTATATTAATCAAAACAATATGTTACTGACATAAAAACAGCAACACAGGCCAATGGAACAGATTAATACAGTGATATATAATTTTATAAACAAGAGAAACAAAGAATAAGAGGAATCTAGTGATCTGGGAAATCAAAACTGGATGAAACTTTAGAAGTTATTCGACTCAAACTGTATTTTGTCTCTCTCTTCCTTAAATGTTTCATGGTTCCCATTATCTTAGAATAATGTCACATTCTCATTATGGCCCAAGACTTGCCTCTTCCCTGGCCTTGTCGTGGGACACACTGTCCCTTACTGTCCCACTACAGCTTTGCCTTTCTTGCTTCAATTCCTTCATCATGCTGTTTATTCATTCTCCACTGCTCTCCTTGCTGCTTCACTAAATAGCTCATATTCATCCCCCAGATTTCAGGCTCTAAACATCATTGCATTCACTTAGTCATTGTACCGTATTCAATAAATGCCTACTATGTGCCAGGAACTCTCTTAGGCTATGTGAATAGTGCAGCAAACGAAGATTCCTGTCCTTAAGGGGCTCACCTCTCCTCCAGGTAATCTTTCTTGCCTTTCCCCCAACATACACATGAGAGGTTTGCTTCCCCCTACTGTGTGCTGTCACAGCATCCTGGATTGCTCTGTGGTACATATCATCATTAGAAGTACTTATTGATTTAATCATTTTATTAATGTCTACCTTCCTCAGAAAGCTAGAAGACTCTTGAGGGCTGGGCCACTGGGACCTTTCTTCACTTTTGTATCACCAAAACCAGGCACAGTTTCAGGACCATAGTGGGTCCTCCATCAATTTCTTGAATGATTTCTGAAGTGATGAAATTAATCCCCCCACTATACAGATGAGGAAACAGTAGCCCAGGGTTGGGTATGTGTGTGGGGGAGGGTGTCTGCCAGCCTTTTCCCATAATATAGTGCGGTAACATAATGAAGTCAGGCCAGGACTAGAACCTGGGCTACTTGACTCCCATCCCACTTTAATAAAATTGACATGGAGAAAGTGGTGTAAATGAGTTGGTGAAGATGCATGGGGAAAATGAGAATGAAAAATATTAGGAGGAGAAAAGGATAAACTATTAAAAATATTTTTATGAGCCACATATAAGAACAGGAACAGGAAGAGGGAAGACATATTAACAGATAAAGATGCAACTGATGTAGGAACCTTCAAGAGGAGATGGTCAGCAGTAGCACTGTGTGTGTGTGTGTCCATTTGGTTTCATTTCCCACAACTTTGTAAGGACTTTCTTTCCTTCCTTCTTTCTTTCTTATTTTGGAAGATGGTAAGACAGACACTACCTTTTCTTTCTTTCTTTCTTTCTTTCTTTCTTTCTTTCTTTCTTTCTTTCTTTCTTTCTTTCTTTCTTTCTTTCTTTCTTTCTTTCTTTCTTTCTTTCTTTCTTTCTTTCTTTCTTTCTTTCTTTCTTTCTTTCTTTCTTTCTAGCTGAGCCATCCTGCCACCTGTTGGCAGCTCAGCTCGGGCTGGCATCGAACTGCTGTTGCTCAGAGCTCAGCTCCCACTCTTGAGCGAGCTCTTAACCAACTGAGCCACTCGGCCAGCCTGAAGCCACTATCTTTGATTATCCTTCCTAAGAGTGTTAGATAGTCTCTATTTGCCCCTCCAGATCCAACCTCTACGTTTCTTCACCTTGCTTTGTGCTTGAAAGGCTGACCACCAAGAACTGTATCATGATCTCCCTGAACCTCTGGCTTCTGACTGTGTTTGGTTCATGGGAAGCATCAGCAGAACATTTAAAGGTGGTGGGTGTGGGGGGTTACTGGCCGCCTTCCTCTGCATAAGGCCACAACTCCTAGAGTGCAGGTCTCACCACATTTCACTAATAGTTCCATATCCTTTCAGGTTAAGGTGTAGTTTTGGCTTCCCACTGTTGCTGGGGCTGGGGAACTTGTTGGCTTCCTTTATTGCTGTCCACATCTTTATAATTACAGTAGTTTTTCATTAAACTCCTAAATCATTCTAGCTGAGTATGCCAGGAGCCTAACTAATACATTTAGTTTGGAGAATACCCCTCAACACTCCCCTTAGAAGGCAGAGACTGCTTTCATTACAGAAGCCCAATGCTCACTTTCCCAGCTTCCTTTGCAGCTAGGGTACAGGCACATGACCCCAGCTCCACTGATGGATGCACCCACATGAGAATTAGAATCTGCGGCTGGATGAGCAAACAGATGAGCTATGCGGAATTCATTCCGCAGAGGGTGACTTTAGGCATGTCCAGTTCCTGGCTGCATAGGTTGAAAGCCTGTTTTTTCAACCTTTGCAAGGATTCTGAGAATAACAGCCTCTGTTTAGCCAGGCCAGAGTTGAATTCTATTGTTGGCAACTGAAAACCATGAGTGATACCACCCTGTTCCAAACCTCTTTACACTTGATTTCTGGCTGATTCTCCTGACCTATTCTCTCCTTTTCCAAACACAGATTAAGTTGGACTTTAATGCTTCCCCTTCCTGTACTTGAAAAAAAAAAATGTTGTCTTTGCTGTCAATCACTAAAATTGATCTCGTATAACTTGACTTTTAAAAATAATCCTCATAAAAGACGATTACTTGGAAATCAGGAAACCAGAGTTGCTCACTACGTGGTCTGCAGGAGGCCCAGATCCAAATATCCTCCTCCCTGTCCCTTCAACCCTGGCCTGACCCTGCTCATTAGTGGTTTCAGGAGAAACTCTATTCCTGACTTCTTGCCCTTGCATTCTATGAAGGTGAATCAGGAACACAGCCACAAGGCTGGACTATTTCTGACTCGGGGCACTACCGCTTTTCAGAGGAGGCTGACTGTGACTCAAATACGAATACGAAAAATGAGAAAACTCCTTTTAAAGTACTGTGTCACCTGTGTTATTACTCATAAACAATGGATTCCCACTCTACGCAATAGCGGAGCACGAGTGGCCACGTGCATCAGTGTCTTAGCCCAAGGGACTGGAGAATGTATCCCACTTTCTTTTTGTTCATATGAACTTGTCAGAGACTGGAAAGGAAAATTTCATTTTCACCATGAGATTCCTTATTGAGGATCCCAACCTAGTCAGCCCATTTCACACAGGGATCTAGATAATAAGGAGCTTAATTTATACCTAGAAGGTAGAGCATATGGGACAGTAATTCCACACTAATGTTCTTGATAGGTTCTGAGACTTTAAGTGAAAAAACATACAGGCCTACCCTGTTTTATTTCACTTCGCTTTATTGTGTGTCACAGATGTTTCATTTTTACAAATTGAAAGCAAGACACTCCACCAGCAAAATGATAATGATTCGCAATATTGTGATACTCACCTTATCGCAGTGATCTGGGACCAAATCCGTAGCGTCTCTGAGGTATGCCTGTGTAAAGAAATCTATTTTACCATAGGCTAATTGATATAAACAAGAGTGAAATTCCTATGGAATCTCATCAATGTTATAACTAAACACTATTCAAGGACCCACTGTACCTAATCGCATGAGTGAAGTTATCAGCATCTGTTACCCATTACGGTATTTGTTTTTGTTTTGTGTGTGTGTGTGTGTGTGTGTGTGTGTGTGTGTGTATCTTTGCTCTCACAGCCAACCAATACCCAATATTCCAACCAGCTTGAAGTTCATCTGGTTAAATTCCTTCATTTTATAGATAAGGAAACTGGAATCCAGAAATGTTAAGTGCCTGCTCAGGTCAGATAGCTGCTGAAATGCGGAGCCAGATGCAAGCCTGACTCACTTTGGCTCTTAAACCAGTGTATTTTCAAACCTCAGGAATCTAACTCTGCAAATAACAGGGGGAAAAAAATAGCTTCAGGTCCTTATTTAATAGATGGTCTTTCAAAGACCCAAAGATTCATTAAATGTGTCCACAGAAATTATTATCTTTAAGAGAGGAATGCAGAAATAATGTGTTATTTGCATTTATGCCATTCCTACAAAAAGGAATAATGTACTACATTACACTATGTAACACACTATACTTATATAAAGCAGACAACACTTTAAGTCTAAAATCCTTTTTGTTATAGTAGTAAAATAACACCTAGAACCTTGTCCAAGGGGCTTACCTTGTAAAGTGAGCCATCTTTTGACAGTAAATGTGGCTACAAGTTAGCCTAAAGTGATGATTCACAAAGAAATCTAAGGGCTATTTGCAGAATCCGTTGAGTGTCCCTCTGTTTCAGGGCGAGTGACTGATGTGGTGACACTGGCATTTCTGAGCTCTGTGTGTGGCTTAGGAAGAGACAAGAGGGCAGTGCTGGGGTCTGGGCTGTAGAACATGGCTGAGAGTCAGATCCTGCTCCATGACATCTGTGTCATCTCAACACATTAGGGAACTTCTCTGTGTCAGCATGTCTCCATTTGTAAAACTGTTAGGATTAATACATTTAGGATCTAGTAGGAAATACGTGTTTTAAAAAGTTAGCAATTATCAGTATCAATGAAAGTATCTAAACGGAGATCTAGGAGCTCACACAGGGGTTGCCTTTGGAATTACCTGTTTTTAATGTAATGGGCTGGAAATGAAAAGCAGTGCTCTGAAGAGCCACTAGAGGGAGCACTGTGGTCAGACCGGAAAGGCAAAGGCTGGCGGGGAGCAGGGGAAGCCACCCACAGACTGCACATGCACTCTCAGTGGGTATCAGCGAAACACATGGCCTCAGAGAGAGCCCAAAACCCGAAGGCTGAGGCCCATGGGATTTATAGATCAGGTGTGCATCTTGAGCTGAGGCTTGTGTGGCAAGGCCGTTGAAGTTTGTCTCCGAATTTTCTCTCTCTTTCAATTCAAATTGCCTGCAGCTGCAACTCTTCATTTATTTTCAGGACTCAGTCATGAAGAGTGTTACTGGTAATACACTGAGTACTTTATTATAAAGGAGGTGTGTGTGTGTGTGTGTGTGTGTGTGTGTACTCAGAAAGAGAGACTAGTTCAGTGACTGTTATCAATTTATAATGACATCACAACTCTGCATTTCTGAGCAAAAACGAATAAGTGGGTGTTGCTGGGAGAACGCAAACTCATGGGGATTTTTACCCACCATGTGTTTTGGAAGACAAATCTTCTAGGAGTCCAGGACCCAGGGCTGGGGTCCGGATAGCAATGCTCATCTCCATGTCACACACCCCCAAAGGGCATGGTCTGCAGCCTGTTTAGTTAGGTTCCACTTAGGTCAAATGTGTATGTCTCTCTAGGGGGAGGCAAAGAAGGGCCAAGACTGAAGGAAGTGCTCAGTGCCACCCCGGCCCTGTGTTCCCTGCCACACTCTGCTACAGTCTTGTCCCTCAAGCCCCACCCAGGCACAGTCTCTGGATTAATAATCCCTCTCCTCCCCTTACAAATCCAAAATGTTGAGGGGAAACCTAATTTAGTCTTTTACTCTTCAGTTTGATTTCAGGACATCATGGGCTCTTCCACTTTTATCTTTTTAAAAACATAGCTGTAATCCTTGACTTAAAGGCTTTGTCTATGCTGTCTTCCTTCTATTCCCAATTTCTAGCATCTTAAAGTGACTTCCAGGGCCAGCTGAGTGGTGTGGTGGTTAAGAGCTGGCTTGGGATGCCAGTGGCCCCGGTTTGGATCCCACATATGAAGGCCAGTGACACTGCCCTCAAAAAAAAATAAAAAATAAAAAAATAAATAAAGTGACTTCCAGTGTCACCCCAAGCCCAGAACAGCCCTCATCATCAGATTGAAGGTTTTTCCAGGCAAGTGTCTTGCTCCTTGCTTCTGTGGATTTCTTAGGGCAAAAATATGAGGAGTCCCTTCACTGTAGACTATCCCCCTGACTTCTTGTTCTTCAGCACACCCTGTCACTGAACGCCTGTCCTCAGCTGGGTTAATCAGGGCCATAAGCACTTCTGACTTGGCAGGTGTAGGGATTCTGGAGGCGGAAGGAGATCATACGCCCACACCCATGTCAGGTTTCAGAACATCAAGCAGCCTCTGACAGAGCTTGTCTGTTGTCCTTTCTCTCTGAGAGGGGCCAGGCCTTGTCATGGGATGAAGAGTCACCCCGTAGGTTAATGCAGCCTTCCATCGCCTAATCCAAGGGCAGAACTTCACTCTCTGAAGTGGCTGAACCATTTCCCTGCTGGCTCACATCCAAGCTCTTTGACTTTTGGGTGCAAATGCTGTGTGGACAGCTGTTGGCCTTCTCCACTGGGCAGCTGGTCATGGGCTCTGCCCGTGAGAGGTCTGACTGGCTTTGCTCTGACTGTGCCTATCCTGTGTGTGTTCCATCTCTTCTGATCAGTTCCCACCTGGTCTCTGATACTGAAGGGTCCCTAGCACCTCTTGCTGGACCTCGTGATCTATGCAGCCTCTCTTTGCTTCAGAAAAATCCCTTTTTTAACACCCTGACCAGAATTCCTCCCATCACTACTCTGCCTGATTAGGATGTCTGCTCCCCAGCCATACGGCTTCCTCCTCATGTTCCTCTGTGGTAATTTATAGTGGAAATGTGTGGAAACTTGTACAGCAGGAATGCATGTGGAAGGCAACCAACATCTTCCCCTGAGAAGCCCTGATGATCTCCCCTTAATGTTTTCAAAATATTGAAACCTGTAATTGCTTCTTGAGGTGGGGGCATTGTTGGATGTTTGTCTTCAACCACATATCCCTTTTCCCTCCTTTGAAAACCATATCACAGGGAAAAAAATACCCCTTAGGCTAGACTGTCTTGGCTATGCCCCCACCCCACCCCCCACCCCCAGGAGGTAAGCTAGTATGAGTTTTGTCTTATTTGTCTGAAAACTCCTCCATCGCCCACCTTACGGTTCTGGCCATTTAGGCGTCTACATAGTGAGGCCAGGAGATCTGTGGTAGTGGGATAGAAGAAAAACAGTCTGCTTTTTGAAGTTTGTTTAACCAGCTCTGAAAAAAAGAACAACACAAACGTTGAGCAAAGTGGACTTACTGTTTTTTGTCTCATTTCAGGGCATCCAGAGTATATAATTTTGTTAGCCCTTTAACCACAGTTTTAGAAAATGAGATAAAATAGAGCAATTTTTTTTTTAAGTATGATACATTTCTCCTAGGCAGCCCCAAAACCTAGTGTTCTCTCTTTCCATCTCAAGAGCTACAATGACTCACTTCTGTCCTCAGACATCATTTGTGTGTTCACTGCTGGCTACCAACAGAGGGGACATGGGCTGGGAGCCTGGCGAGTGGTGGGGATTATGCAAAATGTCTCTGCTTCCCAACACGCATGCACAAACACAACATGGACTGGGGCAGGGGATAAACCCTGGGCTGCAGACAGTTCTTCCTAAACATAGAATATTATATGATAGGTGGGTTAAACCTTAGGGATAGAAGCAACCTCCAAGAATACATGGTCAAGCACCTTCATTTTCCAGACAAAATGTTAAACCTGGGATTACCCAGAAGCAGAGTGGAAGGTGGGAGCTTGGATCCTGGTGCAGACTGCCTGGGTTTGAAGTCACTCCAATTCCTAGCTGCTGTGTGACCTTGGCATGGTGTTGAACAATTCTGTGCCCAGCTTCTTTACTTGTAAAATGGAGATAGTGGTAACACTGACCTCCGGCGCTTGTGGAAGTGAGATGATATAATACATTTCAAGTGCCTGGTGATGGATGAGCACTGGATACTGGGCAGAGCTGATTCATTCTACAGTCCTAGCATAGGGCAGAGTACTGAGCACTTGGTTGCTGCTAAATAAATATATCAGGAATGAGAGAATAATTAAACCAGGAGGACTATATCCACTTCGCAGATAAAGAAATGAGGCCAGAAATAGACAAATGAAAAGATGCTCAACGTCACTAATCATCAGGGAAATGCAAATTGAAACCACAGTGAGGTATCACTTCACACCTGTCAGAATGGCTATCATCAATAAATCAACAAACAACAAGTGTTGGCAGGGATGTGGAGAAAAGGGGACTTGCATGAACTGTTGGTGGGATTGTAAACTGGTACAGCCACTATGGAAAACTGTATGGAGGGTCCTCAAAAAATTAAAAATGAAACTGACATATCACCCAGCAATTCCTCTCCTGAATATTTATCTGAAGAAATCCAAAACACTAATTTGAAAAGACATGCACCACCATGTTCACTGCACGTTATTTACAATAGTCAAGATATGGAAGCAACCCAATTGCGACAACATGGGTGGACCCTGAGTGTATTATGCTAACTGAAATAATTTAGGCAGAGAAAGACAAATGCCATATGATTTCACTTATATGTGGAATCTAAAGAACAAAATTAATGAACAAACAAAATAGAAACAGACTCATAGATACAGAGAACAATCCGATGATTGCCAGATGGCTGGGGGATTGGAGGATGGGTAAGAAATGGGGGGAGATTAAGATATACAAATTGCCAGTTACAAAAACAGTCCTGGGGATGTAAAATACAGCATAGGGAATATACTCAGTAATATTGTAATAACTATGGTATGGTGTCATATGGGTACTAGGCTTACCAAGGTGATCACTTCTTAAGTTATATAAATGTCTAATCACTATGTTATCCATCTGAAACTAATATAATATATTGTGTGTCAACTGTGACTGAAAAATACAGAAAATTTTTTTAAAAAATAAAAGAAATGAGACTAGAAAAGGGTTACACACCTGAGGAGAGGTGAATTGGACCCCCAAACCCAGATCCTGGCCCTCGCCCTCCACACCACTGTCTCCTTTTGATCATGACCACGGGAAAGCTCAGTGAGCAGACCCTTGATGCCAACTCAACCCTGCCCTGCCTCCCTCTCTCATGTGGCACACAGGAGACTGCAAATGTGACTCAGCATTGATTCTGCTCCTTCAGTGACACTCACATGGCGAGTCCCTGAAGAGTCTCCCCTGTGACACCCCAGGGAGAGGACCCCCATCTACCCCTCTCCAGCTCCTTCTCCATTTTTAGACCAAACTGCTGACCAGTGGCCTCCGCTGCCCTGCAGCCTCCCACAGGCTGTCACGGAAGTCTGAGGATCTGAGCACCTTTGTTCTCTCTTTGTTCTGAAGGTGATTATTCTGCAGGGCCCTCCTTCCAGCCCTGCCTCTCTCTCGGCTCCTATTTGATATTCTGATAAAATTCTCTGTCCTGAGAACAGGGACTCCCGCTGGCTGTGCGCTTCTCCCCTTCTTCTCTCCTCTCGCCCTCCCTCCCTCCCTCTCTCAGACATCACTTCCCTTCTTCCCCTGACTGCTTTTCTTCGCCTGTTCCTCTTGACTTCTTTCATCCCTCTGTGCTTTAAAAGGGAGGAAGGGACTTCTAGTGATAAGCCATCCACTCCTTGTTCCCCAGTGTATCCTAATGAAACCAGAGCAGTCCTGACATCTCATCCTAGGACTATTAAAATGCCTTCTTTGCTGTTTCACTCCACAGCGGGCAGATTAAGGGCACAGGCATCCGTTGGGAGCATAATTGTCATTGTTCCATTTTCCTGAGGACCAGCCTCCTCTGACATGACAGAGAGTGACCTTGAGCTGCCCAAGAAAACCACTGTGTCTGTTCTAATGTTCTGGAGACCAGAACTCCCCCAGAGAAACAGTTGGTTAAGGCTGAATAGGATCGAGACCAGCAAAGATCACGTCATTCCTCTGGTAGAGAAAAGGATTTCGGGCACTGTTCTCTGTGGCTAGGTAGCAAGTTTTTCTTTTTGAAGGATGATTTCTTTCTCAGGGAGGTGGAGTTTAGCCTTTAAGGCATCCTTGTTCTGTGCTGAGCCTGGGCCCAGAGACAGAGATTGCTCAGGCCTGGTCCATCCGGGCCTTTTGGGTTTTGATGATGAATGTGGATAAGTTGAACTCAGGAGGCAGAATCTTTTCTGCAGTGTGTTCCTGTCTCAGTCACACTGTGCCCTTTAAAACAGATTTGTATTTCAGTGTCCCTCTATAGCCATCTGTTGTCTCACCTGTGCCCCTCTGCCTCCTTCACCCTTTTGTTCCCTTTGGGTCACTGCCTCCTTAAAGTATTGCTGCATAAAGAGTTTGCCTTTCTCTACTGAACTGTTTCTTCAGCCAGGTAGACCTGATACAGACAACAGATGGCTGCCCCAAGAACAATGGGATCAAGGCTGCAGGTCCCAGTAGTTACCACCAGATGGCACCCTACTAAGCTCTCTGCTGATTTTGTCCTCTGATGAGAAAATTCTGACTGGTTAAAAAAAGAGATCACTGGAAAGTACCATGAGAGGTCACTCAGCTCAGTGGCCTCCAATTTTTTATTTTTTTGCCTTCAAATATATATATAAAATTTCCCATCTATGTAAGTAATAACTTTTTGATCATGCACCCTCACATTTATTTATTTGTTTACATATGTACTACTATCAATCTATATTAAATATTAATAAAACAATAAAACTCAATGTTTAGATAAAAATTAGTGTCCATATAAACTTTCTAATATTTTCTTCCTGTACTACAATGGCTCATTCTACATCTCCCAGAGAGATCACAGGTCTAGTTCATATTTTCTTTCTCCAAAGGGCCACATTTAATTAAAACAAGTATATTTTGAACTCTTGTTATGTACTCAGCACTGTGAAAGGGACAAAAAAAAATGATTCAAAAAGGAATAAAATATGTTATCTACCTACAAGTTTCTTATGCTATAGCTGTGGAGGCGAGACAGAGCAGTAGACATAAAAGGTTTAAAGACAAACTAAAACAATATGGATGTAGCAGCCAGAAATCTTAACCTGCAAACTATATAACCCACTCTTACTACTTGAAGCCAAAAGGAGTTTATTAGGTGCCTACAAAATCTCTTGCAGGACCAGGAAGCAAGCCAGAATTAGGTGCTAAGCAGCAGTCAAGCGAAATAATCAACCATCCAAGGGCTGTTCTGGTGGAAGTCAGGGGTACAATTGCTGTTGCTCAGTGCCAGTGACACCAGGGACAAGAGAGTGCAAACTCGAGAGATGTCGGGGGAATCGTAACTCGGCCACCATGCTTGCAACAATAGCTGAGTTTGCTGCAGGCACTGCTGCTTCCAGGAGCAGCCTTCAAAGGCATCTTTAACTCTCCTGACTCTAATGTGGAGAAAGCGCCAAAAAGCTGGAGCAGATGTGCACGGAGTCAGTCCACACGATCCTCCACATTGCAACAGTGTCTACTTGAGAGGCAGGCTACTGAGTGCCTTGAGCTCTAACATGAAGAATGCCAGCAGGCCAGTCAGGACCTGACAGTTGCCACCCCAGGTGCTAGAAGGATCAGCCTGAATCAGTTATGAGCTCCTGTGATAACAGGCAAATTCTAGACTTCTTATCTGAGGCAATTTCACCTAAGTTCCAAAGGCTCCTTGCATTTTGGGGGGGATGCATCTATTTTTCCTCTCCCAAAGTACATATTTAACTGTCAGCCACTGCTGCATTTTAACCTCCAATATCTTGTTTCTCCTCTGTTCTTACCTGCCTGACTTTTGAACTCAATTTTTGTACTGACCTCCATTTCTTCCTGTTTCTTGGCTCCTCCCTGGAAACAAATATTTATTCACTGCAGCACCTAACATTTTGCTTTTAACCTACCCTTTGCTTTGCCCTCAGCATCTTCCCGAGACTTTGCCTGAATCTCAACTTGCTACTCATCTATTTAGTATATGTGGGCTCAGCCTCAGCAAGAGACTCAAAGGGAGTGGGGCTCGGGAATAGGGTGATATGGAGAATTGGAAGAAGGAATTCTCCATTGGGAGAGCTGAGGGCAGGTGTGCTCTTTGGCTGGAAGGAAGAGTGGCTAGGACAGCAGTATAGAAGGTCCTGTGTAAGCAGGAAAAAAAAAAAAAATTACAGGAAAGTGAAGTAACTGCTGTGCTTTACCAAAAACTGAATATCCCTTGATGCCTCAGTTAGATTGAGGTAATATAATCGAGAGAACCAAAACAAAAAGTGGTTTAAACAATTTAAAGCTTATTTCTGTTCCATAAAAATCCAAGCTGATAGTGCAGCTCTGCTCCTTCAACTTGCCAGGAGTCCAGGCGTCCAAGTATGGCTTCCAACTCATGGCTGCCACCAACTTGTCTAACATGAAGAAGGAAAGGGAAAGGGAGGATACACTCTTCCTTTTGGAGGCACCACCAAGACATTGCATGCTTTACTTCTTCTCACATCCAGTTGATCATAAGGTAGTCATCTGGCAATGCCAAGCTGCAAGGAAAACTGGCAAGTATGGCTTTCACTGGCCATGTGCCCAGCTAGAACCTCTGTTTCTATGTAGGAAGGAAAGAATGACTATTGGAGGAGAAGCAGCACTCTGTGGAACAGGCCATGACTAGGCTGTGGGAGCAATTCTCAGGGAAAGATGGCTATTCTCTTACAGGGCGAGGTTAACTAACCAAGGAGGTCTTCCCTGGAGGGAGTGTGGGACAATTGACAGCCAGGGCCTTCTTAGAAGACATCACAGTAACTGACACACACAGTCACCTCCTATGTGATTAGGTAAAGGTAGATGAGAGGATGCAAGGTTACCTAGCACCACCACACTCCATCTACCCAACCCACACCCCAGTCCACAGCCTGGGTTGAAAGCCTAGTGGAGCCCTTCAGAGCACTGCACATCTAGCACAGGTCTAACATCAAATCCCTGCTCTCCTATAAACCACCTATGTGATCTGAGCACTTTGCCCTCTCTCCCTATGCCTCCAGTTCCTCATCTCTAAAAGAAATAGTAACAGTACCTACTGGTAACTCATACAGTTGTTCTGTTCTGAAGATTGAATGAACGAATGCATATTCCTATACCTGATACATAGTAAAGACTTAACAATTCTTGACTATTATTACAATACAAACTATAAACACACAAACCCACCCTTCCCCCCAACCCCCACACATGTACACAGTTCTTCCTGATTCTGACCTGACAAAGAGAAAAGTAGATTTATGCCCAGTTCTTTTCCTCACCTTCCATATCCCAGGCTCCACTGTGGGAGAAACAGCAGTGCCAACAAGAAGGGTAAGAGCAAGATGCGAAGGTATAGAAACAAGAGTGAGCCTGGGCTTTGGAAAACAGTGAAAATCCCAGGGCAGGTAGAATGGAAAGTTCACATTGGAAGGTAGTAGAAAAAAAATTTAGATAGTTCAATTCATGTACTCATCAATAAACAGTGATAAATGTGAAGCCATCTAACAATGAAACTCTCCAATTACGTATTTAAAAGTCATTGGAGAAAGACATTGCCAGTGCCGGCAATGGCAGCAGGAACACTTGCTACAATGGTTGTCATTGGCATCAGCAGGAGCATTGGCAATAAACCTATGCTCTAACACCCATGGTCCTCTTCTATCCTGGCATACACTGCCATCTCCTAACCCAAAGTGTGGGCAAAACCTTGATAAATTAGCATTCATGTTTCTTAAACTCTTTCTCCCAAGTCCCAGCAGCCTACTGCATTTGTTAATTATCTACAAAGGTAATTCTCAGTCATCAGGAAGAGAGGGAGGGAGTAGCTTTAAGTTCCTATTAGAAGGACTTCTCAGAAGCATCTGGGGAGCTTTTCAACTGCATGCTACATGCACCCCCTCAGAGACTGGAATACCCGCTGACCTGCTCATTAAGGAGTGCTGGAGCCAGCTCCTACAAGCTCACAAGAGCAGATTTACATGTTTCTTTCCACCTCTATGTTCAGTGGCATCCCATCGGTAACTTGAAATAAGACACAACGGGAACATGCACGTGGAAACTGACAACCACTATAAACCAGGGCTCTCCCTGCCTGCACCCTCAGACTCAAATGTTTTTTAAACATTTATTACACACCATTGCAGCGTGACTTTGAGAACCACTGCAGTAAGACTTCATGTTAGTAAGGATAATGTGTTACATCTGCCTCCTGGCATGCTCGAGTGGGAAAAAACTAGAGAATTCAATGTTCTACAATGTGTGGAAACTGTGCTGGGTGCTTCGAGGCCTCTGTTCTCCAGAAGGGTCAGGTGTTCGATGACTCCAAGCAGAGTGATGAACTCAGCTCTGATGCCAAGAAGCAGCGCTGTGGGAAAACATGCTGGGTAGGGATACAAGGAGTATCAGGCACATCACCTGCCCTTGTGATGCTTCTGATTTGGATGGTAGACCATAAATCAGGGAGCGAAATATAATGTACAATAATAGTACATGGAGAGATGTCGAAAGACTGGTGTGGATACTAAATACCAAAGAAGGTGGAGAAGGGTTGATTGAACGATTACTATGTGCCACGTGCAGTACTAGGTTCTTGGGACTCAAGGGAGTGAGGCGGACCTGACTGTTCACCTTGGGGCTCTCACTATCTGGTGGGGCGCCTCTCAGGATGTGGGGTGGCAACCACATTGCATGAGAATCATCAACTAATCATAACAGCTATCATATATTAAGGGCATGCTATGTGCCAACTATTACTGTGGGTAGAAAGGACAGGATGGGGGATCAAGGTGGGGCAGGCAGGGGGAAAGGAAGGTGGGTGTGAGGGGAAACAAAGGAAGGAGGGGATAAGATCATTCGTAAGAAAAGGTACAGCTACAGCTAATTGTAATGGATAATAATGCTATTTATTATATAAATAGGGGTAGGAAAAATCTCTACCCCTGGGTTTCCATGACAGTTCCGATAAGCCAAGTAAGCACCAGGGAATCCTGAGGAGAAGGAGCAGTCAGCAAAGACCTGCCCTGGGAATGTCTGTAAGGCCACCCCTAAATGCTTCCCATACTCATTTGAATATAATCCTAACTTTTTTCTTTCTTGGGGAAGCTGCTCTCCTTCTGGTCCTGCCCACACTCACACCTCCTTGAGAGGGTACTATAATGTTTCCTTTCTTTTAATAAATCCACCGCTTGCTTGTTCTGCGCATCCTGGAATTCCTTCCTGTGGCATTTATCCAGAACCTTTATTCTCTGGTAACTCCAACCATTAAACCAAGTACTTTAGTGTGTTACAATTTATTTCTCAGACCAAAGTTATATTTGATCTCTAATAATTATGATTCCTATTTTACAGATTAGATAACTGAGACAAAAGCAGCTAACTACTTTGCCCAACGCCACACTGTTAGGAAGCCGCAGAGCAGGACTCAAACCAGAAAGCCCGGGCTTAGTACCTGTTGTGGAAACCTGCACTAGAAAGATTCATTCCCAGGCCCCAGAGAAACTGAAGCCGAGCCTCTGGGATTGGATTGCAAATGTTTACATTTTTAATTGGATTCCTAAGTGAACACGATGCCTACAAGCAGTAATGTCCAATGACCTGGAGATAAAGTCAGTCAATTCAACAAGCAATTGTAATAAAGATAACATTGGGTAAATGTCCTAGAAGGGGTAAGTACAGGATGCTAAGGGAGTGCTGAGATTAGAGGTGGTCAGGGAAGGTTTCCTAGGGGACTTGCTCACACCTGCCTTAAAGGTAGGTGTTTGCCAGATACCAAAAAGGTGAGAAAGCTTCCAGACTGAAATAACAGATTTGGATAACAGGGCCAGAGGGAGAAAAGCTGCCAGCCTTTGAAGAGATGGAAGAAATCCACTACAGCCAGCAGATAGGATGGGGGGGCCCTGCCTAAGAGAAGAGGCAAAGGTGAGTCAGGGCCTCCTGCAGGAAAGGTTGTGCTGTTTGTGCAGTGCATAAGGTTTCTGCATCCACCCAGGGAAGGGCCTCTGTGTAATTCAACTCCTCCACCACATTCCTTGAGGCAGTTTGCACAAAGATAAATCTATCTTTCGGTGGCCATAGGTGGGTGGGCTATCAGTGGCCCTGGGTCAAATTGGGAAGAGATTTACACATAAGTTCAGAAGTTTGGGCCAATGAGCAGCTGTTGTATGATTTTAGACAGGGGAGTGACATGGTTGGATTTAGGTGTTTGAAGGATCACTCTGACTGTGCAAGTCACAGATTTCTACAGAGCACACTTACTTACTATGAACACAGGAATTGTAAATAGGACTCCATGGTGAGGTCGCCATCCTGGCTTCTCTGGCCCTGAGAGTGTGGATTCCTTTCCACCATTGGGACACTGAGTTTCCTCTCATAGACTCCCAGAATGTCACCGTACCCCCACCCTCCATCCCTGTTGTTCATATGCTAAACTCTTTACACAGCATGGCATTTAATCCTTACAACTACACTTATACATAAAGAAACTGAGGGTCAGAGAGGTGAAGTAATGAGTCCAAGGGCACACAGCTGCAGAAGTAGAATTTGAAACCAAGTATTTTTTGTTCCAAAGCTCTTACTCCTGCCACTGTGCTGAGTTGCCTCCAAGTCTATTTAAACAGCATAATGCCAGACTCTCCTAGGATTCCTACATGATAAAACCCACAGGGGGAATTCAGAAGCACTCAATTTCTTCCTTAACTTTCCAGGCCACAGAAAGCTGTGAATGAATAAAAGCGACTTATATCAGACAGAACACAACTCAGGCTGGCTTAAGCCAGGAAGCTCATGTAACTAAAACGCCTGTTTTGAGCCCAGCGGGTCAAAATCTGAAACCCTCTCTTTGGTTTCATTGCACTTTAACGTAAGAAACAAGTTGAAAAAAGTCCAGAGGGCGGTGGCATCATTGATTACATGGGAAATATTAAATAACATATTTAAGTAGTTGGAAATTTCATAAGAAAGTAACAAACATGAAAGATGAGAAGATGATTTAGTTTAACAAAGATCTCAGTCGCAAGAGAATGAGCAAAGTTGAAGGACAGAAAGGAAAAGAAAATTATTTCGAAAATGGAGATATCAGAGAAGGAAGAACTAATCCATGATGGATGTTTCAAGAAAGCAGAAATCCATCAGCTTAATCAAGATCGCTATGCCAAGATTGCTGAGCTATCAAGTATGCTGCTTTTTCCAACATGACAGATGATAGAATAAGCCAAGCAAGAATGAAAAAGATTTTACTAAGCTAACTGGTTCCTCCATCACCATGACAACATAACAAGTGGAAAGCAGTGATGTTGATGACATCATAATCTAATTATTTTTCTCTTCTACCTTCATTATTTTTCAGTGTTCAGGATGATGACAATACATATTCTTTACTTATTTTATTCCACACAAATTTTTCTTATCTTAAAGTTGGTGGAAACTGTAGGTGTTATTCGTTGTGGTGTTTGATTTAAAGATAATAAATTATTCAGAGTAATTTTTAAATGGTGTGGAAAAAAAAATAAGGAGAGGAAAATACTTTTTCCATGATTGAGTTAACAGCACTTTATCATTTGGGTATAATTCCATCCAACTGCACACGACAAGTGTCTCACATAGGCTTAGACTTGTCTAATACTCTCTGCCATAGAAGATGCACAGTGAACACTGTGGGTTTAGATATCATCTTAAGATCTGATGACTTAATTTTTTTTTTTTTTTGAGGGCAGTTTCACTGGTCCTCATATGTGGGACCCGAACCGGGGCAGCTGGCTTCCGAAGCCAGCACTTAACCACCGTGCCACTCGGCCGGCCCCCTGATGATTTAAAAATTTTAAGGATAATCAAATAGATGGTCATATTAACTCAATCACAATTATCATCATTATCTTTGAAATCATCAGAATAGTTACTGTTTTAAGTTTAAGTGCTTTCTGTATGCCAGGAACCATGCTGAATGCTTCCCTTGTCCCATCTTATTGAAAAAACAGAGGCTTAAAGAGCTTAAGTTACTTCCTCAAGAGGATAAATCTAGGAAGCAGCAAAACCAAGATTCGCATGGTAGGCTGGTCATCCTGGTTAGCACCCCACATCAGTGGAAACAAACCATAGATGAAATGCATCCTGGTACCACATAGCCTCACAATGTTCTAAGGCCAAAGAGTTCATTCTTATCCTTTGACACTGAAGAAATTACTCAAAACCAGAGCTTCTCAAGAGTATGTTTTCAGCTTGTGATGTGCCCAGATGATCAGCAGCAGCATTTTCCATACATGTGAAGTCTAATATTTTACCATTTTATATTTACCAAATTATGTTGCCTGAGAATTTAATGTATTGACTGCCTATTTTGTTCAAGGTACTGAGCCCATATCTTCAGGAAGAATACTTATGAGTTAAGATGTAGCCACTATTTCAAAGAGCTTACAGTATGGAGCAGGAGTAAGAAAAGCTCAGATGAGCACTCTGTGAGTAAAACCAGCCATAATTAGAGCACTATAAAAGAGCTATAAACCAAGTGTTCCGGGAGTATAAAAAGAGAGCGAGAACCCCATCCATTCATGGAAAGCCTTCACAAAGGGTATTCCATTTGATGTGGTCCTTGTAGATGTGACAGGATGTCAGCATGTGCAAAGGAATGGAAAACAGGGTGCATCAGATGGAAAGAACAGCATAAGAAAAGGCAAGCAAGCTGAGTGTGTGGTCTGGCACACACATTCATGATGCCTGATGTATCACAGTTGACCGGAGATAAATGTGTATATGGAGAATAATGAGAGGCAAGGCTAGAAACATAGGTTGCAGATACCATGCTAGGCCTTTACGGCCAAGCTGAACGTGCGCTTGATTTGCCACACAATGAGGAAGACATGCAGCCCACTGAGCAGGGAGAGATTGGACTGGATTAAAAAAACTGTTCAATCAGAATTGATGTGACTAGGTTGTTATGACAACAACTAACGAAGCATTTAGGCCAGTTTTTCTCAAACTTCAATGTGCCTAAGAACCACCTGGGGAACTTATTAAAATGCAGGTTTGGACTTAGTCGTTGTGAGATGGAACCTGAAATTCTGCATTTGTAACAAGCTTCCACGTGAGGCTGATGCTTACTTTTAAACCAGAAATCAAAAACATAAGACTAAGAAAATGATTCACAAAACATTTTCAAACATTTTGCCATCAGTTGTCATTCCCAGTCAGTTCTCTGCCCAGATGCTTTTTCACTGTTTTGTATTTTTTAACTGCAAATCTGAAATTTCCACCTTCATCTCCTCCTGTCCCCCACCACCCATTTTTTTTAACTCTTTAAATATAGTCTTCAAGAGTAAGAAGCAGCAAGCAGATTAAATGAGGGCATTGAAGCACTTTGTGGTTGCAGCTGTATATTTTTGTTACCTTAAAGGGAAGTAGAAGACATGTGGATATATAAATAGAGGTGTAGAGCACAAGTTCACAGACATGTATTCTCTCACTGTATAAGGATGAGCTCTCATTTAGAACGCAGGGCTCCAAGCTGGCTGTCTCAGTGAGAAATGGGATACTGGTTACACCAAGGACAACTTGGAAATTTAGGTCTTTCTGTCACTTGCCGTGGACCAGATGCTGGGGCATTGGCCTCTGGAGCAAATTAAACTGAAGGCATTTCATAGATACCTAAATCTTAACAGCTGACATAGGAAGACTTGAAACTAGGTCAGGGAGGAAAGTGATAAACCTCCTGAAATGACTAACTTTCCAAACATGATAATTCTTCATATCGATTATTTTCAAAAGGAAAGCATGCTTTCCCCAATGCTCTCCTTCCTGGCCCCAAAAACAAGTATGTAAGCCATCATGCATGGAAAAATATAAGAACAAAATCCAAGCCAGCCATGCACGCCTGACCTCTGCACTGACCAACTTTCTATCCCTGTTTCTTCTATGTTCAACTGCCTTTTGGCCACGTGGTACAATGAAGGTGAGTACAAATTGACCTGGAATGAGAAACTCTCATAAAGAAACAGATTAATTTATAGTTTGAGGTTATTTTAATTTAACCCATTTTAGATCCATTGTGATAGTGACAATGTCCATGCATAAACTCATGTCAGTTTCTTCTCTCATGTTCCCCCACGTGCCAAGGACGAGATTAGCCAAATGCTGCCAGAAATCTAAAGCAAGATTAGAGGAGGTTTCACCTACACTTTCTATAATCCCACATGGCATTCTTTTGAAATGGTATTTGTTTTTGGATAAAGAAATAAAATCTTGACTGTCCCACCTGAATATTTCCTTTAAAGAAACGAAATGGATCACCAAAAGAAAATATCGCAAAATGAATGAGCAGCCGTTCTTATGTCAGATTAAAACATAAGGGACAAGACATTGTTGAAGCCATGGGTGTTTTTATTGAAAACCGTGTTGATGGCACACAGTCATTGTGTGAGACTCCCAGTCCCTTTGAGAAAAACTGTCCCAGTGAAGAAGGGAACCCTGAGCAATAATTCTAGTAGGATTGGCCTGTTCAGGCCACGTGACCCACTCTGGCACAAAATTACCAGTCTTCAGATTGCCCTGGGACATGTGATGTGTTCTCATACAAAAAACTCTGTGAAAAGAGAAATTATAACTAGGTGGCCAGCCAGACCTTCCCTAAGAATTGGAACTGAAAAATGTGGAGAGAATCAGCAGCAGAGAAAAAAGCAAGACGACACAAAGATACACAGAAAGTGACAATAGCAGAACCATAGGAAAGGTACAATATGGAGTGAAGAGTGAAGGCTTTCTGATGCTGGGGTGCCTGGAGGTGTGTGTGGGCAGGGGAGAGATGGGGATGGAGGTAGGGGATGGGATCCAAACAGTCATCCTGATCCCGCCTAGGCTTTGTGAGGCCCAGCTTTACCAGCCTTCCTGCTCTCTTTGTGGAGCCTTTTAATTCAACTCTTCATGAGTTTCCATAAGACTCAGCTATTGGTTGAGATTTCCATTGGCCACACTTGAACCTCCATTCTCCAATCCATATTAATGAAAGACAGGAAGTACTTAACTAACCAAAAGGAAGAAAAAGGAGAGAAGCAAGGAAACAGACAGGAATGCAGACCCTGAAAGAGAAATCTGAATAGTTTCAAGAACTTGTTCGTGAGTAGATGTTCTATCAACATCTCTGTCAAGCAAGACCCTTGCATTTCAGAGACCCTTCACTAAAAATCATCAGCAGTTACTGAAAACAAAAAATAAAAGGATAAGCATATTTTACTTTTTAAAATCATTCCAAATTATTTTTATTATATTTTAAATAAATTTCAAGTTATCCAAAATCATTCTTTGGCTTTCTCAGTATAATTTTTTTGAACTCATATCAATTTTACTTTATTTTGCTATGACTTGTCATCCACAGAAAAGGAAGGATTGCTAACATAAAAGAAACCATTACAGCCCACCTCCAATTAAAATTCTGAAAAACAGAAAAAGAAATAAACATTGATTTAGTTTCATGCTGCAACCGTCTTTCCCAGTCAATTCATCTCCAAACTGGGAGCTCAGGGCAGATTGTTTTTCAG
Source organism: Aselliscus stoliczkanus (assembly GCA_033961575.1). Classification (NCBI taxonomy): domain Eukaryota; kingdom Metazoa; phylum Chordata; class Mammalia; order Chiroptera; family Hipposideridae; genus Aselliscus; species Aselliscus stoliczkanus. The sequence goes on along the minus strand of CM066728.1, from coordinate 75,900,874 downwards.
GGCCTCAATGGCATGGCTGCAGTAGGACAGAAAGAAAACAAGTTCTCTCAAACCCCAGGGTTCAAAACCAAAATTCTTTTTTTTTCCCACAAAATATCTATTTTTTTCTTCCCCCCCACTTGATGATAGTTCCACCTGCTATTCAGGGGCTTTAATGTCAGAATCTGCATGCAGACTGCATCTTTGGTGAGCACTGTCATTGAAATCTCTCTAGTGGCATGTGATTAGGAGAGGATCCTCAATGAGTCTCAACACAATTGTCTCTGGCTACTGACTATAGAGATCACCATGGCAACATGATCAGGGTAAAGAAGAGCAATATCGTTGTTTCCTCATGGGGTGATGCTACACAAAGTGTCTTAAGTTCTCAAACTCATCCTCTCCTACATCATTTGAGGCTTCTTGCCATCTCTTGCTGCTGGAAGTCCCCCTTTACTGCCAGGTACCTAGATTGTAATCAACATCCTGGAAATGCTATATAAAAAACAGATATATCAGTGAATCACCCACTACTCCTCTGAGCATTCCTAAAATACTATATAGGCTTAAAATGGAGCCCTTGCGGGAAGGAAGAGTCTAAGAATTTGAAATCATTTCCCCAAATGCCAATCTTTCAATCCCTTGAATAAATAAAAGGTAGCAAGATCGTAGGTTTTGTGTGACATAGCATCCTATTCTTAAAACTTTTCAAGATTTTCCTTTTAATCAATATCAAAATTCTAAAGACTATTAGAGTTTTCTTGTTACTAATAAAGAATGGACTGTGATTAGGTAGAATAGTGCTTTCCTTTTGAGATGAAACCTGATAAAAAAGAAAACTAACATGGTTTGCTTCCTTCATAAGAGTTATACTCTCTCCTTTGCCTCTGAGAAAGCAAAAATCCTTAAATTGGCAAATTTAACTCAAAAGAGGTAGTCAGTTCCTCGTATTCAACACTCCAGCTTGATATGAGACAGTATGGTATTGTTTTTACACCTAGATGTATAACTATGGTTAGGTTAGTAATGCATTAAGTCAGGAGGATAGGATAATCTTGGTCAAGTCGCTAATCTCTCTAGCCAGGGAACTGGGCTGTAACTACAATATCATCACTAACTCACAGTGTGAGCATGAACAAATCAATCATCACATCATTTTCCTCAAATGCCAAATTAAGGTAATGCTCTTACTTCCCTATATACCGTAAACCTGTGCTTTTAAGCCTTTCATTCTTCAGGGTCGTAACTGAGACCACAGTAACACCCTGGACACACTATAGCAAGACAGCATGGCTCACTAATGGGCCAAGCAAGTTAGGTTGTAGGTTATGGTCAATTCTCCCAAGTGCCACTCACTCCTTCTCTCGCTTGCACCAGATTTATGAGTATGGCAGGCAGCCTCTAAGATGGTTCCCAGTGGTTCCCCACTCCTTGGTATTCACACCGTTGCATAACCCTCTCCCCTTAAGTGGGGACTGGACTTAGTGACTCTTTTCTAACAAATATAATACATAAAAATCGGTGGTATACGAAGTATGACCATTAAGTTCATGAACTCATCCTAGAAAGAGTGCTACATACCTCATTGCTGAATATCACTATGGTCACCTTCTGAGTACTCCCCTTGGGAAGCTATGCACTGATACCGGTACCTAGTCTTCTTCTTCACAGCAATTTTGGAACTCTTTTTCTGGAATGGCCATCAGAGCTGTTGTCCTGTTTCCCTTAATGTCCTGAATGTCATCAAAATGTCTTCCTTTCAATATTTCCTTTATCTTCAGGTAAAGAAAGAAGTCACTGGGAGCTAAATCAGGTGAGTAGGGAGGGTGTTCCAATACAGTTATTTGTTTACTGGCTAAACACTCCCTCATAGAGAGTGCCATGTGAGCTGTACATTGTTGTGATGCAAAAACCATGAATTGTTGGCAAAAAGTTCAGGTCGTCTAACTTTTTCATGCAGCCTTTCCAGCATTTCCAAATAGTAAAACATGGTTAACTGTTAGTCCAGTTGGTACACATTCATAATGAATAATCCCTTTGATGTCAAAAAAGGTTAGCAACAGCACTCAACAAGTTCACAAACTTAATGGTCAGACCTCGTATATATCAGTAATGAAATCCATACACACACACACACACACACACACACACACACACACGTCTGGATATCAACTGCAAAAAGAAAGCAGGAAAAAACACAAATATGTGGAGACTAAACAGCATTTTTTTTTTTTTTTTGAGGGCAGTGTCACTGGCCCTCATATGTGGGACCTGAACCGGGGCCGCTGGCTTCCCAAGCCAGCGCTTAACCACCGCACCACTCGGCCGGCCCCTTAAACAGCATATTTTTAAAGAACGACTGGGTCAAAGAAGAAATAAGAGGAGAGATCAAAGATACATAGAAACAAATGAGAATGAGAATGAAAATATATTCTCCCCATATTATTGCGATGCAACGAATGCAGTAATAAGAGGGAAGTTATATCATTATGGGCCGATCTCAAGAAAGAAAAGAAAAGAAAAGGAAACAAAGAAAAGAAGAGAAAAGAAAAGAAAAGAAAAGAAAAGAAAAGAAAAGAAAAGAAGGAAAAAGAAAAAACCCAGATAAACAACCTCATGTTATACCTTAAAGAACTAGAAAAAGAAGAATAAATGGAAGGAGAACTGACTCTGGGTGGTGAACACACAATGTGATATATAGATGATGAATTACAGAATTATACACCTGAAACCTATGTAACTTTACTAACCATTGTCACCCCAATAAATTTTAATTATAAATAAATAAATACAAAATAAAACAGGAAAAACAAAGAAGAAGAAGAAGAACAAATAAAACCTAAAGTCAGCAGAAGGAAGGAAATAATAAAAATCAGAACAGAACTAAATGAAACAGAGAACAAAAAGACAATAAAAAAAAAATACAACAAAGAGCTGGTTCTTTGAAAAGTTTAATAAAATTGGCAAACTCTTCATTAGATTCACTAACATAAAAAGAGAAAAGGCACAAATAAACAAACCAGAAATGAAAGAGCACATGTTACCATGGATGCCACAGAAATACAAAGGATCATTCAAGAATACTATAAAGAATTATATGCCACCAAATTCAATAACTTAGAAGATAAGGACAAGTTCTTAGAAACATATAGCCTTCCTAGGCTGAATCAAGAAGAACTGGAAAATCTAAATAGACTGATCTACAGTAAGAAAATTGAATCAGTCATCCAAAACTAGTTAATTCTACCAAACATTCAAAGATGATCTAATACCTGTCGTACTCAAACTCTTTCAAAAAATTGAAGAAGAGAAGTGTCCACCGGATACCCTTCAAAATCTTTACATTATTTGTTATATTCCCCAAACTGTCTTTTGTATTCCCCTGGCAATTTTGTGGTTACCAATTTGTACTTTCTAATCCCCTCATCTTCTCCCTCATCCCAACCCTACTCTCATCTAGCAACCCTCAGTTTTTTCTCTATATCTCTGAGACTGCTTCTGATTAGTTTGTTCATTTATTCTATTCTTTAGATTCCACATGTAAATGAGATCATATGGTTATTTGTCTTTCTCTGCCTGTCTTACTTCACCTAACATAATGTTCTCTAGGTCCATCCATATCACTGCAAATGGTAGATTTCATTCTTCTTTATTGCTGAGTAATACTCCATTCTAGAAATATATCACAATTTCTTAATGAATGTCAACTATAATTTAATATATATTTGGTCACAGGATGTGGAGTACAGCATATGGAATAGAATCAATGGAGTTGTAACAGCTATATACGATGTCAGAGGGGTAGTAGATTTGGGGAGAGGGGTTATCACTTTGTGAAGAGTGTAAATGTCTAACTATTACATTGTTTTGTACACCTGAAACTAATTTAAAAAAATTGAAGAAGAGACAATACTCCCTAACTCATTTCATAAGGCTAACATTACCCTGATACCAAAACATGGTAAGGATAACATACAAAAAAGAAAATTACAGGCCAATATCTCTGATGAAGACAGATTCAAAAATCCTAAACAAAATTCCAGCAAATTGAATACAACAATGAATTAAAAAGATTATACATCATGATCAAGTAGGGGTTTACCCCAGGGGCACAAGGATGACTCAATATACTATCATTGTAATCAATGTGATCACACAAATCAATCAACATAATATACCACATAAACAAAATAAAGGTCAAAAATCATGTGATTATATCAATAGATGCAGAAAAAGCATTTGAAAACTTACAACATCCATTTATGATTAAAACACTTAATAAAATGGGTATAGAAGGAAAATACCTTAATATAATAAAGGTAATATATGACAAACCCTCAGCTAATATCATAATTAATGGTGAAAAAGTGAACCTCTTCACTCTATGTTCAGGAACAAGACAGGGCTGTCCCTTATCATCACTGCTATTCAACATAGTATTGTAAGTCCTAGCCAGAGCAATCAGGCAAGATAAAGGAATAAAAGGCATCTGAATTGGGAATGAAGAACTTAAATTGTTGTTTTTTGCAGAAACATGGTGCTATATATAGAAGACCCTAAAGACTCCACCAAAAACCTATTAGAAATAATAAAGAAATACACTAAAGTTGCCAGCTACAAAAATCAACATACACAAATGCATTGCATTCCTATATACTAACAATGTAATCTCAAAATAAAAAAATTAAAAAAAAAACCCCACCAAAAACGAATTCCTTTTGCAACTGCAACAAAAAGAACAAAATACCCAGGAATAAACTTAATCAAGTATGTTAAAGACTTATACTGAAAACTATAAGATGTTTTTTTAAATTAAATTTATTGGGGTGACAATTGTTAGTAAAGTTATACAAGTTTCAAGTGTACATTATATAGATGATGTACTATAATACATCATCTATATAACACTGTGTGTTCACCACCCAGAGTCACTTCTTCTGTCACCAAATATTTGATCCCGTTTACCCTCATCTACCACCCCACCCCTTACCCTCTGGTAACCACTAAACTATTGTCTGTGTCTATGAGTTTTTTTTTTCTTCATTTGTTTGTCTCATTCCTTTGTTGCTTTCAGTTTTATATCTCACATATCAGTGAAAGCATAAGACACTTTAAAAATCAATTGAAGAAAACACAAAGAAATGGAGACATTCTGTGTTCATGGATTGGAAGAATCAACATGGTCAAAATGGCCATTTTACTCAAAGCAATATACAGATTTAATGAAACCCCCATCAAAATCTGAATGGCATTTTTTTAAAGAAATAGAACCAAAAATCATCAGATTTATATGAAATCACAAAAGACCCTGAATAGCCAAAGCAATCCTAAGAAAAAAGAATAATGTTGGAGGTATAACACTCCCTGACTGCAGCTTGTACTATAGAGCAACAGTCATCAAAACAATATGGTACTGGGCCAGCCAAGTGGTGTGGTGGTTAAGTGCTGGTTTGGGAAGCCAGCAGCCCTGGTTTGGGTCCCACATATGAGGGCCAGTGACATTGCCCTCAAAAAAAAAAACCCCCAAAATCCCAAAAAACAAAAAACAACAACAATATGGTATTCACAGAAAAACAGACACACAGACCAGTGGAATGTAATTGAAAACCAAACCCAGAAATAAACTCACATAAACATGGATAGATAATTTTCAACAAAGGAGCCAAAAGCATACAATGGAAAAAAAGACAGCCTCTTCAATAAATGGTGCTGGGAGAATTGGAAAGTCATGTGCAAAAGAATGAAACTAGACCGCTATCTGTCACCGTGTACCAAAATTAACTAAAAATGGATCAAAGACCTAGACATAAGACCTGAAACAATAAGCTGCATAGAAGTAAACATAAATACTAAACTTATGGACCATGGGGGCTCAAAGAGAATTTTATGAATTTGACCTCAAAGGCAAGGGAAGTAAAAGCTATAATAAATGAATGGGACTATATCAAACTAAAAAGCTTCTGCAGATCAAAAGAAACCATCGAAAAAATAAAGAGGCAACCAGCCGAATGGGAAAGATATTTGCAAACAATGACTCCGATAAGGGATAATATCCAAAATATATAAAGAACTCATACAACTCAACAACAACAAAAAACAAACAATCCAGTTAAAAAAAAAAAAGTAGAGGACCTGAATAGACGTTTCTTCAAAGAGGACATACAGATGACCAATAGGCATATGAAAAGATGCTCAACATCACTAATCATCAGAGAAATGCAAATAAAAACCACAAGGAGATATCACTTCACACCAGTTAGAATGACTCTCATCAACATGACAAATAAGTATTGTAGAGGCTGTGGAGAAAAAGGAACCCTTGTGCACTGTCTGTGGGAACACAGTCTGGAGGTTCCTCAAAAAATTAAGAATAGAATTACCATATGAACTAGCAATCCCTCTCCTGGGTATTTACCAAAAAAATCTGAAAACATTTATCTGTAAAGATATATGTGCTCCAGTGTTCATTGCAGCTTTATTTATGGTGGCCGAGGCATGGAAACAACCAAAGTGTCCTTGGATAGATGATTAGATAAAGAAGATGTGGCATATATGCACAATGGAATACCACTCTGCCATAAGAAATGATGAAATAGTCCCATTTGTGACAACATGGATAGATCTTGAGATTATTATACTAAGTAAAATAAGCCAGACAGAAAAAGTTGAGAACCATATGATTTCACTGATATGTGGAATATAAAACTGAAAGCAACAAAGGAACAAGACAAACAAAGACAAAAAAACTCATAGACACAGACCGTAGTTTAGTGGTTACCAGAGGGTAGTGGGGATCCGGGTGGTAGATGAGCGTAAAAGGGATAAAATATATGGTGATGGAAGAACTGACTCTGGGTGGTGAACACACAATGTGATATATAGATGATATATTACAGAATTTTACACTTGAAACCTATGTAACTTTACTAACCATTATCACCCCAATAAACTTTAATTAAAAAAAAAATTGTGAAGATGGTTTTTGAACTTTATATTAAGAATTTTGGACTTTAGCCTTTCAATTCATTAAAAGGATATCTGAGTTTGAATTTTGAGAGTTTTAAAAATTGATTTTGCCAAGTAATTTTTGGATATTACCTTTTCTCCAATCTGACAATGTGATGGGATTGGTATTCAAATTCATGGCTTGTGCCCTCTAGGGTTAGAGTTGTTTTATGCACTTTGTATCTATATTTTCATTTACTCGGTTGGCATATTACCTGAGGTTATATAGGGCTAACTATCAATAGATAAAGTCTTGTTGATAAAATGAACCGCTGCCAGGAAAAGGATCAGATATGAAATGTTCAAAATACTACCCAAGCATCCAAAATTAATGTAGTAAGATTTTTTTTTGAAAAAAGCAGTTTCTTACTTTGGACTTTATATATTGTATGATAGAGCCATTACCCCAGCAACAGGAACCTCAAATGGGAAACAGCCTGACTGGCTGGTGACAGAGGTACATTGGCTTTTGCCACGTGTTGATTCAGTGTGGCCCCTGGACTTTCACATAGATGTTCTCTTCATATGTCTCTCAACCTGGGCAGTCACCATGGCTCTCACAAAAGACAGAATCCCTCTGCTGCTTTGCCCCTCTCATAACAAGCAAGGACTCCAATTAGATGGGGACATCGAAGCACTGTGATTAGACAACATTCCCCTTAGTCAAGTATAAAACACTTGCCATTCGGTCTGTTGAACCAGAATTACTTCCACGGGTCACAAATTTTTTTTTTTTTTTTGAGGGCAGTGTCACTGGCCCCCATATGTGGGACCCGAACCAGGGCTGCTGGCTTCTGAAGCCAGTGATTAACCACCGTGCCACTCAGCTGGCCCCACAAAACTTTTAATACATGAATTTTCCAGTAAAGAAAAACATAAGAGGACAACATTATTCTGTGCCATTTTTATTTACTTATACCCTGGTTGCTTGGGGCCAGCTATATTTCATCTTGAACCATGTATAGGTGCATCTATAGCTAAAAGAGTCTCTTGGGGGAAAGGATTCCCCCTTCCTTTTACCTGAAGTCCTTCCGCTGTTAAGGTCAACTTTCTTGATGGAGACTTAAGTTTCCCTTGGGATCCTTTGGCTAGGATGACCATATAACTTATTGTCAAACAGACATTGGGCATGAAAGGGGGGCAATGAGTGTAAACTAAGACTTCCAGGCAAACCTGGTCACCATATGGATGACATTTCGTTGATGACCTTGCCGTGCTCATGACTCGCTTTATGAATATCATGCATTATTAATTATCCTTTCAAGTATAAGTTCTGAGCCAAGTTTTTCTGGTTGAAAATAACTGAAACAAATGAGCTTAGGCCCAAAAACAAAGGGGGGAAAGGAGATTTATTCTAAGGCTGTGCACAGTGCCTCAGACCCCAAGAGCAGAGAGACCAGCAGGTCCCACCACACACGTGTGGAGCCAGGGTTGGGGACAGCGCTGGGAACCAAGAGTGGCCACCAGTCTGTGGTCTGAATATTCTCTCATCTCCACCTCTCTCTGCTCATGTCCTTGAGCCTTTTCTTTCTCTGAGACCACAAATAAGATAATTTGTGGGAAACTATAGGGCACAAGACTTTTGGGCTCAGAATAACACCTCCTCATAGATGCCTCCATGCAGACTGGCCGTGTGGGGTCCTAATTCTCTTCATACTTAACTTGCAAGAGGCTAGAGTTTTTATTACTTGTTAATTTTTTAAAAAATAGAGTTTCTTCATTGCATGTCTTTCTTCCAAGGGGACATTTAGAAATATGTATTGAAGGAGTGATTTGCTGGCATTTAATGTAGGAGAAGGGCAGCCATGCTCCTCATTCTTCATTGCCAGGGACAGCCCTATACAATGAACTGCCCAAGCCCAAGCCCAAGCCTTTCCATTTGCGCCCCCCCCCGCCCCCAAATGCCAATATTGTTCCCATTGAGAGATGCTGAAACAGTCTGCTGCCTGCAGAAACCTGGATGGTTGGGTGTGCAATACGTAGGTCACTGGATTAAAACGAAGCACTGTTCTCTGGAGTTCAGGCTCTGCCATCAGGGTGTAATGGCAGGAAAGTGCCTTCAGTGGACCCAGATGGGAAAACAGAAACTATGATAGAAGAGATTGTTGCTGTTGTTATGTACTCTTACAGACCAGCTAAAGAAGCATTTGTGGTGTGGCTGCACTAAATGTGGGCCGCTGTAACAAAACCTCATATAATGGTGCTGGAATGGATGTCATTTACATACCCCCAGAACTCTCTGACCTTCTTCTGAGCAAATGGTAAAATCCCCTGGATTAAGGTGAGTGTCCTATGTATGCTGACAAGGCACCGGTTGTTAAAAATAGGCTGTTTTAGTCCCTGGAATATTTCAATCAATCTTATCAAAGCATTTTTAAATGTCAGAGGCTTCTATCACCTGGTTTTCATCAGCTTCCCAATCTGCTGTTTCCCACACTGAACTTGGGGACATTTGGTCTATAGAGCACAAAGTTTTAAAGCCCAGAATTTAGACTAAATTGAACTGGCTTGGTCAGAAAGCCTGCAGTTGCTTTCAAGATGGGATTTTTGGCTTTTTATGTAATTGATTCTTGAGGGGGCAGCTACTAAGCTAGGACCCTAATGGGAGCCTGGAGCCTCAGCAGCTAGCACCTTCTGGACACCTCCAGGTACCCTGACAGCCTCCCCCATCTCTCACTGTGATGTCACTCAGCCCATCACATGGTTAGGGGTGGAAACTTGGCTCCCTGCCCTGACCGATCCCGTGGTGACTACTGCAAACTACTGATATCTCATATCAGGGGATAGGGAGGAGGTTTACACTGACATTTTCCCGTGCTATCTAATGGCTTTCCTGAATGACAGAGGAACAAGAAATCCTGAGGTGTAAAAATAAAACTCATCCGCATCATTCCACTGCGCAGCAGAATAGCCTCTCTTTCACTCGTCATTATTCATGAAATGAAAGGGAGCATCTCAAGTTTCGATCCAGGAAGCACCAAGGGTAAATGTGGTAAACCACCTTTGCAGAGCAGGCTCAGGGTTAACATCTTCCATGGCAGGTAGCTCAGTGTGTGAGCACCTGCCCTGCGATCCAGGTGTGGGCTGGCTTGGGTGCAGGCAGAGGCCAGGATCAGGCCTGATGTGGACAGTCTGGTGGCAGAATAGTGAGGGCCAGATCTGTGCTGATGAGCCTTATGGTTACGACGGCCCAGCCGGTACTCTGAGCAGGGCCATCACATGGGTGGGCACATTGCCTAGGCCACCTGGCAGCCGGGCAGTAGAGCAAGGGTAGCTTTGGCTGTGTGTCTGGAGGAGTGCCCAGGGAGACCTCTGCTGTGGTTCCAGCAACCTGGAGAGCTCTGTTGCTACAGCTGCTTCTACGAGGATACTTTTGGAAGTACTAGTCCAGCCCTTCCCTTGCTTGCCAGCCCATTTGGACGTAAGTAGTCTTTCAGCTGGTTACTGGCCAGTTCGCTACAATACCAACATCTTCTTTCAGGAAAGCCTTTCTTAGATCAATCAAGAAAGCTAGAAATGATGGATGCTCATACAAATCAATAGTTTAGGGTAACACTCTCCTTGGGTATCTTGTCACTGAGAAAGGAGTGACAAACCTCACCAACTAAAGGGACTTAGGATGAAAGGAAAATTGCACAAAATAAATAACTCCTTTGAATAGGAAAACTGCATTCTTTGCCCTAGCATATAACTCTTTACCCCTACTCCGTACTCTCACCGAAGGGCCTAGTTTCCTAACCTTGCTAGTCAAGTAAGAACTCATAAGAATGCTTCGGATGTAGTCTGTTTCTTGGGTATGAACTTGTTCAATTTGATGTTGAGCTTTCATGAGGTTGAGGTGAGTTATGGGACTGGTGACGCTGCTTATTCATGATTACAATCTTCTCTTGCCTCACCCCTGCCTCCCTAACTTCCCTCACTCGTCCCACATCCAGCCCACTGCACTATCTCGAAGTGGTAGATCAGAACCATAGATGCTGAGACTTTTAAATAATTTGAGAATTTATTTACAAACTTATAGCAGGATGTGTAGGAGTGGAATAGTTTTGAACTACGAGATAAATGTGGCTTCTGAGTAAATATAGAAAAAACATTCACTTCAGGGGATTTACCTCCTTGGGGTTTGAACAAGGAGCTAGATCCATGACTTTTCAGTGATTCATTTATATCGCCTGCACATGAAATTAAACACAAGTGAAATCGGATATTTGGGGGAGTTGATGACCCATGGTTACAGCCTAGCCTGGTAGCTTCCTGCCGGAAGCTAAAGCTAACACAAATTTGGATCTCTAGAGGCATGAAACCCAGCCTGACACTGGGTGCTTTGAGTTAGCTCTGTCCCTGAGGTGGGAGTTAGGGCCCTCAACCAGAAACTTCCACAGAAGTCCAAGCCATCACCAGGCACCATGGCTGTACTGTGGGTGGGTGGCTGGGGATAGGGCATCCCTCCTCCACCAAACTATCCACTTTCCCCTGCTCCTCACCCTGCCAACCCTCTACCCCCCAACCTCTTCTAGTGCCTGGAATTCCAACACGAAAGATTCACTTTTTAGCATATTGAGTAATAAATGATTTCTTTGGAAGTGCAAATATGGAACAAAATTATTACTGGTTAATATTTCCCCTAAAAGATTTCTATGGGAAGACTTTGCTTTCATGCTGCCCTGCTTTCTTTGTTCTGATGATTAAAATGGTAAAGGGTCCACAAGCAGAATTATGAAAGGCAGAGTAAAGAAGTTCATTTTACATATGAAAGGGTAGATCTGAAAAAAAAACACAAAAAACCCACTAGCTTAAAAAACTGGAGGAGGGGAGAGAAGAAAATACAGAACATGGGGGAATCAGCTGGGGAGAGAACTTCTCAGATCAGTTTTTAGATATTATATCTTTGGATGTAAAATGTTTCCTGCTACCCATTTTGCCACCTTATTTAAGATTTCAGGAAAGACAATGTTTTTCAAGGCTTGTTGTTGGATTTTATTTCTTTTGAGAGAAATATTAAGTGTGGAACAAAACCTCCCAGATTTCCTCTGGGTCTGTCTCCATCTTAGCATAAATGGCAAAAACCAGCCAAGTAAGTACAAGGTTTTGCCAAGACACGCTGAGGCATGAAATGGGTTGAGGGTGCTAGAAGGGGGTGTGTGTGGCAAGGCACCCCTGACACACTTCGTCTCTCCACAGTTCTGCCCTGGGCTAGCCCCAGGAGCTCCTTGTTTTTGGCCTTCTACATGCCCTCACTGCGTCACAGGAGTACCCAGGCAGCTGCCACCAGGGAGTGGAGCAGTGGCAGCTGAGAGACTGGGCAGGAGTCCAACTGCTCGAGGCTGCCAACATTCTGGGCCTGCCCACCCTCTCAGCCCACTTGCTCCTCATTAGGAAGTCAAGGGCAGAGCTGAGACCTTCCCAGCTCCCTCTACTTTCTCCCCACCCCCCCTGATGTCCCAAGCATGACATTGTGGTATGATCCCCAGGCAGAAGCACATTGCCAGTTTCTCCCCTGAAGCCAGCCTAGGACCATACACTTCAATAGGCTCTGCTGGGAAAAACCAATGAAGGAAAGATAGAGGAAACTTGGGTAGAGGGAGTTGGCACTTACTCGTTTGGCAAACTTGGCTCCCTACGTAGAGATTTGTAACTAGGGAATTATTGCCTCTGTGGTGCTTTTAGAAAACAGCTCCTGGCTTGACTGAGGAAGAGAAACTTTTGTGGAAAATGCCTGTCATTCATGTTCCTGGCAGATTTGCAAGCATTTTTAGCGCACAGATGTAGCTATGATTGCTCCCTCCACAAATGCAGACAGAACCTTTGTCGGGACACTGAGTACGGTGTGTGCCAATTGCTAGGCTAACATGGCAGGGCTCAGACAAAGAGCAAATGTTGTTTTCTGAGCACTGGAGAGGGGAGGATATGTGCTTTTTCCAACACCCATGAACTCACCTCAGCAGTGTACCCTCCCTCTATCTTAAGGATAAAGTGCTTTCCCAAAGGATCTAAGGGCACCTGATAGGCAGTAAGCTAACTTTATCCCAAATGATATGGGTTGACTCATGTCCCCCCAAAAAGATATGGTGAATTAGAATGTGATCTCTTATTTGGAAATATGTCTTTGCATATGTAATTAGTTAAGACGAAGTCGTGTTGGAGTAGTATGGTCCCTAATCTAATATGACTGGTATCCTTATAAGAGAGGGGAATACCATGTGAAAAGACAGAGACACACAGGGGGAAGATGGGCAGAGGCAGAACCCAGAGTGATGCACCCACAAACCAAGGAATGCCAAGTATTTTCGAGAATTGCCAGAAGCTAGTAAGAGGCAAGGAAGGATTTTCCTCTAAAACTTCAGAGAGAGCATGGTCATGCCTACACTTTAATTTCAGGCTTCTAGACTCTCAAACTCAGAGAATAAATTTATGTTGTTAGAAACCATCCATATTTGAATATGCCAATCAATGTAAGCTGATTATTGTCATCCCAAGCTGGCCATTGAGCAGATGTACACTAGTGCATATCCCCAGTGGACTTCTGTCAGGAGCACCAGGTAAAGAGCAGGTAATACAGAAAAACACATTTGTTGTTTTCTAGCCAAAGGTGCTTCTCCTTCATGGTCCTTGGAGGAGCTTGCAAACTCCATTTTCATATCAAACAGCCCCAAAGTGTCAGTGGTTGTCACCTTGTGCAACAATAACTGTGCTAAGTCTTTGAGTCTTTGCCCTGTGACTTAGAATTTTGGGACAAGAAAACAATCCTTCAGAGTAAAAAACTCAATCATCTCTATTTGGTCTCAAGAGGAAAAATTTGATCATTTCAGAAGAAAACAACCTAATTGCCTGATTAGCCATAGAGGCCTGGAAAGCCATTCACATCATCCTTGGGCTCCAGTAGATCCTCACTTCTGATTTAAGATTCAGGGTCGAATGGCTATCACCTTAGTATTTAGCCACAGCAATGAGTCACCGAGAAGACCTTGAGCTGTTCAAAAAGTAGGTCACTTTAGCATCACTTTGTGGATTAAATGGAGGGGAAAATTGACTAGAGAGGGCAGCAGAGTGGAGAATGTATAACCTAGGCATGATCAAGTCAACTACTTGAGCCAGAACATGATGATGGAGGTTAACAGGACAGGGTAGCTTGCAGAGAAAGAAGTAACTTGCACCTAAGGCAAAAGAGAGGGGATCTAAAGGCTGTAGCAAACATCTGGATCTGGCAAGGTAACAATATTTCATCCAGGAAAGGGATTTGATTCAATTGATTTTAAAATGTCTAGATTTCCAGAACTATTGCATCTACCTCATACAATTAAACATCACAAAATAGGACAACTAAGGATTGAAGAACAGAAGAGAGATTATATAAAAGAGACACACAGGAAGATGTTACCAGGCACCCACAGGAAAGGAACTCTGCAACTGAAAGCCTAAGGTGAAACAGAAATGATCTACTGTAATTTTCATTGCATACGCATCTGAGAAATTCATCGAAGATAAACTTTTTTCCCTAAAAGTGAGCTTTAAGAGATTTTATCCCATTAATCTATATTCTTTTTATGAGAAAATAATGATTATATATGTGTATATCCTTCTCTAGGGTGTGTGTGTGTGTGTGTGAATTCTTCAAAGCTCACTGGGCTGAAATGAGGTTCAGCTTAAAGCCTGAAAATAGGTTATCTTATTTCTGTAATTATTATCCTATTCTTAAGAAATGCAAGGTGTGTGATAAGGAGAGAGATAAAACATATACATGATTTTATACACAAATATATTCTCCCTTACCTACTGTCAAGTTTTGGAGTGAGAGACATAACTATGGGTGGAACTAAAAGACAATCAGCCCCATGGTTTTACACAGTTTGGAACAGAGGTGATACTTTTAATCCTCCAGAGGTGTAATTATCCCATGAAAATCCCAGCTAGCAGAGACTTCTCCTTGCTATTATTAGATTTTTTTGAGTTTAGGATGTAAGTCTATGCTGAAAGTCATTCACTGAAAATGACTGGTTTCTCTATCCCTGTGTTTGAAATCTGAGCTCTGTGCTGGTTAATTCAGTCCTGGAGCTAGGTGAAGCTTCCTTTTGGCTGCTCCTTAGTGCAAAGTTTCATTCTGAATGAACTGGCATGTGGGCCCTTATTGTATTTCTGTGTGTGTTCCCAGAAAACAGCAGGACTGTTCTCTTGGACAGCTAAGGTTTCTCTAAGTTCAAGATTTTGTTCCATTGACTGTTTTTTCCTTTGGCAGTTTCAAAGGTTCTTAGGGATATTTCTTTTTTAATGTCATAACCAAAGATGCGAATGCTACCCAGTTATCTGGTCAGAAGAAAGCCCTTTCATCATGTCACTAGATTTCATTTGTCCCTGCTATGCTCTTTGTGGGATATATATTCCCCAGAATCAACTGTTTCAACAATGGGCAAAATGATGGACCTGGAAGTACAAAAAAATCAACAAATTTAAAGATGAACATTTTATATGTAAATGAGATATGTTGAGCAGTGTTCATACTCATCCTTTCTCTCCGCCCCTGTACACATGCACTTACTGGCTAGAAATATAATGAACTTCTGCATGAACCAAATGACCAACTAAAAATAATATGGGGAAAGACCTAATCTAACGTTTAGTGGATAATGTTAATATTTGTTAACACCTCTGTAAGCCAGGCATTGCAAACACTTTATGTACTTACAGTACCCTATGGAACTCTGCTAGGTAACTACTATTGCATTAATTTTACCATAACAAAAGGGAGACTTTGAAAGATTAAGTGACTTGTTCAAAATTGTACACCTACAATCACAAAAGCAAGAATGTGTGCTTGCATCTGTATTGTTTCTAAACTATTCTCTTATTCTCTTTCAATTCTACTGTGGATATGGACAACAGCTAAATACAGAATAACTGACTTCTACAATACATATATATATTAGTCAACAGGTTAATGATATTCACTGTAGCCACTTCAGAATTAACTAGAGCATAATCATGACTGAGGCCTTTGAACTCCTTTGCACAAATCTAATGACACTTGCTAAACCCTTAACACACATTAGTGATTTCCACAAAAACATTCTTCAGACTGATGAGGCTGCTTCTTCCTCCTCTTTCTTTCGTTCCAGAGCTTCAGAATTCACTCCCACTACCCATCCAGTTTTTTTTCTGGGCTTTGAAAAGGAATATTGAGATAGTTAACGGACCCACAGACTATTCAGCCTTAGAAAACCTTGCCCCCTGATCTTCCGTGTAATTGACTCTGTGCACTTAAATAATTGAAATTTCTCAGTGACTAGAAGGAAAACCAGTAGCCAAGCTGACCTATAACATCAGAGGCCAACTCTACTTCTTTTCGGTGGTTTCATGAGACTGTTGGGAAAAATGCCCTTCAGCCTTGCAACAACACCTTGCAACTCACCTACATGTATTCATTCCCCACACTGCTCCCTGCAAACTGTCATGTTTCAGGAAACTCTGAAACTCTGCCCTCTTTTGTTTCCCTCTTTCTTCCTTGCCCTTCCTTTTTCCTTCCTTCCTTCCTTCCTTCCTTCCTTCCTTCCTTCCTTCCTTCCTTCCCTTTCTTCCTTCCTTCTGTTTCCTTTTTTTCTTTTTTTTAATGAACCTCAGGCGCAGTGCTGCCTTCCTCATAGATCTGTTTATGATACAGTTATGAGCCACTATCATCATGAATGCCCTCAAAGACTCTTTGTTTCGTATAAATGTCATTTCTCCACCCGCCACCCACCCTGATCCTCCTTCCTTCTTCCTCAGGCCCCCATCCTAATGTGTCTGATTTGTATTACTTGCATAGGTACATGTTTGCAGCAGGTACTACTGCTTGTCCCTCTTCCATACAAAGAGAATTTGGATTTAGGTGCTAGCCTTGACTGCACCACTGAATTTCGGCCAATGGGATATAAGCGAAAGTGATTTGTAGGCTGCCCTGTAGGCAGAAGTGTGTCCCTTCCCTTCCCTTTTCCCCTTTCCACCAGGCCAACTGTGATTATGAGACAGGATAACAAGTATCTACATAGAAGCCTGAGATAAAAGACATGAGCTGAAGATTGAAAAGAAACATCAGAGAAGCAGCTTTGATCCCTGATGATTTTGCTCCCTCCACCCCAGATGGCTAACCTGAATTTCTAAAGGTGAAAAAAAAAATCTATTCAGTTTAATCTATTAGTATTTTGAGTGCTTCTATTTTAGACATGGACTCAATTTCCAAAATAAATATAGCATCTTTGCAAAGTATGTAGGGGCATTTAATATATCTCCTTGTGTTTCAAATTTCAAATGGCATTGTTCTGTTTCTTAGCATTTCCCCTGGGCACTATTTAAAAAAATAAAATCTATCCGCGTTGCAATGAACACATCTAGTTCTCGCTTCTAAGTGCTGCAGAGACACTGCGCATCTCCACCATATTGCCTTATGCACTCCCCAGTGGTAGACACCTAGATCGCTTCCGACTTCCCATTACTACCAACGGCAACGTGACGATATCTCTATGCAACTTCCAAAGAAGTTTTTCTTAGGTGTGTGCAGAACAGCTCACTCGCTGGTCATAGAGTCATCTCATGTTTAATTTCATTAAGTTTTGCCAAGTCACTTTCCAGAATGGCTCTACCAGCCTGTAACTCCATTAGCATGTCTGAGGGCTCCTATTCCTCTACACCCTGGCCTAGGTCGGATGTTATTTATTTTTCTATGTTTTGCCAATCTCAAGTGCCTCATTTTTATTTGCAGTTCTATGATTATTAGTGTTTGTGTGATGGTTCATGTACATGTTAACCATTTGGGCTTTCCTTTCTGTGAATCGCCTCTTCATACCCTTTTACCCAATCCTGGTGCCCTCTTAATATTGATTCATGTTGGTTTTAGTCACTTTGATGCATGATCTCTCAAGGCAGATATCTTTACTATTGTTATCGAGACTTTGTAGCCATTTGATATCAACTTCCACACTGGTCTGCACCCCACATGCAATTCCCACATGAGTGTGCATCCTCACCCTCAGCCCAGTCACGCTCGGTGCTCCTAATCTTGCTGACCTGCCAACTATCTTCAGCTCCCAACACCAACACTGGTAAACCAACTCTGAACCCCCTCCCATCTATATGTTAGCCCCCAAATCTGAATATGGCCATCAAATGGTGACCCTCTTTCTTTCCTAGAGCCTCTTTTGCTTCCTTGGCAGTTAAGAAGCACAGGGAAACAGGATGCAATTGGGATTATGCAGCCAGAGGCTAATGCCCAAATCTTCATTGTTTGGAAATGGAAACTTGGATGAGAGACCTGTAAGGTCCCTCCTGATTTTTAAATGTTTGACTCTTCCGAATACATGTGGGAATTTACAGACTTTTCTTTTTAAACAAAGAGGTTTCCATTAGCGTTACCTCCCACTTTCAGCTTAGTTTTCATGGACCTCATCAAAAAGCCAAGCTGCCTCTGGACACGTTAACACTTGGCTTCATCTTGGCAAAGCCTGGTGCCACTTACTTTAGGAGGTCACGCAAGCTGTCGAAGCTGTGATGTGTTTTTTACAGGGTCCCAAGAGAATGTCAGCCCATGAAAGTCGGTGCAAAACAATTCATGCAGCTAAGAGAACAATCTTTTAAAAGAGCTCCACTGACTAACACACCAGGTAGGGAACAAGGCTGATTTCATTTTTGTACACTCCTGGGGCTCTGGAGCTAACCAGGGGCATATGTAACAACCTCTTCTGTCACTTCTGGCCCTAATCATGGTGCACTGCGAAACTATTCGGTCTGGGAGTCAATGCTGCCAGTGTCTTGACCTTTTATGCTTCTACTACTCCTGCTTAGGAAAACGCTGACAATGGTTTAACCAGCCACCCTCGTTCTCTGCTCCCATAGAGAACTCCTCCTGCTGAGCATTTGTGGTGAAGGCCAAAATGTGGTGTGGTCTGAGGGTCTTGACAAATGCACGTCTCCTTCCTCAGCTGGGTTCTAGGTGAACACCTGCAGCAGTATTGGCTGTCTCAGTGCGGGGGCCGCACCATCCGCCAGCTCTCTGATTAGACAGTCAGAAACCAGGCAGTCATACCCACCCTCATCCCCCAGCATTCCGCCAGCTATGAATTTCTGTTGCTTCATTTCCTTAACATTTCTCAGCTCTTTTTTCTTCTCTCCATCTTTGCTAGGTCTATATCTCTCACCTGGATTATTATAGAAACTGTCTCTTCCCTAACTGCTGCATATCATTGGACCTGCCTGGCAGGCATTGAACAGTGCCATTGCTTTAAAAAACAAACAAACAAACAAACAAACACAAACCCTTTCATAGCTGCTTTATAACTTCAAGACAAACTTTGAAACATAGCAGAAACAAGATCTTCAATGTTTGGCATCTATCCCATTTGTCCAACTTCATTGTTCACCATTTACTCCCCTGTAAATGTTTTCAGCCCAAATGAGTGACTGGTGGCCTTCTCAGTACCCCAGGCTTTCTAAAGTTCATCAGCACGCGCACATGCTCTCTTATTGAATTGTTGCCCCACTTTCATCTGCTTCTTCTAGTCAAGCTTCAAGGCATAGCTCAGACATCTCCTCCAGAAAAACGTCCTTGAATTACCTGTCCCCAAACTGGAGCAAAGCTGGGTGACTCCTTTGGTTCACCCAGCCTAACTGGCCTCTGTCAGAGCACTTAGCACCCTGCACTGTATTTGCCTATTGGACATATCCCCCCTCTAAAAGGGAGTTTCCCTGCTGTTTCTGACCTCTGCAACCCCTGTGCCTACCATAGTGACTGGCACTCAATGAAAGTTTGAGAAATAAATAAACATTAACAAGAACAAACAAATGAACAGAGTAAGAATCAACAGACATGGCCAAGGGTACTTATAGTAACCTAAGGACTAGTCAGCAGCTTGTTTGCTTAAGAAAAATAACAGCAAAAATACCTCTATTTGTCAATCAAAGATGCCTCCATATATCCTTGTCAGCCCTCAAAAGATGTAGTGGTAGGCCAAAACATTTATCAGGACCAATATTTACACCCACCCGTTGGGTACACTGTCCCTACTTCAAATCAGGATGCCCACCATCTTGATGAACTTAGTATAATGACATCAAAACAGTCAGGGAACCCAGCTGGGAAGTCCATAGAAAAGGGGGCCTTTTATGACTGCAAAAACACATTCTGCAGCAGATAGAATGTCAGGAAACATCTCAGGCAGGGCTACAGTAACATTTGATTGCAGTCAAATTGTAGCTAAATACAGAACCATGAGGCTGCGAGTGTCGGGGGAAGTGGACATGCTGAGGAAAGGAGATAGGTTTTCATAAGGGCAAGGACCTTGTTTGTTCTCCTCAGTATCTACAGCCACTAGAATAATGCCAGGTGTATTGCAAGCACTCAATAATTACGTGATGAATTATTAAATAGATCCTTGATTGGTGATACAGCAAAATATTAACATTGGTTGGTTCTGGGTGTGGTTTTCCGACTCATGTTTTTCCTTGCCTTTCTACGCTTTTTGGTTCTGTCCAATTTTTCCACATGAGCATGCATTCCTTTTCTAATTCCTTTTATAGTCTCAAGTGTTTCATGGAAACAAAAGGAAGCGATTGTGTAATGTCATATGGCAGTGGGGGGGTGGGTAAACTGGTTAGAATGAATGCTCTGCCCACTCATTGTTTCTTTATGCCTCCCTCCTATGCCAAGGGGTATATCTTATACAAAGTGATTAAGAATAAAAGTTCATTGTAGAACCCAAAACACGTCATCTGTGAATTCTCTCCTCTTCTCCCTCTCCCTCCTCTGTCTCTCTCCCCTTCTCTCTCTCTCTCTCTCTCTCTCTCTCTCTCTCTCTCTCTCCACTTTCCCCTCTCTCCCCTCTTTTTCTGCATTCCTGTCTTTTTTTCACTTAGAGCAAAGAACTGCGTGGGCTGCATGTGAAGTGAAGAGACAGGAAAATGACAGGGGTTTTCCATGCATTCTGGGTGAGAATCCATTCTTTCAATACAAATGAAAAGCTATTTAAAAGGCAAGTGAATGGTGCATGGGGCAGGTCTTAGGATGCACCTAGTACAAGCAAATGAAATACTCCCACGGGTCCTTGAGCAGCCTGAGACTCCCTCAGGGCACTGTCACTGAACTAGATTTAAAGGCCACTGAGTTCTGACTATAACACTGCTTCCCAGATCCCCCAGCCTCCCCAAAACAACAGTTTCACCAAACAATTCACATAATTGCTGATGAAGAAACAATCAGCAAGGATTACTAATAATAAGTAAGAGCAAATTAAGGGGTATGGGCAACAGACTAACATAAATGCTTTTGGCTGGCATTTGAGAGGAACTGGAGCTGATGAACAAATGAGAGAGAGGGGAAAAAGGAGGGAGGAGTAAAAAGAGGGGAGAGGGGGCAGGGAAGAGGGGAGGATGGAGAGTGGGTGCCAAATCTTGGGAAATTATCAGGTACATAAGCTGTTGGCAAGTGGCCCATCCACATTTGGGTACAAGCTCAAAGTCATTACAACCCATTAGAATCCTTTGTTTTTGCCTTCCAAGAAGCCAACAATAACACCATTAATGTCCAAGGTAAAATCCCTGGGGAGGATTGAAAGGCTAATCCTTCCATTTACACATATCTGGTGCTTTCCCCAGATGTAACCTGCTGGCCCAGCTATTCAGAAACCCAGCTCATTTGTGACTTTCAGTTGACCATTGCTGTCACTTTCTGCCTTTAGTTGGTAAGTGTGCATGTTTATACATTTCTTAACAGTTACATTTGGAATTCATCTGCTTCCATCTGAATGCATTCCCAAATCGTTGAATTTACACACATTCCTGACCATGACAAAATACATATCCCATTTCCCCCCTGTTGTTCTTGGTTTCTACCCAGATTGGTCATCCATAAACATTATCCCATTATCCACCTGACCTGGGGTTCCTTGTTCTTTCCTCCTCATCTCTCTGGCCACATCTTTAGTGTTTTAACACAAATGATGCTTAAGATATACTATAGGTTAAATTAATTGAAAATTTCCTTTTTGCTCATTCTTTTTTTATTAACTTTTGGTGTCTTCCCCTTAATTCTTTACTTTCTCTCAGTATAGCAACTCCTAGGTATTATTGCATTTTCACAGTTTTAATTATCAATTCTTATGAATATGAATGGCAAATTGGCTTGAGCTCTGATCTTCATTCAGTGCCAGCTAACTCCAGCAGCATTTTCTCTGAGTGTCCTTTCAGCACAGTACGCTAATATTCAAAATCTTTCTGTAACCCTCATTTGTTTAATTCTTTCAGATATTATAGTTTTCATTTCTGAAGTTTGATTTGAAAGACAATGTTGAGATTAACAATATCCTTAATTCCATTCCTTGTTCATATACCTAATGCTGTAACACTGATTAGATACATAACTACATGATCATTGATCACACAGATGCCAGAAATAATGTGAAAGTGGACTTTCTGAGGGCTGAAGCAGAATAGCAAGTGATGGCTGTATACTGAGCTAAAGGCATGGGCTGATGGATTTCTACTTATAGACGTTATCAAGGATGCAGGCATGAATCCATGGGGGTGGGAAAGGCAGAATCTAGCAACAGGAGAGATCATGCTATATGTGGAACTACTTCTCCCTCTGACTGTGGCTGAATTACTGAATCATGTCAGCCTCTGTCTTTTCCTTAAAATGCTCTTAAATCTTCATGCAAAGGTTGCTTGCAGTCCATACCTTCCAGGCCATCATATATCCCTGAGTGCGTGTGCATCCCTGTCAGTCCTCTGCTATACATATATACCACAGGTAATAATGTGTGATTCTCTGCTATATACTAGGTGCTATATATTGTGTTAAATACACATATATGTATAGATATATACATATTTCTAATTTTCATGATAATTATATGGGCAACTACTTAAATATGAAAGTTGAATATGCAAATTATATTTTTCCACAAAAAAAGACAATTTTCACAAAAAAGAAAAAAAAGAATTTTCTTTAAAGGCATAAACCCACGAAGACATAAGAGAATGGGAAAGGAAATAGCACAACAACATTGAAGAAGCTGGAAGCAGATGGATAGGTGGTAATTGACTTAGGAGTAGAATTGGCACAGACTTCAGCCCAGATTAAGGAAAACCCACCAATGAACTGATTTACTCTGTAGAATCCCAGAAAGGCACAGAAACTGGGGAACCCAGAGACCTATGGATGTGCGTGTGTCCTTTCAGAACTTGGGTGGGTTTTGAAAACAGGAAGATTGGTTGAAAATGGGACAAAGAGAAGACCTTAAAACCTTCAAGAGAATGAAGACAAACAACAATGGAAAAACTAGGTGATATACAAAAAAATAAGAACCAGATTAATAGTAGATTTCTCACTACCAACACAGGAAATTTTCATGTCTTCAAAGAGCTGAGAGAAAATTATTTCCAACCCAGAATTCACTACTTATCATACAAACGGCAGGGTAAAATAAAGGCATTTTTTTTTTATATTCGAGTCATAAAATTTACCACGTATGCACCCTTTCTCAAGAAGATACTAGTACATGAGGTACACCAAAGCAAGCAAAATAAGAGATAAGCCAAGACAACTAAAAACATTAGGATTCAGGATACAGAAGCTCCAATACAGCAAGAGGGTGGTGGACTGTCCAGGAGGATGCAGAGCAAAGACTCAAAGCCAGCAGTCAAGACAAGGGTTCAAAGCCTTAGGCTTAGAAAATGACCAGCCCAGAGGGAGCAGGTAGGTGAGACAATGAAAGTCTGTGCTCCCTGATATGTTCAACCATGAGGAAAGGAGACATGCTTCAATGGAGAGCTTGGGATGAATAGTGATAAAGATGTTGCAAATGAAGGTAATAAAAATGGAAATACTTATTATTTCCAGAAAAGCTACATAAAATAGAAGAGTAATTATAATAAACTACATGCATTGGATATAAGTAATTCTCATATAATTATAACAATGCAAACTTTTAATTATCTAACCAAAAATTATGACACAATCTTAGTAGAACACTTTAAGAAAGCACGTGTAAAAAAAAAAAAGACTTCAAGAAAGAATGTGAGAAGTTAAAGGAGCTCTAGGTTCTCAGGGAGTGGGACTCAGTGTAGAGTGATAGGCTAAAGGATTTCCCTTTGTTGGTTGTTATGGGCTGAATTGTACGTTGCCCGCCCTCACTCTCCCCACCCCGCCACCCGCTCAATCTATTGGTTGAAGCCCTAACTCCGGTACCTCAGAATGTGACTGTATTTGGAGATAGAGCCTTTACAGAGGTAATTACATTTCAGTGAGGTCATAGGGGTAGACCTAATCCAATCCGACTGGTGTCCTTATAGGAAGAGATTTGGACACAGGGACACCAGGGATGTGTACACAGACAAGAGACCATGTGAGGACACAGGGAGAAGGAGACCATCTGCAAACCAATAAAAGAGGCCTCAGGAGAAATCAAACCTGGGGACACATCGATCTTGGACTTTCAGTCTCCAGAACACAAGGAAAATAAATTTCTGTTGTTTAAGCCACCCATTCTGTGGTATTTTGACAGATGCTCATGTAAAAATTTGACTTTTTAAACTATGTACCTATATCACTGCTAAAAGTTTTAAAGAGTAGTAGGTAATTAATCCTGTGAAGTAGCTCGTATAAGAAACAAAACTGGAACTCAGGTTAGTTGAAGACAAGGCTCCAGGTGATGTATCTGAAGCCAGCTGTGTTTACTCAGGACCCAGAGATTTCCTAGGTTCTCCTGAGGTCCAAGGGGCATCACAGGGGTCAAGTGTGGCATTGCCTTTGTCCTCTCACATACACGAGCTGGCATACTATGTCTTTAATCTACTTTTAGAAGCAGGCTCTGGACACCATAGGCTCTCAAAAGCCAGACGTGATGGTTAATTTTATGTGTCAGCTTGACAGGGCTAATGGTGTCCAGGTAGTTGCTAAGAGGTGTCTGGATGTAACTGTGAGGGTGTTCCTGAAAAAGATTATTCAAATCAGCAGAATGAGTAAAAAATATTGCCCTCACCAGTGTGGCTGGGTGTCATCCAATCTATTGAAAGGCTGCATCAGTCCAAACGGCGGAGGAAGAGCAAACCTGCTCTCTTTGCTTGAGCTGGGACAACCACCTTCACCTGCCCTGAGACATTAGCGCTCCTGCTTCTTGCGCTTTCAAACCTGGACTGGGACTTATATATACCATTGGCTCCCCTGGTTCTCAGGCCCTTGAACTTGGACTGAATTTACAACACTGGCTTTGTTGGTTTGGCAGCTTGCAGATAGCATATCATGGGATTTCTTGATCTCCATAATTGCATGATCCAATTTCATTAATAAATCTCCTCTTCTCTAACATATATGTATCCTCTATCATCTATCTATGTATCTATCATCTATGTATCATCTATTATCTATCTATTTATCTATATATCATCTATCTTTATCATGAAACTATCCATCCATCATCCATCCATCATCCATCTATCCATCCATCCATCCATCCATCCATCCATCCATCATCCATCCACCCATCCCATTTGTTTTGTTTCTCTGGAGAGCCCTAACTAACATACCCAGGAATCATTTCTTTGCCTCTGTATTTTCTATTCCAGGCAATCTGAAACATCACTGCTGGGCTCTTTTCTTATACATTGCTCCATCATATGACCCTAAAACCACCAATGGCTCCCTATTATGTTTCTCATTAGGCCTCCCTTTGAATTAATTTTTATTTTTATTTAGAATCCATTTTGGAGCCATGAAAGGAAAGTAAATTGGCAGGGTGGGGTTTGATGAGAGACCTAGTTTCCTCTAGCTATCTCAGCTGTTGAGTTTGTTCTAAATCCATGCTTCATAAACTTCTTTGTGAATGACCTAAAGTGAAAAAAATATTTTTTTTCCCTGGCGACTATGCATATATACACAAGCATGCATGTACAAATACACGCACATGCATGAAACAATAATTTCAGAAAACTAAATTCCTCTTATGTGTGTTACACAGAAATATTTTGCATTCTACTTTAGTTACTTTTATTTTCAGTGCTCATTGAAACCATCTTTTAACTTTACAATCCATTAATGGATCCCAGGCTACAACTTGAAAAATATTGTCTAAAATTTGCCGTGAGATGAACATTTATTAATTCATTTGCTCTCATAAAACTGCAAAGAATATAGAGCAGATTCTGATATCCTAATTTCTATATGTAAAATATTTTATTTTATTTTATTTATTTAAAAGACTTCATTGGAGAATTGGGGGAGGGAAACAGCATTGGGGAATCGGGGAAGGGGAACAGACAAGTTGCTGTCTTTTTATTCTTCAGTCTAGTTGCAGAGGACGTTACTTCACTGGCCCATGTTGGTATCATCATTGCACTCTTCCTGGATGAGGCAGATCGGTTGCCGGCCTCTGGATGATCACTCACCGTGGCTCTTGGCAGCTCAGACTGGCTGCCAGCCACTCACTGTAGCCTATGGCAGCCCACTGCAGCAGGGGCTGCAGCCTACACCATCGCCAGGGCTCACACAGCCCAGCTCCAGGTGGAGCTGTTGTTAGCTGTAGAGGGCAGTGTCACTGGCCTTGAAGTGTGGGATCCAAACCAGGGCCGCTGGCATCCCCAAACCAGCTCTTAACCAATGCGCCACTCGGCCGGCCCAAAATAATTTAAAAAGTAGGATTCAGAGATGAATTAACATGCCTAAGGTCCTGCAGCTAATTTGGAGCTGGAACTCCAGTCTTCCCCCTGTGCCTGGGATCCCCATCCACCACCTTCAGCCCAGACTGACTGCAAAGTTGTGAGAAGAGATAGTGGGTGTGTTAGAATTCTAACAGGGACAAGTAATAGAAGGTGCAACTAAGATGGCTTAAATTATAAGAACTAGTCATTCATTGTCTTACAGAATTAATGAAGAAGTAGAGTTGATTATTTTGGGGGCTCACAAACTTCTTCAAAGACTCAGGTTCCATCATCCACTCCGCCATCCTCAGAATTTATGTCTTAGATAGTTTCTTTCATGGTTTCAAGAAAATAGTCCAACTGTGGCAGTCTCAGGAACAATGTCCAAAGCCCAGGAGAGACAATGTTCCTTCCTTTGCTCCCTTAGTAAAGGCGAGGGGTAATTTCCCAGAAGTCTCCTGTCTCATTGTCCAGAATTGCAGCCCTGCAGGCCTGTCAGAATCTAATCACTGGCAAGGATAGAGGAATTGCCATAAAAATGCCCAGAATCAGCCTGTGGGGCTGAGGAGAAGCCGAGTCTCCCCCAGAAATCGATGACTCCAGAAGACCTAAACAAATACCAACTTCTGTTTAATCAGGAAGCAGGTGGGAGTGGGGAGGTGGTAATAATTGAATAGGCAACCAAGAGTGTCTTCTACTGTGGGGATGGAGAAAACTTCCCCGAAGGTGAAGGGTGCCACGGGATCTCGCTCACTCTTTCCCTATCCTTTGTTTCTAGTTAGAATGCCTGATTCCTTCAACTCTACTTAGGTTCAATACTCTTCTCCATTTGGCTTTAGCCCCTGTCTTAATTCCTTATCCATTCTAGGCCAACTTACACCCTCCCCACTCATTCTTTGCCAACAGCCTCATTCATTCACTCATGCATTCATTCAGGCAATTACCCAGTTGTCATTCATTTCCTATATGGCAGACACTGAATTAAGCCTGGGAAAAAAAGATGAGTAAGGCACAGTCTCTGCCTATAAAGGTCCTATTTTAAACACACTGTACTCGCAAGTATATATTCAAATTTGGCAACTGCTGTTCTGAATGTAAAGGATGGCACATAGCTGAGGGTCTCTAGCAAATAGAGACAGAGGCAGGGATCAACATGATGGTAGTTTATTTGGGAGGTGTAAACCTTTAGGCAGTAGTATGAGAGAAAAAAAAGATTAAGGCAAAAAGAAGCAAGAAATAAGAAATAAGAAAAGGAAAATAAGGGAAGTAGGAAAGATGGGAAGCTGTGTGTTGTGATGTTTCCACAGCCAAGAGACCTGTAGGTGGATTCATAGGACTTTCACTGGATAGAAAGGCAGGCATTGTCCTGATGGACTGCAAGGGTAAATCAAGCTTCAGAACAGTCCTGGGAGAGGAGAAGAAATTAATCAACCTGGTCAAAGTTAACCCCAAGCGTCAAAGTTAAGCCTCTGAACTTCTGGGCTGTGTCATTTGGTCTCTTTGGTGGCCCCTTGTGATATCAGATCCCAAGCCCTCTGTGTTGTGTGGTTTCACCCAGTTACGAAAGCGGAGGGCACTTGGCTCTTTGACTGAGAGATCCCAGTGGGGCAGCTGAAAACTGAAGTTGTATAGACCCTGCCAATTACACCAATGGTCTCATGAGGAAAATATAGATGTGATTTTGTTACTCTTCTGTCCTTTGGATGACATTTTAAATTTAGCCCATGCCATCTTGTGATGTGTGATATTGTGATTTATAATAAGAAATATATATTTGGTCTTTTTCCCAGTTTCAGATACAGAGCTCCTCAAACCCTTGGAATGTCCTAAGTGACAACAGCTATAAAGGTGTCATGTTCTGGTACTAGTTGACTAAAAAGCACCTATGAATGGGGGCTGATTGCCAAGCAAACGATCATGTGATTAGAGGTTTGGAATTTTCAGTTCCCATCCGTTTGACCTCTGCAGATGAAGGAGAGAGGGGCTGGAAGTTGATTCAATTGCCAAAGCCCAGGGATTTAATCAATTGTGCCTCTGTAATGCAGCCCCTTTTAAAACCCACAAGGATAGGGTTCAAAGAGATTCCTGTTTGGTTAACTTGTGTAGATTTGGGGAGAGTGGTGTGCCTAGAGAGAGCATGGAAACGTCTGCCGTTTCCCCATACCTTGCCTTATGCATCTCTTTCATTTGGCTGTTCCTGCATTATATCTTTTTATAATAAACCAATAATCTTGCAAGTAAACTGTTTCAGTTCTGTGAGCTGTTCTAGCAAATTAATCAAACCCAAGGAAGGGGTTCACTGGAACCTCCAATCCATACCTCATAGGTGAATAGCCAAGGGACAACATGGGCTTGACATTGGAGGCTGAAGTGTGTGGCAGAGGTAAAGTCTTGTGGGACCGAACCCCTTAACCTGTGGAATCTGCGCTATCTCCAGGTAAATTCTGACACTAAGACAGAATTAAATTGAGTTGCAGGACACCCAGCTGGTGTTGGAGAATTGCTTGTTGGTTTGGGGAAACGACCCCCTTCCCAAGTTGAGATTGGGTCCAGAACCCGTATGATGCCAGTGAATGCCATGATGGTGACAGCTGTTGCTAGGGTTCCTCCGCTGCTGAAGTGAGCCAATAGCTGGCTTCATCATTCCTTTCCTGCTTGAAGAAAATTGGCCAAGCATGCAATTCTACTGTTTCTTCAATTGCCATCGGCCCTCTCCAGGTCACCTGTTGCAACTCCTGTAGTCACATGCAGCCCTTTGATTAAATGCAATGCATTGGGAAGGGGCTTGAGATTATTACTTTTGCTTTTTTGCAAAGCCAAATAAGGAGAAAGCAACTCCATGAGGTTTTAAATGGTGTTTCCTTAAACTTTATGGTGCATAAAAGTAACAAGAGAACTTGTTAAAACAGATTCTAATTCCTAGAGATTCTAATTCCAGGCATCTGAGTTGGAGCTTTAAAATTTGCATTTCTATCAAGACACTAGTTGATTCTGATATCAGTTCAAGAGGCACATTATGAGAAGTGCTGGTGTTAGAGGGGAAAGAGTGGTCAAATATTAATATCTTGATTTAAATCTTTACTAGCCAGGCCAAAAGGAGTGCATTGCCTTAAAAAAGCCTCACAATCTAGTGAGAGGAACAGAAAGTAAAAAAGAGAATTACAACACATTGGATGGGTGGGGGAAGCCGTTATAGGGATATGTACAGAATACTGTGGCAATAAATTTCTGGGCCCAGTATGAAGCCCAGGGTGCCACATCAGCAAACTGAAACGTAGATAACTTTTACGTCCCTGTAACTGTTCTGCTTGACCAGAAATTCAGTATATTCGGCTCACCAACCTCCAAACACCTACCAACCCTGGGCCTTCTCCCCTCAAACAAGGTTGAGGATTTGGGCTCAGCCAATCAGACATTTTCTATTTGTCTCTGTCTTTCTCTTTATTCTTTATCTTATGGAAGTTCTTGCTTTCTGCCCCATTTGAAAGATCAAAAGGAGACTGTCCACTTCACAAAGTGTTCAATCAAGTTTGTTCGTATCACCTGAATTGTCTTCTTGAATCATTTTTAACAGTTTTTGGTGCTAAGGTTCACTGTAAAACCCATAAAATCCCCAACCCAGTGGCACATCCCCCTTAGGTATTCATTTGGCTTCATAAGATCCAAGACTGAGCTAAAGTAATGGCATCCTCAAGTTTCAAAGAATTGAGCTCACCACGTTAAAGAGCACCTGATTATTTTATGTCTAAGAACTATGGTCCTGCAAGCTGTAGATATCTGCAAAAATCACAAATTCTTACTAAGACAACCTAGAATTACAATCGCCATCATGGGGAACATCACAATTAGATGTGCACTTGAAATCAAAGGTTCCCGATCAACAAAAAATGGGCTATTTTAATCGGAATGCAGAAGCCTCTGGAAGGCTTCAAAATTCTAAAATAGCTTCATTGGACAACCAAAATGCCCATCGGTAGATGACTGGATTAAGAAACTGTGGTACATTATAATGTGGAAGGGAGTCAGAGGAAGTGTAATAGATATATATGATATGGGGGGGAGGAGTGGGGTGGTGAATTGGGGGAGGGAAGTTGTCACTTTGAGGGGTAAAAAGTATAACTATTGCACTGTGTTGTACACCTGAAACTAATTAAAAATAAATAAATTTAAAAAAATAAAAATAAAGGTCTTTAGGAAACGTTAAAAAAAATAAAAAGAAACTGTGGTACATTTATACAATGGAGTATTACTCCGCTATAAAGAAGAATGAAATCGTACCATTTGTAAGGATATGGATGGACCTAGAGACTATTATGTTAAGTGAAATAAGTCAGTTGGAGAAAGACAAATACCATATGATCTCATTTATATGTGGAATCTGAAAAACTGAATGAATGAGCAAAGTAAAGAGAAACAGTCTCATAGATATAGAGGAAAAACTGAGGGTTGCTATTTGGGAGCGGGGTAGGGATAAGGGAGAAGGGGAAGGGATTAGACAGTATAAATAGGTAACTACAATATTGCCACAGGGATATGAAAGACAGTTCGGGGAATATAATTAATAATGTTGTAAATATTTTGTGGGGTGCCAGCTGGTGACATGTCTTGTTAGGGAAACCACTTCATGGATGGAGTAGAGGCTTGGTCACTGCACTGTACACCTGAAACTGATGTTGTATAATATTGTATGCCAACTGTAATTGAATATATAGTCACGGGATGTAGATTATACTGTGGAAGGGAGTCAGAGGAAGTGTAATAGATATGTATGATATGGGGGGAGTGGGGTGGCTAAATGGGGGGAGGGGGGTTGTCACTTTGAGGGGTAAAAAGTATAACTATTGCATTGTGTTGTACACCTGAAACTAATTAAAATAAATAAAATAGCTTCATTGGATTCATTGCAAAAGGCTAATGACAAATTAAAGACATGAGGTACATGAAGACTATACGACCGACTTGAGTCTTACTGCTCCTGTCTTCCTTTACCTGAGGACTCACTCACTAATCCTCTATCTGCATTGCTTTTCCACTCTGAAGAGACCACAGGTCAGAAAGATCACTAAGTTAGTTTTATCTGGCAGCTGCAACCTCTCCAAAACCAGAAACCTAAAACACCTGCCCCTCACCCCCCGTTGTACCCCTCCCTAGGCATCCACCATCAAAACACTGGCCCAGAAATCCATGTGTCATTTGCTCTCAAGCAGGACACTGGAAGAAACATGTGTTCTCAATGATTTTGTCAAACCTTTCCACACCAACTCAAATGCTCCCTTATGTACTCTTGAAGGAGGGTCCTTTCCAGTGTTGATGGGGCTCCCAGGGATTCTTCAATAAACTGCTATCAGTTATTCCCTTCAACAGCCAAGGGGAAGCTAAAATTAAAATTAATGGAAAACCTTGCAACATTCTGGTAGATACCAGGGCTACACTTTTTACTTTGAACCCCATTTATTCTCGTGCCTGCAGATAGGATCCTAGGAAAGCTGGCAGAAGCTGAGGAAGGCTGAGAATTCTTAGCTCTCCTGGATCTTTGTAGTGACAGACACAGAAATGAAGGTAGCATTTCAATTGGTCCTTTCCTTTCCAAATTTTGACCCACTGGTGGTCGATCCTTTCTCTCCCTGGAAATTGCTTTCTGGCACATCACGTTGCCATCAATTGAAACAGGTTTTTTGTTCAGGTCTCCCCCCTCCCCCCAACAAATGTAGCGCCTTTTCCATCTTAATCACCCACTGTGGTCATAACTCACAGCTGGAGGTGTGACAGAAAAACAAGCACAAATATTTTTCCTTCATCACAATTTCACAGAAGATTAATTCTTACCGTAGATCTCAGCGACTTCAGCATACATTTCTTGTCTCTTCTTATTAAGTCAAGAACTTTCACCTTTCACTTAAAGGAATCACTTGATGGCTTCTCTTCGGCATATCCGAATTGCCAGTATTACTACTCCTTTGCTTTGGGGCCATCATTAAGTAAAATAAGGGCTACTTGAATACACGTACTGTTATACCTCAACAGTCTATCCGATAGCCTAGATGGCAACCGACTAACAGGCGGGAAGGGATTACAGCATGGAGATGTGATTTACATCCTGGAAGGGGCGGAGCGGACTTGGGAGATTCCATCACCATACTCAGAATGGTGTGTATTTTAAAACTTACGGATTGTTTATTTCTGGAATTTTCCATTTAATATTTTGAGCTGCAATTGACTGTGGATAATTGAAAATACAGAACATAAATTCATGAATAAGGAGGTAATACTACATCTGTATTCTAGTAGTTAAGGTTTGGGTATTATCACCTGTGTATTAAATTTTTGATATCTTTATTCTCCCTATTGTAAGAACTAGATTTTTGTCATTCAGGAAAAAAAAAACCCTCAAAAAACAAAACAAAACAAAACTTGTGATGACTAGGCAGTTTTTAGTTAGCACTGATAGGAAACTAAACTTTTCTTTACCCTGGATCTTAGCAAGCTCAAAAACAAAATCAGAATACTTTCATGGTATCAACTTAAAAAAGCTCTTTAAGCCCCTAAAATGTTTTGCTTATCTGATTGAATTATATCAAGTATGGACTTGATGGCTATATTGAACAAATATTAGGCACTTACTGTGTACCAAGCACAGTGTTAGGTGTGAGGATACACCAATGAGCAGACCTTGCTCTCACAGAGCCATGTGCTGGTGGGAGAGATAGACAATAAACAAACAGGTATATATGTCAATTTGTCATAAACATTATAAAGAAAATAAAGCAGCGTAAAGAATAATAAGTGACGGACCAGGGGAACTTTCCTTCCATTGTCCAGGAGTCTCAAGCTCATTTGCACCTCAGGACTTTTGTAAGTGAAGTTTCCCGTGTGGGCCCCCTCTCTCTTCCTTTGTTTTTCCTTTTGCTTAGTTACCTGTCGCTATTCTTCAGAGCTCAGCCCCAAATCACTTCCTTAAGAAAGCCCTCTCTGCCCCTCAAGACGAGAGCAAGTTCAGGCTCCCACTCAGTCACCACACTTATGGGTGCTCTGTACAGAGCACATTTATAACGGCCCGTGTATAAACGTGTTCAATGCCTTTGTCTCTTCCAGACTGTAAGTTCACGAAGGCAGAACCTGTGTCTTCTTCACTGCTGAACCTCTAGAACCTTGAACTTTGCAGTGTACATACCAAACAAATGTCAGATGTCTGAATAATTTTCAGTATACCAGAATATTCAATTAAATAGAGGAGTCCCCATTCCCAAGTCTGTTTACAAAATACTGTGCTTAATCTTGTAGGCCATTTAAATAATCTCAGCAATGGTTTCTGTAGCAATATTGATCTACATACATTAGTTTCGTTCTATTATAAACGTCAACATACATGCTAGCTTATGATGTCACTATGCTTTCATTTCACTTTAACAACCTTCCTTGCTCTTGGAAATCTGTGCTGACTGAACTACAATTGCAAAAGAATATTTTATTTGTAAAAGACTGAGTCATAAATAAGCAGAATCAACCCATGCTTTTATTTTCATTGCATATAAAAATTTCATATGAAGGTATCGATGTACAGTACTATCCCCATGGGCTGGAAGAGGCTAAGAAACCACTAAAAGAATCATTTGAATTGCTCACACACAATTTACCACTCTGAAAACATTATCTAAAGAAATAAAATTAAAAATGACTAAAATCAGTTAAGGATGTATTTTTGTCATTATAGTGTCCCCTTTATACTGTTTAAAACAAAAGTAATCAAATTCCTTTGGGCCAGGGCTGCTAAAATCTACAGTTTGTGTCAAAAAAAAAAGAAACAAAATCATAGGCGGCTCATTGTTTTCCTAGAAAAAGACTCTCTACTTTCATTAAGTATTGCTTTCTGAGGGCTGGGCAATAGTGGAAGGAAGTTTCCACATCATCCGCTGGAAATTTCTCATTGCTTTCAGGGGCTGGCCAGTGTGAAATTTTAAAATCCTATAGCAATTCAAGTTTTGCAGAAACAAATTCTAGAGAATGGAGAACTCTTTATGCTACGTGAATCGGCATCGTATAAAACTTTGAGTTTATGTACGGGCTTACACACAAAAGAAAAATTTTGGTTGATTTTAGCTGAAGGAAAATTCCAGGGGTAAAAAACAAAAACAAAAACAAAAACCCATTTTCATAGTATATATTCTCTTAACATGACAGGAAGCTGATTAATAAGTGACTACCAAACACGTGTGACCTACGGCTCTAGCTTCAAATCAAGTTCATTTACCTCTGGGCTCTAGAGGCCAAAAAGCCTTTTTATGATCACTGGCTCAGACTATTTTCCCAGTAGTGTTGGAAAGTAGAAAACAAATGTAACTAACACAAGGAGCTCTTGATCAACAGGTAGGGAAAACAGTCATTATATATGCAGTGCTGCTTCATGGCAAGAAGTACTTAAGAGCTTGTATCTCAAAAGGGTTTCAGAATCTTCCAGAGGTTGTGTGTGGTTTTGTGAAATCCAGCCACTATCAGAAAACAAACTGATTCGAAGCTCCGATCTACAATGCCCAGCCCTAGCCCCACCATTACCTTGCTTTCAAATGCAGCAAAACAGAAGAAAATATTGGTTAAAGTTAAGGCACAGCCCTGGGACCAAAGACCTGCAGCTATGTTTTCTAATTTATATATCTTTATGTATTTTATAGTTTTCTTGAATCTTCCATAAACAAGCTCTAAGGTGACAAGACTATATTACAGGAGAAAAGAAAATGTACAAGGAGTATGTATACACACCATTCATTCTCTCACCAAGAGTTTCCAAATATATCAACACCATCCCATCGTGGGATGATGTTTTAATAAGAACTGATAATTTACAATTAACATTACAGTATGTACATTACAATAAATACATGGTTGTAAACAGACAAACAAGACTGTATTACAGGTAAGGTCATTTGGTGAGGAAAAAAAATGCATGGCACAAA
The DNA here is from genome assembly GCA_033961575.1 of Aselliscus stoliczkanus. Taxonomy (NCBI): domain Eukaryota; kingdom Metazoa; phylum Chordata; class Mammalia; order Chiroptera; family Hipposideridae; genus Aselliscus; species Aselliscus stoliczkanus. Next base: position 75,865,289 of record CM066728.1, on the reverse strand, counting down.
AAAAATAAATAATGCATTTAAAAATTATCATAAAGCTTTCTGTGAAATCCATTTCATTCAAGTTTTTTTTTTCCTTATCTGCAATTTGTTCTATCTACATTATTTTCTTGTGGATTTTAAGTGATGTCAAAGAAAATAAAATTAAAACAGCATTATTATGTTTCATAACTTGCAAGCTGAAATGTACTGGTTTTATGCAAACTTGGACATCTTTTTCCCCATACAGTACCCAGATATTGCATTTTCGTATGGCATTATAGGAAATGTAAAGCCACTTGTAAAAGGGTGTTCGTTTAAAAGCGCTGTGTAATTCTGAAGCACACTTGGGCGAGAGAGAGGGAGAGAAGAGAGAAAGAAGGCAGAGGGTAAGCAGATTGTACAGTGCATTCGTCCCTGTCTCATGGATAATACGCATTTTCTACAATTTGATTGTCCATCAATGGGTATCTTCACAAAATGTGACCATAAAAAACCAACAAATTGAAAAAAAAAAAGCCTCTCTTTTTTAGTGCAGTTATAAACCCTTTCAGGTCTGGATTTGCTTGTGAAATATTGCTGCTTAAAACAATATTTTTTTTCCCATTATTAAGAGTCTAGGCACTCTGTGGGGGAAACACCAAGTATCAGGGAGAGGTGGGAATTCAAATATTTTGGAAAAAAGAATAACCCTAGATTGCCTTTTTCTTCAAGACCTCTATGAGGGATAAATGAAATGAAAATAGAAACAAGTTCACAAGTTTTTTTGTGAAGCCACTTGGCCAAACATAGGACTTTTTTTGGAAGATGACTTACTGATTTTTACAGGGGGTGGAGGGTGGAAATCTGGTAATTAATTGGTACCTATTCTGCTCTGTGTAAAAATCAGAGCTACATAATTTTTCTATCAGAGCTTCTAAGCATCAGTAGATCTCAGGGGGTTAAAACAGGAATTATCTTTAGCTTGGGTCATTTTCTTGGCTGATGTTTTAGTTACTACTCCCTAGAAAGCACCCTGCAACATCCTAGATATAAATGTTTTTCAGGGCTGCACTTTTTCTTAACTGTTTTATTTATTATTTTCCATTTGGTCAGATACCCTGTTTAGTCTTTATGTCAATTCTTGGATATCAATGTGAAAAACGATATTTGGGTTCCAAACTCTTCACCGACAAGGTCAACACTTTATTAAGAACTGAAATGGGAAGAAAGTCCAAACTAAATAAATGCCTCAAGATGCCGACTGAAGGCAAATACTGGGAATTAATCTCTAAAATTGTAATATAGTTCTTGGTGCTAAATTCAGCAAAGAGTGATCTCTAATTTTATATTTCAGCAGAATCTTTTTACTCATCCCAGTATTCTAGGATGGCATTATATTACCAAACCTCTGGTGCCTGTGGCATCATCGATTTCTTTACCCATTTAAAGAAGTTCTCCTGTACAAGACATGCTTATGAACCAATGATAACTGACAAAGCAATTCCTACATGTTATGTGGTTGTCTGTTAAGGAAGGGTAGTTGCTACACTTAAAATCACTTTTCAAGAATATTCCTCATATAGTTCTTAATCCCATGGTGAAATCATAGAAACAAATGAGCATCAGTTGTACTGGTGTTATTTAATATATTCTGCTAATATTGTTAAAACTGCCTACCTATCTGTTACATTTTTCTCTGTAAATCAAGAGTAAAAGCTAATCATTATACATTACTTCACAGTAGAAATGAATGCTAACTCTAGCCTGACTACCTGTTTCTTTTCATCAATCAAAATGGTGATGATATATTTGATAAGACCCTATGTAGTGAATGTGGACCGAGGTTCAAACACACGCTAAATGATGAAGCAGCACAGGAAAAAGTCTTTCTTACTATATCTGACTGTGGAAACAATAAAAATGAGCATGATGTGTGTGGGTTATTACAAAGACATGCACTTATGAAATGGAGGGTCTACTGACATAGCAAAACAGTATCAGAAGACATTAAGTATGAAAATATCTAAAAAAGACTGACCATTTTAGCTACTGGGTATTAATATATCTCTCACTTGCTTCGAAAACACCAACTGATGGTTGAGTGTCCATGAGGCGTAAGACACATTAGACAGAACACACATCAAAGTATTACTGAACAAATATTCACTTTGCACACTGCGAAGAAAAATATAAGAGAGCAACTCTGCTTATCTGAAAAAAATGACACGAAAAGCAAAACAAACGAAGACCTACAAAAAAAAAAAGCTTCTTGCAACATAAAATTAGGTTTTGTTTTAAAATATGGAAGTCACGGGTATATAAAACAATGAATCACTACAAATCAGTGAATTGCTATGAACGATAAGGAGCAAGTAAAATTCGTAAGTCAGATTTATCCAGTGTAGCACAGATTTGTACTGAAAACTTGCAAGTTACTCCTTAGAAAAAAACCAGTGGCAGATGAAGTTCTGAACATAGTTTTTTTTTTTGTTTTTGTTTTTTAAATATAATACCTCAGTACATTTAATAATAAAAGTAAGCTCTACAAAAAATCTGTTTTACACATCATACAAAACGGAGAGGTCAGTGCGGCTCACTGAGCCACACTATTCAGTCATGTATCAGGAAGACTTGAAATTAGAAAAGTATGCGATTTCTCTGGCTCATCTTCCTCCTGGTAATAGGCTCGTGCCGTTTTCCTGCTCCTGACCCGTGGGTTGCTTCATTCATTAGAACACGTGGTCTGTGTAGTGCTTTCTTTCTGCCATACGTATTGCAAACAAATAAAATGAAACGAGACCCCGAATCATATCCACTTTGGGGCTGCCTGATGAGCCACACTTTCTTGAAACCATTTTGGGGTTGATGTTCTCTGCGTGGTCAGCTCGAGCAAGCTGAAATTGTGTTAAAATGCTGCTGTGCGTGAAGACGTCGCCCCCTTGCTCCGATCTCGTGGAGGTGACAAAACAATATTCCTGAGCGCCAGACTGAATAGTCAAGGTCAGTTTTGTTCAACAAACGTCCTGGCAGATGACAGTGAGGTGTGACCATGGTTGTGGCATGTGACATGCACTTTGGAAACAATTTTTCTACTTAAAAAACAACAACAACAACAACAACAACAACAAAACCCCAAAAGGCATGAGAGTCTTTTGCACTGTTACGTGTCAGGGGAATGATCATCTATTACACCAGCTTCGGGCTGGCTTTCCTCCTCTTCCCCTACGGCCTCCTCTTCGACCTGCTCGTCCAGGGGAATTTCAGTCGACTCTGAGTCTTGAGTACAGAGAGTCTTGGAGTCACTGCAGCTAGTGTCTTCTTCCACTTGACTTCCACTGTCCTTTTCAGTGTCTGACTCCCCGTCTTCCTCTAACGTGAGTTCAAACTGGAACTTCTCGGTTTGACCCTGCCGGCCCTCCTCCTGGTCATCAGGTGCTGGGGACGGGCTCTGAGGGATTGTGCTCTGATACCACTCGCGATTGTCCTCCAAAGTGTCCAAAATGTCCTGGGCATCAGGATGTACAAGGTCTGCCCATGTCTCCCAGAGAGGATGAACAATGTAGTCTATGAAGCCCACCTAGTTAAAAAGAAATCCGATTTGAGTACAGGGCTGGCTTGGGATTAAGAACTAATGGAAAAGATGAACTGGATCCCACAAATCTATGTATTATAATATCGATCTTATCTATCTATCTATCTATCTATCTATCTATCTATCTATCTATCTATCTGATTCACACAAAATAAATATAACATGGCCCGCAAATACAACATTGAACAGAAGACTACAAACCTTAGTTTTGTAAAACAGTCACTATTTTAGGCAACAGATGATATAAAAGTATTGTTACTAGCTGGTGAAAATGAGCTTCCAGAACTCTCAGCTCAGGAGTATGTTGGCAACATAAAAACTCTATAGTTGTTTACATGGTAGGGCTTGGCTTGAGGCCTGGACTTAACTTTAGAACAGCCAATTTATAGATGAATCCACATAACTGAAATAATTCCATGTACTCCATATAAATTCATACAACTGCATTCACTTATGAATTCAGGCAACACATATTTCTATACCTATGAATATACTATGTGGATATAGTCATAATGAATGAATATAATGCCATAAGAATGTATAAATGACTATACACATATAAATCATAAGAATGGGTTTTTTGGCTTATAAACACTAATGTGAAATTGAGCTTGTAAAACTAAAGTACTAAAAACCACACACTAAAATGCTGTGTGACGTGCACACAAAGTTCAATCAAATGTTCAATCAAAGTGCAATCAAAGGGCAATCGAACTTTCAAGCTGCTGTCTCTTCTCTCTGAGAGCTCTGCTGAAGGCATCACCTGTGATTTTTCCACAGATGCATTGTGCTTGTCACACATGGGGCTTATCTCCATGCCGCGCTCCCTCTCTCGGTCTCCTTGGCGGAAGAACTCCTCCATTATGCGGTCTGTCCACTGGCGGTACAGCTGTAGGGGCTTGGTCGGATTGCTCAGGTCTGCACAGTGCACCATATTCTGCAGGACCTACAAGAGACAAATGCCTTCTTTTTTCAGCACTTGCTGCTTTTTTTTTTTTTTACTAGAAATTCACATCGAATGACTGTGACACTTAAAAATACATGTAGTGTAAGACTCATTCCAAACAGCTGAACGGTGATGTGCCTATGTGTGGTTCACACTTGTATTAATAGTCCCAAATTATGCCACCTCTACCGCATTTAAATAGCAAGAGAAACTGTTTATGTGCATGGTTGATTTAATTCAGAGCTACTGAAGAGGCTGGTTTTGTGGGATGTTAGGTGTTTTTTTTTAAAAATGTATACGCAAATGAAAAGACTAGTAATATTTTATCTTGTTTAAGTCTCAAGGTTAAGAATTTGAATAAAACTCCTGCTTATAATTACTAAAATTATAAGGTGGGAGAAAAGGGACATAAATCTTATCAAAGTTAGACACATAGACACACGTGAAAATTCAAGTCATGTTTTACCTGAATCCGATCAGAATAATTATCAAGAAGAAGAACTCCAGAACTTGTCACTTTCTTAGTTTCAACCATGGTTTTCAAATCAGCCAGTAGATTCATGTGTTTTGACATGTCTGTTGCAAGTACCTTAAAGACAAAGGGTGTTTTATTAAGTATAACAGTCCAGAGGAAGAGTCAAAAATTTGCAAATGAAAATAATACGCAGAATGTGAGAAAAAATGGAAAATCACTATATCATCTAATAGCAGTGAATGGAAATTCTTTACTCCTTCTGGGGCCTGAGTCTTCTTCCCGTCACTGTCAGGTTTTCTGGAAGCCCAGAAATATGTGTGCAACATATAAACATTATGCACAGGCAATTACTTCCATGATTAAAAAATGGCATGGTATCTTCATGGATAAGACATCAGCACATATTTTTTCCATTCCTTGGACTAGAAAGTGGTTACTTTGATTAGGCTATGATGAATGCATTCAAGATTGCTCATAGAATATGTCAGACACACAATATTCTGGGTAATTTTCTGCTTATTCGAGGCAGGTAATGCTTGTCTTTGTATATACAAAGGTTAACACAATAACTATTTGAGAGTCAGAAGTTTTCCTTTGTCTCATAATCACTGTGAATAACATGTATAAAGAAAATAATAGAATCATGGATGTCTCTAAATGGCACCGTCTATTGATGCAGATTTTTTCCCCCCCATATTTTGAATGGAAAAAATCCACTCGGGCTAAAGCCAGCACCCTTTGCTCTTGTTAGTCATCTTTCTCTGCCCGTCACCAGATTGGGGGAGTTCAGAAAATAAAACTAGAATGATGAGGATAAGCTGTCATTATTCTTAGCTTCAAACTGCCAGAAGTAGAAAGCCTATTACAGAATATCATTACAGCAGCAGGGGCAGCTTCTCAGACATAAAAGGCAACATTGGGCTCTGAAATATACAGTTCCCTTCACCTGATACTCATCTGATTCTTATTTTTTTGAAACAATTTGCGTCAGTTCTCTTTTGTGCTTTTATCAGCTACTTACAATGTCAATGACCATCTTCCTTAATGATTGTCTTTGCTTTTTGGTCAAATTCTGGAAAATGTCACAGTTTTCTTCCTGAAGCAATTTAAAGCCCACAGCCAAATGATGGTTCTCCAAGACAGATGAATCGTTGTACATCAAGGCAAGTTCAGAGTCTTGAAAGAAAGACAAAAGATTAGCAAAGCAGTTTGTTCCAAGTTAGTGTAATTCCTCATATTCTGAGATATTTTGGGTTGAGGGTGCAATTTCCCCTAAACATCTCTGATGGCCTTACCATTCACCTAGCAGAGAACGCACTTGTTAATGTAACATTGGAAAGAGCACGGGGATCTTGAGAGTAAATTCTAATGCTACTGACACGTGGCGAGGGGTTTCATCCTTTGGGCCTCCACTTTCTTTTTTCTCCCCTACAGATCTAGGTAGCTTCACAGCTTAGCAGAAAATGACATTCTTAACATTTACAACATGTCCAGAGCGTAGGATGTTGTATTCCTATAATTGTGCACCACCTACCCAGCATTTTATATAATGTAAGGATCATGTGACTTAGGATTATTTGTGCTCAGAGAGCGCATTAAAAACAGGAACACATGAACAAGACTACATTGGTTCGTGCTGCTCTTACTTTTGTCCACAATATAGCTTTGAAAGTTGAAGCTTTATTCATTTTTCCATTTCCTTTTCCAAGTATCGTGCAGTCACTATACACATATAGATTACCCTTCCCACGTGTATGCTCCTGGCTGCGGCTCTCTCACAACTGTCCCGGACCTGTGCATTTTAGGCAGCAAGAGGCCCTGCCTCCCTAATAGTTGCTGTAAATAGCAGATCCAGATCTATTAGGTGTCATTCAAAAAAAAAAAATTGAACTGGTGCTTTAATCTGTTTCCACTTAACTCACTGTAAGACTAAAAGTGTATGTATTTGATTTTTTTACTAATGCACAGAAAATATATTTGGAAATATATGTTCTTTGCTAAGAAATAAATATCCAGTATAACTTGATTACTATTTTAAAGGCACTAGGGAGGAGAAGAGAGGTTCAAGATATAATTCCACTGTGAAATCCTATGATTTTTATCAGTACTATGGAAACAGAATTTTACATTAAAAAATTAAGCTATAAAGGATCTTACACACAATATTATTGTTTGCACAGCAGAATCATATTAAATAACATATACTGAAAAGAAGGCATGATGTTTTTGGATTTGAGAGATAATGACTAATTAATCTATTAGGGTTCTTCTAAGGGAGCAAATATGCATGTAGATAAGGGGCATTAACAGAAGAACTGCTTCAGGCTTACAAAAACCTGGAGTAGTTTATATGCCCCATGAAGAAGGATACAAGAAATTAAGGCGATTGAACTTGCAGAAGAAAAGATGAGAAGCTGTCACTTGAATGAAGAGGCTTGTCTGTGGCATGAACATTGTAACAGAGTCTGATTCTATTCAACCCAAGGATGGCCTTTCAGGCAGAGGACTGCCCAGGAGCCCCAGCCAACCTGCCTCGGAAAGCACGTAGCTCCAGACATTTAAGAAGAGTGAAGACTGGCCAGGAAGACCATGGAATGACTGCTGTTGGACCAGTGGGCCTCTACTGCCTCTGCAATATTTGGGGCTGCTCCAAAAAAGGTGGTGGCGACTGCTGGTGTTTAAATGAATGGATTTAGGCAACCCTGAGGGTAGGCATTTAACTTACTGCTCTTCTTTAGGACTGAAGGTATGTGGCTGCATTTAAAGGGGAGATAAGATCCTGCAGTTCCTGAGTCAATTTCCCACAAAGGTGGCAACCCCGCATGTCTATGAAGATTCCTTGAATCTGAAAGTTGCCTTCTTACTTTGTTATAAGGTAAAGCAGATAAACTAGCCTCTCTTCTGCTCAGTGCTGTGAGCAGAAGAGAGGCTAGTTTATCTAACATTTTTGCTGAAACTCCCTCATTTTCCAAGGCACAGTAGGAGTCACCTCTTCCATGAAGCCTGTCTTGATTACCACAGGCAGAATTGCTCACTTTCTCCTTTAAACTCCTATATACTTTGTACCACTCATTTGGCAATTATTATTTGTCACCTTATTTGTCATTTTATCTGTACAAGTCTTAAGAGTCCCTCTCAAAGACCTCCCAACCCACTTAGTGACTTAAGATCTAACATAAAATTAAAAGTTATTAATTTAATGTACTTGGTTATCTGGTTTCTCCTGGGCAGTTATGAACAAAACACTTCTCCATGAAATGGAGAAAGGAAGCGGTGTTTTTAACTTTATATCCAGTTTCCAAGGACTGCCTGGCTCACTCCCTCAATTCATTCACTCCCTGAGCCCTTAGCCTGCATTATTTTTCTCCACCGAACTTAGTGCTATCTGATATCACATATCCACGTGTTACACTCTGTCTTTTGTAACAGTATTCCTAGTGCCTGGGACAATCTTTGCCACAGAGTATGCTTTCAATACTTTTTGTTTTTGTTGAATAAAATCATGATCTCTGCAGTTATTTCTATATAATCACATTTGACAAAAATGAATTTATCCTTATTTTAAAAGTGTTAGATTTATACAGAAAAACAGCATTCTTTATATATTAACTATGGAAAGCTTATTTTAAAAATGAGACTAGAAAAATTGAAGTGTGTACAGGTAGCTCGATCTGGGTCCACCTTAATGCAATGAAATGCTCTGCTCTTGGAATCAAAAGATAGGCTTTGAACACATGACTCATGTGAGTAGATCTTTCTCCCCCAAACTTAGGAATCATTGCTATAAAGAAAACTTACTCGTTTTCCAAGTAAAATTTAATGGTACATAGTTTCTGTACTTCTGGCACTGCTTTACTGTTGCAGAAAATAATGCTCTGAAGTTTAGTGCTTTTATAAGCATGTTATATTATAAACTTGATGATGCTATTTACATGTTATGGATTTATTTACATATATTGTCACAAAAAAAGACTTCTATGGCTTCCCACCTGGAATTTCAACTTCCTTAAATCCTATTCAGATTCTCTCATATCCCTAAATCATTTATAAAAGCTTAATGAACTCTGCCAGGTAGAAATGATCTGTTTTCAAAACCTCCAGTATGTTTACAGTGACTGTACGTTTCTTAGTATCAAATCATTTGGCACTTAAAACTAACACAAAGGGAGCAATTAATGGAAATTATTGTCACAGTTAAGAAGCAGAGGCATATAGACTCAGAATCAAGGGAGGTCCAGTCCCTCCCTACCAAGGCAAGCCACAGGATCTCATGGTGCCTCTGTAGCTTCCTTAAAAAAGGCAGGTGACCTCCCAACAACGGGTTTATATTTGATGATTAGAGTCTTTAGGATTCTTTATTACAGGAAAACACAGATTCAACCTTTGGCTTCGGATAAGCAGGCAACAGCAGCTCCAAGGGTAGGAACTAGGAGTGTGCTAGTCTAAGCTGCTGCTGCTCAATCCATGAAATAAAGAGAACATAAACTTAATGTCTATAAACAAAAAGAGGGTACTACAAACCAAAAAAAATCATATAATTTTGATAAGATTATTTCACAGAGCTGTTTAGTGTAAGTTTACAAGTTATTCAGGGGAATCCTTTATAGCATGCTGTGAAGTTAAAACTTATTGGGCTACTAAGCTTCCTCTGTGTCCTGAAATAAAATGCTTGCTGGCACGATCCCTCGTCAAAAGCTAACTAAGGCAGCCACTCTCATAATGCCCTGGGGTTCTGATCAGCCCTGGGACACTTTCATGTGCCAGATGATGACGATGATTCATTCTCTCAGGAATAACACAGCCTCGTCACACACCTCACCCTCCAAAACACATCCATCAGCCATCGAAAGCTGCCAGGAACTGCTAACCTCCCAGGGTTGCTGAGGTCCCTCCCAACGCTGACCAACCCAATATTTCCAGAATCGGGGTTATTTAGCCTTCCACTTCAGGCATGTCATCAGGAAAATGACCTTCAACACACACCCTTGTTACATAACTACACACTGTCATGGGATTTACAATCCCCTACATGTGTCCAGTATCTGTCTCAGTGGGTCTTGAACTTTGGGGCCTCGGATGCATCTGTGGACTCAGGCCATGCTAGCTTCAATCTCAGACTCTCTGGCATGCTGATGCGCACCGGAGGCGCCAGGGCCAGCCTATGCCCCTTCGCTCTCTAAGGGTCCACAGGAAAGAATAATAGAGCTGCCTCTCACTTTTTTTTCTTCAGAAATGTATCAGAGGACTTAGAGACAGTCCTCTGAGACAGTTTTTACAATTTTTTCTCTAACCTGTTCTTAATTCTAATGTTATAATAAGGGGACATACTATATTATATATAATAGGAAGCAAATCAGACAGCAGTCTGAATTTTTGGTGTTAATAATTTAAAGAAAGAAAATGCAGGCCGGCTGAGTGGCTCAGTTGTTATGAGCTCACTCAAGAGTGCGAGCTCTGAGCAACAGGGTGGTCGGTTCCATTCCCGGCCCGAGCTGAGCAGCTGCTGAGCTGCCAACAGGTGGCAGGATGGCTCAGCTAAATAACAACAACAAAACATTTTTAAAAATGCACACCTTTCTTAAGAGTAAGAATTAAAATTTTTATGAATTTGTTAAAAATGTATAAAATGATGAACATATCAAGGCATGTATAACCATCAAAATAATACATCAGGCCAGGCTAACAAAAGGTGCCAGTGTACATTGCACTATTACATATGACCGCTCAGCTCTTCTCAGAAAGGGCACGAGCCATCCGAACCACTGATACAATGGTACACTCATGCCACTGCACCTGATGTGTATTACTCTTTATGGGTTTATGTTCAGTGATGCTTTAATGATTCCTGAAAGCACTCCATTATAGGTGTTTATAAGGTAGCTGGACGATGAAATGTTATCGTGTCCAATCTTCGATACAGTATAAATTCATAAGCCAAACTTCTAAGATGTACTTGCCTAACTACACATTTTAGGAAATCCAGGACTGTCCCCATCCTGCTACATCTGAGTGAGCAGCTTAAGTGCATTTTGTTATAGGGTAGTCCAGAGGCTATTAAAAGGTATCAAAAGAGATCTAAACAGTCTAAAGGTCTGAGTTAAATCTCTCAAAGCCAGGCCATATTTAAATTCTCCCTTTAAGTCTGGCTGCAGCAAAGTATAGAAATGAATGTTGAATGCATAGAGGCCACTCACTAGATCCAGATTGCTACAGGGCATGAAAAAGGCTACTTATCTACAAACCCATGGCAAAAGGAGCATATTCTTCACAGAGAAGAAAAAGAAAATTAACAACTTTGTATCTTTTTTGTATATAAAAGTAACTTTATAACATTAATCTACTATAGTGGCAGGTAATTCAATAATAAGACATTGAAATCATTTACCAATGAACTTCAAGTACCAACGGAAGAAGATTTCTGGAAAGCTAGACCCTCCTTGTAAAGACACAGCTCAGGCGCCAGCTGAATCTTCCTACAGAGGCGTCTGTGAAGCTGTGTGCCAGCGATGCCTCACACTGTCGCTATCGCTCCTTATATTGCAAATTCAGTGGTGACTTCTTATTTCGTGAAATGTCACCCACCAGTGAGAAAAAAACTAATGGTTAAAAAATGTTAGGTTAAAAGAGACGTTCCTGTTGCCCTCATTAGGAAATTTAAACAGGAAAAATAGGGCTGACCAGGGTAGTGAAGGGGTAGTAGTTAGAGCCTTGGAAGAGAATTAAATGACAACCTACATAAAGTGAAGGAGGTTTAACATTAATTCTGATAACCTTTTCTGGTTTTCTTATTTTTAATTTAAAACAATATAACTACGTAAATCTTTCTGCAAATTTTCACTTTGATTACCCTTGTCCACTAACAACGATTCATATCTTTTTCTACCAAAGTACTCCTCTATATGTTTTTCAAGCATCATATGCCTCATGGGATATAATACTAATTTTCAGAACTAAATTACATTAACACACACTCTCACTAAAATGCATATTTACAAATCTCAAAAGAATGTTATAGCTCTGGAAACACCCCCGATATAAATATCTTCTGCAAACGTATCTTCTGAAGAAATAAATGAACTCCACTTACTTGTATTGATCAGAAACTGATTTGACACACCAGGATGGTCTACATCATGTATTGCACTGGCAAAAATGGCCGCAAGGATCTCCAAATCTGTAAACACAGCCTGGAAAAAAAATCAGAAAATATAGATAACATCACTATTCTATAAACACACGAATTCAGGGTATAAATAAATGAGAAAATTGTTTCTAGAATCTGATAGAAAACAAAATGAAGCTTCAAAATATACTATCAATATGAGGAAAAGTCTTTTAGATAATGAACTTTGTAAGTATAACCTTGGAAGAAAATATTTTACCTAATTTTACCATAACTGACGACCAAACCTTTTCCATTGGTTGTATTTTTAAAAATATTACAAAAGGGATACCTGAAATTATTTTTGAAGAAAATAATGAACAATTTATTTCCTTTTCTTTCATTCAAACCAAGGTTTCTCAACCTCAGCAGAATCAACATCTTGGGCCAAATCGTCTTTGTTATGGAAGACTGTCCTGTGCATGGTAGGATTTTTAGCAGAACCCCTGGCCTTTTCCCATGAGATGTCAGTAGCATGTACACCCCCAGCTGTGACAGCCAAAAATGTCTCCACATATTGCCAAATGTCCCTGGGGGTGTTGGGGAGAGGAAGAAAAGGGAGGAATTGCTTCCAGATGAGAAACACTCACTCAAATCATGAGGTATTAACACAGTTTTATAATGAAAACAATCTGAACTATAAAATATATTAGCAAAAAAGAATCTTCCTCTAAATGATTAAGGAAATCAAATTGCTTTAACATTTAATTGAACAACTTAGGATTTGTTAAAATTAAAGAAGTGTTTCCTTCTAAGAAGCCTATGAAAAATATCAATGTACCACTTACATTTTATAAAATAATTATCCTTTGAACTATAAATGCAAAAGCTATCAGCCTAAATTCAAAAACAACACACTGAAACTGAGTAAGCCAGATGTGCTTTAGGGAATGCTCATCAGACCATTTCAAAGAAGTGGTGTCATCAACAGATGAAACCCTAAATCTTTGATCAAGTTTCACAGACAAAATCATCAAAGACTCTACTGTTTATTTACCACCAACACATTTTTTTTCTTTATAACTCAACATACTCCCAGTGAAGCCAATTATATTCCGCACTGCACATACTTTAGTATAAAAGTTTGAGACATTTATGGGTGGCGAGGTAGTGTCCTCGAAGTGTTAGAAACCAGATTTACCTCCAGAGCAGGTGTAGACAACAGCACATGTGTTGACTGGACAACGTCAGCAGCATGGATATTGTTGTGGTAAGCCACATCAGCATGGTAATGGTCTTCCAGGGTCATAAGGTACGTAATTAACGTGTCTACTGGAATTTTAAATGTTTTTAATAAATCCCGTTCCTGTAGGAAAAGAAATACTCTTCACATTTTGCCCTTCCATAGAAAGATTTTCCATAGCGTGTGTTAACCAAACAACAAGAAGTCACACCCAGTCATCCCCTAGCCCTCTCACAGTGTCTAGGGAGGAAAACGGAAATGTCTGGGAAGATCCAGGAACATTGGGAATCAAACCAGAGCCGAGTTGCCCTTTTGGAGCCCAACAGTGCTTTCTCCAAGATGCATTTTATAACTGAGCTGCCAGTTATAAAAATGTCTGTGTCCCATGACCATGAAGGCAGCCTCAGTCTACAGCCACTGACTCAGCCACCAGGTCACACCCACCGAAACTCTGGAACCCGCTGTTCCAATCCCAGGCTATCTACAGCCTCCGCTCCTCATTTAAATCCTAATCCCGAGCTGGGACAAAAGCTCTACAAGAGTGAGAAACGGATATGGAGAAGAGGAAAGTCCACGAAACAGTGAAGAAATTATATCCTCAGATTAGTCTGCGGGAGGGCTCATTCATTTAGAAAGTTAGCGCTTCTTTCTGAGTTAGGGTCATGTAGATTATTTGTAAAGCATTATTTTAATGAATCGATTAAATTTTCCCATATCTTTTTCTTAAATGGGGAAAAAAAATGAGAAATTTGGTTTATTTGTATTGTGCCTACACTTCAACCTTTCTATATATTCTTATTTGTTCCTTGATAAATGGGCAGATAAGGAAAAAAGTACAAAATACACCAAGGAGGGTGAGTGGTAAAGAAGATAAAATGCATGCACAGTTCACAAGCTGAACAGTGCGTCACCAAATACAAGAAAGGTGAGAGAGCTTCACCATGGTACCTGAAAGATGGTGTGCATGATAACAGTCAGAGGCCGGTTACCAGACAGCTCTGCTATTCTGAAAACATGAAGGCCCCATTTGTTCACATCTTCTAGTTCCTGGCGTTAAAGAAAGATAGAAAAAAGAAAATCAGGAGAATGAAGTAAAATATGAAACAATGAACACAGTAATTGAAAAATTACTCACTTTAATGAAAAGACTGTCATATTAAAAAACGATTCATTTTACATATAATGGATGCATCACATAAGTACGGGCAGACTTTGGGCAAATTCACTAAATGTATTTAAAACTGAATAGTCTTTGCTTAACCTTATGCCTCTGACAATACAACATGTTCACATACTTTCACTATCAATCTCAGAGCATTTCTTCAATGGATAAAATCTACTCATAAAACTTGAACTATTCTCCTAAAACCCAGAAGATACACTAGATTTCTAACTCTGTAAGATCAAACAAACAAGTATGTTTGATGCAAAAACGTGAAGAACACATATCCCAGACCACCTGTCTCAATCCATCAATTAATAAAGCCCAAATAATTTAGAAAGAGCTTTATAAAAGTGCTTTCCCATCTAAAAAAACAAAACAAAGCAAAAACCCCCCTCACACACACAACTAATGAACTTGTTCATTTAAAAGAGAAGGCATTACAATTCATCAAAAGGCAGTGCTGCATATTTATGATCATGACCCTTGACATCATCTTACCTTGGCGAGGACATCCTCTTGCTCAGTTTTCACCCCAAACCTCGGGATGCTTGAGTTGGTCAAACTGGAACTGTGCATCAGCTTCTTGACCCCACTGATCTGAGACATTGGCCTTTTCTTTTTCTCCTTTTCCTTCTGAGTTGGAGAAGGGATTTCCACTTCATGTTGCTTATCTTAAAAAATTAGAAAATGTTCTAAATTTACTATTAATTCTATCTGTTTTTTTATCATGTATAAATGGACAGGTTTGAATTGATCATTACATATTCCAGAAAATATTACTAAGGAAAACTCCTTTAAGAGAAGTTGAATATTTACAATTTGATGTGGACTTCATTTGATGCCCTCAAACACAAAATTAAGCAAATAAATCCCACTGCAAAATAATTAACATTAAATGTAGTCAGTGGTTACATCTTTAATAGACTGTCCTAATAAATTCTTTTTTGAAAGACTTATCATGATAGTAGGCTTGGAAAGAGCAAAACGCATTGGTGATTTCCGTTCCCATCTGAAATTCACTTAATGGCTTCAAAACTGCTCTTGCCAAGTTTGAAATAGTAGAAACTTCATATACAAATATAAAAGCAGTAGTGTGTGAATCTGACAGTTTACTGAAATGAATCATACCGTGGGAGTACAAACAGCTTCTCTGAATGACTTAGATTGCTTTTGATAGTTTACATTTTCTATACTATCGTGAGATAGGGGTTATGATGTAACAAGATTTTATGGGGAGCACAGAGAATCTCCAATATTATCTGATAAGTGAATATTAGATTCACAGAAGCTACCTGATGTTTTCAAATAAAAGACATCAGATGTCTCAGTACATTCATCCCCTATTTCAAGGCAGTGAGCGCCTCTAACTCATGCTCGCACATAGTGTGTGTTCAATAAATGTTTGTTTAGTGCTAATCAGATATTCAGCAATTTTGTTTGGAAAGTCAAGTCAAATCAAAGATAGGTTCAAGTTATTGACTTAGACTTACTGAATTTTCTTTCAATTGATGGGAGGGTGGCATGGGAGTGGTGTTGCCCCAGTACACCATACTCTCAACTATTATTATCAGCAAACTTTTCTTTAGCAACTGTATTGTATCTATCTGCGTCACCAGTTACCAAGCGTGGTGTCTGTTAGACTATGGACTCACTGAGAGCAGGGACCATTTTTAATTTATCATTAAATACCTAGTGCCCAACAATGGTTGGCAGTTAACAAGAATTTGTTGAATGAATGTATATAGATTGCTACAAAAAAATACATTTCACAGTTTAGTACTTTGGAAAAACTGGCAACAGACAGTTTTAATTCAGGAAATCCCTAAACTCCTGAATAAAACTAAAAGATAAGACATTTTACTTTGACACCTTAGTATCTAAAGCTTAGAGGCTCAAATTATTAATATGATGAAAGCAAACAAAAGAAAAGTCCTAACACTTATTTGGTTTCCAAAATAAGTTGGTTCCACCTCCAAAAAACAAACAGCTAACAGAAAATTTAAAAAGTACACTTAAATTGTTATTCTCACCTAAGAATGTGTTTGATATATACTCTGACACTTGATTTCCAGACCGACTCATTTCCGAGAGATGGGTGAGCTCCCGATTAAGCATCCTTTTAAACTGAAAGACAGAAAGATAAAATGAAATAATAAAAGAGTAAAATAACATAAGCATACACTGAGATGCAGAAAATATGCTCAAAGAATTTCTAAATACATTTCAAAGAAGCAGATGTGGGCCCAAGCAGTAGAGAATGGCTCAAGGACCATAGTTAAAAAAGAAAGTACACTCCAAAGAGTTTAGAGTGGGCCAAGCAAAGGAAGCTCAAAAGGCCAAAAATTTCTAAATTGTCCAAAAATTTCTAAATTGTCCTGATACTTTTATCAGTTTCTTCCAATAGAACTTTCTGCAGTGGTGGAATAAAATCTATAATCTATGCTGTCCATTAGAGTGGCCACTAGCCACATTAAGTACTTAAAATGTGGTTAATGCAAATGAGAGCTGAATTTTGATTTTTATTTAATTTTAATTAATTTAAAAGCAACATGTGTCTAGGAGTTACCATATTTGGCAGGGCAGATTGAGACACTCAAAAAACATTAATTAAGGGGAGGAAATGGCATACAGTACTTCTATATCACCCAAAAAAGTCACATTTTACTCTTAATATGTATTTAATAACCTTTAAAATTTTGAAATTCACCATAAATTTTCATTTAAGTCTGAGGGAAACAGAGTAATTAGCTTCTCATTTAATAATGTTTAAAATATAATTCTAACTCAGTATTTCATTACTTTTATTGGAATTTTTAACAAATCTCTTCTCTGTATAATTCATACCAGGTATTCAACTCAAGATAATTTGCAAATTACTTTCAAAGTCAATCTTATTGACTATCTAGATTAGGTATAAGAATTTATCACCCACCACAAAGCACCGAGGGAGATCAATACAAACATTGCAAAACACTATTGGAAATCAGAAATAAATATGAGCACTATCCTGCAGTCAAAGCTGAATAACTGACCATAACCAATACAGATTCTTCTGGCTGTTAATTTACAAGTCTAGGGAGCGTATTCTCAAACTCAACAGTACAAAATTCACTTTCTTTGTTCATGAATTGTTTTTTAATAACTGGTCTCTGATCATAAAATGTGTATGTGATATAGAAACGTAGAAAGCTCTACAGAAAAAAATTAGAAAGCATGTATAACTCCACTGCTCAGAGATAACTATAGATAATTAGTTTTATCCCCTTGTATGCATTTTTTTACATTTGTCTGGATGTACATTTTTAAAATTGGCACCATGCAGTATACAACACATAGACTGCTGCTGATTTTCACTTAGCATTACATACTATGGTACACGGGGGGGGAAATAAATTTTGATGCCTTCTAAGAATACTCATAAAGACATTTATAATAGTGTTCAAAACATGTTCTGTCCATCTTTTACAAAGTTATATTTTCTTGAGTGAGTTATAGGCTGTCAACTAATTAAATGACCTAATAGAAAGTATCTTGTATTTAATCCAGCACATAGTAGGTGCTCAACATTATTTGAACCCATTCTATCTCTCAATTCCCTGGGTCTTTTCTAGTGATGATTGATTTTTATCATTGTAGGACAAACAGATGTAAGATCTGCCTATAGTTATTCACATAAAAAATACATATCTAAATATCCAGCTCCCGTACCCATTCCAAATAAATAATTTAGGATATCATTCACATAAAAAATGGTCACCATGCTTCGAAAATATAATGATAATACCATGCACAAGGCCCAAAGGTAAGTACACACTTGCTTAAAAAATAAAATTTACTCTTCAAAAAAATCTTTAGGTAAAACATGTTCAAAACAGTCTGCTAGACATTTTAAACATACACTTCATGAACTATCTCAGTGTGAAATTGTCCATGCTATCAGCGAACAGTTGTTACTAAGAACTACCTGGTCATGGCCAAGTCCTTTTTTAATTAGATAGGGGAATAGGCAAGGCTTTCAGCCACTCTTAGCCTCTTCACAGTCTATCAGGAAATGCTGTCCACCTGCTCTTCATGAATTTCTCTCAATGTTGCTCAACACAAGCTTGGGGGAAGGAGGGGGTACACCACTGGGAAAGTGAGAGAGGGATCCAGCTTTTTTGCAGAACCACCTTCTGACTGGTAAGCACCCTGGGACGACGAGCATGTTGCCATATGCTCAAGCAGAAAATCTGCACAGTACCTGCAGATTCCCTACACAAACTATTGGATTTATCTGGAAGGCTATAAAGAATGAAGTGTAATTTTCCTGGCAGTTTGCTTATCCAAATTATCCGAATTTCCAGTTAGTACACATAACCAAGGCAGGAAATGTCAGTGAAAGGAATCCATTGTACAGGCTGATAAATGATAGACTGCATATTCCACTGATGATTTTTGCATCGTTTACATATATTCCCAGATACTCTTCTGCCTTTGTTCAACACTCAATAGTGTGGGGTGGAGAAACTCTTCCGTGCACACCTATCTCCCCACCAAGGCTAGTGAGGTGCTCCAAGGAAGCCAACATTTCCTTTTAGTGTAATTAGAAGAGATGATATTTTGAGCAGACCTCTTTCTTCCCAAGGGAAAAGGTATGGGAGATCTCTCCAAGACAATTTTCAAATAGTCAATTAAATTATAACAGAAGGGCATTTTCTAAAAGAAATTAAAATTATTCTGCTTTTTTGCTATTGATATAAAACTGTCAGTCCAGGGAAGCTAGAATAATAACCAGAAAAATTACTATCAGTGTTTTCTCAATTGACAGTTGATCTCATAATTTGGTTTTGAAGCATATGGGTAGATCTACTAAAGAACTATAAGCTAAAGCATTCAACAATCACTTATAAATGTAAGTGGAATTTCTCTTATTTTAAGATAACTACATACCATTTATTAGGACAACTATATAAAATTACCATGAGGGAGACAATGAAAAGATAACAGAAAAGGTAATAAAATGTATTTTTACCTAGGATATGGTTACATTTTCAATTTACAGAGTTAGGAGAGATAAAATATAGAACTGCTTTTCAAAAAAACTGGTTGCAAAATGCAGAAAAATTTAATTAGCTTGTAGGTTTTTTAAAAGTGACCTCTTAATATTTTCTGTTGATAAGTTATTCTGATTGTTTTTGATCTAAATAGCCTGAAATAATATATAGAATTATGGTTGCAGAAAAAAAGAGAAGATTTCCAAGTTAATGCTTTCAAATCCTTTGTTCTCACTGTGCATCAGAATGGCTGTGTGCAGCATTTGAAGCAGAAAGGAAAGTGAAAATGAGTTGAGTTGGATACCGTATTTTGCTTTTAAAACTCCAGTTCCCTACTTTATGTTCCACATTTAAGACCACTGAGGAAGTAAAATAATTAAAATGTTTAAGTATTCTTAAATTTAATTCCTTCATTTTTGCATTCATGACAATGTGCTACTGGGTAATATATATATATATATATATATATATATATATATATATATATATATATATATGACGATGGTAAAGGTTACACATTAAGAGAATACTTGCTCCCCCCCCCACACACACACATAATATTCTGTTAAGAAATCACTTGAATATGCTGCACTGTGATGTATCACAAGTTTGGTAGATACCAGCATTAAAAGCTAAAATAAATACTACATTGGCTGTATAAAAATAAATCAATCCTTTAACTTGCATAATAAGACTAAATATATTTAAAATTTTTTTAAGTGTTTTGGCAATATAATATTCAAAACATAAACAAAGCTGTTCATCAAAAGTTTTTCCTCACAAAGATAAGCACTAAAAGTCTGTATTTAGATTCTTTATAGTTCATAATCAGAATACAAATGAGAAGCCCTTCAAAAATGTATCAAATATGAGCTGTCTAAAAGCTAAGAGATGAATTCTAGAGGGATTATGAGGGTTTCCTTTATTGCCCTGTATACTTTTCTGTATTAAAAAAAAAAAATAAGCCAAGAAATGGCTAGCAAAATCCAAATAATAAAAAGCTATATTTTAAAAAACAATAAAAGATAATCTAGACCATCCAGAGATTTAAAGAGAGGTGGGGAAATCATAACTACTTGGACAACTAGTGGGTTGTGGGAAATGTCATGATGCATTTTTGCAACGAATAACACGGGAAACATACGTCATGACTTTTTCAACAACCCAATAAAGCTGAAATAACTTTTCTTAGAATGCAGGTGAATCTCACATCAAAAAGTAAATTGTCCTTTAAAAAGAAACAAAGGAAATGAAAAATATTTCAATCTGAGTGTCAAAGTAATGGGAAAGAATTCTTAAAAATAATGTATTGTGATTTACTCAGCTAGTCAAGAACTAATTTCAATTTCTTAAGTGTTGCTTCATTGAGGACTGAAAAGGTTTTTCTGTCCCCTGCTTCTAGTACAGAGGTGGGATCACCAGGCTGGTATTACCAGCGGGGCAGGCAAGCAGTTTGCCAAGCAGGTCCACAGTTTTATTAAACCAGTGTATTATTTTGTTTCTTGAGATTAACAAAGTAGCAGTATCATATAAGCTTACAATTTTTTTCTGGTTTTATAAGTATATAATCAAGTTTTCATTTGAATAATGTAACATTTAAAAAGTCAAGTAATCTCAATTTTTAATCCCATCAAGAGCTTTATATCCAAAGGTGGAAAAAAACACATATTCCTCATGAAATTAAAGTAGTATAGATTTTTAGAAAGAGCCGCAAACTTGAAGTGTCACATACTAACTGGAACACACAAACCAGTATAAGTAACTTGGCTCAATATATTATTCCCAATGAATTTATTTCATTACCTTGATATTTACAAGCATAATTCAAATCCATATATGACAGAGGAACCACTACATATTAAAAAGCTATTTTAACATGCAAACCAATAGAAACTACACAATTTCCCCTTATCTTGATCACTAAAAACACATATTTCTTCTGTAGTCATGTTTAAGGAAAAAAATAAGAGATTGCTTAGAGAGCTTAATTCCATTGTAATTTATTAAAACTATCAGGTATGTAACAGAGTAATCAGGAGTTTAAAAGGTTAAACAAATCTTACCTTTATGTAGCCCCAAGACACTGACAGTAAATAGTTTGCTTCAGGCATTTTTGATTGATTATAGAGAGAGACAATAAGTTCTAAAATACGTATATCTCCAAAACCCTGATAGTTTAACAATCTCCACAAGCCTCAGGAGTGGGTGGGTCTTTAAAGATGATTGGTGATTAAGTGCATATAACAAAACGTTGCATTAGATGCCATCCAGCATCCAGCTGTCTTTCCATTGCACACATGCCATTTGTAAAACTCCAGAATGGAACAGAATTCAACAACTACTCTGAATAAAGAAAATTCATGCGATGAAGCAATAAGTAAAGATCTGAGGGTCTGCATCTTCCTCTCACTGAGCTCCTGGGCTTAATGAATAATGTATACCAAGATGCTTAGCTGCAAGAAAAGACAAGTTCTGTCAAAAGCTACCAAATAAGGAGCTGCGGAGAAGCTGGGAAGAGTGACAAGAAACCCCTCCCATAAAACCCAACTACGCACCAATTGCATTCCATCCCTGGATCTATCAGGTCGGGAGGCGTGGACAAGGCTCTAGGAGCTTTCTGATTGGTTGGCAAGGACAAACCTCTGAGGAGGAGGTTTCCTCCTCCTCACCGCTGGCAAACGCCATTGAAAAATGGTATCCCTACAGCTGAGGCTGCTGTATGAAACGACGAATGGGTTTCCCTCTCACAGTGATGCATAACAAATATAAAACTCTTCAAACACATAGTTCATTCCTAAATAAGGGCTGCCAATCCTTCCGGGGTCATTTCTACTAATTTTCATATTCTCTGATTTCTCTTCCTTCAAAGGACAAGCTGCTCTGAAATTGGCAATCAGGCATTTTAATTGCTTCCCTCTCTCAAATTCAAAACAAAACAAGTGGCTTCCCTGGTGACACAGATATAACCAAAGTTCTTCATCGGTCCAACATAAAAGCGTAGTGTTATGATAAGATGCAATTAATGTCCAGTATTCACAAATGGAAGTGACACATTTCCTCACTTGTGTGTCATGGCTGTTTTCAGCTCCTTTTGTTTTTATTGTTATAAATGGCTGAGCTCCATAACCTTAAAAATCTACGGGTGGGAATGATTTATTATAAAGCTGAGTGGGGGGGCAAAAGAAACTCAAAGGCAATGCACTGTGCATGGCTAACGAATGCAGAGTTCTGGGTACAGGTTTCAGGATCTACATTTTAATCAGAACATTTTTATGATTGTGTACAAAGTTAAGAAAGTAATAGGGTGCTCTTAGAAATACAGACTTGAACTCAAGAGTAACAGGTCTTTTACAAACCGAATGAAATAAGAAATCTAAATTCTTCTGAGAAAAAACACCCAATCTCTTCCATTTGGTTTGGGGTAGTATTATTCTGTAATTTTTATACTAAAGAGGTCTTGTGGATAAGAAATGATGGGAATCTAGCTTTTACTCCATTTAGGATAAAATTCTGTCCATTTTACCTCATCTCCATCTGAAAGTTAGTACTTAACTGCTCCGTGCTTCTATGACTGGCTGACGTGGTTAGTCCTGTCTTCCTGCGTTGGGCTTGACTGTCTTAGTGTGTTCTTATCAGAAAGATCCAGAAACAAGCACCTCTGCCTCTTTGAGTTTCTACTGGTCCTTTGCTCCCCAAGTCCTCAGCTGCAGCTTGCATCTACTGTGTTGTTTCCCAAATCCCTCTTATTCTTCTACAAAAAGAGCTTAAACTCCCAACACTCCAATAAAGCTGCCTCTGGGGGAAATCAAAGGTCCCTCTTCAATTTCTCTAAAGGATTCAACACTGTTTGATCACTCTGTCCACTCTCCTTCAGCTCCCAGGGCCCCTTAGCATCTTTGGTTTTTCTCCCCACTTCTCTGACCATACCTTCTTTGCCACCTTCTATTCAACTGTTTAATTTAGGATATCTACAAAGACTCTGCCGTAAGCCCAACACTCTTCAATGACCACTTCTAATGGGAACTTTGGGACCATATTTCCAAATGACCATATTCTCCCCTTTTGAATGCCCTGCCAGTCACCTGAAATGTTTTCAAAATGGATGGATTCATTTTTCTATGTAAAGTAGCTCTTATTATAACAATTCCCATTCAGTCAGTGGGCCCACATTCCATATCCCAGGCTGAAATCTATGGCTCTTGCCTACCTTTCAATAGGTGTCTCATGGGAGTCTGCCATTATAAAGTGTTTAATATAAACCATCTAAATGAATCCTTGAGTAACTCTGGCATGTTTCCTGTCTACCACATCACCTTTCCTCCTTTACCAACTTTGTTACCAAGTTCTATGGTCTATAAAATGTCATTCTGTTTAGTCTCTTCCTTTCTATTCCCACTCTCATCATCTAAATCCAGAGGCTTAAAGTCTGAAAGACATGCAAATATCTTCATACCATCTCTGCCAATCCCCTCATTTTCACCTAAAGAGAGAGACCTAGAGAGAGACAATACTTTCCCAAGTTCACCCAGGTACTAAAACACAGGCTCTGAATTAAAATCCTTTAGTGCATTATCCTCAACACATAAGCTCACCTCTTAGTGTCTTAGTTTCCTCACCTGTACAATTGGTTACTGTTGTAGCTAGTCTTCAAACATGCCTCCTAGTGAGCCACACTACCTTACATAGAATCTGAGCTGGCTTGTGTAACCAATAAGGAATGTTGTGCGACTGCAGAGGCTGTCATAAGATGTCCTGAAGCTTTTACCTTTGTCTCTTAAATGTGCTATTGGGATCACTGAGCCATCCTGTAAGACAGTCTAATTATTCTAACACTGCCATGCTATGAGAAAGCCCATGTTAACTTTACAGAAAGGCTACTGGAAGAAAGAGGGAGAGAAGGAGGTGGGGAGAGAGGGAGGGGGGACAGGAGAGAGGGAAAGAGGAGAGAGAGAGAGAGAGAGAGAGAGAGAGAGAGAGAGAGAGAGACACCTTTATATGGAAAAAGTAATTGTGTCCTAGGCTCAGATAATCATAAGTGTATTTTCTACCTACATGAATGGTTGTTGGGACACAGGGCAATCCTGCCTTGTAAAGACTATCCCATGTATTCCAGGATATATATAGCCTCCCTGGCCTCTGCCCATGAAATTCCAGTACTCCCCAATAAATGTACCCTGAAATTTCCTGAGTGTTCCCATGTTAAAGATCACTGTTCTAGTTGCTTCAACTGTGCCTCCTCAACCAGGGTGGAGGATACTTGAGGCAAGAAAGATGGCTTATTCTTTCTTTATATTTCCCAGGGTAGTGAGTGAACCATAGGCACACAAAGAGTCAACAGTAAACCCCTGATCTG
Organism: Aselliscus stoliczkanus; assembly: GCA_033961575.1. Taxonomy (NCBI): domain Eukaryota; kingdom Metazoa; phylum Chordata; class Mammalia; order Chiroptera; family Hipposideridae; genus Aselliscus; species Aselliscus stoliczkanus. The sequence continues at coordinate 75,840,422 of CM066728.1, read as the reverse complement.
TTGCAGTGAGGGAGATAATGATGATAATGATGATGATAATAATAATGAAAAATCATTTTTAAGCTCTGAGCCAAATTAATATTAATTTCATTTTTTCCCCCATTATGAGAGGCACTCTGGAAGCTCCTTCCCATTGTCATGGTAGGAGCAGCCTGCGGAAGAATCTACACAACCCAGAAGAGAAATCTGGATGGGGCCAGAGAGATACAATTCTTATAATCAGACTTGGATTCTGAAAATTTTAATAAGAAAACTGTAATAGGTACATTATAACATTTATTAAGCAGCTATTATGCACCAAGAGCATTATATATCTTATCTCTAATCTTTGCAACATCCTGGTGAAACAAATATTGTCCCCATTTTAAGGGGAAAAGACAGGCTCTCAAACATTCAACAACTTGCCCTGTATGTGACAGGGCTGAGATGCAAGCTCAGGTCTCTTTCAGTCTTTGCTCTTCATGGTGTATGAATAGCTTGTCATATAATTAGGCTGCCACAAACTCTATGATAAATGGTATGAATTTAGAAGTACCCTCAGTTATCTGTAATCCTGTGCTGATTTCATAGTCTCCTGAACTACAGGACCCCTGCTACCATCGCTGTGGCCAGATTCCTGGCCAGGATGGATCCTAACTAGTGCAGTTAAGAAGCTGGTGCCCACAAACAGGCAACCTTACATGAAAGAGTGGAGACCTACTTATATGGGGGAGAGTATGTGAACAAGACATAGATGCCCTCACACACAGGAAGAATTCAGATTTCCTGATTGGTAATCTGCTGCTCTCAAACACCCAGATGGTTTTATATACAAATGTGTGTAGATATACCGAACTAGGAAGAAAAAAAAAATTTCCCTTCAACACTCAGTTCTCTTTTCCCATCTTTTCCTATTATATTCCCCAGAATCTCTAGGCCACTTCTCTTTTATTCTTCATTTTCTCAGTCCTTAGCTGATACGCCAAGCAATCAACAATCTATCTGGATTATTTTAGGATGTTTCAGGATATTTAAAATTCTGCTGATGGATTGATACATTAACATATGCTGGCATCACTGATGTTGTAACAGAGGTCAAAAGAGATAAGACACATTTTTGAAGAGGGAAAAGAAAAACAAATAAATCAAACTATGAGGAAACTGTGGCTCAGAGGTCAAGTGTCTTCCCCTAAGTCACAAAGCCAAGTAGCAGAGCAGGATCTGAACCCAGGCTCTCTGGCTTCAGAATACTCTAAATTGCCAAAAATGTATTTCATGCATTAATCTAGATTTACCCTAGCATTTACAAACAATATCTCTATTAACATAACAAATTCTAAGTTGTATATGATATTACTGTGTTTGAAACATTTGAGAAATGTTCTTCAAAATAACTGTATTAACTCTTAAATTTCTCCAACCTAAGAGGTTTTCCTGATAAACACATTGTTTTTGGTATAAACCTTCGGAAAATATTTCATTATATAATGGATCTACATTTATTTGACACCTTTCTACTTAAGATCAAAGCTCTGGGAGTAGTTATTAATCAAGAAGCAAATCTGTAAAAGTGGGCTCTCACACATCCAATACTGTTCAGCTTAACCTATGCAAATCTAATTGCTAAATGCCCCTTGAAGAATTCTGAGGCAAGGTTAAATTTCAGATATTCAATTCAATAACTATAACATACTAGTGTCACTAAAATCAGAGTGTTCCTTCTATTTCGGCTGTCTTAAAAATAGTTTTGGAGGTAGATGATAATCTACAATTAACTTATAACCTACATTTTAGATAACAGAATTTTAAATCTGATTTTATATTATAAAAACTATATTTTCTTGGGCCGGCCGAGTGGCTCAGTTGGTTAAGAGCTCGCTCAAGAGTGTGAGCTGAGCTCTGAGCAACGATGGTTCGATGCCAGCCCAAGCTGAGTTGCTGTTGAGCTGCCAACAGGTGGCAGGATGGCTCAACTAAAAAAAAAAAAAAAACCCACAAAACTATACTTTCTTTAATGCTGATAGTATAAAAACATTAAAGCCAGTAAATCCACTAAATCTGTTCGTGTTTACTGCCCTCTAGTGATACTGGATACCAATTTGATTTAAGGAACAGCTCTGTTCCTGAGGCACCATATTGCAGAAAACAAAAAACATATCTTACAAATATTATGGAAGGCTGAGATTAAGAGGAACTCCAGGTTGATTTTTTTAAACCAAATCATTACCTAAGAATCACTCTCTAATTAACCTGGTTTGAAAATTTTCACCGAAAACATTTTATTTAAAATAGGAAACACCTGTCAACATTTTTTGAGAAAAGAAATTTCAATATAAGAAACTGAATTTTTGTTGAGAGGTTCCTGGAGGTTGAAATAACGTTAAGACTGGTCTGATGACAGATGTAGTTAAATACCTCTTCTACATCAGCCCTCATTAGTTAGCATAATTTTCTATAATTGTTGACACAGCTTGAATGCTATACAGTAGATAGCATCTTCGATGTTTGTGTTTGTAACTAATTAATAAATCTAGCTGAAACCACCACTACTATCATCATCATCATCATCTTCTTCTTCTTCATCTAATCTACCAAGGACTTTGTTTCATTTAAGAATTATTGAGGCAATAAATGGGTGCACAAATCTCACATAAATGAAACCTCCACAAAAATAATCTTGTATGAAAGGAGACTTCCTACTTATAGAGAAATTAGGACCTCCAATTCACTTAAATTGTCCTAGTTAATACCAATTTTCTATGTTTATGATGCCCCCTCTAACCACCCTCTGTAATGGAGGTATGCCTTGTGAAAACAATTTAAACAAAGAATGCCTATCTTCTAAAGCAATAAAAAATGCAAATAGGAGGCTGGCCTGGCTCAGTTGGTTAAGAGTTCTCTCAAGAGTGCAAGCTGAGATCTGAGCAACAGCAGTTCGATGCCCAGTCCGAGCCGAGCTGCCAACAGGTGGCAGGATGGCTCAGCTAAAAAAAAAAAAGAAAAAAGAAAAAAAGAAAATAGTCATACTTCTAAAAACACATATTTAATCTTTTATATATATTACTTTTACATATGGACCTTAAAGTAATTTTAAGTCATGAAATTTGGGCTATAATTCAAAGTAGAAAGGATATTACTTTCAACAAATGGAGCTTAATATCCAAAATATATAAGAAACACATACAACTTAATACCAAAAAACAAACACAATCCAATTAAAAAATAGGCAGAGGAACTGAACAAACGTTTCTCCAAAGAGGACAAACAGATGGCCAAGAGACATATGAAAAGATGGCCAACATCACTAATCATCAGAGAAATGCAAATAAAAACCACAAGGAGATATCACCTCATACCTGTCTGAAAGACTATCATCAAAAAAATAAAAAAATAACAAGCTCTGGAATGTAGAGAAAATGGAACCCTCATACACTGTGGATGGGACTATAAATTGGTGGAGTCACTACAGAGAACAGTATGGAGATTTCTCAAAAAAATAAAAATAGAGTTTCCATAAAACTCAGTAATTCCACTTCTGGGCATTTATCTGAAGAAAATAAAAACACTTAAAACACTTACCTGGAAAAGATATATGTACCCCTATGTTCACTGCAACATCATTTACAATTGCCAAGATATAAAATCAATCTAGGTGTCCATCAAAGATGTGAGATGTATACAGAGGGTGCCAAAAGAATGTATACACATTTTAAGGAAGGAAAAAACTGTATTAAATTTGTAATACTCAATATATACCGATAACAAAAGATGAATACAAGTCACATGTTTTTGGCACCCCTGGTATACACACGTATACTCAGCAACAAAAAAAGAATGAAATCTTGCCATTTGAGAAAACATGGATGAACCTAGAGGATATTGTGCTAAGTGAAATAAGTCAGACAAAGACAAATACCAGAAAAAAATGGTGCTAAACAATTGGACATTCATTCCCAAACAATGAACTTCCAACTTTACCTTGCACCGTATACAAGTATCTACTCAAAATGTGTCACAGAACTAAATGTAAAACCTAAAAATATAAAACATCTAGAAGAAAATATAGGAGGAAATGTTTGTGATCTTGGATTAGGCAAAGATTTCTTGGAACACAAAAAGCATAAAGCAGAAATGAAAAAAAATGATAAACCGGACTTCATCAAAACTTCTCTTTGAAAGAAAGTGATAAGAAAATGTAACAAGTCATAGACTGGGAAGAAAAATATGTGCAAAGCACATATCTGATAAAGTCTTGTATCAGGATTTATAAAAAATTCTTACAACTCAAAAAGGTCAATCAGGACATCAAAAGATGTCACTCGTTAGTCATTAAGGAAATAAAAATTAAACCCAAAATGTGATACTGTTACACAATTACTAGAATGGCCAAAATGAAAAATTCAAAACTCCAAAGCGCTGGCCAGGAGGCAGGGCAAACAGGACTCTCATGTGCTGATGGAGGGAAAGCAAAATGGTGCAGCAACTTTGGAAACCAGCTCGACACTTTCTTAAACAGTTAACAAGTATCCTGACTACGAGCATATGACTCAACAATCCCACTCCTATTTATTTACCAAAGAGAAATGAAATCATATATCCATGCAAAGACCTATATTCAAATATTTACAGCAATTCTATTCGTATCAGCTGAAACCTGCAAATAGCCCAGATATCAACTGATGAATGGATAAACAAATTGTGGTTCATCCATAAAGTGAAATACTAGAGAGTAGTAAAAAGAAACAAATTACTAATACATGTAACATGCTTTTAGTGGATGAATTAATTGTAAAAGCAATATGCAAAGTGAAAGAAGCCATTTACAAAAGGCTATGTATAGACTGCATGACTTCATTCATATGACATTCTGCAAAGAGAATCAGATCACTGGTTGCCAGTGACTGGGATTCGGGGGAGGGGAATAACTACAGAGGAGCAAGGAAAACTTTTGTGGGGATGGAAATAGCCTATGTCTAGATTACGGTGGTAGTTATGTAGCTATTGTATAGATTGTCAAAATGTATTCAACTATATCTAAAGAGAGTACATTTTACTGTATGTAAATTATACCTCAAATCCTGACTTTACAAAATGTTAAATGATGTTAGCGAATTACTTTAATTCCAAATTTGCTTAACTGTGCCTAAAATGAAATGAACAACAAAAATCTCAAGTATACATTACATATGGTAAAATAGCATTTTTATCCTTTCCAAAAACTACACCATTATATCCCAGGCAAATAGGCATATGGTTGTCTAAAGTCCACGTTAGCTTTTAATAATACAATCTATGGGAAATTCCTAATTATGCAAAGCCTTTAGGCAATAAAAGAACAGTTGAACAATTCTCATAAGTACTAATATCATTTTTATTTTAATCCTTTGGAATAAAAAATTCCCTAAAATATTTTAGATATTTTCCTGCTATCTTAAACCAAACCAATATTAACTTAAATATTTGATGGTGATCCTGAGCCACTTTTATTCACATCACTGAATAGTAAACAAATATTTATTGTATTATATGCTATTTCTAAGCCAAGCACTATGCTAACTGTTAGAGATTTTAAAACTCCAGCAAAGTGGGTAGAGCTTCTTGCAGAAAACTGAATAGTTCCAATGGCTCTATTCATTTTTTAATCCTTCTGTCACTTTTTCATAGATTTTATTTTTTTCTGAGTCTTTGTCAGCCTTTTCTCCTATGGTCAGTATAAATCAGCCTCCATATAGTCAATCAGCATCCCTTTCCCTCCTCTCTCTTTATGATGGGTTTTTGTCTAAGGCGTCATTTCCCAGAATATGACGTAAAGAACAGTAGTCCCACGTGATAATTCTCAAGGATACCCAGTGTCAAATAAACTTTTGACATAGTCAAACCTTCTTGGAGGTTGTGTACATTAACATATTAAAAACTCTGCCAAGAACTGTCATAAATAACCTTTTAAATTTTGTTTAACTTAGCATTTCTTAAACGTATTCGACTACCTAACTCTTTGCTCCCTTCACATTTGTTAACAAGCAGAAACAAACAAAAATACTAGGGTTTCACTGAAAATTCTTGTGGAAAGTAATGGGCTTTACACATCAGATGATTATTTGTTTAGAGTGGTTATTCACTTATTCACTCAACAAATATTTATTAAACAGCTGCTATGTGTCAACATGGGGTATACAGTAATGAATAAGACAGAAGCATTCCCTGCTCATGTAAGCCTTGGACTTTTGGGGCAAAAAGACAAAACAAAACAAAACAAACAAAAACAAGCAGACAAAAAAACATGAGTGACAAACATGCTGAATGAAACAAAAGGGGGTAACATGATACTGTGAATAGTCAGGAAAAGCTGCACTACAAGGTAATATCTGAGATGGGTCCCTAATCACTAGAAAGAACCAACCATAAGATCTGAGGCAAAGCATTCTGTGCAAGAGCTGAAGGAATACAGCCAGCATAAGGGAACAAGTGTATAGGATGGGATTTGGGGTAGGTCAGGACCGGCCAAGCTCAACATCATGTGGGTTGTTGTAAGCCTTCCAGAGGGTGTGGGATACCACTGGAAGGTTCTGACCAGGAAGTAACAAGATGTGATTTACATTTTAAACAGTTGTCTCTGGAGAGGATGGCTTATAGAGGGGCAAGAACCTACAGAAGAGGAGAAGGAGCACTTAAGGAAGAGCTAACAAGACTGAACACTGGAAATGAAGAGATGATAAAAATGAACTCTAGACTTCTCACTTAAATGCATATATGGGCCATTATTGAGATAGAGAAGATGGGGGATGTAGGGATTTGAAGGAATATAAATAAGGAGAAGAGTCCTATGAATTAAGCACAAGAAAAATTTTAATACATGATTTTTTTTTTTTTTTAATTTTAACTTTTGAGGGACATTTTATACCTTCTACCCCTGGTTCTTCACAGGATTCTGGATAAGGAAAGCTACCAAATAGCTAAGTTTTGAATACACAGTAATTTTCAAAACTTTCAAATACTCTAAAGACATTACATTAGAATAGGCCACTTTCATCAAATTCTTTTAAGATATTTTTAGAATAGCCCAATAGAAGGGGCATCAACAGATAATCCATGTTTTAAATCCTCTCTTCATAGTAAACTAGTAATGTGAAAGCCTAGGCAAGGTTACAAAACAGAACCCAAATTAGAATCTAGCACTCAAGTTGGCAATATTTGTATGAAAGTACTGTGCTTACTTGAACATTTTAGGAATGGAAGGGCTAAAGGCAACCATAAACACACACAAAAAATGGTGCAATGACGGGGTTTCTTTTTCATTTGCAACAGTGCCAGAAGAGAAGAGTATGGAATCCTGAGAAGTCCATGGTGTACAGAGCACAGATTTCTCTAGCCGGCTTCCCCTGAGTTCAAGCCTGGGCCCTGTCTCTTATGCACACGCACTACAATACACCGCAAGTTCCTCAGGGTCTCTGGGTGGGTGGAAAGAGCTGGACTTAAGGAACGTAAGCTAACCCAGTATGAGGCAGATGTTGGGAGCCCAATAAGCTGTTTATACTGTGAGCAGAAGCACAGGCACTTGTTGTCAAGAAAACCACCTGATTAAACAGCTGCATTAGGATTCCTGCAGCGATATCTACCCAATAGTTTATGCGATCAGTGGTTTGTCTGCAAATTATTAGAATCGCTGATGCCAACTGAAATGATTATGGAGATATTAAACAAATAGGGATAAGTTTCTCAGAATGCAATGAGCTGACAGATGGAAAGACATCCCTGTAGGTGTTAGGACCAAATTTCAATCTCCAAAGGAAAATGTAGGTATAATCCTACAGGTGACGTTGGACCAAGGGGATGAAGCCCAGTACCAATGAGTTTATGATGAGAATCCTTTCAGTCAGCAAATATCTAATTAGCACCAACTCTGTGTTAGCTACTGTTTTGGATACTTCAGCCAGCAAATCACCGGCTCTGAAGAAGCTTACATGTTAGTGTGTGGGGGACAGAAGGTAAACTAGCAAGTGCAGGAGCCCCCCCCCCCACACACACACATACACACACTTCCTTTTAATGTGCCTTCCAGCACTGCACAGACTTAGGCCATTAAAAACTTCATATCCCAGAGGCCTTTGCAGCTATGGTTTCAGATTTGACACGCTGCTACCTCCCACATATTAAAAAGCTGTCAATGTTCACTCAGCTCGTTCAAAGTAAACAGACTCGTAGATGTAGAGGAAAAACTGAGGATTGCTAGTTGGGAGGGGGGGTGGAAATGGGGGGGAAGGGGAAGGCATTAGACAGCATAAATAGACAACTACAATATTGCCACAGGGATATGAAACACAGTTCAGGGAATATAATAATGTCGTAAAAATTTTGTGGCGTGTCAGATAGACACATGTCTTGTTAGGGAGACCACTTCATGGATGGAGTAGAGGCTTGATCACTGCACTGGACACCTGAAGCTGATGTTGTATAGTATTGTATGCCAACTGCAACTGAAGATGTGGATGGTCATGGTATGTGGAGTATACTGTGGAGGGGAGTCAGGGGAGTTGTGATGGATATGTATGATATGGGGGGGGAGTGGGGTGGTGAACTGAGGGAGGGGGGTTTTCACTTTGGGGGGTAAAGAGTATAACTATTGCATTGTGTTGTACACTTGAAACTAATAAAAAAATAAAAAATAATAATAAAAAAAAAAAAAAAAAAAAAGCTGTCAATGTAAGCGTTTCTTTCTAGACAATCTGCATCTTCTCTCTGGCAGTGTTGAGATCTATTTGTTTCTGTGGTTTCTCTAGGAAATGTCTGGATGTGCATTTCTTTTCAAAAAGTTTCTTGGTTGGGATTCCCTGGACTCCTAGAATATTTCCTCTTGCCCCTTCTCTACATTCTCTTCTTCTGGAATTCAAATTAAATGCATGTTGCCATTTTGCTGAAAAAGAAAATCTTGCCACATTTTAAGTACACAATGTTTCCATAAAGTACAGCATAGGTTAGATAATCATCATTAGTTTTATAATAATCATTTTTATTCAAAATAGTGTTTTTAAACAATTTTTTTATATTAGGTATGATTATTCTTATATCTTGAGGCTAAATTACTGGCACAAAAATACTGGAAAAACCAATTTGATATATCTAAATGTCTATAAAGTAACATGTACCTATGTTTCTTCTAATAAAGAACTCAGGCCTAAAAATATAGTTAAATAAATTACTGAACTCACTTTTCTTCACACTTCAATACAACTGGCTGTTAACCATCTTGACATTTATTCTTCTAGGATACCTACCTAAATTTATATCCTTAAGATGGGAGAACATAAATATTTTGCTTCTGAGAATAAAGGTGACAGGAAAAAATAAAATAAAATAATACAAACTAAAACAAAAAAAACCCCTCTGCTTTACTTGACCTTCTAAATGTGAATCTAACATCCTGTGAGACAGCAAGTCAATCACACATATGGACGGAATGGGATCATCAACCATACTGCACTTCTTTGATACTGCAAAATCTGTCCAAGTGGGAAAGTTCCACTAATGACATTTAATCCAAACTTCTAACCAGACAGGAGTTTTACAACTCCTCATAATGAACAGTCTTGTCTCTAGAATTTCTTCCATTGTTGCATAAGTCTTTTCCACCTTGGGTGAATGTAGTTTTAAAACCTTGATCTAATGTTAAGATTAAGCTAATAGTAATTAGCTTGTATTGACCTAATACCATTCTTCAAAAGCTCTTTATAAACCCTCAAAAATTGATTCCACTCTGGAGACAGCAAATGAAAACAAAATGTGGCTCAGGGATTTTATTGTAGAGGTTACACAAGAGTACTTAATATCCTTAACCATTTATGTAAAAACCAAACAACCAGCCAGCCAACAAAAACATTCTAGATCTTACAAATAGTCAACAACAGCTAAACATGAACAATTGTAACATGGGCTGTCACTTTTCCCTAACAGCGAGTAGCAAGTAAGTGAATTAAAACATATGAACTTCCATTTGGGGTACTAAGAAAACCCACCAAGCAGGTGGCTTTAATATAGCTTCGAGAATACCAGTTCTAACGATTTGCAAAATTGTTTTTCCCTAAAACTCAGGGTAAAAAATAATAATAGCTCGTAGTTATTGAGTGTCTAGCATGTGTAAAGTATAGTACAGAGCACTTTCCTGGCATTAGCTCATTTATTTCTAATAGCAATCCTATGAGGACTACTATTATTCCCATTTTACAGACGAGCCTTAAGGTCTTAACTGTCAACTCTGTGCAGGCAATTCCCAGGTAAGGTCCTGTCCTTTCACCGGAATTCCCATCCTGAGAGCTGAAGGCCTAGAGGGCATTTCTACTTATGAGTACGCAGTCTCACCTCAATTTCATGACTAATAATTTAATGCCATATCTTCTACCCCGCCACCCTCATTGCCTTATCTTCCTGATTTTCCACCTAGCATTCTTTTTTTTGGGTTTAGAATTTCATACTTTCCTCTGGCTGCAGTCCCTTCCCCCATCCCCAAAGTCTTATAAACTCTGTCACTTTTCCCATGAAATCTTTCTGTTACCCATTCCTTTGTTTTTTCATTTCCATCCTATTTCAATCCCTCAACACTTATATGCCTAATGCCTAATTCCCTAACAGATTTTCCTTGCTTTCAGTATTCCCCCTCAGTACGATCCACCTATCATACTCCCACCCAATTTATCTTTCAAAAATCATTTTGCTATTATTTTCCTTGTAGTATTTTCTTTATAATAAACTGCAAGGGTTCTTCAGGGCTTATAGGGTAATGGGCAAATGGTTTAGTCTGGCATTTAAGGCACTCCGCAGTGTTGCCCCAATCTACAATTCTCACACCTGCCTCTGTTCCTATAATCAGACTCTCTGTTCCTGGCAGGCTCACTCCCCCACTACTCCCACAAGCACACAAAAAAGCTAAATCCATAAGAGTCCCATCCAACCCTGCTTTGTCTGTCTCCTAGGATGTCATCTTTTCCCTCCTTAGCAACCTATATGGAGCCTCAATGTTCAAGTTCCAACCTACAGAGCACTTTTTTGGGATGCTTCCCAATCACTAAGGTCATTACTGTTAAACACACTCTGAACACGTCCGCAGTATATGTTCAGAACCACAATACAACTAAGTATTGTATAATTCATTACTACACAACAGGCTTACGTATATGGCAGCTATATTTTCAGTGTGTATGTCTACATGCTTTTATGTCTGTCTGTCCGTCCATCCATTCATCCATCCATCTATCCACTCATGTACCTACTGTGTGTTTGAATAAAAACACATATATGAAAGTTTCACTTTGTCTATAAAAACCTTTGGAGCAGATATATGTCCTACAATAACCAGACAAAAACAAAAATCCTGTAGTGAAAGCCTAAAGACTAGGGAACAGAATGACAACATAAAACCTCCTAATGATATATTTCTCACATGAAAATAGTGGTTGGTCTGGAAAATGGTCAAGGATCAAATACAATAATAAAGACATACCAGACTAAAAATTTCATTCAAAAGTGATGATGTCAATAAAAGACTGAGGAGCGGCTGGTTAGCTCAGTTGCTTAGAGCGCAGTGCTTGTAACACCAAGGTTGCCGGTTCGATCCCCACGTGGGCCGCTGAGCTGTGCCCTCCACAATTAGACTGAGATACTGGCTGCCGGCCACTCACTGTAGCCTATGGCAGCCCACTGCAGCAGGGGCTGCAGCTATGCCATCCTGGGGACTCACAGCAGCCCAGCTCCAGGTGGAGCTGTTGTTCACCATCTTAGCTGTAGAGGGCAGTGTCACTGGCCCTCATATGTGGGATCCGAACTGGGGCCGCTGGTGTCCCAAGCCAGCTCTTAACCAATGTGCCACTCGGCCGGCCCTCAGTGACTCATTTTCAATTCTTATAACAACTACGCTGCTAGAGAATTTCTTCTCCCTCTGGCTATGGTTAGCATCAGACCCATGACCGAGACCAACTACCTCATTTACTGGAACTAGGTTCAAGGTCATTTCATCTATCCCTGTTTCTCAGATGGACTGTCATTTTAAATCTGTACACTGGTGAAAGGATTTATTTTTGGTTCTCATTCTTACTTTCTCCACTTAGTAAACTTGATTTTGATATTAGATGCTTTGTTAATAATCACAATCTCACTCTTACACAGAATCAGAAAAATCACTGGGAGGGGTCTTGGAGGTTATCCAGGTAAGCAATGCACCAATTTTTAGATAAAGTGGAATGAAGACCTACATGAGACCCTCACAACTGTAGTAAGTTTCTTTCTGTGTCCACCTTCATATCTATTCTTCCAAAGTAATCATAATGAAGTGGTCAGTGAGAGTGTAAATAAAAATATGCTACCATAGAGTGCTAGGTAACCAAGCTAAAACTAAAGTAAACAAACTCAGTGGGCCATCACATATGCAAGCTAGTGAGGTCCCATAAATCACCATGACTGGGTATCAGGATTTCAAAGGCACGCTCTGTGGGCTCTGTCGTCCAGGCCTGTTGATTCAAGCTCCAGTTGCATTGGGTTACCTATACGGCACCATATAAAGTTCACCTTTTAAGTTTAAAAATAGTTCCAACCCCCATCCCTAATAAAGAAAGGCGACAGTACCTATTACGTGTGCGTACCACACTATGCACTTGACATACGTTTTCATTTAAGTCTCTTAACAGTCATGTGAGATAGATTTTGTTAGTCCTGAATTACAGAGAAAACAGAGGCTCAGAGAGGTTGAGGCAATTGAATTATCCAAGGTCACAACTCTAGTGTGGGGTGGATTTATATCCAGAGGAGGAATTGTTAAGCTCATTGGAATTTAGAAGATTTAAAGCAAGATCAAGATAAAGATTCACGTTTGTTGTTTGCTATTCTGTTCCACTTTGAATCAACTTATCCTTATTTTGACACAGTCTCTCTTCATCCAGCTTAAAACTTGCTGTCCCACGTTCTCACTCTCAGGCAAGAGGTCCCTTAGGGGACGGCCCAGCAGTTGGATGTGACAACCCACTCATGCTGCCACTGGGCCATGACTCAAGGAGGCAACAGGTGAAGGAGGTAATGCCAGCTATTGGTGCTAAAAAAGACTTGAGCCTCATGAAATACACTCTGTCTATAAATCTCCTCTCTCCAGTCAGATATCCCCACCTCCCTCATCCCCACAGCTGACTTGTCCTCCCTTAAATATTCACACCTTCACACTGACCAGGGGATTTCTTTTTTCTTCAAGGCTGTCACAAAGGTTCATTCCAACCAGATTTCACCATCGGAATTCTGCTGTAGAAAGGGGGCAGGACCACGAACTGGTCAGCCTGCCTGCAGCCAAGCAGAGCCCTGACCCTAGGCCAGCCCAGCTAGACAGCCCTCCCTCCCCTTCCTCATCTCACTGTCTAATAGGTCTTTCTCTCTACCTTTCTTTCCTTCAATTTTCATTTCTCACCCTATCCTCGAGACCATCTTCCCTCCCCACCCCAAGAAAATAGACCTCCATGGTAATTACACAGTAATAGGCCATTTAAAAAATCCTGACACCTGCTTACACCTTCCCTGAGTTTTTCCTATACCTTCCCTATCTGCCTCATCCCTCCCATCCATCAAGATAATCCCATTCAACTTTACCCACCCATCCCCTGTCACATCCCCTGTCAATTTGGAATCTCAGATCTGCTTTAGTCAATTGGTCTTCTCATCCCACTGACTCCATTACTCTTTAGTTTATACCTGTACCCTGCTAAGTACCTGTCTGCTAAGTTGATTCCCAACCTAGGGTGCTGTGCTGTCTCACCATCATCCTCTTCCTAGGAGCTAGGGGCTAGGTCCTTTCTACTTCTATCCTAACAAGACACAGAACAAGGAAGGCGGAATAAGCTGTACTACAGAACTCCCCTCTAGGAATTATATTTTACTGAAATTGCTTTGGCAATATTGGAATCTAGTGTTCATTGAATAAATATTAGGCCACATTTTGAAAATGCAGGCTGAGAACAAACACTTTGTTTTGCTATCTCCCTGTCCTCCTTCCAGATGCTACATTCAGAAAAATAATTATCTCGACATGATTTAGGAAGCATATGGCTCTTGGACAAGTTTAACTGAGCATCAGTTATTCATCTTTAAAAATGGGACGAAGTGTTTTGGCATGCAGCATACTGTTTCTGGGACCAAGTTTGACATTGAGGGTTTGAGGTATGGGAAAACAGGAGGATACATTAGAAAGTAGGGGACATACTGGTTTTTGCTGACCTGTTGTCAACGACTCATCATACGTACCATGTGGATAATATTAACATGTTTGAAAATAACACTGAGGTGACAAGTAGTTTTTCCACTGAATTCTACTTTTGAGAAAACAAGTTCCTTTCATATTGAGACTGATTAGTCTATAATGACTCAACTCTTTTTTGTCTCTTCTAGTATGTATCCTTCTGTCATTGTATTACTCATTAACATTATACAGAAAAAAATCAAGATTTAGGCCAAAGAGTATCTTCCTGTAATCTAATCTTCCCTGATATATATTCACAAAATGATTATATTTCTAGTAAACCATCCCTATGGTTTCTTGAAACCCAACTATCACTTACAGACCCTTATGGGGATCTAGGATACCATACTGAGAACATAAGATTAAGAAAAAAAAAACAAAAAAACCCCCAGAAAATCAAAATTTATACCAAAGATGATAATTAGTTTCATTCTCATCAGAGCATATTGCTGAAACTGACTTGAAATATTTAAAATAAAAAAATAGAAGAGGATCAGTGTTTACTAAAAAAAAAAAGGTAAAGGGCAAGTTAGCAAAATATCCGCTTGGCACCTAAATCTATAAACGACTTTGAGCAAATCTCTGAAAAGGACACAAAACATTCAAGGCTTTAGTTCTAAATTTATATTAATTTCTGTATATTCCTTTAATAGAATTATAGCTTTTTTCGTCCTTTGCAGTCTTTAAACTCTTTTGTGAAATAAGGCTTCCTTGCAAATAATGAAATGATACCTATATATATTTAAAGCACCCGCAAAAGCATTCTCTCTCTTTATTGAAAACCATTAAGCCTTTCCAAATTTGAAATTTATTCTCTTCCTAAATTCTTGTGACAATATCCGTCATTATTAAAGTTGTAGTTCGTTTTTTTTTGGAAGCTAACAACAGAAAAACCCCAGCAAAGATAAAGCAGCATCTTTCTTGGTCAAAGAATGCACTCTTTTTTCTAAAACTTGAACTTGATGAAAAGGCATAAACAATAGAAAGTCACCTCACTAAAAAAATGCTCTTTTCTTTGTAATTCTGTATGATTCAGTATAATTTATAATTCTTTAAATAGATATGCACTAATTTGATTTTTGTATAATTAAAAAAAATAATTTACCACTGTAATGAAATATCTGTTCTTTCTTCCTAAAGGGTTTGGCTTGGAATTAAAAGGTAGAATTAAAGGAGAGTAACAAAAGGAAAACATTTTGATATATCCTCAAAATATTTTGGAAAAGTATTACTGAAAATGTCTTTATTCTTATTTAGATCTAAAACAAAAACAAAGCAACCAAAACACTGCTATGCCAACAACAGAAAGCAGCCTGACATCGGCCAGTCATATTCTGAAAGAAGATGACAGATATCAGCCTGCACTTACTCCATGATGGCAACGTCATCTTGGGCTGGTTGCTATGGACACATCCCTGTCAGGCCTGTGCTTTCTACTCTCCAGACCTGTTTATGACAGGCTGAGGTGTTTCCTATTATGGAGCCTATGTTTGCACAGCACCCTCCTTGGCAGTAATAAAAACCAGAGGCTGCCATGATAGGGATTACAGTGCTACAGACCAGAGATGCTGACGGGAACCCAAGCATACCTTGGGTTAAGACGCACAGAATACTCCCTAACACGCAAATGCCAACGAACACATCCTTTCTTCCCAGGCTAGCAGGGAAAGTATTCAGATATGTCATTTTTAGTTGGAACAAACCCACAGTAAGAATGTTATTGCTAAATAGGTACAGAGGAGAGGGAACAGTTTAAGGCCTTCAATATGACCTGTATGGTTTTTGTCTGTGTACTATAAACTATTAATTTAAATAAGATCCGACTAATCTGAGCATAAACTTTCTGAGAGATAAGAGTCTATAAGCAGAACTGAGATTCTGAAATGGGAAATGATCAGGACTCTTATCAGCGAAAGAAAAGCACCTTTCTTGCAAGGCATCAACTACAATGGAGACTCTAGGTCTACCTACCCCAGGTGACAAATGGCATTTACATTAATGGACATCATGCATATGGTACTTATTTATGTGACCAACTACAGAATGATATATTGACACGCACTAACTTTGGGCTATAGGCCATGTAGAAGGCTTCATCAATACTTCTAGTGCTTGGTAGAAAATTCGCTGTTTATATATTTCAACAGTTATTGAATCCATCTGCTTATCAAAAACATGGCTTGTACTCCATTTACACAAAGGAAAAAACTGTATCTCCTACCCACAATTTATGAATATGAGTTGAGATAAAGGCTACACAGATGACCCAAAATGATGTAAAGATACTCCAAAAGGTAAACTACGTAAGTAGTCAGGAGATTTCTAACAACCTAGGCGAACCTGAACAAGGTTCAGGCCTCCTTTTCCAACTCAGACTAGATGAGTTAGACAAGTGATCACTTCTGCTTCTTTTAGCTCTGACACGTAAGGCTTGAACTTGAGATGAATAATGGAGAACAGCAGCAATGGTGCTTTTAAATATTGATCATGCTAAATACTTACCAAAACTACCAAAGAACTAAAGAGGTAGGCAGGAAGAGATGACATTTTCATCTTATTAATTTATATTACTTCCACTCAAATGGCATTAGACAGAACAATTAGGATTTGCTTCTTCCATTCTTTAACCAAATATTCCGTAGCTCCGTTGTAAAAAGTCTGGCACACAGTAAAATTGAAACCATTACCCATAAAGGAAGAAGTTTGATCTTCTAAGCCCTCTTACGTAAAACTAGTTGCTAGACTTGATCAGTAACGATTCCTACAGCACTAAGAGCAGAAACATTTAAAGCGGCATTTCAAGGATCACCACAGTTCCAGTCCACAATTCATCCAATATTTATTGAGCACCTTCTCAACAAGGCCTTGTGTCTAATGTTATGGAGGCTGGAGAAATAAGACTAATGAGCTAACGTACCATGTAATAAGACTAAGAAATAAATATTATAGTAAGCATTAAAAGAACTATAAATAAAGTTCTGTGGAAAGTCAAAGGAGAAAGACATTACACCCAACATGGGAGAGACTAGAACAGATAAGGCTTCATAGAGGACTAGAATTCCAGCAAGGCCTTAAAGGGCAGTTAAGATTTGTTTAATAAACTTTTATTTTAGAGTTACAAAACAATTGTGAAGGTAAGTACAGAAAGCTCCCATTTGCCCCACACCCAGCTTCCCCTACTATTTATATCTTACATTTGCATGGCACATTTGTCACCATTATTGAACCAATATTGATGCATGATTATTAATTAAAGCCTATACTTTATTCAGAGTTCCTTAGTTTTCACCTCATGTTCCTTTTCTGTCCCAGGATCTCACCCAGGATACTTCACTACATTTAGTTGTCATGTCTTAGGCTCCTCTTGGCTGTGATGGCTTCTCGGATTTTTGATGACTGACTGTTTTGAGGAGTACTGGGCAGGTATTTTGTAGAATGTCCCTCAACTAGGAATTACCTGATGTTTTTGTTGTAAGAGTGGGGTTACATGTTTTGGGTAGGATGACCACAGGTGTAAAGTACTGTTTTCATCAGATCAGATCAAGGGCACATACTACAACATGACTTATCACTGTTGATATTAACTTTGATTACCTGGCTGAGGTAGTGTGCATTTGTCCCGCTTCTCCACTCTAGAGGTACTCTGTTCCCTCTTTCCTTATTGTGCTTTTTGGAAGTTAAAATGCACAGCCCATACCTAAGGAGTGGGTAGCTTTATGCTTTCCATCCTTGAGGGTGGAGTATCTGCTTAAATTATTTGGAATTGTTCTATACAGATTTGTCTATTCTCCCAGATTTAATTATTTATTCAATAAAGTATTTATTTATATCAGCATAAACTTTTGAATATTTATTTTATACTTGGGGTTATAATCCAATTGAGAACACAGTGTTTGCTATGCATCAAACTGAGGTTCGCATATATTATATCAAATGCTCTCAACAACCTTTCAATTTTGTTTTTCCCTTTTATTATCCCCATTTATAAATGAAGAAACTGAGATACAGAGAAGTGAGGCACACTGCCCAAAATATTAGGAAGGCAGCAGCAGGGCTGGAATATGAAACCAAGTTCACCTGACAAAACACATCAATGTTCTATCCACTCTACCAAGCTGCCGTAGATTATCAGTGGTGTATACGTCAGGCCAGGGAGTAAATGCCATTCATGCTCATCACAGAACACAAAGTATAGCAAAACAATAACAAAAAGCCCAGAATGGTAAATACGAATAAAGAAACATACTTTAGTAAAGATAAAGTATTCTCGAGGTGTAAAGGATGATAAACCCAATATCACTGAAATTGGTAATCCAATTTAGTTTCCTAACGAACACAGCAAAATTGTTTGCTGTTTAAGCTCACCACCCCCATCCCTGCTAGAGTGAATAAAAGAAAATACCTTCATAAAATGCCTTTTAAAACTACTGCGACTATGATAATAAAAGGCTACCCATTTCTGTGTTTCCTAGAAAGATCTCAGGCTAATAGTGCCAAATTAAATGTTCACAACGAGTAGCCAGGTACAGCACCCCCACCCTGACAGAGTGATGCCATCACTAAGAAAGCCCCAGCTATTTGAAGTTTTAAAGGGTTGGCCTCTTTCGGAAAAGGAGTAAATCAGATTCTACATATTTGATGGATTAACTGAAAAACATGATGTGTACAGCATTTCACACCCACCATATATATGTATCTTAAATAATTGCTACAGTCTGTGTGACTACCAGAACTTTTAAATTGAACAAACACATTATCTGTCATCCTTGCTATTTGGGGGAAAAAAAAGTTTGCTTAATCCATCCATATATTGGGAAAAGTATTATTTTATGTGGGCCAAGCCTTTTGTTTTGAAATTTAAAAAATAAAGAAAGACAGTTCATAACACCTGAGAAAGAAGTTACCGATATCCTATAATTAAATCAAAATGTAATAACTGAAAGCAATTTCTCTAGCAATGACTAATTGATTGAATCACAAAAATTAGAAATTTTTGATAATTAAATGCTAGGGATATTCAAGTTTACTACCACTAAATATTGATACAGGCATTGAGTTGATACCAGAGACAAATTAAAATTTGTTTTAACCCTTAGTGCTTTATTCAAGTTAAGGGTTTACTATCCAATGAAACACAAAATATATTTCTGTTAAAAGGGGTTTCCTCTTTCTATTATTTCTTAAAATAAAAGTGAATATTTTTTCTAACATTGATAATAAAAACAAGCATTCCCAATCCTTCATTGTACAATAATTAGGGCACTACACATAAACTACATAAACCTTTGCCAAATCTCCTTTTATTAAATAGATGAAAAAGCAGATAGCAAACTCAAAACATCAATAAGCTGAGTTTCTATAGTTATAGAAGAGATATTCTTTTAAAATTTAATGCTTTTCAGGGCCGGCTGAGTGGCTCAGTTGGTTAAGAGCTTGCTCAAGAGTGCGAGCTGAGCTCTGAGCAACAGCAGTTCGATGCCCAGCCTGAGCTGAGCAGCCGCTGAGCTGCCAACAGGTGGCAGAATGGCTCAACTAAAAAAAAAAAAATAATAAAATAAAATAAAAGTTTTTCTTCAGGCATGTTGATTAATTTTTAACAATTCTTTTATGACTGTGTCAATAAATTTTAATATTTCAATGTAGAAAATGACTGTTAGTATTTGTTCTCCAAAAAATTAAAAGTTAAAAAGCCTTTTCCAACTAACTTCAGTTTCCTTCTTAGCAAAAGTTAAACATTTATTTATGTTTTGAGAGTTATACTCGCGTAATGCAGAAATATTTTAAGATTTAGCAACTTCTATGAATGAGCATTCTATATTCATTCCAGCACCCCTCTTGCCCAGAAGAAAATGTATCAACAGTCACAGAAAGCTCTAGTATATGTTATGTATGCACTGACTATTAAAAAGCAGCAGGGGGAGCAGACAATGAAAACACTAAGAAAATGCACCCCAGAAAAGCAATTTAATTTATAGGCAACAGAAACATGAGAAAGATATTTCTGAAAAAAACAAATAAACAAACAAACAAACAAAACAAAATAAATTCCATAAAGAAGTAAGATAACATTTGCAAAGTTGAACTACACAAATCTGGAATGAACTAAAGAAAAACCTTAAGTCTTTTAGAGGCTGCTTGAATCCTTACGTCAAGACTGACTTTCAGCTTGAAGCACAGTAGCTTCCAGCAATGCCAACCAAGCCATGGAACTGCCCTCAAATTAGAAAGGAGAAACAAAATACATTTTTTATAGTGGTATATGTTGAGGGGAAATAAAAAAATGATTTTGCTTTCTCCTTCAAACATTACTGCACTTATACTGGAGGCCTGGTGACATGGGCATTATTAGGTCACAAGTGGATAAAGTTATAAGGGTTCCATATCATAATCCTTGAAAGCCCTGAGGCTTAGCTCCTGGCCTGCCTTCCTTGAATCCTCAATTGACTTTCCATGAGAGAAGGTAACCAAAAACACTGTGAAACTACTCTGCATTAAAAACATCTAAAAAGGTATTTTAGCTTTGCAAACTCTGTATAAAAGGATGGAAATATGCTCGTCAATCTCACATTGCGCTTTACATGTTCTAAAAATTAGTAAGGGCTGTGTTTTCAGTTTCTGAGTAAAACAAAAAGTATTTGGCTCGTCTTTCTGGAATTCTGCAACTGGAATTTAAGGAAAGACTAAAATTCTAATTAGACTTTCAAAATGTTTATATCTATATTATATCAAAAAGTATAAATATAAGACTTTTTTATAATATAAAAATGTTCATTAAAAGTACTTATTTAATAATAGGATTATTAAAATCCATGGAACTTAAAATGTCAAACATAACTTACAACTGAATGGTAAAAACCAACAACAAAAACATATTTTAACCAAGTAAGCAACCAATGAAGTTTCACTTAAACCTCAAATAATAATATCAATAACAGGTATAGTGCCTACTACTGTCTGACACTATTTATTAGCTAGCTGTTTTATACATAGTTTCAAACTCCTACATTGACCTTTCAAAATGTATATTATTGTGTCTATCTTATGCTAAGGAAATTAAAGCTACAAACGTTTCTCATTTCTCTAACTTAATTCAGTTAGCAAGGAACAAAATCATGACTTAACTTCCAGGTCTGTCTCCCTCCAAAAGCTTTGAGACCTCACCAAAACCTCCCTCAACGAGCTTCCAAGAGAAATCTGTACAAACCTCAGGCAGATTACTGTGCTTGTGAGGGTAAATGCTGTAGATTTAGCCACTCAAATTAAATGCCATCTGGAGCCTCTTACCCTACTTGGTACAAACATCCGACATATATTACAGCCAACTCTGGCCTTGGCCAAGAAGTCAATAATTTTCCAGTCTCAATACCATCAATAAGCATTATGCATGTTACAGCACCAATCAGGAAATATAGCTAGCAGCTTCTGAAGTATCTTTGAAAAACTGCTAAAAATTTAGATTCTTTTCATTAAGATTTTTGAAAACATTAAGAAGCTGTTAACCCAATTTATTAAATGGGTTTAAGGAATCAATTTCCTGCTTCCTAACACCTAAATCCATCTCCATAATAATCACTATAGTGATTACAGAGATGTAGTGATTATTTATATAGTTTTCTATATTATGACTTACAAATCCTGATCTCTTACCAGTATTTTAAGTTACTTTAATCTATTAGACTTAATAAAAAAAAACCCTCAAGCGAGAAGAAAACAGAAAAATGTCATGAGTTTTCTAAGAAAAAAGCAAATAACTTGAAAACATTGGTTGTTTTGCAAAAGTAGTGGTAAAAAGAATGGATGCTAATAAAACGAATAACCGAAAAGATTTGTTTCAGACTTATTCATTCATGCTCAAGAGATATGAATCCACTAGTAGACATGTGATGTAAGCTGTCATAATTCTAGTTCAGACTTAGGTTCACTCATTGGACCTTTAGATCAGCTGCTGCGACTCAATTTCCAGCTCATGTGGATGTGACTTATTCCATGCCCTTGTTATCAAGCAGAAGGGTCACTTTACAACCTTTACCAAGAGCTTTTTTTTTTTTTTCCCTTTTATACTGAGCCTTTTTCATCTATAAAAAGTCACATGAACTTAGAACTCATTTAGAAATGAATGGGTTAAAACAAAAGAAATGAATTGCTTAGACATTAAAACTTTAAGCAACAGCTTCAGCTAAGTGAATTTTTTTTAATGTTACATGTAAGTGTCCTGTCAGTAATCTTTCAACCACAAGACATACACACTGCTAGAATGACTACATTTTGAAAAAAGTCTTTTCTCACTTAACCCAGATTTCACTTCAACCAAATACAACCACCTGCCATACTAAACCTGTGAATTAACTCCAAGTCTAATTTAAGGGCATTCACAATGAAGATAAAAATAAAAATAAAAAAGAAGAAAAATAACAACAACAACAACAACAACAACAACAAAACCTGTCTTACGTGGCATCTTTAAAAGAAAGGAAAAATTCTGAGCAATTATTGTGACCTGAAGTTTTATATTTTATCTTAAAATGCAGATAAATTAATTTCTTGACAGTTGTCATTGATAATCCAGTATTAGATTTCATGTTAATTTTTAATTAAAAAATAGATCTCATCATTAAGAATATGGATTTGAGGGGAAAGTGTAGCTGCTCAGATCCACACGGCTGAAAATGTCTAGTCACATCATCGTGAAAACATCAGCAAATGCATGCACAATTCATTAGGTGCCTTCAGATTCTGCTCTTCCCTTTACTACACAGAATTACCCAGAGAAGAGAATTAAGAACTGAGGCCTCCTACAGAATGGTCCCATTCAGCACGTAGGACACTGGAGATATGTCTACTGCTATGATGAATCAAATTATGAAAATATGATTTATATTTTAGATGAACTAAGAATTTGTTAGGCAGATAAGAACAATGGCACCGAATGGCACAGCAGGGAGAAGGAGAGCAATAATCAATCATTGTGATGAGGAGCCATACCAAATTTAGAAATGAGGCCCAAATAGAAAAAAGAAAAAAATTCAGATTTAATCACTAGTGTGCATATGGGTAGGTCAGTGTGCTTATAGGTAGGTTAGTGTCAGCAGAGAATGTACTGGAGAGCCTTTTACTTTATTTGAAGGTAACATTTCAAACATTTCACTTAAAAACAATACTGTTTATTTAAGCACTGTTAACAGATGAGAGAAGTGGTTGACATACTATGGTATTTTTACAAACTGCCTGGAAAAAACCAAGTAGGATAAAAAGTACAGTTAGCAAAGAAAAAAAAAAAGAAAAAAGAAAAAAAAACCCACTCATTGAAGATAGGTGCACATTTACAGTAGAATGGTATTACCTTTCTGACTTTGTAAATAGGTGGCCAAAAGTTAAATGTCTTTTAACAGGCAACTGTTACTAACAGTCACACAAAGTTATCAGTCCTTACAGGCTGAATCCCTCAGCCATTTGAATCCAGCATGTGCTGCCTCCTTTCCTATCCCCTCAGCTAACAGTCATAAAATGCATACATAATCCCAATTATTTCCTTACACAACTAAAGACAAAAAACCAGGAATTCCAAAAAATACAGCAGAACAGACAACATTCTACCTTTCTCTAAAGCTGTGTCAGGCTGAAGGTTACTTCTCAGCCCTCAAAACTCCATTAACCACCAAGACCAGCACTTTGGCACAAATAGTACAAACGCCCCATTGAAGCATCACCATAACTAAACAACCTTAGGAAACCGGACTTTCTCTCCAAGATTCAAACAAACAAAAGTAAAGATTACAATGTATTTTCTAACTTTGTTGACATTCCCTGTGTACACATATGGCCAAGAAAGAATACAAAAAGGATCCGTTTTTACAGGGTACCCCGACACCTAGATAAATGGGGGTTAAGGTTCCAAGTTCAATTTAAGTGCTATAGGTGGTGACACCCAAGAGATTGCATTGACCTCCAGCAGCTCTTATTTCCAGCTGGGAATCCTAAGAATACCCTTAAACAGGCGAAGCCAATGGACCCGGCTGGGTTTCTGCTGCAAGGACAAGGACAAAGTGTCACTTACAAGTCTCCTCCCGCAACCCCCCCCCCCAAAAAAAAAGACACTCACTCTACCCTGGGGGGAAATACTGCAATCAAACTAGGTCAAAGTTGCCTTTGCAAAATGTTTGCTTTATCTAGAGTGAATGGAAGACTGAAGGATGACACAGAATCAGGAACCTCCCTCAGAAGGAGCAGAACCTCCAATATGCAGTGTGACAAAAGCTCTGTATTTCCCGGGGCCACTGGGGCTGGTAGCTTCGCCAGCGTGGGAATCAGCAGCCTGGGGGCCTCCGCTGAGAGCGGAGCTGGGGCTTACCTTGTTGGAGGCCATCTCACTGACGGAGTGCCTGGTCTGCAGGGTCTCTAGCTGGTCCAGACACCAGTCCAGCTCCTCCAGGGTCTCGCTGGCCAGTTTCTGGTAAGCCTCCTCTGCGAAGAGACAGGGAAAGGGGGACTGAGTTCTCAAGCGTTTCACGGGGCCGCCAGCGAGGTCAAAGGGGGCCATCCTGCCGTACCCCGCCATGCTCGGATGCCCGGTGCCCGCACATGAGGGCTGCTCCTTCATATTGCCGAGCCAGGCACCAAGCGGGGGGCCGAGGCGCTGCTCGCGGGGCGGCCGGCCTCGGAAAAGCACGGTTTCTCCAGCTTGGCGCGTCTCAGGTCAGTGTCCAGGGCGGGTGCGCAAAGTGCAGCCAAGCCAACTTTCTACGCGGAAACAGGGACCCCACCAGCCACGATGCGACTCATGCCACAGCGCTGCGGGCCCGAGTCCTAGTCCTGGAGGATGGCGAAGGGGGTGGCGCGTGCGCCTCGGAGCCCGCCCCGCGGAGGGCGCGTCTGGTCCACGGCCGGCTCTCCCCGGGGGCCAGCCCGGAGCCGCGTCCCCGCGCCCGCCCCGCCTGCCAGACTTCCACTCAAAGCGAATGAATCAGCCGCGGCCACCACGTTTCCTGTTTTCTTTCTCAACTCCTCAGGCGGCAGGCGCAGCGCGTGTCCATCGCCGCAGCTTTCTGGGAACACTCCCCCTCGCGCCCCTCGTGGCCCCTTGCTGTGCCTGGCCCCTCCTCAATTCCTTTATTACAGAAGGATTCCGAGTTGTCCACGCGGGTCTGCCCCTCCCACCCCACCCCCGCGCCTCGCCCTTCCCCGCAGCCCCTGCCCCAGCCGAGGCTCCACTGCGCGCAGCCCAGAGCCCGCTAGCTTGGAAGCGGAGCTGGACCGGCCCGGGCGCGGGCGCGAGCGAGTGAGTGGGACTGTGGGGCTGCGGCTGGTCTGTGCGAGGGGAGCGGCGGAAAACCCGGCGTGGAGCGCCCGCCGCCCGCCCGCCGCCCCGGGGTCGCGCGGGCGGCGGGGCTCAGGCGGGACCTGCGCGCACGCGCGCGGGCGCGCACCTGCCCCGCGGGGACCCTGAGCGCCTCGCGGGGCCGCTGCGCACCCCCATGTGCCCGATGGCCAAAGCCCAGCCGTCTCCACCACCAGCTGCTGTCTGGGAGGTTTCGCAGGAGAGCCGGACGGGCAGCGCCCACAAGGTTATTTAGATCCCGCGCACCCGTTTCGGAGGGTTTAGGATATCCCTACTTCAAGGGGATAGAGTGGTTGTGGGGAATAAAAACATTACTAGTAAGACCAGACTCCTTCAGTACCTAGCCCCAGTTCCTGCTCAATACCAGACTCTATAAATTTTGGGGCAGACCTAAGCAAGCCAAACTTACAATGTTGTGGGTCGGGACGCTTTAGAATTCACAGATTTGAAACTCTGCGGTAATTTCACATTCAGAATTGTCTAAGAGATAGCTTAAAGGAACAGCAATGTGAATACACCACATGGTACGGGGCAATTTATCCATATCCTGCATATTTGTACATGCTCCAGGCGTCTGTGG
The DNA here is from genome assembly GCA_033961575.1 of Aselliscus stoliczkanus. NCBI lineage: Eukaryota > Metazoa > Chordata > Mammalia > Chiroptera > Hipposideridae > Aselliscus > Aselliscus stoliczkanus. The sequence continues at coordinate 75,814,268 of CM066728.1, read as the reverse complement.
AATTGCCAATCAGAGACCAGGATGGTCTTGTGATGCCAAGGGGAAAAGTCCACCATGTGCAGAATCAACTACAAACATGAAAAAATGAAAAGGCCATATCCAAAGACTTCGTATGAAAGCTGGTTCTATTTACAAAAGCTGACCCTGAGGACCACAAGCATGCCCCAAGAACAGATCAACTGGGGAGAACTTGACTACATTAGCATGCAGATAAGGAAACCTCTCAGAGGGGAGGAAAAAAAAAAAAAAACTCCCAAGAGTACATCTTTTAAAACTTTTGTTATTTTCAATTAGAAAGGATACATTGAAACGCTTACATGAAGGTGGTGAGATCACTTCTCTTTGTCTCGGAATCTACAGGTTCTAGAGAAATTCTGCCCTTGAAATTTAGGCCCCATGAATGATCAGTGGCACAACAAAGGATTTTATGGACTGAATCTCAGGCTCCTGGGACTTTCCAGATAGGTTTTATATAAAATTTGTGAAGTTAGAGTAACTTTCAAAGTATTTGTTACACGTGCCACGTGGCTTATTGTTATCAAGGATTCTTGAACTGTTGCTACTCATTTTGAGAACTCTAGGTTAAACTTTGCCTCTTTCATTCTACCTTTTTTTCTCTTTTTTCTGCACCGATCTCTGTAAATATATACTTGAGGTGAACAAACAACTGCCTAAACCTTGCCAGGTGAGTTATAAAGTGTTATGACTGGAGCTTTTTTCCCTAACAAAAGTAACAACCTCAAAGATAATTTTAAACACTAACTATAAAATATTTTATCTGTATAGCCTTTCCCTGATTATAAGGATATAAAAATATAACATACTTGTTACAAAAATTGAAACATTACACAAAAACATGATGTAGAAAGTCTGTTGTAATCCCATACCCTTAAGATCATGAAAAATAATTAAGCCTATGACCATAACACATTTTCTATGTACTTAATATCTTCTATAACCTTACCTAGTTGTGATGGTAGTATATCTACTATATGATTTTGTTTTGCTTTTGCTTTTTTCACACCTCTACTGTATAAAGTAGGGATATAGGAAATTTGAAGAAGAAATTAACCTATTTTGGGTCATTCGTCCATAGTTAGCACATCCAGTGAGTTAAAGATGCAAAAGCATTGTTCTAGGACTTTTTCACAGTCATCTTTTCAGTCACTGGTTACAGCCCTATGCCAGGAATCCTCTCTCCACACCCCTAAGGCTTATCTTTCTATGTTCCTCACCCCTGTATTCTAACTCTTCTAAAGTCAGAGTTCCCATGTAAATAATCCCCTCCCACCTCCACCAACTTCTTAAAGCCTTTCAGAAATACAGGCCTTGGACCCAGCATGATGTGACATCACATATTATATCTCAGTGTTTAAGTTTTAATTGTCATAGAAATGTAAATCAGGAAAGTTCCAATGCTTCAAGACATTATGCACTTAAATACAGGACTTGCTCTTAAAAAGGCAGTGGAGGGATGAGGGGAACAACTTATTTCAGAAGATCTACTTTACGTCCAAATCATAGAAAAGCTATTTTGGATAACCAACATTTGGGTGCAATCATAATGTGGTTTGTACATGTATTTTTAAGTTCTAACATCTTCTGCATGCATCATATAAATCTGAAGAACGGAGAAAAATTACCAGAACATGTCTACATGTTACCAATAGGTAAGAAAATAATTATTAACAATAGAGGAAAGAACAGTGTGTTCTCTAAAACTGTTGCTGAAATAAAGAATTATTGTTGATATTAGCATAGAGCTAATACTACCTTTTCCAAATTCCTAGGTTTATAGGCAATATGGCTAACCACAGTTTTTCAGGATCATTATTAAACTTAACTTTAAAAATTTTTAACCCCAAATGTTCTGAGATGCTAACTGAACTTTTCATCCCTACTAAAAAAAGCCTACATGTGGAGTTGCCAGCTATTCTACAGGAAATTGAATCACCGCACTAAGCAGCACACCTAAATGTCATCTGCAGCTAGCAGGACAAAAACCATGAGCTTGTTTCATTTTGGATGTTACCAAGAACACAAATTGTATTCATTAATACAATATGTTTCTCCCACTGTGTCCATGTATGAAAACCTCTATTTCACTGTCCAAAATCTTGTTAATCAAGGACCTCTATGGAGGAAAAACCCCCCAAGCAACAACTTTGGATAAATTCCATAAAAGCAAGGAGAAAGCTATTGAACGGCAATGGAGAAATAACTTGAACCTCTGCACGTCCCCTCCTCCAGCAGCATTGGTTTTCTTCAAGGCCCCCTTGAACTATATAACACCCATGGTTCTGCTCAGGATCGTGTGTGAACAAACAGTTCTCAATTCCTGCAGGCTAGCACTTGGCTTCCGTCATTGTGATGCGATCAAGGGTTCCCCTGACACATGGCCTGAAACGGTGCCAGGGGCTCCAGAAGATGCTGAAGCAGCAGCTTCCCTTTGAAAAGGAAAAAAAAAGTAATTGCCTCAGCCACAGCAGTTAGCTGGAGGTTGAGGTCGTTTTCTTGTGAAATGTTCAACCAATTACCCTTACCCACAACTTACAGTGCTGTTGACCATTGAGGTAAAAGGATCCACACTCTACATGATGTGTAACTGCGTGGATGTTGGTTTCTTTGCTAACACTCGAATGATTAAAGGTCTGTATAAGTTTGTCATAATTCCTAGATAGGCCTATTGGTGTAAATGAAGAAAACAGGTACAGACAAAAAAACAAACAAAAAAACACATCGCTTACTATGAACATCATTTGCTTACACATAACAGTTTAGATTTGTCGTAAAATTAAAACAACAACAAACACTTCACTAAACAGCTCCTAAAAACAAATACTTATATATCTTCCTAACTCTTCCATTTCACCATGTATTGCTTTGAGCTATTCACTCCCTGATTTGTGCAGGTTAGCTCTAATTTTTGCTGACTGATTTTTTTTTTCGCTCCATGCATTTTATCTGATGGGAAATACATGAAGGAGTTGGATTCACTTTCAATGTGTACATGTAACAGGTTTAAGCAGAGCTTGCCAGTGGCAAGCTGCACTCATTTCCAAGTGTATTTCTGGAATCAAAGTTCTTGTTTTGAAGTATTTTAAAATCTTATGAAATATATAAAATTTCACTTAGTACTTCAAAAAACCTCCAAAGGGAAGATGTATGTAATTTTGTGAGTTCTTTTTTTCCTTTTATCTTCTCTTTATGTACAATTTTTTTCCTCCTAGTGCTCTGCTGAAGGTGTAGAATTTTAAAATTAAATAAATGCAAGATTGGATTTCAATGATTTCTAGTGCCCCCTGTGTTTCAACAAACATAGCACCAACTATGTGTCAATGCACTTTATTAAAGTCTGCAAAAACAGGATGACTAAAAGTATGTCCCTTATCCAAGGAAAGCCTAGGGTCCAGCAGTGGAGCAAATTTCAGTGTGCTATACTGTGGAAAGCATTCTGAAAGAAGTGCGCACATGGGAGAATAAAAAAGGGCTATTAAATCAGACTGGGGCAAAGGGAGAGTGGGAGAAGGCTGAGTCTTAAAGAATGAAATAGGAGGAAATGAGAGTGAGAAAGATTTTTAAGAGAAAACCATATGAACAAACGTATAGGCCTATATTCAGTAAGACGTGTGTGTGTGTTTGTGTGTGTGTGTGTGTGTGTGTGTGTGTGTGTGTGTGTATAGAGAGAAAGGAACAACCATGAGCAGGGCCTTGCTCAGTGGGAAAGTGGTAAATCCACAGATATTGGCCGTGGGAATCCTACCAGACATCCGTGGGGAGGGACTTTGGACTGAACCTCATAAGTAGGAACCACTGAGTGATTCAAAATATTGCGTGATATGAGATCTGATTTGATTTAGATGGAAAATTCTAGGGCTCTGTAATAAATGAAACTGAAGGACACAAGGCTGAAGTCAGTGAGACCATTATCTTTGGACATAATATGGGTAGAACAAAATTAATAATTTATAGAACATTTGCTTCTCTGATGATTCTTATCTAAGACAACCTCAGTATTAAAATTCTATGTAGGCATATGTTCACATGATATGTCAGGCATGAACAGAAAAGGACTGCCCAGTGGGACTCGTGAGGGGATAAACTTCTTGCTCTTAAAAATCACAGGCTTCTAGTCACTGAAATTTTAATCATACTATATTCACCATAACTGTTTTCACCAGAATTTCTTTCAGGGAGAGCCTGTCTGCAAGAAAATGTTGAATAAGGCTACTTATTATAGAAGGTGAAACTTTAAGGAGTCCTGGTTTGGGTGGAACTAATATGTGCTCTCTTCTACACAGAAAAGGGGAAGACTATGCTGGTTGCTCCAGAGGAGGAGTATGTGTATCAGTGCATGTGTGTGACAGAAAGGATTCACTTGGTCTACAGGGTAATTCTGCCCTATAAATCTCCCTTTCTACCCAATCTTTAATAAAGTTACTGAAGGCATGAAATGCTAAGATAAAGAGATTTGTTTTGTTTCATTTTAAACCAGTAAAACGGCTGAGCTCAGAAGCCAGATCCACCAAAACTAAAATGTCAACCCCAGTTGACCAAAGAGTCAAAGATAGAGGAGAAAGTTTTTTTTTTTTAACTCAGTTTAAAAGGGAGAACTTTTGTCCAAAGACTTGGAGTTTGAGCCAAATGTAATCAGAAAATCTGGGTTGGACTCTCCATATGATGTGTGTGACTGTGAGCAATATAATCCCTTGACTGAAACTGTAAGAATAGGTGGTTCCAAGGTCCATTCCACTGCATACAAGCTATCATCCCTGGCCAACCACCTCATCTTTCTTAAGTCTTAATTTCCTCATCTGTAGATAGGGGATCATAACAAAAACCTTGTGACTTATTTTAGTTTAAGTGACAGATCATGAGTTAAATAATCTTGCATTGCTCACCTAATAGATATTTTTCCAGGCACTGTACTAAATAATGGTGATTTAGCAATGAACAAAGTAGTTGAAAGTTCCTGCCTACTTTCAAAGAGTTTCCATTCTGCTGGTCATGATGACCTTCTTTAAAATTTAATTAAAATACATATTGAACACCTGCTATGTACTAGGTGTTGAGTACATCAAAGGGGAGGGAATCACTTTGGGTTTCAAGAAGCTCCATGAGGAAGATGATTATGGAGCAGTACACATGTAGCTTGTCCACTAAAACCAGGGAGTAGATATGGGCAAGCACAAGGCAGAAAAGGTGAACAGGGCAAGTGCCACCTACCACAGCCTGGGAGAGATCTGAGAAAGCTTTCTGAAAGAAGGAATGGCAGCCCTGAGTCTCCAAAGATGAACTGAAAAGTTAACTAGGTGAACAATGGGAGGTTACATTTGAGACAGAGGGCAAACATGTCCCACTGCCAGTTGGAAAACACCTCACAAGGTTGTTTAAATAAGTTAATCTGCAATAAGGCATTTAATACATGAGAGGTTCCTTCTGCTCTCACAGGTTCTCAATCCTAAACTAATTACTATTTTCCTATCATCACCATCAACCCTCAATCATTAACCAATTCTAGGCTGAATTTGAGTGAAAAATCTAAGATTTAGAATAGCCTCCATGAGACCATATCAAATCATGCAAAGTCGGTATATATAAAAACTATTTATGGGCCGGCCGAGTGGCGTGGTGGTTAAGAGCTGGCTTGGGATGACAGCAGCCCCGGTTCGGATCCCACATATGAGGGCCAGTAACACTTCCCTCTAAAAAATATATATATTTACTAAATATGTCATTGGTGAATGAAAGAGCACCACTTACTGCTAGGTTACTGGGAGGATCATTCCAACATGTCCCTGACAAATGTTCATATGAACATTATTCCTACAAGAGTCTCCTTACCAAAGGAATTCGTGGTCAAACAAGCTTGATTTGTAATGGACATGAACCTAACAAAATCCAGAAGTTCTGCAGCAAAGAGACCTGTTTAATGCTATTTTACGAGGATCATCTAAACTTATTTGACATGTGAGTGCAAAAACAAACACAATACATGAGTTCTGCAGGTTCCCATATATTCAAAATCCCCACCAAGAACATCTTACTTTCCTTCCTCAGGCCATTGTGCACTGTTGAGAAATGGTCAGAGTAATTTTGCTCCTTCGCTTTTTTCCTCTTTCTCTTTTTCTTTCCCCCAGAAAGAGAACAGAGCAATACACACACACACACACACACACACACACACACACACACACACTTATTGAACCTCTCTCATGTTCTGGCTGCTGTGAAATACAAGAACAGGAAAGGTTCAGTGCCCTGTACCTGGGAAGGAACTTATAATATTCTGCTGAGAAAAATCAGACACATGAGCAACTGCTGCCTAGAGACAGTGTAAGGTGGCATAGAAATCATTCACCTTGGAGTGCTATTGTAGTTCAGAAGGTGGAGGAGGTATGGATGGTAGTTAAGTGTACAGGGTTACAGGAGGAAGGTGAACCTGGATGTACGTCTTTGATGACAAAGTCTGTGGTTTGAATGGCTGTGGGAGGAAGGAGCCAGCGGGCATTCTTTTCAGGTAGAAGAAATGTCTGGAGGTTGGATAAGGGTTACACCTGTAGGCGGTAAACAGTCTCCTTAGAGGGAGAAGGGAAATAGAATTGAATGCTAAACTGTGTGGCCTTGAGCTAATGCATATTGTGGGAATTGGAGAAGTGCACTGATAGCCCAGGAGGATAGAGAAGAGAGAAGGAGGGAGAAGAGAGAAGGAGGGAGATGAAGAATCCATTGCAGTAGTCCAGATGCACAGCAATGAGCAGAGTTCTACAGGTGTCCATTTTAGTGGCCTGCTATGACAATTATGAGTATGACACTGGGAACAGAGCATGACATTGGGGACAGAGACCTAGGCTCAAATGCTGGCTCTGCAACTTAGCAACCACGTGGCAAATTAGGGTGAATTATTTAATTTCTCTATACCTCAGTGTTCTCTTTTGTAAATAGGGGTAAAAATACATCTCAAGAAGGTTACCCTCCCAGGACATATTCCATACTTTAATTTGAAGACTAACTTTAATTTTAAAACCTCATACCTATATGCCTATTTCATTATTATTATTATTATTATTATTATTATTATTATTATTTTGGTTTCATTTTAACTTTATTGCATTATTTTTTACAGCTGATTGTAAGTAATTCATCTCCTCTCCACCCTTTCTTAAAACTCAAAGCTATCAACACAATTCTGTATGTATTTTCAATACTAGTAGGAGTCAGCACCTGTATCTCTCTGAAAATTAATACCACTAGCAACAGGATTCATTGTAGCTGCTACTTGAAACAATTTAAACTGCAGTTGTTTTATTAAGTGAGATTCAGAAAGCATTCCATTAATGTTTTATTTCATTCTTAAGATTAGCTTTGGAAAACATATTATTCCACAGAAATCTGGACACTTCTTGACATGTCCTGATCTTGTAAACCCAAATTTTGAGTGTTCCAGGTTCAATGCTTAAATTATAGCTCCTTGATAAGACAAAAAAATTAAAAAAAACTGCATAGTGTTTTTCTTCCCATTGTCTGAATATATAATAGCTGTACATATATATAATAGCTGTATGTGTGTGTGTGTGTGTGTGTGTGTGTGTGTGTGTGTGTATGTTTATAAATCCCCAGGGCATATTTACAGCCTAGAATTATTTAATGTGTGAACATTATGTACTAATATGAGCAAATTTTTAATTTAAGACAAGTTTGAGATCCACTAAAATTAATGATTGCACTGTGTTCTTCTGGTGACCTTATATATATTTTAAAACAGCATTCCATACTTTAACTCTTGAAGTACAACTTTTAAGTTTTATGAATTTTGCCATTTTGCTAATACCACTATACTCAGTACATCCAGTATTTCACTGGAATTATTTTTTCATATAAATTTTTGTTGCAAATCTAATCAATAAAGAGGCTTCTGAATATTTAGGTCCAAATTCTAATTTCAGTCTTTACATTTTGTCTTCATAACTTGTCCCTGGTGACCTAATGATCATGGCTGCCCACCTTGATAGTGTCCTTTCTTCATCAGGGTCAAGGCCCCAGCTAACCAGATCATTCCTTTTTGGAATTCTTTGAGATCTTTCAAGAAGCAAAAATTATGGGAGGCTTCAACTCCTGAGGAGATTGCCATTTTCTTCTGAAAGCCCAGACTCCACCCATACAGAGTTTGGGGGGAATATTAAATGAGATGAAGCAGCAGCTTTCAAAGTATTTTGATAGTGAGTCACAGTGAAACACATATTTTATACTATGACCGGTATACTTGTTTAAAGTAGGAGGTGCAATGAATTCCTTTGTTAATTGTGCTCATTTTTGAAGGAGTGTGGGTGCTGATTCCTATTATAAAAAATACATAAAGTATAGGAATGTTTTGATACCCGTACTTGTTTTAAAAGGTAGGGGGAGTGAACTCCTATGAAAAGCAACTTCTGTGTATTTATATATAATAATAATCTTGGAAAAAATTGTTTATAGTCTCTATTTAACAGACTATGCATTTAAATTTAAGTGATATCAACAAATATATATACACACACACACACATGCACAATATACAGGAAATCTATATATAATTGAAACAGTATATGCACACATATATTTGTTCTAATACATACAGATAAGGAATTTAAACAGAACTTACATGAAATAATATTTGTCCTTACTATGTATGATTCACTCTGATGTTTTACATTCTATTTCATTTGCAAATCTTGATCATGACCTACTAAATTGATTTTGCAATCTACTAATAAGTCTGAAAAACTGAGGTAAGGAATCACCTCACTTAATAAATGTTAGTTTTCTATTCCTCTTCTCTTTTCCTCCCACTCTATAATAAAAACTCCCCCATTTTTCTACTGCAAGGAAGAACTAAGTAGAACACAGAGATCTCTAAGGTCTGGGCTGTCTGATAGGCAGATACTTTGTAAATCATTTCTCCCTACGTGTGTGTTTCCTCAGGGCACTGAGATTTACCAGTTGAACACATATAGCAGGGGTCAGCCCCTAAAGTGCCTGCAGGAGCCAGACAGATCATGTGAATGAATAATGTGGTTGGTGGAGGCCTGCAAGGCCAGTAGGTGGGGACTTCAGAGGACATGTGGGAATGCTGGCCAGCTGTTGCCAGAACTTCAACTTTTTCAAAAGAATCTCAATATTTGGATTTTTAAATGCAAAACTGATGTTTTTTTAAATTCTGGCAACTAATTAAAATGAATGAAACATTGTAAAGGGCCAAACAAAGAAGTTAATGACCCTTAGTGGTCAGTTTGCAACCTATAATATCAACAGTCCTTAGCACAAGTGACAGAAATCTTCCTGACAGCAGCGTTTTAGACAAGCCCATAAGGATCTCATAATTTCAAGGTAGAGAAATTAACTGTTTCTAGAATCTGGACTGCTAATGTGGGGTCACTGAAAGGCTCTTTGATTTGGAGTCAAAAGACAGAGATTCCTTTCCTAGTTCCAGCAGTTACTCAGGAATAGCCCTGGCCAAATGATCTCAGCTGTCCAAGGACCAACTGGACCTCTATGAAATGTGCTGTAAGGAACTTGGCTTGACCAAAAATATCTGACACCAATGACCTAACAATTACTAATGACCCAACCAAATACAGAGCACTGTTTCCCACAGGCTGCCATACATCCTGACACTTTTATTGGCAAATGAATAGGAAAAAAAAAACAAACATTTTTCCATTTGGCCCTCATTTTCCTTTCTAGCTGTTAAATCCTTACAAAAATTTTCCTGGAAAACCTAGCTGTTTTCTTTATTTCTAGGGGTCTTTTCCTCTTTCAACCTCTCCTATATAAGCTTATGTTCCCAAAGCACCTCTTACATAATAATAATAATCTCTCTCCTCACACAAGACCATATTCTGTATTTTTAATGCCTTTAGGTTTGCATCCAAACTCCAGTTATGCTCCTGAGAGCTCCTCTAAAACCTGGGTCCCTGGAACCATCTGTCCTCACCATTCCCAGTGGTCGGCCCCACTTACACAGTCCCACCCCCTTGTCAGCAAGTGTCCTCAGAGTCTCATCTCCGCATATTTGGACATATTTGTCACCTGCTCATCCAGTCTTTCCGTCTCTCTTTCTTTCCATCTAATCTACTCCTGCCTTTCGCAGGTTACTTCCTTCATGCAAAAGTTCCCTTAAAGGGTGCTCTGCATAGAAGCAGCAGGAAAGACTAGGATGGCCTTATCGTGAGATTCCTCAGGACGGGGTCACTCAGGAGGAGGTCAAGGGCCATGGGTTCTGGAGTTGGAGGCACAATCCATATACTTTGTCTGTTTTGGTTTTACCAGGGGATGAGTACTTTCCATAGACAAAGGAAACCAGACATTGATACATGATTCATCCTTGTCAGCTTAAGCTTTGGTTCAATGAACTACCAAATGAATATTTGTTGAAAGCCTGCTGGGGCGTAATCTGGCACTGTAAGAGGTACTCAATTGAAGAGCTGAGTTCAGAAGATCTCTGGCTTCAGGGACCCTACAAGCTAGAGATACGGATCAACAAATGGACAATTCCAGTGATTTCAAAAGAAACTCATGTGTGCTATGGTGGAAAAATATGCAGGTCAGGAAAGCTGAGGATCCAGCCAGGCTTCCCCCAGAAAGGATACCTGTGCTCTCTTCCTCCCAGAAACACATGATCGGAGTTTGCAAATTTGTCTGGGATTTAGGGAACAACGTGAAAGCCACAGAAGAGTGGGTCTGGTGGCTCCAATGGTGACAAGAATCAGCTCGTGGCACTAGGCTGCAGGCACCACAGACACAAAACAGCCTTTTCCTTCAGCTCTCCAAATTCTCTGCATTGGAAGCCTAAGAGTGAGACATAAAAGGAGGTAGAGGGTTCCAAGCACTGGGGTGAAAAGGAAAGAGTAGGCATGAGTCTCTAAAAGTGTAGACAACCAGCAAACCGGAAGCTGAGAACATCAAGGAGATAATGTTTATTCAAAAAGGATAATTAAAAAGGCAATTGTGGGGTTGCGAGGTAAGTGGGTGAAGAAAATCCAGGTCTTTGAGAACTTGATTAAATTTTGCATCTTAAATTTTCTACTTTCTTCTCCCTCTGTCTGCCAACAGCTGGGCCCTGTGGCCCCAGGGGCCTGTTCTCTGTGCGGGCAATGAACATTTAGAAATGAATTAATCAGGGCAAGTAAGCATTGCTAACATGCCTCTTTTCAGGATGAGACTGGCAGTTGGATTTAACTTGTTTGGTTGGATTCTGGAGGAAAGAAAGTGTTTGTTCTACCTGAGTAAAGTCCTACTCCAGCTCTGGACACCCTCTGCCCACCAATTCCTTTATTTAGTAACAAAACCAGAGACCCCTATTCCTCTTAATCCTTCCATGGATTACATGCTGGGCTATGCTGGGCCAAAGAGGGAAAACTCAAGAGAATTATTTTGGGAGGAAGGTAGTCCTTGGTTTGGAGGAAGATAGTCCTTTGCTACTACTAACTAGCCTGAGACTCTCATATGAACTAATTAACTTCTGCAAGCTTGTTTTCTACCTTGCAATAAGGGGAAGCAGTGTCTACATCATGGGGTTATGCACATAAAGCAATGCCTGAAAAATAGTAAGTGTTCAAAACTGATGATGATGATGAATTATATATGCAGACACATGGAGTGTGTTTGGGTTTGTAAATTGTTCCCAGCTTACCCCAATGCTTGACTCTTCTCCCAGATTCTGTTATCTACTGGCCAACGAAGAGGGTCTTTCCAGCTTTTATCAATGTGATTGGGTACAGTAATCCTGGAAAGTTCTCTCAAATTATTTATCCAATTAAACAAGCAAACCTTTGAAACCCAGACATCCTCAATCTCTGTAGCTTGTCTCTGTTGATTTGGCCAGAGTAGCTCAGAGGGTAGGGAAGGGCTTTCCGGGTAGAAAAAAAATAAATTAGCAGCCTGGAAAACAAGGACCTCTGAGTTACACGAGCCTCACTAAAACAGTCTGTTCACCTTGTTTATTTTGCTATGGTTTCTAGCATTAGTAGGGGATTGGGAAAATCCAGGTTACCACCCAGCAGGCGTTCCCTCTAAAGATAGATACTGGCAAATACTACATTTGATGCATGACAGCCAAATCTGAAGTTAACTCTTCAAGTAATTAAATCACTAACCAATCTATCACAATGATTTGTTGATGACTAGACTCAATTTCTCCAGGGTTGTAACCATATCAAATTCATTTTTCAATCTCTAGTGCTAAACACTGGCTGTCACATACCAGACATCCAATAAATGTTTGTTGAATTAAATTGAACTGAATAGCATGGAGCATTTCCTTTATTAAGGCTACCTTTCTGTAATGTTTCCAGAGATTCTAATGTGTCTGAGAATCAATAACTAGGTTTAGCAGGATATTAACATGGTTAAGGGGCCTATAAACCTCACACTCTGAAATATCATGTGACTTCAAGTGACATTTGTGCTGGAGAGAAAAAGCCCTGATAGAGGGATGCTCTGCATTTTTACCTCCTGGTGTCCTACAGAAGCATTTATGCTTTGGGTACCTAAACACACTATTACACTTATTTGTTTAGATATCTATTCCTTGTGGGTGGGGTGCTCCATGCATCCTATTGACCTGGAATTTACCAGGTTTATGTCTGTTATCCCAGTGTAAGTAGGAATAACGTTGCCTTTCACTCTCAAAAGTGTGCTGGTTGGGATGCTAAATCATACAGATCTCTACTTATGGGAGAGCTCATCACACATCATTTAACCGCCCAACCCCACCTCTCTTGGAAGTCTGGGAACTCCACTCTGCCCAGGCTTTCTTCTATGAGGGCACCGCTCTCCATCACTGCATTCTGGGGCTTTGGGCCCACTCCTGAAAGAACAGACACCTATCTCGGTGCAACAACAACAACAATAAAATCAGTTCTCTGAATTGAAGTCTTTCCTGTCATCTTGGACATCTAATGAACACTATGAAACAAAGACTCCCTAAAAATGACACCTCACAATTTACTGAAATCTAGAAGACATGCCCATTTGAAAACTCTCTTCTAGTAGTTAAACTTAAGCTTCTCAGGTTAAACTGCACCTTCATCATGTAGCTTATTTTGTCAAAATCAGTTAAGGCCCTCTAATGTGTTTTGGAATAAATGGACAGGCAAAATGTAAAATGTGGCTGGCCAAGGTAATCAGAAAGCTCACTTCAGTCAATAACAATGACATTTTAATGGGTTCTTTTTACTACTGGGATGTAATTGCACTTGGCTTAAATTCTTGTAATGATGGAACAAATCAGATTACTTCAGACTTTTAGGAACATTTGGCTACGTCGTGTTTTGGTGCTTTCATAAACCCCACTGGAAATCGAATCTGCTCTGTGATTGCTCATTCTCTCTATGTTGTGACATGGCTGCCTCATGTCAGCAAAATGGTAACCACTGTGTACCTTAATCTAAGCTAATGCTGTCGAGTTAAAGTAAATTACCTCCTCTGCTCCTCTCCTTTCAGATCTCCCTATTTGTAACTACCAAATTTTGGCACGCTTGTGGGGACACAATCTTGTTAGAACAAGCACAGTAATTCTCGTGTGAGATTTTGGGACTCTCTCTACCATAAGTTCAAAATGTACCAGTGATTCAAACTTAGATGAGGGTATGAGTTAGTGAGAACATCAAGAACATCCAACAGTATTAAGAACTCAAATGCTTTTATTTTGTGCTACCAGTTTCCCCTTTCCCTAATTCGAGGTAGACAAGCAAGCTTTGAGGTAAGGGAATCCACTGCCATTAAAATACCATTAAAATTAATTAGTCATTAGTTTGTCACGTTTCATCTGTAAGCCCTTACACAGGGCAGGTAAAATAGTCTAGCAAAGCAAACACAACTTTTCTGAATATTGCAGCTACTAAGCTCTTACTGTAAAGGATCATAATATACATTACTTTGCACATACAATGCAGCAGACTGACATCAAATATTTAAAATACATGTATTGTTATTAATAAGCAACATTGTGGTAGAGATTGCTAGCCACCCCCTCATATTGGTGCTTTCTTCATCAGTTGTATTAGAATCTCAATTTTTACCTAAGCATATGACTGCTCAAAATAGAGAAAATTCCCAGATTCCTATGTAGCCAGGTGTTGACACATAATTCAGTTCTGGTGAATGGGATGGTAGAAGTGTTATGTGGAGGTTTTAGAAACTTTAATTAAAAGACATCTGTCATATACTTTTTATCATTCTTTACTCTTTTCTACTGGATGGACTATGAAGTTAATGGCTGGAGCAGCCATATTGGACCATGAGTTGAATTTAAGCATAGAAGGCACATATAACAGCTTCCAAAGAGAAGGAGCATGTCCTTGACGTTATAGAACGGTGTTGCCACATTAGACCTAGACTGCCTACTTTCAGATTTTAACATGATAGAGAAAGAAAACATTTATTTTCTTTAAGTCACTTCTATTTTAAATCTGTATTCAACATCAGACACAACCCCAACTAATACAAACACCAACAATGTAACTCCTAATTACCTGTGATCTAAGACCATAGCTTAGTCTTGTCAAAAAGGACTATGTTAACCTAGGCCAGGCTGAAATTTTGATAATTGGATGTGTGGTCGCTAGCTTATATAAATTCAAAGATACTTTGTAGTAACAGATTGCTAGTTAAAAACTTGCAGAGCTATCTGAAAAGTATTTCTAGAAAATATGCCAAACACAACCCTATAAGAATGACCCTGGAGCTTCTCATAGGGCTCAGCTATTTGTCTTTCCAGTTGGAGTCGGAAGTCACTCCAGTCTGGAAGCCACTGAGATGAACCAAAAAGTGGTTTCCTTGCCACAAAGAACACTGTCATTTCTGGGAGGTTCTCTTTCCCCCATCCCACCTCCACCACTCATTTATACACTTGAACACAAAGATGTTTACACATTTTTTTTTCTGACTCAATAGTCTCCGAGCACATTGCTCTTGTTAAATCATTAAAAGCTGGAGGGTCTTTTCAAAATTACTTCTTTCCATGATTTGTCATTTAAAGTCAATGTCTTCTCCTTCTGCAAATCCAACAGCTTTAAAACCAAATTCTTGCGGATCCAAGTCATGTCTGAAAGTTTTATAGGATGACATACTGTGCTCATATGGTCAGAGTACAATTATTTCTGAATGTACAATATTTTCATGCAAAACAGTTTATGTGTAAACTGCAAGAAGTTACAGAATATGACCATCTCATTTACTACCAAATCCCAGCAGTGCCCCTTGATACAAATCTGTTGAATGAATCAGCAAAGAGTTTGCCTGAGGTATTGAGCTTATCTGCACACACTTGAGGCCCACCTCTGTGTGTATGTTGTCACTGGATGTACACACAGCCTCCTAGATGACTTTGCAGGACTGTGACTCCATATTGTATACCACAGTTACTAAGGGACCTGTTTTTCATAAGTTGCTCTAGAACCACACCCTCCTCCTACAGAGAATTGCTACACATTCTATCCCTGACGTGATAACCTTCTCAATTAGTTCCCCCAATACGTGGACATATTGTTAGATATAACTGGATAGGGAGGGATAGGCATGCTCAAGCTCCCTTTGGGGAACAATTGCAACTATCAGAAATGTATCAATTATCAAAATTAACTATATACATTATGAAGCATAAATCTCACTTCTATTTGTTCACAGCAGTCTAAACCTGTATTTAAAAAAAAAACTTAAGATAGGAAATAAAAATAGTTATAAGAACCATTTGGGGACAGTTCTACCACTATCTCAGTGAAGGGCTGACTACCCCCAGAGCACATTCAACACTGCTAGAGCCCCCTTCATTTCACTACTGCTTACTATTAGGGAACCAGGTAATGGCATTGTCTAAGTATTAATAGAAAATACTTCTGTCTTTCAAAATCTGGGTTATCTGATCACAAGAGGAAAAATAGGATCAAAAACACAGGAAGACAAAAATGTTCTGTTTGTCCTAATGAACGCTAGCTAACTGTAATGCCATTGATAAAATGCATCATTAAAAAAAGATAAGATTTATTAATTAAGGGAAACCTTATTTGTATTAACTCATCTATTCTCATTAAAACCAGCATTTAGTCATTTCCCATATATTGTCATGACATGCCTGTTTGCAAAATTTAAAATGTTAGTGATATCACTTTTGTTAGATAGTTGAGCTGTTTTCTTCTAGCAGTGTTAGTATCTGGGTTACAATTTGAGATAAAAAGGCATAAATAAGTCATACTGAAATATTTAAAGGAAATCAGATGTTTGAGACTACGTTGTAGTTAATAGAAAAGTGTCCTTGCACTTGGGAGGTATATATTTGAGGATGGAAAGCCATGATGTGCGTAGCTTTTTCTCAGATGGTTCAGAGAATAATAATGTGTGTGTGTGTGTGTGTGTGTGTGTGTGTGTGTGTCTGTGTCTGTGTGTGTCCACGCATTCAAGCTCTAAATGATTCTAAGAGACGTTTTAGACAATGCTTTGATTTTTTAAGACAACAATTTCAAAGACATAATGTAATGACCTTCCTTATAAACAAGGCCGCCCTTTTATCCTTTAAGATTTGGCTGAAACTGGAGTTCAACCATGGAGTATAACTAGCTGAGAACACACGCTTGAAAACTATAGCTGAGGCATATACCGCCTAAGCCACAGGCTAAAAGTAACTACTTCAGACTGTTGACTTCAAAAATGCAGATGAACACAATGAACTGTGGAAGATGTATAGTTTGTTTTGAACACATTTACTATGATTGATGGCCCAGATTTGGTAAATTAGTTCACTGCCAGTGGAGATGAAAGTTTCACTGCCTTGCCTCTTTCAACATTCTTGTTGAGACAGGTTTCACTCTTATGGGCCCATGTACTAACAAATCATAATTTGCAGTACTATAATGAATTTATTAGCTACACTATGGATCAATGCTGCACATAATATTCCTGAGTCGACATGAGCTCTTAATTAAATGTCGTTATTATAATCCCTCTGGAAAGTTTCCTTCAGACTACTAAACTTTAAGACATGAGTCTAAGTGTCAATCAGTAATTATGCTAGTGATTTTTAGAGATGGGTCAGGGCCAGGTCCGGAGTCAAGTTAAAAAATGATCTGTTATGCATGGAAGACTGTAAAACTGATATATGTGATTTAAACCATCAATAAATTGACTTACATCATTCTATGCCTCAAGTTATTCTGACACAGAGTATCAGTCTCTGAGCAAGCCAATTTCAACTTTTGCCTTAAAAATATAAAAGGGAAGATAAAATTTGAGATAATCAGTTTATTTAGCAGTGGTAGCAGTATGGGGAATGAGAAAGAAGGAAGTTTTTAAAAAGTGAGACTAGGATAGTACCAATCTTTAGTATGACTTTGAAATCCCTGTTTTAAATTGATGAATATCATTCAGAAATACAAAAAGGAAGGTGAGGGAATAAGACCCTAATTCCAAGGTAACTCCAAGGAAGAGGCTATTTAAACTAAAAATCTGACCTGGATTGTCGCCATTAATAAAGAAACATGAGAAAAATATATGTTTTCTCTTGATACCCACTAGGAGAGAAGGAGGGAAGAAGAGAGAGAGAAGTGAGGAGAGGGAGAGGGAAAGAAGGAGAGGGGAGAGTTTTTACTTCTCTCTAAAATATCAATAAACCATCTGCTTTTACTTGTTAATCAAATAACTTTAAAAATATATTGAATGACAGAGTCACTAACTCATGAATTAATATATTCATTAGAGATGATCCCCCTTTCCATGCTTAATTTTCTGTTTAGACTTTTTCTATCCTTTCAAAAAACAGTCTGACCTCCAAGAGTAAGGAGCATTTCAGTTGTAGAAATGTCCACAGGGTGCTGGACTTTTATAACAGAAAAGAAACAAGTTTCAATAAAGAAAAGAAAGGCAGTAGACTCTGTGCCTGCCTTACACACTCCTTCAAGTTCACCAACACATGATTTTCATATTTTGGGGACTTTGCTTCTTTCTACACAGAGGGTTCTTTCATTTCCTGGCCACAAAGGATAAATGTGTTCTACTTGTTACATTTATAATGAAACTAAAATATCATAAACTTTCCTTTGCAGAATAAACATCTTAAATCTAATGTTTCCTTGGGAAATAAGATTAGGAAATAATGGTTAAGAGACTGTACATTAATAAAGTATTTTGTCAAGGAGTACCAAGCACACTGAAAACTTAGAAATCCCATTCCTTTCTTTGATTCATACTGATCATATGACATCATGCATATCAGTATTTGAAAGCTACTGAGACATTTCAACATAATATTGTCCTCAGGATCTATGATTTGGGACTCTGTTATAAGAAAGTCAATTTTATACCAATTTGTTTTGTTCCTTGGTAACTAGACCTCCTTTGATAGGGTCTGAGAATTGATATCCCTATTTCATAAAGAACACAAAAGTGACCCAAATGGATGAAGTTTCAAAGGTGGTCCCTGTCAAAGTAATTTGACCTCAAGCAAAGTTGTCCTAATTTTTCCTGTGTGTGTTTCAGATTCTCTTCTAAGAAAATATGTCCGATTCACTCTACTAATGGAAAGCCATTGATTCATTTCACAAATATTTATTGAACATGTATTATATAGTAAACACTGGATAAGATGTCAGACATGCAAAGATAAATAGATGAGTTACTGCTCTTAATAAACTCACAGTCTAGCCAAGAGGAGAGGCAAGCTAACAAAGAATCCTAATGCAGCGGCTGTGAATAAGGGCTCCGACAGCACAAATAGAACGGAGGCATCTAACTTGGTCTCGGGGTGAGGGTGAGCTTCCTAGAGGAGGCAATTCTTTTTAAAAATTTTATTGATTTGTTTGTTTGTTTATTTATTTATTTAATTAGTTTCAGGTGTACAAACCAACATAATGATTAGACATTTACACCCCTCACCAAGTGATAACCCCCCAAGTCTACTACCCCTCTGACATCGTATATAGCTTACAATTCCATTGACTATATTCCCTATTCTGTACTCCACATTCTGTGACTACACACACACACACACACACACACACACACACACACACACACATACATATACACATACATATATATAAACACATATATTTAATTATCGATGACATTCAATACTATTCTACATCAGCTTCAGGCATACAGCATAGTGGTCAGGCATCTACACAATCTATGGAGTGATCCCCCTGATATGTCCAGTGCCCACCTGGCACCTTATATAATCTTTACAACATTATTGATTATATTCTCCATACTGTATTTCACATCCCCCAAATTTTTATTTTTAAGACACTATGTCATCTTTTTTTTTTCTCATGCTATGGAGAATATAAAATACCCCTTTAGAGAGTGAGAGAAAATAGCCAAAGGTATCTGAAGACAGGAAAAGATATATGATCAACGCCCTGTCCCAATCAAGACAGTTTTTTTTTTTAATGAAGTATGTTATCACATACTTTACCACATTCCTAGTCTGTATGGTCAAGTTGAAATATTGCATAGGATTCTGATACAGTTTCTGGAGTCTGAATGTCACCTCAGGGATGAATAAACCAAACAGACTGGATTCATATGAGCTTACCATATGCTACATTTTTTTTCCCCACGTAAAATTAGAGGAAAAACTGATTTCACTCAATTTCTTGCCTTATTTGGGTGAGAACTGATGTCAGCCCTATTATTCGTTTGCCTATTCTTTTGTATTGGGTTGTCGGAAAAGTCAAGGCATTTTTTTCTATGTTTTTTGTTGCAAAAATATGTCATGACTTTTCTGACAACCCAATATTTAAAATCTGATGTGGGACTGTGCTGTTACAGAAGAAATAATTTAATACCTTCTGTTGCCTCTTTTTCCTCATGAGTTTTAATTGTTTTAAGAAAGAAAGAAAAACAGGATATGGACTTTCTTTTCTTCATAAAAAGCAGACCATTTTTAGACTTTAAGAACTTTTAAAGTTATCCAATAAACACATTTTTAAATTTACACTAACTACATTACAATTATTTATAGGCCAAGTACCTTGCAATGTGTGTAATCTTTTATATTACTCTTATGTGGTCAGTTTGTCACAACAGCATTTATAAAAACCTTTTAAGACCACAGAAACAAAGTTCTGTTGTAGACCCCATAGTGACAAAATGTGAACTCCACTGGCTTGAGATCCAGAGCTTAAACTGCCAGATTGAGCTCTAGATTTAAACAGGTTGTTATGTATGAAATACAAAATCCAACTCCTCTACAGCTAGCTGAGTGTTCTGAAGTTTCAGTATCTTTGTTCATAAAAAAGTGAAACTTGCCCCTAACACATACTGCCAGCATGCTGAGTCCATAGGGTATAGATTTCACTTGGGGTAACATGATTGTTCATTCATATTAGTAGTATATTTCACATGAGCGTAAGAAATCACTGACTAGTCAGACAATGGAAATGATGAAAGTGAAAAAAAGAAGTATTATTTTGCTAAGAGCTGGATCTCGGTCCTCCTGCTCTATTCATTCGTTTGTTCACTCATTGGTTAATTTCCTTATTAATTCAAAAATATATATTGGACAATTTCTGTGGCAGACACTGTGACTGGTGCTGGATTCGAAGATGAATAAAACACGTCTGGTTTTTGTGCTTAAGCGTCTTGCCCTGTGGAACACAGAGTCAAACAAGGAATGCCAGCAATAAGTAAAAAACTTAAATCTGATTAATTTTATATCTACAAATGCTACCTCTTAAAAAAAGGGAATTTAACTTATAAGGAAGACTCAGTCCAGTGAGGAAGATAAATATGTAAACAATATAAAACAAAATGGGCCAGCCGAGTGGCTCAGTTGGTTAAGAGCTAGCTCAAGAGTGCAAGCTCTGAGCAACAGTGTTGCCGGTTCAATTCCTGGCCAGAGCTGAGCTGCAGCTGAGCTGCTAACAGGTGGCAGGATGGCTCAGCTATAAAAAATAAAAAATAAAAATAAATAAATAAAACAAAATGGTCAGTAGGTAATGGAGATTTCAAAAAAGGGGCTTAGGCAGAAAGTGCTGGCTTTGGATTTGAGTTTCAAATATAGCTGTGTGTTCTTGAGCCAGCTACTCAAGTCTTCTAACCCTCAGTTTCTTCTGTAAAGTGAGGATAAAACTACCTCACTTATCTGAAAGACCAGGCACCTCATTAAACTGACCTTATTACAATTGTTATTTTCTGAAATCATGGAAGTTTTCACACTGGAGGGAACATTTCAACATGGTGTAGAAGGGCACGTGGGGTTTATCAGGCAGAGAAAGTTTGTTAGTGTGTTCCTGAGAGAAAGAACAAAGTGTGCAAATTCAAATGGCCGGAATTAAAACGGTTTCTAGGAGGAATGGCAAATAGATCCATGCAGCTGGAGCATAATGTTATTTAATCTTTCTACCTCTTCTTTCAACTGATAAACAAAGGAAAGCATTGTAAACATCAGCTTAATTCCTTCCTTTTCCTTATGCCTTCTCCATTCCCATGTCATTGAAATACATACATCTTTTATAATAACTCCATGTTAAGAGACTTGGTGCATCAAGATTGAGAGGTTTCACAGCATTGGACAAAAAAGAGACAGAACAGTTGACAGCAAACATGTTCCATGAGAGACGTCGAATATTCCAGCAGGGTCAGAAGATGCAATTAAAAGACGAAAAATTGGTGCGGGGTATTTCAGTAGCACTCCTACCATCATCCTAAACGGTTAATTGTTACCTTAATAAAAACCCATTTCTTATCACTCATGTTAATTGTGATTTCTGTTCCATGACAGGAAGTTGCTTTTTCATTCCATGAGGTAGCCCTCTTCTTCCCTGGGAAATCCCTGAGCAGTCACCAAAACAGCGGTCGCTGTCACACAGTTAAGACTCGCATGGTACTCGAGTGACTCACACTGCCATATGCCCGTGTTTAGCCTGCTTCCGGATTCCACTATCAGCACTCCAAACCTGATCTGGTGTGGTCTCAGGAAATAACTTTCTCTATTATGAGGACCAAGGTTTTTAAAAACTAAATACGCTATTGCTCTAATTTCTGAATATAAAGGTACCCTTCTTCATTATAGATTATTTGGAAAAATGCAGAGGGGTACAAAGAAAAAACATTTTTTTTAAAATAGTAACTTTATCACTTATAATTCTACCACTCAGAGGTCACCACTGTAAAGATTTTGATTTATTTCTGTTCAATCTCCACCCCCCCTCCCCTGCACCTCTCTCCCAAGTAGACAGAGTTACAAAAAGGAATTACTAGGTCAAAGGGAATAATAGAACTTTTAAGCCTCATGATGTGCCAAATTATTTTTCAGAGATATTATACCAATCTCTCCTTTTAGAAGTACTATTTGAGAGAAAAGTCACACAATGTCCTCAACACCTATTATAAAATATTATATGTAAAAAAACTGCAAATATGTTATTTCTTTTGTGTTAATTTATATAGTATCACAAGTAAGAGTGATCAAGGTTTAAATTTCAAATTTTTTTTTAGCAATGTTATATAGGCACATAAGGATTTTAATAGCACCAAAAAGATGAAACAAAAATCTCCTGTACTGCCACCTCCTGCCCCAATACATATCATATCTTCCATTGTCCAGGGGTAGCCACTATCAAATCTTTCAGTTGATTTACCTGCTATATTACCTTGTATCTCTAAATGACATTCCTGTATTGCTACTTCCTAATATTTCAGTTTTAAAAATTATTAATAGTCAAGGTAGAAGATGAGGATTTAGCTCCTCATTCAAGCACATTTATCATCCTCAATCCTTCCAATATATACTGCAATGTTAGATTGAGTTACTGTGTTTATATTAGTAGAAACACTATAAGCAGCTAAACTTGTAATGCACTCTGATTACTTTCTATTTCCTTCATGAGTTTTTGTTTTCCTTGTAGCTAAAAATTCTTGCTTTTGTTTGTTTCTTTATTTATTTCCTTGGGTGTCTATATAATTGTAACTAATTAAATCCCCAACTTTGTTCCAACTGCAAAGATCTTTTAATATGGTTAGAGTACATTAAGAATTTTTATCAAATTCACTTTCTTGAAGAAATCTCTCCCAAAGGTCTCTTCTGATCTGGGTTAGTTATTCCCTAGGTCTGTTGCACAGCTGTCACTTTGGGACGTTCCTTCATCATTATCCTAAAGATAATGTTTTTGGAGTTTATTCCCTTGTTTTGCTGAGCATGCTTCCAGTAACTTCCTGAGCAAGTGCGTACCAGAAGCAAAATCTCTGAAGCCATGCATCTTTGAAATTGTCTTTATTCTATGCTCACTTGGGAATAATAATTTGGATGAGTACAGAATTCTTCATTGAGAATCATTTTCCTTCAAAATTTATAAGGCATTGCTCCACTGTTTTCTAGGTTTCAACGTAAATGTTAAGAAGTCTGATGCCCTTTTGATTTCTGATCCTTTGTACATGACCTGATGATAACCCTTAGAATAAACTACACACACACACACACACACACACACACACACACACACACACACACACATCTGGTGCTGGATGCTCCGATTAAGAAGTTCCGGAAATTTTTCTTCAATCATTTCCTCTTTCAGTTTTCTCTTTTTTCTAGAATTTCTGCTATTTGGATGCTAGGTTTCTTGGACAGGTCCTCTAATTTTCTCATTTTTTTCTCTTTATTTTCCATCTCTTTGTCGTTCTGCTCTATTTCCCTGGAGATGTCCTCAAATTTATCTTTCAACTCTTTTATTAAGTTTTTTTCATTTCTGCTTTCATATTTTCACTTCTCAAGGCCTCTTTCCTTGTTCTTTGAATATTCCCTTTTTATAGCATTCTGTTCCTGTTTCATGAAAGCAATGCTACTAATATTGATGGATACAATATCAGCTATATCTCCTCTTATCTCTCTGAGGATACTGTATATTTTCTTCTTCCTGCAGCACCTACACTTCTTCTAAGTTGGTCTTTTAAAATTTATTTTGATTTCTATCCTTTATTTAAATACTTTTCCCAAACATTTGAAAAATCTTATCTATTTACTCATATTTATTAGAGTACTATAAATTGGATTGGAAGCCCTGTTTGTATGGGTAAGATCTGTCAAGTACAATTGTCACTGTAGGGCTATCTAACTGGGCTGTTTCACTCAGCAATCCCTTATATTACTACCTTTGGGTCTTTTCTCTCAGTCTCTCTGTGGATTCTCCAGATGATACCACCATCTGCTGTCCAGAGGATTTAAGCATAATTTGAAGCTGAATGGGGTAAGAAGGTTGAAACTCTCAACCTTCAGAATTCATTCAACAAATATTTGAGCATCTACATTTGCAGCCTCTATTCCAACCTTTGAAGAAACTAGTAAAAACTAATGGAAAAATCCTTATATTATTATGAACATAAATATGCTTACTTAATCCCTCTGTTTTCAGTATGGTACCTTGACCTTCAACTCTGTCTGATGTCGTTGAGTCTGGAGATTGTTTATGGCCTCCTGAGAATAAATGTCAAGTCTCTTGCTGGGGTGAATGAGTGACAGTCACACTTTTCTGCAAAACATAAGATGGGGTCTGCAGGTCTAATTGCTTCTTAAACAGTTTTAGTGTTTATCCCACTTTCTTAGGTAGTAGGCTTGACTGATTTTTGAGTCTCTCACTGTTTTGCACTATTTGTGGGATTACTTTTTTGACTTTCCCCAATGCTACCATACGGTGCAGCTTTAACTGTCCACTAAGGCGGTTGCCAGTTGTCCATTGGTTTTCCAGTTTCCAAAATCTGGTTGTTACTCCTTTACCATTTTCTTTGTCATTGTGGTTTATACTTTAAAAAGTCCTGTTATGATTTTCAGAAGATAGAGGTGTTCAATGAATGTACTAATTGCTCTATCTTTAGGTAGAGGTCCCAATGTTTTTTTTTTGTGTGTTTTTTTTTTGTGTTTTTTTTTTAGCTGAGCCATCCTGCCACCTATTGGTAGCTCAATGGTGGCAACTCAGCTCAGGCTGGCATCGAACCGCCGTTGCTCAGAGCTCAGCTCGCACTCTTGAGTGAGCTCTTAACCAACTGAGCCACTCGGCCGGCCCCTAATGTTTTTTAATATTCTAATTTGTCATTTATATATCTTCTTTTGTGAATTGTCTGAACATGTCTCTGATGGCTTAACAATGATGCCTTAGTGTTTTCTTTCCTTATTTGAATGAGCTCTTTCTCTGTCAGTGCATTGGCCATTGCCCTGCTGTATCTTTAGGATGACTGATCTTAAAACCCACTGTATTACCTGAGGTTCCTGTGGTTTAGACTATACACAGGTTATGAATTGTTTAGATAGGCAAGATGTAATAAAATGTACTCTGAATATTTCATTCAAATACATGTATTTTAAAATCATATAAAGGATCATCTTCAATCACTAGGCTTTGATCTTGTAACAGGAATATATTGATCTTCAACTATATGCATTCAACAAACTTTCATCGAACAGTTGATATGCATGAACTACCATATCCCTGAGAATAAAAATTCCAAGGGATTCAGTCCCTTCTTTGCAGTACTTTCTGGAGAAAACAGATCCATGAATAATTATAAAGCAATGAGAACTGATCTATATCAGAGACACAAAGCTGAGGACAACTCACTTGACCTGTGAGTTAGCAGGAATTGGGGAAGGCTTCTGAGCTACAGCTGACATTTGAGGTTGAACTTGAATGATGAGTAGTGGTTTTGCTAGGCTGCAAAGGTGACAAAGTCATCCCAGGCTGAAAAAAGAGAATGTGCAAAATGTTGCAGATGTAAAAAAAATGTGCATTTAGGGAATGGAGAGAAGTCTTTAGGGGCTGCTGAAGGTACAGAATATAAAATGTTGAAACTGAACAGGATTTTAGAAGGAAGCTCTAGTCTAACCTACTTAATTTTACAGATTGGAAATCAGTACTAGAGAATTTACAAGTTGCCTGAGATTCCATTTTACTGACAGAAGCAGGACTAAGACATAATGTTCTGACTTCTTTTAGAGCATTTTTATAATAATATACATATTTTCCTAAGAGTAAGTATAAAAAGAACTGATCAGAAAATCTAGGAGACATAATTAGGATTCAATTCTAATCTATTGTTAGTGGTTCCTTTGAAGTGCTTTATGAAGGATTCTGAGGTCTGCAGAAAAAGCACAATATCTTATCCAGCACAGGCATGGGAAAAATGCCATGTAATTATTTTCTATGAACAGGAGCCACCTAATGGGAAATGATGAGTGGAAAATAAGAAGGAAACGACTACACCATATATAATTTGTGACTAATCTCATTTTGGCTTTGTTTACATTATCATTTTTATTCCTTTGAAAAAGTCATTAAATTTTAGATTGATTATCTAAAGCCTCTCCCTTTTGAACTTTCATTTCTTTTCTTAGTTTAGTTTTCTCTTATAAAGAATGGATTTGCTTATTATTCAGTATTTGATATTATGTAAAACTATTCTTTAGTCACTTTGATTCTTGTGCAATAGAAAGTCTGTTTTTATTTTTGTTTTATTGTTAATCTTTCAAATTTGGGGTATGCACATTTGTTCCAAATAAAAATTACCCTGTCAGATCTTGATTATTTTGACACTTAGGTAAATAGGTATTTATTAACAAACTGCATTTCTTATAAATGAAAAAAAATCAGATTTTCTTCAAACATTTGCTTAATTGGAATCAGGTATATAAGAAGAAGAGACTTTCCATAATATGGAATGACTTCAAAATCTATTCCTTCCTATAAATATAGAGCATCAGAAGTTGCTCACCATTTTTCTAAGGTTTTAATATTAGATAGACATAAGCATTAATCTCTTAGACAACTATTTTAATTTTTCTAAATATTTTCACAACCTATTTATTTTTATCCATGTTTTTAAATTATAAATATCTGTTTGCATTTTTTAAAGACCAATATTAGTGATTTCCTATGTGACTTAACCTAAAATGACGTCCTCGGTAGACGAGGTTGTTTATTTCTCCATTTTCCTACTTCCTGATGTGTGCAGTCCTAAACGCCATTGACGATCCTTCTAAAAAGCATTTTTCAGGAACCGTGCTTTATTTTGGAGTTCTTGAGTACCTCCTGAGAATTGCTGGATTAAACTAGAAGGAAGGCAAAAGAGACAAAAGAACACTATAGCTACCTTAAGCTTTCCAAACAGAATCCCCTTGCTCACTTTGGCAATCAATGTAAACTATTGTAAAATGTCTGTTTTTACATCAGTAATTTGAATTTCATATAGTAGATATTTTACACTGATACACACACACACACACACACACACACACACACCAGATTTCTCTAGCTGTAAATGGAGCCTCTTGAAAAATAAAAGAAAAACTTATTCCCATCTGTAAAACATTGGAATTTAAATCCAGAGAACAAGAGCTTTAAAAATCTCATAGAAAAAGTCCCTGATTTGTACTCTGTGTAAGCAACTAGTTTGAAAATATTGCTATATAATCAAAGAAAATACTAGCTAGACTGTTTGAAGTCTTCAGTAACAATAAGAGAAACAGAAAAAAAAATATGCTAACTCCATCAACAGTGAAAATATGGAGTGCATGCTGACCATAAATAAACACCTTTATAAGACAATTTATATTCAGTTGATGCAATTAGCAAGTTTGATAAATATAACTCTCAAGTTGAAACAAATGTTCTTTGCTAAGAGCAAAGAATTGTTATTGAGCAGATGGTATTACTTTTTCTTGCCAATTTATGTTCATAAAGCTCAATCAATGCTTAGCCTTAAAAATGTCAAGTAACTCAGATTTCAGGATAAAACATACCAACTAATCTGCTCTGCTTATCTCCACCCTGTCACTCCTCTCTTGAAAAGCTCAAACAAGATAGTATGAGTGACACAAATAAAAGCAAAAACCAGATCTTTCTTACTGCTAAATAGTCTTATCTATAACGTAATATTTCAATATCTTATCAAAGATACCATAATTCAAAGCAATAATATGCCCCAAAGTACTCACCTACAATATATATAATGTGGAACACTTTTTATTCTTGCCGGAATGGCCAGCAATATGAAAACATTTGATTACCAACTAAATAAGAGTTCATTTCCGGTGTGGTATTAACAGCTAGAATTTTAAACACATAAAAACTTGGATTCAAATCCTAGCTCTGCTACTTATAAACAGTGTGACAATTGATGAAGTTACTTAACATCTCTGATCTCAGGTTTTTTATTTGAAAAGTTGTGATAGCTTTTATAGGGTTCTCCTGAATATGAAAAATGTATTATAAAAACGCTCTTAGCAAAATGTCTGCTAGAATAAATGTTTGACAAAATGGTAACTAATATATATTGGCTCAGTTGTTGGAGAACTGGAGATGTAAATAAATTAAGAGTTTGTCCCTCAGGTACATTCAATGCAATCATGATATGATTTTTAAAAATTATTTTTTGTCTCTTTGCTTTTCTAGGGAAAATATTCCCCCCATTTTTCTCAAATTTGTTTTAAATTACAAAAGAGCTCTGTAGGTATCTGAAGCAGGTACAGCAAACTGTACAGCTGATATTCAAGATTTGGCACAAGTCCCAACACTTCTTTACTCAAAAACACCTGAGGGCTACCATGCACGTATGATTAGTCAGCTGTTCTAGGAGACTGCTGCAGAGATAGGACACGCAACTCAAGTAAAGGACTGGTCTCAAGAGCCTGTCCTTACATCCCATCCATCAGGCACCCACCCTTCCCTTCCCCACTCTGATCAAGTAGACTTTTGGCTGTAAATCTTGCACGAAAACAACATTCACTTGTCCTATATGTATTCCTCTACCTTTGTCCATATGGTTATCCAGTTATCACTGGATGGTTGAATTACCAAACAGCTTTCTATATCTTTTCCTCAAAATCATATTAATTCTATACTTGTCTCCTATGGTATAAATTGCTTATTAGTATGGGATTTTACCCAAACTTCTTAGGAGCTCCTGAATCCCTAAAAATCCCTATTTTACCGTAGAGTTGCTATTTCCCGAGTGAGCATTTGACTCTTTTGTGAAGTTAGTTTGATGAGACCTAGCGGATGAATAGTCTGTCCTCTGGAAACATCTGATTCTGTCTCCCTGCTAATTGTCTTTCTTCCTCTTTTTAAAACTAATTCACCAATTTATAAATCAATGCAATACATGAACAAGCATGCGCATCGATATTCACTACACTACTCTCTGTAATATAACAGGTATCGATCAATAGAAGAACAATAAAATACATTTCTATGAACATATGCACACACTCAATTTTTAAAGCATAACTGGGTCTGTTCTCATTGATTTAAAGAATAACTGTCTCTGTTCTCATTTCTATAAACATATGCACACACTCAATTTTTAAAGCATAACTGTGTCTGTTCTCATTGATTTAATTCCTTAAAAAGTTTGAAATATTTAAAGCAAAAAAAAAAAGATTACTATAAAGAAGCAACACTAGGAAATGTGGGCCAAAGTATGGTGTGACTTCTAGCTATATAGCTGAAAATTCAGGTGAAAACGTGCTACATACAACAGGGATGCTACAGTCACACACACACGTTTTCCATGTTCCCAGTCCCAGTTGGGTCAGGGAAGCTGAAGACTGCCTAGGGGGGGCTGCACTGTCTCAAGCTATTGACCTAATAATTCGTAGCATTTCACTCGGGTGTACTTCCTGCATGACCTCAGAAAGTGTCATTGTTAATTCCACAATAAGACAGCAGTTGCACATTTTGGAATGTGGATTCTGACATGTGGCTCAAATCATGTTATGGAAATGTCCCTGGAGCCCTGTGGGCCTCAGTTTCCTCATTTCGAAACTGATCTCCACAGCTGTCCCATGGTAAATTTACTAAAAACCACAAAGAACCATGCTGAACTGACCACCACAATATAGCATGCTGTCAGCATTCTTAAATTAGTCCTCAAAGCCAAACTTCCTGCAAAATGACTTCACTCCTTGAGTGTGTGGTGTTTGTCTCCATTCCCCAAAATGCTCACCAGATGGTGAACGAGTATATCTGTCCATCTAACAAAATCTTCATAGTGTTTCTTGCTACTCACTGCTTAAAGTTGTGAAAACAAAAAAAACAAAAAAACAAAAACAAAACAAAACTGTGGCAGCAAGTACTCAGCTGAAAAATGTAGTTTTCACCTTAGGAAATGGCTGCAGGACAAAACAGGGGCCCCACTCAGCTATCTTGTAAGGGCGATGATACAGATGATCCCTGCTTTGATCTTTGAAGTTTATTGAAAATACACTTGAATCTGTACCGATTTTGACAGGCATAGAAGTCAGATTTACAAATAGGAAATGTGAAGCTTTCTCAAGATTTAATCTTAAAATGCATTCATGAAATTCACTAAGATTCTAGATCTGTACTATTAATGGGAAGGAGACAGTGCATCAACATTGGGTCATCAGAAAAGCCATGATGCAGGTTTGCAACAGATGGTACTGCTTCATTTTTGGAAGTACTAGAGTCATTCACATCTATGTTATTGCTATGCCATTTGACAGCAGACAGTTCTAGTTTCATTCTAAAAAAAAAATGAGTTATTTGGTTGAGTTTTGGAGATTTTACAACAAGTTGAAGATGGAAGACCAAACTGTGCATTTTTGCCATGTTTTACTGCTTTACTTCCATAAAGGGAAGAATGTGCATCAAGCTTGTGAAAAGTTGCATAAAGTTTACAGTGACAATGCTCTACAAGAACTTCAGTGCCAACGATGGTTCATGAAATTCCATGCTGGTGATTTTGATCTCAATGATGCTCCTCCATCAGGGAGGCCCACCGAGGTTGATGACAACAAAAGAAAGGCATTGATAGAGTCAAACCCACGTTACATTACACGAGAGATTGCAGAAACATTGAACATCCATCATTCAAGCATTCATGACCACCTGAAGAAGCTGGGATACGTAAGCAAGCTCGATATTTGGGTTCCACTTGAACTCAAAGTTCATTTGATGGCGCGTATAAACATCTGCAATATGCTCATTAAACGAAGGAAAACGAACCTTTTTTGAAGCGACTGATAACTGGCCATGAGAAGTGGATTGTTTACAACAATGTGGTGTGCAAATGGCCTTGGTCTCGACGTGATGATTTGCCTCAAATGACATCAAACACAGACATTCATCACAGGAAGATTATGCTCTCAGTGTGGTGGGATTTTAAAGGTGTCATGTTTTTTGAGCTCCTACCAAGGAACCAAACAATCAATTTGAATGTGTACTGTTGGCAATTGGACAGTTTGAATGAATCCAACATCCAGTAATGT
The DNA here is from genome assembly GCA_033961575.1 of Aselliscus stoliczkanus. NCBI lineage: Eukaryota > Metazoa > Chordata > Mammalia > Chiroptera > Hipposideridae > Aselliscus > Aselliscus stoliczkanus. Next base: position 75,783,016 of record CM066728.1, on the reverse strand, counting down.
TCCGAGCTCATGAATTATAAAGGAGTTGTGTTCCAGTGTGACAATGTGAGACCACACACAAGTTTGATCACCCTTCAAAAATGATTGGAGCTTGGATGGGATGCGTTGCCACACCCACCATACTCCCTGACCTTGTTCCATCAGACTTCCACTTGTTTTGCTCTCTTCAAAACTCTTTGCGTGATATAACATTCCCTTCAGATGAGGCTGTAAATCAGCACCTTGTTCAGTTTTTCACAAATAAAGACAGGTCCTTCTATGAATGAGGAATTATGAAACTCACTGAAAGATGGCAAAAGGTTATCGAACAAAACGGGCAATATAGGCAATATATCATTGATTGATCTTTGTTCTTTATAGAAATAAATGACCTTTGAAAAACAGACAAAATATGCCATGACTTTTCTGACAACCCAATATATAACATTATCTCTAATATAATTAACTAGGCAAAATCTTCCAAATAAAAGCACAGTTTGATACTATCTATCAGCCATTGTGAAGGAGAAGTGTAACAGAAGTCTTCAGCAGCATCCCAAGAAATGTATGTATTAGATTCTTCTAATAAAACAGTGATAGCTTAATTTCGAGTAAATATTAATACTAAAACTATAGATTATTTTGATTCGAAGTTTATTGTCTATAGAACAATGAGGAAAAAGCATAATGTCCTGTCTCCAAAGGGAATCCATGCTTTTAAATGATATCAAGTCATCCATAGTATGAAAACTTATTTATTTTTTATTTGAAAATAATTAAAATCATCAAAATAGGTGGTATAGAAATCAAATATCATTAAAGCAATACTGCACAGACACTATAAAATTGTTAAGAGACGTTAACTATATCAATTATTGATCTTCCCTATTTCAGAACAGAATGTTGAATGCTGTCCTATTTTTAAGGATTAATAACTTCCTGTTGTTCAGTTTTGCTGTTTATAAGTATACTTGATAAGTAGGAGAAAAACTGGTCTGTTTTTAGCAGTTAAGTATGGAATTTAATCAATAAAGATATGGATTTTACATTGCTTTGCTATCAAATATTCTGTGTCTTATGGCCAAGATGAAATCAGATAAGGAAAGTGGATTTCTTATCTGACTTATCTCAAGTTCAATCCTCCTATATGTATTCCTCTATCTTTGTCCATACAGTTATACAATTATCACTGCATGGTTGAATTACTAAACAGTTTTCTATGTCTTTTCCTCAAAATCATATTGATTCTATAATTGTCTCCTGTAATATAAAATTGAATCCAGATTTTTTCCCAGCATTCAACAACATCCATGATGTAAACCATGACATTTATTAAAGAGTTGATCATAAAATAGGACTGCTAGCACAATAAGAATAGAAGAATGGTTCCTTATGGTAGGGAATAGCTTTCATTCAACATCTATAATTAATAATGAAGCAAATCAGAAATAAGACAAAGCTGCCCACTCTTTCCATTATTTAATGCTGATCAGGAACTTCTAACCTAAGCAATTATAATAAATAAGAAAACAAATATTAAGTACAAATATGTGAAAGGAGGGAGCAAAATTATATTTTCAGATAATTTTGTAACTCAAAATTGAGGAGAAACATCCAAAATGTATAAGAAAATAGAACATTATAAAACGCATATACACAATGATAGGCTTTCTATATATCAGTAATAACCAGCTAGAAAATGGAGAAAGTATCCCATTTATAATAGGCATAAAACATATAAAATGTCTAGAGTAAAGTTAATAACATATGAAAGAAGCTTATATGAATAATATTATAAAACTTCACTGGAGGACATTTTTTAAAAACTAGAAAAATATCTAAATACACTTAATTTCCTGGGCGGGAAGACTTGATATTTTAAAGATGGATTCATCTAGGGCCGACCGAGTGGCATGTTGGTTAAGAGTTGGCTTGGGACGCCAGTGGCCTGGGGTTTGGATCCCACACATGAGGGCCAGTGACACTGCCCTCTACAGCTAAGATGGTGAACAACAGCTCGGTCTGGAGCTGGGCTGCTGTGAGTCCCCAGGATGGCATAGCTGCAGCCCCTGCTGCAGTGGGCTGTCATAGGCTCAGTGAGTGGCCGGAAGCCAGCATGAGTGGCTGGCAGCTGTGTGAGCTGCCAAGAGCCGCTGTGAGTGCCCATCCAGAGGCCGGCGATTAGCCTTACCCGAGAAGAACGCAATGACGATACCAACATGGGCCAGTGAAACAATGTCCTCCACAACTAGACTGAAGAACAAAAGGACAACAACTTGTCTATTCCCCTTCCCCGATTCCCCAACGCTGTTCCCTGCCCCCAATTCCCTAATAATATCTTAAAAAAAAAAAAGATGGATTCATCTATAAGTTTTAGTTTTTTTTCAATTATTATTGCCCTAAAATGTTAAAAGTTTCTTAATTATACAATTTTACCGATGATGCCTACTTTCTTCTTGAAGACATTTTTCTTAGAACACTGTGATGACTCTTTCCAATTTAGGCTGCCCACTTTCTAGGCCTAGTGCATTGTTGTCACTCTGGGATTTCTTTTCATAAGGCACCTGGGTGGGTTCCAGTGCTCTCTGTATCTTAGGTTATCTTCTGTATAAGATTCATGTCATTTTGCTTTGCTTGAATATACCTTCAAGTAAATATATATATATATATATATATATATATATATATATATATATATATATATATATATTTTTTTTTTTTTCATTACAAAGGATCTGTGGGAGGTAAACTTGTAAACTTGAGCCCTTATATGTTTAAATAAATCTTTAGTTTGTTGATAGTTTGGCTATCAATTTTGGGCCCTAATTAATTTTCCTCAGAATTTTGAAACATTGCCTAGTCTATCCCAGCCTACCTTTGAAAGATCCTTTTATGTTTTCTAGAAGCTTTTAAGATCAATTTCTCATCCTTGAAATTCTGAAATTTCATCAGGTATGTATTTGTTGGGCAATAGATGAACCATTTCAATCTGAGGACTTGCGTCCCTCTTCATCAAGTACATTTTTTTAAAAATTATTTTTCTTGTCCCTCTCATTCCCCTAATGCCATCACACTATTCATATATATTTACTTTTCCATCGTATTTCATATCCTTGTCTTTTAGCTCTACATTCTGGGAAATTTGACAAATTCAATATTCAAGCATGTTCAGTCTTTTATCCAATCTTCCTATTTTTTCCCAGCATCCTGCTCCTATTTCACAGAAACCTAATCATACTTAATGGATGTATTCTGCCTTAAACTCTGAAAATTTAATATTTTAAGGTTTTTTTTCTTCTATATTTTTTGTTATCTCTGTTTCTTCTGGAAACAAAAGACAAATTTTCTTCAGAAAAATACATTTGCTTTGTTCATCCATTAGTTTCCTTTCATTTGTGCTATTGGTTTTCTTCAAATCTCTGATGACTCTTTGTTGACTGTGAACATTTATAATTTAAGAACTAGGAGTCTCTTAGATGGTTGGCAGGGGTTTCATAAGTAGTTGTATAGTACATTTAAACTACTGAATTAGCAACTTAATACAGTTTCAATCAAAATCTTAATGGGATTTTTTGTGAGGACTTCAGAAATAGGTTATAAAATTAATTTTTATAACTTTTGAATTCATATTTTAAATTAGCAAAATCAAGTAAGAATAGCTGAGAAAATTCTGAAAAATAAGATTAATTAAGAGGGCCCATGTTCTCTCAAATACTATAATGTATTTTCTTATCCATAATAATTATAACATGGTAACTTTTGTATAAGAACAGGCACTAAAGATTAAAAGCAGAACCAACCATCCTTAAATTTAGTAAACTATAGAAGTGACATCTCAAGACAATAAGGAAACTATGAATTATTCAATAAATATAGTCCTGAAAACATAGGAAATCTAGATAAAGACTATCAGAGCTCATGATTATGAAAATAAATTACATAATTTTTAAAGACTTAATATGTAATATAAATCCATAAAGGACTAAATTTATTTTATATATACATATAAAGACTTGCTAAGGATATATAAAATTATATATTTTTAGTATATTTATATATAGGCTTTATAAACAATTTATAACATTTATTATAATAAAGTATCCATAAAAATAAAAATATAAATGGGGGTTGGGATGGTAGAAGGACAAAGAATAAAATATTCAGAGGTAGCTAAAAACAATGTTGTGTATATAAAGCCATTCTCACATTTGCAAGGCATTTATATAGGAAAGTGAAAAATAAACAACTTAATGAAGAATATACTAGTATTGCTCCCATTTTATACACGAGAACACTGAGGCTTAGAAGGCTAAGTCTCTCTCTGTGTGACTTTGCTTAAAATATTTCCCAGCCTGGAACCCATACCTCCTCCATTCTGCTCTATGAACTCCCTTTGTCTTTCCATGCCCAGTTCAATTAATACCTTCTCCACAAAGTTTTTCCAACAATCCCAGCCCTTTCTGGAATTCTTCCTTACCTTAGATTTGAGACTACCACTTCCCTGGTTTTCTGCCTACTCCTCAGTCATTCTTTTTCAATCTCTTTGTTGGATCCTTCTTTCTGTATACTTTTCTCACCTTACTCATTGTCCCTGTGAGTACATTTCCCTCCAAAACAGAAATATCTACCTACTATGTTCTGAAAACTCCAGCTTAAATTGCTCTTACGCATTCAGATCTCCACCTGAATGTACACAAACACCTCCAGATCCGTATTTCTGACTCTGGTATTTACTCTGTCTGCTATTTTTGCTATCTTACTGAGATGCTCCCATCACTCACCTAGTCACAGAAACCAGAAATCCAAGCATGGTCTTTGAGTCCTTCCTCTCTCAAATCCAATCTCCTGGCCATCACCAGTTCTGTCTGTTTTACTCTCTATATAACTATAACTATTGAATTTTTCCTGTCTTTTAAATTCCCTTAGTTCAAGCCCTCTTTGCTTCTCATGTGATTATTGCAATAGGCTCTAAACTGGTTTTCCTGGTACCTGTCTTTCCCCTACTCGCTCCAATTCTATCTCCACATCAACATTTCTCAAATTTGAGAGATCACAGATTTCCAAAAACACTTCCACAACCCTCAGAGGCATAGAGCCTCTATATGAGAAATTTTGCAGCAAAAAGTTACATACTTTTCTTCAGGTGGTTGTGTGTGGTTAATGTAATAACATCCACATTAATAAATACAAAGGCACATGATCCAGAAAATGCTTATATTCAATTTTTTTTAAATAAATGAAAATAAAAACACAAAATTAAAAAAAATATATCGTACAAAGAGCGCCTTAAATACACAACTCTAAATTGTGTTCAAAATTAAAGAATATGATAAGACTTATGGTTATTTCTCACCTTGAATAAAATCATCCCAGTGTTTAAAAATATATATATAAACAAATTAAAAAATTCAACTTCTTTTTTTTTTTTTGAGGGCAGTGTCACTGGCCCTTATATGTGGGACCCGAACCGGGGCCGCTGGCTTCCCAAACCAGCGCTTAACCACTGCGCCACTCAGCCGGGCCTAAAAAAACCCCAACTTCTTAGCATGGCATTCAAGACTTCTTAGTAGCTCCTGACAGGTTGCTTCTCTTTAATCATCGCTCTCCCCCTTTACCATCATCACTGTGTCACACATACTGCAACCTGTTTGGGGCTTTCTTCTGCCTTTCCCACTGCCATGTTTGAATCAATGCTTGAATCACTGAACTCTTACCATATGTAATATATCTTTCCTGCTCTAGCTAATTTCTCATCCTCATAGTCCTAGCTCAGGGGTTTTCATCTCTGAGAGAATCTGTGTTTTTTTCACTCTTCTTTTCTCTAGTCTTGGAATGGTATGTGTGCACCCACATGCCTACACGCTGTAATGTAACTGACTGTTCATCTTTCTGTTTTATGTCTTTAGCTGCTGTGTTCTTGAAATTTGGGGCAGCCTTAATCCATTTTCCAATCTTTAAGCCTAATATAATTACGAGGCAATCAATATATGGTTGTTACATGGACCAATGACCCCCATCTATATTTACATTTCCTGTTTTTAACTGAAATTAATTCATTTATTCAGTCGCTAATAATCATTTATCTGTTAGCTTCAGGAAACACAAAGATGAATAAGACATTGTACTGGTCCCTACAGCACTTTAATATTGTGTCATCCTTTTTTTTTTCTCTCTCTCTCTAAGCATTTAGTTGTATAGGTCTTTTCTTCCAAAGAATAGAAGGGGCTCATCATAATATCTTCTATGTTCCTCACAGTTCCTACATCATCGTAGAAGTTCAATATATATGTGTGTGGAATAGCCTAACTTTGCCTTTTGGGGTGCCTATTAATGCATACTTCTATCAGAGGACATTGCTGCATGGAAGCTCCAAGTGCTGCACTTTAAGAAATTTTTAGGGTTTCTGGCATAAATGTGTTAAGTGGGCTGGAGGGCAGAATTATGAGTTCAGAAAAGAAACAGAATGCTGTATTTAATTCCAGGTTAACAGCTTAGCCCTGGGGGCAATGCTTATTCCATCAAGATAAATAGACTAATGTGTATTGAGTTTTAATCAACATTAAATGTTTACAACATTCAGGGTTTAATTTTTTTTAGGGATGATTTATTTCTGTATTTAAAGATGAAGAAATCAAAGCAATTGATCCAGGCTGACAAGTATGATTACAAAATCGCTTTCAGTTCTGGTGATTCTCTCTCATTATTCCTGGATAAACATGTTATTGCTCTTTAATATCAAAAAGGAAAGATAACAATAGAACCAAGAATTATTGAGTATTTATATTGGATAAGCTCAATTTTAAGCACTTTTATACTTGTTAATTAATTGAATCCTCGCAACAACTTTTATTACACCTATTTTATTGCTGAGGGAATTTGAAGCATATAGAGCCTAGTAACTTGTCCAACGTAACTCAGCTAGTTAGTGTGGAGCAGGAATTCAAACATAGGCAATCTTCACATTTTACAATTGTATTATGCTTCTTATAAAGGGAGCTGTTACAAAACCAGATTGTTAATCTTGAATTTGCCATATAACAGTGAAGGGTATTTAAAGATGTCATTTTATGTTCTGAGTTTCCTTGTTCTTGCACCCTTTATAACCTGTGAGAAGGAGCCTTTATATATTGGGTTGTCAGAAAAGTCATGACGTGTGTTTTCCATGTTTTTCATTGCAAAAATGCGTCGTGACTTTTCCGCCAACCCAACAGTCTTTTATAAACTGAAAAATATTATAAACTTAAAATTTTTTGAACAACACATTAACATTATTATGAATCTGAAAAGGAGAGTCTTCCAGAAAGTCCACGTGCAGGTACAGGTGAGGTGAGACACCAGCACTGAATGTTCAGACCCCTACTAATCATGTAAGCTCCATGCTTTACTGATAATCTAAGGGGAAGGCTGGAAGGGGAGGAGAGTGGGGAGCAGGTAGGTATGAAGCCTGGCTATTTGGAACTTACTAGAATGATTTTCTGATCAGTTTAAAAGCATGACCAATTACATATAGGATAAGCAGAGTTAAAAAGGTTACAGGAAGACATAAACCTGTAAGAATGCATTCAAATTGTTAAAAATTATCAACCATCTGTAAAAGCATAAACAATTTCATTATATATCTTTCTTTAAAAAATTCATGTTCTAGTGGGTTATTAGCAATCAGGTGATGAATACTGCTCGTGTTTTATGCACAGCACAGTTGACACAATGTTTAGTGCATTTGGCATTAGCCTAGGAGGTACACAACCAAGTTCTATGCCCAGCTTGGTTCCATATCAATAAAGAAGTGGATGTCTTCCTCTGGGCAGATCTGCATCCTCCAGTGATAAGGAACATGTTAATGCACTTGCCTCCTCCCCATTTCAAAAGGATGCTTGAAGATTGGTAAGTCAATGTCTGTGAAGCTCTCTGAACTCTTCAACAGGTAAAGCATACAGAGATATACTGGCATGAGAACTACTATCGTCACCTCTTTATACACGAGAATAACTCTGAGGAAAAAACCTCAAAGGCAGTTCCAAATGATAAAGACGTTGGGTAGGGAAGCAAAAGGTCATACGATAGGAAACAATAACAGTGACACTGAATCTAAACTAATATTTACATTGTGTTTTCTATGGATTCTCAGAAGGCTGCCTTCATTGAGTGCTCCAGAGTATCAGCAGCCTTTTTCATTGACACGTTGTAATAAATATTTTAACTGATGTGGCCTTTCATTCCCTAAACGGTGCTTTAAAAAGCCTTTTAGAAAATACTTTTCATGAAGAAGAAGAACAAAATTCAAATATCTACTAAACATATGAAAAAGTGCTCACCCTCATTAGTAATCTAGGAAATATAATGATCCCATTATGGAGTCTCCATATTTGGAAAAAAAAAAAATGGAAAGTCTGACAATGCCATGTGTTTCTTGCTAGGAAGTGCAGTTAGAAGTTCTCGTATGTTTTTCATACATTTTATCAAACACTTTCCCCTTATCTTGTAAAGTTAAAGGTATGCATGAGACAGGATTCCATTCCTTGGTATATTCCCCTACAGAAATGCATGCTTATATGCTCCAAGATTCATGAACATGAATAGTCATAATATATTTTTTTGGTTGCTGGTGATGGTGACATAATACCTTTATTCATAGTATTCCCAAATGGGAAACTGCCCAACTTCATAACAAAAGAAGAGTGAACAAATAAATTGTGATTCCTTTATACACTAGGACACTATATAATCATAAAAATATCCTCATCTATATGGAACACTGATGAATCTTATAAGTATAATATTGTCTAAAAGAAGTAAAATATAAGAGTATCCACAAGATGAGACCATTTACATAACATTAAAGCAAACTAAATCAAACCCCATTGTTTTGAGATGTATCCATAGGTAGTAAAACACACTATAAAGAAAAGCAGGAAAATGAAAAGTTAGGATAGTAGCTGCCTCTTTGGAGAGGAAGAAAGAGAAATAAATTGGGTGCTACAGAGGGATAATTAAAATAGACCTTAACTTGAGAATTATTTGCTAAACTTACAACTTATATTTTATGCTCTTTTCTAAATGTTTGTTTATTTCACAATTTAGGAATTTACAAAGATACTACAGTAACCAAGGTGGTATGGTATTAGACAAAGAATAAACAAATAGATCCAAGGAACAGAGCAGAGAGCCCAGATGCAGACCCATATAAATATAATCAAATCATCTTTGGACAAAGGAGCAAAGGGGGGCCGGCCGAGTGGCTCAGTTGGTTAAGAGCTCACTCAAGAGTGCGAGCTGAGCTCTGAGCAACAGCTGTTCGAGGCCAGTCCGAGCTGAGTTACCGTTGAGCTGCCAACAGGAGTCAGGATGGCTCAGCTAAAAAAAACCAAAAACCAAAAAACAAACAAAAAAAGAGTTCGTTATTGGGCCAGCCGAGTGGCGCAGTGGTTAAGCGCTGGCTTGGGAAGCCAGCGGCCAGGGTTCAGTCCCACATGTGAGGGCCAGTGTCACTGCCCTCAAAAAAAAAAAAAAAAAAAAAAAGGGTAGCATAGACAAAGGAGCAAAGGCAATACAATGGAGAAAAAATATTATTTTCAACAAATGGTGAATTGACAACTGGACATCCACATGCAAAAAAAGAAATCTAGACACAGACATTATACCCTTCACAAAAATGAACTGAAAATGGATAACACATCTAAATGTAAAACATAAAACTATAAAATTCCTATAATATATCATAGGAGAAAATCTAGATGACCTTAAGTTTGGGCACAACTTTTTAGATACAACACCAAAGGCATCATCCATGAAGAGAAATAATTGATAAGCTAGACTGCACGGAAATCGAAATTTTCTGTTTTGCAAAAAACAGTGCTAAGAAAATGAAAAGACAAACCACAGCCTAGGAAACACATTTGCAGATGATATCTCTGATAAAGGTCTGTTATTCAAAATATACAAAATAGTCTTAAAATTCAACAATAAGGACTGGCCGATTGGCTCATGGTTAAGATCTGGCTTGGGATGCCAGCAGCCTGAGTTCGGATCCTACATATGAGGGCCAGTGACACTGCCCTCTTTAAAAAAATAAAAAATCAACAATAAGAAGACAAATAACTTGATTAAAAAGTGGGCCAATTCCTTAAGAGACACCTCACTAAAGAAGATACACAGATTGCAAATAAACATATGCAAAGATGCTCCAGATATTTCATCAGAGAAATGCAAATTAAAATGATGAGATACCATTAAACACCTATCAGAATGCCAAAAATCTATAGCATGGCTGAGGAGGTGGAAAAGCAAGAACTCTCATTCCTTGCTTGTGGGAATGCAAAATGGCGCAGTAAAATTGGGAGACAGCATGGCAGTTTCTGACAAAGCCAACCATACTCTTCTTACCATAGGATCTAGTGGTTGCACTGTTGAGTATTTACCCAAAATAGGTGAAAACATATGTCCACACAAAAACCTGCACAAAGATGTTACAGCAGCTTTATCCATAATCCCCAAAACATGGAAGCACTAGGCTGTCCTTCAGTAGGTGAATGGATAAATACATTGTGGTACATCCATACAATGGACTATCATTCAGTGTCTAAAAAGAAATAAGCTATCAAACCATGAAAACACATGGAAGAACCTTACATGTATATTACTAAATAAAAGAAGCCAACTGAAAAGGCTACACACGAGTACTGTAAGATTCCAATTATTTTACATTCTGGAAAAGGCAAAACTTTGGAGACAGTAAAAGATCAGTGGTTGCTAAGGGGTAAGGGGAGAAAAGGGAGGGATAATAAGTGGAGCAGAAAAGATTTCTAGGGTAGTGAAAATGGTGTGTATGATACTAGGTTGGTGGATACATATTATTATACATTTCTCTAAACCCAAGAGTGAACCCTAATGTAAACTATCAACTTTGAGTGAAAATGATGTGTCAATAGGGGTTCATCAATTGTAACAAATATATTACTCTGGCGGGGACGTTGGTAGTAGGGGAGACTGTGCAGGTGTGGGGGCAGAGGGCATATGGGAAAATCTCTACCTTCTGCACAATTTTGCTGTCAACCTAAAACTGCTCTAAAAAATAAAGGCTATTGAAAAACATTAAACAAATAAAAACTTGAGCACTGTCAGTTTTTGGAAGTTCAAAATTTTTTTACCAAGTCTAAAAGGATTAATTATGTGGGAACGTCTACTTCTATTTCATCTGTACAAGTGCTGATGGAGATAATCTGGTGGAAAATTTAGAGGTTTAACATAAAGAGCCTTCTTAAATAATATGTTCTTAGTGGAGAAAAACAAAACAAAACAAAACACAAAGTCCAAATTACAAAATGTTGGCAAAGGAGAGAAGTGAAGACTTTTCTCTCCCAAACTGCCAAGCAAGTGTGGTTTAATTGAAATGATGGAAAAGACAACAGAGCACACTTAATTGAATTTTACTCTTAATGATCTCTGAGCCATGTTTGAAACAAAAACATACATGTGAGAGTTCTTCAAGATGTTGGACATAAATCTGTTTTCATAATTCAAAAGCATACTTTGAGTATGAATCTCTTTTTAACAAGCTTTGGCTGGGAATTCTTTTCTTCCAGATGTTTGGTGTTGTGTAGACACAACATCCATCTCTCTGCATATGATTTAAACCATAGTTATAAGGACTATATTTATATTACAAAATGTAGGAGGGCTGAATTCAAATAGATTGTCTGTAGATTAATATAATGATGAGTACTTAAGTCTCATAAAGTCCTCCAGACGGCATCTATTCATCTCTAGAAGTTTCTCTTATGACTCCTCAAACCTGAAAGCATTTAAAATTTCTGAAAACATTATTAAATAGGTGAATTAATAGTTTTGGTAGAAAAGAAAGCCTCCTAAATCATGATCACAGAAAATGATTTTAAAAATATACATTTTCATTTAAAATCCCCATTTAAGCAATTTACAGGAGGCAAGAGTTTGCTAGTTGAGAGGCTGGTCTCTGAAGTCAGATCTGGATTTAAATCCCAGCTCTACCATTTACTATAATTTAAACAAATAATATTACCTCTTTATGCCTTAGTATCTACTTCCTACAGTTCTTACAAGGACCAAAATAAATAAATATCCTATGCAAAGAACTTTGCAAAGCTCCAGGCACATAGTTAGCATTTAATAAATGTTAGCTATTGTCAGGAACAGTAACTTCTAGGATCTTGCTGATCTTTCATCCAACTTGTTTTATTCCCCCTGTTTTTCCTATTATAAAGTGCTCTTCCAGGCCATCTTCCTTTTTGGCTATGGTTCCCCTGGATTCCTAACAAAAGATGATAAAACTACACAGGCATATTGTCTCTTTCTCTTTCTCATACCCCACTAAAGTGAAAGGAAATAAATAAAAAAACAAAATTCCATAAAGACATAGATAATGGGGGAGGACAGACCAGCAAAGGAGAGATTTCAACTGAATTTTAGAAATCAGAGTGGATAGAGAAGTAGAAATCGCCTGAGCACAATGGAGAAAATGATTACACAGCAAATTCCAAGAGAAAGTGAATGAATGTGTTGTGCCAAACCCAGAAAGCCTTAGTTCATAGAGGCAGCATACAAGAAGGAAGGCAGTAACGAGAGGTTGAAAGAATTATATTAAAATTATATGCAGACTTTCAATCCCAACTAACTACTTCCCTCTCCTGCTGGAGACTTAGTCTTACTTTCCTGGAGAAAATAAGCTAGAGAGACTTCAAACTGAGGGTGTCAGGTATTATTGCAAACAAGGTTAGGCCCACAGCTGAAAAGCAGGTGCTTCACTGAGGAACTTTCAGTAAGACTGGCCCACCTCCGTATATGCCATGCTCCCCCAAACACTAGTGGACAGGTATATGCCACTAGGGGGGTGTCTCCCAGGTCAGAATTGGATAATCTCCTCTTAAAGTCACTGGAGAACTTGCCAAAGAATAAGCCAACTGGGCAACCAGTCATGCTATAGTGAAACGCTACTGTTGACACGCCTATCCATGTTCACAGAATTGTTGGTATATTTGTTGTTGCTATCATTGTTGTTATCGTGGTGTGTGTGTGTGTGTGTGTGTGCGCGCGCACGCTCACATGCACGTGTGAGTGTGTGTCGTTTATAATAAGGGATAGCCTCTTAAGGAAATTCTCCAGAATAAAGAAAATAGACTAGAATAAGCAGACCAATTAACTGAATAAAGAAATCCATGTGAAACAGAGACAGAAGAAAACCTCTAAAGAACCATCAGTTTTGCCCTTAAACAGATGATGCATTCCTGATATAAGAAGAGATATTACTAAAAAGGAATTACCAGAGAACAAGAGAATGTTGAAACTCAAAGTTTCATATATATTGCAAATGAAAGTTGTAATAGAAAGACTGGAAGATAATAAATCTGAAGGAATCTTCTAGAAGATGGAACAAAACACCAAAGAGATAAAAAAAAAAAATGGGGGAAAGGGTAAAGGGGTATGTGAGGATAAGGAAGTATCTGATCTAGGAGGTCCGATATTCAACCAACAGGAATCCCAAGAAGAGAGAAAAGAGAAAATGGAGAAGGTAACATTATCGATAAACTAATAACAACAAAAATATTCCACAATTAAAGACCCATATGTCTGGAGTGGAAAAGCCTAGCGTGAGCCTAAGACAATGGGTGAAGACCCACCCATCTCAGGACAATTGATCATTAAATATAGAAACACTGGTGATAAAGAGAAATTCATAAAATTTTTACCAAGAAAAATAGGTTTTGAACAGATTTCAGGATGTCACCAATATTAGCAAACAATGGAATGATGCCTGCAGAATGCTGAGACAATACATTTGTAATGTAGAATTCAAGTATAGTGAATCCATGCCAGAGATGATAGAGCGTTCAAATGAAGGACAGGTGGAACCTGAGTAGGGTAGAGAAAAGGAAATCTTAAAAGCTACCTGTTATTCTCAACTTTGAAACTAAACGTAGAAAAACACAGGAATGAGTAAGGCGTACTCTTAGCAATACTCAGAGTTTGGAGCCCTGAGGCAACCATTTCTTCTTTGCTGACAGGGTACCAAGAGGCTGGGCAAAGTTAGGAGTCTGCCAACCTGTACTTTGAAAAACTTGTACTATTTTTTTTTTCCACACAGCTGATGCCTCCAAAAAGATGGGTCAGTGGGCAATATGCAGCCAGAAACAAAAGCCCTAGATGCACTCCGAAGGTAGTTTTGCTTTGGACTTTTACATTAATACCAACTTTTGCAAGTCATTAAAACCATAACCAAGAATAACCTTTTGCTGTTAACTAATGACCCAGCATTCAACTTTCTTGTAAGACAAAGTAGATAAGTTTTTTTTTAGTGTATGCTTATTAAATTACAATGGGAAAAAAATTATTTTAACAATCTCATAATGTGGTGCTTTTAGATGCTAATTCTTACCTAAAAGAAATGGAACAAAAAAAAAACAAAACAAAAAGCCTTTTTGGTATTCTAGTATTCTTTTACAAAGGATCCAGTTTATCACAGTAACTGATTCCTCTCTTACTGGGGATATTACTATATTAAATGGCTAGAGGATAAACCTAAGTAACAGTGGAGCTATAGTTCTTTCAGAAATAAGATAATTAAATAGCTATGTGCGCCAAGAAAACTTTCTTTGAACATTTCTATTGTACCCATTCATTATTTCCAGCTACTTGATTAGCAGTCAGTACACTTGGGTAACTGCTTTCTTTGGATATCACTTAAGTCTACTCTCGAGTTCTAGCATTACCTAGACTACCAGAAAAAATAAAGAAAACATTTTCTTCACTACTTACACAATATGCTGAACAGTTTATAACATTCAGGATGTCTTTTTTCCCCCCTTTAACTCTCTAGTCATTTTTATAATTGGCTAAGACTGGTAATAATAGATTAATAAGTATGAAATAATTACAATAAACATTCTTATTTAAAATAGAGTTTCCTGAAACAAAATTCAGACTAAGCTGTAGAATAGGCTATTTCAAGGGTTCTCAATGCATTCCTGAAGAGTATGGTTTGCTTTTTATTTCCCTGAAATATCTTTATTCATTTCACAGATAGTACTTATTTGTGTACCATGTACAAAGGACTGTGCTGGTTACTGTGGAAGAAACCAAGGGTCGGGGGAGGGGGAAACATCTAATGTTTTTCTTTAAGATGGGCAATCTGTGTGGGAATTAGTGGTAGGGGCACCTACAGAGGAAACTTCTGAAGGCAGGGCCTGGAGAAAGGAAAGATGAGGAACTAAATTAGGAATAAAGGCCAGCCCTAGCGACATTTAATTAGATAATGAGGGGACTGTGGTTTGTGTTTAGTCTTGCTTTCCTGGGCAGTCCTTTTGAGCTATAAGTAGATGTAAGTGGCCTAGAGCTTAAGCAGGCAATAAGACTTTAGAATATACCCGTGAACTAGGATGGATCTGCCATGGAGCTGATAAACAACGAGAAGTTGCTATCTCACCAAGAAATAGAACTGCATCTCTAGTGAGCAACTGGGTGTGACAGATGCCTAGCAATCAGTTCTTTTTTCTTTTGAAAACAGTTTCCTTTGGGGAAACTCCCCACTGTTAGGTGGGACCACTGCGATTGCTTCAGGGTAGGATCCACCACTTTACATGGGAGCTACTAGAGAGAGAGGCTCTCTTTTTTCTGTTGAACACAAAACCAGGAAAGATATAACTCTAGAGTCTAATACTAGTGCTGTCCCCATGTGCATGGAAACTAAGAATAAAATGAAAAATGGAGAGAGTTTTGATAGAGGACCCACAGACTAACTAAATCCTCATAAAGTGTTCTAATCAACATTACCCACAGCCTACCTAAAACCTCATGGAACCACATTAAGCGGGGAGGTAGGGCCCTCCATGTAGGAGAAATGTACCCTGGAGGACAGTTTACCCAGCGTGAAAATGGCTTCAGGGGGTGTGATACTTTTCACTATTAGACTGCACAAGGTCCAGCTTGTCCTTTAAGTTGACTGAGGAATATCCTCAAGGGAATGGAAGACACAGAATTGCCTTTGAATGAGGAGAACTGTTGGCATAAAAGTAAGGTGAAACTAAAAAACCAGATTTAAAAAGAGAAATTTTCTGTTTCTGAAAGTGGATATGGAACTGGCAAATGACTAACATAGTGATAATTACTGACATATGCACGTCAATGAACAAAACCAACCCAAAAGGAAAACATTTAGATAAGTGTGAAATGAAGCAAACCTTCTATAGCCACAATCACAAATTGACAAGGCTGCTTGAGTTACAGTAAGTATTTTCGACTAATAATACATCATGTTAGTGCTTTTATTTAAACCACTGCAATGTTTCACTTCCTAAAAATAGTTCCTGCATTCTAGAAAAGTACAATATGAAGTTTCAGACTAGTGCTGGGCTTAATATACTGATAGAGCTGTAACAGATTTTAAAGACTCTGCTCATTAGATTTCGCAATTATCCAATTTCTCCTATTACCTCCACTCTAAACACAAATGCAAACAAATCACGATGAAACATAATGATTGAAAAACACCATAACTTGCAAATAACAATCTGAAAAAGAGAATCACTGATGCAAAACTGAAAAAAATCATGAACTTAGAAGAGAACTTTTTTCTTAAATATAAGTTTTCTTCCCATTAAGCATTCACAAAGGCCACCTATGAGCACTCATGGTTTCTTTTTAGTCTTTGCCTGTTTGTTTTAAAGACAAGAGAAGAATCTGCTTAAAAGCCAAATACACTGATAGGTGTTTACCGATAAAATCTTCCAGATGGGACTACTTTCAAGGAAGGTCAATTACCAGCCTTGTGTCTCTCCTTTTAATGATATCCTTTAATGATCCCCTTCCTCTCCCAGAAAATTAAATCACAAAAACAACTCAGGCAGAGAATGATCCAGTAATCCTCATAATCACATTGCAACGACAGACAAGGAGATCAAAGCACAGGTGTACTGAGAAATAGAGGTTTCCATGCTATTATAAAATGTGAACTTGCTGCAAACTAAGATCAAAAGTGCTTTAAGCTCCCCAAACCCCAACAACTTCCAATATTTTTTTAAATTCTGTGACTTCCTTGAAGAATAACGCCCCCCCCCTCAAATTTCTACAAAAACTTTGGCAATTCTTCACATATTGTGGCTGTATTTTCATAAATTCAACAATCAATTAATTTTAGAAATTTGGTGAATTATGTTGAAGCTATCATAGAACCCTGAAGACCCCAAGTTCATTGTTAAACTATTATCTCCAATATCACAAAGCAAGGACCTAGTTGATAGAAATTTATATAAAGATAACATGATGCCAGTATATTAATTAGAAATGGAATTAGTAATGGCTTCAATAAAAGAGAGATTTGGGGGCTGGCTGAGTGGCGCTGTGGTTAAGCGCTGGCTTCGGAAGCCAGCGGCCCCGGTTCGGTACCACATATGAGGGCCAGTGACACTGCCCTCAAAAAAAAAAAAGAGAGAGAGAGAGATTGGTTTTTGCCTCATATTAAGTAAATTCAAAGACAATCCAGGACTGGAATAATGACACTGTTTTCACCAGAGACCTCAGCCTCTATTGCCTTTCTGTTGCACCATCATTTATATATGCTTTCAATCCCCAAGGCCATTTAGGTTGCAAGATGGCCACAGATGATCCAGACATCACTGGAGCATTCCCAAGTCAATGCAACTGGGAGAGTGGCAAGTAAAAGAGGGTGTTTCTGGGCCGGAGCTCCCTCTGCTTACATTTTATTGGCTACATCTATTTCTCTAAGGGAGATAGAGAAATGCAGTCTTTTGGTTGGGCAGATACCACCCAGTACAATTCAGATTCCTTGAGTAAACTTAATTACATTGGTTACTAACTGAACAAATTTGTTGAGGCTATCTAGTCAGCCTTAGAAGTTTTTGCCACACCACAGAATCGTTGATTTCTCAGTGTTGGATGGAATTTGGTCTGGTTCTTGAGAAACTGAGAGCAGAAAGATTAAAAGGGTTTCCCCAAACTACAGAACTGGTTAGCCAGAGAGATAGGAGCAGATCTCAGACCTTCGAACTATCAGTAAAGATCCAGTCTTTTACTGACAAAGCTAACTCCGATGAGGTTAGTCCAGGAAATTCAGCTAACCAACATGAATAATAACACATCTTACTGCCTAGGTCAGACCCCATGATTCACACTTCAGGCTTTACCCGTCATAAAGGCTCACAGGCTGTAACATCTACCCTCCTTGGTTATAAAGTGAGAATCATCGTGTTTACCAGAAGTCATATACACGTTTATATGGCCACTAAAATATGAAGAAAATGAGAGGTATGCTATATAATGTGACAATACAAGTTGCTGTTTGTAGAAGAATGTTCCACACTTATGGGCAAAAACTGATATGTGAACTTCATGAATAGACTACAGGTCTTTTATGGTGGTGGGTTTTTAAGTGCACACACACACACAAACACATTATTATGGTGTCTCTGAAATTGACATTCTCAAAATAGAGTCCACCATTATACAAAGGAGATTTAAATGTTTTGAGGCTTTTTTTTTTAAATCTCTTCTTTGACTGTCGTCACTTCCTCACACTCTCCTTCCAGCTACATTCTCAACCAGCCACAGTCTGCAATGGCAATTCACAAACTGTATGCTTTCTTCAGCACTTAGAACTATAATATGATTGGGCCTTTGCTTTCAGGTTTTACTTGCTTTACATCTTAAGCTTGTTGAGAGCAGGGTCTGTACCTCTTTATTTTCCCTAACACTCAAAATATGGTCAAGATTCCAATGTTCATTCACAATGTCATGATTAGAACATTGTAATACTCTCCAAGGGGGCTCCCCACCCAGCAGTCCATCAGTATAAGCATCATTTGAGAACTTGTTAGAAATGAAAAATTCTCAGGCCCCACTCCAGAAGTACTGAATCAAAATCCTTGGGGTATAGGGTCCTGCAATCTGCATTTTAACAAAATTTCTGGGCACAAGTTTGAGAACCACTCCTACAGTACCAATAGAGATGCTTGGTCAGTGTATATTGGGCATATCTGTGAGTGAAGCAGAGTCCTGATATTTTTAAGCCAGTAGAAGGCTATCATAAATGAGAGGAAGATTCTAAGGTCCAGTGCAGGGAAGAACTTTATTTAAAGTTCCTTGGTTCCTTGGTTCTGACTCCATAGGCATGAAAGTTGCTTCTGATTAGGAGCTTGCTTCCTAAGGGGCTGAACTGCAAGGAAAGAATCAACTGGGGCCAATATGGTATCCTGTCTACTTGGAAATATATTTCTCACTGCAAATTACTTAATTAGCATTCTTGCTTTTGCATTAAGCTCTTGAGTTCTGAGTATCAGTAACAGCACCTAATCTAACCGGATTCTGAAATATCAAATTTCTGAACCTGAAAAACTAAAGGTCAGTGCCTGAAATTTGAGTATATTGCGAAGATACTGCCCAGACGTGTTCACTACATACCTGAGCTATTTAAATGGACGATTTACCAGGTCAAGTGAAGTGAAGAGTGGAGGGCAAAGAGGTCAAGATAGCAGCACACTGGCAGTCTTCCAACCAGATGTGATCCACAAATGTGGTTGGTTTGGCCCACACACACTGTTTAAAAATTGGGAAATTTCACACACAATTTTGTATATCGTCCTGTCTTAAAAAAGCTCAAGATTTGACAAGAGGGAACCCACATCCTGGCATTCCAGCAAGAGCCTGAAGCTAAGCAGAAACTGCTGTTTTCAGAGCAGCTTCCCATAGACACTATAACTCCTCAGGGTCTCAGAGCCAGCCAGCAGGTCCTTTTGTTACCTGCTGACCCTGGGGCATCTTAGTGTGAGAACCACTAATCTATACCAATAGTTTGCATGTCATAGATAATTGAGATGATTTCAATGAAATAAATTACACAGAAAATCAACTTCATTTTGTACCATTTTTAGCTTTCTGTGTATATGTGTGGGCAGGGGTATAGATGTTGTTTTAAAAAATACACAATGATGAGGGCAGAAGTTGTAGGAGAGTAGAAAGAGTACTAGATTGGGCCCTAATGCCTGGAATTGGATCTACCACTTACTTAATGTAAAATTATCCCTGAGCCTTAGCTTATAGATCTGTTATATGGGGATGATAATATCTACCACCCACAGGGTTTATCATGATGATTAAATTAGATAATGCTTGTTCAAGTTCCTTACAAACCACAGACACTCAGAAATGTTTTTAGAATTCAAATGTGGATGTGTTTCGTTACTTGCATTTTCTTAAGAAATTATACCTAGCAGATAAACATTTGGTAACAAAAAAATTGAAATTGACCCTTTGAAAGCCTTACCCTAGAACAAAATAAAGGGATTAACATTTTTGACTATAAACTCTGAACCTTGTACTATGCTGTTCGCTTTGTTCCAAAGTCACACAGCACGTATTTTAACCAGGGTCATCTTACTCCAAAGCCTTAACATGTAAGAACTTTAGTGTTTCTCAAACTAGCCTGAATCACTTGAGCTGCTAGTGAAAAACAGAAGTTCTGCTATTACTCCCCAAGCTTACTGAATCAGATTTGAAGGGGAATAGCCTGGGACTCTGCATGTAGTATGAAAGGCTCAGGTAATTCTTAATAATAGTAAGGAAACACTACTTGAGAAAGCTGACAGAGTCAAAGTAAGCAGTGAAAGACTGCTTTGCATTATGTTCAACGGAAGGAAGAAAGGAAGAAAGGGAGGGAGGGAGGGAGGAAGGAAGGGAAAAACAGAATCCTGGAGTTAAGGTCTATGTGTCCTGAAGGATTATGACAACACACTTACGATGGGTGCTTTCTTTCTAATTGCACCCAGGTTTTTTAATGCAAACACAGGGAGCCAGCCAACAGGAAGCTCAGTTTGCCACTGCAGAGGAGTAAAGCACTTTGAACTACAGTCATCTTGTACACCCAAATTACATGCTGTGATACACAGAGCATTTGAGCTGTTCTGCCATACAGAAGCCAATTATTCTTGGCACGTACTTCTATCATGCTATCCAAATCATCATCCCTCACATGTGGAACTGTGCCACATCAAATGCACCAAGCCATAAATTCCTTAAACCCTTAGAGATGAAAGTCAAGTGTTGGAGAAAAAGATAGTTTGGTACATGCACCATGCAGCAGAAAAGATGTATACTTAGCTGAGCACATCTGGATCTATGATGAGGAATTGGGACAGCAAAATTCTGCCTTTGGAATTTTTCAGAGCAAATGACTGTCTCTCAATGTAATTTGGTATAATCATTGCAGTTTCAATTTTTGGTGAAGTTATTTCATTTTTAGTATTCTTATTAAAATAATTGATTGTTCAGCCTCTCCCTCTAAATGTTTTTAAACATGGTAGAAAAATATAGACACTAAACAAAGGGTAGAAGCTGTAGGTATAATAAAATCCTGTTGGTATCACAGAAACTATACATATGTCTCGAGGGATAATGTTATTTAATAATCAGACCATTAGGTGACCTACTCCCCTATTCCTTACCTCTCATAAATCCTGAAGTTAGGAGATGACTTAATCAAAATTGTTAGGGAACAGTAAAATAGAAACCCAAAGATAACTCTCAATGGTATTATAGAGAATTTAAAACACAAATCCTGAAAGATTGAAAACGAGGAAATGAAGTCCTGGGCCTCTTCTGCTTTCATGTGCTGAGCAATCTCTGAGGGATCTTGTTAAAATGCAGATTCCGATTTAGTGGGTATGTCTCTCTCCTGAAATCCTGCATTTCTAACAAGTGTCCAGGTGATACTCATGCTGCTGGTCCAGGGATCACACCTGGAGTAGCGAGTCCACCAATTTAAGAAAGCCCATGTTGGCGAAGTTGCCAGTGAGATGACAGAGAGAACTCCAGTAGGAGGGATGCAACCTAATGTTAGTGTTATTTAGAAGTAAAATGCAAAGCTGCAAGACAGATCAAAGGGTTTATGTAAAGGTCCAATTTCTCCAGGAGGAATTGGTTACACATGAAAAATAATCCTTTTTTTTTTTTGATTAATAAGAAGACGGTAGGCAGATTTATACTACATACATAATTGGGGTTCCTAAAATTTAAAAATCTGATGAGTACCAGACTATCCCCCAGAAAAGTGTAGCTATGAACATGTACACACATCTCTGCACGCAATTTCAGAAGGGTCACTGAACTCATTTCTGAAAGGTATGAACCCCCAACAGAACCACAGATCACAATTTAAAACTCCCAAAGTACAAATTTGGTGCAGGGGGGAAACCCATAGTTTTAAGAATGATAGAAAGGGCAATTTCAAATCTGATTAGGTTTCTAACTGTTATTATTGTGGAAATGCTGATGATTCCTCAATTATTTCCATAAAATATAAGCTGGTTGAAATGTATATTTTTCCAAGGTAAGATATTAAGCTTCTTCACGTTAGGTAGAAGGAAATAAACAAACTAATAAGAAGTTAAATGTATGCTATTTGGGAAAAACAAAAGATAAAGACCCACGTATAAAAATGACTGTATAGAAAAGGGGTTTCTAAAGAAGTAAAGGGTGATTGCTATTTTATGCTGGCACTCCATGTTGATTTTTCTCCAATAGTTTTAAGCATCTCACCACCTATCTCTTTATACTAGCGAGAAATTATACATATTTAGAGTTGTTATTTAAAAGGCACAGAGAATCAGTTTATTTTTGTCAAGAGTTATCGATCACCTAATCTCAGGTAAGCAGCTTAGAATCTAAAAAGGTGGATACACCTCTGTGTGTGTGTGTGTGTGTGTGTGTGTGTGTGTGTGTGTGTGTCTGTGAAACACTATGCTGAGAATGATATAAATATAGACATAATGCTATGACAGTACTGAGTACTGGCAATACTAATAAATGAGTGATTATTTCCAGTGTGAGATAAGCAGGGAGTGTCAAGGATGGAGTCACAGAAGTAGCTTTGAGCTGGACCCAGAAAGATGAGGAAGATAGCAGTAGATGGAGAAGTAGAGGGAAAGCATTTCAGGTACAAGGGCTCGTATTAGCAAAGCATTGTAGGGGTGGGGTGGGGGAGAATGTGCCATCTGGACCAAGGAGAGTATGATATTTAATGACATTTTGATGTAATAGTACAACAGTACAATAGTACAACTTGTATAGTCTCCTGTCTTGAAGCTGTGCTGGTCCTGGAATTACTGTGGCCAGTTCCGGGCTTACGCATTAACAAAGCTTGGCTTTTGTGCCCTAAAAGGCTCTGAACTGCCAGGTAAGTAATTCTGACTACCTTGCTAGAGAGATCACATAGGGAATCCACATGGAGAGAGAGAAAGGCCCTGAGGCTACATGAAGAGACACAGAAGGTAGCATCCTCCTAGCTGAGTTCCCAGCCTCCAGTCAACCAGCCACTTGAAATCAATCACACTGAGGATGGTAGTAATACCAGTAGAACCGCCATGCTGAGCCCAGCTGCAGGCTGCAGAATAGAATGGTGGTTTTTAGGATACCACCTTTTGAATTAGTTTGTTATGCATCATTAGAAAGCTGAAACAGCATGTTTATCAATGTTTCAAATCAGTACCTTTTTATAAACATAAAACTCATACATCCACCTGGAGATTCAGATGTAGTCTAGCCTTTTTACACACACTAGTCAAGACTTGTTTTGAATCTTATGCTATTAGTACACAAAACTCTAGTATTTTTTTTTCCTTTTACAAATAAAAATGATTATAAAAGTTAACAGGCTTTTGCAATCAACAGTCTGTGTCTCCCTTCTTTTTGCCCTTCCTTGATAAGGGCATCTTGGACAGATTACAATGTGTGTGTGCATGCATGTATGTTGTGTGCGTGTGTGTGTATTTGTGCACTGTGCATGAGCATGTATTGTGCATATGTGTGTTGTATAGATATATTCATCCTGAAACAAATTTACATGAAATAATTCCCTATGCGTATGACACATGCTTATTTTGTTTTCTATTTTATTCAATTTCTTTTCTTACTGCTTGTGACCCACTGAACTGGTTTCATAATTCGCGAATGGGTTGCGACCCTCAGTGTGAAAAATACTGTCCTAAGAAGCATTGTTCATTCTAAAAATATTCATTAAACCCTGTATATCTTAGGCACTGCAGTGAAAAAAACGAACATAATTCTTTCTTTCACAGGCAAAATCATCATTAAACAGCAGCAACAAAATATGCACAAAGTGTGATTTAATTTCATTAGTAATATAAGCCATGAGAAGAAAAACGATGGGTGCTATGAGAAACTACGAGAAGGAGACTTCACTGAACCCGGAGCACAGAAGTGGATCTGTCCATTAGGGAAAGTCCAAAGCAAGAGAAGTCAGCCTGTAGGGCATTTCCAGACTTTCTGGCTTGCCAAGGGGTAGGGGAGGAGGATAGCAAGAAATTGTTGAAAAAGCCAAGTGGGGCCTAAGCTGGCTGATGCTCCATCCAGTCCCAAAGCTGGTTATAGGGCCTGTTTCATGCCTTCATGTTGGACCCATATTATATCTAAAACTTTCTAACAATTCTTGTCTTGTCCAGTCTGGAGAGGAGAGTACCAACAGGCAACATTGAAATATTCCCCCTTAGAGTCTAGAAATAAGTAAAATAAAGTTGTCCACAATATTTAAGGATGAAATTGTGAGATTGATCCAGTTATGCAAAATCATCTCCAAGAGTCTCCCAAGGATGACAGTAATTGGTTGAGGTTGTTAACATATTGGAGAAAGAATGTTCCCATTCAAGCGAGGGTGGGCAGCCAGTAGATCCTAGAAAAAGGGGACGTGACTTGTGCCGCCTATGGTGAAAGGGAGTGCCGGGGCCCAGGGAGCGCGCCTGGCCTCCTGGAAAGGACTATGGATCCCACTCACACCCATGCCCCAGGTCCTCAGAAGGAGACAATAAATATTATTATCATATGCAACTCTGCCTAGTCTAAATCGCTGTTACATGGTAATTTGCTTTCTGAACTACCTACAGAGGGAGAATATGAGCACTGGTGAGGCCAAAACATTTTGTAGTTTTTTAAGGCATTGACTGATATTCTGGCTTGAAGCCTCCTGTGGGCTTTGATGGTAGGAGAGAGCATACTGAGGGATTGTGACAAAATCTCCTTTCTGAGACTGCATGGCTAAGGGGCAGACCCTGGAGTACAGTTAATTCACCAAGGAAAATAATACTCTGGAAGGCCAACTGTCTTCCCCTGGCAATACTCCTAGGTGATTCCCTTTCCTTCCTCTTCCCCTCAACACCATTTTCATTTCAATTTTCTACAAGGGTAGTAATTACAGCAGCTATGCAGCAAAAAAGCAGCAGCTAACTTTTGTGGAATGCTGCTCACGTACCATTGTGCCAAGCCCTATGTGGATTACCTCACTTAATTCTCATTCTAAGGGACGTGCTATTCTTACTCCTCTTTTACCGCTACGGAAACTGGAATTAGGAGGCACCAGGTCTCATCAGCAGTGATGGCAGAGCTGGGATTCAGAGCAGTGTAATTCCAGACGTGACACCTGAACCAATATGCAATATTCCGTCCTATCAATGCCTAGGCATAGAGTATTGGAGCGATATCAGAAAGTCCATTTGTTTCCAAAATGTGGCTTGTAAAGTTTGTTTTCTTTAAAGGGAGAAGGAAAAACAAAAGACCTCTTCCTGTATGCCTTGATGATCTGCATGCCTTTCTTGGCGCCACACAGGACTTCAATGTTTTCTTCTCTGGGTTCTCCGATGCTTTTTTCAAATTGGGGAGAGTAGCTCAGCTCCTTATCTGCAACCCCATCTTTCTCCTCTGCTTTGGTGTGGTATCACAGGGGAGAATGCCTGTACATTTTCAATCAGTTTCAGTTTGCCTCCTGTGGCTGTGAAACCATGATCCTGGAACTAAAAAATGGTGAACAAAATGTGGGCTTATCCTCTGGGGGATTTTCAGTGGTTTCTTAAGGTGATAATACAAAGCTATGAATATGTTGGATCCCACATTTGGATAGAATCTTGGGGTGACTTCTGTCCTCCTGGATGTCTCCTATTATACAACTGCCCTAATGCAGGAATGGCCATTTATGTAAACCTCAATCAGTAACTAAGACATTAGTTTTCAAAACAGCCATCCTTTCTTTTAAAATATTTATTACGTGTGGGCGTGTTGGAACCTATATTCTCTGTCCTAAAATCAGAGGGAATTAGGGTAGCCCAAAATCAAGACCACAGTTTTCAGGGACCAAAGGGCTGATACCTTTGATGTGTCTGACCTCTACCTAAAACTCTTGGCTGGAGAGGTGAATTCGGTAATGAGAACAATGCTTTTAATGGAAAACCAGTGAATGCAAATCTCTCTGTGACAGGCACTGAGTAGGGTGATTATTGATTTATTCAAGAATGGACTGAGCACCTACCATGGCCAAAGCATTGTTTTATATGTAAGTATATATATATAGTCTACTTAGGTTATTATTTTAAGCCTGAAATTAGGGTTCCATTGTTAATTTGTTGGTTTACTTTTTGCCCAGCATGTTTTCAAAAGCAAACAAACCAGAGTAACTACTGACACGAATAAAATATTGTTATCTTATCGAAATGGTGCTGTTTTTCGTTTCTCTATACAGAATCCATTAGAGGTTTTGACAACTCAGCTAACAATATTATTTATTGGTTTTCTTTTTAAAAATTGAATGCTAAATTGTACACTGTAGCAGAAAGGATGTCCTAGGATACAACAAAAGGCAGATTAGCATCGTTGTTAGGAGGCTAATATTTGGAACAGAATGCCCAAGTTTGACTTCTGGCTCCATTTATTATTACATATGTGACCCTGGGCTAGTTATTTAACCTTTCTGTGCCTCAGTTTCTACAAATATAAAATAAGAACAATAATGGACCCAACCTCACACATTTACAGTGAGGATTAGGCAGTCCTTAAAATGGTGAAAACACACAGAACACACTCAAGTCGTGGCATTACTACTGATTGAGTGTAAGTAGGCTAATATTACTGTTGATAACATATATTCAAGGAATTATGTCCTCCCTTCCCAGCTTATTTTTATATTTGATGTTATATGTCTTTTGGGTCTTTTTTTTCCATTGGTCATTTGTTTCTTAAAAAGAAGCAAAGAAAAAAATTGAAAAAGATAATATAAATATGCAACAGCATTAGTTGAATAACACTGTTGGCTAGAACATAAGCTACAAAAATAATTTTGAAGAAGTATATTTTGATGCTGAAAATATTCATAATTTTTGTTAAATGAAAAAAAGTGTTACAGTGTTGTAAACGGTCCATTGTTATGATCATATACATATACCGGGGGTGCCAAAAAAAAATGTACACATTTTAAGAGATGTTAACACTTTGATAAACGTTGCTCAAGCAGTAGTTTGCCATAATCAGAAGTGTCTGGACGCTGATGGTAACCACTTTGAGCACCTCTTGAAAATGCAGAAGTCAAACTTGACTTGCATTCATCTTTTGAGTATTACAATTTCAATACAATTTTTTTTTCCTTTCTTAAAATGTGTATACATTTTTTTGGCACCCACTGTGTGTGTGTGTGTGTGTGTGTGTGTGTGTGTGTGTGTCTTGAACATTTAAGTTCGAGAACTCATCCTAGAAAAAGTGCTATATACCTCATCGCTGAATATCACTATGGTCACTTTTGAAGTACTCCCCTTGGGAAGCTATGTACCAATGCCAGCACCTAGTCCACCCTTCAAATAAATTTTGGAACTCTTTTTCTGGAATGGCCATCAGAGTTGTTGTTGTATTACCCTTGATATCCTAAATGTAATCAAAATGTCTTGCTTTCACTATTTCCTTTATCTTTAAGTAAAGAAAGGAATAATTGGGGACCAGATCAGGTGAGTAGGGAGGGTGCTCCAATACAGTTACTTGTTTACTGGCTAAAAACTCCCTCATAGACAGTGCCATGTGAGCTGGTACACTGTTGTGATGCAAGAGGCATGGATTGTTGACAAACAGTTCAAGTCATCTAACTTTTTCACACAGCCTTTTCAGCACTTCCAAGTAGTAAACTTGGTTAACTGTCCAGTTGGTACAAATTCATAATGAAGAATCCCTCTGATATCAAAAAGATTAGTAACAGCATTGCAACAAGTTCGCAAACTTAATTGTCAGACCTGGGTGTGTGTGTGTGTGTGTGTGTGTGTGTGTGTGTGTGTGTGTGTGTGTTCACAAACATTTGGAAGGATACAAAACAAATATTGATGGTCATTGTCTCTGCTTGGCTAGATTTGTAGAATTTTAGTGCCCTTTGTGACTCATTTTTGTTTTATTTTCTGAACATATATGAAGTGTTCAGCTGACTGAATCGTGTCAGCAACGAAGATACATAGAAAGAAACAAATTTAGGGAAAAAGCTAAATTTGATTTGATTTTGGATATGAAGAATTTTACAAACCTGTGAGATACTCAGGTGAAACTTTCCAGTATATAGTGGGGGTTTTCAGCTTCCTGGAAGAGGCTAAGATGGACTTCATTGTGAATTTGGGGGTGATCAGTACAGAGGTGGTAGTAAAAATAACAAAAATGCATGAGTAAATCCTGGAGAACATGAAGAATGAGGATAGCTGAGGACTGAGAATGAGATCCTGGGAATAGGATCAAGAGTTACTGCCCTTCCATAAAACCTACATAGTTTGTTGAATGATTTCATCAGAGTCTTCTGTGAGCCATAACCTATGACTATATAAATACTCAAAGGAAGGGTGGAGGAAGAGGAAGCAAAGAGGGAGACAGAATGAATGTATGACCTCAAGTCAGGAGTAAGAGAGTTTTGAGGGCAGACTAATAATTGCCTTAGAGAAATCTAGTAAGAAATCAGCTGAAGAGTATCCACTTGATTTGTCAATTAGGAGATCAGAGAAACCATAGCAGAAATAATTGCAATCTAAGCTGACTGCAAGTGGATTGAGTAATAAATGACAGGAAAAGACAATGGAAGTAGTGAGTGCAAACTCTCCTTTCTAGAAGTTTGGGTGAGAAGAACAATAAAGATATGGGATAAAAACTGGAGGGAGACACAGGCTCAAAGAAGAAAGGTTTTGTTATTTGTTTGTTTGTTTTCCCCTTAAGAAGGTAGGCATTCAACCAGTCTAAGGGAGATGCCACCAGTGAGTAGGTCAAAGAAAGAAGATGAAGAAGGGATGATGCATGGAGCAATATCCAGGGGGAAGTATTGAAAGGGACAGGGATTAGGTTTGGGGGAATTACATCCCCTTATTTTTAAGTGCATAAAATAGATATCTTTTCAAAATATTACACAGAAAATCAATGGAGATTGAGTAAAGTATAATTTAGTCTTTGTGATGATTCAGTGTCATCAATTTGAAAGTCAATTACTATACTTGGCTGAGCAGTTTGGGCTATGCTGTTAGTGTTTCCTAAGACAGGTTGAACTCGTTGTCCCGGTCCAAAAGGCTTCCAACAGCGGTGCTTTTTGGGTGATTTTGTTAGATTTTCTGTTTCTTCTTTTGTCCTCAGGCCATCAACTCACTTGGCTACTATTAACTGTGACTTTCTCTGGAATCTGCTGGCCATTCTTTTCTAATTTGCTCATCCATTTCTAGAAGGATTGGAACCACATACCCAAGCTTGTATGCTTCATCACTAAAATACGGTTATACATTTCTCTTGCTAGTGAAGTGCATTGCTTTTCATGGGCGAAGTTGTGACTATGTATTTTGAGTGCTCATAGACCTTTGTTGCTTCTTTCCTGGTGCTGATCTATATTACAGGAGAAAGGGGACACTGCGGGAATTGGGGCCGAACTCTTAATTCATTTGGGATATATATTGCTGTTAACAATGGAGGTCTATGTATATATCATATAGAGAAAAGGCTGATGGAGCAATATGAGCTTACTTATCAAGAGTTACGGCCTTTCCCAACAACCTACAAACCTACATAGTTAAGTTTGTTGAAGGATTTCATCAGTTTTCTGCATACCATAATCTATGATTACATAAATAATTGACAACGGTTGTTAAATAACTTTGCAATGATTTTGGTTCTCTGTAGATCTGAAACTATGTAATTCCCACAATATTTAGGCATATTTATAGTTATTATTGGAAAACACATTTCTTATTTGAGAGAGTTGGTGAATTAATGCTTGCTATTGTCCTAATAATTTTTTTTTAAAAGCCAAAAAATGTGTAATAGTTCAGGAAATGAAATGGTAATATTTTTCCAAATTAATTATCAATCTGCTTTCAGCATGTACGGTACTAAGCAGTATTATAATGTATTTTTCTTGAGCAAATATATTCAGGAAATTGACTTGGCATAAAGCATACAATTCCCCAAGGTATAATCAGAATAAACAAGATGGAATGATTTTCAGAAAGCTCCTCCCTTGGATTTCTCTTCAATGTGTAGGCTATATGTAATTTACATTGTGTGCTGAGGACACAAACCAATTTTTTTTTGCCTTGTGACCCTGTTTTAACAAGTTTACACAGCCCAGTCCTGCTCAGACAGGCTTTAAAAATAACGTTTGCCAAGAACATGCGTGAATGTGTTCAATGAGCATCTAAGGACATGCATTTTACTACCTTTCCTTTCTTTTTCACTCTTAGTGCTTTTAAAAATCAGCGTAACTGCAATAAAAAGAAACCACAACTGCCCTATTATTGAATTGCTAAGCAGTGTGTGTCGGAAACACCCCTCAGAGTTTTAAGAGCGTCAGAAGGAAGAGACTGTGCACGTACTCCACGCTGCAGGAATCCTGGTGAAAGTAGATGCCAGCCCAGGGATGTTTGGATGATGAGGCTGCAGGGGAGGGGTGGGAGGAGGGTTGCAAAGCTTGGAGAGCTGGACTGGCACAGGATGGGGAGCTGAGGGGTGGAAGTTTGTGAAAGGACAGAAGAGACAAGAGGCATGAGAAGGATGGCAGATGTGCTGCCGGGACAGACCTCTTATTCCAAGTTTCCATGTTGCAGTTTTTTGAAAGTTCAAAGAAAGACAACTTACTGCAAGATGAGAGGTTGCTTTAGGCACCTCGTTTCAAATAATTAACAGCAGTTGGTAATTATCCAATATCATCATTAGCAATCATAATGGCAACACTAACTACCAATAAAAACACTTTACTGTACGCAGTGGGTCCATGTGCCAATTTCTTCATCTGAACTCAATTTCTCTACAGTTAGCCATATTATTCCCTGCCTTCGCCATAGCTTTATTCAATCCTCCAGGGTACACTTTCTCAAAACGGGAGCTTTTACACAATTCCAAGATTGCTGCTAAATTGAATTACTTTCACTTATATGAGTACAAGGTAGGTCTCATTGGCCTATTATTTTATTCTGGGGATTTACTGCTATCAATTAGTCAATTTATTGTCAGGTAAGTTCTCCTAAAATATTGTTTTTGCTAAAATGTTTCTATGCTCATCTGTGTCCAAAAAATATTACTGACTGCCTACTAACTTTAGGTTAACATCCAAAACACCTTAGTTTGAGTGGCTGAGGCTTTCACAGCCTAAATCTCTTCTAACCTCACTCATCTGGACACTCTGCTACAGGACTGTCACACTTGTGACACACGTGTGCATCTCATTTGGGGTGCCTGCTCCTTTTCATCTATGTATTACCCAATTCAAGCCTTATTTCCTCCATGGAACATTTCTTAATTAATCTAGCTCTGAAAGATCTCCTCCTTCTCCTTCCCTGTCTCCTCCTCCTCTTCGTATCCATATGATTTCTATTATTTTGTTGGCATTAAAAATTACAGGATTACTGTTGTAGTGGTATGACTATTGTCAATTGTTAAATTGCTGTCAATTGTTAAATGTTTAAGAATTTTGCAAAAGGACTCAGACCAGTGGTAGCTTGAAATCAGAATGGTGGGAGTACTTGCACATGGCAACAGGCAAACACTGCAGATCATGTTTGGTTTGGTTTGGTTGGATTTTGGTGGGAAAGGGGGAAAGGAAGAGAACTGACTTAACCAGCACATCACTGCAACAGGCCCCCTAATTTAACTATTCTTACTATCACTAAAATATTTTGTCAATTCCCTATTGGAGCTAGCCAGTATACATTTAAATACTTCGAGGACTAAGTAATCCATGACCC
Organism: Aselliscus stoliczkanus; assembly: GCA_033961575.1. Taxonomy (NCBI): domain Eukaryota; kingdom Metazoa; phylum Chordata; class Mammalia; order Chiroptera; family Hipposideridae; genus Aselliscus; species Aselliscus stoliczkanus. Next base: position 75,750,986 of record CM066728.1, on the reverse strand, counting down.
AAGGAATTAAATTCCAACATGGACAGGTATCCATGTATATAAATTAAACTACAGGCTACATAATAGCTAGCTGTATCTCTATATTTTGTATGCTTTATGGCACTCAACACAGTGCATAGTTAAAAGCATATCCTTCCACCTGTATAGCTTTAGTTTCCAGGGTTCTCCATTGCCTGTTAACTTTTAGTTTTATTCGACCTTAGAGCTGTTCCTAAAACCTATCAGGTATTTCTTACCTTTGTGACTTTCCAGAGGCCATTTCCCCACTTTGGCAGGCCCAAGGCTATTGAAGCCCTTCCTCCAAAGAGTGGTCTTGTGGCTTTAAGAATGCTCCACTTTACACACATTGTGTTTTAATTGTATATTGATTTATCTATCTCTCTATGATACAGTATGCTGATTATATGTTACATTTTCCCCTTTCCACCTGTGCATCCCAGGTCCAAGATGCCTGGCACATAGAAGGTGCCATAAATATTTGTTGATAGTGAATAGCGCAATTCAGATAAATGAATAAAGCAATTTATGCAAGGTAGGTCTGCTTTGGGCCTTGTCCACAGCATTTGATTACGCTAAGTAATAGGCCTGTGACTTTGCTACACTGTGTTTTTGTTTGTCTGCTTGTTTTCTCCTATAAAGCAACCACCAGGGCATGCATTTCAAAGAGGAGAGAGTTTATCTCCAACTCTATGAGTATTCTAGCTATTGCTTTCATCCTAGCTGCCTTCCAGTGTGGCTGACCTCTTTCTTCTGCCTCTTTAGGATCGTGGTCTGGTCTTCCAGTTTAGATGCTCTTTCTGGTGTGCAAGCATCTATTCTTTTTCTCCCCTTCATCAGCACCAATGGTAGATGCACCACAATTAAGTGAAATCTTGATTATCTCTGTGAAGTCTTTACAGTTCTTTTATTGTTCTATGCTTCATGCCATACAAATGAAAATTAGGTCATAGGACTTGGGGAGTAGGGTAGTACAGAAATCAAGAAAGAAAGGTGAAAAAGAATATGAGAGTGAAGTAAAGCATGAGAGAAATGTATAAACTGGGTGTGGAGGATGAAATAATTTTTTTGAGAACCAGTAGCATTTCAAAACTTTTAATTCAAGCTTATTGCCAGCCTCCATCTCTAAGGAAATAGTAGATGTTTCCATTGTTATAAAAGTGAGTTTCTCTCTAAATTGCCAAAATCTTATTTTTTTTTCATTTATAGACCTAGGGACCCTACTCACAATGAGCAAGCAAAATAAAAGTAAAATGCTTTTAGGAAAACCCAAATTAATATTAAATACCAAGTAGTAGAGGAAAGTTATGCCCTCTGTATAGAATATAGGGACTATTAATGTATGGGCCCTGTCTACAGAAGTATACTGCTTGGGGAATTGGAATAATGCTTGGAAGAGTTCAGGCAAAAAATGTCTAACACAACAGCAGGGAACATAGATTAATTATATAAGCCTGATTTTTTTTATTGTTTATAAAACACAGGATTGTCATTACTTATACCGTTCCACCTCCAACTCGTGTTTTTCAATGGCGCAATTATGACAAAGAAAATAACAGAAAGCTATCATAAAAAAAGCTTAAAATATAGTGACTTTCATTTCACTTAACAAACACTATTTTTCAATAATCGAGCTGTGCTGCACTTCTTAACACTAGACGTCCAATCATGTTCCAGAAGGGTTAAGGCGAAACCATCTTGTGATTTATTTCACTTCCACCACCTTTCATTTCAGAGAAATGGATAGGAAGGGCCTGAGAAAGAAAAGCAGGACAAAAAAAAATATCCTACTTGTAATCTATAGTTCCACAGAGGCCCATGGGGAAAATATAAAATGCAATCAAACCAACAACACTCTAAAGTCTGAAAATATTAACTATGGCACCACACACCCACGTAAAAAAAAATAAAAAACTATAGGTAACTTTCATATTGTTTACGATTGTGCCCTACTGTCTTTTAATATATCCCACAACATATAGTCAAATGGTAGGCCCATGAAGTGGACTTGACTGATTCTGACCTGGTCAGAATCATCCATTCATTTTTTATTGATGAAACACGTGTGAATCGCATCTCTGTGCCAGGTACTCTGAATAGTGGGAATTCCAACATCAATACGATACAACATAAACTCTCCACATAAACTCTATAGGCTAACAGTAGCCAATACCATTTACCTTTTTCTTTTAATTCATAAGGCTATACTCTGATATCCTTAGCGCTAAATTCTCTCAGTCTTTTTCAAAAATAATTAATTGAGGTCAAATTCACATAACACAAAATTTAAATTTTTAAAGTGAGCAATCCAGTGGCATTTACCACATTCACAATGTTGTGCAACTACCACCTCTACTTGGTTCCAAACTTTTCCACCTTTCCAACAAAATCCCTGACCCATCAAGCAGCTTCTCCCTCCAAGATCACTTTAAACTTCAGTTGGGAAGTCTTCATCTAAAAACACATTTTGAAAAAAACAAAACAAAACAAAAAACTCTTCTATGCCAATAATCACTCTAACTTAAATAATGGAACCGAGGAAAAAAAAAATAAAGTCAAATAGCCCTTTAAAATCACGGTCAGGCTTCCATTTTAGGATTTTCATAATGGTATCTTCTTTGTTTCATTTTCTATCAGCAAAGCCTTCACAGATATTTATTTTCTCTGCAGTTTAGGTAATTCTGTTGATAAGAAAGAAAAGAAAAGACAAGAAAAGACAAGAAAAGAAAAGGAAAGGAAAGGAAAGGAAAGGAAAGGAAAGGAAAGGAAAGGAAAGAAAAGAAAAGAAAAGAAAAGAAAAGAAAAGAAGAAAAGAAAAGAAAAGAAAAAGAAAACTCCTTCCAGGTAATCTTTGTTTCTCTTCCATAATCTGATGTTTACAAATCCTCTTACTTATTGATTTTGCTCAGCACCTCCAATTCTTTGCTCCTACACTGCTGTCTTGCCATTGAAACATTTGATTCCAAAAGCTGTGACCTTTCCAATTCATTTAAAATATTAATAGGCAAATTTCAAATTTCCTGCTCTTAACATTGGAGTTCTTAATACCAGCATCAAACCAAAAGTTTTACCCTCATTTCTAAGGTCCCACTGTGCTCTCAACAACCTGTCCTCTAATACTTACAGGTAAGAAATATGTATGCCCTGACACATTTAAAACTGTCTAGTTGTGGAGGCCTACTGGCAGGGATAGGCTGGAAATAACTGTGTTTCGGGAGGAGGCTGTACTAAGGAAGCATAATGTAGCACAGTGGGTAAAACATATTTGTGAGAAAGTCAGACAGACTTGGGTCCAACTCTTGGCTCTACCACTTACCAGCTACATGGCCCTGAACAAGTTATTTAAACTCTCTGAGCATCAGCTTTCTCATCTGTACAATGTAAAAAGGCAGCGTTGTTTAATGGACAGTCTTATCTTTACACCACTGTTAGTATATGTACAACTGTCGCTAATTGACATATTACCTCAGAAACTGTTGGAAAGGTGCAACTTTTGGAAAAATATTCAAAGAGGAACAATGTTCCCTGCTCCAAGTCCAGCTCCTGATTCTGCCCTGGTAGGTTATCTATAAATCATAACATCTTTCTAGGTCTATGCTTCCTTAGTTAATATCTAAGGGAGGTTGAGTGAGGGGTTCCATTAAGTGCATTTGGGATCTACAATTCTGAGATTTCATTTTATTCATGAGGACCATGGAGCAGCAGAGAGGGGCAATCATGGGCATTATGTTTGCTCAAGGTCACACACAAAAGCATGTTAAAACTCCAGTTCATCCTACACTGCTTCCCAGTAAGTTTGATTTCCACTTGAGTCAACCATGCTCTCTTAGCTTCCACAGCTGCTATCTCATCTCAGTTAGCTCAGCCCAGCCTGACTAAGCTTCTTTCACTTCTTCCTCCCTGAATTTTGCCCTGAGAACTTTGCAGGCTAACTAGTCTCCCTCTCTAAGCTCCCTTCTTAAAATGGTTATTCTGTTAACCCTCCCGGATCAGTTACTTAGCTACTGCTGGTGTTCTGAAACAAGTTAATTAGTGGGAATTATATGGTGGAACAGGAAAAGAGAACAAAAAAATCTAACATACATAATATTGGCTAGAAAATTTGAAGCTAAAAGACATTAAAAATTACAGTCCATTATTTATGAATAAAATATGTATAGCAAAAAAGATGAAAATGTGCACAGGATAACTAGTTCTTAAATTTATGGCAGTGGTTGTTTTGGAGAAGGGAAATGGGGCTAATGGTGGGGCAAATATTAATATTTATTCATTATAAGTTGTGGATATGTTTTTATGATCTCTTAATTTCCTGATATGCATTTATTAAGAGAGAGAGAGAGAGTGTGTGTGTGTGTGTGTGTGTGTGTGTATGTGTTGGATGTTTTTCAAAATCTCAATTATATATATAATATAAATATATATGTGTATATATATATATATTTATACATATAGAATTAATTCTAAAAGTTTTATAGCTGCTACTTGAAAAACAAAAAAAAATTCACATTGCTTGCTGAACAGTTCAAACACTGGGGCAAAGCCTGTACTACAAATATGTGTAACCAAAGCCACAGTACTCGCGATGCTTCTAGTTTTGGATTACAGCAGTTAGAGGAGATTGAGTTATTTTGTTTCCATGGCTCATTAAGTTAGGGTTAGACTTTTGTCCATAATCTAATTCACTGCCTTTATCCTTGCCTCCTCCTTATGAAATGAGGTCAGACCTTAGGAAAAAGAATAAAAAAATATCCCAAGTCCATAGTAATTTTGCCCAGAAAGGAAGGTAACACACCTAAAAAGGATTTAAATTCTTTTTCCTCTTCTGAATGATCCCCTTCCTTTAGCTTCCCCTGTCAATGGACTGCCAACCCAATTTACTAATTCCCATCAGTTATCAGGTTAACTAGCACTTCCTGTTGCAAATTAGTGTTCAATGAACCTGACCCTGACATCTTCAAAACACACCCAGACTCTGGAGGCTTCCTGCTAGGGTGCCTGATGCCAGGGACACCCAAACACTGCCAGGGGATGATCAGTCAACACAGCCTGGGAGAGTTACAGGAGTCAGGAAGCCATACAAAGAAACAAAAGGAATCTATAGGTAGGAGGACGAGTAAACTGCTTTCAACATTTTTCAGTAGAGGACGTGATCTAGAAGGAGAGTAATGGAGAACCACAGAAGGGGAAAGGTGGGACAGGATGGGGGGATGACAGACACACCAACAGGAACAACATGGAGAGACAGGTCAGAACACTTGTAAGCAAGGAAACAGCAGAAATGGTAAAGAGAATGGAAGCAGTTGGTGTGTATTCTGTTCATACGGTTAACATCAAAATTAGTTCTTCTACCTTTCTTGGGGACAACAGCCTTGTTAGAAGGCTACCCACCCCCCACCCCCACCTCATCACCCAATGTATCATCACTCAGGCTCCTGCAATTGGAGGAAGCACTCTGATCTTCTGAGGCGCAATCCAGGACCCTATAATATCATGAATGTGCAGGTTTAGAATCAATCTCTCAATAAATAAATAAATAAATAAATAAATAAATAAATAAATAAAGTATTTTGCATTTAAAAAGAGGAAGGAAAGAAAGACAGATGGGTGGAAGAAAGGAAGGATTCTGTATATAAGCTTTATATAAAACAAAACAAAAACAAAAAACAAAAATAGCCAATATGAGCCATGTGACAGATTTACCTGTATCTTTTCAGAGGGTGCAACCCGAAGTCCTACATGTAGAGTTAGCCATCTTTCCATGATTACACTAAACAAGACAGGTTAAGGGTAAGTAGTAAATGTGCTCCGACAAACAACGTCTGCCTTTATTTACTGGGTCATATTAAATGGAGGAAGCCCATCTTCATGTAACCTTAACTATTTTTTTTTTTTTTGAGGGCAGTATCACTGGCCCTCATATGTGGGATCCGAACCGGGGCCGCTGTCGCAAGCCAGCAATTAACCACTGCGCCACTCGGCTGGCCCCTTAACTATTTTTTTAAGAACGAACGGGAGGGTGGGGTGGGTTCTACTCCAAGTTCTATTTGTGTATTCCAAAGGAGTGCTGCTTGGAGCTCCTTCCTTTTCCAAAAGAAACAGGTCTTTGAAAACAAAGAACCATTATTGTGCTTCTTTCTCATGTGGCCCCTGTAGGACCAGCCCATTTAAACTAGGAGTTTCAAATAATGCTGTTTATTAAGTCCGTATTTTCTGCCAGATTCTGCTTTACGTGCATATGTTCTTTTGTCTGCCTCCTACCATTTCCATGGCTCAGAAACCATGCTTTCTGGTATAGCTGAAGGATATGGATATTAAAATCGGATCAGCAAGAGATTTTATGGACTTGGGAAGCTGCCAATCAACGCTGTACAATAAAGCACGTTGTGCACTGATATCATCCAGTCTATTCTCTGTAGTTTTAATACTGCGGGGAGGGGAGGCTGGCAGAGGGTGGAGTTGGCAGAATAATTGGGAGTCGAAAAAGAGAGTGAAAGGGCTCTATTAATTGCAGAATTTGTAAGTGGGGACAATCTACACTCAAGAACTGTTTTCAAAGTCTTCCTAATCTCCGAGGCACTTTTCAGTGTAGGTAACCTCTGAATTACAGCTGGAGGTGATGTTCTTGGAGCTGCCTCTGAAAGCTGAAGTCACAACACGCCTGCCTGCAGAATTCCCTCCCCGAACTTACAACTTGGTCATTTTCTCAGGCAGACAGACACACAGACACTCAAGAGTCCACAGTAATGTTCGGGTGAGTGGGAGTGGGGCGGGTATCCCTTGCTTGGTAGTAGCTCTTTTGAAGTGTTTAATGCCTCCTTTGTAATCTATTCATCAGCACGCATTTCAAGCATATCAATTTTAGCTCAACAATTTCATTCTCCGAGGCTGATATTTTCTCCTGCGGCTCGGCCTCTGTCCAGCACCTGGGTGGCACGGTTTCTTTTTATCTGAATTCAGAAATGCTAAGAAAATGAAATCCTTCCTTTCTCTCTTCCATTCTCTGCCCCCTCCCCCCACCCCATTCAGGCTAAGGTGCCCACTGAGTCCCAGGGCGAGCCAGTGAGTGTGTGCGCACAGGAGCACCAGCGTGTCTCTTTCTAAAATACAGGAAATGCATAAAAGAAAGAGGAGCTCAGCTGGAGCCCTCTGCGCTTCTTTTCCCTCCTCCCCTTCCCCCCCCTCCTCCCCCCAAGCACCGGCTTTTAATTTTCAAAAGCACTGCAATTGCTTGGTGTGGTTTCAAGAGCTGGGGTGCCATTCTCCCTGATGATGACTCTGCTGACGTCAATGGCATTCTTATCATGCCTAGTGCGACATCAGAAACCAGCCCTCAGAGGCTCCTCTTATTCACCGAGCCTGGGCTCTCAGTAAAATGTGGACCGGATTTCTGAAATGAAACGGATTCACTCTTATTTTCAGCAAACCCTACACTCCTCCAGACACTCTGGTGTGTGGCAGCTTGCCTGTTAAGACTTGGTTCTCTCTCCTGCAAAGACCTCCTGAAAGAGGGGACTAAGTGGATCACAGCACTTCCTCTGTGTCTGAGCTTTCAGAGATGGGTGTGTGTCCCCACCCAGGCAAGACTGTTCAACCTGCTTCTGAGTATTCTTTAGGTTTTTCTAAGCCTTTGATAAGGTAATTTTCCCCTACACAGTGGACAAGACCCAATTGTTTAAGTGCTTCTAGCTTACTGTATGGGTCAGAACTAGAGCCCAGCTCCAAAAATCAAGCCCCTATTCACTTCTTCAGATTGTAGCAAGCACCCCTTTCCTTTTTTTTCTAATAATAATAACAACAACAACAATATAATAAATTTTAAAAAGAAAAAAACAACATGCAAAGCTGGGAAGAAAAAGGAAATAATCATAGCTAAATAATAAGAGTGATCATAAAAATAGCTGAAAACGGAAACACTATCTTTGAGAAGTTAACATTTTCCTCTAAATACTTATGACTTTTTAAGAGGCCTTATCTCAAAGGCTGGAGTTATCAGATCCATCAATCACTTTCTACCCAGCAGTTTGGGGGCAGCTGTTAAGGTGATGATGAAACTTTCCATTTCAGTGGAGCTTATCATGGTCAAAAATCTACCCCAAAATGTTTCAGAAATATCTACGGTTCAAATCTAGGTCTTCAAGGAGTCAAGGTCATTTAACATAATGCGAGAATGGTATTCACCTAGGTAGGTTTCATCTGCCTAATCTTTGATACAGACAAATCAAAATGATCTTGGTATCAACCAACCAAATAATGATAGTTCCCTTGAAGGTTACTGAGGCACTCATAATAAACTTACTAGAGCAACTACTCTAGAAAGACACCTACGGAGTTTCCCTTTTTTGTTTTTTTTTCATACAAATGAATAGTGATTCAGAATTTCTCGATTAAGTGAATTTTTGGGGATTTTTAGATGAACACAGATCTAATAAATTTCTTTTTTTGCTTTCAATGAGTACCACAATTAGTGAAAAGATTATTAAATGTCATGGAAAAAAATAATATATGCATGAAATTCAGGTGGTTTTTTTTTTTTAAAAATGTAATGGTGGAATATAGGACGAAAGAGCAAAGGTTTACCTGCATTCCAAATACATGAGCCCCCTGCACCCATTCATCATTCTGCCTCATTTACTACCTAGATTTCAGCTACCTGATTGCAATGTTGTGATACTAATGTAATTTATTTGCTCTTTGATTCAAACCATTGGCTCAATGTTTGCTCACTTCTATATATGATTTTTACAGTTACTTTCAACATGCTCCACCCCCTGTTCCCACAGTAGTTTTGCCTTCTGTTCAGAGGACTATCACTGCTTTTATAAGTCACCTTTTGGCACTCTTTTTGACAGATATATCACATTCTAGTCCAGAATGGAGAAGAGATGGGACCAACTGAAAGCTGCTGGCTTCAGATTCAGACAGACCTGAATTAGAAACCTAGCGTTACTGCTTGCTACTATATAGCTTTTGGGCATGTCTCAGTTTCCTTATCTGTTAAATAGGAATAATGATCCCTACCTTTCAGGGTTATTGAAAGGGTTAGAGATGACGCTCACTAAGCTCCTATCACAATTCCTGGCGCATAAGAGAAAATCAATAAAAGAAAATGATATTGATGATTTCTTTTAAAAATGAGAAGAATCATAAAATTGGTAAGGACTAGTAAAGTATAATGAACAAAGGGCAGACAGTATTTTCCCCCTTATAACTAGAGTTAGATCTGAGAAGTGCCACTAAAATTGAAAGGGCAGCATTTCTTTGAAGAATTTTTCTAGTGAGAAACTAGAACCAAATATATGAGCATAGGCTCACATGATAAATTTCTATAAAATGTTAGTGGAATGCATTTTACACTGAATGTTTGATTGCAATTGGATGTCCAGTAGCTACAAAACCTAATTATGCTCTTAAAAATTCTTCAAGGATTATTTTGAAACTGGTTTGTGAGAGCTACTTTAAAGGTAAGCGATTATGCGCTGAACCAGTTTCTGGTTCTCCTCTCCCTGAGATTCGCTGCCAGTACTCATCTAGGCGATAAGCAGCTTTGTGTACACTGAGATAAGAAGTTGAATTAATTCCTTAAACTTAAAGGCAGACTCTCACATTAAGGGCACAGGTGTTTGGAAAGCCTAGCTGTCCATTTGTGAAATAAGCCACAGCATCCCATAAAGCACATTTTCACTGTATACCACATTACTACAAAATTGAGTTCATTTCATTAATAAAATGTATCAAAATATAAATGTTTTTCCCTTTGTGGAAATAAATAACTGAATATAAAATAACAATAGCATTTAACTCAGAAACAAGTTACACCCATGCCTGTTTAAGGTGGCTCACCCGAATTTCATAAGCAAAACCAAGGTGGTCTGAGTGAACTCTAGGTTAATACAAATGAAGGAAGCCATGATGTCAAAAGCAGCATGTGTGATCAGAAGAGGGTGTCTATGCTAGTGATTGAGTCCTGAACCAGTCGATTCTGCCTGGGCCACTGGAAAAAAAGAGCTCTCTTTTCCAATGGAATTGTCAGGTCTTACCCACCTCATGCAAACTTTTGCATGCAATTAATATCTTAGTCAAGTTTGAATGTTTGGTATCTTTTCCACTTCATGCTAGCAAATGGAAAGAAAAGATTTGGTCATACCTAACTACTCCAAACTAATAAGGTTAAAATGCAACTTCATTATGTCTTTTCCTCCTTTAAAACCCTTCATTAGTGTTGCTCTATTCATGCCCTGAGTAGGGAGGCCTGTATAAGCCCAAGAAAGGGGCGTCATTTTCTAATTCATCCAGCCAAGGAGATGGCTCTCTTCTAATCTATCTACCTAGACATCTTGCCTTTTTAAAATATACAAAAGGGGCCTTAAATATACAACAGGCACAGGGGAAGTCCTTTCAGAGACAGCTTAATGCTGATTTGATTATATGCTCTCACCACTTGTATTTTGCCTTTGCGGTACTTAAGGCAGTTCAATCATGTATTTTTTTAGTTTTCCCTATGCCCTACGAGACTGTAAGGTAGGAATTGTGACTACATCGTTCAGCTGTGCGTCCCCAGCTGCTAGTGCCTGATACACAAGACAATGAAAACGTGTTCTATAAAGTTAGGTTGCTGTGTCATACTCAATAGTTGATATGTTTCTCACTAGAAGTTTTTGAGATGACATGAAATAATTCTATATCCTGATAAATATCATGGTCATTCCCAAATACCACAGGCATGTGGTGTTCCAAAATAAAGCATTACTGGCCACTGGTGAAGTAATAAAAAATAAATAAATAGGGCTAATTAACAGAGGTACACACATTCACACACACACACACACACACACACACACACTAATGAAAAATTTCAACAGCCCCCTTTTGGGGATGACTGCTCTTTACATCTTTTCCTATTTTGTGGTATTAAATGTATATAGGATATACTTGTAGGACATAAATGTCCTAATATGGAACCATGGTTCTAGTATATGGTAGTTGCTCTGTTGAAAATAGCTTTATTGAGTTGATGAGTTGGTAATTATATGTCAGGCCTCTCAGGGTTTTTTTTTTTGTTTGAAATTCCAAAGTCTGGGAACCACTGACTTGGCAGAATTTTCCCACAGGAACAGAGACTTAAGGATTTTTGTGATGCATGTCTTACTTTCTAATTGTGTGTGGCTCCAATTTACAATCCTACCTTCCTTTAACTTTCTCTTTTCTGATACTCCCCATGACTATGCCATTTCCTAACTTTATTATTTTCAATGTGCAATTCTGTATAGTGCTTGTTCCCATTATAGGGCCATTTGAGGCCCCCCCAAAACATTTTACATAGTTCATTTCACTTTAACAGAAATAAGGTAGGATTTTAAAATTCTAATTATATACATTATAATAATGGGTCTGATACACTCCCCCACAGTTCACTGGAACAATTAAAGGCATAACCTTTAAAAGTGGAAGTAAACTAAGTTTTCTTCATGTACATTAAACTTCCTAATGGTGAGCCAAGAGGCCGGGATCACAGTTGAGTCAATGCAGCGATTTCCCTCAGCCCTTGGAGCAAATGAGTGGGAGACTGAACATACGCCATATTCTTTATTTACTGTTGCATCCACTAGAAATACACGTATCTATATGTGCCATTTGGGAAACATTGACCTAAATGACCTTTATGTGATTCAATATACATGTAAGTTGACATCGAGAATACTAAATTGCAAAACTGTTCAGAGGATCTTATTTAACGGAATAATAACATTTCAAATTTCAAATTCCATTGCAGTAGATTTCAGGTATTTTTTTTTTTAAATAGTTAATAGGAGGAAGCATACAATTAATGAGTGCATGAAAATAACACTAGCTTCATCCTCCTTTTAAGAAAAGTTCCCATTATTCCTGTTACATATAGAGGTATGGGACTTCTTGGCACTTATGGAGTGTTGACATTAGTAACATTTCCACTTGATTGTGGGAAATGTTTTCATTTTTTGCTCTGCCTTAAAATATTATTAACCTGATTTCAAGGTGATATATTAGAAATGTCCTTGTCAGCCAAACCCTACAAGCTGTAGAAATGATCACGTTAAATATGTTCAACCTGATTTGACAATGGAAGCAAGTGAAGGCTGTTTCAGTGAAGGGAGACCTTCCTATTGCGGTGGAGATTTCTGTGATCCTTTTGCTAAAATTAGGATCATGATCAGTGTGTGTCAAAGACTACATTGGCATCAAACATTCTGCCCATCACTGCTTTTCCATTCTCCCCTTATTGTTTTGAGAATTGGAAAATTCACCACAAATCAATCTCTCTCTCTCTCTCTCTCTCTCTCTCACACACACACACACACACACACACACACACACACACACACATACACACACATCTATGAAATCTTGTCATGTGCATGAAACACAAAAAGAAAATAAGGTAGAGATTTTGTTGTGAGTGTGAAGCAGAAGAGAACATCACTCCTCGATGCCACTCAGCTAGAATTCATACTTTTTGAGTAGGAATAGTAAAATGGATGTTGATTCTATGGCACATGAGTTCAATGGCTTTAGAAGCAGGAAGACCTGGGTACAAATTCTAGCTCTATCACTTTCTCGCTATGTGAATATAAACAAGTTATTTAAACTTTTTAAGTCTCAGTTTTATCACCTGTGAAATGGAATCCATAGAGTTATGAGAATTCAGCAAGATAATTTAAAGCATTGCACACAATACCTATAAAAATTAGGCACTCGGGCCGGCTGAGTGGTGCGGTGGTTGAGCGCTGGCTTGGGAAGCCAGCGGCCCCGGTTCAGGTCCCAGATATGAGGGCCAGTGACACTGCCCTCAAAAAAAACAAAAAACAACAACAAAAAAAAAACACATAAAAATTAGGCACTCAAGCAACAGGAGACATAGCACTACACTGCAGTGCACCGCATTAGGACATCAGAGAAGCTCTGGTCTGATTTATTCTAATTCTGCCATTAAAACGTAGGTAAGGATACTACGTTCCGTTTATAGCTTTCCCAAGTCAGATCTTCCCGACCTACCCCTTGGTCATGGGCTACTTTGGTAGCTTCCTGGCCAGAGTAGCCTGAGAAAGTCTTGGATATCACTGCAATTGCCTCATCTTTCCTTATTCCCCACCCTGGAAGGTCTGGCCTGGGTAACACCCTCTATCTGGCCACATACGTGGAGCCTCTGGCTACCCCAGGGACTTCTGGGAGGGTCAAAGTTCTGTAGAGCAAACTGACCAATAAGAGACAAATGATGTGTGAGCGGAAAAATTGCTCACCCTTTCTGTCCCAAGTGGAATGTTCCAAGATGCAGTGGTTTTACACAAACTCAGGCGATAGCTTTTAAAACTTAGCCAACTAGCTATATTTCTTGTAAAGATATGACAAACTTGGTAATTAATTTCCTTGTGTTTACTTTCTCTTCTGCCCTAGTGCTGTTCCTTTCAATCCCACTACACTCTTGCTTTCTTGGGATTGCATAATTTTCCCTCCACATAAAACATTAACATGTAAGCTTAGCATGTTAACTAGCTCTAAGGGAATTTAGGCTAAGACTGTAAGATTTAAGGGAAAAATGAGGCAACTAGAGTAAAAGAATGAGAAAAAGAAAATTAATACTTGGCACCAATTCTACTTATCTGTAATTCCTTGGATTCTTTCAATAGTAGAAGATCTTAAGGCCACATTACCACCTTATTAATAAAGCATAATTGATCAAATCAGTAGAACAAGAGGGCTTTGAGTATAATCCATCATTCCTTTCCTTCCAGAGTCTAATTTCAATTATAATCTAAGATAACAGATTTGGAAAAACTTAATGCTGTCAAGAGTCCAGAGAGAGAGAGAGAGAGAGAGAGAGAGAGAGAGAGAGAGAGAGAGAGAGAATATTTTCTCTTTGAAAAGTCACATCCCTTTATATTAACTAAAATGTGTAAAATGCAATTCTGGCATTTTTCTTTCTTTCATAAATATGCCCACTTGTTATAGCGTAAGCTATATATTGAGGTTCCACAAAAAAACAACGCAATTTTCACATTATACCTAGATTCTAATGTTTGGCGTTTTTCCTAATACTTTCACATCATTATCCATAATTGCAGTTTTTCCAACAGGGGACCCACAGTGTCACTATTTCATCCCATTATATGACCCTCTCACATAGTGATAATGGTCTTCAATTCCAGTGTCCCTGGCTGCCATCTCCCTTCAACTTCCATGGAACAGTTGACCTCTTGTGCCTTTCATGACACCAAATATATGAGCTATAGTTTGCTATCCAGGCTTCTTTCATCTTCATTTGCTGTGTTTTTTGTTTGTTTGTTTGTTTGGTTTTTAAGAGGGCAGTGTCACTGGTCCTCATATGTGGGATCCGAACCCGGGCCGCTGGCATCCCAAGCCAGCACTTAACCACCACGCCACTCGGCCAGCTCTCATTTGCTCTATTTTTTATGACTGCTTTTGCACAGGCACATTTGCTGAGTTGGCGCCTCACAGGTGGTTTGGTTTGTGGCATATTTTAATAGCTATGAAACCATGGGTTCAGCTATTGGGTTGCAATGAGTTACATAATGCATGTGCAATTCAGTGAACTAACAAGAAGATTTTCCTAAGACCCCGGATGACCCGGGAAACTAACAAACGGAAGGAATTGCACCTTTCCAAACCACCCGGGACAAGCACGTGCTTATTCTGAAGGACATGTCCTTACTCTGATGGATAGCGTGGTCTGTGAAGAGCAGACCTGGTAATCACCTAGTGACACGAAGGCACATTTATTTCTGTTGCTATTTGGTTCATTTTATTTTGGTTTGGTTTGTTTTCTGTTCTTCTCAATCAGGGCATTTTATGAGTACTTTGGCAAGTGGTAGTAACAGTTGTTTTCTCTAGGAAATTTCTAAAATTTTTCACCTTTCAAACACAGCAGAAATGTTATGGGCGTTATAAATTCAATTGAATGTGGTCCCTGATCCTGGGTTGATGGTCATCACCCTTTTCCTTTTTCTTGCCATTCCTGTTTAATTTACTTGGAACCAAGGAAAGAAATGTGATATTCCAGTGACATTAAGGTAAGTGGAAATTCTGGGCCCGAAAGCACAACTTTCTCTGGTCCAGGCTCAGTTTCTAGAAATGCCTGTCATTGGCGCAGGAGGATAAATTCGTCCATATTCTATTTATCTCATTATTCCTATAGTTCATCCATTCATTCAACACATATGATATCTCCTGTGTGTCAGGCACTGTGCTAGGCAATAGGGGTAACATGTTAAACAAGATCCCTGTCCGAAGATAATGAGCCATGCGATTCCATTCAAAAATAGGTTTGACTTTCATTTTCCAAATCTCCATGTATTATAAAGAGGAATAAGAAGAAACAAATAATATGATTTATTTATTTCATTATCCATTCATTCAAAAACATTTACTGGAGATGTACTATGTGATGGGCATTGTACCAAATGCCAAAAAAGCAAGGATAAAAGGTATGGAGGATATATAAATCATATGCAAAAAATGAATCTAACAGCAGATTCATGACTGGCAAAATATTTTGTTTGTAAATCTCAAGAGCAGCGGAAATGAGAATACAAGCCTTTCTTACACTGACAGTAGGATTGTAACTTGAGGTAGTCTTTCTAGAAGATAGCTTTACAATATGCATGGAATTTAAAAATGTAAATTCACTGCTAGGAATTTATGCAATGAATATATTCACAGAAGGACACCGAAATGTTTAGGTGCAAGGAAGCTTGTGATCTTATTTGGAGAAGTAAAAACTGGATATGATCTACATGTCTGTCAACAGCATAAAGTGGACTGTTTCACATAACATAGGGAATGCTATGTGTCAGGTAATAAGAATGAGGTAGGGATCATTATCTACATGAATACATACAAAAGAGCCCCACGCCACACTGTTAGATTAAAAAGAGCATGGTGTCGAAGAGTATGTATAATGCTATCTGGGCAGATATGCAAGGAACTCTTTTTTTGTTTTGTTTTACTTTTTTGAGGGCAGTGTCACTGGCCCTCATATGTGGGACGCGAACCGGGGCTGCTGGCTTCCCAAGCCAGCGTTTAACCACCACGCCACTCGGCCGGCCCTGCAAGGAACTCTTTACGCTTTACTCCAGACAGCCGTGACCAAGCAATTAGAATTGGCACAAGTGACATCTATTTGCCATCCTGCTGTCTCACATGATAACATTTACTGGAAGTAGGGCTCTCCCTGAGGGCTGTGCTGGTCCAAGATCTTCTAATATTTGCTTATAGCAAGAGTCAGGAAGAAATAAAGATCAATCCATGTCTTCACAGCAATGAGAACATAGAGGGTAGAGAGTGCGAGTGAGAAGCATAAGCTGCAAGGGATAGTAGGAGCATCAGCTTCTCCCAATTTGCCCAGGACTTTCCGTTTTACCACTGAGGATTCCACATGCCAGGAAACATGTCAGTCCAGGCAAAGTAGAACAGCACGTCACCGAAGCCTGCATTATGCATTAACTGTGTGCAGAGAAGAAGCTGAGGCACTTCCTTTCTTGTCCACATTCCAGCTCCCCTCTATCTTGGCCTTGATGCCAAAGGGGACCCACCATTTTCCATAGTAGAAAGCTTTGGTGCGATGGTTTCTATGCTTGCTTTGGCGATGTGGCCTTTTGGGTTAGGATTTATAAAAGTTGGGGTTTTCTGGAGTTTGTGGACTGTTTTACAGGAGAAAACAAGCTATTGTGAAAGAACTGGGAAGGAAGGAATTTGGATGTAAAGGGGGAATAAAGTTATTTGTGGGGCTAGGAATCATAAACCCAAATAGGTTTTTCAAGACAGGGAAAACTTCATGTAATGGACGGGCAGGAATCAAGCAGTGTTCTTTAGAAAAAAATGAAATGGTATTTATAAAAGTTAGATAAAAATGGGGGCATTTTAGGGGCAAACTTTCTGAACAACACACACCCCGCCTTAGGAACTACTGGATGTAATCAGCAATTTAAATTCTTCCAACACTTTCCATGTGACCCAGGGATACTCCGGAGGGAAGAGCTGATGAACAGTGGAGGACCGAAATTATCCCCCGCGTCAGGTGCAGGGCTGTGTGCACACACTCACTCTCGGCAGCTCTAACGAGGTTAAAGGCCACGTCCCTGGGGAATCTCATTGTTTACAGTGTCCATGGCAAGAGAGAAGCCAAACACTGGGGACACATGCTACTTCAATTCTGTCCCTGAATGCGGGTACTGTTTCAGATTTGAGACGGGCACCAGAAGCATAGCTATTCAGTGCATGTGTTTCTCATAATGATATTGGTATTCCTCTCACATATGTCCCCGCAGTAACCACTTACTAAAGGAAAGTTGAAGCCATTTCAGCTTGGTTGCATTTTCTAAGGCTTCCTACAAGAAGAAATCCTGGGTATTATCTACAAGCGATTTCACCTCTTGCCTTTCAACATTTTTGTCCTGCTAGGGGGTGGGTGTTTTGCTTTTTGCCTTAGGTAGGTCAGCAGTTAAGCCACTTTTTCAAAGCCATATTTATTCTGCCCTCAGGGCAATTCATTCAATCATTTAATGAATATTTGCTAGGAAATAAGGAGGAGGGGGTGGCTGGGCTTTCATAGATGACTAAGACACAGGTCTCACTCTCAGGAAGTAATGGTACATTAAGGAAGATAAATAAGACCAACTAACATTATGACCCTGTAAGATGAAAGAATTTTATGAAAGTATAGGGAGAAAAGCTTAAACTTGCGAGGAATTCAGGCATTGCTATCATAAGGGACAAGCAGGTGTCCTCCAGTTTCTGTAAGAAATGAGGGTGGGAAAGACTGCCAAGGGTGGAGAACAATATCAGAGTTTCAGAGAGCATGGCTTGATCAGAAAACCGCAAGTGGTGTCCAGGGAAAAACAGGAAGGAAAGGCACACAGGTGGGAGGGAAGAACCTGAAAAGGTAAGTGACCAGACAACGAGGAAAAGTGGAAGAGAGGGCACTCCTACTAACTGAGCATTTATTTCATACCAAGCTTTTTATGTTTGGTATCTTACATGATTACTCTGATACCCTCCTGACAATGTTTGTGACTCCATGATACCCATGAGGAAACAGAAGATGAGAAAGGTTACACCTAGGCTGACCTACAATTTGAGGCCAGGTGTATCTAATACCAAAGTCCCTAGTCATTTTACCACAGGACACTGTTTCTAGGTGAAAGGTGAAGAAGTTTAAACTTTACCCTGAAGGCACTGAGGACTCTGATGGGTGTCAGGAGGAAAGAGATATGATCAGAACTGCATTTCTTAAGAAAATGACTCTGACAGTTCTGTGCAGCAGGAGGAACTAGAAGCAAGGATAACAGGGAAGGGGATTTCCCAGGAGAGAGAAACATTTTCCTCTTTTTTTTTTTTTTGCAACAAAGGTCAGCCTAGGGCACCAACAGAAAAGGGGAGGTTTCCTTAGGCCTTGATTTTGTCATATTTGCATTTGTGCTTAGACACACGCCAAGGTGAAATATAAGTTACAAAACTGAAGATGATGGATCCCGGAAGCTGACCCACCTTAGAGAAGGGTGGGAGTGGGGGAAGAGCATCGGGCAAAATAATAATGAGTTTCCAAAATTGAGAAACACGATTAGAATATATGCAGGTGCAGTCCCATAGGAATGGCCAGGCTTGCTAGAAGATATTCATTCTTAAGGGAAATAGCTAGAGATGCTAGGAGCAGATGAAGCAATTGCTACTTGCACTTGGGTAATTACTGCAGAGGGTGACACTTCTGTTAAGTGATCCTACTGCTTTAGAAGTCTGAGATGATGTGTGGCCTAAGAGCTTTCTTTAACTGCATGATGTCTCTGTGTAGCTATAAATTTCAGTCAAGTCATGTCCTTCAAATTGGGTCTAGTTAAAGAATTCAGGAATGGGAGAGGGGAGTGGTTGGATACACACTAAAGTCTGGAGAGGCTAATTTACTTCTTGGATTAAAAATATCATGGTCATTGTAATTCTTTTTGGGGGTTGGAAATATAGGTACTTAGAGATACACTCATTTGGCACAAGTGAAAGAGGTAAACCAAAAATCAGGGAGTGTTATAGTTCTCAGATGAAGGACTGCTTTATCATAAACTTTAGTAAAGAAGGCTAGAGTCTGTTTTTAAGAGAACTAGAAAAATATTTTTCAATGAAAATGTTACTGCTTCATCTTATTCAGGAATAACAACAAACCACCTATATTCTATAGTTAGATAGAAGTGTATGTACCATAAGGTCAAGATTTTGAGATGTCAAGCAAACATTCTTATCATAAGATATGGTTACAGAACTAGAAAAGTAATAGTATTCCTTGATGTGATTCCCTCATAAAAGGTTAAAACTTTTAATAGGTTTACATCTTAGGGTCAAGGAGATAGTCATTCTTTGAAGGTTGCAAAGGTCTGGCTAGATTCTGGAATCATCAGTGTTCCTTTGAAGGTAAAAAATTATGCCTATGCATACATGTTCTACTTGTAAACTCAGAAAGAATCCTGCATCTATAAACTATAAATGGTTTATATACACTATAAATGGACATTTTACTGACATGGCAGAAGGTAAGTTCCAGAAGTTTTGGGATCATAGGTGGGAAGAAAATGCAATATAACTGGTAGACTAAATGGCAACCCATTTGGTGGTTTTTAAACTCCTAATAAAACATTTCCAGGGCCGGCCGAGTGGCGCAGTGGTTAAGTGCTGGCTTGGGAAGCCAGCGGCCCCAGTTCGGGTCCAACATATGAGGGCCAGTGACACTGCCCTAAAAAAAAAAAAAAAAAAAAAAAAAATTTCCTACCAACGGTGTACTTAAAAATTCACAATTAGATGTTTCTTTGTACTTATAAAATAAAAATATCCCAGAGTTGATTATACCACAGCCTAAATCATTTCCCAGTTACTTTTCTATTGCTGACCTACTTGCCCAAATAAGTTGAGACAGCAATTTTAATGATGTTCTCAAGTAAAACCATCATTAAAACATAGTTTGGGTGACATCCATATCTCATTGATGAGGTCTAGAGAGGTAAAATCATTTGTCCAAGGTCACACAGTCATGGTCTGTTATTAATAAAGTCAGGAGTATGGACAATTTCAGGATCTTGTTTTTTGGTCTTTTGTTGGTTCTGAGGAAGTTCCTGAGGGACTTGTCCTTGAAAGTAAATATAGTAAAGATGTAACCAGGTGGTGCTTCTAGCTGCTCTCTCCCTCCATTTCATCTAAAGCAGGTCTGCTGCATTACATAGTTATACACTGGGCTTTTTTTCTGAATAAGAATTATTTAAAGAAAACCTCTTCTTCTAAATGACATTTTTTAATAAGTACATGCTGGACCACACTGATATATTGGGCATGATGAAGAGAAGATGTTCTGGGCATCGTGGGCACTCTACGTGTTCAATAAAGTCCAACCTATCCTACTCATCTTGGAAATTTCCCCAGAATCTAAGTTGTTGTCTTGGGGTCTAAAGGCTATAGGTTCTGGAGATTCTTATAGCTATACCCTCTAGAGGCTCCCTTCTGATCTCAGATAATTTTCTAATAATCTTTTTGTTTACATCCACTTACCCATGAGCTGTGATTAGCTTGTGTCTCTTAAGACCAGCCCTGACCTTTTCCTGACATGCCTACTTTCAAATTGGAAACACAGTCTCCCAAACTCTACCCACCTACTCATCTCTGCATAAGCCTTGAAACTCATATCAATGAATATTAGGTTGATAATAACTACAGGGAAAGGAGATAGGAGGCAGCAAAAATAACAATGGGGAATTGCAAGGTAATAGAATCGATGATAGGTAAGGAGGGTAAAATGAGTTCAACCTTGCTTTCCACTAATCGTCTTCTTAGAAATGTTTATGATTACCTTCTCTCCTCTTTCATTTACTATTTTGTTTCAGAGATGCACCTCATCTTCTACCTAGAAGGAGGCTCCACTCACTTTCGCTTTTCCTCAACATCCATGATCTCCAACCTCACTTTTCCTCCTCTTAACAATTCGATTTGCAAATTAGGTTAATGAGGCTTACAACAGTCTCAGACACTATGCATTATTTCCATCTCAAAGCCAAGTTCAGGTAGTAATCTTCAAATGTAAAATCCTTTTCACAACTTTATTCTGGAGAACCTGACCTCAGTCAATTAGTGACTGAGTGACTTGACTTCTTGCTAAATTTTGCCTAAAGGTAAGCCCTTTCTGGAACCACACAAAAGGTGGAAACAAGGCAAAGTAGAGGCTCTCAAGCTGGGTGGGGATCAGAGAAAATATTTTCTATTAACATTTTTATATTTTCACTTCATTGATTATCTTTAAAAAGTAATGCCTCACCAGTTATAAAGGTAAAAATCTTTTGTAGAGATCACCACAATTAAAAGATATTCCATAGAATAAGACTTTTTAAAGTCAATTTCTTGATCGGAAGTCTTCAGAAATCTACCCTAAAGGTATTTTTTTGGGGAATCTGGAAGACTTTTTTTCCCATTAAAATGGGATTTCATAGTGCTTATAAAGGATGGTCTATAAGGTATAGATTATTTGTGGTTTAGGTGAAAATAAAAAGTAACTTTGGAAAATATGTTCTAAAATTTATATTCATAAAAAAACAACACAGTAATAGAGATTCTAGAAAAATACTAAATTCCTTTTCCTTTCCTTTCTTCCCTCTCACCCTTCCTTTCTTTTCCTCTCCTCTTCTCCTTTCCACTTCCTTCCTAGAATTCTCAGACTCAGTTATTTCTAAACATGTATTCAATTGTAAACTCCAGTTAGCTTGATTGGCTTTTACTGCAAGAGTTCTATTTTGAAGAAAACTAAAATTAAATGTCACCATCAATAAATCAACTAAAGGATCAAGTAGATTTATAGCATGGGCAGAGAAATCGATTTGGCATAGGGATTAAGAGGTGATTGAGTCAGCCAGACCAGTCTGGATACCAGGTTCACCACTTACTATGCATGTCCTTGAGTAATCTATTAAAGTACAGCACACATCCTCCTATGAAAAATGGGGATAACACTACCTATCTGATAATATGTACGTAAAAAGCTTAGATGTATCTGAAACACAGTGAGTGCTTAATAAATACTATAATCAATGTTACAAAACATACACTACTCATATCATTGCCAAATAATACAACCGAAGACATTCTACGCAATTAAGCACATGACTATTTAGGCAATAATTTAATCCATGTGCTCTTAGTGTTGTTTACAATGATCTCATGCAAATGACATTTTATAAAATCTATTTGATGCCCCAGCTGACTTAGATCTTAGAAGCAGTAATGAATTTCCAGGCTTTGAACTTGGGGAAGCTCAGTAGAGTCTCAAGAATTCCACAGAATAGATGTTGGTTCACAGCTTGTCACAATGTGTATCTCAGTCCCAGAAGCTAACCAGCAAAGCAGAATTAGCCAAAGGTACTGCGACTGGTTCATGAACACAGACTTTCACTTTAATCTAATCATAGATGTTAGCCACAAGTTTTAAAGGTCAAAAACCCAAATAAATGAACTCTCAGGAATTTCTCTATGGGAAATTCCTGGGGGGCATCTTTTATGACTTTCTTAGCCTAATGTTTTATTGATAAACAGAAAATAATCCATGCTTTTGTCCTTACCAAGACACGCAGTTCTATAGAAAGCCAAGTGTGCTGTGGGACAGGAGATGTGAGTTCTGGCCACTAACCAGCTCTGGCCACTGGGTACTGAGACCGGTCTCCTGACTTGTCTGTAAAATCGACCTCGCACTGATGATCAGTGAGGTCTTCTCCAGGACTCACAGTCTATTATTTCACACCAAGAGACTTTTCCAGATGAACTAGAAGGCTGTAAATGGTATATTCAGGAAAGACATAATGGGCCAAAGCTAAAAGATGGTGTATGTATGCCCCCAGAAAGAAAAGAAAAGAAAAGAAAAAACCAATGAACACTGTTTGTTAGATTGCTGAATGAGAAAAAAAAAAGATGAGTGGAGTTTTGAATATTAATCTTCATGATATTTCAGCTGTTAAAATTAGCTTCATCATTAATTAACTGTAAAGAACAGGGCTTTGTGTATCTTAAGCAAGTGCTTTTTGTGCATTGACTGTGTATGAAGTTTATATCTCAGTGCCATGAATAAAATTTGGCTTCAATGAAGTCTATCCTGCAGCAGCTTGAAATCAAGTAGACAAGAAAAAATGCAGATTTCATATAAGTAGACAAGAAAAATGCAGATTTCATATAAATTGCTTAAAAGTGTTACGTACATAGATATGTCAAAATAATACATCAGCCTAGTTAAATTGACTAATCTGGGGTCATGACTTAAATGGTTTATATGTTTACACAGATCTTCAGATTTCTTTTCTAGGGACCCTCCTCTTTTAACAATTTAAACACCCTTATCCAGAAGCTACTTGTTGTTGTTGTTTTATAAAGGCCCTTGCTCTTTTACAGAAATGTTAAGATAATGTATTTTTATTTTAGAATATGTACCCATTAGATATTAACTTGGAAAATGCAGAAAAAAGATTTGTTTTAATCAGAAAGAAAATGAAGGGTAGATATAATGGAATGACCATTTTCAAGTGCAAAGTATCTGTTGAATGCTTTTGCTGTGTCAGGCACTCTCCATACAGTCTTATTTAACCTTTGTAACGGGACATAGTATTGTCACCCTTCTATGGGACAGATGATAGAAATGAGGCTTATGGATGTGCAGTGATTTTCCTCAGTTAACCAAGTAAATAAATTGGGGAGGTTGAATTAAACCCAGATTTGGAAGGCTCCAAAATTCATGTCCTTCCTACTTTCCCATGCTTCTTCTCACTCCCAGTGCTTCTCTGGAATTATGCTTAGAGGGGTGAGGAGTGGGGGGGTCAGCTGCTCTTATTGACCAGCTTGGGTTACTAGAAATGTATAGCCATCTTCCCCGTATAATTTTTAGAGAATCAGATTCCTAATAAATGAATTTTAAATGCAATTTTACATTTTCCTACAAAGAGTGTACAAGTCCTTCCTAGAAATATGAAATCTGAATTAACCAAGAAAAAAATATGCCAGAGATGCAAAGGGTAAAAGATATCCTATATTAAATATTATCAAGTCCTAACTGAAAATTGCTGATTTCATTTATGTAATTCCATGTCCAGGTAAATTGTGCGGTGTTTATAATGTATATACATATATGGGTATACTCCGCTTGAACAACTCTTTCACATCTCTGGCCATAATGTCAACAGTTAAGAATACATGGCAGTTTCACATAAATTTTAAAAATCGAGTGTCTTTTCTACTTTTATTTTAAACATTCCTTATAAAACAACAGTGTGTGTGTGTGTGTGTGTGTGTGTGTGTACGTATACACATATACATATACATATATACATGGAGGGTGCCAAAAACTGTATACACATTTTAAGAAAGGAAAACTGTATTAAAATTGTAATACTTAATATACACCAATAACAAAAGACGAATACAAGTCACATTTGACTTCTGCAATTACAAGAGGTGTTCAAAGCGGTTGCCATCAGCATCCAGATGCTTTTGATTACAGCGAACTACAGCTTGAGCAACGTTGACCAAAGTGTTCACTTATATACATTTTTTGGCACCCCCGGTACACACACACACACACACACACACACAGTATGTTTGTGCATGTATATTTTTTAAGAATTGGTTTTGTTCTAAATAGCAGGGGAAACATTTCTGTTACTCTAAAACCACATTTGATTCAAATATACCAATGATTCTTAACTATTGTTCAAAGGAAAAGCTGACCAATATTAGGTTGTGGAATCCTGCAATGCTTTTGCTCAGCATGGGCCTGGACACCAGGATTGTGTGTAAGGGATGCCAGGCCTATTTTGGTAGTCGTAGTAGTAATCAATGCCTAAACTTGGCAATCATTCTCTCATAGGATTTGGTGCTTTGAGCAAAGGTGTGAATTATTTCCTTTCCCTTTCTTTAAGAGCAGTTAAAAAGTATCATTTTCTCTTAAACTAACATACATCCTCCGTCTTAACTAGGCAGAAAAGCAAACACAGAAGAACTAGATGGGCAAATGACCAGCGAATCTAAGTAAGTACTCTGCATTTCAATCCAAAACCAATTTCAAGCTTAGTTTGATTAACAGTAAGTATTTCTTCTTAATCATTTAGGGGTCAACAGGGATTACCAAGCTCTTTCTATAGTGTCAAGTTCTTTCACTCAGGAACCAGGTTCCTTTGGCTGCTATCTTATTTGGAGTTTAATTTGTCCTTACATCCCTTCAAGAGCTATTCCAGCATACTGCATCACTGTGTTCCATGGAGTTCCCAAACCAGGGAGAAGTTGGCTGTACCGTCAAACAACAAGATGAGAAACACCACAAGGGCACGTTGGGGTAGGCATTCCAGGCACAAGTTACAGGCTAGGGGCAGACCGAGGTTTTAAAGACCCTGAGTGATACTGAAATGGAATTGAAAAGACTTTCAGATTTTGAAAAACAGTCCACACGATTTTTATGTTAGGCTCCTAGAGCTGGTCCTCTGTAGCTGTACAGGTTAAAGACAAGAGTAGCTCTCCCCATCACCCTTACATTTTTCTTGTCAACAGATTTGGGATGAAGCATGACTCAGAAGGGCTTGGCAAAGTTGTCCAAAAGGAGGAAGCCCCTCCCCAATCACTGCGCCTTACAAAGCACACAAATTTAGATAGATAGATAGATGATAGATAGATAGATAGACAGATAGATAGATAGCCTAGATATCTTTATAGTGCCGTGTAAGCAACTGTTTGAACATTTTCAAGTGAAATCCTGACTGTAAGGGTTTAAAATACAAGTGCATAAATGAGCGCAGCCAGAGCTACACAAGAGGTCCCAGGCATTTGAAATTGGAATGAATGTCTGGAAATCTAACAGACTTAATGGATTAGTCTAGAGTCCTACCACATGGGAGGTCCAAAATCAGAGCCTCAGAGCTGAGAGGAAGATGTCACATTTGTGTCAGTGGAGGAAGAGGAGCCAGGGCTTGCCTTTTGAAGAAATAGTCCTTCTCTGGGTGGGAGAACAGAAGGGAGAGAAGGCTGTGCTTACTGCAATAGAATCATTGCAAACTTAGCACAACAGCGGAAGAAATGACTTTTGCCATAAACTCCCTCATTTTTCTTGATGGGACAACATGCCTCTGGAATCTTCTGAGAAGACCCAGTCTGCTAGACATGATTTTTATTTCTTTATTCATGTTTTCTGGGAGATTCCAGGAGTATGGGCGGACTGGGCTTCTTCCGGTCTGCCACTCTCATAGAATTTTCCCTTCATATCACAGACTTCAGTTTGGAACTTCACATTTATAATTATGAGATTACCATGTATTTTCCCTCTCCCGGGCCCCAGATTACAGGGACTAAGGACAGGGGTGATGCCTCTTTAGGTCATCATTGCATCCCAAGTGCCTTGCTTAGTGTGGCACATGGGAGGTGTTCGGAAACTATTTGTTAAAAAAAGTGTTAATCAGGGCCGGCCGAGTGGCGCACTGGTTAAGCGCTGGTTTGGGGATGCCAGCGGCCCCGGTTCGGATCCCACATGAGGGCCAGTGACACTGCCCTCTACAGCTAGCAACAGCTCCACCTGGAGCTGGGCTGTGCGAGCCCCGGTGATGGTGTGGGCTGCAGCCCCTGCTGCAGTGGGCTGCCATAGGCTACAGTGAGTGGCCGGCAGCCAGCGTGAGCAGCTGGCAGCCAGCGTGAGCTGCCAATAGCCGCGGTGAGCGACATCCAGAAGCCAGCGACCGATCTGCCTCATCCGGGAAGAGCGCAATGACGATACCAACAGTGAAGCAACATCTTCGGCAACTAAACTGAAGAACAAAAAGACAGCAACTTGTCTGTTCCCCTTCCCCGATTCCCCAACGCTGTTCCCCTCCCCCAATTCCCCAATAAAATCTTTAAAAAAAAAAAAGTGTTAATCAAATTGTTAAATATACCAGGTCTGGGGATTTAACCCAAAGGCAGGCAATTCATAGACTCACCAGTAGCCAATGGCCTATAACTAGAATCAAAAACTATCTAATTGTATTTGTAAATGTGTAGGTTCTGTGTAATTGTCATTGTAAGTGAGAATTTGAAAATCAGGTAATTGGTGTCGGGAGAAGTAAAAAAAAAAAAAAAAAAAACAAGCAAAAATCATCTATACATAGTCTCAAGTAAAATTTAAGCCAGAGAAGGTATGGCCAGCCATGTGGGACAACGAAAAAGCTGGGACTGAAGAGCAGAAGAAGTGTGTCCAGAAAAAGAAAACAGCCTAGATATGCAAAAACAAACAAATAAACTAATACATGGTAGTCTCAAGAAAGATACTATATGTCCTACAAACAAAAGATGAAGTTTTGGGTCTCTAGAACCGTGATGATTCCTCAAAACATGTGTGTCCTAGTCCATGTAAGAATCACATTTATTGGGCCGGCCAAGTGGCACAGTGGTTAAGCACTGGCTTGGGAAGTCACCAGCCCTGGTTTGGGTCTCACATATGAGGGCCAGTGACACTGTCCTCAAAAAAAAAAAAAAAAAAAAAAGAATCACATTTTGATTTAGTTGTTTCTCTTTACTTTTACTTATTGATTTATTTTGATTAATTATAGTTACTTCTCAGAACCAAGCGGATCTGATGGCAATAGTACTATAGGCTGATGAGGGACCTCTGTAAATTACTGTGTGAAGAAAAGATATTCTTTGCCAGGAGCTTGTGAAACTGCCACCTTTTCCCGGAACTTTTACAGCGTTTCTAGGAAAAGTCACCAAATAACTTTGATGCAAAGAAATGAACTCTTTTGTCATGTATCGGCTGGTTGAAAATGTGGTCACTTGAGCAAAATATAATTTTGTTCAAAGTACTACATCATGGTGTACCCGTCAGGGTTTACTGCAATTGGATTATACATAGAGATTCTACTTGTCTTGGATCTTACAGTTCTGGAGTTGGTTTCTATCTGCTCTCTGGAGCCCACTTCCTGAAAGTGATCATAGGGAGAGGTGTTATCTGTTTCTAGTCAGTAGAGTCCATCTGAATTTCAACAAAAAAAACTAATTTGTGAGATGTCTGGGTGGGAATTAAATATACTTTTATAATCACTTTGTGATTATAAAAAACATCACTTTATAATTACAGACAGTGCTCCTTGTGTATGGGAGCAGAATGACACACAGGCTCTCCTTGAACATATCCTTGTGTTTTCTTGTGCTTAAAACTGGGCGGCACTTCTAACTGAGAGGGAGAGATGTAAGGAAGTAGAGATGAAAAATGACATATGCGGCCGGGCGTGGGAGGTGCCCCTGTGAGGAATAAGGAGATACCACGAGGGGAGAATGAGGCAGGATTGGGGAGTATGGAATTAATAGGGTGAAGAGGGTAAGGAAAGGGATGTGAGGTCACAGAGAAATAAGAAAAAGACTGAGAGAAAAGAGTAGAAAAAGAAGAGGTAGAGAATATAACAAAAGGTAAAGTGTGGGAGAGTATAGTGAAAACCATAAGAAAAGGGGAGAAGGTGGAAAAACTAAAGTGAACTATTGAGAGGGAAGAGATAGGGTGTTATTTTCAAGGTGTCGGATCTGAAATATAACGGCCAGGTTTGAATTCCAGCTCTACAACTTTTCAGCATAATGACTATGAGCCTCAGTTGCTTCATCCACAAAATGGAGTGATAATACTACCTACGCTGCAGGGATGTTGTGAGAATTAAACGTGATCATGTGTGTCAAGTTTTAACACAGAGCTTGGCAGAGAGTTTGTGTTATTGTTATTGAGGTTAAAAGGGAGAGGCACAGAAGGGCAAAGGAAAGAAGAAGATGGTGGAAGTAGGAAGGAGAGCGATTCAGGTAGCGGGAGAATAAAAAAAAAAAAAGAAGTGAATTTCTGCTATTGATTTTAACCTTACTTTCCCATGATTATAATACAAGTTTCTATGTCTACTATATTATTTCTACCAGTTTTAATGACACTTGGGAAAAATAGATATTTGTTGAGTATACCTTTTCATTGCAAAATGCCTGTGTGTGCACATGTATCCATAATTTTATAACTTTTTAAATATGTTTTTCTATTAAACTAACCTACAGTAGTTCACACTTCCTTAAGAGTTGAAATTATTCCCTGGAAATAGTAAGATCAAGGCCTTACAAAGTTACACCAGTCATCCAAAAAGTCATTTGTTTGTTTTCCCTTCCTCTTTATACTGTACTCACTAGCCATTTGAGGGAATTAACTGAAATGATTGGTTATTTTGAAACGTGTTAACCCAGCTGTAGACAGTAGGCAAATAGAGTCCCTAGTGTTCTTGGTGATACATCTTTCCAAGTTTCTCTCCATAACACAAACCACTTCCTTTTACGTGAAGTCATTTTGCTTTTCTCATTAGTCTCACAGTCCAGGAGCTAGCATTGAGAGCTGAGGCAGCTCAAAGTCCATGACCATAAAACAACACAACAGAACTGCCTCAAGGATAAAAGGAAGCACATGGGGTTGCTCTTCCCCTCTCAAAAGAAAAAAAAAATAGTAAAAAGGAAGTGGAGGGCTAGAGTAGCTGAAGTATGAGAAATATATCAGAGATCTTTTCTTACATTGGGGAGGACGAGTAAAACCACAGCCCAAATCAGAAGAAAAAAACTCATTACACTCATCACAGAAATGCTCCAAAGTGCACTTGGCAGGGTGCTGCACACTTTTCAGATCACAGACATGCCTCCCCAGCATTTCCACAAAGCTGAATAAATAGTGTGCTCATAGACTTGTCAGTGGCAGTGGGGTGAGAGGCCAACCTTTATAGACTATTTGTAAGGCTCCTTTTAAATGCCTCTCAGAATAAACCAAAAGGAGTTTTATCCTTTTCACAGTCAAATGTCCTTTTGGAGGATCACATTGAGTTATTTAAAATATCGGCCAATGAGACAACAGGTGGGTAATGGCATTGCTTCTCACATTTTGCTCATTTTGATTCAGAGGTATAATGATATGAAGATGATCATCCATCATTCACTTCTTTTGAGTTCCTCCATTCTATCAAAAGGGTTAAGAGGCATTAAGTTCATCCCACTTTCCTTTTTGTGTTTTCCTTCTATAGTCTGCTTAATAATCATTTGAGAAAGTTCTGAGAAAGCCCTTTCAGATAAGGACTTTCCTGACTCTAGGTCTACTGGGCACATGCATGCTGAGCATCGCACACTCTATAGTGAAGATACAACAAAAGAACTGGCATGTTATCGGGCAGGATGTTTGACAATAAAGAGACAGAGGCTATAACTTCTACAACCATTTAATTGGAATTATGTTAGAGGTGGGTATGGCAGCCATGAAAACAGAGAAGGGCCTGAAGGCCTGGCCCACCCTGGAGAAGGGAAAGGGCTTGGATTTCAGGTGTCACCATACCCAAAGAATAAGGTGACATGAACCAGGCAATTAGGAGAGGAATGTGAGCTCTACATGGAGAGAAGATAACAAGCAAATGCAGAGAGTTATGAAACATGGTGTGTTGTGGGTAGAAAAATTTTCTAGTGAAGCAGTCATGTGGCAGGGGTAGTACCTGGAGAAGAGGTGTGATGTATAGCTGGGCAGGGGCCTTGGGTACCCACGTCAAGGAGAAGAGATTTTATCCTATGGCTGATGGGAGGCACAGGAGGGTTTTAAACAGGGGAGTGACATTTTCAGATTAAATTTTTCAAATAGATCAATTTGGCTGCACTATGGAAGGCAAAGCTAAGGAGAATACACCAGAGACAGACTATTTAAGAAAGTGGTTCTCAAACTTTTTGATTTATAGTAAGAAATAGATTTTCATGGAAAAATGGCTGTGTGTACACATATATAACATCAACAATTTTATAAAACAATACCTATCCTTGATATTATAGACGTCGTTTTATATTCTATTGTTCTCTATTCAATTCCATATCATATTTTTTATAATATGCTAAATGTAATTGACAGTTTCAAAACAGTATTTCAGGTATTATGGGGAAGAGCTGGTAAGTGACTGAACAAGAGAAGTATGAGTGAGTTGAGAAAAGAGCAAAGATTTGAGAAATATTTTAAAAATAAAATAAAAATATAGTTATTGATTTGATGAAGTAGTGTGTAATTTCCAAGTTGCAGTGTAGGATGAAAGCGTCTCTAACTGAGATAGGAAGAACAGATTTTTGAAGAAATAATGTGCATATAGTTTTGAAGATATTGTATGTTAATGGTGGAATATCACTAGGTATTGGGCTTTTGTATGAATGAGCCTGAAAGTCAAGGAAGAGGTCTGAATAGAGATAGAGATTTGGGAATCTCCTTCACAAGACAGGGGATAAAACTACTAAAGTATGTGAAAGCATCCAGAGAGTGCACAAAATGAGAAAAGCAATGAGTCAAAATACTCATGTTTAAAGGGGATGAAGGGTTGGTGAAAAAGAGAATTCAGAGCAGCAAGAAGACAGCATAATTACCTGGGAGAGAATAGCTCCCAATAAAACAACAGTGCTGAATAAATATTTACTGAGTAAACGAATGAGGAGCAAGTTTCTTGGAGCAAGATCTCCAAGATAAGGATGGTGATGTCAGATAGGAGCTCATTGGGAACCACAATTAGGGCAGTTGGAGCAGAGGTGTGTGTGAGAAAGTCCTACTACAACGGGTGGAGGAGTGCGTGGGAGGTGAGGAGGCGGAACAACTCAACTGAGAAGGGAGGGACAAGGAACTAGCTAAAGGATCAATAAAAGGTCTGTTAGTGGACTTTGCTATTGTTTTGTTTTGCATCATTTTTAAGATTGAGAAAGATAGGAATAGGAAAAAAAACTGAAGAAAACGAGAGACTGAAGATTTGAGAAAAAGAAAGGAACACAGATGAAACAAGGGCCAGGAGGTTC
The DNA here is from genome assembly GCA_033961575.1 of Aselliscus stoliczkanus. Classification (NCBI taxonomy): domain Eukaryota; kingdom Metazoa; phylum Chordata; class Mammalia; order Chiroptera; family Hipposideridae; genus Aselliscus; species Aselliscus stoliczkanus. Next base: position 75,719,117 of record CM066728.1, on the reverse strand, counting down.
TAAGAGGAGAGAGGATTAAGAGCAAAGATGCAGGGCCGGCTGAGTGGTATGTTGGTTAGGAGCCGGCTTGGGGTGCCAGCTCTGAGCAGCGGGGCACCGGTTCAGATCCCCCATATGAGGGCCAGTGACACTGCTCTCTACAGCTAAGGTGGTGAACAACAGCTCCACCTGGGTGCCTCTATAGCTAAGATGGCTGGGGACGGTGTAGGTTGCAGCCTCTGCTGCAGTGGGCTGCCGTAAGCTACAGTGAATGGCCGGCAGCCAGCATGAGTGGCCGCAGCCAGCATGAGCTGCCAAGAGCTGCCATGAGCGGCCATCCAGAGGCCGGCGACCGATCTGCCTCATCTGGAAGAGTGCAATGACAATACCAACATGGGCCAGTGAAGCAACGTCCTCCACAACTAGACTGAAGAACAAAAAAACACCACAACTTGTCTGATCCCCTTCCCTGATTCCCCAACGCTGTTCCCCTCCCTCAAATCCCTAATAATATCTTTTTTAAAAAAAAGAGAAGAGCACAGATGCAGGGGGTGACTTAGAACTGGAAGGAAATGGGACACATTACCTGCTGAGACCAGAAGGACGGAGAAAAGGATGGGGATGGAGGTCAATAGGGGATAGGCGAGCTGAGGAAGTTCATGTTTTGACAATGAGTTTTTTCAGTAATAAGTCTGAAAGGTGATGAACAGATGCTGGGTCAGGAGGCTTGAGAAGGTGGAGAAGGTTTGGCGTAGGTACCAAGAAGACTGAGAGAGAATACAGAGCAGCGATAAAGTGTCAAGTGGCACTGAGGGTCCCATTGAGGTGAGTGGTCTTGACTTCATGGAATTTCAACTTAAAATGATTTAGTATTTTTTTCCCCCAGGAGTTCAGATAAAAGTGGAGGACGCAGATTTTAAGACTTGACAGAGTGCTGGGGTTTAACCAAAATATGTGAGAACAGTATGACAAGGAATTTGAGAGAGATGGGGTAGGCAAGAAGGAGATATTAGGAGGGAGCCCAATTGCTTAAAGGAAACTGAAATCCCTAAATTAGACGATTGCCAGAAAAAAACCCCCAAAAAACAACAACCAAAAAAACCAACTTTATTTCCCAGTGTCCTTTGCAGCTAGATATAGCACATGACTAAATTTGAATCAAGAGATGTAAATAGAAGCATTATGTGGGATTTCTGGGAAGTCTCTTCTAAAAGGAGGGAGTGTGCTATTTTTCCTCTCTTCCTCCATCCTGCTGCTGGCAATTTAGATGTGATAGCTAGAGCTCTTGCAGTCATCTTGAACATGCAGGCAACGCCTGTAACTCCACCCATTAACCGTGAGTCCCTAATGATCTTAGATTGCCATACCAGCTTTGGACTTCCTACTCTGGATCTATTTTATGAGAAAGAGAAATAAACTTCCGTCTTGATTAAAGCGTATTTTTTCCCATCTCTTTAATTCTAGCTAAACCAAATTCTAGCTGAAATAGAGTGTATACACAGCAACTGGAGAACTTATAGGGCTGCCTTGGAAGAGAATGTTAACCCTCCACCATGTCATGCCTAAGCCGGGAAAATATGTTATAGTGAGCAAAGAAGCTTTGATATTTTTAGGAGATTTCAGACTGCCCTTGATTTGGATGGAGACCAAACAATAGCCAAAGTCACGTGGATGTGATGTTTTTTCCCCTGAAACACTAAGCAGTCAGTCTTCTTTTCACTTCTTATAAATAACATTAAAATTAATGACAACATTAACACACAGAATGACACATGTCCATTGTCTTACTTTTATTTTTCCCCCCTGAAGGGTCAGAATTTTCAACGATCAGCATAAAATGGTTTAAGCTCAAGCCCTGTAAATCACTTATATTGCGTTGTTTTAAAGTGACTAAACAGCTGTAGTGTTCAAGGGCAGCCAAATCATCTGTCAGGGTCACATGTGTTTCACATGTCAAGTAACGTATATGGGTTCCACTCCATCTAGGATTGTGAGGAAAAAGGCATTTGCTAACAAGTGATCTGAAGCCATGTTTCCAAACAGCTGCTGTGGTCATGAAGATAAGACTTACTATTGTAAACCACTGGAGTATAGGGCTATGTTTCCAATTACTCAAAAAAAAAAAAAATGCATTACACATTCCAGTGTCCACACCAAGGAGAACTGTTCTGATCATAATGCCACTCAGTAAGTATTCCATCAGGATAAAAATAGTATATAATGTTATTATAATGACCTTGTTCACGTGCCAGTGGGAGGAATGTATCCTGGGTGTCAAAACACCACCAACCAAACACATAATTGAGATGGGACCTGGTTAAATAGCTAAAGAGAGAGGACTTCAAGTAACTAGACTTTGCTGATACTTTCCTCTCCAACTCTTGCTCCAGGCAACACGGACTAGAAGCAAAAGGCATGAGTCCCGGATGCTAATAACTTCCTTAACAAGCTGGGGTAATTGGTATAATGGAGCCAGACTGATGGAACTAAGAGGATGACCTCAGGATATAAGAAGTTGAGGAACAGAATTTTTTTTTTTTTATTACTCACATTTTAACTCACATTTTATTATTTTATTATTCACATTTTAACTCCGGGCACAGTCAGGGTATCCGGTCCAAAAGAGAGAAAGAAAAGCGTACTGATTTTTGCGAGCAGCTCCGACCTTGGTTTTCCTAACTTAAAAGAAGTAACTGGCTTTGAGTTGACTGACTTCTCCTGATGTTCTTGGTGTTTGCTCTTCAAAGCCCGTCATGATGAGCCTCCCGTCGTGTTTATATTTATTAGTCCTAATGATCTTTCATGGGGGAGACATGCTCAATGAAATTGCTTCCTGACCATTTAATTCCTCTCTGCAGGTTTCAGAGTTGGCTTTTGTATTTCAGTAAAAAAAAAAAATAATAGGTACATGCAGGTGAGAGGAACAGTGCAGGCAGGCAGAGGCAAATACCCTCTGTAGCTAAGTATGGGCTCCAGTCTGGAAACGGCCTTTCGGCTCTGAGTCACTTAGACAATCGAGTCCCTGAACATGTTTCTGTCCCTAATATTTTGTTGCCCTAGGCAACCATCAAGTCCACGTGAAGCCTGATGCCAACTGGAGAGGGTGACTAGCCAGGGGAGCCAGCATTTTCTTTTAACTCTTTGTTGAAAACTTAAAAATAGCAAGTAGTATTAAGGATATCCTCTAAAGGTCCATACCGGGAAAAGTGGTATTCATACGCTGACTTAGTGTATCTCTTCTTCACTTTTTAGGGAAATATAACTCAAGAAAACAAAGACAATAAAAAGCATGCATTTTAAAACATAGTAAAACATTATGAAAGAGCTAGATTCTTAGATATTATCTACAATAGTCTCATCTAACAGAGGAAAAACCAGGTTACGTTACTGACCAAAGGTTCAACAGGAAGCCAGTAATAGAGCTGGGATTGTACTCCAGTCTCTCAACCCTGAGGTCATTGCTCTTTCTGTAAATTTCACAAGCCCAATGTCAGATGGAAAATGAAGGAATGTTAATAAATCACAAGTGATTATATCTCAAAATCCCAAGGGATCACATCTTTTTTGTAGTAACAAAAGGACTTGGGTGGAAAGGCTGGGTTGCTGGGATGCTGAAAGCAATCTTAAACCTCTGTAGTCAGGTAATGATCATCTAGTAACACATTCATTACAAAAGCCTGGCCATGCGGGACATGGAAATAACTCTAAAGTATCTGAAAAGTGTTCCAGGTCTATCATTGCTTATTATCTGAATTTGATCTTTGCCTCCTCTGAATTCATATTACACTTACTCTGTGGCACAATCCTGGGACTATTTAAGATTCTTGGTATCCTTTTCATATGTGCAATTACACCTTGCCAAGTTCTTAGAGGTGGGACTTTATCTTATTCACTTCCATTTCCTTGAAACCTAGAGTACAGAATCATACATGTTTTTGTTGACTGATTGATAAATCAATATTGATTTTATTAGCTTGAATAGTATAGTAATGACCTACTTATGCATAAATTAATTATCCAGGAACTTCTACTATTCAATACCAGTACACAGGTGAAAAGAAACCCAGAACAGTTAAGTAAATGCATTTAAATTTCCAGTTATGAAAACAGTCACAGGGATATAAAATACAGCATAGGGAATAAAGTTATATTGTAATAACTATATATAGCGTCAGATGAGCACTAAACTTATCGGGGTGATCACTTCATAAAGTATATAAATAAATATCTAATCACTATGTTGTACACCTGAAACTACCATAATATTGTATGTCAACAGCAATTGAAAAAAAAAGTTATTTGTTATATGTATTACATATCCTAAAACTCTACTTCAGAGATGAAGTGCCCACAAACCCCACTTTTATTTTGAGTTAATTTTCTCTTATTTTAGGCTCAATGCAATGGCCTGATAATCTGGTTTGCCAAGGAGAAAAAAGCAGATCAGAAAAGATTCTACTAAGGTCAGGTTCAGTAATAATAGCAAGATGGGATGCTCAGGAGATGCAGATGAGAAATTAAAGAGTAGCCAAGTTTGGGGCTCTTCACTATACATCATTACTTCCTTAGTGCACCCCTGAATGACAGAGACATTTAACAGTGGATGTGTATAAGGATGACCAGAGCCATTAAAAATGATTTCATTATGTTCAGTGCATGCCTTTAAGAGGATAAGTATACCTTATGCTTAAGAGGATAAGAATGAATATACCTTTCAAATATTTTCATTTTAATGCCTAAAATAAGATTATGAACATTGGTTTTCTAGAATATTTGACATATGCAACATTTTCTCCTAACTGAAATGTAGGTTATCTAGGCACTGAAATGATTCAGCCTTAAATTCTACAATGGAATCCAGGAGTCGACATATTTTATTCTATATATAACCCTCTATGTCCTACATATATAATACCAAGGATGATAAGGCTTTACTCATTGTCAGAACCATTTTACATCCACTCAGTAAAATCATGCAATTAGCAGTTACTTAAACCCTGTCACATGTCCTTTTATCTTTTGCATCTTTTCCTTTGTGTCCCTGTTATCTGGCTATTTTGCTAGTATAGGACCTTTATTAGACCTTATTCTTGGGCCATGCTTTAGTTCTTTAACTGGTCTCTGAACCTTTGATAGTTTCTACTTCACTCTTTGGAATTTTTAAAAGATTCCCAGGAAATTCTAACGAACAGACACATTTGTGAACCACTACTCTAAATGTTTAGCACACCATTCATTTGACTCTTAATTACACCCTACCACAAAACTAACTCCTTTAATGTCAGACATCCTACGTCTGTGATTTCTAAGCATAGCTTCTCTTAAAAATCAAAAAGCTGTCTTTTAATAAATATTCTGTTAGTGAAAAGTATGGCCCCCTCCATTTCTAGTTTCTCCCTCCATTTACTTAACAGCTACTTGTAAATTCTTAGGTGCCATTTCTTCCAGAAGACTTTCAGTATCTCGCTTTAGATCTCTAGCACAGAGGTACTAATGTTTTCTCTGCTCTTGAGGTGATTGAGGTGAGGAGGTGACGTTTGATGCTTAGGCACACAGAGACAAAGATGGTGGGTGGAGGTGGCTCTCTTAGCTTTACTTTTTCTTTGTAGGGCAAGCCTAAAGGTGTCTGTCACACTTACCAATCTACCCTTCTTTGAAGATCTGATTTGAAAGCAGCTTGGCCTACATTTTACACAAAGGCATTTTAAATGAGCAGGTGTGACTGCCCAAAACAACAACCCTTTGAACATTTACAGAACCTTTCATCGAATGCTATCAAAACAATTCAGCTTATAAAGCCTTAAAACATTAGTGGACAAAATATACATTTGATATATAAATGGGGATTTACTGCATTAACTGTGTTGGTGGTTTGTTTCAAGTACCCAAACAATAGGATATAGAAGCAGAAAAAAACTATTCTCTGCAAGCTATGTCTCCAAATGATACTATTTAATTTTGAAAATCTTCAAGGAAAGCTTATACTTTTCTTTTAACATTTTTACTGTATGTTAGTTACCAATTCAGACACTTCACTTGTGTTTAGAACCTTATATTTCTTCTCCCGCCCCAATTTGACCAAACATTAGCTTCTATTTGATGTTCTAAAGTAAAGAAGTTCATTGAACAAATTAAAATGGACTTAAACAGTAGTAAAGGAGCACTATATGTATCCATTTGGTTTTTAAATGAACAAAGTGTGTCAAAAAAATCTGTTTGATTTTTCTGGTTATCATTATTCAAATGTGTAGCTTTGTACCCCATGCTTCTCAAAAAACCCCCACAAAAAACCCTTATAAGTCTAATATTTTTTTCTGTTTTTCTCCTTTCAATTTCTCCCACTCCTTTTCCTCACATACAATTCTGTAAGCTGAAAACTGCTAAGGTTCAGAGTGGAAACTGGGGTGCATTCCTATTTTCCCATATTTTAAATCTGTTGTAAAGTAAATATTTATTATGAGCAAAATGTGTCTGAGGAATGTTTATCAGACTATGGTTTTTATTTGGCTTTGTCCTAGCATATTAGGTTTTTTTTTTCTTTCAATTTTGCCCCATTTCAATGGTTTCTTTGATGTCTTGTTTTGACCAGCTGCTGAGCTTTTTTGTGGCTGTCCATTTACATCACTTTAAAAAATGGTACATAAATGAAATTTGAACAAAATGAACAGTACTTTCACATTGTTTCAAAATCAAACATGTTCCTAAGGAGTCTGATTTGTGGCAGATGGAGAACAAAACTTTCCAGAGGGAGGGCTGTTAAAGGAGTCTTAATTGCTTGCACATGAAAATATAGTGACTAAGATTGTGTGCACAATTAGGAATTTAAACATGTAGACAAGAACTGGCCATGGAAACAGGCAGACATTTTTGCCAGCAAAGCTAGTTTCTTATGAACACAGACGACAGAAGACAGTACAGAAAAATAATCTTAAGAGAAATTTAGTTGTTTTCTTTACATCATTCTTCCTTATGTCAAGAGTCCAATTCTAAAGATGATGCATTTGCCTCTGAAACGCACTGATAAAAGGGTCATAGTACACTCAAGGAAAAAAAAAAAGTTTATTCAAGAATTAGAATTTCTTTTTTAGCTCTTACAGTGCGCCAGATACTAGGCTTGGTGCTTATTCATCTCATTTAAAACTTATAATAACCCTCTGAGTTAGTTTTCTTATGCTCTACATTTTATAGATGAGAATATTGAGGCTCAGAGAGTAAACTGTCCAACCTCAAATGGCTAACAAGTGGCACAGCCAGGATTCTCTGTATTGATTTAATGAATCCAAAGCTCACCCTCTTACAATGCCTAGCTATTTCCCTGGGAAAAGATACATACCTTAAAAACAAACAAACAAAAACCCAAAAACAACAACAACAACAACAAAAAGAAAAACATGAACACTAAGGGTGGCTACACTTTCAGCTTCAATTCAATAATGCCTTCTTTGTGTTGGGTGGCGTGGTGAGGATGGTGGACAGGCCAGAGTTAGTTAACCTGGGGGACAGGTGTCAGGGCTGAGAACAAATACAGAGATAGAGGCCAGGGCCTGCTACAGCTCTGGTTGGTTTAGGATGTTTGGTCATAGCATGGGTGGGAAGTTGGGTGGTCAGATGGAAGCATCTAGTGAGAGAGCAGTGCCTCCGTAGGCAGCTGTAGGGGCAGAGAGGTTCTACCTGACAGGCTCTGCCATGGCATGGGACACTCAGTCTATCTCTCCTGGGACCCTAGGGTTGGGCCCTCCTCCTCACAATGACTGACTTTTCAGGTAGGGAGGTTGTGCAGTGTTTTACAGTGAATTTACACTGAGCTTCAGGGGTTTAAAGCTATTGCACCTCACTGATTAACTTAAATGCCTTTTCTAAGGGACCCCAAATTTTCCTTCAGGTTCTGTCTCCTTGGGAAACCTGCATGTTCCCAAAATGGAGGTATATTCTGGTTCCAAGGGGCCTTTGATGAATGCCAGAGAGTGAATATTTATGATTAAAGTGCAAACAATGAACCTTCACATGAATTTAGAAACCCAACTCATTCACATACTGGGACCATCTTACATGTTGTCTCAGAAAGTTGAGAGGCTTAAAAATAATCCTGTTTTGCCCTATCATCCTGTATCCCTTCAAGTAAACCCAATTAGGTAGTGATTTATTAGACCACAATTCATTTAGATTACTATTAGACACAGGCTATAGGAATACAAATTATTCCTTGCTTCGATTCATACATTTGTAAGTACACCAGGAGCCACAGGTCATGGCACTGTATAGAAATAAGCATAAAGAAGGTATCAATAACTGTTGTGTGTCAAATGATCGGGGAGTCGAGTCATTTTGTGCCTTCAGGGGAACTGGGTTCCTAGGTATACATTAGTGAACAGGAGTCATCCCGCGTTCCAAAGAACTTTAATGTCACAAAGAACAGTTTACTGAACAAAATACTAGCAAAAGATGTAGTGTATTGAGGCTAACCCTCTGATCTCATTATAATCGATAATTATTTTTGGCTCACCAGCATTTATTTCCCCTTTCTAACGGCATCCTAGTTTCCTTCAGGAAATTACTTGGCATCTCCATTGGATAGTCCTAATAATAACACAGCCCACAATGATCACGTGCTTATTACGTGCCATGGATTATACTTAGTTTTTCATATATCGTCTCAAATAATTTTCATGTGTTCCCTATGATACAATTACTGTTATTATGTCCACTTCAAAAACAAGGGACTTGAGGATTATGAAATGTTACAGGAATTGTTTGAGGAGAAAATCTGTAAGTGACAGAGGAGGATATGAATCCACATAATACAGACCCATAATTTAGTCTCTTACAACTACATTATGTTACATAGTCTGGCAGAACAGCCAGATTCCCTGTTCCCCTTTCACTAAGACCCAAGACTCAAACTAGACCAACTAGACCCCTTCACTGGAATTCGACTCTTAAACAGGTTAACAAGGGAACTAAAAACAGTTGTAGGGATCTCACTAGATTGCTCCTACGATGAGACTTTCCCTTTAATTTGTGCCTTTCTAGCACTCTGAAGATGCACTGATGCTTTCAACCTGATCCTCCAGCCTTCCCATAAATTCTCAGAGAACTGGAAATTCTTCCAATATTCTTTACTGACTTCCATTTTGCTTAAGTTATCTGAGTTGGTTTTCATCTTGCAACCAGAAGATCATTGCTGATATGCCATTATCTGAGAGGAGGTTATACGTAAGCCAAGAAGGGAACTGCATGGAGTCCCCAAAGCACAGGATGGTGAAGCACTGTAAGTGCCCAGTCACAATTTAACAGACTCAGTGTGAGATAACAGTGTGACCAAATGCCAAGCTCGTTTCCTCTGCTGCCCTTTTTGCTGATGATGAGAGCTTGGGCCCCTCTCTGAGCCAGGGGGTTGGGACACATTGTCTTTATCTCCAGCATTTTCCACACTTTCCAGTGAATGGAACTGGCTGTGAGGATGTGCGGAAACACAAGCCATACGAGGTATGGCCAAAGGGTTAAAAAAGATCCCTAGAGAGGTCTATTTCCCTCCCCCTCACATTCTGACTGGAATTCAGACCAAGCATGAAGCTTCAGATGAAGCTGTCACCTTCAAAGTGTCATCTGGGAAAACCTATATATATATACGTTTATTCCATACGTTGCCATCACTCTAAAGATTCTAAGGCACTCTGCCTTGGAACTGCCTTCAGAGTCCATGTTATACTTCTTTCAAGTGCCTCAAAAGTCTAATCTCTTGGAGCGGACTCATTCCTAGAATGAGTCTTATCCAGGATAATTTGACATCCTGTTTGCTGAGTAGGGTTGCTAAGCATATTGAAAATAACATTTTTGGTCAAAAGTTAAGTGTGATAGCAAACCAATGAGGTTTTGGGGCTTTTTATTACCTTTTAATTTTTTATGGTCTGTAACTTGTCTGTAAAGCCACTTCCAAATTGCTTTCCACCATGGCGGCAGGGCTAAAAGTGAGTACAGTTTACAAAGATGGCTACTTTGAGGATCAACAATAATTGAATCACACAATAATGTCTATGGAAAGTTTGATAATGCTTTTCAATCTATAAAGCTCTTTTCACCTACCTTTTAATAAGAGCTACCATTTATTATGACCAGACATTGTGCCAAAGGTTTTGTGTGGATTATCTGATGGAATCCCTCAGAATTGGGACGGTGTTATTATTCACCGCATTTGAACAGAAAAGACACAGGGCACAGAGTAAGCTGTCTAACTAAGGTCACAAAGAGGGTGAGCAGAAGATCCAGGGACAAAACCCAGGTCTCCTGACTTCTGATCCCTGTGCTTCCTCCTCTCCATAGGTTCTGACTTACATAGCAAACAAGCAAAAAAAAAACAAAAAACAATTAAACAATTTGTGTTGTTTTTCTTTTTCAAAAGAAAAACCTGTGGGAAGAGACAAGCCATTTCTATGTAAGCAATTTTAGTGAAACAGCACAGTCAGGGCACCATGGCTTAGGAAGCACCTTAGAGACCCTCACCTGTTTCTCAGCGGACGCGTCAGTTCCACGACCTGCCCCTCTTTCTCTGTGCTCCTCCTTGGTAATTTGGAAAACATTCCTTGTGTTACTACTTTCTGTCTTCTGTTTCTCATGCTGGTAAGTTTTCCCTGAGTTCCGCAACTGCTTCCCCAGATCCTTTTCGGTCTCTAAGCTGTCACAGCTTTCTCATTCTCTAGGAAAAAGCTCTCTCTCCCATTTCTTCCTTCTTTCCTTATTTTACCTACTCATTTATCTATTTACTTACAAACCCTCTGTTTTCTATTTACTTAATGCTCTTTGTCATTTAACAGAACACATTTAAGTTTTTTAATTCTCTGAAGCTCAGCGGAGGTATTTTATGCCTCATTGGGTCCTCAGAGCCGAAGCACGGTCTTTCACATTCTACAGACGGAATATGAGCAAACCCAAGAGGACGCCAGGAATGAAGTTCTGCATGTGGACAACTCAGTGTGCAATATGCAACTATCAGAAAGACAGCCGGAAAAAAAAAAAGCCATAAACATCTATTTGTGTTGCCATGCACACAGAATACAATAAACTAGAAACATTTCCAGAATGCCAAAAAAGAACCACAAAAAAAAAAGAGAGAAAATAGAACACTAAAAAGCACCTGATATTTAGACATCAGAAATATCTAGAGGCATTGCTAGAAATGGCCGTCAAGAAAATGAGAACAGATATGAAGACCCTATGGCAAGTTCAAACACAAAGATATGATGAACATCACCATTTGGTAATAACTGTTATTTCAGGGTTTAAATAGGGAGTAGACCTGGTAGCCAGGTGAGTGCATGGCTCAACCACTGTCTTACTCCCAACCTTCAGACATATGCCATCTGCCTCACTTTTCACAGCACAAGGGGTGCTTCCTGTTTATGACCCCATGACAACAGGCACTTCAGAGGGGTCAGGGAGACAACTGTGGGGACTGAAAAATGTTTGAGGAATTCTATATCCCAGGGAGGAATGCTGTCCTTAGCTTATATAGCTGACTTCTTAGGGCATCCCAAATGGTTTCGCTGTATCCACGTATTTCATTCCTCTTCTCGTCCTACTCTCCATTCATAGACATTCAGTAATGGATGACATAGATTCATTTTCTGCTGTCTCTTCTTTAATGAGCATGAAAGAGAGAGAGAGAGAGAGAGAGAGAGAGAGAGAGAGAGAGAGAGAGAGAGAGAGAGAGAGAGAAGAAATTCCTAGGGAGTAACTTTGGAGAGAGGCAGATGAGAGTAGATTGTGTATTTTTTTGGTGTATACATCAATACATTTTAGAGACGGAAGGCTAACCTTCTGCCTTTAAGTCGGATGTAATCTATACTTTGTCATTTGTAGTTATATATTAAATTATCATAAGATTTAAAAGAGATTATGCAGGTAGCATCTTAGCGCATATCAAATATCAGAAAATGTTAACTTTTATTAATATAATATTAATAATATATCCAACTCCTTTGTAAAAGCATTTTCCAAGCTAGGAAAAGAAAGGACATTATGAGTGAACTCCCCACTTACTCATGGAGCTAAACAATTCAGTGCAACATTTAACCAGTGAAATTTGGGAAACTGGACCCAAAGGAATTTCATTGTCTTGCCCCAGCATAATCTTGTATTTCTGAATATTTCTAGAATATTTTTTTAAGGCATATATGGGTGGAAAACACTTTGTGAATAAAGGGAATGACAAGAATGCAGCTATTTGTTTTTTGTTGTTTGTTTTTTTTCCTTTTTAAGGAGACTTGGTGATGTGTCTTAGAAGACAAAAAGAATACAGTTACTAAGCCTAACGTTTCCCAAATTCACTCCCACACACACACACACAAACATGAACATGACACTTCATTTTCTTCCAGGAGAGGAGCAAGCTGGTCTAATTAAAATCTTGTATACACTTTGAGAGATAACAGTGATGACGGCCCAGAGGATGACGACTGTGATGACGAGGAGGATGGCGCAGATAACAATATCACCTTGTATTCCCTTCCACTAATCACAGAACACTTCACACATATTATCTTGTTTGTCCTAGATGACACTGTTTGTTAAATGGGGGTGCGGGTGTCACTATATACACTGTGAAGAAAGACAGTGAATGTTCTAGCAAATTACCATTGCACACATTGTACACAGCAGGACTTTCACCTACTTCATTCAGTATTATATTATTCTCCCAAATTTGGCCTATCAAATGATTTACCTGGGAGCACTTGTTAATAATATAGATCCTGACTGAGCCTAATCCTAAAGATTCTGTTCTGGACTGCCTGAAAATATGTCTTTCTATGTTTGTTTCCAAGCCCTTGATCAGGCAGGTCTGGGAGACAATGCCCTTTTCTAAGTCAGGTAATAGGAAAGGAATATGTTTAGATTGTCTATTTTCATTTTAGCTTTTCTGATCAGTTGGAGGATAATACAGCAGTCATGTCATAGGCTCAATGTATAATAGATAGAGTGCTGCCCTATTCAAAGGATCTTATTATTTGAAAATACAGTCAATTCTCCACTGTGGCACCCTAATATTAAACTATTATTAGGCAGTGTATTGGTAGTACCTTTTTCTAGGTAAATAGAGGCAAACAGACAACTGAGACCTGAGGGGTACTTACATGTTTGTCACTAAATTCTATGTAAAACAATAAAGCGACCTGCTTTTCTTAGTTACCAGTCAACATCTAAAAATGTCTTAAATTAAATCCAGTACATATAATTAAAATGCATTAAATGTATGCCTATTGCCCACTTATGACTTTACCATGTATTCTTTAAAATAAAAGCAGTTTCTTTACATTATCAAAATTTCCTCATAAATCATTATAAAACCTTTTTATTATGGTGTTTTTACATGTAAATAGAATTCACATATTATTTAGCATTTGGGTTGTTTTCAGTACTTTACGCATATACATAGTGTTGTAATATACATCTGAGTATATGACTTATTTTCATGTCTTTTCTCATCACTCCTCAACTGAATCAACGGTGAAGTCTTCTCAACTCTCCCTGAAGAGTTGTGAGTCCATTCCCTCATCTCCACCCTCAACACCATCACCCCACATTATCATTAGTGTGAACTTGGGCTGTGACAGCCTCCTAATGAGCGTGGGGTTGCCTCTAGTCTTTCTTCTTTTCAGCCTGTTTTCTATATCACTTCCAGTGCTGTCATTCTAAAAGACACACTTGCCCCTCTGCTTAGAAATGATTGATGACTTTTATTGCCCAGAAAATGAAGCCCATCATTATTTACATTGGCTTCCAATGCTCTTCACACTACGGCCTTCTATTCTTTTTTTTTGAGGGCAGTGTCACTGGCCCTCATATGCAGGACCCGAACTGGGGCCGCTTGGCTCCCCAAGCCAGCCCTTAACCATTGTGCCACTCGGCCGGCCCATATAGCCTTCTATTCTTGGAGCCTCATGTTCAGTTGCTCCCACACACTTTCAACTCTCTTTGTCCTTTACTGTTCCCAGTCCTCGGATCTGGACAAGTATGCTATGCTTCCATATCTCATTCTTGCTGGTCCACTGGTATCAGGTGATTGGCCCCTAGTACTATGAACTCCACATTCTTCCTAGCAGGGAGCGTTCCCTAGGTAGAACCAGCTGCCCCCTCTTTCAAATACATGTGCTCGAATTTGCTTCAATCATGGTACTTAGATTGTACTGAATTATTCATGACTCCTTCTCCCCTGGATTATAAAGTCCTGGAAGTCAGTAGTCACACTGTACCCATGCATTTATCTCCCAAATCTACCTTATTGCACGCTACATATAAGGTACATAGAAAATGTTTGTTCACCAAATGGATAATAATAATAATAATAATAATAATAATAAAATTATAGCAATAATGAAACCTAACATTGTTGAATACATTCTGGGTACCAATCACTGATTTAGAATTTATCCATGAGAAAACAAAAGCTTAGAGAATTCAGGTAAACTGACCAAGATTACACAGCTAGTAAAAGAAAAACTACGTTTTCAACATTTATGGTGTGACTCACAATCTTCTGGCTATGCTGACTAAATGAACATGCAGTTTCATTAAACTAAAGTTATAACAAAATGCCCCAAGCAGATATTAGGCAATAGATACAATTAATTTTCCCCCCCAGATTATGACATGTGTTTACTGTTTGTAAAACCAGGTATTATTTCAATTAATTTCTGGTTGAAAAGTCACTGTGTCTTTTCAGTGTTTCACATATTAATAGTTATAATTCTACTTACCTAAAAAAAAGTATTGGAAGATAAAAACAAGTTAGCTGGTAAGAAAGAAACGAGACTTTTACCCCCTTACAAGATTGTAAGTTTAATCAATAGTCATCCACCATGCATTTAAGCTTTTAGTTCAATGTTTTTTCCCGGAAAGTTCTTTTCAACGAGCGGATTTTTGTAAAAGTAACCTCCTTTGGCTTAAAAAATTTAGAACACTCAACAGTCATTGGATTATTAAGCATAAAAGTAAAACAAACAAGAATCTCCTCAAAAAATCAATATATAAACACTCACATACACAATCTTTATTAATTTTTTATTAAAGCTGTTAAACATAATGTGTACTCAGCATTTTGCAATCACATTCCTAAAAAGGTTACTGAGCACTCATTCCCTGCAATTATTAAAGCGTTGCCTCAATCTTTGTTCTTATTAAAAGAAAGGGAAAAAAAAAAAAAAGGAGCTAGCCGATGAAGCCCATGCCTTCTGGTGGTTCATGAGGAGAGTGAGAATTCTGTAGCAAAGACCCGGTCTTCGCCCTCCTCCTGTATACCATCATGTCACACAGTTCAGCACCCTCTAGCCTCACGGATTTCTCTCACCTACATCCCCTCTGCCTTCTTCAGGTGGCTCTTGCTTTCAACTATTATATGCTTTGAATATACGGGGCGGGGGGTGCCAAAAAATGTATACATGTGACATATTCATCTTTTGTTATAGCATTACAATTTTAATACAGTTTTTTCCTTTCTTCAAATGTGTATACATTTTTTGGCACCCTCTGTAGATATTTCCACTACATGTTTCTGTTACACACACACACACACATGCGTAAAAGTTTATTATTCATGTCACCTACATAAAGGTATGGCAATGTCATTACTGTTACCATAGAATAGTTTCCCTTCTTTCATAAGCTCAACATGTTAAATGATTAGTTCACATAATAACAAAATGGTTGTTTCAGTTAAATATCTTTGTTGCTTTTTCCCCCTTGTTGGATTTAAGGAAATGCTTTGTTCTTTAGAAGAACAATTACATACAAAGATTAGGTTTCTTCTCATTGTGTTTCAACTGACTAGTATTATTCGGTGGCTCACTTTTTAAATCCTCTACTTACTAAATGACTGAATTCTGTTTAGAATGCATTTTTTTAAGGAGTTATGAATATTTAGGGTAAAAAAATACGAAGTGGAGTAGAGACTTACACGAATTTTGGGGGGGACTAAAATTATTTTTTGTGTTGTTTTATGCTTGTCACTGCATCATGTGTCTCCCTCTATAGGTAAAAAGTAGGTAATTGTACTCATTTTATTGTTTGGAGAGAACTTTTATTTTCTCAAGTCAAAAGCCAAAAATCCTTTGCCTTAGGCTATCAATCTTTATTTATTTGAGAACTTCTGGGGTATAATCAATGGACATTACCAAAACAGCACTAATTATACAGACCTATCCAGTGATAACAAGGGACAACATTTTCTAATTTTCAAGTCCATATACAAAAAAATCCAATGTTATATCTATTGCTCAGAAATCAATACTCTTTAATACTTCTTTTAGTTTCTCCAAAACATATACTTTTATGGTGGATCTGAAGGCTACCTTAATCTGATAGGTGATTTCACAGGTATATAAGAAGGTCCCTGGACTCAGGAAAAAAAAAAAAAAATCCTATATTTACTTCTTAGCTCTTCTAAGCAGCATTTTCTATTACTAGGTCTCAGTTTTCTCATCCTTAAAATAGAGATATTTAAATAAAATTTCTGACTTACATTCTTACATGAAAATCCTCAATGTGAAAATAAAGGGATTAAAAATATGGAAATCGGAAACATACTGAAAATCATATTGTGAAGACATACAAGGTTTCATGAGATGGCTTTTCTTTAGTTAACACTGTTTAAAATGAAACGCTCTAAATGACTAATTGTGCCCAAAGAGACATGGCTATAATCCCCAAACAGTACAATGCAGGTCTGGCTTGGGCATCTTTCACTCTCTGCTGCCCTCTCATGTTTCAACACACTCCTTTGCTCTGTCATTCGCTGCCTGCTAAGGACCTGTGCAGGTAAGCCTTGCTCTAGGTAATACAGGGATTCTTAAACATGTCCTGTCATTACACTGTTTGAAAACAAAATTATAAATGGAATGTACTGAAATAGCTGATACATCATCAATGTCTTCCTCCTCTACCAGTTTTTAAATTAACTTCAGGCGTGTGCGCACGCGCGCGCACACACACACACACACACACACACACAGAGAAAGGTCAGGCATGGCGTAGGATTGTAGGAAGAAACACTTGGTGAATTGCTTATTACTTGCTGAGCTCTGTTCTTTATCTAACTTATCTCCTTGAATTCCTGCAACAGCAGGAGAGTTAAGGTACTCATATCTCCATTCTTCAAATGAGGAGATACAGGGCAGAAAGAGGCAGGGCTTGCACTGAAGCTCAAATGACAGATGCCATCGTTTTGTTATCACACTGAAGAACAAAATAGCTATTTAGTAATGAGGCTCTTTTATAAATGGATTTATATTTGGAAGTTTTAGTTTCTAAAAATTATATCATTTTACAGCTATGTATTTACCTATTGTGTATGGTCATTAAAATGCTTTAACCCTAGTGATACAAAATCAAACTTTCCTGGCATCAACACATGTCAAATGGAATAACTTCAAAGGGGTAAGGGATATCCTAAATTCTAGGGAAGAAAGTTCTAGAACAGAATGTAACATATATAGATAGTCAAAGTTATTAACTCTTCTTTTTTAAAAAATCAGAGTTGACCTAGGAAAAGTTATGGTTATTTTTTTTTCTTTCAAAGAGTTATGATTCAAAGTAAGTTCTTAGATTTTAAAAATAATCCTGAAAAACAGTTTATCATCCATATCACAGAGGCACCAATATCTGTGGCTGTGGAGAGGAAGGGACACAGCATTAGGAACAATAGGAGGCCCCATTTTTGACAGGCACAAAGGAAGTGTTTCCATTTTAGCTGTTTTTATTTTTGGTGTGGGGGGGGCTCCATTATTTTTTACTCTTATGACCCTGCAATCTTGTTTTTCTCTTATTCTTCCCTTTATTTTTTTCATCTGTCTGGCTTATTCTTCCTATCACCCCAATTTCTCCACAGAGTGGGCTCTAGAAACAAAACCAAGTAAAAAAAAAAAAATGATGCACTGAGTGCTTACTCTGTGAACCACAGTGCTAAGAGCACCCCACATGTGAACTCACTTAATTTACTATATGAAGTATGATCACCATTTTACAAATGAGTAAACAGAGGAAGGGTATGTAACTTGCTGGGCCACACAGTTATCATGATAGGGAATAGTTTGAATTCTAGACAGGCAGAGCACCCACACTGCACAATCCCAGGGGTACCCTGTCAGTAATGTTTCACGAAGCTGCCCTCTAGGGGCGCCCTGGATCTGTGCACCACAGCGGCATTTTGGACCAGTGACAAACTTAAAATATGCTTCACTGTTCCTCTAGACTATAAACTAAATTTATAAGAAAGCCACGTTAATCCTAAAGGGTGACCCCACTGAGTGTTTAACACTCTCCTCTGCCCTTCCCAGGACGACTGCAAAGATATAGCTGGGTTCCAGGAACAGAAGGCATGGAGTTGGAGATAGGACCTGCGTATTCAGCTGCCTAGGGAAGGAATTCACAAGCACCACCTTTTCTGAGTGTCTCCAGTCTTTCATCAAAGTCTCAACCACTATTACTATCATTATCATTACCAACCACTTTTTCAGCATGGGCTTAGAGAGAAGAACCTGTTCCTCTGAGATTGCCCTCACTCCACAAGCCCCATTTTACCTCCCGGCCTTGGTTTGCGATTCTTGGGCAAGGAAAACCACTTCCATTCTCTAGTCAACTTCCTGTGGTGCTTTGTGATGCGCACAGCTGCACCGAGCAGTTCCTGACAGTTAATTCGTTTCCCTTCCTAAATGAGATAGCCCTCTTGTCCCTGGGCCCTAGGTCAGGAGCTTGTGGATACCAATGAGACCATATTAACCTTAATTCCCAGATTTCAGTAACTTCTAGTTCCCTCTGATATGGCTCCTTGTACCTCAACACCATGTGAACATTCCTGGAGCTTCTATGGGCTCTCTCACACGTGTTCAAGACCAAGTCTGTGCCCTTTAAATACAGCTACTCTCCGTTTAATCAGGGCCAGGCGGCTGCAGGAGTGGCTGGACAGCTGCCCTGCCCACTGAGTACCCACTACCTCGTGTTTAACACAGCAGTCCCTAGTGGTATCTGCAGCTGCTCCTTTGGGAGGCTGTTCCTGTGGGGCTGGCTCATATGTAACGTCAAGCCACAAAGGGCTTCAGGGACCCAAACAGCACTGCATTCTGCTAACACCACAATGTCAGATTCTTGGGGGTTGGGGGGATGGTTTGCCCCTCTTCATAAGGGTCAGACCTACTTCCCTGAGCAGGGCTGGGGACAAAGGATCCATGTGGTCTCTCTCACTAGCCCCAGGCACATGCTCCCACAAGTTGGCCTGCTCATCCCTCAATATAGTCAGGCAAGGACACAGAAACAAATGGGGTCCAGTTCTGTGCTCCTATCTCGGTTTAGGCTAATTGACAATGAATTTGGGTTTCTGGAAAATGCATGTGTTACTCAAAGAACTTGACTATATAGGAATTTCAGTTATTGTTCATCTCTTGAACAATGTCAAGAAGAACACTGGTGAACCAGACATATACTGTGAAACGACAGTTCAAAATCATCACCAAAGAAATCTTGAAAAATAAGCACGGGAAAAGAGAACCAATAATTTAATATTCACTGAAGCGCAAGTCCTATTTGAAAAGACATTCAGGAAAAAAAACAAACTTTAACAAGTGTTACAGAATCAACTCTGATGTAGTTATCACTAACAAGCTGGGTCAAAAAAGTGCTGACCAGACATGATGAAGTTAACTTTCAAGCAAAGTGCAATCACTATAACTTGATAACTTGCTTTTTGGAATATTATGAGTTGGAATCCAAGGGAGACTCTTGAATTAAATGAAATATTGGTCTATTTTAATACATTAATTTTTGTCTGGTAATAAATTTAGAAAACATAGGTTTTCTTTTTCAGGCAATTATTTTAATGTATCATTTAGGATTTCAAGAAATGATTAAATGAATCCAATTTGATTTCAGGTTCAGAAAGATGAGATAATTTGTTGTGTTTTTGGTTCAGTTGAAGTCAAGCCCCATGTTTAAAATGGACTAATAGGAACCGAGATGTTTCTGCTCTTTGCATCCTTTGTCCTTCACTTCTCTCCCCCAACATTTGTTCTTTTGATCTCATTGAACTTTTCAATATTGTATAGTTACTTTTTGTGTCCCCTCTCAAACTGAATTTATTCTCAACTCTCTGGGTCCAAATCAGGAGTACTGGAAGTATGTTCCTTCCTACACATAACTGGGATAACAATTACCCAAGAAGGTACCTTTTATTCATGCTTTCACTTTCATTAAACCAAGCTGCTATATATTAACATCATGCTGATAAAATAAGCCTGGAAACATTGTCAATGTTTTTAAGGTAATGCTATCTCTCAAAATACAAATACCCAGAGCAATGCTAAACTCAGTATAAACACAAATGTAAACTGTTAAAAAAAATGGTATATCAGTAAAGATTTTCCAAGTAATAGCGTGAATGCACAAGTATGAAATCAATGAGAGAAACGATACTATAGAGAAGAAAGGATTCATTTCTTTAAAATTTTACAATGCAGTATAATATTGGTGTTTGTATTAATGTTCAATCTTGGAAGATAAAATTCCTTCCTAGTCATGAGAAGCATGAGCTCCCAGATCTTTCTTACCTGTTATGGTGGCTTTGTTGATGGATGGTTGGTTGCACATGGGTGATCTTCTGACAAAGACAGAAAAATACAAAGCAGTAAATATGGAATACTTGTTGGTTTGAGGACTCTCTGAGTCACTTCAGGTATGCTATTTTAATTTAAAGGATTATTTCTAAGTTAAGAGATGCAAATAAAGGGCTCTTTCAGACTAGCCAGTCAAGTTCCAAGACATCTTTTATTCTAGAGCTCAGACCATACATGTAAAAAATAAATAAATAAATAAATCCCATAGTAATAGACTTTGGGGTAAATAAAGCTCATGTAAATGTCACTGGGACATGACAGAAGAGGAAGTTCTTATTGATTGACTATATTCACTTAAGCCAGGGCTTACACAGTAAACACAGACTTGTTGAATTTGAAAATAAAAAACAGTCAATCTACAACTGGTTTCCCTAATACAGTATTAAGATGCTTTTACTTTTGGCATAAATTCTCACGATTGCCTGTACATTATCAGAAATGTATGACTTCTTGCAAACTGTATTACAGTTAATGACACTACTTAATTTTTTTTTCCTTTCTATTTCCTTATATTGAGAAATATCTCTGATGCCTGTGGTAGAGGGATATATTGATGACTCACCTAAAGAGATGCTATAGAAACTTTAGGAGTCCTATAATCTAAAGGTACACAAATAGATTCTATCTTGTATTCTCTAATTTTTCACATGTTTGCCAAGTTCCACAATATGATCATAAATCCCTTGTGGTAATAAAAAAAAATCAAATGCTATATGATTAACTTGTATTCCCTACAGAGCCCAGCCCCATGAAGCCAGTATTCAATCAATGCTTAATAAATTATGTTGACAAGAATATCATTTATGGACTTTTCATTATAATTTATTTTGAAATATAACTTTATAAAGCTGTTACATACAATGAGAAGCTTTTAAAAAAAAGTGATTAAAAAGAAAACTAAAAAAAACTTACATTCAAAGATGTCTGTAAAATTTTTGCTTTTAGGTTTTTTTTGTTTTTTTTTTTTTGGTATTTCTCTTAGTGGCTAACAGTTAATTAGCACTTACTACATACATGTCAGACACTGTGCTAAATGAGCACTGTATATGAATTATGATGCTGTGAGGACAAGAAACCTTAAGGCAGGTTGTCTCATTGTTCCCATTTTACCAAGGAGGCAAACAAAGCTTTGGGAAGTTGAATCATTTGTTCAAAGTTAGAAAGCTGGGATTTGTACTAAAGCAGTGTGATTGTAGGACCTGAGTTCCACTGTGTGGCCTTGTTGTAAGGGTGCCTTCGTGGAAGCTAGGTAACAGCCACGCATCTTTGCAGATGGCAGGCTCTTGCATAGCCTTGTTCAAATCTGCGTTCCTGAGATGACAAATCTCTCAGCAGGGCTGAGACAATCATAGGGAAAGCAGTCTGGTATTTTTAAAATCCCCAATGCTTTGGGTCCAGACAGTATCTGGCTCTGTTCTTAAGTTTACTGATCTCAGTTTGGGATTGAAATTTTGTGTTTCACTGAAAATGCACCACAATTTACTTCTGAATTATTTTAGTTTTTATTATGAAATAAAAGAGGGAATTTGAAACTTGATGAGTGCTTGTAAAACAGAAAGATTAATGTTTTAAACTGCTACTGTGAAACAGCTTTGGTCTATAGGCTGTCATCTTCTTGCTGGGAGTTTATTATTCAAATAATTTATATATTTGATTTGTATTTGAATTGTATTCAAATAATTTACATAGTCCTGGCTTTGTGAAAATTTAGAGAGCACTGACTTTGTCTGGGAAAGGTATCAAATCAATATTTTAAAACTTTTCTATAGTTTTGGAAAAGCAAGTCATTGACTCTTTATTTGTTATCTTTTCCTAACATCAATCCTACATGTGGTGCTTGGGAACTTGATATTTCAACAAGCGACGACAAGCAGAAAATATTAATCATTTGATCCTTGGTTGCAGTAATAAATCATTTAATGAAAAATGAATGAGAAACTTTCTTCTGGATCAAAAAATCTCAAGGGCAAAAAAGAGGAAGGTGATAGGAAACCATCTATAAAAGTCAGCAATGTGCATTTGAATACACACGAGTCAGGGCTTCAAGTGCATTCTCCCTAGGTTCCTTTCTTGCAGCAGATAAAAAGGTGAATTGTACAAAGTAGTATGTGGCTTCCATAAAATCCAAGGGTGAGCTTGGAAGTGTTCTAGGAGCTCTCTCTCTGTTTGCCCAGCAGGGAAATTCTGATTCCCTCAGGATCATCACATGATAAGCCAGAGTCATATCTACTTTGTGATCACTGAACAGAAGAGAACTTAGCTGAATCCACTGTTCTGATACCCATGGAGGCTGATTTGGTTTGAATCAGTAAAGGAGGTACAAATCTGCATTGACCAAAAGTCTTTCCTTAAGAGTCTATCAGATAACAGTGTTTGGTTTGATGTTACCCTGGGTGTTGTTATATTGTAAGTCAAGATCAGACATAAAGTAAGATTTTCCATCCCCCTCCAGCTGCTCTTTTTCATTTTCATTTGTTTTGTCTCTATGAATCAATTGAAACCTTCTGACTTGCACAGAAGGGGCCTTGCGTCATCTCTGTAGAGAGACAGGTCAGTCCGCCATCTTCACACCTGTCTGACCAACTGTTTGCCTGCCACAGGTTTAGATGCTGGTACCCAAGGGACTATGTCTGAAAGAAGTGTAAAAGGAGTTATAAATTTTCCTGTTCACTATTTAAAGACAATATCTCAATATCGTAGATTAAATTTGAAAGTAAAAGTTTGAGAATGATACCAGTAATTTCATTCCTTCTGCAGGGCTGAGAGTTTCCAAAGAGGAGGTGACCATGTCTATGAGCAACCAAATGCCCCAAGCCCCAAGGGGCGCTTGAGGTTGATGTGGTATTGTATGGCCATGGAGCACAGAAGACATATGTGGCAATGAACAAACCCTTCCAAACACATGCTTGGGTCCCACAGGCTGCATCACCACTTCACTCTTCTAGACAACAAGCACATGCAGAGTGATGACTCAGGGTTGCATATTATGCTAGGGAGCAGGAATACGAATGGGAATCTGATACAACCCCTGCTCACTGGGGACTGACAGTCCAAAGGAGCACTCAGTTCAGACAAGCAATAGGTAACTGAAGCCTAGAGACATATGTGCTAACAGAGGATTTAGGTACAGGATACAGTCAGACAGAGATGGAAAGGGGTGGTGCCCCAAAAGAAACTGTATTTAAGGTGGACCTAAAGAATGAATTAGAGTTAGCCCAGTGGATAGGAGGGGAAGAAGAAGGTGAGAAATGTTCATGCTAGGGGAACAGGACTGCAAAAATTCATTAGCTAGAAAACATGACAATCAATGGAAGCTTCTGGGTTCCATGCTATTATTTGGATTGAGGCATTTGTACTGATTTTAAAAAAAAATATTTTTTACCATGGAAGTAGGTACATAATGGCTAGAGCTTTTTGGTTTTTTGTTTGTTTGTTTTGTTTTTCCATGGAAAATGTGAATTTGGGAGGTCAGTAATATTATTATGGAATGGAAAGTTCAGATATTTAGATATTTTATGTTCTTTAAGAAGTAGTAACTACTATTACATTTTATACACTTAGATAAGTTATAATTCAAAATAAATTTCTATTAACTAATATTACTTGGGCTTTTTTCTTCTGGAAAACTCTTTAGAGTTGATATTTAATGATAATATTTTATTATCATTATTAATAAAAATGGAGTGCCAAAATAATGAGCAGTTGAATATAAGCAGTTTTCCACTTAATCTTAGAAAATTAATTTTCTCTTTTTAGATAGTTTGCCTTCATTAGGACCTCCAAATAATCATTTCCTATCTCAGTTTTCCTTCTTTCAAATGCTTCCTCTGTTATCATATAAATTATAATTTTATTAATTGCTATGATGCTGCTAATCTGAGGCTCAGGAACAGCAGAAAAGTCAAAGATCTCTGCTATGATAGGGTGCTTCTCCAAGTACTTATTCTCTTAGAATTAAGAGGATGACTTTGGATTGACATTAAGGCTTGATGCGATTCTTTGCCCATGGTTAATTTATGAAGTAAACCAAAACTATAAAGTTACCCTGACTGTAAGTAACTGGGCAGAGGACTAATGATGCCAGGTGATTTTTGACAGATGGAATCACCATATTTATTTGTCATACGGCTTCATTTCTGATATTAGAACCATCACTACAAAGTATTTATAGAAACCTAACAGGGCATCATATGACTTAGTGTAAACGGCTAGGCAACAAGACAAGGACTCAGAGAAATATATTGCTTTGAGTTCAAATTGAGAAAACACTATATAAAAGTTCAGCAAGAAGAAAGGGGAAAAAAAGGATGACTTACTTGCTTGGTGCTCGATCTTGCAAATTAGTTAATGCAGCAAAGTTGTTTCGTACAGTTCGCAGGCTAGCCAAGACCTATGACAAATAAAGGATTCTTTAAGCTTATTGAAGTAGGGCCATCTTGAATGCAATTTAAAAATGGTTTGGTGATTTTAAAAAATGGTTTGCTAAGTGAAAACTTGATATTACTTGAAACTTAGTTTCATACTCATATACCCCTAAAGGATCTCCCAGGTGCTTTGTGGAATTTACATGCAACGGTTTGAAATTCTGAGAGGCCAGATTGCAAAGATTTTCCAGATAGCTCTCCACATTGTGAATATGGTAACAGTAGCAGCAGTTTCCACCATATTCCTGTATTCCTCAGCCACCAAAACAATATCCCAAATAATATACATACAGCCTTGTTGCATTTTACGAAAATTAGAAACAGAGTGATGTGAAATATTGCTCAAGTCTCACTTTAAGGTAAAATTTAAAGCAAATTACCCCAAAATTCTCATCAAAAATTCACCAAGGGTGTTATAATTTCAAAATCAGTAAACTAAGTAACTTTCAAATAGTTTTTTTTGTTTTCACCCTGGGTACATGGCTATACTAGCTAGTAAACAGAAATTATTTTCTTCGTTAAGGTTATCTGAATCATGAATTACAGTTTCTCAGGTGTGCGTTCCTCATCTAAAATGGGACCACCCTGTATGTGCACAGTGCGTGGCTGACAGAAGACATTCAATAAAAACTTGTTGATTGAATGACACAACATATCCACACACACAAGGCAGGACCAATAGGCCTCACCATCTCTTATAGTCCTTCCTTTTTCTAATTCTAGTGAAACTAGAAAGAGGCAAAAGAATCGGAAGTAAGACTAGGAGAGAAACTTTACAAGACCCTTACCCCTCTTCATTTTCTCTTACAATAGGCAAATTTCCCCCAGTGTGGAGCCAATATTAGGTGAGATGATAGGTCATCTGGGTGACAATTAGAATATTAAACTTATTTAAAACACAGATTTCAGATGTCCTATTAAGTACTACGTAACAATCAAGACTGCCTGGTTGTGTTTTGTCTTCCAGGTGTGAATTTAGACAAATTACTCAATTTCTCTGTACCTCAGTTTCCTCATCTGTAAACTGGGATAATAAAATCTACCTCAAAGGCTTGTTGTGAAGATGGTATGAAATGCCAGGCTACTCATTCAGACAGTTTTGAAAGCACACAGTGAATATTGGCCCATATGGCAACATTCCATTTGATTAAGGGTTTGGCACAAACATAGAAAATATACAAATGCTCATCATTGGTAACATCCAGGGGGGCCCCATTTATACTTGCTCCAAGGTTTCTAGAACTGTTTTCAGAATTTTTTTCACCTGGCACGGACCTAGACAAGAGTCAGTCTGAAGATTTTCTAAGAAATTCTGAAAAAAAATTGTCTGAGACATTTTTGAAATTGGCATTAATTCTTGTAAGTCACTGTGGTGCTGTTTATACCTGGGATGGTGACCTAAGGCACTACCCACTGAAGGAGTTCATGGTGCTAACTAAGGTGCCAACCATGATTAAGTCAGTCACTGGAAAAACCTGGCTTATTAGCGCATATAAACAACTCCCGGTGCTGAAAGGTCACGCTGCCTATCATGGAGTATTCGGCTAGCCAGATGCTGACATCAGACCATGATGTCTTTCATGAGGCATGAAATCTTGAATGATACAGAAATAAATCTGATACATGATCAACTGTAATTAAATCATGCGGGCTTAATTTATGCTTTAAGAATTGAATCCCAAATACACTGATAAAGAATTTTCAATAAGATCATTGTACTCTTTAATTGATTTTTTTTTCTAGGCAATATTTTAAACTCAGAATTCTGAGACTTTTATTCTAATAAATTATGGTAAGTACACTGTATTTGAAGCTGGATAAATAGATATTGTACTGTAGGTAAGTCATGTTTTATGCTCATTTGAAAGGAAATATTAATTCATAAAAGATATACAATTGTTTTTCTATAAAAAGAACTTGACTCTTATATTAAATTAGATTACCTTGATGGGGTTTTAATTTAAATTTCATGTATTTATTTTTGCATAATCTGTATTTTTACATGGTGCAGGATTTAAAAACAAATGAGTAGAAGGTAAAATGTCTCGCTCTCAGGGCCGACCGAGTGACTCAGGTGGTTAAGAGTTTGCTTAGGAGTGCAAGCCCTAAGCAACAGGGTCGTGGGTTCGATTCCGGCCTGATCTGAGCTGCCAACAGGTGGCAGGGTGGCTCAGCTAAAAAAAAAACACACACAAAAAAACAAAAAAAAAAAACATGTCTCGCCCTCAGTAATAAAGACAAAAATCGAAATTATTGTTATTTCTGAGAGGAGGCAGGTAGATGAATTTGGGGAGGGACACTCGGCGGCATTAAAAATATTGGTGCAGTTCTATTTCTTAACCTGTTGGTTTTATTATTATTCTTTGTATTCTAGATAATCATTAGATTTATTCTCTTATGTGCATGAAATATTTCAAAATAAAAAGTGAAAAAAGATGTTTCCCACTCAGCCCCTCCTCCAGACATTCAGCTGCCTGTCCCTTCCACTAACTGACTTTTAGATTTTAGCCTAAATGTTGCCTTTGCAAACCCTGCTGGAGAAAATACCCTGGTAGATATGTCATCCTCTATTTGTGCAAGTATTAGATCATTATTTCTGTGGTAGGACAAATAATATTTTATAAATTTTTATTAAGTATTAACTCTTATCTTGTGCACTATGACACAGTTCCAAACAAATATTATAAGGGGGTGTTGCCCTGAGTCTAGTTGAGTAATCCTAGATGTCAGACATGAATTCACTGTATTAGTCTTTTATGCTCTCGCTCGCATTTTTGCAGGACCAAAGTGTAAGGCATCTGCTGCTGTAGGCTGTGAGGGAGAAATGCAAAGTTTCACTCAAGCCCCTAAATTAGAGTTCAACTATTCTTTGTGTTTATTCTAGGGCAGCTTTCACTCCCCTTGAATTTAAGCCTTTAAGAACTGTTGTCATTCCTGTAATTTTTTTTTATTTCTATTGCTTGCTAACCAAAAAGGTCCCTGAGGTTTTCTCTCACACCACTTAATGGTTAAAAAATTAAGGGTATTTATTTTTCTTCTGCCCCTCCAAGCAAAAGTATAATTGGGCAAGTTCAAAAATGTTTTGGGGATAAGAGATATATACAGTTTAGGAAAGAAATTATAATAGTGCTATGGAAAACTTTTGTACAGAGATGGATCATGCACTGGTCCACTGGACTGATTGACGTTATTTCCCCACACTAATCTCAGATTTTTATAGGTACTTCTAAATATTTATTAACTACTAAAACTCACTGAAAATAGTAGGAAAATGTGGACTTCATTAAAAAGTTAAATAACTTAACATAATAGCCTAAAATAAATATATAGTTGTATGGTAATTATTTCTTGAAGATATTTAAAGAGATTTCTTTAAAAAAAATTGTCAAGGGCCCGCCGAGTGGCGTGGTGGTTAAGCGCTGGCTTGGGAAGCCAGAGGCCGTGGTTCGGGTCCCACATATGAGGGCCAGTGACACTGCCTTCAAAAAAAAAAACTGTCAATAAAGTTCTTAATTAAAACCCCCTTTTAAAAAATAACAAAGGAATGAATGATTTTGAGAATTGGTTTGCAGTCCAAATACTCTTTATGCCACTAGATGGCACCAAAACACAGACCATGAGTTGCTATTGGCCTTGGAGGAAATGCGAAGGGCAAGAATTCCTTGCCTAGGGTTTACCTCCAGAATAAAACTGGAGTCAAATTATGATTATTTTCAAGATAGAAAGGTTATTTTGATAGAAAAGAACACTTCTTTCCAAGTTATGCCTTGGTTAAACCATATGGAAATGCTTTTTTTTTTTTGTATGTCAACAAAAGTCGAATATTGATTTCTAGATTTCAAGAAGGTGGTAGATGTGATAAAACAATAAACAATAAAGAAAAGCTAACAGATAGAAGGAACTGAAGTGTGATGATTATCTTCTTCCATAGCCTGGTAGGGAGAGCCAGGTGGATTCAGCAAGTTGGGGACTGTGGTGAGGAGGCCATAAAATGGCTGCTGCTAGGTGAAACGAGGAAGGGATATGGAGGGGCATTGAAAAAACATATTGCAGTGTTCTGTTACCAATGAAATAGTAATGTTTTATAGTGTTAATAACAACTACATTTTTAAATAAAATGAGCTACTGTATTTTGATCAGGGTAAAGGTAAAATGACTCAGTTGTTGCTACCCTGGATTAGGAACTAGTCTGAATGACATGAGGATATATCCAGGGATCCAACATCATATTTGGGATTTTCTGTCTTTCCCTTAATCAAAGATGCCACTTCTTTTAACATACTTTCAAATTAGAATTCTAGTTGACTTTAGAGTTTTACAAGGTAGTCACAACAACTAATGGGGCTGGTGGGGCCATAAGTAGCTGGCTACAAAGCAGGGTTTCCTACATTTTATCCGTGTTGTGTCTCCTTGGTGTTTCTTGGTCCCCCACAAGAACTCTAACCAAATAGTTACTGCAGACTCAGGAGGAAAAGGCCAGTTGTTGAGCGGCATGACATGGCACAGCATTGGGACTCCTCTCAACACTTAGCCTTCGTGCCTAAGGAAATCTCTACATCAAAAGATTTCAGCACAAAAATAGGAGAATATTTCAAAATGGAAATACATCAAATAGTTAAAGCTGTCACTTTTTCTGATAAAAAAGAAGATCCTGAGCTTATATGAGGAAACATAAGAAATTGAAAGTGGAAAAGAATTTAGGTTCAACATCAGCAAGAATTTCTAACCCTGACAGTGTTGCACACATGCAAATAGACTATGGAGGGGTAGTGTAGGATCCTTTCTGAAGATTACGTCCATTCAAGATGTTTTAGGGTTCAGCCCTGTCCATCAAAATGGAATACATACTTGCATGACTTCCTAAATTCTCTTATAATTTAGGAGTTTCTTCTCTTAAGCTTCACAGGAAACTATAATTAGGGGGGGAAAATGGAGGGATCCTGTCAGGTTTTGGAGACAAACTCAGGCAAAAGTAAATGAGTTCTCAAGAAGAGGCAGAAGATACAATGGGTCTGAGGGAAGACTTTTGCCATTTTGGACATTTTTAAGAATTATGGTAAAGAAAATACGCATAGAAAAATTAACCTAATGGGGTATAAAGTAAAATGGTAATACTAGTTATTTTGGGGTTTGGAACTATGAGCCATTTTCTTTTTCTTCCTTTTGCTTATTATTTTTTTTCTAAAGTTTTAATACAAACACATTTTATTTTGAGGCAGTATGGCTTTTCACCAGAAGAATTTAGTGTGAAATTCCAAACCTCAAAGCATGCTGGGGAAAGGGGAGAATTCTTTGGACTATTTGAACATGTTCCTGAATGACTTGTCCAAAATCAACTGTCTGCTGTCCATCAGTGAAGCACTCATGGTATATTAGGCTGAATAATGTTGATATCACTTTAAGTGACATAAACATCTTTTATTTTAGCATTGTAATATTTAGCAATAAATAGCGAATATTCTATTCTGTATTAAAAATTTGAGGAGTTATTGGTTCGGTCAACAAAATAAGGTAGTTGTGCCCAATAGGGCTTAAGAGAAGGCCACAGACCAACTGCTGCTAACAGGGCCTTCTTTCTTTCTTTTCTTTTTTTTTTTTGAGGGCAGTGTCACTGGCCCTCATATGTGGGACTGAACCGGGGCTGCTGGCATCCCAAGCCGGCCCTTAACCACCGTGCCACTCAGCTGGCCCAGGGCCTTCTTTCTTATCTGCTTAGTGGTATAATTGTTAAGAGTTTATTGTTATTATTATTTTTTAAATTTTAGTAGAACTTTCTAGATCAGATGCCCTAGTAAAAGGCCATTTGTGAAAACTACTTTAAAAGTATCTGCAGTCTCTGGGGCAATAACCATCTTCAAGGTGTCATTAAGCAAGTCATAAGCAAACTCTTCTAAATAAATCCCAGGATTATTTTCAGGCATCAGATATGCCTACATATTACAAAGACTTGGTATATATTTAAAGTTCTAATTTCTAACCACACATATTTATTTAAACAGTTTACTAACATTTACCAAGTGGTATTTTACATATATATATTTCTCAGTGTACTAAAATTCTGTTAGTTTTTTTTGTGATTATAGGCACACTATAGAAAGTGTCTGATTATACAAAACATTACATTTTTTTAGAGTTTAAGAGCGCTGATGGTAAGGACCAAGTCACATTTATTAATCTATTTATTAGAAATTAATAAATACTACTTGAAGTAAAAAGATAAAGTATCATATACCGAGTTTTTTTTTTCAGTTTTTAACTATGTATTTAGATATATTTTTATTAGAACAATACCTAAAGATTTTAGTTAGAAGCAAGACTAAGTACCTGAATAAGCTCAAGTTGGAATGATTGTTTCTACATTTGGTGATGGTTATTTATATTGTTTTTGCCTGATTTGATCTGTTCACCCAGTTCTCAGCTCTTAGAAATAAACTATGGGTTTTCAGTAGTAATCACTTAAAAATCCTTAGCTTTATATGATTTTGTTATCACAATTTATGATTAAAACATGAGTGTAAAATTTTCAAACATAGAAATAATAGTTGCTGGAAAGAATTTATGCTCTCCAGCAGAAACTTGGAAAAGTGAAAGAACTGTACATAATTTTATTATCCAAATACTGTCATTATGCACTTAAAAAAAATATCTATTATAACATTTTAGAGATGAAAGAGCCCTTACCAATGACAACACTAAAAAAATCATTAAGTATTTTATTTTCTAGAATGTATGCTGAGCATTTTACAAGCTTGGTATTATTTCAATATCTTAACAACCTTATGAGGTGGATACTTTCGGAATTGCCATTTAGCAGAGGAGGAAACCAGGCTGGGAAAAATTCAGTGAGTTGCCCAAGGCTATTCACTTAGCAAGAGGACAAGATGGGGTTTGAACTGGGGCCTATCTTTATCCAGCATAGCCCCCAATTTCACCAGTTGAAAAAAAGAAATCTCAGCAAATTTAAATTAGTTGTCCAAGGCACTAGAGCTATGATTATGATTTTTATAACCTCTCTGGATTGCTCATATTCCAATAAATTAACATTTCTTATTAACAGTCGGTGTTGGCTTTAAACCCATTCCATGCTCCATGTCAAATCAGTTTTATCCCATTCTGTCCCAAGTCAGTCTAAACCAATGGCTCTCAGCTTTTTCTGAAAAGATACTGAGGTCTTTAAAAATGCATGTGCTTGGATCCAACCCTCAGGTTTTTGGATTGAATTGATCAGGGGTGCAGCCTTGGCTAAAAGCTTTCTAGGTGATTCTAATGTATAGCTATTGCTTAGAAGCACTGGTCTATACAAAGAATATCTGGTATATATATATATATATATATATATATATATATATATATATATATACACACACACATATATATATATACATACATACATATATATATCAATCAATCATGTGGTTAAAAGTATTTTCATGATTTTTATACCTTAAAGGAACAAATAAACATAAATATATCACTCCGTTAAATCTTTGTACAAATGACATGTTAAAAAAAGGAGTAAATAAAACATCAAGTTGAATTGGAATATTCAATTTCAAGCTCTGATCATGTACCTAATTATACTAAATGTAATTTAATCCATGATACAGCCTTCTGCTTCTAGTGATATGTCAGTTAAAAAATATGGTCCCATTTAAGTATGTCACTTAGGTAATTTGTAATTTGAAGCAAACTTTCTTCAGGTCTCTGGGTTTATAGAAAACAGAGCAATACGGTCAAGGTCCCATTGTCTAGAATTGCCTTTGAATTACTCAAATGAACCACAACATTTGTATTTGTACTTGTGCTTGACTCAAATGCAATTAAGAACAGGAATTAATCTCCCAAATTAAATTTTCAAATGTGAGAAACCTGCCCATTCACTAAACTATGCTTACCTGAGCAAATGGAGTCACAATCAAGTCATCTCCGTGTCTGAAAAACAAACCAAATCCAGTGTTAGAAGTTACCGATGACTCTATGACCACTTTTGATCAATATTAGATGGTAAGTTCCACTTTCATAAATTCCCATAGAGAATTACAGTAGTTCCATCCTTATTCTTCAGCACATGTTTTCCCCAGCCACTGGGGTGAAGATATGTCTTCTGGGATGTTAACCACTGTCCAGTTTCCTGGCTAAAACAAGGGGCTTCTTGATCATCAGCCAAAGTCACAGTTGCTTATCACATATGCAGGGTATGCAATACTAGAAACGGAGTTCCAGCAGTGGGGCCTGAGTTTTCCTCTTGGTCTCTTATTGTAGGTATTAGGCAAGGGTGTGGTGGAAGGAGCTCGCAACTGCAGTGGCTTTGGTGAGAAGTCCCTGGACCATCTAACATTTGAAGAGGATGAACAGCAAGTGTTCTGCATCATCGTGTGTGAGTCTTGGACAGGCTAGGAACTGTAGATGACATGGACTGCATCATACACTAATAAAAACCTCGTCAAACTTTTCAACTGACTCACGTCTCAGCCACTGTAATTACAGGGAAATGTTACCCTGTGTGTGCTGTTGCTGTGGCAACGTCCGTTACACTGTGCCCAGGGAGGGATGCAGGAGCAAGGTGTCAGCATGACTTGTCTCAGAGGGATAGGGGAAGGCTAGGAAAGTTGTGCAACATTCCACATGGAGGAAAGTGTGAAACCAGGACCCAGAGTCTCTTCATGGTATTTCTTAGCATGAATAATCTGTGAGAAGGATTTCCAAAATCTCCATGGGAGATTTCTTGATCTAGCTGACCTAAGGTCTTGAATCAAAGGTGAATGCAATAATTTTACACAGAAAGCTGGATGTGACCCTCACTTAGAACATTGCCACGGCACCATTCATTCACTTATGAACAATTCTGAAGAGGATCTCAGTCACCTAAAGCAACACTCAGGAAATACACCTCAGCCTATGGATGACGTTAGGTAACAGATCATTACCAATAATTAAACCAGTTGTTATGGCTCTCATCAAATTATACAGAGAGCATGAAATTCAAAGTGTGGGAAAACAAAAGTAGAAAAAGAATAGGAACATGATTTAAAGAAAACCTGTGCTATTTTGTACCCCCTTGGTTTCAGAATCTTTTGAGGGGCACCTGTTCTTTGTAGCGATTATTCAGAGAGTCAGTATTAAAGTATTATGAAATCTAGATATTTTCCCAAGGTACAGTTTTTTCTTTTCTTTTATTCTTTACAATTGCCCAAATGCAAAATTTATTTTCTAAGAACTATGTCATCTTGACCAAGTCATAAATTCAATCTGAAATTAATCCCTGGAAATAAGCCTTCTAATTTTTTACATGATGTATTGGATTTGAATCACTCTAGGCTGAAAAGGGTGTGAATGTTTATTAAAATACTTAATTCTTTCTTTGGTTGCATTTCATCCCTAAGCTCTATTCCATATATATTTAGAATACACAGTGTTTGAGATAATTTATCAGTCTGTTTCCTTTCCCTGTCAAAGCATAGAAAGAGAGTTATAATTTAGTGATGGAAATATTTCACTCTTTTGAATTGTCCAGAGATTGTTTTTGACAAATATGTCAAGTCAAGATTGTCTCATTTGAATGACAGTGAAATTATTTCTAATATTTCAGTGGTACATTTTCTCAATAAATGCCAAGTGATAAACTATATTCTTTTCTTTTCAAAATTACATAATGCTTAAATTATCTTTGAATACATACCAAATATATAATTTTAAAATCTTTGTCTAAGTCTGTACCTCAATATTAAAATGTCTTATCAGACCTAGTCTCACGAGTACAATGGTGCAGACAACATATCCATTATTTCGTATATGGAAGAAAATGAATCTAACATAAACATATTTTAATTGTATCCTATAATTTGATTATACTAATCAAAAATCAGTCAGGTAATTAAGATCCACAGAAGATTATTTTGTTGTTATATACAATTTCGCTTAAAGTATGTGTGAGTCTTAATGAATTGAACAGATGTACACACCAAAAAAAGGTTACAATAGAAAATAATTCTGAAATGCTGCACTTGAACAGCTTTCCAAACAAGGAGCTTTTTAAGAAAACCTAGCTAATTGCAGAGGGGTGAGAAGGGATTACAAACACCAAACAGTAAGATTATTGGTTCTTATGGGATGGGGAGGGGCTGTTAGGATCTCTTAAAAATTGACAAGAAGCTAGATTCAGGTTTGCACAATGAGCATTGCCCAGAGACCTGAAATTGGACCTCCTGGTAACGTGATTTTTTTTTTTTGAGAGAACTATATAACATTCTCTTTCATTTCAATGGAAATAAACAAAGATAACAACAAACTTTAACAAAAAAGTAATGGATATGCTTTGAGGAATATTCTTTTTTTGGGGGTTGGAGATATTTTTGGCGGAGGGGTGGGGAGAGAGTGAGGGCTAGGGGACGGGATTAGGAAACAAGCTCATTTTTTACATTGTATGTATGTATGCATGTGTGTATATATGTATGCATGTAAGTAACTATGCAGGTATGTGGGTGATGAGATTGGTGCCACGGTAACAGTCACAGCCGAGTCAGTGTCACGCTGGTCTCCAGTCTCATGGTGTGGAAGGAGGCGCTTAGTCACCTGCCCTGGTTACCATGGGCCTAACTCATGAGTCACCTCCTCCAGCCCTGGGTATGGAGTGGGGCTGCTTCTCCCTTATACCAAAGGGAGAACTTGTGGAGTGAGTGCTGAGCCAGCACTGCTGGAGGCAGGGGAATACAAGGCTTAAAGTGCACTACTGAATTTTCTGTTTTCCAAGTGTAATGACTATAAAATCAGGAATGATCCCTATGCCTTTGCCCACCCTTCCCCTGCTGCAATATCCTTTACTGTTTTATTTTCTACTCTCATTCTTTGTGTATTAAGTAAGACTCCAGAAATGTTGGCAAAAAACTAGAACAATGTGAAAGCGAACTCTCTTACAGAGACTTCGTTGGACAGAGACCTGATTGAGATCTAGAAATGATCCAAGTACTTAAATGTGGAAAAACCCCTTATCATCTTACAAAATAAGGTCAACCAACAGCACCTGAGAATGTAATTTTGAAAAACAGCTCAAGATTGTGTTGAAATACGAGGCTGCAATCTTTCCACTCCTTATTATTACCAAACCAGAAAGAACAGGAGATGCAGTTAATTAAAAGAAAGTTTATACTTTATTTAGCAAAGACTCCCAATCCTAAACTCCGAAGAGTTTTAGTGGCCATAAACTAGCTGCTGCCCCTGAATATCATGCATAGCAAATCAGCACAAGTTGTTGTGCGAACTAGAGCTCTGAAGAGGAGCCATGGGCTGACTGAGGCTTTCTTTCTGAATCTGATCTTGCGAAAACTTTTTGATCTGGCCTTCACCGTCTCTTGCTATGAAACTAGAAAAAATTCTCCTCTGGAGTTTGTCAATAGGATTAGGGAATTGAGAAACAGAGAAAATTGGTATTTTGAAATCCTGGTGTCCCTTAGACTCAAAACTATCACTCATTTATCAATTCGCCCTTCATCCATCTCTTTTAGGACTAAAGGAAAACAAGTACGTTCTCATTTTTAATACGCACATAAAAATGTTTCCAGAAGCCTAGGCTATTTGACAACACCCAAGAGTTAGCTACAGTAGGAACGTATCTACTCCCCACTCTACTCCACATTCACTGAAATACAGGCATATAAAATAAACCAACAAAAAAGAAAAACAACAACAAAATAAAAAAAAGAAGAAACAAGAAAAAAGAAATAAAATAAACTAACAAATACATAACACAATGTACTTGATCTTAAAAAAAATAATTTGTATATTTTGTATGTAAAACACATATTAACCATAGAAACTTTGAAAAACAAGAAAAAAAATTAAAGAAACACCCAAAGATAACTGTCAATAATATTTTCCTTCTAGATATATTTTCCTTCTAGCTATATGTGAGCACATGTATGTTAGATACAGTTTTTATGGAATACATGATTTCTTACACGATTTTGGAATCATGCTGTATATTTGATTTTATATGTAGCTTTTAAAATTAAACATACTGAATCATGAATAATTTTTATATGCCTTTGTATTTTAAGGCATTTTTAATGATACTAATCTATGTTTAGCAATCTTTAAAATTTTCAAGTAGATATCAAACTGAATGTATTAAAATGTAAGTACTGATTCTATTTCAGAATTAAAACAAAACCAATTAATTGTATGAATTTCTCAGATTCATTTTAGTTCATTCATTCCTTTAAAAATAATTTAGAAAAGGAAACATGCTTATTTTGATAAAACATCCATCAGACAAAGCTAAATATTACAATACTACATGAGAAATTGGGTTCGTTGAGTACTAAATTCATGAGGATGTTGAATATTTTATGTTAGTCTCCTTTATTTTATTAAAATCAAAAAACTATAGTTTCAGACAATAAAAGTATTCTGGAAAATTCGGCTACCAAGTACATTTTGCAAAACCAAATTTTATTTTTTCGATAGATATCACTAAAAAGATGATTTGTTTTTCCCAAAAATATGTTGGCTCTGAGACATTATGAATGTCACATTTAAGAATATAATTAACCATTTAAACTTACTTATGAAGGGGGCATCATGATTTTAATAAAGTGTTAGTAGACAATACACTGCTAAAGCAAACCAATGAAAACCACATGAAAACCTGTGATTCACTGGTCTCAGATTCACCTGAGGATATGGCTCCTTGACATTGCTTGGCCTTTTAATGTAGAACTACCTCCACTGTAAGTCAAGAAAAAACTTAAGTAGCACCTCCATTTATGAAACCTCAGGGAATGAAGTTCCTGTATAACAAAGCCAACTTTAGCCATACCTGAATGTGATTCTCCTTTGTCACTTAGAATTAAAGAGATCCTTAACATACAAGCTTGGTCCTCTGGTCAAAAGTCACAGCTACTGAAACTTACATTTTTGGCAAGAATGTCTAGCAACGTTTTACTGAGAGCTAAAAATAATGTAAATTAATATAAGAGCAAAATTAAAACAGTTCAGTATTCTGTCAGGTAACATCTTACAATCTGAATTATTTCTACGTCAAACTCGAAACCATTTGTGTGTATCTGTATACAGCTTTGACAGTTTTTTGATAATCGTAACTATAGCCATCAATCAGTCAACAAGTGGAAATGTTTATCTCCATTTTAAGAGCACCTTTGTATTTATATCCTGTATTAGCATAAAAAGGAGAAACCACTTTAAAACCTTTTCCTCAGTTTTAACAAATAAGCTGATACCCTAATTCTATAAACATTGGTGAATGAGGCCATCCGAATTCTTAACTTTATAAGGAAACACCTTATCTTATGTACCTTTAACGCTTTCTTTGTCCTCGAATTGTAACTTCCTAATAGACTTGAGTGGTAGTTTATCCTAAAATCTGTTTCATTGATGCCCACCAAAGTAACTTAATGTCTTCTTGGCTTTTGCACTGGGGCCCTTGTAAAATATTACCATTGTTTTTTAATTTCTTAAAACAGACTTTTAATATACTTCTTTTAAAAAATGAGAGCACAAGTATCCAACAAAAGTATAAGTAATAATGGTAACAACTGCAAACAGTTGTAATTATTATAAAAACAATGATAACTAACACATATCAAATGATTATTATGTGCCAGGCACTGTGCAAAGCACTTACACCAATGATCTCTTACTAAATGCTTTTTGTAGATGAGGAAATGGAGGTCAAAGAAGGACAAAATATCACGTGCCCATCAAGTGATGGGGCCAGGATTCAAGTTCAGACAGTCTGACCTCAGGGGCTCTGCACTGTGCAATTCTGTATCTATAATGCATTTATCAATGCCAAAAGCACATCCAAAACAACAAACTATCTTAATATATTTTCCATTTCATGTAGATGATATATATGATAAAAACAAAGAACAGTAGAATTACATATAAATGGGGGAAAAAAAATCAAAACTTCACCACTGACGTACAAAAAAACCAAGCTTGGCCTACCTAGTGATTTTCATGTCCTACAGCCCTAAAATAATATATAAAATGAAGTAAAAAAAAATTTATCTTCCCACTCAGGTGATAGTTCTAGCTGATAGTTAGGTGTCATATGTGCATATTCAGGATGTAGCAAGACTGTATGTATGTCATATGTAACACAGGACTCTGAAGATGACATTTATGTACATATACATTTATATGTAAATATCTATATGTAAATTTATGTAATATTATCATGTGTGTGCATGTGTATATGTGTATAATCCTAAGGACATTTTGTGAGCTCTATTTCCTTTGACATAAGCATTTTGATTTTCTAAGTTCTCTATTTCAAATAGCGGGGGGAGAGACTCCTGTGGGGGAAAAACACCACCACCATCGTTATCAGCATAAAGAGAATTTACTATCTTATTTTGTTTATATTACTCAATGGAAAAACTCTTTAAAGAACATGTGCTCCATAAACACTACATTTTAAGGTATATTTCATGGGATTGAAAAGATCATATAATGTGTTAATGCAGGTTCTTCAATTGTAACAAATGTATCACTCTGGTATGAAGGCAAGGAGTATATGAGAAACCTCTATCTTTTTCTCAATTTTGCTGTGAAGCGAAAACTGCTCTTAAAGGTGAAGTCTTAGAAAAATTAAAACACACACAAAAATATCATACAGCTGTAGGAATGGATGTGACCTTAGAAGTTACTTAGTCTTCTGAAATTTAAATCATTTGCTCACTTATGAACACTGTAAGAATTAAAGACTGGCCTGATATTTGACTCCCCACAAAAATCCTTAAAACAAAACCCCGCAGTTGTGGCCCATGTGTGCTCACATCATATATAAGAATGATAAGGCAAATGGAATTGGAGTTAATGCAACAGAAACAAAAAATTCTCTAGTCTGAAGTATAATCTCTTTATTTGTCATACACCGAAAATGTAGGCTTTGTTAGAGAAGATACGTGATGACAAAAAAAAACCAAACGCCCTCAAGTTAGTTATATGATGATGCAAAAGACAATCTGTCTTCAAAAGTATGTACCACAATATTTTCCATCTTCAACAAGTGAAAAAGTGTTTTGCACATGCATGTGGATGCACTCACCAAGCATATTCAGTTATTTTGTTTAATAAAAGCCAATATCATAGACTTCCAGGAGTGTTGATGTCATGCCTTGTGACACAGCCTCAAGTGCTGACGTACATGGAGGGGGAAGGAGGAAAGGGAAAAGGGCTTAGTACACAACAGGTTCTTCTTTCACAGTTTATCTTATTTGACAGGCCCGTTCTTAACGTCAGTGGCCCCACCAGCTTGGTTTTTCTCCAGGATAGGTTCCTGGGGAAAAGATTTATGAACCAGGAGCTAGTGCAACAATTTTTTAAAAGATGTCCATGTGGCAAAAAGATTCAGTAGATTAAAAGGGAGGCTGTGATCAAAAAGAGAGAAACGAGAGCAGTACGTTTTTTGAGTGCCTACTATGTGCCACACACCATGCTCTACTGATACACGGGCATTTAATTCTGATGACTGCATTAAAGGGATGCTTAGATTTACATTCTAAGGTAAGGAACTAGGCTCTGAGAACGTAAGTCTCGCTGGTGGTCATGCCCCTGGTAAGTGGCAGCATTCAGAGATTTCCAAATGTCAGGCTGGGCTCTGGTGCTTCTTCGACAGCTTTCATTGGCCTGTGCCAAATCGCGAACAAACATGGACCATGCCGTGAGGTTTTTAAAACTGAAACGTATTCCTTTGGAAAATTCTCCTTATTCTGAGAATATACCCATTCTTTTTTATCGAAGTGAAATGCCCTTGAAAAGTAAAATGATTGTGTACATTGATGGGGACTTGTTCAAGTCCTTTACCTGGCAAAGGAACCCTAGGTCAGCTTCACAGATGTTTGTGGAAGGCTGGCTGAACTATGAAATCCTGAGGCACGGAAAGGTGCATTGTAGCTGGATTTAAAGCCAGGCTTTAAAATGCTGTTTCGTTTCTACCACACCATGCTGCTTTCTGCATGCTCAAATGGATTTAGTTATTCTGCAACCACACAGAAATACATATTCTAGACTCTAAAATAGCCCTGTCCAACAGAATTGCCTGCAATGGTGGATATATTCTCTGTCTGTGTTGTCCAATGAGATATTCACTCACATTATGTAGCTACTTAGCATTTGAAATGTGGCTAGTGCAACTGAGGAATTTTATTTTACTTCATGTTAATTTGAATTAAGAAGATAGTTACATGTGGCTACTGGCTATCATGTTGACCAGTGCAGCTCTTGAACAATTTTTACAAGACTTTAGTTATACATCTTCCAAGAAAAGAATATTTTTTTATAATTGGAAAAAATACACCTTTCCTAAATTTGGGGCCAAAAGCGCATTGAAACATTAACAAAAATTCCTGATTGGCAAAAATACTAAGTGAAAAGATTTACCCAGATGGCCTTCAAAAGACTTCATCCTTTAAAGGGAAGTAAATTTTTTAGTTTAATTGCTTTACTTATGTATTACATTCTCATCTAGAGGCCACTGTACCTGCCAGCAAAAACCAAAGGAATGGTCTAACAGCAGCCATGGGTCAAAATCAGTATGTTCAGGGTCAAGATACTTGGATCCTAATCCATGGGTGTGTGTGAGTGTGTGAGTGTGTGTGTGTGAAAGAGAAAGAGAAAGAGAGAGAGAGAGAGAGAGAGAGAGAGAGAGAGAGAGAGAGAAAGAAAGATAGAGAGACAGAGAGACGGAACATTTTTTGAACAGAATGTTGTGATTTCTAAAGCTAAGCTAATGATATTTTCCCTAGTTTCCTTATATGATTGTTTTGAAAATGAATTATTAAAACTTTGTGGAAGAACTGGATATCAACTATAAAGACTAAAGAAATGACAGGCAATTTTAAGAACACATTCCTATGTATATATTCCTGAACATATACTAAATAATTGCAAAAAAAAAAAAACAACCTACAGATATATACTTAATTCCCCAAAGCATCTAGAAAGCTAAGCCACAAAAGAAGAAATATGGTGAAATTTGTAAATATCCTGAACTTGAACGGATGACTGTTAGATATGTTCAACTTGTGGACAAAAAAGGGGCCACATACTAAACCTGACAAGCTCAGGGAAAGCCGGCATGGCGGGCCTACAAACTCAGAGACCAAAATTAACCACGTGGGATGGTCTGAACATAAAAATTCCTAGCTAAAAGCAGGTCATGGCAGGTAGTTACACCCAAGGCCTATAGTTTCCTTGACAAAGGTCAATTTTTACCTTACCTGAGCCTGTCTTCTATGTTTTTGCATCTAAGATAACATACCCATGGCACGTCAGAGCAATCCCCTTTTTTCCCTGACCCCTCACGGCACAACCCACCTCGCCTGAGCAGGAGACCACAGCACCCCTCATTGATACCTTGTTCTCCAAATATGATTTCTATGTGCTGTAAATGTTAATTATTAACTACCCTGTACTCACCAATGTAAAAGAAGTATGTGTCTCTTCATTTTATTTTGATCAAATCCCAGAGAGTTGCCCTCTTTCCTTACTCCCGCCCCCCTTAATCTACCTCCAACACACTTCACGTAACCCTACTCCTTATGTCTCCTCCTTTGATTCTAATGTAAAATAAGCTGCAAAACTGCCATTCTCTGGAGCATTTTCTCAATCTGTTGAGACTGTGCTTCTTGACAACTGTCATCAGTTTGGCTCA
Source organism: Aselliscus stoliczkanus (assembly GCA_033961575.1). Taxonomy (NCBI): domain Eukaryota; kingdom Metazoa; phylum Chordata; class Mammalia; order Chiroptera; family Hipposideridae; genus Aselliscus; species Aselliscus stoliczkanus. The sequence goes on along the minus strand of CM066728.1, from coordinate 75,676,386 downwards.
AATGAATTCATCAAGGTTCTCTACACGTTTGGACATTTCTTATGTTGAAAAATCTTTGAAACATGCTTTTATCATTTTCAAAGTTCTTCTGTGTTTGGAGAACTGGGAAACACTGGGTTCCTTTCCTGGATAAATAATATTAATACAAGCTGGGCTACTTTAAACACATGTAAGACAAACAAATGACAGAAAACACCAAAAAAAAAAATAGTGAAACACATTAGAAATATTATCTAATCTCTATAGTAGATAGACAAATAAGTGAAAACTCAGTGTATTGAAGGTAAAGAATGCAGATGAAAAGAAACAAAGAAAAAAGTGTGCAGTCGACGCATGAAATTAAGTCCATGATTTAATGTAAAAGAGTTCTTTTTACCAACTGTCTTCTTTTTAGATTCTGTAAAAATGTATTCATAATTGAAAATTCAAAAATAAGGAGGGAATTATTTGGCCATGGTACCTTCCTGTGTTTAGATAGTGTCAGAGGACTTTCAAATGGTAAATCAGGTTAGAGAGACGCTCATTAATGTAATAAGATCTAAAGCCGCTAGGTGGCGATACAAACTTTTCATGTAGATCTCGTGAGGACTAGAACCTTTGCAATGCAACATATCTTTTTATTTTATTTTATTTTATTTTTTGAGGGCAGTGTCACTGGCCCTCATATGTGAGACCGAACCGGGTCCGCTGGCTTCCCAAGCCAGGGTTTAACCACCGCGCCACTCGGCCAGCCCATATCTTTTTATTTTTATTCTTAAAGATAACCTAGTAAGATTAAGGAAAAATAATGTAACCTGTAATATAAGAGATGAATAAACATATAAGCAATCATTTTTCCTTTTTCAAACTCAGGACTGGAGGCAACACCACCTTTCTAATCAGGAATCACAATAACTGGAGTGCAATGGCTATGATTGAAAACTCACACTGAGGGCTCAAAAGGTGGTGAGGGACTTGCTAACTAGCCAAAAAAAAACAACAAAAAAAACAAAACAAAAAAAACAAGAGTAGCAATTTGAGATAGTGGATGGAGGATATTTTCCACTAGTTGAGAGAATGTCTACATGAGGCACTCTAAAGATTAGTGAGGTGCTTTATGTCTGTATGGTGATGGGTACTAACTAGCTAGACCACCAAGTGCGCCCCAGGTTTCTGTGATATATTGAGCCCACTCACCTTCTCCTCATTGTCCCTTCCAATATTCTATATGTATAAGTCTGTAAGGATGAGTTTAGGGTTACATGGATCATCTTTGAGTTCTGTATGTGAATGTTTATTCAGCAGAAGATGGAGACCATAGAACCCAATGTCCAGGTGAATTGATTTTTTTTTTTTTAGTTGAAGTGGTTTGATAGGCAGCTTATATTAATAAACTCATATTTTTATGACTAAATTATATTTGTCTTGTCACTGATAATTCTCCCGTTAATTCTCCCAGTGTATTTGTGTAATAACTGTATTTGGCAAATACAAATAACACTATACTGTATTATTGGATGAAATGAAACAATAGAAATGACTATTATTCAGAAGTTAAAATAATTTCAAATGCATTTTGAAGAACTTAAAGAGGAAGAAAAACTGTGTACATCTTATGCAATTATCCATTTATTGTTATTTTCTTCATGACAGCACTTAGCCAACTTTCTGTTATCTAGTGGTTTCTATTGCTACAAAATACTTTTCACTGTTAATGGTAGTTCAAATTTACTTTTCATGTATTTATTTACTGTAATCATGTTATACTTAAAATTTTCCTTTTTCTGACTATTCTTAAGAATTAAGTTTCTACTGGGAACACATGTAACAAACTGTGACAATCTTCTGAGCAGAAGCTGTCAGGAACTTCTGCTTTACGTAAGATAATTTTTTAAATGCTGAAATTAGCCTAGTTCTGTGCAATTATATATATTTTCCAAGAGTTGGTCACATATTTTCTTTATTGCTTCTCTAAGTTGAGTTTTTATCTTAATTTATTCTTAAGATATAACTGAAAACCAAATGTTTAAAGTGCCAAGTAATTAATTTGGTCAAATGAATTTGGCCAACAAGTACTTCTATTTCTCAGTAGTTTTGCTTCAATGGTTCACAGCACTTTCTTTTTTTTTTTTTTTTTTTTTATTTTTTTTATTTTATTTTATTTTATTTTATTTTGAGAGCAGTGTCACTGGCCCTCATATGTGGGACCCGAACCGGGGCTGCTGGCTTCCCAAGACCAGCGCTTAACCACCGCGCCACTCAGCCGGCCCCACAGCACTTTCTTTATAATGGCATTACCAAAATAATGTTCTCCTTGGAATTATAAGTGATTGTTGTATTTTTATAAAAGGTTAAGGTTTCAGGATCTTAGATCTCTCATGTGTAGAATGGCATAATAATGCCCCTATCCATAGGACAGTGAAAAGTATCAAATGAGAGAGCAGATGTGAGAATACTTGGAAAAGTGAAGGATGACATATACATGTAATGTATCTATGATTATTATTACTATCATTATTAGTCTTATTTTCTCCTTGTACCTCAAGTGTTTAACTAGGATGTATTTATAGAGGATAAGACAATAACCTCTATAAGGAAGTGATTATTTTTCTTCTCATTTTCTCAATAAGTTAAACAATTATTACAATATAAAGAGCATTTAGAGGTTTTCTAAAACGTTTCACTCAAATAGATAAACACAAACCTTCATCGATGCTGTTTGCATTTGAAATTTCTAAGGGATTTTCTCAGTAGGAAAGCTTAACCAGAACAATGTATATAAAATCATTAAAAGTGCTTAAAATATATGATAATGTCATTCTCTATAAAGTACAGCTGAATTAGACATATAATAATCTTCCCAGCATTATCACGAACTAGGTAAGCTACGAAAATGGAGGTCTACATGTGAAGTCAAATGAGGAGAAGGCATAATCCTTTATGTGTAGTATCAGATTTAAAACAGAAACAGTAATTATCTACTCAATTCCCCTTACTTCTCAGAAAAATTTCATCTCCCTGATATAAAGAATGCTTCAGGAGTCAGTGAGTGTCACAGGAAAACCCTGTCGCTCCAATGTAAATGGCCAGAGCAAACAGGAAAGCGGAACACGTTGAGATACAATTTTTCAACAATATATAAAACTGTACCATAGCCTGATTAAATTTGTCATTCTTATGTGAGTTCAATCAAGATAAAGAAACCCTTATAGGTATATGGAAAATTAAGGCCATCTTTGTAAGTTAGATTGGGAAAGAAAAGCACTTTTTAAACATGAAATATTATAGTTTTTTTTTATAAAATGCATTCCTATATTTAATCTTTACTAACTTGAGTAAAAGGTATAAAAGAAACAAACTACACATTGGTCTCCAAAAATCAATTTGCTACAATTTGAAAAAAAATAATAAATTGAATATATAATTACATAAAATAGAGTCCACTAACTCACCATGAGTTTGTCCCTGACTTCTGTCTAAAGCAAAGTTGTTTCGCCTTAGATGAAGTTTGAGGAGATGACTTTCAGCCTGTTCATTCATCCATTTAGCATTGTTATTATCTGTGGGGCTGCTCTGCACTTCTCTACTCAGCCCTATTCTGTATGGTTTCCGGTCTGCAGAGTGCTCTTTTAAGTCTTTCCTCCCATTCTCAAGCTGCCTCATCCTTCTTTCCTTTAGTTGTTGATGGCTATACTTTCTTTTTGAATGAAAAAGTAGAGGTCATTAGCCATGGATTCTCTAAACATTTTCCATCTGTTTCCAAATTTCTATTTCCCCTTTTCACTTGTGTTTTTCTTCTGTGTCTTTCCTAAGTAATACTGCCCTTACTACTTTTCCAAGATTAGTCTCTCTACTTGAGCTCATAATATTGTCAGCAGCTACAGCTCCATCTTCAACATCCCCTTTCCCTGAGCTCAAGTGTCCTGAATTCAAAGAAAATTTCCTTTGAACCTAACTCTCCCTCAAGCAGCTTTAGTTCTCCCTCCCTCTGTAACTTATTAATGCTCTAAAGAGATATCTGCACTTGCTGATATCCCCATTTTCAATTCAATCTTCAACCTACTGGGCTTCTAATTCTATGACTTTGCTAAGACGCTTCACTCAGTTGTCATCCAAAACCTAGTAATTAAAGAAAGTAATTGGTTCTTCTAATTATACCTCATCCTCTAGACCAGGGGGCGGCAAACTTTTGAGATGGAAGAGCCAACCCTGTCCCTCACAACAATTTAAAAATTATTCGAGAGCCATAAAACACATGAAATTACCATATGGGAATAATATACTTTAAAAATTTTGTAAATGAAACTATGATAGTTTTATTTTCATTTTCAATTTTACTTCAGAGCCACATGTATGTACCCAAAGAGCCGCATGTGGCTTGTTTGCGGACCCCTGCTCTGGATTGCTGTTTCTGCTCTCTGACCTTGTCCTTTAAACTGCTGTCCCTTAGAGTTCTATCCTTATCATGTAAAAGCCAAGACCATCACCCATTATCTCCTATTTTGTTGTTCACTCTCCATCCTGTGTTCCTCATGTCAACATCAACATTTTACTCCTTCAGGGTGAAAACTTCAGCATTTCCTTTCATTCTTCTCCACTGGCGGTGCAGCAGCGCGCGCGTGCGCACCCCATTCTGTAAGCCTCTTGCCTCTTGCATCTGGACCAACCTCTTCGTTCCACCACCTTTCCCTTGATCTGGGCCTCCATCATATTTAATCAGCTTTGTTTCTGTGAATTTCAACATGATCCACTTCCCTGTTGTCACTTTACTCTGTAACCATTCAGCAGTAGAATAATCGGAATGCAATAAAAACTGAGAATTTGATCATGACAAATCCCAACAACACACCTCAGGTCCCATTGATTGTATTCGGATCTTCTTTCTCTTCGGTCACATTTCCCTCCTCACACCAACCAGACTGTCATTCCTTAAGTGAGCCATAACTTTCCTTGCCTCGCGTTATGCAAATGTGGCTCCTTTTGGTGTTGCCACTTTATTACTCATATAATGGTCTAAAGTGCGACAACTCACGCGTCTACAGATTGGATGCTTTGAATCCACCACAGCTGTTAGTGAGTATTTTGGTTATGTGTGAATGGATAAATGGGAGTCTTAGATTTCAAACCTGAGAAAGTAGGATACAAATAACAGAAATAGGGCCATTGGAAAAAAGCAAGTTTGGGGATGATGAAGAATGGGCACCATTAATACAATGAATTAATGATGACTATGTAGTAATTAATGAGTGTGAGGCAAAGGTTGAATAAAAAAGTAAATTTTGAGGATGCAATTAAGTGCTATAGATCTGAAGCTCACTTCTTAGTGACAGACATGTACTAATTAATGATTGTGAGGTACAGTTGAAAAAGGAAATGCAAAATGATAGAAAGTGTTTAAGTGCCACAGATCTGGAGCTCAGGCTGCACAGGCAGAGATACCAAGAGTAAGTTATCTGATAAAAGCTAATAGCTGAGCCCGTACACACAAGAGTTTTCAAAAGAGGAGTCCAGAGGGCCAGGCGCTATACTTTAGGGACACACGTTAAAGGGCGATAAAAGAAACTGGGGAAGGAGAGGTCTGTGAGCAAGAGGGAAGAGAGGACACAGCAAAGATGAAAGCCAGGAGATGAAAACCACCCTATATTTTCTCTAATAACTGGTACCATGCCTTCCACTTTATGGAACTGGAATCTATTCATTTCAAGACTTGAATTAATGGATTTTCAGAGGTCGATATGAATGAAAGACAGATTTCAGAATATCAAGGTGATACAACATGGTACGAAAATGTAGAGAACAGATGTAGATATTTGGGGTGTGGTTGGGAGAGATATAACTTAATGAGTAAGTTTCATTGCCAAAAATGCAGAGGAAAAATGCACATTTTTTTGAAAGATGGTGTAGATCTATGCATAATTAAAGGTAGATAGTGAGATGTAGCAGTTCACAGGGACACAAATGAGGGCTTATATGCTGTCTTTTCTACTAATCATTTGATCTGAGACCTGCTAATTCATAAACTTTTGGTTAGTTGAAATCAAAAACACTGTCTTATAGTTTTCTTATATCTCCTGCAATGCTTTAGACAGGGACAGCTATGCAACAGGAGTTTAATAATTCAGTATTTGAATCAAAGTGATTGCTGTTGAGTTGCTCATTCCTAGGGAGACTAGGACATAACTTGTATTATCATTTTATAACTGTTAATAAAATCTAACCAAGAACTACAGGTTTTGAAAATGAGTAAAGCACTATTTCATTTCTAGAACCCCATTTAGACCTATTCGGATACCATGGTAATCTGTTGGGATACCAAGAATAATGTTAGAGGGCCGGCCAAGTGGCGCGGTGGTTAAGCGCTGGCTTGGGAAGCCAGTGGCCCTGGTTCAGGTCCCACATATGAGGGCCAGCAACACTGTCCTCAAAAAAAAAAAAAAAATTAATTAAAAAAAAAAAAAAAAGAATAACGCTAGACACTCAGGGACACCATATAGGCTATCTCCTGTAAAATGAATTGCAACCTGACCTGAGTTTTTGAGATGGTGTCATAGGAAGATGGTGAGTGTTATTGGACAAATGTCTAGATGCAGAGGAGGGAAGTATAATGAAACAAGACATACAACAAATGACAGAGTAGATATAGAGTAAGAGTACAGTTCTATTTAGAAGAATCTGCAACTTCATTAGAAAGCTAGTGAACACTACAGTAAATACAAGTATGAATAGTGCTGAGAAAATGAGCTAACAATAATATATGATGTGTGAACCTGCTTATTAGTTTTTATTATTTTCAAAGCTGTGCCATCTCTTAAATGATATTCAAGTCTGCCTAATGTGTTCTGTGCTTGTCTCCAGCAATTCATATTCCAAAAAGGGCTTAATTTAGGCACAACTCCACAAAGACCTCTCAAATGATCTGGCAAACCACTGATAACATCTGTACGGTATCTTAATTGAGATATATTCAAAATGCTATACATTCTACTATCACAGGGGTTTTCAAACCCAGTTAAAGGCTTTTCAAAATATTTGAAAACATTCACGGTACTGGTTAGCTAAAACTCAGGTCCTATAAGCTAATGTTTTAAGTGTAAATGTTTCCATTAAAAACTCAATTCTCACTTTCCCAGACAATGTATCTGTGGGGAAATGAATATTTCTTATCAAGAGGGATAGTGTATTCAAGTTAAATCTACCATTTATATTCAACTTGCATAATATTACCCACCCTTCTTTCTAAATTCTAGAGTGACGCAAGTAAACGCATATTGGTGGATTCATTACATCATCAACTCTAGAGATAAACCAACTGGATTTTCTATGGAAGTTCTCCCTTTTCTTTGCTCACCCTTATACTTACATATCACTGGCAATGGAGGAGTTCCGGGACATAGACTTTGGTGAGAGGTCATAATCGCTGTCAGATCGATACAGGAAGGACTCCCGACGTTGACTGTGGACAAAATTGGCTTGGAGAATTAGCCCAGATCCTGGGCTGGTCATGGGATCCAAGGGACTCCGTCCCGCAGACGTGCCATTGTCCACATCAAAACTGTAAACAAAAGAGGAGGAAGGACATTGCTGTGAACACGAGCATGTTGATATCATAGTAAAATGAGATTTCAGTTTAGGAATTGACAGTGGGAAAATTTACAGTGGTTTTCTGCTGTTAATAATCATGATACCTAAATACACAAAAGTAAAAACCTCATTGACTTTACACTTTTCTCTTCCTAAGCTTTGGCACGCTTTTGTTAACTGACAAAGACATAGGTCTCTTTAAACTCAACTTCAGTTAAAAAGGAACCATTATGAAAAGAATAGTTCTCTCAAGAACAGAATTCCTTTTAGGAAAGAACAAATACATAGTAATGCACTAAATATTTGGGTTCAACTCAAGAAGTGCTCATTATATGCTTAATATTATTGCTTCCCCAAACCTAAGCTTCTCTCCCTCCACCTACATTTATCCAATCACTAATTACTGTTGTATCCACTTCTGTTCATCCCCACTACCAATATATAAGTCCAGGATTCCATCAACTCTCACCTACATTATTATAACAGCCTTAAAATTAGTCTCTAGGATCCGTTTTCCACCCTACACGGAGAGTGATTCTCCTTAAAATATAAATCTATCATTCATCAGTTTGTAACCTTTCAGTGGCTCACTACTGTCCTCAGGATAAGCCCAAATTTCTGGGCTAGACTGACAACGTCTTAATAATCCATTCTCAATTACAATTGACCCTTTCCCCAGCCTCAACACGCAACCCTCTTCCATCAGGCACTTCAGGCTCCACTCATATTGGACCACTATCTCCTTGTCTCAGGCTATCACAACCTAATTTCTGCTCTCCCCTAATTACTCAGCCCTCCTGCTCCCTGTCTAATAGTTATTCACCTGTGAGGACTTAGCCTCCATTTGAAAGGTGTCCTGATGCCCCAGAGCTTTACGAGATGCCTTTGTCTGTACTCTGAAAACTCTTTCCCACTCCCTGTTGGTAGCATTTACAATGAATTAAAAATGCCTACTACTTGGTCTCTATTCCTAGACTGAGCTCTCTGAGAATGGAGACTCTGAGTGCTCTTAGCACTTCAGAAATCCTTACTAAGTGGTTTGAATGAAATGTGTGAATGAATGAAAGGCATTGTGCTCAGCAATACAGATTTTAAAGTTGAGGGGAAAAAAGGAACCACACGTACATAGTTTTTTAATATCACAGGCCTTATAATCTAGATAAACTTTCCACAAAATGCTTTTCTAGTCAAACATCAACCAGTATTAAAATAAAGCTAACTCACATGTGTTCTTAGGCGAGGAGGGTGATAGCTCAGGTATGTGGTTAAAAATTATTGAATTGATAAATAAATGAATTCAAGTTTAGTTTTTATCAATGTTTTCCTCATTAGAGTCTTTGTCCAAACTATTAACTAGCTAATTTCGAAAAAACATTTTTTTTTATTTTCTCCACTGGAATTATTAACAAATAGTGTTATGACCCAAAGATTGGAAGCCAAAATGGAAGAATAAGCCAGAGGCTTGACGTTCCATGAATCACCTAGGTATCTGACTAAATAAAACATGGACTCAAAATCAATCCATCTAGTTTAAAAAAAAAAAAATGGAAAACTCATAACCTCATAATGTATATTGACCAGTCATAAACATATTTTCCAATTTAAATTTCCTTAGAATTGTATCACTTTATAAATGCATTTATTTGGTCTTTGAAGGACAATGAGAGATTATCTAGTTGAACAGACTTATTTTATAGAAAAGGATACCAGCTCCTAGAAAATTCAATGACCAAGGTTACTGAACTAAGTGTTCAATCATCTATAGCTCCTAAGTTCTTCTAGTTCTAATGCATAATTATAGAAACCACAACTGTATGTTAGTAATTGTGACACCCAAACAGGGGACATTTGTTTCACCCAGAGAGGGCCTTCATGTATGGGGGACTTGGAGCCATCCTGAGGAAGGCCAAAGGGAGGAGGGGATCTCTAATCATTAAAGAGACATATGAGGGATCTCTGGCAAGCTCTTGATTTGCTTAATTACATAAGCATTTACTAAGCATCTAATATGTGCACACTGAGATACAAAAATAAAGGAGATGAGATTAATCAAGGCTGGGATAGCTGATCAGTCTTTGTAGAAGAGTAATATTTTATTGAAAAAGGGCTTTTGAAGGTATTTAGTATACAGCTGAGAGACATTCAAGACCTCTGAATAGAGGGGAGGATAAGAGATTTCCATTCTAAGAAGAAAGTCATGAAAACTGTTCAGCATGAGGATGATTTAATGTGAACACATTAAAAAAAATGTTGATTTTGGGCCAGCTGAGTGGTACACTGGGTAAGAGCTGGTTTGGGACGCTAGCGGCCCGGGTTCGGATCCCACATATGAGGGCCAGTGACACTGCCCTCTACAGCTAACAACAGCTCCACCTGGAGCTGGGCTGCGAGCCCCGGCGATGATGTAGGCTGCGGGCCCCTGCTGCAGTGGGAAGCCATAGGCTACAGTGAGTGGCTGGCAGCCAGCGTGAGCGGCCAATAGCCACAATGAGCGACCATCCAGAGGCTAGCAACCGATCTGCCTCATCCGTGAAGAGTGCAATGATGATACCAACGTGGGCCAGTGAAGCAACATCCTCCGCAACTAGACTGAAGAACAAAAAGACAGCAACTTGTCTGTTCCCCTTCCCCGGTTCCCCAACGCTGTTCCCCTTCCCCAATTCCCCAATAAAATCTTTAAAAAAAACCCCAGTTGATTTCCCTTCAATATTCAGCTGTTATTACTGTTAAAAAAAAAAAAAAGTATGTACCCTCTCCTTATTATGCATAAATAGAAATATAGTATATATAGGAGTGTGACTTTTAATTTATCTTTTCTTACTTCAATGGAGTAAATATAAATATAATAAAAATATCAGTGATTTGCTTTTTGTTACTACATTTTTGTTACTACATTTTTTCCCAATTAAAGTTAGTCTCAACTTTCAGAGTCTCTCCACTATTAAGTTTTAGAACATATACTGATTAATATCTACAATAGCTAACATGTTTTGCAATAATATTACCTATTAAGACAAAATTTATTAATATCTCGTAAGATGCTTGATATTCTGGCAACTTTGGTATTTTCCTTTGTAGGTTGTAATATAACAAGTTGACCACTAGATGGAGATCATCTTCTTAAATAAGGAAAATCTATTGTAAATAAATTTGAAGGCCTAGTCAATTTCTTAAAGACACATGACAACCTCTTAAATATTGTCAAAAAGTAAAAGCTCAAATTTATAAAAAGTTATTGCCAAATACTAATAAAATTACATTAATCTAAAAATATTAGGATTTGCTTTTATGAACAGGTTGAAAATGAAGTTCTAAAAATGGTTACTGATGTTTCATTAGACATTACTTAAAAAACAAACAAACAAACAAAAACCCTCAAAAGACTTCATTGAATTTCCATAACAAATAATGGAATACCTGTTGTCGTGTTGCTGTAATGTAATATGGTCTGGGGAATCACTCAGAATTTTGGTAACAAGTTTTGTCAGAATACAGTTCTTGGAGGAGGTGGGTCCAGGGTCAGGTCTGAGACTATTTGTATGGTTGATTTACATTATATTAAATGTTCCTATAATTGAAATTCATTATCAAGAAAAATATAATATAGTAATATTACAGAATCCCTAGGCAGAAGCATCAGCAAATGGCAGTATTGGTGAATGACTACAGCAAAAGAGACTTCGCATTATGAAAGATTCAGTGAACCAACTTTTACAGTTTCTCCCACGCCCCTAGGTTAGCACTTGAATCAGTTTAGATATTTAAACACAGCACTTCCCTATAAGGCACTTAAATGTAGTTAAAGCAACATAGCATGAAACGATAGAGAAAAAGAACAAAATATATGAGGTATCTGTATAAAATATTATATAAATAATAAATTATTAAATTGTGTCATATAGGGCCAGCCGAGTGGCGCGGTGGTTAAGCGCTGGCTTGGGAAGCGAGCGGCCCCAGTTCAGGTCCCACATATGAGGGCCAGTGACACTGCCCTCAAAAAATAAATAAATACTGTCATATAGTCAATCAGAGACTGTGCTTTAGACAATGAATGTAAAGGGAGTTCAGGAAACTGTGCTTCTTTGAAGGGCAGGTAAGAAAATGTCCAGGCAGAGCCAAGTTGGGCTGGGAGCTACAGACCAAATGTTTGTGTCTCTCAAAATTCTTAAGTTGAAACTTCATTATCAGTGTGATGATATTTGGAGATAGGACCTTTGGGAGGTGATTGATTGGCTCAGGAGGGTGGAGCCCTCATGCATGGGATTAGTGGCCTTCTAAAAGGGGCCCCTGAAGCTCCCTTGCTCCTTCCAACTTGTGAGAAGCAGGCCTTCACCAGGCACTGAATCTGCTGGCACCCTGACCTTGGACTTCCCAGCCTCCAGAACTGTGAGTAATAAATGTCTATTGTTTATGAGCCACCACTGTTATAGCAATTTGTTATAGCTGCCTGAACAGACTAAGAGTGCAGGTGGAGGATATGCAGTAAAAGCGAAGCAGCAAAAGCAAATCCAAGAAAGACCAAGGAAAGCATGTGCATAAAACAGGACTTTAGTCTCTGGCTCAATTTGAGGGCTCATATAAAAGAATAGTAAAGAGCTATAAAAACGGCAATTTCACATGGTTCAACTGAATAGGTAGGGGCTAGGTGTGTTTATGAAAAGCTTGGCAAGGGGTGTCAGCAAAACTTATTGTAAAGAAATATGTGGAGAGACACATACCAACTTTTAACACCGATCTCTCAGGGGAGCGAGATGGGGAAGGCTATTAACTTTTCAGTTGTACACTTCCAAACTGTTTGATTTACTAAAATAAATACACTGTATTTGAAATTAAAAAGACTTTATAAAAATAAATAAATAAACCAAAGTGCTGCATCCTTCTTCCCTCCCCCCAAAAGGCTCATTCATCAACTCCTTCAAATATTAGAACTAGGGAACTCGGGCCTGCCTAGGGGTGCAGTGGTTAAGCGCTGGCTTAGGAAGCCAGAGGCCCCAGTTCAGGTCCCACATATGAGGGTCAGTGACACTGCCCTGAAAAAAAAAAAAGAACTAGGGAACTCCTCTTGGGAATGGTTCCGCCTGGGGCAAATCAAGGGAATACTACTTCATTCAGTGAGTAGTAAATTAACAGAGTTAATTTAGGCTGGAAGTATAGACATGGCTTCAAATAAACTACTTATTTTTGAAAAATAACTTTGTAAACAGTCCATGTCATGGTGTTATTAATAAAACAAGGTGATGGGGGTAACCCTAATCTTAGGCGCTGGTACCAAAGACATCATTTGTGAATTTCCCAAACACATTCTTTCACCAACACTTCCATACAATGAATACTCTTTTGACGTACTGCCAATTAGGAGCCCAATTAGCAGAAGCTTGGGAAACTAACTAAAGAATTGGGGTAGGGGGATATAACGTCCGAGTATAATGATGATGGTAACCATAATGATGACAATGATCATGAAACTTTTGGAGTACTTTCAATCTGCCAGGCATTGTGCCCTGTGCTTTATGTACATTATCACATGGAATCCTTACAATAACCCTTTGAAGTAGGCCCTGTATTTTCCATTTGACCAACGCATAGGCGTTTCCAAGGCATAGGAAAGAGGCTCTACGTATGTTAAGTAATGTGTTCAAGGCCATATAGTTCGTAAGTTTTAAACTCAAGCTGTCTGATTCCAGAGCCCAGGAGAATGCCTTGTGTTTATGATTTATTGCAGAGCCGCCTGTTAACCACTAAACATGTATAAGAACATCTGTTAGCTTCCTTACGTGGGTGGACCTTTAAATGTTAACTATCAAAGTAACATTCTGATCAACCTCTAGATCATGGATGCCAAGGCTCATTCTGGGACTAGGTTTTAATATGACCCTAGGTGGGAGGTGCAGAAAGACCAAAAAAATATTCCTCTTAGGATGAGAGTTAGAAAATGTGGGTTAAATTTCAAATCTTGGTTTTGCCACTTCACAGTTCCATGCTCTTGGGCACGTTTATCGTACCTTTTACTAAGTCCCCATTTCCAGATACCTAGCTCTAAGACCCCTATAAGGGTTAGAGGAGAAAATGTTTATAAAGCATTTAGCACACAGCCTAGCAGCTAGTACATTCCCAATATTTATCAGCTTTTGCTCTTTTAACTGTTATTACTCTTTATCTTTGAGCGGGACTTCCCATCTAGGTCATTCTCTGTACCTAACTAAGCACGCTGCTTCGGGAAGAACCTAAAGGGAGAGATGAGAGAGAACGGGAAGCGAGGGCCAGTCAGCCTGGTCACCTGAATCAACCCCAGCAATCAATGAGGTGACAGATGCTGAAGCTGGATTCTTACGGCTTTAGCTGCTTTATGTCTCCACCCCACTCCATAATTCCAGCGAGATAACATCGGGGAGAGGGTGGAGACTGTTGATTTTTCTCTAGATATTCCTCCAGAAGAGAAAGAACAATATCCTGCTAGGAACCCTGGAAGACACCAAGGTCCCAACAACCTGGGTGGGGCTCCAGGCAATATAATGAGCAGAAACAGTCCTTCAGACCTCAGGTGTCCAGCCACTAGGTATACCTGGGGGAGTTCAGGTCACAATTACACTGCTGTTTATTTTCCTGTGCTTGACACTCCCACGTATATTGTAACCCATGTTGTTGGCTATATCATGGAATCCATTTTGATGTTTTGCCTCTCAAGGGACGGGGAATGGTTCACCTTTGAGCTTAATGTAACTGAAATTGGATAATTACTTAAATTTTATTTTCTCTTATAATAAATAGTTTATCCATTGTTATCAATAACCCAAGACCATGAAACCTGTTTGTATTGAATAGCAGTTAATGCCATTCAAGATTTCCCTGCTGGAGTAAAGAAAACACTGCTTCTCAAAATTCCCCATTTTAATATTTACTTTGCTCAGATTATCTATAGAGATGAGACTGTAGAAAATAGTATTTTACAGTGATATGCACAAATAGCAATCTTACCCAATCAATAAAAAACTGCATCTCAAATTAAATAGGATACCTTGAGAGGACATGATATTTAGGCACTTTAGTGGATTATTCAGTTAAGTGAGGTATGCATTTTAGCTTGCATAATGAATATATTTGCACAGAGGACTAATGTTTAATTAAGAACATGGACATTTTACCCGTTGCTTTCACAGTCAGATTTTATAAACAAAAGCCTGGAAAAAGGTGAAAGGTGTATGCTTATTTATGAGTAAAAATATCAGGTGATCTCTGGAAATACAGTATTATTTCTGACTTGACAATGATACTCCTAAGTAACATAGGGCAATATAGAGATTTAAGATGCAAATTATAGTGTGAGTTAGATTATTGGGACTGAAAACCAGAAGGGAAAAGCTGGACTTGCTTAATAGGTCTTTGCCCAATGAGGTAGTAAAAAACCAATTTTTCGGAAAAATGTTTATTAGATCTAAAATTGAAAAAGCCTCAAGTTTTACTTGAGGATGGCAGGTTACTTTTCAATGGTTATTTTAAAGGAAATCTTTCTTAACTAAAACCCTGCTAAGAAAGGATCTCAAATGGGTCCTAATGTGGGACTGCAGTATGTGGACTCAGAGGCAAAGACTGAAGCAGCACACCAGAGTCTATATTTACAGCAATTTTCTAGAAATAATTAACAGTTTGAGTCATAAATATATACAGAGGATGCCAAAAGAAAATGTATACACATTCTAAAAAAGGAAAATTGTATTAAAATTGTAATAGTCAATATATACCATTAACAAAAGATGAATACAAGTCACGTTTGACTTCTGCAATTACAAGAGGTGCTCAAAGTGGTTCCCATCAGCATCCAGACACTTCTGAGTACAGCGAACTACTGCTTGAGCAATGTTGACCAAAAGGTCCACTTGTATATATATTTTTTGGCACCCTTGGTATTTAACCTGAATATAAGCTGACAGTGGAAAGTATCTGATTATCGTAGTTGTTGATAGCACTTGATTGATCTGAAAATTTCATGCAGGCTTCAATGTGATTGAAAATAAAACAAGCAAGCATGCATTCCTGTTCCTTATGTCCCTCGTGTGTAGATCTCAAAGAGCATGGATGTGCAGAGCACAGGTCTCCTGGCTGGGCTGGACCAGCCCTCACGCATCCAGTGCAGCCCTCAAGGAGTCAGTCACTCGGTTTTGTTTCCCTTGCACGTACAGGCCACTACCAACCATTTGTCTCTGAGATTACTTCTAAGTTGTTACATTTCCAAATTGCAGTTTTCCTCAAAACTTGGTTTCATCAAACTAAAACCCGAAAGGGGAACACCCTTGTTTGCAGGGTGGGGTAATACTGTATTTATTTTTTTCTGCAATACAAAGAAACTAGAGTGGCTTTGATAAGCCCATACTGGAACACTTGATATTTAATGGTGTGCCCCCTACTTCTCCCTACCTACATGTTTATTTTTATATAGCAGGGTGATCCTGCTAAAATTTAAATCAGATCCCTGTGAGTCTCTGCTCATCATTCTCCAATGGCTTCCTATTTTGTCCTGCGTGGCAAGGGCGAGTGGGACACGAGAGGGGCGACGCAGATTAAGGAAAAACAAGAGACAGAAGAAAGATAGGAGCGAGACCAAGGGACTCAGCCAAAGACGACTGAGCCCCGAATCGGGTCAGCGCATAGCTTTTATTGAGAATTTTCAAGGATGCAAACTGCAACAAATCATTAACGATGGTTTGTAGTTCTCAGGATTTACACAGTCCTCTACTCCCCTGTAAGTGCTCTTTCCAGGGTGCACTGTGACTTACTCTTCCGTTAAAGGATTACCTTGTCTTTATTATGATAATTGCTATGAAACCCAGACTTGGTTTCTGTAAGTCACCTAAAGAATGTTTACTAAAGCTATCTTGACTATCTAGAAATCATCCTAAATTCTAGCAGTTAAACACAATCATAAAACTCACAGTATACTTGAGCTATACCAAAAGACTAGGAGTGGCTGTGTTTAAAGTAAAAGCATCTAAAATCTATTCGTTTGTAAATAACAATACCTAGCAACCAAAAGGGTTTCACACCTCTCTTATCCTACAGAGGGCTGCATCCGTTTCTCAAAGCTTCAGTATCTGCTGCTGCAACAAGGCACTGGTCAAAGGAATTCACACAAGGCTCATTAACAAATCCATGGTCAGCGGATGTCTTAGAGCTGCCTCTTACCCTGAACTCTCATGGCCTAAAGACTTAATCTTTCAGGAGACTATTCACAGTAGGGCCCTTAGGCAAATGCATCAGCTTCTCACAGGCCTGAGTTTTCTGGCCTGAGTTTGTCAGAGGCCTGTGCCTCAGTTTCCAAGGGGCTTGAGTCCCCAGTATCTCAGTTCAGGGGTCCCCCATGGAACTACCGCCTGGCTTGGGTTGTCTCCCCACTTTTAGGAGATCTTACCCGTCCTTGGCTGCGTAGTTAGCTCATTGGGGTACCACAGGAACATGTCACAAGTGTAGTGAATATATTGTCTCCTATAGAAGAAAAGGCACATGGGTTCACAGAGGCAGGAGATATTACATGACCAACCATAAGGCAGCATCCCTAATATCCAGTGCTGAGCAGGGCAATGTGGCCTTGTCAGACACTGGGGTGCTATCAACTTCCCACAATCATCCTCCAATGGCTTCCTATTTTATTCAAAATAAATACTGCTGGGGCCCAGAGCAGGCCATCCCCGAAATATTCCACAATGGCATATTGATTAACATTACTTGAGAAGCAGCCAGTGCAGGAGGGGCACCTTGTCTCCTGGAATGCAAGAAATAAATCTCTTCTGTGAAAGGCACCCTAAGGGGCTATGAGGCATGCTATGGCTAAACTTAAGGAATCTAGGGCCAAAGAGTTTATATAAACAAACCTTGTTACTCTCTCTTACTAATTTACTATTCAAGCCCAAACTTTGTTTAAATTCCTCAGTAATGATCACCCAAACCTAGGTGTTTTTTGTCCAGTCAATTCTTCACAACCTTATTGTTTCTTGGTCCAAAAAGGACAAAAAGCTGGCTGTTTATCATTTCTTGGAGCATCATTTAATTTTTATTTTTTTTTAGCTGAGCCATCCTGCCACCAGTTGGCAGTTTAGCGGCAGCTCAGCTTGGGCTGGGCATTGAACTGCTGTTGCTCAGAGCTCAGCTTGCACTCTTGAGCAAACTCTTAACCAACTGAGCCACTCGGCCGGCCCCTGGAGCATCATTTATGATCTCCTATATTTACATATGAGTATTAATTGATTTTTCTCCTGTTAATCTAATTTTATGTCAATTTTATTAGTCCAGTCATAAGAATTGAAGAAAAGCACGGGGGAGGGGGAATTTCTCTCTCCCTGACAATACTGCATCCTCACAGTGGCTGGGGTCCCCCCATGAGTGACTGTGAACCTCTGAGGCCTCCCCAATCTCATCCTGTACTCACTCCCTCTTTCTCACTCTGCCTCAGCCTCTTAGCACTCTGGCTGTCCTTTGAACACCTGTGTATGCTCCATCCTCAGGGCTTTGGACTTGCAGATACCTATTGGAATCTTTTCTTTACCAAGATATCAGCTCAACGTCATCTGCAGGGCCAGACACTCCCAGGCTACTGTATTTGAAATTGTCACTCTAATCTCCTGGACTTTTCTAGCCTCCTAGTGAGAGAAACTTTTGTGCACTGTTGGTGGGAATGTAAACTGGTGCATCCACTGTAAAAAACAATATGGAGGTTCTTCAAGAAATTAAAAATAGAACCACTATATGATTCAGCAATCTCAGTTCTGGGTATATCTCTGAAGGAAATGAAATCACTATGTTGAAGAGATATCTGCACCTCCATGTTCACTGCAGTATTGTTTAAATAGTCAGGATATAGAAACACACTAAGTGTCCCTGGACAGATGACCACAAACACACACACACACACACACACACACACACACACACACACCCCAGAAACAGAATATTATTCAGGTATAAAACAGAAGGAAATCTTGCCATTTGCGAAGACATGGATGAAACTTGTGGGCATTATGCTAAGTGGCATAAGTCAGAAAGAGAAAGACAAATACTACTTAAAAAAAAAACAAACAAAGAACAGACTGGTAGTTGCCTGGGATGGAGGTGTGGGGGAAATGGGTAAAGGTAGTTAACAGTTTTCTTACAAACTTCCAGTTATAAGATGAAAAACTTCAGGGATTTAATGTACAGCATGGTGACCTATAGTTAAAAATGCCACATGTGATGAGAATTTTTTAAATGTATTCTCTTACCAACTTTAAAATATACAAAAAAAGAGTTGTTAATATGTGAGGTGGTAGATGTGTTAATTAATCTTAGAGTAATCATTTTATAGTATAAAAATGTACAAAATGACTATGTCACATGCCTTAAACTTACACAATGTTTTATGTCAATTATAACCCAACAATCCTGAAAAAAAAGTTGCTATCCTAATTGAATTGCCTAACCTTCTCTAGCCACCTGTCCTTTTTATTTTTCTCCCCAGCATTCATCAGCCTCTGCTATATGTTATTTTGTTTATCTTATTCTTCCCATTAGTATGTTAGCTGTACAAGGGAGAAAATTTTTATCTACTTTGTTCATTAACTTATCCCCAGCACCTAGAACAGTGTCTGGCACACAGTAGTTGCTCAATAAATATTTGTATTATGAATGTATTAATGCTTTTAAATTCAGCACTACTTACTTATCCTGGTTATTATTTACCATGGTTGTCTGTATGGCTCTACTTCATATGAATTTTATTATTATTATTTTTATTTTAGCTAGGAACCACCCTTTTATTTATTTATTAAGATTTTATTGGGGAATTGGGAGGGGAACAGTGTTGAAGAATTGGGGAAGGGTAACAGACAAGTTGCTGTCCTTTTGTTCTTCAGTCTAGTTGTGGAGGACATTGCTTCACTGGCCCATGTTGGTATTATCATTGCTCTCTTCCCCGGTGAGGCAGTTGATAGCCAGCCATTATACGACTGCTCACGGCGGCTCATGGCAGCTCATGAAAGCTCACAACAACCGCTGGCCAGACTCACTGCAGCCTACGCTGCTGCTGGCAACTCTGGGCAGCCCAGGTCCAGGTGGAGCTGTTGTTCACCATCTTAGCTGTAGAGGGCACAACGTCACTGGCCCTCATGTGGGATCCGAACCTGGGCCCTGCTGGTCAGAGCTGGCATCCCAAGCCAACTCCTAACCAACGTGCCACTCAGCTGGCCCATAATCACGCTTTTAAAGAAAGAATCCTATCAACTAATGAGGTCGATTAGTTCATTTGAAGAAATCATCTAGAAAGGCACTTAGAAAGCTAGTGTGTTAAAAGGTATTTTAATAGGGGCTATTTTGAATATACTCCTGACTGACCAACAAACCACCATGGAATCGGGTAGGTTCCAGGTTTTTTTGGCACATGACGGTTATGTAATTTGGGGAGTCTGCTCTGAGAAAAATAATGCAAAAAAAATTCTGACTTTTACAAATTTTACAAAACCTATAATCATATGCAGCTGCTAGTACCCCTCCCTCCTAGAGCTTAAAAAGGGCGTAGGACAGGGAGGGACCCTGAATTTGATCTTCATTAGTTTCAAAGTATTAATAGATCTGCCATTTGAGATAATGATGGAACCAAAAAGGACAGGAAAAACAATGAATGGCTGAAATGAAAATATAAGATAAATTACTATACGGGTTAATTTTTTTCTTAATTCTTTTGTTCTCTATATTTTTGATAGACATAATTTTCAAAGCTTACTCTTATTTTTCAGAATTTTTCTTGCTGTGTACACGTTTATTCTTCCAGATCAGTGATTATCAATTTGTCCAGGGGAGTGGGTGTGATTCTAGCAGGCAGGATATGAGAATCACCTTGAAAGTCTGAAGAAGGATGTGTTTTAAACCATACCTGTCTCCAGAGAGACTACAATATTTTTTTTGAGGGGTGGGTTTTAAAAATGTGGTTCGCAGTTTTATCCCTGGCTATTCATGTATTTAGACTTATTAAGATTTAATTTCCAAAGGGCTTAATTTTATGAATCAGAATTAAATTAGGAATCCTTTGAGAAAATACTTACTTTTTAAAATATTATATAAGTAGATTAAATAAGTCTAGGCAAGATTATAACTAAAAACAAAACCTGTAATAGTTCTACTATATTTGCCTTTAATAGTTTAACTTAAATCTGATTCTTTTCCATTAATGGATATGAAAACTCATACGCCATGTTTTTCTCTGGGTCTGGACTCTTCCCTCAAACAGGTCAGGAAACAATTCAGCAGCCCTACTATTAAATCTATTTTGGAAAAGTGATATTACTCAGTTTCAAACCTCAATTATCCAAGCAGATGGGTTTTTCTACTTTAATGGGGGTAGAAGGGAACAAAGAAGGGCTTCAGAGCTATGTGGACTGAATTAGATACCATTCCTTCAAACCTACCAGGGTAAAACAATGATAAGAATATTATCCAATGACTGTCATAAGCAATCATTTTCTTCTGCAATTCTTTCTATCATGGAGAATAAAAACTAAGATATGTTATAGAAACATTCCCACCAAATGGTGTATGTGTCATGTTATAGGCACACTGAGATTAGCTTTTCCTTGATTTCTTATATTGGGTAAATTACACATGCTTACAAATTATCCTTTAAAGGTTTGACATTAGGATGGGCTGCCGAAGAGGCTGTGGGGTCTACATCAATGATTTTGAAGAGTAAAGATGTATTTTGTTTCCTTGAAATGGTTTTCTATATAATCCTGACTAAAGACAAAATAACCTTGGAAAAGCATAGAATTCAATAATCAGGACCATAAACGTGGCAAATTGTGCTTGCTGTCTGCCAAATTCAATTCTCTGCTTGTTCCTGGGCATATAAGACAATCCTCTTTGCTATGCTTCCCTTGCATATAGATTTGGATGCGTAACTGGATGTAAGCTAACATATTTCACGCCACTTTCCAGAATGGCTCATAACTCCTCCCACAGTTCATCTCTGTTCTCTTTCTCTCTCTGCCTGCAGGATGCCAAAGGTGCTGAAGCCATAAAGGATGGTGGTAACGCAAGATGGGATGATCCGGCTCCCTGAACGGGAGCAAGGAGGAGAGATGCTTTGTCCTCCTAAATATTTCCTTACATAGTTACTTGATGAAAAATGAACTTATTTTTTAAGACACTTAATTTTGGAGGTTTATTTGTTACTACAATAACACCGAATCCACTACATTATACCAACTATAATAAGTTGGCAGTGCTGAAAGTATATTCAACTGCCTGCCAATCATTTCACAATCTACCTCTTAAAAAAAAAAGTGCTCCACAGAAACCCGCTGTCTCTTTAATTCTACCATTTTCACATTTGGTTTAGTTTCTACCACCCCACCTTCCTTGGCACACATATTTTCACTGAAAAAAAACTACATTTCTTATCCAAGTGCTTAGGATGTGTTCGAGAATAAGTTTATAATCATTACACATGGTTGTGATGATTCTATAAACAGCGGAAGCCAGTCCAGGTCTGTTCTGCCTTGATGACCATCAGAAAAGCTAGGGGAGCTCAAGCATGATGAAGCTGATGCACACGTTTCTCTCTGGATCATAGAAGAGATATAGGACTAGGCTTCCCCTTCCCTCAGGATTTGGATCCATGCTCCACTTGAGCCAATGAGGTCTCAGTTTTAAGCAAAAGATCAAACCAGGCTTGCCTTATTTATAACGGGATTCCAGACCACAATGGCTTTCTGAATGCGCACATTTCTAGGAGGATAGGCCATAGTCTATGGAAAACTCTAGAAGTACTTCATAGCTTACCCAAATGTAGAACAGAACTACTCTTCGCTGTTTTCTAGCTTGTTTGGGATGGCCTCCGGGCTGAGTTGGTTTTTCAGATTGGGAATGCTGAAAGTTGATCAAAGGCTGAAGGCCCTTCCTGTTCTGAATTCATAGACTAAATGACCTTAGAGCCAGATGGGCTTTTCTAGAGGAGGAAAAGGAAACCACCTGGGGCATGACCTTCGGCCATATGGCTTCTGAAAGAATGGAGTGGTGTCCAGTTTGTGCTTCCCTTCATTGAGCTTCAATGTATTCCTGGTACAAGAAACATTTTGCAGTCTCTTTAGAGAGCAAGCTCAAATGATCAATACATCCTGAAGGAGATGGAGTAACTCACAGGAACAAGTCTATCCATCCTGCAAATATTCATCAACCACCTCCTATTGCCAGACACCACTGGGAGGGAATGGAATTCATTCAGAAGACACAAGGACGTCCCCCCTTGCTCCCAGAACAACCATATTCATGGTGAGACTGTTTATAAATCCTATTCGCTTGCCAAATTCATAGCTAAGGAAAGTGCACGACAGTTTTCTAAATACATTGGACCTCTTCTTGGCGATACCATTGCTGACCTCTTTTGCTCTGACATTAACTATGTTTTCAGTCTTTAGCCATTAAAATTCCTTTCATGCTTCCGCAATGATACATCTCAACTATTTGGATATAATCATCCATCCGTGCCAAGTCACCTATTCTCTAGATGAATTTTGATATTCAACTATGTGTCCTTTGTCTTTTTTCTTTTTGTAGAATTTATTCTGTATGATCTTGGCTCCCATTTTTGGATTATTTCCCATTTATACTCCTTTTAAAAAATGACTTACGCTTTTTTAATGAGGAGTCCAAAATGGTACACAGAGCTCTAAGTACAGTGTAAACAAAGCCATCTGTAATGGGACAACCTTTCAACCCAGCAAAGCCTTCTCTAACTGGCTATAGATGGTCATGCCAGAGCCCTCAGATATAGCATTTCCTAATAGGAGCTGTAATTCTTTTGATTTCTGGCCTGTAAAATATTTAGTACTACATTGCACCACCATGGTGTAAATATGTAAATAGGACCTTAATCTCCATCCTGCCAATATAAAATGAGTATCACTGGCAACTAATTTAATTTGAAATGTAATTACTTTTACAGAAACTATACTTTCTAAAATAAACTTTTTTTTTCATACTTTAAGCTACTACAAGAGTCTAAAACAGAATAGATGTCAGTTCTTTAAACTTACGTTGGAAGAAAAAAAAACACAAAAACAAACCTTAGCGTGACCTACTTTACTGACATTTAAAACTAAATTTTGAAAATGTCTAAGATACCAATACTCCAAATCCAATTTTTTTATAAGCATTCACTCACTGCAGGCATTTTTTTTTTCTTTTTCTTTTTCTCTATCTTTTGAACTTTAAAAAATCTTGAAACATGAGTTTTTTACCCTTCTCTTTCTTTTCCTGTAAAGTTTAGAACTAGAGATTAAATGTGACAAGAGGAAAAAAAATCGAAACCACATCTATGTTTATACTGCTGTTGGCTTCTTCCTACACGGCTTTCCTTTAAACGTGCAATGTAATTATGAGTTTGAATGCCATGTTGGCCACTAATCCCACTGAAGTACTTGGCCCCTCAGACCATATGGAAATAATCTTTCAGGGCATTATAGGTTCTTTAGCCATTGGCCATGAGCTATTTAGCCATGTTGCCTGTGAGCAACATCTGGACCTCTGATGATGAATTGGACTATGATGACCTGTCCTCGGAGAAACAAAAAATCCCTTCCCAAAGCCTGTGCCTTCTGTGCCTCTCACAAAGTCTGGTGTTGTTTATAATTCCCTTTCATAGCCATAGTTCAATGGAATTCACACAGTGACACTGGGCTAATAGGTGCTGGAGGTGGAGAGGGGTGGATTCTTATCCTCATTTGCCAAAGAGGAAACTGAGGCTCAGTAAGGAGGGCAAAGTTTTGCCTAGAGTTTCACTGATGTAAGTGGCCAGATTATGACTCAATCCAAAATTCCCTGATCTTTGAACTATTTAAATGGAGGACTGAACAACTGGATTAGATTTAATTTCATAAAGCTTGAAACAAAGACACCTTTTTGTTTTAAAGTCCCCTATTAGAGCTCACATGTATTATCTAGTTCCTTGAGCACAATGTTCAAAACTTTTGCATAGAACGTGACATTTCACTTGTCTCTTAGCAACAGTATGACAAAAACTTGAAAGGGATTATAGCAAGGGTCCTCCACTTTGGTAACCTTGCTAATTATCCTAAGCTCATCATAATGCCTTCAGTGTTTGGTAAATGCTTAATAATACTTGGCGGAGTGGGGAGATATAGCAAACGATCTCATGGTTAAACTTATTTAAATATATTACACACCACCTTTGCAAGACAAAGGGGTTCCTATTTCATACTCTAAGCAGTATTACAGAAAAAAGAAGGTAAGTATGTCTTTATAACTGAAAAATAAGAACTTATCCTAAGATATAGTCCTGGGTTGGGAATAGGGAACCCCAAGATTGCGTTCAACTCTGCTAAAAACTACTTGTGACTTTGGCAAACCTCTTGATTTTTCTGTGACTTAGTGATTTTATCAATAAAATAAAGAGGCTGACTACCAGTCATTTCAATTACTGGTCTGGGCACCATTTTGAAAAGCTTTTAAAAATTCAGATTCTTAGGACTCCTTTGGGATACCCAGAGTCAGTAAATCTGGGGTGGGACACAGGAATCTGTGTTTTTAAAAAGCTGTCTAGGAGATCCTCTGTGTTGTCAGGTTGGGAACACTAGATTTGCTGATCTCTAAGGCCTCCTCCCGGTTTAACATTCCTGATTCCAACTGCACAGTACTGAACTCAGCTCATATGTCTGGACCCGTGCTCATTCCAGAGGCAGGGCATTCAGAGCCAAAGCTGTTTTCATTGAAATTACCACACTGCTTCCTAGGTGGTGCCCCTGTCCAAATGTCCTACGGGCCACACCACCCTCTACACCGCTGTCAGGATTTTGTGTGTAGTTGAATGGAAAGTAAATATCCAGGAAGGAGGGAAGAGAACAAGGAAAGCAAGGAGGGAAGGGAAGAATTGGAAGGGAGATAACTTTGAGGGGTGGGGAAATATGATTGTTCTTTGAATGACCACTCTTGCCTACAAAAGTAGGTTAAAATTCTTTCTCATGGCATTTAAGTTATTTTAAAATCTGGTCTAAACTCCCTTCAAATCACATCCCTGGCCCTTCGAGGGATACCTTTGCTCTTGTTCTCATTATCCAGAGTAAATTTTATAGATGATAAGAGTTTCATCCCAGCCTATGCTGTTTCTGCCTGAGAAATCTTTCTTATTCTTCTAAGGTCCACATGTCCTGACCAATGTTTAATACGCTTTCAATCCTTTCTCCTGCAATTCCAAATATCTTATTATGTCCTCAACACTGCATTCTCTTGGGGTACTTCAAATGGCTTTAGAAATATTGTTCCCCTTATCAACTGCCCCTCCCCAGCTATTTGAGGTTGGGAGGCTCATACCATTAACTTTAATCATCATAATAAAAATAACATTTACATGTGCTTTGCCATTTACCAAATGCCTTTATGTCCATTATTTTATTTGCTCTTTATAGCATTTCTGTAACACACATATTATTGTCACCCTTTATTTTATGGATGATTAACCTGCAATGCAGAGAAATTTAATGACTTACTGGAAAATGACGGAGCTGAGAGCTAAACGCAGATCCTGTGAATTCAAATCTTATGTTTTCCCTGCACTGCCTAAGAAGACATTAGCAGATAACGTGCTCAATAAATGCATAGTAAATGACTAAGTGAACAAATGACTGGTGAGCAGAGACATCATGGTGGTGTGGGAAAACAACAGCCTTTGGTGACAGAGAAGCCCATATTTACATTTTGAATCCTCCACTTGCTAATTGAATAATATTAGACAACTTACTTGGTCTGTCTGAGCTTCTGTTTCCTCATCTATTGCATGAAAAATCAGTACCACCCTCCTAAGGGGAGTGTGTGTGTGTGTGTGTGTGTGTGTGTGTGTGAATTCAACAGTATACAATTTACAATGTACTTTCTTCAATGTGTACATGGAGGAAGTACTCATTGTATGCTGGCTTCTTTACTTTGGTGAGACATAATCAATCTATTATTAATTGTGTCTGAGATCTGTGCATATGCCTCCCTGTGGAGGGTACCTTCATTCCTAAGAATTTTTACCTTCCCTCATTTTCAGGGAAACATATAAAGAGGCACTATATTGCTGTGGTTAAGATCACACAGTTTAGGCTGCCAAGTTACTCAGCTTCTCCATGCCTCAGTTTCCTCTTTATGTAATGGAGAAAACAGTATTTGGAATAGCATCTGGTATGCTATGAGCACTCTGTAAGCACTGGCAATGCCTTGTGTCACAGGAGCACTTAGCTAGGAAGAGGCGTGCTGAGCATAAGGAGAGAATATTTTCCTTTTGTGCTTCTAAGCCAACCGTATTGATAAGTCTTGCAAAATAGGAACCAAAAGTAACACTCTAACTTTGTTATTTCCATTTGGATTAATAGATAATAGTATTTAGATAAGCATTTGAACAATAGGTGAGAACTCACATATCTATAAAAAAAGATATAGGAACGGTGCATTTTGTATTTCAACACAATGAAATGTTAGTTCTCAGATATTTATGAATGGAATAGGAAGAAAAATGTCATTTGACTTTCACTGAGCAGCTGGAGTTACTACCTATGATGCTTTCCTCTGAAGTAACAAAATCTGCCTCTTTCTCTCTCTAGCCCCATCACCAAACAGAAAGGACTGAAAAGAGAAAAGGTCATTCTTTAGAAAATGTTCCTCTGAATCAGTTATCCTATTGAATATTATATTAAAGGCTCTATTTCACCTGAAAAATCTCCTACACATTTCAAAATAGTTAAAAATTGTAAACACAAAAATACACACTTCCTGTAATGCCAAACTATATCAAGCAAAATATAACAATCTCTCTCATTCTTCAGTCTTGCAAATAGTGTGAGGTAAGAACCCAGGTATTTTTTGGACTGTAAGGTGGTAAGTAATGTGAGATCAATGTCCTTGGGAATTACTAGAAACTTGAGCTATTTATTGCATAGAGCTAATGTTTTATGTCTTCAATGGATGTTAAGACTACCTCAGAAAGGTTATCTTTGGAATGGTAGAGATTAAGTTGCTTCTGAAAGGCCAGATGTTCCTGTTACCAAAATAAATACCAGCGTAAGCAATGGCAAACATGGGAGAGGAAAGAAGGAAGAAGGGTTCTTCCCATCTCCTTGCTGCAATAATGTTTGGTAAAGTTAAAAATGGCAAAAAATTTATGGGGCCCAGCCTTTAAACCTTCCACATGGGGTCTACATGTCAGTGTTGTAACTGCTGTGTGTTGACGAACCTACGCTGCTTCCTGAATGCTGCAAACTTTGGCTCATGTCACTGAGAGAATGGGGTCTTTAACATCTTTCAAAGTCTTGGTAACACTGATTACTTTGCTGAAACGTCTCCTCACAGGAGACATAACTATAGGTCAAACTCTCCTCAAACCTGCTCTCCACCACTGCAATCCCCAATAGGATTAGAGCTGATATCCTAGCAGCACCTAAAGGTGAGACCTCCCCCACAGTCCTCAGGTGAGTGATTTACTGTCCGCGGGGACTCTGCTGCCCAGTCCTATGGGCCTTTTTCCCAGGGCAACACAATAATAATGATAGATAATAACAATAGTGAAAGTACTAGTCCCAGCATTTCATATCCATATCCATTGTCTCATTTGATTTTTATTACTACATTGGATAAACAGTATTCAGAGAAGTTAAGTAATGCCTGAAGTGCGGATTTTTATCCATGACATTTCATTGCTTCTGTAGGATCTAGTGGTCCCTTATTAAAATACTGATGCAGTTCACCAGGACTAGATCTCCAAATGCCATGTGGCTCCCCAAAGTGTCAAATCATAGTGGAAACTACACAGGCTTTGGAATAAAATTGGATTTGAACAGGTTCTGTTCCTTGCCAGCTGTGGAACCTTCAGCAAAACTGCTGAGGCTTCCTAAGCCTGAGATTCCACACATGTTGAAAAGGAATTACGAAGCATTTACATTTAGAACACCAAAATGGGCTAATGAATGGTAAAGCACCTAGGACGGTGTCTGGCAAGTGCTTTGTGTTCGGTGAACACTAACTTTTTATTTTTCCCCCTTTAAATACACTGGGATTTCCTATTTTGTTCTGTGCTATTTTAATGAGATGGCCTTAATTTGGCTCACTGCATGCATCCTGATGCCAGTGAAACACTAATGAAATGATCATTTGCAACCCTTCCAATTACTGACACCCAAGTTCAACACACAACCTCTTCGGTTCAGACAGTCCCCAACTAGATTTTTAATGCAGGTGTTAGTGTATTTACAGTTTCTATCAGAATACATACACGCGCCCCTAGAATATAATTCAAGGAAGTATCACCTAGTGGTTAAGCCTTAGGATATTAGAGTCAGACAGACTAGATTAAAACCCTTACTCTGCTGCCATATAGTTATAAACCTTTTGCAAGTTATTTAGCCTCTTTAAATTCCATTCCCCTCATCTTCAAAATGGAAATAAAAACAGTACCTATCTAATAGGGTCATTATGAGATTTAAATAAGATAACACGGGCAAAGTGCTTAGGACACTATGGGACAATAAATATACTTCGTAAATTTTTTATTATTATTTTAAGGAGGTTATAGATCCTTAATTGTGGACTCTAGGTTAAGAATGTCTGCTATGAGAGAGGAACAAAGTTCAAACCAATTAGGGATAATTCACTTACCATTAAAACAACAAGATCCTATTCAAATAACTATTAATAAAAGGACATTAAAACAACTAGGCCTGTCATCCTGCCTGGCCCTGAGCAAGCAGGACAATGGGTCTAGCCATGTCCCCTGTTCATTCAAAGGAGCACCAGCCTGTACCAGTCACAAGAACTTGGCAGCAATGGGCTTGCCTTGGGCAAAACAGCTTCTTCTCTGCCTGAACCTTGTAAGGCTATTGTTCAGTGCCTGACATACTCTTCACAAGGTCCTAGGTATAAGAAAGGGCTGTTAGAAGGTTTTAATGAGAGAATATATGTGCCCCATTTAAAAACTGACATACAATAACCTCTCAATAAATACTGTCTCTTTCCGTGGCTCAGTAGGAAGAGTAACTTGGCTTGACCAAGTCACTCTGTTCTGGGAGAAATTCCCCTGACACTCAAGGGAACATCTAAATTATGTTGTTTAACTAAAAATGACTTGAAGTAAATAGGCTTTTGAAAGGGCTTTTCTTTGGGGATTAGACCGAGATTTTACTGGTATAGTGATATGTCCTCTTAAGAGGTTTAACTTGTGCTTTAAGGCATACTATTTTAGTCTAAGGAGATTCTTTAGCCAAATTAGTACGTTTAGAAATGACTGAACTACCTAGCAGCCAGCAATTTCAGATATATTAATCTGTAGGAGGAAGTAGCCACAGATTGAATAGTGCCTAATGGCTCTGTATTATGTTGTTTCATTTAGAAAGATTGTCACAGAAAGTGGCTGAGTTAAATTACTTTAATGTATTCATTTCTGTATCCCCAGCACCTAACACAGTTCTGACACCATATGTAGGGACTGGGGATTCACTGTGCCAACACATGCTATGACCGATACGAGATGCAGAGTATAGCTCTGCAGTGGCCTGAAGAATCCACCATTCCTAATGGGCTCTATGAGCAGGTGAGCAGCAGAATCACTATTTTATTGTCAACAAGATTCACTGATGTGTTTTCAACTGGTCTTACCAAATTCGCGGGTATCTCCAGGGGCTTTTAATCGCAATTTAATGTCTACTCCAGTGGTGTATATGGATGGGGGGGCGGGCAAGAGAAAAATAAAAAGGGAGTATCTCAATAAATAAAACCTAGCCAAATCTCAACCAATAATGCCAGTTATTTCAAAATATACACTCATACTTGTCAATGCAGGAATAATAACATAGATATGATGCCAATGACAACAGCGATAATAAGAGGTATCATTTATTGAATATTCACTACGTGCTCAAGATTATGCTAAATCCTTTGGTGGGTTTCATTTAACCCGCATAACTATCCCAGGTGGAGGAAACTAGCATTTCCTCCCGACTTGATAGATAAAAAAACTGAAACAGAGAGAAGTTAACTAAATTACAGACAGATATAAAGCTAGTATCAAAACATCAAGGTCACTCTTCTTCATCATACTAATTTTTCTCACAGTGTGGCCTTATCCCATCTACTTCAGAATTAACTGGGGCATTTGTGGAAAAAAAAATACACACACACACACACACACACACACACACACACACACACGGTGCCAAAAATGTATACACATTTTAAGAAAGGAAAAAAAAACTATTAAAATTGTAATACTCAATATATGTCGATGACAAAAGATGAATACAAGTCACGTTTGACTTCTGCAATTACAAGAGATGCTCTAGTGGTTACCATCAGCGTAATTTTAATACATTTTTTTCCTTCCTTAAAATGTGTATACATTGTTTTGGTGCCCTCTGTATATACAAATATACATAGTTCTAGATCTTCTCCAGAGCTACTGAATCAGTCTGGAGGGTGAAGACCAGGCATCTGCATTTTAAAAGGACTCACAGCGTTTCTTATGTTCACCACAGTCTGAGAACCATTCTCTGTGCAGCATGAATCTCACAGCTTGCTATTGCTACAGGAACCAGAGTGAATAAAATGATTCTTGTTTTTACTGTAGAGACCCAAATTATAAGTTAAAATATATCGCCACATTTAAAAGAAAAATTGAAATATTCCCCCATCAGAAATTGTCTCAAAATTAAAGTCATTTCAACAGACAGCCCAAACTGTTTCACTACTGAATCAATAATGTAAATGTAAATGCTTTGGGCCAGGTTTGGAAAACAGATTTTTGTACTACCTGTCTTTTATATGGACCTTAGGCTTTAATTTTTTATGTGTAAAACAAGATTGTCTGACTGCATGAAATGTTAGGAAAATTCAGATTTTATTAAATACCAATTACAAACATTTGCTCTTAAAAAAAGAGGTTCACTATAATATTTCTTTAAAGAGCAATTTTTTAATTTATTTTTTAAATTTAAAGTTAATAGGGTGACAATGGTTAGTAAAGTTACATAGGTTTCAAGTTTATAATTCCAATGCATCATCTATATATAGCACACTGTGTGTTCACCTCCCTGAGTCAGCTCTCCTTCCATCACCATATATTTGCAATTTTCTTCAGTGGGGTTACAATATGTTTAATAAAAACATCTGGCAATATAGTGTATATTGACAGATCTATAAATATTTAAATTCTTTGACTTGGTAATAGCATTTCCAAGAGTTTTGCCTAAGTAATTAATCACCGACGCAGATTAAGATTTTTATTATAAAAATGTTCAGGGCTGGCCGTGTTGCACATTGGTTAAGAGCTGGTTTTGGGATGCCAGCGGCCCCAGTTCAGATCCCACATATGAGGGCCAGTGACACTGCCCTCTACAGCTAACAACAACTCCACCTTGAGCTGGGCTGTGTGAGCCCCGGCAACGATGTAGGCTGCAGCCCCTGCTACAGTGGGCTGCCACAGGCTACAGTGAGTGGCCGGCAGCCAGCGTGAGCGGCTGGCAGCTGGTGTGAGCCGCGGTGAGTGACCATCCAGAGGCCAGCGACCAATCTGCCTCATCCGGGAAGAGCACAATGACAATACCAACATGGGCCAGTGAAGCAACATCCTCTGCAACTAGACTGAAGAATAAAAAGACAGCAACTTATCTGTTCCCCTTTCCCAGTTCCCCAACGCTGTTCCTCTCCCCCAATTCCCCAATAAAATCTTAAAAAAAAAGATGTTCAATGAACCATTATTGATAATAGAGAAAAAGGGAGAAAACTTAAATGCCCAGCAATGGCTAAATAAATCATTTTATTATATGTAAAATGGATTCTATGACATCATCAGAATATCATCTTTTACTAGAATAATAAATGATATGGATAATACTTACTAAAAGTGTTGAGAAATGCAGAATAAAAAATGGTATGTACAGTTCTGATAGTCATCTGGCACACGGCAGTAGGATATATATATATATATATATATATATATATATATATATATATCAAAAAAACATGTTTCAAATGTTCAACCTCTGTGAGCCAATTCTGTCCATTCTCTACTTATTTATACATATTGTGTGTGTGTGTGTGTGTGTGTGTGTGTGTGAGTGTGAGTACTTTAAAAAATTATACAGGAAATAAAGCAACACATTTTAATATGGCTCTCCCTGGATGCTGTGATTGCAGCTATTTACATTTTATGACATGTATTTTCTGTAGTTCCCATTTTTTCCACAATGAACATACGTGCACTTTGTACTGAGAAAAACATGTGTTAGTACAAAAGAATTCAGTGAGGAGCTACTTTGGGGAACACATTTCTGATATAAAGTGAAGCCTGTCGGCATTATGTTCCTTGCTAACAAAGAGGCCTCTGAAAGCAGGCCTTACCAATGTTCCCTCCAACGGTGAATTTGGCGATAATTACGCTCTCAGGGGATCTGCAAACTCAAATGCCACAATTATGAGCTTGGGCACAGAAGGACATATTGGAAGTGGCAGGCAATGTCGGCTGCCTCGAAAATAATGGTCAAGCGAGTGTTTGCTTTTGCCTCAAAAGGAAAGTAACATGCCTGTAACTGGATATTGTAAATAAGTGGTCAAAGGATCCCTAAATAAACAGCATCGCATAAGGCTCCCTGTAGCACATTTTTCCTTCTGGGATCCGCATTAGGCTCACAGACATGGAGGCAGCCAGGAAACTGTTATCTGTTTACCTTGACTTTATTTTTATAACTGTACATGCCAGCAATGGGAGAAAACATTTAAGAGAAAAAACAAAACTGGCAACACACCCAAACTTCTATTTATCATGTAGTTGTCAAATCTAGCCATTAAAGCTTTATTTTCAATTGTGTGTGCGTGTGTATGTGTATATTGAAGCCTTGAGACTTGGCCTCAGATCCTGGCTCTGCCAATGCCTTTGTGCCTTTGGGCAGATTTCTTAACCTCTCTGCATTTTGGTTTTGTCGTCTGTAGATGTAGAACATCTTATGCCACCCGGTTCTGGGAGGCTGGGTGAGAAAATGAGAGTGAAATATAGAACACAAAGTCAGGCACACTGGAAATACTAAATACAAGTCAACCTGATCCCTTTCGCCACCTGTCACATCATTAAAATGATTCCAGGCCTCTCAATAGCAGTTCAAAAACTAAAGGAATGTAGTCAAACAAATGTGTATGAGTGAGTGTGTGTGTGTGTGTGTGTGTGTGTGTGTGTGTGTGTGTGTGTGAGGGAGGGAGAGAGAGAGATAAGACACACACACACTTTATATATCTTTAAGTCTGGAAAAATAATGGATCTGCTTGAACAACTAAACCTCTGAAAATCTTTTTAGTCCCGGGTGTGTCCTATTCGGGGATAGATGCTTTCTGGTCAAAGAAAACAAAACCAATCCATTTCTCTTCTACAGAATCTGCTTTGTTTGAACAACACCACCGCATCTATTCAGAAAGGTGCCCATCTTTTATCTGTTTAAATATTGAGGCAGACCTCTCAGAGGTTTCGTTAAAGCCAATGGCAATAAACATGTTTCAACTTCTGTTTTTCTTTGCCGTAGACTCTGTGTGTGGTTAGATTATGAAATAAAAATGAGCTTGACCTTACAGATATTTAAAAAAATACACAGAATGATGTTAACTCTGCACTCATTATCCTAATAAAAACACATAAATATACGTAAAGAAATAGACAATTATCCAATAGACCTTCCATCTCTAATTAAACAATAAAGGTCAACGTCACAGGTCCCATCAAAACCAACTCTGCCCTTAACAAATGTGATGTAAACACAGATCACCAGATGGGGATTATGTTAAACTTATGTGGTATTTTCAACCATGATGACTAATAATTCAATAATTTTTATATGGGTACTTTTCTTGAGAGAAGAGTAACCATTTATGGATGTATTCTACATAACTGTTCCTCCTTAAAAGGAAGGCCAGATCCACACATGCATGTCGACATACTAATAAAAAGTAAACACGCAATAAAATTAGTCAACAATCTGGAATCACAGGCTTTTTTACAGTTCCAGATGCTGATCCTTCCCACATAAAGTGAGGCTATTTTATTTCTCTGTCAAAACTCTAAAATTAAATATCGATATCACTCAAATATATATGTGCTCTATGACAGCATATGTGTGTATATGCATGTACACATATGCATATCTTATGGACTGAAAATCCAACTAGGTTTCATAGAAAATATTTCCTTTATAAGCCATAATGCCTGTATTACACATTTCGTCTGTAAAACCACCTATACCCACATACATATACACCCACACACTATTATAATATGGCTTTTTAAATTAGTTCATATACTTGACCTCATTTCCTCATAACAGGAACCACAGTCTAATTGAAATAAATGCTCCTGCCATAAAATTAAGTCAGTTATTAGTGACTATAAAAGCAGCTGATTTATAAAACTATACCATAGCCATGCTAACTGAGCTAATTAATGACGTGTCATGCAATGCTTGTTAAATTAGTGATTGCTCTTACATTAAACGGCACACACTTTAAAACACAACACTGTGTTGAGTTAAATATGCCACTTTCATACTATAGATAAGCCAATCATCTCTAAACTTTGTACAGAAAATATGTCATATGATTATTCTTGTTATTTATATACATTTTGAGGGTCCTAGTATATTAGCACATAGCACTTTTTCAATAAATTGTTTTAATGAGAAAGAAATGAAAGTATAAACAAATATCTTACCTTCTTATAGCAAAGTATTTATATAGCCAAAATCTAGAAAAAAAGAACCGATGCTGTTCATTTATCCATTATTTTAATTAATAGTGTGGATTCTCCCTTTACATTTATGCAAAGCAAAAGCAGTTTTCAAAGTATAAAAGCTATGGGTTTTATACTTTGTCACAGAGTTCCCTTAAAGAGTAATTCTCATGATTCTAGTTTGAATCACTGGCTACCTTAACAGAGAAATTAGAAGACTTTAGGATACAGGCTGAAGTTTTAATTTACTTCCGACCAACGATCAACTTGAAATAAAGATCACATATTTCAGAAGTTAAATTCTAAGTAGGAAATGTGATTCAGTATTTTAAAGATGAATTTAGACTTCGTTTTTCCTGCAATATATTAACTGCGTAACTCAAAGTTGACCCTCAATTGATACAAAGTAAAAATGAAGAAAAGGAATACGAAGTCCCTCAACCAACAGCTAAATAAACACACTAGAGTATATGATCTTTGCGATGGGTGTCTTCTTAAAGGCAGGACAAATATTGGGCATGGTTTTTGTGAAAACAGAGTAAAGTGCTGATTTTCATGTAACGTGCTAATGTGTTAACGCTTGTGGGCACCATTTAATACAGAAGTAGCCTACGTTTAGTGAGTAAAACAAGGACATAAAAAGCCCTGTGCATATTCACTCAGGGCGAAGGGCACCCTGAGCTTGCCAGAGCCTGGACAATAAGCACGCCAGGAAGGGTGGGGTTGGGATGGTTTGACTAGATTGACTACGATTGCTTTTTACATTAATAAAACTTGTCGTATGATTTGTTTTATTGGTGGACAATCTTTTAATAGAAATGGAATGCAGCCATAGGCAGTGGACATTATTGATGAAGGATTCCCCAAATGATACAGTAGACACTTGCTTGAAAAATGAAAACTTGCTGAACAAGTGGCCTGGACTGCAGTTTCTGCAACCTGCTCTCCTCTCCAGCATTGTCGCTTGAACCTTCCCTGCTGCTCTGACTCCTCTGTGGTCTCTAGAAATAATTTTTATTTTAAGCAGGAGCAAATTTAAGAGTCCTGCAGCATCGCTCTGGGAGACAGCATCACACTGCCCTTGCCACAGTCACCTTGAATACATGTCCCATCTCTGATTACTGGCTTCCAGTGCATATGACCTCTGGATGTGGACTTAGGCAGCTCTGTTTCTGTTCCACTCCTGAACTGCAACCTTGTATATAGACCTTCCTGAGGTCACATGATCCAGACCAGTGATTGCCCATCTTATGGGATAGTATATTTCTATTAGTAAAAACAAAAAAGTATAAGTACCTTCCATCATGTATTTATTTTTAATAAGTTTGTTGCATTCTTGCACTATTATATCAAAATATTCTTTTTTATAAAATACACTACAAAGAAAAATTTTCAGAGGGTGAGAATATATATAATATTTTCTTTTCATAGTCTAATAAGTTGTCCACATCTTGGTCATATATTTCTAAAATTCACCTGATCTGAGCTAATTCTTAGGACACTGTTATATTTTGTGCCCAAATACCAGCAGATAGGTGATATTGCCATGATGCCTGGCCAGATGGAACTCAACCCAGCGCCCCCTTGGCAGCCCACTGCTCTTGCTGCCATCTACCACCTCCACCCACCTACCACGAGGCCCCACCACTCTGTGTTTTATGCTAGTGAAAGGGCTCATTCCAGGTTTCAATTCTCTCATTTTGCCTTATTCTAATGTAATTAAACGAATCAAGTCTCTGGGGTAAGAAAGGATAGAAGTTTCTACAGGCATTATCAAATGGACACAAGCAATAAAAAGGTTTCAAAGGCAAATGTGAAAATAAGCAATTATAATAGTTTTAATACAGTATGTTTCTATCAATGGGCTGTACAGGTTATTTTGTTTTTATTTGTTTCTATTATGATGTCAATTGCAAGATGTAATTTTACACCTCATAAGTATGCACATGATAGATGATATATAAAATTTTACATGTGATACAAAGCAAATAAGTAAAGAAAAGGATGTTTAGCAAATGGTCCTGGAATATATGGTTAACTATTTATGAATAAAATACACTTGGATCATTTTATTAAAATACATTTCAAATTGATTAAACAATTAGGTAAAAAATAAATCTATACCTAAAGAAAATATAGCTAAATATTTATCTGCTTTTCGTATAGGAAAAAAAACCTTCATGTTGTTAAAGCAAAGAAAACAGTTCCAAAACAAATAAACAAAAAACGAGTAAGCAAAAGTAAAAGGAGAACTGAAAACTGGAATATATAATTATAATAAATGTGAGATGAAAAAGACATCTAATATGTAAAGAACTTTTGCAATCAACAGGGAAAAATACATAAACACAATAATAATAATAATTTTTAAAAAACAAACAGCTAATAGGGAAATAGAAAATTCACAGGGCCAGCTGAGTAGCACGGTGGTTAAGAGCTGGCTTGGGACACCAGCGGCCCTGGTTCAGATCCCACATGTGAGGGCCAGTGACATTGCTCTCAAAAAATAAAAATAAAAGAAAATTCACAGAAGACAAAAGGCTGATATAATCTTTGGAAAATTTAGAAACAGCCTAAATGTCCAATGATTGGCAAATGTTTACATTAGGAAATACTTTTAAGGCAGAATATTGTGCATGCGTATAAATATTTCCAATAATAAACGATATGGGAAAATGCTCAGGATAAAATGTTCAATTTTAAAAAGTTGGAAGTAAAAGTGTATGATCCACATGCCTGCTTTTAGTCTCATATTTGCTTAGAAAAAGACTGAAAGAAAATACCTAGGAATTTGCGGTGGTTATTTTGGGAAGTGGTGAGGTTATCAGTAATATGTATTTGTATCTTTGTTTTTTCTATATTTTTTAAAGATCCTAGAGTGTACCACAATTGCTTCTATAATAAAAAAATAAGTTAATAAAAGAAAATTCATGTGGGTTAATGTTCTTTAACTATAAATATTTTGCAGATTACATGACAAGAAAATTTAAATTAGTAATGTTTTCCTATTTGAATAAAATATAAAGGAGTCCTCAACAACAGAATGTGTTTAGAATCTGTGAAATGTTACATATTTCGTATCTGACTTGGGGGTCAAGCTACTAGTGTGCTATATACCTTATTTAAAAAGTTGTATTGGTCCGGCCTAATGGAGCGGTGGTTAAGCGCTGGCTTAAGAAGCCAGCGGCCCCGGTTTGGGTCCCACATATGAGGGCCAGTGACACTGCCCTCAAAAAAAAAAAAAAAAAAAAGTTGTATTAAGGCAGTTTCCCAAAAGGCAAGTTGTCTGAGGCAGCACAGCAGAGCTGTCGAGGGCATACATAGCCTTTGGTGTCCAGCTGCCCAGATGGCAGTCTCACTTCACCGCGGAAAGCACAACCGCAAGGCGCAAGGCCAGTTTACCTCCGTTGAGCCTCAGCCCAGCTAACCAGACGTCACTGTTTTCTCTACCAACCCCGTTCCCAGTGACTAAATAGTGACTTAATATTCCTGTCATCCAGATTATAAATGGAGAAGTAATAGTATGAAATGGATAGAACAAGATCCAAAAATAAACACATGCTCAGTGATTCTTTCTGTCTGATACTGCTTTCTTCACTGGGTGGCTTTGCTCTCAGCATAACAATGCGCGTGACACAGTCCCAGCTCTGCCATGGTCCTTAGCAATGGCAGTTAGATCATGATCAACAGTACAGTCACATGCTCTAATCATGTTATACACAAAAATGTCAAAGAATCTTGTCCGTTTTTTTTTCTTTTGTACGAGGGAGAAAAGTAGGCAACTGTGAAGATTTTACAACACAAAATTCTTTGTTAACTCTGTTGACATTTGGCAAATGAATTACTAGCTGCCTCATGGCAGCAAAATCTCTATTTCTGAAAAAAATGCCCTAATTAGTCAGTGTCTTCTCCTCTAAAAATAAACAGTCCTGCCAAAGGCAAAATATATAATGACTTGAAAGGCATACATTTTATGTTGTAAGATATCTCCATAATTAAATAAAATGAAAAATAATAAGACTTTTCTTTTGTTATAATCATTTTCAAAAATTAATTCTTCAGGAATAGATTGTTAATAGGCAAGTTAACTGGATGTTAGTACTTGTTCCCTCCGGTAGCATCTTTGTTAATCCCATCATTCAATCCCTCCATCCCCAAACACAATCACCACACATAGCATACTCCTCATTCCCACAGCAGGATGTAGGCAATGATTAAAAAAAAAAAAATGTATTCATTTCTTCATCCATAGTTTTATTCCTCTGAAAATGATTATTTAGCTCTAAGGAATGTTTGTTTTATAAATTTCTCATAGAATCCAATTATTTAACATTATTCTTAATGATTGAATTTTTATAGAATCTCTTTTCCATATCTTTCTTGATCTTGATTTTAAACATATTGATTGCTGACATTATCTTTTTTATTCTAAAGAACTAAGTGAATCAAAGTCATATACTTTTCAAAACCATGTTTGGCTAAACAAGAACACCAAAAGAAACTTGAATGATTTTAACCATTACAGGGTGGTAAATTATTCTTCCTCCATCTGGAAATCACGCTCTCTAAGGAACCACAGAAGGAACTGTCACTCACTGAGGAGTGGTTTCATTGCAGTATTGAATGAATACATGCTTAATGAAAAAATAAGTGAATTCAAGAACAAACAAATCAAGCAAATGAATGTGGGCACTTTTCTATCATTTAATAAGGAAAGCCAATTCAACCAAAAGCAGAAAACAGAGTCTACTGGTGTGTTAAACACATAACCACTATAGGTTTTTTCTTGAGTTAACAGAAAAAACACTAACACGGCTGATTTTCAAGCCAGAGGAAAGCAAACACATAGCTGTTTCAGAGCCAGCTACCCGACGGACGCAGAGCAGACCCGACGGACGCAGAGCAGAAAGTGGCCATTCCCTTTCTGTCACACAACACACAACTCTTGGACAGACTGCACAAGAAGCTCTGAAGGTCTCCAGGCTAACCAGCCCTGCTCCTTTGCACTCTCATGTTCAGTTCTGCCACCCTCCTCTTCTGGTTTGACCATGGTTCACCCAGATGCTCATCCTAGTCTCTTTTTTTCTTTTTTGTCTTTGATGTAGACTGGCTTGTAAAAAACATTGAGAAATATAATTTTAGAATAAGAACTCAACAATGTCTGTTTTTGAAATGACAACTTGGCTCTTAAAGATAGAAGGGCAGACATTCAATTTTTCCCTAACAATTAAAAGTGATGTCAACATGGACAGATGGCAGGAAGATGGGATGTGGAGAGCCAACCATATCACATTGCAGGATGACTGATACAAAGCACAGGTCAATAAGCCCCTGGCCTGACCACCATTTGTCAGAAGAGTATCAAGGAAATACATTTCTGCTTTTCTACGTTAATGAATCATGGTTTCAACTGAAACATTAGTCAGTGCACATAGTAAAAATATTCCAAATTCAAAATGGAGAGTACTCAGCCTTCTTCCACCTCAGATTCCCAAGCCTGTAGCCATCTCCTCTCCTAAGCAGCTATTACCATTGTCTTAAGTGCACATGCAGCAAAACACTTGAAGGTAAAAACATATATGTGAATGCTGATAGTCTTTGTATATTTACATAAATGGGAATGCTGTGCCTTAACTTTTTTCATTTAAAAATATACCTAGGGGTCAGTCAAGTGGTGCGTTAGTTAAGAGCTGGCTTGAGACACCAGCTCTGAACAGCAAGGCCCCTGTTCGGATCCCACATATGAAGACCAGTGACACTGCCCTCTACAGCTAGGATGGTGAACAGCAGCTCCACCTGGTTGCCTCTATAGCTAAGATGGCCAGCGGTGGTGTGGGCTGCAGTCCCTGCTGCAGTGGGCTGCCATAGACCACAGTGAGTGGCCAGCAGCCAGCGTGAGCTGCTAAGAGCCGCCGTGAGCGGCCATCTAGAGGCCGGTGGCCAATCGCCTCATCCAGGAAGAGCGCAATGATAATATCAACATGAGCAAGTGAAGCAACGTCCTCCACAACTAGACTGAAGAACAAAAGGACAACAACTCATCTGTTCACCTTCCCCAGTTCCCCAGTGCTGCTCCCCTCCCCCAATTCCCCAATCAAATCTTTAAAAAATTATATAAAATAAAAAAATAAAAATAAAAATATACCTAGACCAGGACCGGCCAAGTGGCACATTGGTTAAGAGTTGGCTTGGGATGCCAGCTCTGAGCAGGAGGGCCCCGGTTTGGATCCCACATGAGGGCCAGTGAGGCTGTGCCCTCTACAGCTAAGATGGCGAAAAACAGCTCGGCTTGGAGCTGGGCTGCCATGACTCCCCTACAATGGTGTAGGCTGCAATGGGGCTGGCCAGGAGCAGGCATAAGTTCTGGTGAGCTGCTGTGAGCAGCTGTCCAATGGCCGGCAAGATACTGCCTCACCAGGGAAGAGCGCAATGATAATACCAACATGGGCCAGTGAAGCAACGTCTACCACAGCTAGACTGAAGAACAAAAGGACAGCAGCTTGTCTGTCTCCTTCCCCCAAATCGGCTGAGTGACTCAGTTGGTTAAGAGCTCATTCAAGAGTGCGAGCTGAGTTCAGAGCAATGGCAGTTCGATGCCCAGCCCGAGCTGAGCTGCTGCTGAGCTTTGCCAGGATGGCTCAGCTAAAAAAAATAAATAATAACTAACTAACTAACTAAATAAATAAATAAATAAATAAATTTTTCAAAAATAAAAAATAAAGATAAAAAAAATAAAAATATACCTAGACCAAAC
The DNA here is from genome assembly GCA_033961575.1 of Aselliscus stoliczkanus. Classification (NCBI taxonomy): domain Eukaryota; kingdom Metazoa; phylum Chordata; class Mammalia; order Chiroptera; family Hipposideridae; genus Aselliscus; species Aselliscus stoliczkanus. The sequence continues at coordinate 75,634,315 of CM066728.1, read as the reverse complement.
TAATAATGATGTAGTTATTTGATAGAGTTTTTTTCTGCTGTAAAAGAATACAGCCACTTTTAATAGTCAAAAAGTTAAACAGAGTGGTGCCATTTGACCCAGCAATTCTATTATTGAGCATTGACCCAACAGAAATGAAACTATAGGCCCACACAAAAGCTTTTACATAATTGTTCATAGCAGCATATCTCATAACAGCCAAAAGGTGAAATAACCTAAATGCCTATCAACTGATGAATGAATAAACAAATGTGGTTTAGACATACAATGGAATACTATTTGTTCATAAAAAGGAATGAAATGCTGGTACCCATTACAGCATAGATGAATCTTGAAAACATTATACTAAGTGAAAGAATCCAGACATGAAGGACAACATATTTTGTGACTCTACTTGTATGAAATATTCAGAACAGGCATATCTATAGAGACAAAAAGTGTATTAGTAGTTGCCTAGAGCTGAGAGTGGGGCAGGTGATGGGAGAATTGGAGGGTAATAGGTACAGGGTACTTGGTTTCTTCTAGGTTGAAAAAATGTTCTAAAATTGATTGTGATGGTGGTTGCACAACTGTGTGAATATACTAAAAATCAATGAATTGTACACTTCCAATGGGTTAATAGTATGGCATATGAATTATATCACAACAAAATCCTTCAAAAAAGTATAGAAAGCATCTTCGTGTACCTGACACATTAAGTGAAAAACACAAGCTGTAGAACAGTGAAAGCATAGAGTATAGTTTTTGTGTAAAAAGGGGGGAATAGGGCGGCCAGCTGGCTCATTTGGTTAGAGCACAGTGCTCGTAACACCCAGGTTGCCAGTTTGATTCCCACATGGGCCAGTGAGCTGTACCCTCCACAACCAGACTGAAGAAAATGGCCTGTCTTGGAGCTCAGCTGCACCCTCCACAACTAGATTGAAAACAACAACTTGACTTGGAGCTGATGGGTCCTGGAAAATACACATTGTTCCCCAATAAAGTTTAAAGAAAGGGGGTGGGGTAAACAGAATTTATTGTTTGCATTTACATTAAAAAATAAACTCTAAGGGATACACAAAGAAAACTAATGAAAGTGGATACCTATGATTATGAGTATCATCTTTTCAAGTTATAACAATAGCAATAGTAAAAATCACCTGGAGGTAGCTCTATGCCAGCACATAAGAGATCTTTCTCACAGCTAATATTCCATTACGGTTATGCATAAATTGTTCAATCAACCCCATACTCATTGACTTTTAGGCTGTTTATAGTCTTCTAGTTGGAAAAACTGCTATAGAACATTTTTGTACATTCTTATAATTTTGCACCTTACACAAGTATACAAGTGACTTTTTATAAATGGAGTTGCTACATTAAAGATAGAAAATATAAGAAATCCTTAAAGTAATGCAACAAAAGAATACCCCTTAAATTTGTTCACAGCTGTAGCAGCTGTTACAACTCCAATAGAGTTTAATTGTGATTACTGAGCAAAATACATATTTTTGAAAAAGATTAAATGAAAATTTAGGAGTTCCCCATTCTCCTGTCATGAGAACATTAAAAAAGAAGCACAATAGACTCCCTTTAGAAGAAATTGAGACAAAAACCAAATGGTTTAGTCTAGTAAGCTCTGGAACTTGAGAAAGAGAAGCTTCCTTTTAATGGGCACACATTTATTTGAATTCATTACGCGGTTTCCTAAATGCTGTGCTCATCTAAAGTGACCTTTCAGCCTTGGTTTCCCAAATGCTGTGCTCATCTAAAGTGACCTTTCAGCCTCCAAGTAGGAGTCTCAGAGCAAAAGAGTGACGTGAATCTCAGTTTCAATTAGGATAAACATCAACTGCCAAGACCCGATTAAACTATTTGTATTCCAAGAAGGCAAAACCATCATAATGTACTTATTTTTGGTTGATAGTATTGCTTTTGCCATTATGTTGTTGCTTCATGATCCAGAAAGGACTTGAAAATTTAGAGGATGAGCATAGGATGATGGTGGTGGAAGTGATTGGTAATGGGCTCTGGTTAAACAGGCCACAAGTGTATTTGCTATTTGAAGCTGATAGAACCCATTTATGAATTACATAATGCAGCCAGGGAAAATAACTTTACTTATGTCCTCAACAGTATTGCCAATCAGAACTTCTGTCTTTTGGACCATTCATCTTGTCACAGTGAGCACATCAGCTGAAGCCAACATTATATCCTTTGAGAAGATTACTGCAGCCCGTTGGTATAACCATTTTTTTTTTTTACACACATATATCTACTAACCAGTTACATTTTGAACTCCAATGTTTACCAAATTTAGTCCACAGAGGCATTAGAACACTGAAATCCATGTGCTCGTAGCAAGAGAATTCAATATGGGTTGCCTGGAGGCCAACTTGCTACCTAAAGTCAGGTAAATTTACCTTGAGGAAACACAGGTGCTAGTGTTGTCTTTTAAGGGTGACCATAGGGCTAAATATTTCGCAATGAGTTGTGGAAATTCTTTTATTTGGCTGGGAGAGGCATGAAAAACAGATATCTTTAGCCTAGGAAAAAAATGTCCTTCAAGACTGGTAAGTCAAATCTTAGCAGGTTCTTAAACTTTGCATAAAGAAGACAGATGTGTACTAGCATAGCACCCTCAGGGCACTTTTACTACAGAGGTTTTCTGTGTATACTTCGGAGAAGTCCACTTTCTCTGATCTTGGCCTACCGGGGTTCTCAGGAAAACACCCTAGCACCAGAAGTGGGGGTCAGTTACACAGTGAAATGACCCAGCCAGAGACCAACAATGAGGTTGGACAGTGAGGAACCCATCTGAATGGGAGGACCATATAAATGAAAGGTCTTTAGAGAACATTCTTTCATTTCTTTTTAAAAAATAATTGAATAAGAAAAAGTCTTCTTTCTGCTCTTCAAACCTGCTAGATATTCAAGTCCTTTGTATCTGCTATAATCATCCTCTCCCTGGTTTTTGCTAAGCTAGTTCCTTTAGTTCTGAGCCTCCCTGACCAGTCAAACTAAAGTACATCTCCAGCACACATACACATTAGCTCAGTCCTCTTTCCTCTTCACTGTATTTACCATATTGGGAATGATTTAATTCATTTAATTATTTTTTTTATTGAGTTCTATGAAAGAAAGGAGGTACATTGCATTCTCAGCATCCAGCACATAAAAGAGGCTAAATATACATCTGTCCATATAGGAATATATAGAAATGTATATGGGGGTGTGTGTGTGCCAAAAAAATGTATACAAGTGGACACTTTGGTCAATGTTGCTCAAGCAGTAGTTCAATGTAATCAGAAGTGTCTGGACGCTGATGGTAACCACTTTGAGCGCCACTTGTAATTGCAGAAGTCAAACATGACTTGTATTCATCTTTTGCTATTGGTATATATTGAATATTACAATTTTAATAGTGTTTTTCCTTCTTAAAATATGTATACATTCTTTTGGCACCCTCTGTATTTATACCCTATAAAATCTATAGAAATATATAGAAAAGTGTATATATATATATATATATATATATATATATATACACAAATACATATATATGTATCCTATACAAAAACTATAGAAAAGTATCGAAAACAAAAAAAAGCTTGTTGAACTATTTTCTATAAAAAGTATACATATCTCTATCTCCTTGTGGCATCATTATAGGCTACTATTAAAATACAAATATATCATGTATATTTAAGAACCGAATCTAAAATAACGTATTTCTAAATACTATATAATATTTAGAAAATAATACAAATTTTTAAGAAGGCTATGTCAGAGACAGTTTCAGTCTATCTTTAGATAAGCAAAACTGATTTCTCCCATATCAATGTAAATTTTCTTCCATATTCATGTAAATTTATTTCATAGAATAATAAGTTTAAATTAAGATTACATGTATTAATCTTTAAATTATATAATAATTAGTTCTGCCTAGAGCTGTCATGACATTTTCTCAATAAAATTTCCATTATTATTTATTTCACATGTGAAAGATCTTATGTGAAAAATCATATACATGTCAGTCATATCACATACCATTGTAAATGGCTAATATTCTTACATCTTCAAATACTGACTTGTATCGAAGAGTAACCTGTGTCAAAATCAACATGAAGACACATACACTAGAAATGTTAATAGGCATTTTCCCTCCTAATAATACACAGGTTAATATTTATTTGATTTGCTGTGTGATGGTCATTATCCCAAGTGAACACTTTCCATATATTCTTCCATTTAACCTTCACAGGAGCCCAATGGGCAATTTTTCCCCTTGTCCAAGATCACCCAGCTCACCTAGCTTGCAGGTGGAGGAGCCCAGTTTTGAACTCAACCTGACCTCAGGCCTCATCTCATGTCTCCTGTACATATTGGCAATTCCAAACTGCTCCTGAATTTCAATAGCTCAGCTCTATAATGTTTCCCTAGGGCCTGAAGACACAGAAATACTTTGAATGCAGTCATCCAGATAAGGTCTGACATCAACATGATGTCAAGGGTTACAAGTCATTAACTTTTCCATGGAACAAAAAGGAATATCTACAAAGCCACACAGAACATAACCATTTGCCCTACTCCTGTTTCCAGAAGCTTAAACCTGCTACGTTAAACATTCTAAGGTTTTGTTTGTTTGTTTGTTTGTTTGTTTGATTTCTTGCTGGTTAAAGGGTTTCTTAGATAACTCAGAAAAAAGAACTCTTAAAGATTAAACATTAAGTATATTTATATGCAACATAACTTTCTACTCACCCACCTACCAGTAAAAGCAACTCAGAGTTACTCAGATTCCCACCACAAATCTTTCTTAAATCACCATAATTATTCTGAAGGACCAGCCCTTATTTTCTAACTATTACTCCTCTTTGTCACATCTCATATTATAAAGACTATCTTCTTCTTCCCACCGGTATGGATGGATATATTCAGGATGCTATCCTAAGTGAGAAACTGCTAGGATGCAGACTAAACTTTACAGATGTTTTCATGAACTTAACTTTCTTTCCCATCAAACTTTATTGGAATTCACAAGTTTCAGCATGAGTTGACATGCAAGGCACTACCTTTTCTTTCATCTGACTACCTGAATTTACCCTAACTTAGCCAGAACAGACTGTCGTGCATTTAAAAATGTTGTCCTGAGAGTATTTTTTTTTCCTTTTTTCTCCTCAAATAGATTCAAATTCTAAATTTAGGCACTAACGAAACTAGAAAGTCAAAGAGGGCTTTAAAGCAACATTTTTATTCAGAAATGTTTCACGAGACACTAAGGTATTTATTTGGTATTCAACTAAGTCTTTACTTGAAGCCTAGAGATTTTTTATGTGAATTTGAAATTTACAGGGTAGGCTATGCTTATGCACTACTTAGGAAGCAACTGAGTGAAATAAAATGACTAAAGCAATTGGCACCAAGGGAATTTGGTACTTTAAATATTTTGGGAAGCCTAAGTTTGCATGTGTAAGTCTGTCTTGTATTTTTTCTCCATCTCATATATATATATATATATATATATATATATATATATATATATATATATATATATATATTCACTAACACACAAATGGCATGAATCATGGAAGCAAATGTATTAGATGCTTTGAAAAAACTATCTAGTTTATTGAAATAAATTATGTATAATTTTATTCATATATTGGAAATTCTGGGAATTTTTGACTTTTAAGAAATGACACATGTGAAATTTAAAAGAATGAAGCTCTATGCTTTAAACATGAAATTACCAACGATTTACAAAGTCAAATCACCAAAAGGAAGTGGAAAAAAACTTCAAAATCTAGTTATTTAAGATGGAATGACCAAGGGTATGAAGCTGTGAGAAGGGGGAGATTTGAGTGATATATAATATAATCACTCAATATAATATAAAAATCTTATAAATAAAGTTAATAAAGTGCATGGACAAAAATCTTATAGTTGTTCAGACTATTGGCTAAAGTTTATAAAAGTTGTTTATGGAGTCTCCTGTAGTATGCACTGAAGAGGCGGGGTATGACTAAATGGGATGGATTCTGAAGTCAGACTGAGTTTAAACTACTAGCATAGAACTAGAGCTCTTATAATTGCACAAAAAATGACAGTCGTCTAGATGTGTGACTGGAAATCTTGTAATAATGTGGTTCATTGTGCAAGTCTGAGGATGGTTTGATATCGTGTTGGCAAACAGGTTTTCCACTGTTTCATGGTGCCCTTATGTGACAGTTGAAATCCTTCAGGGCAAATCCTTTATACTGAACTACAGTGGCACATGAATGCCATTTTCTCCTGATTCTCTACATGTAATCTGGTCTTTAACAGTTCTTTCAAAAGCTTCTATTTGGTGAAAGAGCCTTACTTAGAATAATAATACATGGCTTATATATGATGGCTTTCCTCTAAGATCAGGAAAAAGACAAGGATGCCCATGGTGGCCACTCGTATTCAGTATAGTATTGGAAGACCTAGCCAGAGCAATCAGACAAGAAAAAGAAATGAGACATCCAAACTGGAAAGAAAGAAGTGAAACTGTCACTATTTGAAGATGATATAATATTATAATATATATATATATATATAAAACCCTAAAGACTCTATCAAAAAAGTATTAGAACTAATAAACAAATGTAATAAAGTTGCAGAATACAAAATCCAAATATAAAAAACCTGTTGCATTTCTATACACTAATAATAAACTATCAGAAAGAATGATAAAGAATGCAACTGCACTTACAACTGGACCAAGAAAGCATCAACTACCTAGGGATAAATTTAACCAAGGAGGTGAAAGACCTGTATACTGAAAACTACAAAATGAAAGGAATTGAAGAAGACACAAATAAATGAAAGATATTCCATGTTCATGGATTAAAAGAATCAATGTACAGCAAGTCCCCAACTTATGAACATTCGAGTTGCAAACTTTCACAGATACTGAACGGACCTCGCATTACAAACATTCATATATGCAAACAAATCGTGGAAGTAGCTCCCGTGTCTATCAGACATTGTCACAGCTGTGCTGCTGTGTGCTTACTGTACAGTGCGATAGTGGACAGTAGTGCAATGCTCAGTCAGAGCCCAGGGTGTCCAGAAGCAAGAGGAAAAGCAGTGGTGATGTGGAGTGGGCTGCTAGGAAGTGCAAAGCCATAACCATGGAAACAAAGGTGAAAATAATTGAGAGATTGGACCGAGGTGAAAAGATGGTAGATGTCGCTAGTTCTTATAACACGAATCATTCAACCATGGGCTTTACATTGTATATTTGTGTCAAAGGTGTATAAGACTCACTTTGTCGTACTTCGGATGAATCCAATTTACGAACTTTCTCCCAGAATGGAACTCGTTTGTAAGTTGGGGACTTACTGTAGTTAAAATGTCCATATTACCCAAACAATCGATAGATTCAATGCAATTTCTATCAAAATTTCAATGGCATTTAAAAAAAAATAGAATAATCGTAAAATTTGTATGGAGCCACCCCAAACCCCCATTATCAAAGTAATCTGAAGAAAGAACAAAGCTGGAGGCATTATGCTCTCTGGCTTCAAACTATATTGCAAAGCTATAGTAACTAACACTGCATGGTACTGGCATAAAAACAGACACATAGATTAATGGAACATAATAGAAAGCTCAGAAATAAGCCCATGCATACAAGGTCAATTAATTTACTATTACATAGGAGCCAAGAATATCCAATGGGGAAAGGAGAGTCTCTTTTATAAATGGCGCTGGGAAAACTGGACAGCTGCATGCAAAAGAATGAAATGACCACTATCTCACACCATACCTAAACATTAACTCAAAATGGACCAAACACTTGAATGGAAGACTTCAAACCATAAAATTTTTAGAAGAAAAAAAAGGCAATAAGCTTTTTTCACAATGATTTTTTTGAATCCAACACCAAAGAACCCAAAACTATATTATTCTAAAAAGCTTCTGCACAGCAGAGAAAACCATCAATAAAATCAAAAGGCAGCCTATCAAATGGGGGAAAGAAAAATATTTGTAAAACACGAATCTGATAAGAGGTTAATATCCAAACTATATAAAGAACTCATGCAATTCAATAACAAACAAAAACGAAACAAAACAAAACAAAAAACCCAAAACACAAAACAATAACAACAAAAAAACAGACAAAAGGTCTGAATAGATATTTTTCCCTAGAAGACATACAGATGGCCAACAGGTACATGAAAAGATACTCAACATCATTAATCATCAGGGAAATGCAAATCAAAACCACAATAAGATCACATTACACCTTTCAGACTGGCTATAATCAATGACAAGAACTAACAAGTACTGGTGAGGAAGACAAGAAAAGAAAACCTTTGTGCACTGATTATACTGTTATTTACAAAATCCAAGATATAAAAACAACGTAAGCATCCATAGATGGGTGAAAGGATAAAGAAATCGTGACATAAATGTACATGTACACACATATACACACAATGGAATATTATTCATCCATAAAAAATGAAACCTTGCCATTTGTAACAGCAATGGATGGACTTTGGGTGCATTATGCTGAGTGAAATTAGTCAGAGCAAGACAAAAACTGATATTACATGTGGAATCTAAACACAAAAACAAACAAACAAAAATAAAAAACAAAAACAAACCACGCTCATAGATACAGGAAACACTGGTGGTTGCCAGAGGCAGGGGGTGGGGGGATGGTAGAAACGGGGGAAGGGGGTCAAAATGTAAAAGCAAACAAACTAACAAAAAAAACACCAAAAAAAACCCTTAAAATCTCATTACCTAAGTATTAATAACACTTTAGATATATCATCCAGACATTTTTACACACACAGAATATTACCATTTTAATAGTAATAATAGAATAAAGGAATATAGCTACTCAACCATGGTAATAGTAAATGAGTTTTTTTAGAGAGCTGGCAAACAAGCTCACAGCAGTTATTTGTGGAAACGGAAAGTTTACTTCCCTTATTCATGAAACAGAGCCCTCAAAGTTTTCAAAATTTAACCAGGACTTGTCAAAATCCAAGTCTCCTGGAGATTATCTATAAAGACATACATTTCAGCAATGAATTAAATTATGTCAAGTTTTAATTTTATGAGTTATTTTTGTTTAAAATTCACTTTTTTCCAGCTATTTTTCTGATGTCCCTTTACTATACATACATAAAAATTTCCTAGTTCATATACTGTATGTTTAAAAAATTAAAGGTTGAATTCACCTAAATGAAAATACATTGTTTTTAAGTTTTGTTTAAATAAAGTAAATGTAAACCTTTAACTTGGCTGACACGGCCTTTTAGGGAGGAGGTGATTAAATAAACAACTTATTTAGAATGAAAATATTCCTCTAGCCCAGGGAAAATATTTTGGTCTAAAAATAATCAACTATTCCACATTTATTTCATATTACCCCACCTTAAATTCAAGCTGTGATGTTTTTAAATTATTTTGTTCACCACTGGATTTCTGAAAGCAACTGAAACTTTTTTTTTTTTTTTTTTTTTTGAGGGCAGTGTCATTGGCCCTCATATGTGGGACCCGAACCGGGGCTGCTGGCTTCCCAAGCTAGCACTTAACCACCGTGCCACTTGGCCGGCCCTGAAACACTTTTTAACAATATATGTACTCTTACCATGCAGGTAAAAATATGTCAGGGGTTATAGAAATAGGTAAAACTAGAAATCCCTTGCCCCACAGGAATATTTCAGAAAGTCACTAGACTTCAAATTTTATGAAAGTGCAAGCTATTTATTTCATCATTGTCTCTCTACCAGCCAGCAAGTTGCCTGGGGCAGACCTGGTTTAATAAACATTGTTAAATGAAGCAATGAAAAATGCACCTTTACTTTTTCAACTAATAGAAGAGCTACAGAGAAAAACAAACAAACAACAACAACAAGAAAACCTTTTTCCTTAAGGACTGTATATTTTAAGCTACAGAATCTGATTAAATGGTCAAGTGGCTAGAAAATGGTTTTGTACACATGAGGAACAAATCATTTCCTGTATTATTAAGGATTAGGCCTCAATGTCTCAGCATTCCAAAATACTTAAGTCTGGAAGTGTGGCAAAGCTAAAAGCTAATTTACTAATGGGAAAAAAGCTTGGAATTTGCCAGATGTGACAGCGGTATGGGGCTTCCAAATGCTCGTGATGAAGCTGGAGTCAGCCTGAAGTGGTGGTCTGAGTGTTCACTGCCAGCACATCTCTCAGCTGCACATAATAATCGTCGCACTGATAGAGTCTAAGGTCAGCCATGTTAGCTGGGGTTTAACATGTGCAACACACGTTAGCATTTCTGTCTGCACCATTCATTACTAGTTGATGGTACAGAGATGAGTCACTCAGGCAAGGGGAAAATGATGAGAAAAACTGAGAAGCGCAGATTCTAGGATGCAAGACAAGGGAAACTGGGAGGCAGTGTTAAGACCAGAATTACCGGAGTGGAGCTGGTAAACTAAGGGTGAAAGACACAGTAGCCAGGCAAAAATCCTCCCAAATCCTTTACAACTCCTTGCCAAAGAAAGAAAATTCTGCCTCCACAGCTCACCCAGTACAATCCCTGGCAGAGAACTATCTACTAGAAGAAAAATTATAAACAGATGACTACACTTTCTTTGTAATGTAGAAGGGTATGGAGGATGAGACCACAGCAATTTCTTCCTGTTTTTCTTAAACAGAAAAACACTGTTATTCTCCATGCAACAGAGAGATGTTGAGTACTCATGATGGAATAGGTACTAGGCTGGGCATAGGGGCACAAAGATAAACAAACCCAGTCTATTCTTTTTGTTGTTATTTACATGAGAAAGTTGGTACTTATGGAGAGATTTCATGTGTATTTCTAGGAAAGAGTATAATTTTATACCTGTGTATGGAAAATAGTTTTCCTAATTATAATGACATCTTTAATAAAGAAAACCATGTTTGCTCATACCCAGTAATAATGCCCAAGCTGTGGCCCTTCCTTTCAGATTTTGTGTTTTTTCTTACAATAGAAGCACTTACTGATTCATATACAATTACACCCCATATTAACAACAGGACTCATATAAACAATCGAGACTATTTTTTCCAAGCAAGAGACACGGAATCTTTAGTGGTCCATTTATTTATTTATTTATTTATTTATTTATTTATTTATTTGCCCCTAAGGTGCTAAACTCAACCCTCCATCACATTTTTTAACCCGATATACAGTCATTAATTATCACAAAGCAATGCTTTCAACACATTTTTATTGGTAACTTCTCATAATAAAATAAGTAGATACCAGAGATTATGGAATGCTAATTGTCTGCTCTCACTAAGCTCCTGCACTCTCTACATTTTTGAGCCGCTGTGCGTGACAGCTCATCCTGAAGCCATACTCCAGCCCACAGGGACAGATCTTCTAACCACATCTCATTTTTTTTTTTTTGCCTAGCAGGGCAGGGTACACGAAACAGGAGTCCTACCCAGTCTGGGGCCCGGTAGGGAGAATGAGACTCAGCTCTGAAGATAACGATCGACAAGTTACACAGCCAAGAATGCACGTTAGAACTAGAGGAGCAGGGCATCTGGAGAGGTAGAGAAGGCTCGGCAGTGAGGTTCCGGGGAGACTCAACCCCAGGGCGTCCCAAGGAGGAAGGTTACGCAGAGAATGTCTTCACACACATGCGCCCGATAGTAATGCCCCAGCCCCAGCCCTTCCTTTCACATTAAACCTCTGGCTAAGGCTAGAGGATTCTGATCCATTTTTAAATAAGAAAACCAGAAGCAGTTTCACTTCCAACTGGTCGCTTCTTGCTCTGCTACCTTCTCTATGTAGTTGACTTCTTTGACCCACCTGAAGAGAAGTGTACCTTCCTTGAATCACAGTGTCAATGGAATTTATCCAGAATACCTAGCTTTGTGTAAATGCTCAGTTTCTGAGATGTGCCCAAAGAGACTGCCTTATGGAAAAGAAGGCCTTCAAGATGCAGTCAGTTTTCACATAGTTCTTGATTATTTAAAAAGTCATAGGAATAGACAAGCTTGAAAAATGCATAACACAAGCTAACACTTCCTGGGCACTCACACGGAGTCAGCCATTGTGCTCAAGACTTACGATTTATTAATTCATTTGACATATAAACATGTATATTGGGTTGTTGGAAAAGTCATGACGCATTTGTGCAACGAAAAAACATAAAAAAAATTCATCATGACTTTTCCGACAACCCAATACATCATCACTAAAGGTAACATTTTATAATTTTAAAAAGCACGTGAATGCATGAAATGATCTTATTTGCCATGGACCCTTGGGTAGGTCAGTTTCCTTCAGTAGGCCTCAGCTTCCTTGTCCGTATAATGAAGAATAATAATAATGGGCACTTCATAGGCTTTATGAGGAGGACCTAATGGGATAATCCTTGTCAAATGCACAGCCTGGTGCCTGCTACATAGTAAACGCTCAGTAAATAGCAATTGCAGTTGTTATTTCTGCTGAAGACGGTATTGGAAGAACAGAGAGGAGTAAAGTTAGAATTTCAGGACATGAATTTTAACTACTTAATTAACTATGTGACTTTCAAAAGTTTAATGATCAGAGTTGAGTTGTCTGGGAGAGAACTTCAGCAAAAACAATGTCTTGAATTTACTTCAGGAAATTGCTGTCCTCATCCTCCATACCTTCTTGCATCATCCCCCAATCTAATTTTTTGAGAAGTCTCAAAAATGACAGAATTATCATGGTATTAGTTAACTTCACAGACATAGGTTTAAGGATTCCATTAATGTCCTATACAAATTATAATAGAACTGCTTTCATACATTTGCCTGACAGATTACACTTTAGCTCTCCATGTGACCTGAAACTTGACTTTTGAGTTTTTAAAATAACATTTCTCCAATAAAGCCTTTTGCCACATAAAGCATTAACATTGTTTCTAAAAAAAATGTCTTGACCCTACTTGACTAGAAACCTTAAAGACCAGCAAAAATTTTTCCACTTCCAAAATGGGGTCAGGAGTGGGGAGATTAGATTATAGGTTATGCTCTGTGGTCCATTTTATTTCAAAGATTTTATGGTTCTACTCCCTGGCCAAATACCAAAGAGGAAGAAGACAGTGCAATTTATAGTCTGACCGGGCAGAGCGTCAATAAACTAAACACGCAGGAACCAGCTAGATCCCTAAAGAATGGAACTGCGTCAAAGTCCTTTTTCTGCTTCTTGACATATCTCTATGGTCCAAGGTCAAAGGCTTGTATATGAATCTTGAGGAAGAAGGCAGACAAACACAAAAAGTAAACATGTTCTTGAGATGCACATAGTTAAAAGGAGAAACTTGAACAATCTAGAATAAGAAAGAAAAGTGTAAGTAGCAACCTGCTAACTACTTTATGGAATATCATAAGGGAAATCCATGTGTGGGCCACGCAGTTTGGATAGCGGAGAAAAGCAAATAAAACAGGAACAGCAACAATAACAAATGTGGGATTTAGATCACGGTTTTGCTTCAGCTCTATGATTTACAAGCTCTATGACTTCAGTTTTATCGCATATAGTTGTTTTAAGAGCAAAACGAGCGAAATTGTGTAAAGCACCAAGTTGAATGTCTGACTAACAGTAGATACTGAATATATCGTAGCTATCATCATTACAATGGGTTCTACTCCAGCCATCACTGTGGGCTTAGTAGCTGCTGTCCTAGCTAGCTGGTGATCCAGTTGCCAATTAATTACCTACTTGTTCCATGATAAAGTTGTGGTATCAAAGGAGAAACATTATAGCAATGGCTAGAATGCAAGTGGTTAAAAGTTGATACATTTTACAATAATTTATTCTAAATAAAATAGTATCAGTCATATAAATTCCTGACACAAAGAGAAATGTTTGTGCCACACTGCAATGAAATGAAATCATGGATGACAGAAATGATCATTTTCTGTATTCCATATATACATGAACATTTCATGCATATTAATAAAAAGGAGTTGAATTCTCATCTTGGATGCATTTTAAACAGGAAGAAGAATTAATATACAATGGGAACAGTCTTCTGCGTGAAGCCTGAAAACAATTACATATTGAAACTCTATTTTATGAAACATGTCTTTTAACAAATCACACTGGTGCCATCTACTTTACAATTCAAAATGAGTATTTTGCACTATCAAAGAAAAAAGACATTAAGTCGCTTACTAGCAGTTTTCAAATGTCATAAAGGAGGATCTACTGATCTACTGATTCACTACTGCGAACTAGGAAGAGATGGGTTAAAATTTAAGTGAGGGAGATTAGTATTGAATATAAACAAAATACCTTAACTGTGTAGGTTGTAAAACATCAGGAACATTTCCTGTAAAGAAGCTTTGGAAGCTGACATCCTGGAGTGCATATACTCTACACCTAATTTCTAATTTTCCAATTTCTTGTTTTCCTTCATGTTTAGTAGAGAAAATGGAAAGATTTGCAATTGACTCCCTTAATCCTCTGGCCGATTTTAGGGATGAGAAGAGGGAGGAAACTATCTTCTACATTCAAGTGCATTAATGGCAGCCTTTGCCCAGAAGGCAGCAATGTGATTAAACATGGTAGGGCTCTTGGTGGATGATGTCAGGTTCAAAATGGCCTGGAGGTATTACATACTGGCCTCCCAGCTGACCTTCCCTCTTACTTCTCAAAGCCACTTACTAAGCCACACTTTTTCAGCTCTTCCCCACAATTTTTCCCTTATTTGTTTTTTTCTTCAAACTTTTATTCTGAAGAGCAGTTTAGCTTAGCTTCCCCAATTAACATCCTCACCCATCCATGAGTGGAGACTCAACAACCTCCTTCAAAGGCTGAGAGTGGATAGTAAATACATGTAATTTATATTTCCCCTGCTTTGCTAAAAAATGGCATTCATAGGTTCTGGGATTCTCCCTATTTTCTATTCTTTGTTTTCTTTTTTTTTCTTTAGCTGAGTCCTCTTGCCATCTGTTGGTAGCTCAGCTGCAGCTCAGCTCAGGTTGGGCATCGAACTGCTGTTGCTCGGAGATCAGCTCGCACTCTTGAGTGAGCTCTTAACCAACTGAGCCACTCGGCAGGCCCCAATTCTCTGTTCTTTTGAAGTACTTCCTAGCTTAGGCTACACTTGACCACACAGCAAGGTATTCTGAGGGCTGAGCCATGTCACAGGTACAACTTGCCATTAGCTGTCTTTACAGGGCTACACTGAGTAGTGACTTGCCCAGGCTGGCTGGCTGGTGCCCTGGTGGTAGCCTCACACTTCCTGTAGGCCCTGACCCCTTGAGAGGTTTGGTGCTTTTGGTTAGAGGATACCTTACTTCTGTTATCCATTTTCTACTTTATCTTCAATGTCTGATTTCTTGAGAAGTTGGATAATTTCTGTAAAGGCTCCTAAGAAAGTCTATGCTGGCTTTTAATTAAGACTGTGATTTTTGATGTTGTATAATATTGTATGCCAACTGTAATTGAATACATAGATAGTCACGGGATGTGGATTATACTGTGGATGGGAGTCAAAGGAATTGTAATAGATATGTATGATATGGGGGGGCAGTGGGGTGGCAAATTGGGGGAAAGGGGTTGTTACTTTGAGGGGTAAAAAGCATAACTATTGCACTATGTTGTACACCTGAAGTTAATTTTTTTTTAAACATGTTTATTTCACAATAAAAGAAAATAAATAAATTAATTAATTAATTAATTTTTAAAAAGACTGTGCTTTTACTGTCTCTATTCATCTCCAACCTCACTAAGAGCTCCCATGTTTCATTCTCATTACCTTTATCCATGCTTTAACAATTCCACATGTTTAGTGTTAATTATTACTCAGAACATCTATATAGATCATCCAGGCATTTTTCCCTAAGGAAAATCTCCTTGAAGAACTCATTAGCATTCTTTCTCTTTGGTTTCACCTTAGAATCTACTTTTCTCAATCTTGCTACTGATAGCTGGGTGGATCTATGACTAGCCATTTCTATACCCATGATTACATTCATGCCCTCATTCTTTATGATTTAATAAAATTCACTATATGACTGGAATGACTGATAGAGGGACTAATAAGTGAACTGTCCACCTTTACCTCTGCTGAAAGGCAAGCTTTAGGATGGGGCCCAGTGATGGTGTGCCCCAGATTAATAAGGAAATAAGACTACGTGTTGCTGCACACATAATGACAGCCAAGCTTATTAATGTAGAACCTATACAGTGCAATGTCACGGAGGGGAGTGTCGCCTGGGGCAATATTACCTATAAACTTTATTCACCAGAGACATGAAAGCAAAATAGGCTGAGAATCCCATTTGGAAATACCCAAACTAAAGAAATCACTTTCCTTCTGAAGAATTCAATAGCAATTCAGCATTGCTTTACCAACCATCATGCTGAATTCCTGACATGTCAGCGATGCATATATTTAATGAGTGAAGATTTTCCCATCCAAAACAAGTGTAAAACAAATTTGTAAAAAATACATGGTCAATACAACTTCTGTATCTTAACTATTATAACCCTTTCGTGATTTCTCGGAAATGAGAATTGCCCCATCACTTTGAAGTTTTTCAAAGCAAAAGTATTTAGACTATTGTTATTTGCACTTCCCAGGAAGTTTAATCACAAGCAAGTTTATCACAGACCACACCAGGATTCAGAAAACACATATGACTCTCCAGCGGTAGGGTAGCACTACAGAATGTAGAACTAGAAACAATTTTAGTAGTTTATCAGCTTAGTGGTTTTCAAACACTATTCCTTGGAACCCTAGAGTTCTATAGAAGTATTCCAAGGAGAAGGATTGAGTTTGGGGCTGGGGATAAAGGAACACAGTGACTGTTTTAATGTTATATGTATGTTTATATATGTTTACTTATATATTTCATACATATATATATTTTAAAATTTGCCTCTATTGATCAAATATACATATAATTTTACATCTTTCATGTATACTCATTTATATTAGCATTTTGTTTGTAAAAAATATTCCACTGAAAGACATTTTTTAAATTCACTGATTTAGGTCACTGCCTTTGTTTCACAGGGACTCTAGGTGGCTTCTCCGGGGACACAAAGCAAGTTGGAAGTAGGGTGGACAAAAGAGCTTTTTCAGGGAATCTCACAATTTATAACATTAAAGAGTATAACTATCTCTGATACACTCTGTGCTTCCCTAGTTATGTTTTAAATAATTCTCAAAGTATCTTGATCACTTCTCCTAAACACTGTTTACCTCTAAGTCTATTAAATAACAGCTATGACACAAACTTAGGTAATAGGATCAAATAAGTTTATCAGATGGTAAAAGCCCTGAACAAATCCTGAAAGTCACTTATCTAGTTAGTCACAATGTATACTGGGCAGACAGAAGGCATGCAAATTCCATTTGTTATCTTCTTTATAAAAGCTTCTAAGACAAAAGGTATAGAACAGAAGATTTTTCAAAGCTGACTTAGAACAGTATGAAACCTTAGTATACAATGCCCTACGGAGCTTGTAGAGGACAAAGTTAAAGCTGTTATAATTGGGAAGATGATCTATTCAAAGCTGGGAGGCCACTGACTTTTTGCTCTTTATTTCTCTATAATAGAGAAAGATGACCTTATTTGCTACCAAAAGATAATACACTAGCCTCGGGACTATAACTACAAGTCTTTCAAACCGTCATTTTCAATATCCAACATCAGTCCTAAACTTTATAAGCTATCATATCTCTAAAAAAAGACCACTTTCAGTTTATTTCTTTAATCACCCAATATCTAACCAAATATTTTACTGCATTTAGATATATTAACAAGATGGGCAATTTTACACTGATTGAAAATGGATAATTTTATAGACAGTTAGAGGGAGGCGACATGCTGAAGTAAAGTCTTTGGAGCAGACAAACTTGGGTTCTAATCCCAGCCCCTGTGGCAGTGAAATGGCCTTACCCAGGGTATTTAATCTCTTAGGCTCATTTTCTTAGATTAACAACTCCTTCAATGTTGTTGTAAGAACTTAATAAGACATTGTATGTAAAATGACCTCAGACACCTCATTCATAAAAAGAACTCAATAAAATGAAAGCTACAAGTATCATTATTAGAAAAGTAGAGAAATGCTGATATGTAAAATGAAGAACCAGAGCACAGAAACAGTACTTAGAACTGTTTAAGACATGTAAGTTAAGTGGAAAAAAAAAAAAAAAAAAAGAAAAAGAAAATAGTTGAGGATGGAATAGTGGGGGTGATGAGTAATGTTCCCTCCAAATATTAACCAATGTTGTTATATCTTTTTTATTCTCTATTATAAAACAGTTGTTTTAGTATAATTGATACATTTCACTGTGATCATGAAGCCAAAATAAGAATTCTCAGTAAGCCTCAATTTTTACTACACTAGGAGTAGAGAGTTAATATAACAAAACAAGCATTTCTTTTTTTTAAATTTGAACAGCAATGTTATTCAGAAAATTGTGTTTGCTCAGTATTGAAACACTTATTCCCCTATGTTGGACACTGAACAAATTATTGTTTAACAGATATATAGATATCTACACATATGAAGATGAGCTTGTTAATAAACATGGCACTTATAGTTTTGTTTTTTAAAGATTTTATTGGGGAATCGGGGAAGGGCAACAGTGTTGAGGAATTGGGGAAGGGGACCAGCCAAGTTGCTGTTCTTCAGTCTTCATTGTGGAGGGCGCCAGTAGCCATCTGGCGTCCCTTGGCAGCAGCTGGCCTCTAAGCTCAAGGTGCTGTGTTCAGTCTTAGTTGTGGGTGGGCGTAGCGACCATCCCATGCGGGAGTGGAGCCAGCAGCCTTGTTGCTAAGAGCACATGCTCTATCCACTGAGCCATCCGGGCAGCAGCTCATCTCAAGGTGCCATGTTCAGTCTTAGTTGCGGGTGGGCGCAACCCACCATCGAACAGGCAATCTTGCTACACCAGCTGAGTCATCCTGCCACCTATTGGCAGATCAGCGACAACTTAGCTTGGGCGCAGCATCACTAGCCCATGTGGGAATCGAACCGGCCACGCTGTTTCTCAGAGCTCACGCTCTAAGCCAGCTCTTAACCAACTAAGCCACTCGGCTGGCCCGGCACTTATAGTTTTAATATATTTAAACTTTCATGTAAAATACTTGCTTGATGAAAATATTTATACAATAGAGAAATACAATCAATGTCAAGAAGAAAGTCCCTCTACCTTCACTCCTGCTATGTTTACCCTAAAGGTAACCAACAACTTGGTTGGAAAAGAGCCTTACAGACTTTTTTCCATGTCTATAAAGATAAGTACAATTTTTATATATTTAATCATGCTTCAAAATTTGTTTTAGGAAAAAAAACCCACAGTCATATTTTAGACAGGTAGCACCTCTCCCCTATCCCCAGATTACATAAGGAACAATCTTAAATGTAACAAGTACATGCCAAATAATGAACTCTGACAGCAGGAAAGAACAAAATCCAGTTTTCTTGACCAAAGTTTTCTTTATATTTATATTTGGGAAGCTAATATTTTTTTATTTAAACTGAATTGCATAAGTCTTAATTAGATTAATGATATGCATTCCTGGTATATGTTTACAAATGCTTTAATAGTATAGTATTATTATAATAAATAATTGCGGATTAAATGTGAATTTAAGACATGTAAAATGTGCATATTTTTAGTAATGTAACTCCTTCAGTGTTTTCTTGTGTAGAATTTAATGGTAGACTAGTTTTACTGACACAGCTGAACAGAAAGGCAAACAATGCCTCAAATCTGTTTTCTAATTTCATTAACTTTATGAGCATAAGAAACCACACATATTAAGCTTTTCTCAATTTCACACAAGCAGATATTTTAAGGAATGCTAAAGGATAAATGTCATAGTAAATTTGGCTAGATCCTGGCACACTGTAGGTGCTTAATATGGGTTAAATAAATAAAAACAATATTACAAGGAAATAGGTTAACTTCAAAGGTGTTTTTTTTCCTTTCTTTTTGTTTTTTTGAAATTCATAAAACTTTAACTATAAGTAAGTCTTGTCTTTTAAGTAGATTAAGAAGGGTATATAATATCTTTAATAGTTTGCCAAAAATGTCTTTTAAAAAAGTGAATATCTCTTAGGGATTTAGTCAGGGCTGAAACAACAAGTTACTGTGGACTGCTTTTTCAGGTACTGGTTGGAAAGAAGTAGATAAGAAAAAAACCAAAGGAAAAGTAATCTGAAGCACTGGATTCTTCCAAAAGCCAGTTAGCAAACTTCCAAAGGTAGCATTTTGTTTGGAGGCATCAGGAGGGAAAGTAGACAACTTTGGAGAAAGTGGGCCAATGGAACAGAAAATAGATTTACATAAGCAGAATTAAGATGGGAAAGCCAAAAGATGCTTCTCCAAGAACAAAGTATTCCAAAGTACAGAATGAAATAAAACCATCAGAAAAATGGATAAATGGTAAATGAACAGGTTTTGTGGGAAGTCAACTGCTAAGAAGATGAAGTAGGGGCCGGCCAAGTGGCGCACTGGTTAAGAGCTGGTTTTGGGATGCCAGCGGCCCGGGTTCAGATCCCACATATGAGGGCCAGTGACACTGCCCTCTACAGCTAACAATAGCTCCACCTGGAGCTGGGCTGTGGGAGCCCCGGCGATGGTGTAGGCTGCAGCCCCTGCTGCAGTGGGCTGCCATAGGCTACAGTGAGTGGCCGGTGCGGCTGGCAGCCAGCGTGAGCTGCCAAGAGCCGCGGTGGGTGACCATCCAGAGGCTGGCGACCGATCTGCCTCATCCGGGAAGAGCGCAATGATGATACCAACATGGGCCAGTGAAACAACGTCCTCCACAACTAGACTGAAGAACAAAAGGACAGCAACTTGTCTGTTCCCCTTCCCCGATTCCCCAACACTGTTCCCCAATTCCCCAATAAAATCTTTAAAAAAAAAAAAAAAAGATGAAGTAGACTATGGCATTTGAAAAGGAATGGAATTTGGGGGGCTGGGTGGTTTAGGAGTTAGAACCGAAAAGGTGATAAGGAGAGACATTGTCCCACAAAGCTCTCTGGGACTTGTATGTGCAGAGACACAGGGAGAGAAAGGGATGCTTTTATATATATATATATATATATATATATATATATATATATATATATATAAATATTATATATATATATATATATATAAATATTATATATATATATAATATATATATATTATATATATAAATTTTATATATAATATGTATTAGATATATAAGGTATATAAAGGGATTATGTGTGTGTGTTTGTGTGTGTGTGTGTGTGTGTAATTCCTCTCCATACCTAATCTATAATCTATATAGATTTTATTATATATAAATAATACATATATAGTATTTGAATGATAAATGGGATAATAAAATGGTAAAACTGTAATTACAGCAATTCCAATCTCAGGCCAAATGATTTACAGGCAGCAGTGATATTCCCAACCCTTTGTATTATTAATAAGTCAGATATAAGGTTAATAACAGGAGAGGTTTTCACAGTGTAGAGTTAAATCTAGAAATTATTAGCACAAAGAGAGACGTTTATTTCTTACATAGTGACCCCAACATTATGCAAACTATTTAAAATTAAATGTAACAATATACACATTCACAAATCAATATTTAAAAAATACATATTTTGAATTGTGATCCTATTTATTTATTAAAATAGCTTACATAATTTAGCAAAATAGAATAGTGTGGATAAAAACAGATGATGAGAATCTCAAGAGGAGTAACAGGTGCCAGTTACTAGTCTCCTGAAATGAAGTAATCAGTGCTGGCTGAACCCTAAATTTGGAAATAAGTCTCCTGGCAGTTCAGGCAAAAAGGAAAATAGTTTAGTTAAATACTGTTTATTCAAGATCAGATCCTGTTTTCAGATAGGCAGGATAGAAATGACAAATGAATAAAATTCACTTATTTTATGAATGTTGGTTACCCATTTATGTTAGTCAAATTTATATGATATGGCAATTAATAAAAAGATCCTAAGTATTTCCCAGCCGGCATAAAAGAACCATGCAAATTTATTTGCAGATGCAAATTAAAAATAGATAAATAAACTTAAGGAGGAAGTTATTGCGTGTATTCTTATATAAGTAATCACGAGTGACATAAGAGACAAAAATCGACATGTATAGTTTATCAAAACTCACAGAAATACTACGGATGGAACAATTCTTGATTCTAGTTCACAGTAAAACACTAATATGATAACAGCAAATGATAACCCAACCGCATAAGTGTGTGTTAAATTCCTTATGCAAATAATTTGAGTATTTATTTGTGTGTTTACCTGCTTATATAATAATACATAATAAATTTTGCCTGTCTGCTTCCATCTTATCCTCAACTACCTGCCCTCAATCATTGCTTTTATTTCCCCCATCTGAAGCATGATTATTCCATTTCAAAGAGGTAATCTTAGTTATTTATTTACAACCACTAAGATAAAATAAGATTAACTTCTGAAATAACCATAAAAGAATTCTGTAAATAGCGATTTTAAACATAAAAGTTATCTCATTGGAAAAATATTATTTAAGGGCCATATGCTTATAAGCATATTAAATCTATATAAAGGAAATAGTACATTAAAATATTAGAATATATTGAAATTAGCAGTTTTCAATAAGATGAAAATACTAAAATTACCAAAACACATAGTTACCAGGGAACGATATGAACAAAATGAAACACAGAAGATGAGTGAGTGATAAGCAACTTGATATATATTTAGCCACATAGTTAAATTCAAGTTAGTCATATGATTCAAATATTTAACACCAATTTTTTTTTAACACAGCTGTACTAAAAGCCAAGGTATTACTTCCAAAAACAGTGGCAAAGACTGTCAACTACCAGCCTACTTTCAAGAAAGATGAGAACATAAGCCACCGAATCAGACAGTGAAAAATGACAAGTCTTCATTTCCTAAACTCCCAACATATTTGCAAGTTTCTTTCCTCCTCTAAAAACTATCACCAGATGAATCACTACCATCCACATGGAGTTAAAATATGTGAGCACACTATTGTTAGAGCAAACGGGGCACAAAACAGGGAAAGAAGTGTCCCCAACACAGTGTTCTTTCCAGAGCTTTTACATCACATCTAACTCTCGAACCTCCTCAGCAATTACTAAATACTCAAGTATTACGTCAATCTTAAAAGGCAAGACTGGGACAAGCATGAGAGAAAAGCACATTACCAAACTGCCTCTGTAGTCCTCAGGGAACTTGTCGACCGGGATCTTGGCTTCATAATAATACTCATTTTGAAAAAAAAAAAAAAAAAAAAGATAAAAAGAGAAAAGTCTTCTGATGAATATATTTCAGCTGTCTCTCCACAAAAATGGTTTTAAATACATTCCATTTCCAAGGGACGTTGCTTGAAGGAATCCAAAGTTCCTGGAGTCCAACTCCGACCCCTAGTCCAAAACATCGGGGAGCTTCTAAAACATAGTTCTTTCCTCTTTCATGCTGAATTTACTCCAGCCCTGGGCTGTTCGGAAGTGACAGTTTTTTTTTCTGTTTGCATTGCCAAGGGAGGAACTGAATTTTGAATCTATTCTTCATCTGGTCACAAGGGAAACCAACACAGTGAAAGGATCCCTTGATCTTGCCTTTTTTTGCAAATCCATAATCACAGGGTTTGAAGGTTTCCAACACTCTAAAAGTACTCAGGTAGAATGAAAGGGAAAGAAAACGCCCGCGGAGTACTGTTACTCAGGAGAGCTGTCAGGGAAGTTCCATTTCAGGGAGACCATAGGAAAACGCTCTGCTCTGGGGAGCCAAGAAGTCAGCGAGGGAAAGAAAAAGAAAAACGCTCTCCACACTTCGCTGGGCCCACTGCTTTACCTGTGAATGTAATTTCCGTTGCGTCCCCCTGCTTAGGATCTGACTCCAAGCCTTTGTGAATGAGAACTATCATTCAATCTCGCCAGGCTGAAAAACTATTCCTCAAGGGCTCTATGACGTCTGCAGGAAGGCAGTTCAAAACACCGCAGGGAAGTGAGAGAGGGGAAAAAAAAAAAAACAAAAAAAACACCAGGGCGCCCAGCCCTGCCTCCTCAATTGCTGAAACGTACAAAGCTAAGAGGCAATCCGGCCCGAGACCAGGACTGTAAAACAACCAAGCAAAAACTGGAGACCTCTGGACATTATAAACCCATTTCCTCCGGTGGGAAATGAGACGTCTGTGTTATTCAGCTTAAGATTCCTTGAGCACCTTTGTAAGGAACACGCCCCTTTGCCACTGAATTGTTTGTTTACCACCCTTTTCCAAAGGGAGGAAAAAAAGTCATTTTCTCAAAGTCCTGCACTGAAACTAAAATTTCTTATCAGAAGTAAAGTTGCGAGAACTTGAAGATTTAGCAGCTGTTTCTGTGGAGCCTAGTTAAAATGTCTCACTTTGGGGCTGGTTGTACAGATGCAAACTGCCTCTGAAAAGCTCAACACAGCAGGCACCACAGCAAGTGAACAAAGCAGGCATCATTGCATCAGGTCATGCCGGAATGTTTAAACTGGAAAACCTAATGTATTATTGCTGAACAAGTGGCTACATGTACTGAGGCTGTTCCCTTGCACAGTGTTGTCTAAATCTTATTTCTGTTTGAAAATCATATGCAAATGTCATTGATTTTGACACAAGAAGACTCTGGGTTTGCTAACTCTTAACAGATCTTCAGTGAGGAATGAAGCTCATATCATATCATCTTAACATCTTTAATCGTGAAGACCAATCCTTGCCCCCCACCTCCTAACATCTGAAATAGACATCTGAAACAGGCTATTACAATAGACACAGGCTAAGCTGATTAGAATCACTCCTAAGAGAAAGAACATTTGACCACGTTGGCTGCCCCTATATGAACATCTGCCCAGAGGATATACAGAGGATGCCAAATAAATGTATACACATTTTAAGAAAGGAAAAAGCTGTATTGAAACTGTAATACTATATACTGATAACAAAACATAAATACAAGTCATGTGTATACATTTTTTGGCATCCCCGGTATACGGATCTGGGTGTGCCAACGTCAGTTATTTTAGATGTGAATTATCAAGTGAAAATAATTTAAGCATTCTGATTCCTTCAATGACATTAGGTGAGTACATTGATTCTCTAGTCTGACGTGAGTTTCGTATTTTTTAGCATTTGCAGGCAGGATGTTGGAGTGCAATTGTGACCCACCCAAAGACTTGGAAAATTAATGTAGGAGGGCACCCGGCCAGAGCCTCTGGCTGCTTATTACAACAAACCCTTCAACTCCTCCCCTGGTCACACTTCAAAGTGCATTTGTGATTTAGTCTCCTTCCAGTGACCCTCAGGCCTCTTAAGGTATATGCCAATAAACTGGTTTCAATATAGTTATCTCCTTAAGCTTCTCAGTTTTCCTATGACTGCTCAGAGGCATTCATAGATTCTTAGCTCTGTCCCATAGTTAGTGTATTGATGGCTCTTTAAGGCATCAATACTTTTAGGAATTGAAAAGGTTTGTGAGACTACTCATTTTTGAGGGAGGGGGCTTCTGGAAGGAAGCTTATCTTTTTTCTCCTTGGATTTTTAACGTGGGAAAAGGAAGAAAAAGAACAAACTGAGTAAAAGTGAGCAATGCTATTATTTGAAGCACTGTTCTCCTCCATGTAAGGTCTATGAAATACTTTCTAGTTGCCATTTCAGGAAAAAAATAATAATGATCACAGAATGTAATGTCTGAATATTACGAGCTAAAGTCTCCTGAAATAATCAGCTCTGTGTTTTACCATCGCCCTGAAGGTTCTCTGTCCCAGTGAGATTAGTTAGCTCACTGCCACTCCCTTCACTATCACATACACAGAGGCTATTGCTGCCCCAACTGCCGTCCTTACTTGCTCAGTGTTCATATATTCCAAGAGTCTACCTCTGAAAATCCTAGCACATTTTTTGAGTATCTCCTTAACACTGTATAACAGTCCCATAAGGAGTAATATATCATTTCTGCCCCCAAAGAAAAGAAGTTTAAGTGGGGAACCTGACAATGCAGTCAACTAACCAAAACACTCAAAGCTTCTTGGATTGGTGCATCAAGGTCGTTATTACAGAGAAAGAAAGATGCACTGTATTATCGGGCCACTGAAATATATTTTTTTAAAAAATTTGCTTATATTTAAAGTTGTGACAGAACAAAAAATGAATAGTACTTATTTAATATACCAGTGTTTTCTCCACTCCAACACGATTTTTCACGTGAACATTTCTTAATGTTTGTGATCTGTGTCAAGAATGGTTTTCTTTTGCAAAGCTTCTCTGAATAGAGCAGGGGTGGCACTGTCCTCCACAATCCTGTCAGTACACAAGGATATGATGGTGTACAGGGCAACTAAGAAGTCTGAATGTAGGGAGACCGGACTTTCAGAACCATTCTCCCAATGTAGTGAATTACATGTTGAGTAGACTTCTATTTGACTACCGGTATCACAGCATTTCAATGGACTATATTACATAAGTTCATTGGGGTCATCCATCTGTATATATTTTGTGGAATCAAATCACTATGTAGCACGATGTTTCCTAAACTTCCGTCACTCGGTCATAATCTCAACAAATTTGATCATATTGGCATACCATTTATACCATTACTTACTTCATATTTTTCTTCACTGACTCAAACATAAATAATATATTTAAAAGATAACTTTATTATTTTGAAATATTCTGCCCACTTTCAAATCTTCTGTCCTCTGAGTAAACACTTATTTTCAGATTACAAAAATACTCTATACTTTCCAATCTTTCATGGGCAGATTTTTGAAAATTATGCCATAAGCTAATAAAATATTCAGGCCTGTCAAATGTGTTTCAATTCCGTACTGCAGACATATCAAATAACTTTTTAGGGAAAATGACCATAGGGCTGCAGGTATTTTTTTTTAATAGTTTCCTGGTATTCTACATTGTACTCTAGCATTAATAAGAACAAGTCACTTTGAACTCTTGCAGTATTTTCTTGTTATTGAAGAATAATGTGGTATTTTCCTTACAAGTTGCTCTTATCTTATTACACTTGCTAGGTATACAGTTGGATTCAAGGACTTTCCTACAGACTTGACCCTCCGTGGAACTAAATTACTAAATTCCGAGGAAAAGTCTAGAGTAATATTTTGAGGGCTTCTGACCTTTCTGTTTCCTGTCTCTTTTGTAAAATGTCAGATTAGCATAATAACCATTTCAATTTTTATGTAGTCCCTCTTGTTTATTTTGCTTTTATTGTCTGCCTTTTGGTGTCATAGCTAAAAACAAACAAACAAACAAACAAAAAACTAAAAAAAAACCCAAACAAACAAACAAACAAAACACTACAAAGAACAATGTCAAGCAGATTTTGGGACTTATATGTAAATCCTTCATTCATTTCAAGTTAATTTTTGTGAGTGGTATAAAATAGGGATACAGTTTTATTATTTTGCATGTGGATATTCAATTTTCCCAACACTATTTACTAAAGAGGCTATCCTTTTTCCAGTGTATGTTCTTGGTGCCCTTCAGGAAGATCAGTTGACCATATATGAATGGGTTTATTTCTGGGTGCTCTATTCTGTTGCATTGATCTATGGATCTGTTTTTATGTCAGTATCATACTGTTCTAATTACTATAGTGTGTGATACAGTTGGGAATCAGGAAATGCGATGCCTCCAGCTTCGTCCTTCTCTCTCGAGATTGCTTTAGCTATTCACAGCCTTTTGTGGTTCCATATGAATTTTAGGATTGTCTTTTATATTTCTGTGGGAAAATGCCATTGTAATTTTTATAGGTAGTACAG
This sequence comes from Aselliscus stoliczkanus, assembly GCA_033961575.1. Taxonomy (NCBI): domain Eukaryota; kingdom Metazoa; phylum Chordata; class Mammalia; order Chiroptera; family Hipposideridae; genus Aselliscus; species Aselliscus stoliczkanus. The sequence goes on along the minus strand of CM066728.1, from coordinate 75,606,549 downwards.
TGAATATTTACATCAAACTCAAAAGCTTCTGCACAGCAAAGGAAACCAGCAGCGACATTCTTTTGGGTTCTGCACCCATTTGCTATGTGAGGGATGAGGAGTGCTTCCCCACCCCAATAAGCAACTCTTGGACACCGGCAGGGTGTCTGAGAATTCAACACAATTCTGACACTATCTGCCTGGAGACAGTGCTAGATTCCATAGGTTAAACAATCAGTCCCAAAAAGTTGCCCCTCCACCACCCATCAGATATTAGTTGTAAATACAGATTGTTACCTGTGCATCTGACAGACTGGCTATGAATCAGAGGTTCCCATGCCTCCCCCCCACACACACACCCTGAGATTTAATTCACTTGCTAGGCTAGCTCACAGAATTTAAGAAACTCATCTACTCACTAGATTACCAGATTATTATAAAAGGATATAGTTTAGGAACAGCCAGATGGAAACGACGCATTGGGCAAGATACAAGGGAAGGGCACTGAGTTTCTAGCTGTTGTCCCCCAGCATGACACTCTACCCCCATTTCCACATGTTCACCAACCATGAAGCTTTCTGAACTTCACCCTTTTGGGTTTTTATGGATGTATCATTATAGGCATGATCGACTAAATCACTGGTCACTGAGGATTGATTCAACCACCAGTCCCTCTTTCCTCAGCAGAGGCCCTGTGGTGTCTGGGGCTGAAAGTTCCAACCCCCTAATAACAGGTTGTTCCCCCGATCTTTGGGTTACCAAAGGGCTTTCTGAAAGTCATCACATTAACATAAAAGACACCTTCATGGCTCTTATCGCAGGAAATCCCAGAGGTTCTAGGAGCTATGAGTCAGGAATCAGTGGACAAAGACCAAATACATATGGGAAATATATTTTGGTCATGTGCCATATGGTGGCATATAGGTCAGTGAGAGAGCACATATGTGACCCTGGTCCCATAAGATGATAATAGAAAAATTCTTATTACAAATGAAACATTTCTGTGGCCTAGTGAGGTAATGGGGTGATGAATCACTCACGTTTATGCTGATGCTAGTGTAAGCAAACCCACTTTCCTGTCAGTTGTATAAAGGTATAGTACATACAATTATGTATAGTACCTACTTGACAATGATAATAAATGATTATGTTACTGGTTTATGAATTTACTACCCTATATATTTTTTTAAAGATTTTATTGGGGAACTGGGGGAGGGGAACAGCGTTGTGGAACCAGGGAAGGGGAACAAACAAGTTGCTTCCTTTTGTTCTTCAGTCTAGTTGTTGAGGACATTCCTTCACTGGCCCATGTTGGTATCATCATTGCGTTCTTCTCAGTTGAGGCAGATCGGTTGTTAGCCTCTAGACAGCCCCTCACAGCAGGTCTTGGCAGCTCACACCGGCTGCCAGCCACCCACGCAGGCTGCTGGCCACTCACTGTAGCCTATGGCAGCCCACTGCAGCAGGGGCTGCAGCTATGCCGTCCCTGGGGAATCACAGCAGCCCAACTCCAGGTGGAACTGTTGATCACCATCTTAGCTGTAGAGGGCAGCGTCACTAGCCCTCATGTGGGATCTGAACCGGGGCCGCCGGCATCCCAAGCCAGCTCTTAACCAACGCACCACTCGGCCGGCCCATACTATCCTATATTTTTAAAGTTATTTTAGTGTGTACTCTTTCTACTTACACAGAAAATGTCACTGCAAACATAGTATTCTATGATAGGCCTGCAGCAGCCTCATACACCTCGTGTTTACCCAGTCTCTTGATGGCATCATTTTCTCTTGTGATTCATCTAATCTTGTGTTGTTTTGTGCAGTACCATGCTGTACCGGCTTGTAGCCTAGAAGCAGTAGGCTATGTCATATAGCTTAGGTGTGTAGTAGGCTGTACCATCCAGGTTTGTGTAAGTGCACCCTATGATGTTCACACAATGATGAAATTACCTAAGGACGCATTTTCTGAATGTATTCTTGTTGTTAAGTAAGTGGTGCATGGCTATATATGTTTCTTATAAATCACAATATTGAAAAAAATGAAAGATAACCTATAATTGGAAAAAGATAGCTCTAAACCATATGTTTGATAAGGCATTAATATCCAAAATATGTAAGGAACTAAAAAAAAAAAAATACAATTAACAAATGGGCAAAGGACCTGAGTAGATGTTTTTCCAAAGAAAACATACACATGGCTAACAGGTACATAAAAAGGTGCTTAACATCACTAATCATCAGGGAAATGCAAATCAAAACTACAGGGTGCTATAATCTCACACCCGTACTGATGGTTTTTATAAAAAAGACAAGAGATAACAAATGCTGATGAAGATGTGGGGAAAAGGGAACCCTGGAAGACTGTTGGTGGGAAGGTAAAGTGGTGCAGCCTCTACGGAAATATTATGAAGTTTCCTCAAAAAATTTTTTTTTTTAAATTGCCATATGACCCAGCAATTCCACTTTTAGATACATATCCAAAGGAAACAAAATCAGTATCTCAAAAAGATATCTGCACTCCCATGTTCATTGCAGCATTATTCACAATAGCCAAGATATGGAAACAAACTAAGTGTCCCTCCATGGATGAGTAGATAAAGAAGATGTGGTATAAAAATATAGTGGAACGTTATTCAGCCATGATGAGAAAGAAGGGAATCCTGCTATTTGTGAGTACATAGATGGAAGACATTATGCTAAGTAAAGTAAGCCAGACAGAGAAAGGCAAATAGTGTGTGATATCATTTTTATGTATGATCTAAAAAAAAAGAAAAAGAAAAAGAAAGAAAGAAAAAAGAAAAAAGAAAGAAAAAAAAATGTTGAACTCACAGAAAGAGAGTATAGAATGGTGGTACTAGGGACTGGGGGGGAGGTATGGGAAATGGAGACACTCTGGTTAAAGTGTATAAGCCATCAGTTATAAGAAGAATAAATTCTACAGATCAAATGTACTGCACTGTATACAGTACTTATAATTTGCTAAGAGAGTAGATCTTAAGCATTCTCACCACACACACACACACACACACACACACACACACACACACACACACACAAATGGTAACTGTGAGGTGATGGATGAGTTAATCAATCTGATTTTGGTAATCACTCTGCAATGTATTCAGACTCATATATCAAATTATCACATCATACACTTAAATACATACATTTTATTTTCCAATTATACATCAATGAAGCTTGGGAAAAAAGAAAAGGAGAAAGACTGACAATATATGATATAATGTCAAAAGGCTAGAAAGATAACATCTGGTTATACTTTAGCAGTAGAATAAAATTAAAGATAAGAGTATAAAATAATAGCATAAAAAACAAATATAAAAAAGAAAATCATCAAAGTTAAAAGCTAGCTCCTTGTAAAGAATAAGATATTGACAAACACCAAGCAATACTAATAAAGAACTAATCTGAGAAAACACAAATTGTCAGTATCAGTTCCTACAGACATAAAAAAAATGAAAATATATTATAAACATTACCCCAATAAATTCGAAACTGTAAGCAACAGGGTTTCATTTGGCATTGGGAAAACTTTTTGAAAAACACAACTAACAAAATTGACAAAAGAAATTGAAAAACTAAATCATTCTATACTGATTAGAGATTGGATCTGTGTTAAAAATTAATTAAAAACAATAAAGCTTTCTGAAATACAAATAACAGTAATCATGATTATTTAATATTCACCTGCTAAGTACATTATATACACTTTCTTACTTATAACAACTCTGCAAGTTAGGCATGATAATACTAATTTTATGGATGAAGAAAGCTAGCGACTTATTAGAAGTCACATCACTGATGACAGAAAATGTCTTTAGATCCAGATATATCTGATGCATGTGTGATGTGTGTGTGAGAGAGAGAGAGAAAGAGGGGAGGGAGCAGAGGAGAGGGAAGAGAGATTAAAGGCTGCTATTATATTCTTGGGAATCATTTTTAAGCCATCCATCTCTTCAGTTGGACAGCGGCAATGAATGAATATCCACTAAAGTGTGTGTGTGTGTGTGTGTGTGTGTGTGTGTGTGAGAGAGAGAGAGAGAGAGAGAGAGAGAGAGAGAGAGAGAGAGAGAGAGAGAGAGAGAGGTGTTAAATATGGACATACTTAACCAGCAAATTTTAGGTTTTCAAGGTACCCAGGATTAAACAATCTAAGTTTAACTGTCCTTGCTTCTAATTTTTAGGCTCATAAACACCATGATGAGGGTATATATATTAATATCACAAGTCTGTTAGCCATAGTTTGATAAGGTCTTTAGCTATACTCATAATATGGGCAATGGTGGTTGGCTGTTAATTACACAACAGATGGCATTTTGATTGCCTTCTTAGGTAATACTGGCTAATAAATGATCATTTTAAAAGGTGACAATATGCGTATGTGAGATCTCTGATAATGTATAGATTTCAATATTTGTCAGCAAACCACATTGTCTATTGAAAGGTGCAGAAAACTAACTTTTAAACTAGGATGAAGATTTCTGCATGGAATTAGTAATGCTGACAGACAATGTATTTTGTGATTGACGTTCAGAAATTTGCATTAATTCAAAACATTGGATTTCAAGAAAACATTGTAGGGATCAAATAAAGTAACCAGTTTAAAATTTCATAAGTGCCCTTTGTATTTCCTTTCTTCTCTATAACATTTATGTAATGAAAATATACATAAATATATAATACATTGACATAATAAAAAACTTTTTTTTTGAAAGAGATAAAACAACTAGAAAATTTGCATTGACAAATGAAACCCTGTTTCTAATATTGTGAGATGAATTGAGGTTTTCATTAAAATGGGATCTGGAAAATAATCTATCAGAAATAAATGCACACAGAATGTGCTTTGATGATAATTTAATATCTGATGCAATAGACAATGAACAAAATTGATTTATTAGAAAGAAAACTTTTACTGGGCCTATTTAATTTACATTTGTTTGATAACATTTTTCCCTGCCTATGTTAAAAGTAATGGTAAAATAATCAAGACAACCCAAGCAATTACCCTTTGACCACACAAGACAAATAGCTTCTATTTAATGTAAAAGGTTGGCTCCTTGAGACAATGCCTGTTAATTAGGAAGGGTATATAGGATCGGGTTAAAAAGTAGCCTTTGGAGTCAGACTGTCTGGGTGAAAATCCAAACTCCACAAATGCCTAGTTGTTTGATCAAGTTAAACTTCTCTAAGCCTCAATTTCTTCAGCTATAAAATGAAGATACAATAGAGTTTTGTGAGGAATAAATGAGACATGTAAAACTTTGGCAAAGTGTTTAACATTATTGTAAGGGCTCAATAAATAATACCTAGTATTAAAAATAAGTTTTAAAGGAGAAGTTAATGAACATGGAGGAAAGCGATTTTAAAAGTTAAAAGGATACGTTACTATAATGCTTTGATTAAAAATAATTTTTTTTGGAGCCGGCCAAGTGGCATGGTGTTTAAGTGCTGGCTTAGGAAGCCAGCGGCCCCAGTTCAGGTCCCACATATGAGGGCCAGTGACACTGCCCTCAAAAAAAATAAAAAATAAATAAAAAATAATTGCTTTGTGTTTAATCTTAGGTTAGACACTGGCCCCCTGACTCCCTTTACACAATAGATTGTAAACAATTTTTCTGCCTCCTGTCTTACATATACATCTAAGGTTATTTTTTTATCTTTGGGTTATTTCAAAGACACAAACCTGAAGTGTTAAATTCCCCACTTAAAAACCTTTGATAGGGCCGGCCGAGTGGCGTGGTGGTTGGGCGCTGGCTTGGGAGGCCAGTGGCCCCGGTTCGGGTCCCATGTCTAAGGGCCAGTGACACTGCTCTCAAAAAACAAACAAACAAAAGAAACCTTTGATAGCTTCCTATTTCTTACAGAATCAAGTATAGCCTTTGTGTGTTAAATGCAAACCTGTACCATTTGGATACAATCTATTGTTCAGCCTTGCCCTTGATAACTAATTCTTCACACCCCATAATGGCAGCCACACAATCATCCATGCGTTGTCTCAAATCCGCCATGCTATTCCCCTGGCATGGTGAGTCTTTCACCTTCTTCCCTCTTTGCTAAGAGCAAACATCCTACCCATCCTTCAACATCTAGCATAAGCAGCAGTAAAGGCCAACTAACTCTAAGACAAAGTCAGAAGTTCAGCATCCTTGGCTTGATTCAATCTGTGAACATCTTGGGTTACTTGTGATTATTACTATAATTACTCTGTTTTACGTGTGTGTAATGCATTTACAATGTATGGTGGTACACAGCGGAAATTACAGGGACGTCAGAATTCTACAGCCACTGTTCAGCCACTGAGCTTGACTGTGTGACCTTTCAAAACAACTTAATCCAAGGTTCAACAGCTTCTTCTATAAAATGGGACAATACACACATGGGTCTTAACTTCCAGGGCTTTTGTGGGATTAAAGGAAAAAGGATGTTGCCTCATCCGCTACCCCAAGCTCTCTGTCACTTCTAGATCACTGCACATGCGTCTCTGGAAGCATTATCTTTCTTCCCTTCACCTCTCTGTTTTGGTCTGGCATTAACTCAGGGGTCAACTCTTCTGGCCCTACTGCTTTTCAGCCTGAATTAGGTGCCCTGACCAAGCCAGCCTCTAGATTCTGGTGCTTATTCTTCCCCCAGTGCTTCTGAACACTATCCTGTGATGCTGCCCTCATCTGGCCAGGGGAAGGGTCCTGCTTCCCATCCTGCATTCCCAGCGTCTGGCCCTGAATGGACACTGGGGCTTCCATAATGTTGTGGGTTCCTTGAAAACAGGGGGTGGACTTTACTAGTCTTTTTATTCACAGTTTCCAGCACAATACAGGGCTCACAGGTTGTTTGCGAACAACAGAATAAATCTTTAGTAAACAGTGGCAGGTAAGCCTTTTATAAATTTTCTTCCTTCTGTGGCATTTACCTTATGGCTGGAATTAGAGTTCAAAAATTGAGTCTTATCTGTATTTTTTTCCCTTCTCCTTTTATTTCCATTAGCCTCTAAGCCTGAAATCTATTTTTGGCACCTTCTTTACCAAAACAGAGTTCTCATATCCTTACAATAAAAAGTTTTCTCCCAAAGAAAAAGAAACTGGGCAAGAAGCACAAAGGGGGAAGTCTTAAAAAGGCATTGAGCTGAACCCAGTATCACTATTGAGGGAAAGATTCTTTCCTAAGTGTTTAGGAGAAACAGCCTTAATCTGGAGAATCTATTAGGTAATGTGCTAGATTCAACCCAGAGAGAGTATTTGAATTCTAACAGGGACTTTTTGGAAGCTCAATTCAAAGGAATGGCTTTTCCAGGAAGAGTTTCCCCACATCTTGGCAGGACAATGGGAGGATGCTTATGGCATCCTATAAAATTTGCCAAAGTTAGACAGACACCCATCTGCCTATGAATGAGATGGCTGTGTCTCTGGATGGCAAGGCTCCATTCTAGCCAATTCTCTAAGAAGCTGGTTTTACGTAGTGTAATTAGCTTTTACATTTACTTTTACATCAACTACATGAAGACTTCATATACTCATTTATCAGATGAGGAAACTGAAGTACAGAGAGTGCTTCCCCACCTAACTGAGTGGGAGAATCAGACCAGAACTCAGGCTTTCTGGCTCCAGAGGAAGGAATCTGCAAACGGCAGGCAGAGCTTCCATTCACCGAGTGTTCCATGTGCCAGGCACTGGGTGAGACGCTGTGCACATGTCATCTCATTTAATACTTAAAGACAATCATGACCAAGATGCCATAATTTCCTCCATCAAACTGCTGAGGAAACTGAGGTTAGAGGAGGTTAAGTAGCATGCTCAAAGCCTTAAATCGGGACTTAAATTTTTCTATTATGAGAGTCAAATGTCTTCTGGGGAAAACTAGGACCTCAAGAATTAAATAAATAGCATCACAAAGATCATCTAAAATACATATGTATATATATATATATATATATAAAATAGTAAATTAAAGTGCATATTTTTTTCAAAGCTATATATATTTAAGCTTGTTTAAGCAATTCTTAGGCAAAGATTATAGAATGAATAAACTTATCACTCCTAGTCACAAATTTATTGGTGGACATGACATTGAAATTATTTGAAATTAATCACTGTTTTCATTCTAGAAATTAAAACTAAAAGTCTTTCAAGTATTTAGATACCAGACTTATGCATCTAAATGTGTATATATAAATGTGGTATTCAACAGTGATTTTTGAAAAAATATTCATTTTACAACATTGATTCTTTTTTCAAAATGAAGACATTATCCTTTCTTCCTTACTCAAGAACAATTTCTACGGTTATATTTACAGTTCAATTGTGTTTTTAGAACAGATAGCTCCTGTATAAGGGACAGGAAAGCAGATTTAGATACTATTTAACCTGCCCTTGCATATCAATTTGCAACCTTCTGAGGAGAAAGAGAGCCTGTTCATTCCAGGCATGCAGTGAACTCTAAAAAAATACTTGCAAACAACACAAAGCTGTAATTTTCAGAACTACTACAGTATGTCCCCTCTGTTCTTAAAGAGAGTGCTTTGTCTGATATTTTTGCAAAAAAAAAGAGTGTTGAGGATGATAATTGGCAGAAGTTGCCTTATGGAAATTTGATCTAGAAGAGATCATTACAAAATCTTCTCTACTCTTGGAGAACACGGTTATTTCATATGGGGAGAGACTACGAGAAAGCTCTCCTCATCGAAGTCCATGAAACTGAAGCCTTCATTCAGCTGACAGGTTCCCTTGACTCAGGATCCCCCCGGATCACCTTTATTCTTTGGTTGACTCGCAGATCTTTCTGCAGATAGTTAATGTTTTTCTTAAGAGTTACATTACAGTCATTCTAAATTATAATTAATTTAAAGTATAGTGACTTAAAATAGCAATAAGATTAAGAAGCAAGTTAGCTCAGAAATAGCAATCTTATAAATGGGTAGTAGCTTGGGCGGGGCTGTTTAACACCTTTGTAGGCCTCCCTACACATCATATCCAACATATTTAAATGGACCCACTTCCCACATTATATTTATAAAAATCTAGAAAGCATCTTTGTAATTTTGCTTTTAAAATTGGCTACTATTACACTCATTTATCTAATGACTGGTCCTGATTTCTCTGCAATCAACCAGCATGCTTGAGAATGCTTGCCAAATAAGAAATACTCAGCCCATAAGTTTTTTTTTTTTTTCAAATGTAATAAAATGTTTATGAATGCTTATTTGATAATTATTGAAGTTGACATAATGTTACATTTTGAACATTTAATTAAACATTAATTGTGATTTTATAGTTTCCTTTTCGTATTTTGGAGCCAATCACTTTATTTTTCAGTTCTCAAATATTTTCATAGTGTTTTAAAAAGCTCACAGGCTCTAGGCACTGAGGACTATAGTATGTGTCACGGGCAACAGAGCCCTTGAAATGGAACCTGGGAGGAAAGGAAACTCTGGGAAGAAGTGATTCACGCAAGGAGACATATTTACTGTTTCCAGATAGTGTGCTATTTCCTGCACTACTCTGGAGTAAGGCATCAAGCATTCACTGCAGGGACTTACTCATGATCCAGCTCATATTAGATATCACAGATGATAAAAAAAAAAAAAAAAAAAAAAAAGCACAAGATGTGGTTGCCATCTTTGAGGACCTAATAGTTTAGTTGGAAAGAAAAATACTATGCTCCTTAAGGTTTACTCTATAATAATTAAACACATGAGATTGTGAGATAATGAATTCAGGAACTTGAATGATCAAACTAAAACAATCATACTATTGTCTGGTCTTATCAGAATCATTTATTAAATTGCTCTTTAATAACCTGAGCAGTTACTTATGAACTAAGATCGTTGCTGAGGCCCCAGCCTACTCCCCATGATGGAGGAAGAAATCTGAGAGTTTTGTGACAGCCAACTTTATTTTTACTCAGTCCGAGGGATAGAGTATTGAACTGGTGTTCAGTTTGCACTCCAATTAGGGAAACTGAAAAAATGAAGAGAAGGTTTGAGCCCCAAGTGCAACAGGCGCATCTCAGTTTAACTCTAGGACTCCCATTCTGCTTAATTGCTTCAGTGGAGATCGTCAGTATTTTTTATTTTCTCTGAAATGAACTTTGTTTTCTAAGAATATATGGACTGTATTGTTTGAAATAGCATGGGACTAACAGAGACCTCAACAATCAAATGCTTTTTCTTCCTTGTGGTTGTTACCTAATAGGTCCTACCATGGCAATAACACGGCTTCAGAAATGCTGAGGAATTCTTGCCCTTCTGTAACTAGGCCTGAGCGACTTCCCTGACTCAGTGGGAGTCACACACCACTGGGCACAACCTGCAAGGTCACTGCGTGTTCTATCAGAGGATGGTGAGTCACCATTTCCCCCTAAGCTCTGCAACAACATGGAAAAGTCACCATTAGACTCTCCTATCCTAGAGAAATAAACCAGTAAACAACCTGCCTCCAGCTCCTTAGAGATCACTTGTGAGAACATCCATCTTCGACTATTGATTGACATGACTGGAAACAAGACATGGCTAAGCAGTACTTTAATCACCCTGAGGAAATGCCTAACAGTCTTTCGATTATGTAAAATAACTAATTGTGGAAACCTAATGCTGATCTTTGATTCCAAGTATGAGGCTAGACCTAAGCTGTTCTTTGGGGCAGTCTGTCTCACTAAAAATCATTTAAAGAAATGAAGAGCAAAACCATTCTGTGCGAAGGATCATTTTAGCAGGGCCGCTGCATACGTCTGTGCCGGCTGTACACTGCGTAACTACAGGGTGACCATTTACACAAACTGCAATGTGAACTGTGCTTTTGCAATTATGCAAAATGGAGGTTTTATCTTTCTGTTTCTCAACTAATGAGATAATGAAGTTATATTTTTCATCTTTAAATAAATCCCCAAGTCTCAAGTTGAAACACTGAGGGTAACATACTGGTCCATACAGAGACTATCAGAGAGTGAGTGGTTAGAAACACCTCGGAGTCAGAGTGGCAAGTTATAAATCCCAACTTGGCCCCTTACTCCAGTTACATTGCTTTATCTTTCTATGCCTCGGTCTGCTCGATTGTACAGTGGGTGTAATCAGGGCGGTTGGGAGAGTTATATTAAACAATGCACGCATGATGCTTAGCGCAGTGCTCAGCACATTGTCAAGGACTCAATAAATGTGAACACTTACATTAAAAAAGACAGTGTTTATCTGTTGCTCAACTGTCAGAATTCTAGAATGAATTTTTAAAAAAAGCATCACTGCTATGTTATGATGATTCTGCTTCAAGGGTATTTATGGCTCTAGGAGGAAACAATTTCTGTGTCCTTTAAGGCTAAGGGCTAGGAACAGTTTCACAGGATACTTTTGGAGGAAATGAACAACAGAATTTTGTGACTGTCATTAAGAACATTAGAAAATGTGTTGTGGTAATTATGTCTGCTGGATATTTTCAAATGTAGTTATCACTGAAGGCTAACAGAAACCCAGGAATCTTCAGATGTTGATGGGAAATGATAGGGATTCCAAAAAATAAATGTGAGCATAAACTACAAAAATAATATAGTCCCCTCCATGCCTTTTTTTTCATTTCAGGTGGTACTGAAAGCATGGCAAAGGGTCACTGAACCGTCTGAAGGTTTTTATTGGGGTAATCAAATGTTCATAAAAGGCCGCTCTTTAAGGAAGAGTGACTCATCCCCCAGGGATGAGCCCAATGTGACTGACTTTCCTCATTTGAAAAGAGAAATTTGAAATTATATGAGAGATTGTCTCATTTTAAATGTTGGTGCTAATTTAAGATTCAAAATTATATATATATATATATATATATATATACACACACACACACACACACACACACACACATATAAATAAAATCTGGCCAACACTGTGAGCCAAACAAAATATGTTTGAGGTAGGGGAGTTGATTGTGTCACCAGATTTTCTTTTAACCACTGCTTAGGACTTATTGATTTACTGTTTTATAAATCTCAAAGAAACCCCTTTATGCAGAGTAGCTAATGAAACAGTGAGCTAATATCAGGCATTTTTATTTTAATAGTAGGTATAGTAAATAATTATCATTTAAGCCAGTGGGATTAATTTCCAATGGTAAACATTTCAGGCCTTTACTGAGGAAATTTTTGGAGAATTAATTATGATGAAATGGCAAATACCTATTCCACCCATGCATAAAACCAATCCAAGTGGACTTTTTTTTTTTTTAAATCTTCATTGTTACTCTTCAGCTCACTGTTAGCCAAAGTCTCAATGACTAGTTGAATGAGTAATTTGGTTAGGTAAACAAGAGAAGGCCGAAGGAAACTAGCATTGAGTCAATACCTACTATCCACTTAGCTCTTGATCTATATTTTATCTTCTAATATTCAAAACAACCCTTTAAGGTAGTTGTAATTATTCTTTATTTTGTACCTGTATGTTGATGTTTGGAAATGTCATGCCTAACTTCATGATCCATGCTCTTATACAATGAATGTTGATGTTGCCAAGTATTAATTCAGGAACTGGTACAGTTAGCAATCAATAACACACACACACACACACACACACACACACACACACACACACACCAGAATTTAAAAGCAAGATTAAATTCACTAGGCTGAACAGGGTCAGTCACTATATGATAATTCAAAGGCAAGAATTTTGTGCTGATAAATAGAACATTTTCACCTCAATTTGAGTCATCATGCATCACTGTTAGGCATTGTACACACTGCCTACAGTAACTGGGATCTCATAGTTCCTTGAATCCTCATAGTTTCTTTTGTGTCACAAAAATCAACACAGAGTTGGGCGTGTAATTAAACGTAAGTAGGTGCCTAAAACGTTCAGATTTTTTAAAGGACAGATAGGGGTCTGATGATGTTAGAGTGGGAGGGGTCAACACACATTAGGGGGAGATCAAGGGACAGCAAAATCTGTCTTCATTTCAAAGGAAGCTGAGGGTAGAGAGTTGAAAATAAAACTATCAGTGGTTCCTACACTTACATGACAGCTTTAGATTTAACAACTTATAAGGGAACCTACTAACAGTATGACCTTTGTTAAGGCTTCCACAAGTGTAAAATGTGTCCTTTAACTCTAATTATGATATTACCATCTTAATCCAAAGTCTCATAAATCCCAAATGATTAAATACTATCTATTTAGAGTAGTATCACATACTTATGAAGGTATTTCAGTAAATATTCAGGGTCAGTGTGGTAAAATACAAATAAATGAAAAGGTAGTACTTGCTTTAGGGAAGCTTACAAGAAAAAGAGGAGATGGATGGTAAGAGATGCACGTCCATGAAAAACACCACACCACTGTGCTTTATTACTCACTTCATAGGTCTTATTGTATAAGAAGTTTTTATGTTCTTATCTAGTAGGATCTCACCTACTAGAATAAAACTACTATGAGCACAGGAATTGCCTGTCTTATATCCTCCTACATCTCCAGTAACTAGAACAGTGTCCAGCCCACAGGAAGCACTCAATTAATATGGGCGAAGGGATAAATGCACGAATAGAGACACAGATCATAAATATTATGATAGGAAAGTTGAGAAGAAAAACATCCTTGGGGTATGGATTGGCAGGGAAGATTTCAAGGAGAGAGGATCTGAGATATGGGGCTTCAGAGCTGGTAGAAAGGAGGTCACGTGAAGAACGGCATGGACAAAAAGGACAGGCAAAGCCTCAGAGATGCTTGCAGCAATGTGAAGTATCATTCCATCACTACATCTTGACAAAGAGATTAGGGATCATAGAAAGGAAGACTTTTTAACCAAAATGGAATGGGCTCCTTTGGGGTTGGTGGGAGAGGCATTCCTGTGCAGAGAGATAGTGAAACTTTGGGTAGGAAACCACATAGCCGAAACGTGAGGCCCTGAGAGGTAGGCGGAACTTTTAAAGCTCCCCCTAATCTTGGGATCCCAGGCCTCTGCTTTCGCCTTGTTGCTGAAATGATTTAGGAGAATGTTTTAAAATCCTTGGAATAGTCATAGCTAGAACTTTGCCTTTTGTTTCCTAAAGCAAGAGAAAGTGCAATTAACCACAAGGGTTATTTCATCTTTTATCTGGCAAAATCCCATTTCAGCTGGTAGAGAAACAATTGTTTTATCACTTAGCCTTAGAAGTGGTAATTGATGTGATATTTAAGAAACATTTTCTACAGATTTCAGAAGACAATCACTTTATTTTGAAGGTTTATAATATGATGGAGTATTTTTGAAGTCCATCATAAAGGGCTTATAGAAAAATATTTTTAAATCTCACCCTATGGAAGCACTTATTTCAAATGGTAAAGTCTACAAAGGACTTTAAGGAAACATGACTGTACACGGATTTTGTAATAAGTTAAATGAATGTGCTTTATACTCATTAAGATCATCTTTGATGTTACATAGTCAAATGCTTAAATTACCAATACAAAAGCAATAATAGTGTTGTTTAAAGTTTTCAAACACATAGAACAAAAAGAAGGCTTGATTCAAAATACTCATACACATGCAGATGGAACCAACTCTGGTTCTCTGATCCTCATAGTGGACGACAGTATTGGTGCCCATGTCCTCAGAACAACCACCTCTAACAGCTGGTTACTCCAAAAACCTGCAACTCCCAGCCAGAGAAGTTCGTTTTGTTTTGTTTGTACCTGTGAGTCTTAGCCCGAGGGCTATTTCTGGCCATAGTTACATGCTTGACCCACAAATAAATAAACCAGTAGTGGTGGGTTGTTAATAATCCCCAGAAACAGGTGATGGATGGGTGAGCGGGTGGATAAGTATTCCGGTTTCCTCGCCCCATGGATGGGATGACTCTGAGGAATGCTGCATACACAGTGTCTGGCAGAGTGGGTTTCAGCTCCACTTTCCCACTGTGGTAACTGGGTTGGAGATGAAAAGTTTGCATCCTTCCAGTCCCTGTCTCAAGCCCCTGTACCGTGACTTGTGCTTTATGAGCTTTCTAAGTAAACTACTTGTACTCCTTGTCTCAGGGTCTACCTCTGGGGAAACCTAGACCAATATGTACCTCTCCCACTATTTAATTTAATTTAATTTTATTTTATTATTTTATTTTACTATTTATTTTTTTTTTCCTCTTCTACTATTTTATGTCACCAGAGAAGACTTTTAATTGGGACTTAGAAACTATAAATGAAAGGTAATTAAAGTAAGTTATGTTTGTTTATTCTTTGTCAAACATGAAACAATGTTACCATTTTACATGAATAAACTGTTCAAGTTTTCTCAAGTCCCTCCTTTTGCTATATCCCTGCTCTTTTTGTCATTCGGCCTTTTCAATCTCTGCTGCATACAATGCAGGAAATAGGATGCCATGGGGTAGGTCAATGAGAAACATGAAATAAAAAATGCTTACTGATTCAGTGTTTACTACATGAACCAAAAATGTACTGTATTTGAGTGTGTGTTAAGGGTCATGTGGATAGATCATATGTTGGTAAGAAAATATGTTATTTTTAGAAGAAATGGAAATGTTAATTTATTTACCTGGGGCTAAATCAGCATTGCTTTGAATCAGTATATTTCCTGACAGTATAAACCAACACATGCAAACATAAGCAAACACACACACACACACACACACACACACACACACACACACGTGTACATGTTTGACATAGATCCCTCAATATGAACACACTAAAAGCACTGTCAATCAATCAACAATAAATCCTAAATTCAGAATTAATGTCTGAGTCATATCCATATCTCTTTTTGAACAAGGCTTGATTGTCTAAAGTTAAAAAGAAGAAAAAAAAAAGCCTGGAGTCACCATAGATTTATCTTAGGTTGATCATTAATCAACACTATTTAACTCCAGATTTGACAGAATGGGTCCTGAATCTCAAATTATTTATAGCAAGTATTTTAACTTGGGGAGAGGACACGACAGATTTCTTTTTCAAATGTCTGAGACAGTAACGGACCTTGCTGAATTGTTTTTGTCTAAATCCTTAGGAAGTAAAAAGCCCACTGTGAAACGGTGAGACTGGAGGGAGGGGGAAATAGACATTTTGGTGTGATTTTGATTTCTATTCTGCTGAGTAGGAACAGGAGGAAGTTTTGAGGATGTTTGAGTGTTTGAGTGTATGTGTGTGTGTGTGTGTGTGTGTGTGTGTGTGAGAGAGAGAGAGAGAGAGAGAGAGAGAGAGAGAGAGAGAGAAGAGTTAGAGAGAGGGAGAGAGAGAGGGAGAGAAAATGAATGAGAGAACAAATAAAGGTAAAAAATTTTCAGACCTCTCACAATCACTTAAATATTTGATCAAAAGGTACATACAGATAATGGTGTAAACCCTCACATTATGAATGCTTTTAATTTTAGAGCTCTGGGGCTTTGCAATCATGAAGGCAAACTGGAGATGTGAATTTAGATTTAGAATCGGTATAGCCATAAAGTTTATGAAAGTTGAAAATTATGTTTTTCTTTACATGTTTATGGTCACTAAAACTAGTTCTTTTAAAATATAGTACACTTCGGCTTATTCTTTGAATGCTTAATGTATTCTTTTTACTTTTTATTTTATTTTTTTTATGTTACAGAGATAGCTTAAAGACTTGAAGATAGGGGGAAAAAAAGACTCCTTGACATTGGTCCTGGCAATGATTTTCTTGGATATGGCATTCAGAGCACAGGCAACAAAAGCAAACATAGACTAATAGGACTGTATCAAGCTTTACGCAGCAAAGGAAATAATCAAAAAAATGAAAAGGCAATCTATGAAATGAGAAAAAGTATTTGCACACTACATTTCAGATAAGGTGTTGATATCCAACATATATCAGGAATTCATACACTTCATAGCAAAAATAACAAACAATCTGATTGAAAATGGGCAGCAAACCTGAATAGACACATTTCCAAAGAAGATATACAAATGGCCAATAAATTCACGAAAAGATACTCGCTATCACTAATCAACAGCAAAAGGCAAATCAATACCAAATGAGATATCACCTAACACGTGTTACGATGGCTTTTACCAAAAAGGTAAGAGATAACAAGCGTTGGCAAATGTTGGAGAAAAGGGAAGGCTTGTACACTATTGGTGGGATTGTAAATTGGTGCAGCCATTGTGGAAAACAATATGGAGTTTCCTCAAAAAGTAGAACTACCATATGACGCAGCAATCCCACTATTCAAAGGAAATGAAATCACGATCTTAAAGAGGTATTTGTTCTCCCATGTGCATTGCAGCATTATGTACAATAGCCAAGATATGGAAACAACTTAAGTGTCTCTTGACTGATGAATTGATAAAGAAAATGTGTACATATGCACAAAGGAATATTAATCAGCAATGAGGAAGAAGGAAAACCTACCATTTGCAATAACATTGATGAACTTGGAGGACAATTTGCTAAGTGAAATAAACCAGACAAAAAAAAAGATAAATACTATATAATCTCATTTATATGTGGAATCTAAAAAAGTCAAAATCACAGAAGAAGAGTATAGAACAGTAATTACTAGGAGCTTTTTTGGGAAGGGGGTTCAGGGGTAGGGAAAATGGAGAGATGTTGACTAAAATGCACAGATTTCCAGTCGTAGGATGAATGAGTTCTGGAGATCTAAAGTACAGCATGGTGACTATAGTTCTATAGTTAGCAATTCTGAACTGTGTACTTGAAAGTTGTTAAAAGAGCACATCTTGCTCATAAGTGATCTCACCACCCATACCAAAAAAAAACCAAAACAGTAACTATGTGAGGTGATGGATGTGTTCATTAAATTGACTGTGTAATCATTTCACAGTGTACATGTATATCAAGGCATTAGATTGAACACCTTAAATACATACAATTTTTGTTTATCAATTATACATCAATAAAACTGGAAAAAAAATACATTAGATAGTGTTCTAGAGCTGACAAGTACAGATGTATTTTGGGTTGGAAATAGGGAAGAAAAAAATGTATAAAGGATTAGATGCTCCAGCAGGTTAAAATATCATAAAGCTCAGAGTAAATTTTCATCTTGCTGCTGATTCATATATAAACTGTACTCAGATGGGCAGAAGGAGTCATGGGGAAATCATCATGGCTTATGTGGAAGAGAAAAAGGCTATATCCAGTTAATTTTTTAAAACTACCTATTAACTTATCCACAGATACAGCTCTGCCTAATGAATTCTAGACTTAGTGTCAGTTCCAGTTGTGGATGGAGGAAGGAATCTTCACCAAACTTAATGGACGGTGGCTGTGAAACTTGGCATGGTGACAGGACTGAGGTAAACAGATGCCATAATAACCCCTGGACACTTGTCTTTCTCGGCACTATGGAAACATCTGCTACTTTCCACATGAGCAGAGGTAGAGGAATGAGAAAAACCTGTCTTGGGACACTTAACTTCAAAACATGGTGCCAGGTTCAAGTGCTGCCATTCTGTGTCAATAAAGTATTTCCAAGTCTACACTAGGGATTGAGGCTGTGGTCACTCAAGAAACGCCGGTCATGGCCCCAGTGCTGCAGGACAGGCACACACCATTCCCTTAGCTGCCAACCCATGCTGGTAATTTGAGACCTAGCAGCTGCTGACATTCCCTCTTCACATACTGGCTGCCTCTAGCAAGCCAGTACACATCTGAGCCAAAGAAGATGTATCGACTTTGAGACCACCCACTGCCTGGTGGGCAGCAATGGGCACGATGGAAGAATCCCAGTCAAGGAAGGTTTCAAGAAGGCCCGTTTTTGCTCTTCAGAAGCAGCTGCACTCATGCCACTCACTAGAGGAGGCAAACATGGCCAGTGTTCATGTGTTAACTGCCTTTCTCAGTCCATGGGAGGGAGGCCAGTTAATGATTTTTTTTCAGCTCTTTATCAAAATCAATTAACACATTGCTACAATTAGATAGTGGCTCCTAGGCAGGGGACCAGCGGGCTTCCCCAACAGCCATTTTATTAAGGAGACTTTTTTTTTTTTAAAGATTTTATTGGGGAATTGGAGCAGGGGAACAGTGTTGGGAAACCAGGGAAGGGGAACAGACAAGTTGCCGTCCTTTTGTTCTTCAGTCTAGCTATGGAGGACATTGCTTTACTGGCCCATGTTGGTATCATTATTGCGCTCTTCCTGGGTGAGGCAGATTGGTCGCCGGCCTCTGGACGGCTGCTCACAACGGCTACTTGGCAGTTCACACTGGCTGCCAGCCACTCACGCTGGCTGCTGGCCACTCGCTGTAGCCTATAGCAGCCCACTGCAGCATGGGCTGCAGCTATGCCAACCCGGAGACTCACAGCGGCCCAGCTCCAAGTGGAGCTGTTGTTCACCATCTTAGCTGTAGAGGGCAGTGTCACTGGCCCTCATATGTGGGATCCGAACCAGGGCCACTGGCATCCCAAGCCAGCTCTTAACCAGTGTGCCACTTGGCCGGACCAAGGAGACAATTTTTAGGTTCATTCTACTTTACATCTCTGCAGCATAACACACTACCTCAAATTTCTGGCCTCTTAGTCTAACAAAAGGTCACGGATCCTTCAGGCACTCAGAGTCAATTTATGTTTGACTTCATCTATACATACAGAGAGTGCCAAAAAAATGAATACACATTTTAAGAAAGGAAAAAATTGTATGAAAATTGTAATACTCATTATACTTGTATACCGATAACAAAAGATGCATCCAAATAACTTGTATATATTTTGTGGCACCACATTTATATATATTCATAAACAACTTAAGACCTTGGCTCACCAGGAACAAGCAGTGAATTATCAGGAAGGCAGGATATGTGGACAATGGGCGCATGAGTGACAGAAGGGCAGGAGATGCGTTGCTCATAGGAAATAGAAAGCTCTAAAGCCCAAAGCATTTCCCCCTTCATTTTTCCGATGCAGTTCCCTTGAGGTTATGCAGCTGGATATTCTCCGAGCTGAGAGCTCACTGGCTTGTTATAACTGCTCATTCTACCTTCTGATATTTCCAGGCCCTCTGTTATGACAATTGAATCAGTAGTCAATTATTCCTCAAACCAAAGATGTGTGTCTAAGGTGTTCCGTTCCAAAGCCTAGGAAGGCAATGAGATTAAAGAATTTAAGAAAGTTTGGTTGTCACTGATCTTACTTCCCCTTTATAGACAGTTCTCCTTTTAATGTAAAATAGGACTAAAGTAATTGAGCTTTGACAAGTGACAGAGAAAGGGAAGAATTTCTGAATTAACTAATGGCATAGACCTTGAGAGGGAATACACAATAAACATTCCAGTATAAGCCACAGTTTCTTCCTGTCTGGGATACACTGGAAGCATTCCAATAAATGTGAAAGGGTTTATCTCCAATCTTGGAGTTGGAAAACTTTTTTTTTCCTCTAAAAGCAAGGAAGAACATAGTCTTTATATCTATTTTGGGCAGGTCCTTAGTAAAGGCAACACATAGGAAAAAGAACAGGTTATCAATTATGAAGGGTGTTTATTTAGAAAAACAAAGTCCCTACTTTCAAAATCTTAGAACCTAATGAAAGAAACGTTAAACTACAATAAATTGTAGAACTGGTTTTCAGTATCCTTAGATTGCACACAAATTTCAAATATGGGGGAATATATATATATATATATATATATATATATATATATATATAAAGACTTTTTTCTTCCCCATTAAAAAATATATATACCATTTTGCAAAGGAAAAGTAAATGGAAGGAAATGATTTGGGCTTGACTCAAACCTGTGAGTATTTGAATTCTAATTTGGTTCTAAAGTCAGAAAAAAATGTCTATTCTCCTGGTATAATACTTTTTTTTTTTTTTTGAGGGCAGTGTCACTGGCCCTCATATGTGGGACCTGAACCAGGGCCGCTGGCTTCCCATGCCAACACCTAACCACCACGCCACTCAGCCGGCCCCCTCCTGGCATAATACATTTAAAGCAAACAGAATTCATCATGCATGAAAATCTAATCTCTGAACTTTACTG
Organism: Aselliscus stoliczkanus; assembly: GCA_033961575.1. NCBI lineage: Eukaryota > Metazoa > Chordata > Mammalia > Chiroptera > Hipposideridae > Aselliscus > Aselliscus stoliczkanus. Next base: position 75,585,644 of record CM066728.1, on the reverse strand, counting down.
GTAATTTTACCTATTGAAAAAGGTTTGAAACATTCAGTTGTGGAATGAAAACAGACATTTTCTCAGTCTGTAGACTAGCTCAGCTGACAGTAATTTTCCATTGATGGGGAGAAAAATCATTGAAATTACATAGCTTTGGCTGGTTTTTGTCTGGTCCTATATAAGCTTCAGCCATGATTGTGCAATTTTCCATTTGCATGATTAAATATCAAGCAAGTCTGTATAAAAAGATGTTACTAATTTTTTTGAGGTGACCTATAATTACAATATCTGATCTAGTTTTGTCTCTTATATTTACCAACTATATATTTTATGCATCAGTAAGACAAACAATCACAGTTAAAATCTGCTGGGAAAAGCAATCAAGTATACTATTCTGAAACTGGTTCTACAAATGTTATAGTAAAATTTTTTACAATGACTAAAATTTCCATATTGGGAGAAATTGTGGAAATGTAGTTTTCCAAATGCAGGTGGGACGATGTCTTCTGAACTGACTCAAGACAGTTCTGCAGGGACTAAGAGAAACACCAAAAAGTACAATAAAATAAAACTTTCCAATTTCTAAATCAATGAAGCAAAACCACTGCTAAGGGTCTGTGGAGGAGCCACCTAGCCCACACTGATGAATGCTACCTAGGTCACATCCCTAGTCACATCTTACTAAGAACTTGTGCTCTCATGTTCTAGAATCCCATGATAGCCAGAATTCCAACTGCAAAAGTGTGTGTGTGTGTGTGTGTGTGTGTGTGTGTGTGTGTGTGTGTGAGAGAGAGAGAGAGAGAGAGAGAGAGAGAGAGAGAGACAGAGAGACAGAGAGAGAGAGAGTGTAGGCAAACTCACTTGTTAGGTGTGAGGTGTTGATAAGGTGAGAGAAATACTAACCAAGCAGCCTAGATGAATTAATACTTGTAAAGCACTTAGAATAGTGCCTGTGGCACTCAATCAGTCTGGAAACATAGGTGATGATATATAACATCCAAAAGGAAATCTTTAGGCTATTAAAATATGAAACATTTTTTATGTTCCCAGACTTTACAAATACTCTAATAAGTATAAGCTATTGCCTCAGAAACCTTTATACAAGGAAAAGTAACATGAAATATTTTGAACCATCACAACTGATTGCATTTTAACTTAAAAGTATTTACTTGTAATTATACTTATTTGATATAATTTGTTATCCATATTTTTGTCTTCAGCAATCTGTAAAAAAACTTTAAAAGAGCTGCTAGCATTGCTAATCATCTTTTACCAGCCAAAAACCATTTTAAAAACACAGTACACTGAGATGACAAACCTAAGCTGCAAAGATTGAAAACAATGGTATAAAATTTGATAAAAAGTATATGACTTATTAATTATAAATACTGGCTTTTAAAACAGTGAAATTGAACACATATTTCCCTTTCTGATCTCCCTCCTTTGCCTTTTTTCCTTCTTCCCTCTGTTCTTTCCTTCCTTCGTTCCTTTTTGTTCATTCATTCACCAAACAATGTGCCCACCCAATCAAGCAACAATGATTTGTTGAAGGCTTTTGTTGTTTTTCATTAACACAAACCAATTAAGTAGTCTACTATGTTTTCAAATGATAAATGGATCTGTAGCAAATAGAATAATTTAAAGTTATTCAATTTTCAACGTCTATTATTCCAAGGACCCATCCGAGTAGAAAGTCCACAATCCAGGTATGGCACACAAGGCTGGTATCATTCATATTGAAGTTGACCTGATGCTGTCTGTACTTTTTTCAGTCAGAGTTTATTATGCATATATTGAACTACCACATTCTCTCTCTGATTGCCCTCTAACTGGGCACCTCATGGGTTATCACAACACATGTGCTGTATTACCGAGACTGCCTTCTCTCTCCCCCTAGGAGGGCACTCCTGGAACCTGCCCTTGACCAGGCCCTTCCTCCGATGACAGGTATAGTGATGAATCCTCAGAGCTACTGTCATGCCTGAATAAAACACCTATGCTCATGGTTGGAATCAGATTTTTCAAGCACAATGCCTGTGATGGCTAATATTTAAGGGTCTCTATGGCATTTATTTTGTAAAGAATTAAACGTGAATATATTTCTTAAATCTGGCCTCTTACTCATCGTGTCTTTGTGTTCCCCCTCCTTTTTCTTCTTTGTCAAAGGCCTCCTTCAACATCAAGGAGTGTCTGCGATGGAAAAGTTATCATAAAAGAGAAGCTGGAGCTTTGATCTGAAATGTCTATGGGATGAAGAGATGAGAAGCAATCACTTATGGTCATTTTGGTGGTTTGAAAAGAAACCTTAGGGCAGAACTGTGCTTGCAAAGACACCTCTTTCTTCACTGTATGTGGCCCTTTTGAGTCACTGGTCATTGCCAGCAGCACAGAAGCCACAGAATAAAATGAGAAAAAGTGTTGAGTGAAATTTGGGAAGTAAAGGGAAACAGGCAGTGAGCTCCCTCGCATGTTATATGACCATGTCACCAGTATTAATATTAAAAGATGATCTCGGGCCGGCCAAGTGGCGCGGTGGTGAAGCGCTGGCTTTCTAAGCCAGCGGCCCCGGTTCGGTCCCCCATGTGAGAGCCAGTGAAACTGCCCTCAAAAAAAAAAAAAAAAAAAAGATGATCTCAACACAGTACACACACACACATACACACAGGTGCGCGCACACACACACACGGTACTCAAGCACCATGAGACTATTTGGGCTTTACAATTTATGGGTCAATTAATGCAATTATAGTCATATATCTTTAATTCAGGAATTTGAAATATGGCTAAAATCTGCTTAAGTAGCAATTAAGTAGAGTTAGAGATAACATAATTTGAGGATATTTTCAAGTTTCAGGTATGCAACTAAGCTTGTAATGATGGGAAAATTATGTCATTTCCAGGGGCCACATATTTTCTCAGAGATATTAAATTGAGACACATGATTGGTTTAATAACCAACACAATGTCTTACTTTGGCTTTCATAAATGTGCTGGATGTTTGGAAGGAGGCCAAAAGCTACATGTTAAGGAAAAAAGCACAATCATTTTTTATTGCTTTAGTTCTTATTACTCACTCAGTAATGCTAGTGAGAGAAGTATTAATAATAGCAACCCTAATTAGCCCTAGAGGAATGAACTGACATTCCTAGTTTTCTTTGCGTGAGACCAAAGACTACTAATCATGACCATGAGATGGTCATGATGTAGCTGGTTTTGATGCTGACCAATAATCAGTCGGCTCAATGAAAAGTGTACGGGCCCATGTTATCCCTTTGGAAAGCATAAGTTCAAGGCAAGAAATACCCCAAAAAACAACTAGGTCACTCAAATTAGGTTGCTCTCCTAAGCTTGTCTAAGAAGCCCATTGGGTTGAGAACCCTGGTGTTTCAGAAAGATTGTGGCTAATGTGTCAAATCCCATGGTATCTCAAATTTCTCTCTATCCTTCTCATGGATTAATTATTGTTCAGCAAATACTCACTGCCTTCCCTGTCCTTCTCCCCCTCACGGCCCCTCCCTAAATGATATTGGGCTTGGCCATTTTATGTGTTCTCACCAACAGAATGTGGGCACAAATGACGTGCCTGTTCTAAGCTGAGGCCTTATGAGTTACAAATTGTTTCCAACTGCCATTCTGGGAGTTGCCAACTATGCCATGACAAGAACAGGCCCTAGGGAACCACTGGTCCAAGGAGGAGGAGAAACATGAGGAACAAACATAAAGACAGCCAGCAGCCTGAAACAGAGCCCTCCCAGCCTACTAGCAGACCTACGAGCAAGAAACACATGCTACTTTTATATGCTGCAGGTATTCTGTGGTTCATTGTTATATAGCATTACTGTAGCAATAGCTCACTAATACACCTCACAATAAAAGACCAATACAAGCAGTATGCATATTTTTTTCTCTTGGCATCCCAAAAGTTCTGACCTATTCAACTAGTCAAGAAACTTTATATTTTATTATACCCATTCAAACGTGCTCTACAAACCCAGTCAGTTACTATTTCTCAAATCTGCCTCAAATAGAGTATAGTGTCCCCACTTTCTACAATTCACATCTATTCAATCATTACAGGCAATATTCAACTAATAGTTTTAAATTAGTTTTTTTTAATCTATGAGTAATTTCAGATTTTCCCACTCTTTTATCTCTCAGGAAGAAGCACTTTCTTTGCTAAATTTTACCCCTCTCTTTTTTTACGTATCACTTTCTGCAATAAATTACAGTACCTCTAGTACTGCCCTATGTCCTTTATTGGTTAATATATTTCTTAGCATCAGAAAAAACTGAAATATTTCTCTTAAATTTCAGACAGAATAGTTTTCCCAAACTTATTACATACAATTTAACTCTGTTCCCTTCCCCTCCAAATATGCTTCTCCTTTGAATATCCTAACTCAGTAAAAGTCATCTCCATCCTCCTAGTTACCTTAGCCACAAATCTGAATGGTTATTGATCTCTACTTCTCCCACCTCAGATTACATAATTCCTGATTAGTCAAAATTTCTAACTGTGTATCAAATGTATTCACCTCTCTGCAGCCCATCACCATTTTCCCAGAATTATTGCAATTGATTCTCATTTATTATACCTACCTCCAATCTTAACCACATACAAACCAATTTCCCACAGCAGTCAAAGAGATTTTTTTTAAGTATAAATCTGATTATGCCATTTGCTGCTTAAAATCTTTCATTGCCTCCTGACTACAGTAGAATGAAGTATGAATTTCTGTATGATTTATTATTATCAACTATATATCTCCAGCCCTACTTCTGACTGATAGCCACCTTGTGCTCTACCTTAGGCAAATAGAATGTTCGGCATCTTTCCAAATCCACTATTTCTATCCTATCCCCAGTCATTTGCACATGTTATTCTGTCTACCTAATATCCTCTTTCTCCTGCCACCACCCTTCCCTTGGTTATCTCCTCTTGTCTTTTATATCTCAGGTCTGATAACACTTTCTTTAGAAATCTACTCTGTCACTCTCCTTTCCCTCTTGCTCTGGTAGGGGTTCTTATGTTTCTACACCACTGGGGATTTTCATGCATCTCTGTAGCACTTTTTATACTACACTGGAATTCGTGATTAACTGGTAGCTGACTCTACAGGTGGCCTAACTAAGACTCATTTCTCCTTCTAACTAGCCCCTCTTTATAATTCAAATATCCACACACCTTTGTCACCATGTACTTACAGGGCGGTGGGCCCAGTCCCAACCCCAATGAGGGAAACCTGATTGCCTCAGCTAATCATGGAAGCACTATTTCTGTGGTAGTGATTGGTTAAGACATTGACATGTGATACAATTCTGACCAATGAGACAATAAAAAGAATTCAGGGGGAGTCTGAGAAGGGTGTTTTCAATCTTAAAAGAAGACACAAAGAAAAGAAGATCCTTCTTTTTTCACTAGTCAGTTTTTTCATTTGATACCTAGAACTATGATGGACATCTTGAGATCATGGGGAACAAGTCCAAAATATCACCAGCACTTGAGGATGGCAAAAAATAAAGATGGAAAGGACTCAGACCTTTGATGTCACTGAGTTACTGAGTTACTTGAGCTTCCCACCTCAGGGTTGCTTATGGTTTAAGCCAGTTGAGGTGCAGTTTTCTGTTACAGCTACAAGCATTCTACCACACTTATCTTCCTTACTGCACTGATATTAATAAGACTGTATGCTTGTAGGCAGGAACTGTAAAAGAACTAAAAATGTGAAGAAAACATCTAAGAAGGCTGCATGATCTTACATAATTGATAACAGAAACTATTATTAATGCTGTACCATAACCATATATAGAATCAGAATTAGCTTTTGAGGAAAAGCCTTTAGAAGTCTACTAATTTAATTCCTGGGCCAGGCAATAAACTGAAACTCTAACAGTCCTTTGAAAAGGGAGTTAGGCATGAAATGATCACAAGCTTCCTAGTGTACCACATTCAGAAGTCTCCAGAAACGTGACCTCATTCAGGTTCCCTTTTGTTCTGCCCCTTGCCTCTTTCCCTTTGTTTCTCCTGCTGGCTCTGGTTTTACATCAAAAGCTGAAGAACTTAAAAGGAAAAAAAACCCACCAACATAGTCACCTGAGCTCTGAACAAAGATTCAAGAAAAGGTCAAGGTGATATCCAAGCCCACAACTACATTAACCTTTTGTGGATTGAACAGTGTACGATATAATAGTCTTTTTGCTTCTACAGAATTTCTTATTAGAAACAGGGATGTGAACAATAGCAAGAAGAGAAATCCTCTATTTTGGGTCTATAAACCTCTATAGTAATTGGTGAGCTTAGGTTCCTATGACAGGTGACTTCGCCTACTTTTATTTTAGGCATTTAATATTAAGTACATCGCAAGGACGACCTATATAGCAGTCTATTAAATAGAAGCATCCTGCTATTCACCAGGAAATGAAAGATAATGATAGGTGATAAGGATAACTAAGATTATTGTTTGACCACATTAAAAAACTGGCTAACAATTAAACTTCACTTAATGTTGCAAATGGGATTGACTGCATACTTGTAGACAGTTACTCCTAAAATGAGCCAATTTGGAAAAGGTAGAAATGATTGCTTCTGTGAAATTTTAGTAAAGTGTGTAGAACCGTCTGAGCCAATGTTTTTGATGTTTTGTTTATTTACTAATTTGTGGGGGTGGAAGTTAAAAATTATAACTATTAATTCAATTTCTCTAATGGCTATAGGTCTATTCCAGTTCTTTTTATATATCTTGTTGAGTCGGTTGAAGTTTTATTTTTGTGCTTTTAAATTAAAATCAAACTTTATAAGTAAGCAATAATAAAAATACTACAGCTTTAAAAATGTATAACCATTTTCTCTGTGATTCTAAAGCTATGCTGTCTAATAGGGTAGCCCAAAGCCACATGTAGATACTGTGTACTTGAAATATGGCTAGGCCACATTGAGGTGTGTCAAGAGTATAACATACACTGTGCAATGAATATGAGAATATGAAAATATGAAAATAAAAGTATAAGATAACTCACTAATAATTTTTATATTGATTACATATTGGGATTATAACATTTTGGATATATTGAGCTACAACACATTCTTAAAATGAAGTTCACTTTGTTTTTGTTTTTTTACTTTTTGAATCTGACTACCAAATTTTTAAAAATTACATTCATGGTATGCATTATACTATTTCCATTGGGTAACACTGTTCTTGTGTAGAATATTTAATAGCTCATCTCACATGATGCCCTGCATTGTAGATACTGACATGTGTATAATCTCTGAAACATGTTATGAGGAAAAAAGGATACTCCTTCTACCTAGATGTGTGTTTTTAGAAAAATCTTACAGCTTCTATGGGTCTCCATTTTCTCACCTCTAAAATAAAAGGGCTATATGAGATAATTCCTACATTTCTTACCAATTTCATATATTTAATGAGTTCATAATTTCTGAATAGATACCAAGGCTGTGGGATACAGTCCACGTGATAGCTCATTTCAGTATAACAAACATTTCTGGAATATCTATCAGGTCCCACGATAAGGTAATTTTCCAACTAAACATCTCCCACTGTATTTAGCACTATTCTCTCCTCTGGTCAACTCCTTGAGAAATATTTATGAAATGAATGAATGAATGCATTATTATTATGCTTTGTCTTACATATTTACAGAAAGAAAAAAAAACTCTCTCTTTCTCTCTCTCTCTCTCTCTCTCTCTCTCTCTCTCTCACACACACACACACACACACACACACACACTCCAAGTTGCTGGCTATGAGTGAAATACTATTTTTTTTCTTCTTTTGAATACCTGAGTTGTGATTCTTTAGCAGCAAGGCAAGTGCTCATAAAACTGAACGGCCTCTAAACCCCATGGCTAAAAATGCATTGCTTCTGAAAAATGGAAAATGCATTGTGATTCTAAGTAAAGAGCATTTCAATTTTAGTTGCCTTTGGCCTGGGTCAATAATTAGCAAAACAGCTTCTGGGACTGAGTGAAGGAAGAGGATGATGAACAAGTGCAAATGGGCTGTCTGAAAAAAAGCAGTAACATAAAGCAAGAGAGCACTTGATACTTGTCCTGTCCAGGAGTTCACATTAAGCAAGCCAAGAAATTGAAAGTTAATGAACCAGAACCTATCTGTGTGGGCTTATTTAATCAAATCCACTGTTAATGTAATGCATTTTCACCTTCTGCTTTTGTGAAGATTTCTAAAATTATTCTAATTTTTGTCAAAAAAAATGCTTATTAATTTTATGGGGACTCTTAAACATCTTTAATTTTTTTTGCCCAAACTGTAAGAAAAACATAATAAAAAAACAAAGTCTATCATACTGGAAAGCATGCTGGACCAAGAGCTAGGAAATTTGATTTCTGGCCTTAGAATGGCTACAAACTTGTGAAGCAAAATTGAACAAACTGTTTAATATTTTTGATTTGTATCTTTATCTGAAAAATGAGGATAAAGCCCTATGTATTTTAAAGCTTAGAATATGAGATATTAGAAAAAATTTTTAAAAATATGTAAATTTCTACAAATGTAAATTATTTTATACATAATCATCAGAGAAGTCTTAAACAAGCTAAAATTTGATAATACTACATATGGTCCTATATTCAAAGGAGAAGACAAAGAGGAAACATATATAACAAAAATATTATACCTACCATATAAATTAACACAATATTTATAAAACTAACATTTGAAAACATTTGATGCAGTTGTTGATTCTATAGACTGTGAAGACAGACTAGTAGGATTTCAGGTCTGAAACTGCCATTTACTATTGGGTTGTCAGAAAAGTCATGAAGTATTTTGTCTATGTTTTTCAAAGATCATTTATTTATATAAAGAAAAAAGATCAATTAATGATATATTGCCTGTTTTGTTCGATAACATTTTGCCATCTTTCAGTGAGCTTCATAATTCCTCATTCATAGAAGGACCTGTCTTTATTTGCAAAAAACTGAATGAACAAGGTGCTGATTTACGGTCTCATCTGACTTGAACGTTATACCATGCAAGGAGTTTTGAAGAGAGTGCAACAAGAGGAAGTCTGATGGCACAAGGTCAGGCAAGTATGGTGGCTGTGGCAACACATCCCACCCAAGCTCCAATCATTTTTGATGGGTGATCAAACTTGTGTGTGGCCACATATTGTCACGATAGAACACAAATCCTTTACAATTAACAAGCTCTGGATGTTTCTGGATGATGGATTCATTCAAACTGTCCAAATGCCGACAGTACACATTTGAAATGATTGTTTGGTTCCTTGGTAGAAGCTTGGAAAACAACACCTTTAAAATCCCATTACACTGAGAGCATAACCTTCTTTTGATGAATGTCTGCTTTTGATGTCGTTTGAGGATAATCATCACATCGGGACCAAGACCATTTGCACACCACATTGTTGTAAACAATCCACTTCTCATCACCAGTTATCAGTCGCTTCAAAAAAAGATTGTTTTCCTCACATTTAATGAGCATATTGCAGATGTTTTATACATGCCGTCATGCAGAATCCAAATATGGAGCTTGCTTACTATGTATCCCAGCTTCTTCAGGTGGTTGTGAATGCTTGAATGATGTTCAATGTTTCTGCAATCTCTCATGTCGTGTAACGTGGGTTTGGCTTGATCAATGCCTTTATTTTGTCGTCATCAATCTTGGTGGGCCTCTCTGACCAAGCAGCATCGTTGAGATCAAAATCACCAGCACAGAATTTCGTCAACCATTGTTGGCAGTGATGTTCTTGTAGAGATTGTCACCATAAACTTTATGCAACTTTTCACAAGCTTGACGCGTGTTCTTCCCTTTATGGAGGTAAAACAGTAAAATGTGGCAAAAATGCACAGTTTGGTTTTCCATCTTCAACTTGTTGTAAAATCTCCAAAACTCAACCAAATCACTCATTTTTTTTTTTACAATGAAGCTAGAACTGTCAGCTGTCAAATGACATAGCAATAACATCGATGTGAATGACTCTAGTACTTCTAAAAATGAACTAGTGCCATCTGTTGCAAACATGCGTCATGACTTTTCTGACAACCCCACAGTCATGTGATTTGGAACATGTTACTTCACTTCTCTATTTTTTTTTTTTTTTTAAGCTGAGAAGGCAACTCAGTTTGGGCTGGCATCGAACCGCCGTTGCTCAGAACTCAGCTCGCATGCTTGAGCGAGCTCTTAACCAACTGAACCACTTGGCCGGCCTGTCACCTCTCTATTCTTTAGTTTCCACAACTGTAAAATGAGGGTAAATGAAAGTATATACCTCATATGTTTATTGTGATGAATAAAGGACTTAATATATATAAAACATTATAACAGTGCTGGCACATAGTAGGTATTATATTAGTGTAGCTGCTATTTAGGGCTTTATTTTATGATGCTTGAAACTCAAGGCTGAGCTCCTAGCTGGTATTTGTTTCACATTATTTGAAAAATAGCATAGATTTCTCACATATACATTAGATGTTGGAAGCATTACAAATAGATGCCGGGAGAACTTCAGTACATAATTGACAAAACAACAGCCTATACTTTTTAAGAGGGCTTATTAATAGATGATGAAACAAAGTATATTCATGTGGTACCTTGGTACAATTTGTGGTTGTCTCTATTTTTACATTTTCCTCAGGTCCTAATATTATAACTGAAAGTGTCCCCTATTTGCACTGTGATTTTAAAAATCACTTTCATATTATTAGAAGCTAAGGGCTATTAAAGGTAGGCAATGAACTTGCTTTCACTCTCATATATCTCTTTGAGAAATCATGTCAACTGAATGCATGCACTTGAGAAAAAAGGCAGGCTGTTTGCCAAATGCCTTTTGGCAGCTCCTATGCCTGAGCTATTCATCTGATCCAAATGCAAGCCTGGAAGGATCCAGAGGGGCAATTTATCTGCTCAGCGGACCTTGCTGACCCTGTACCGCGGCCAGGCCATATCTTTCACCAGCAAATGTCTGTCAGTGAGTCAATAATTGACTACATCTTCCTGTACAGGAAGGCCAGTTTGGATGCTTCACCAAACACTAGACTGAGAGAAGGAGTCTGAGGAAGCAGGGACTTCCTCTAGGATTTTCACATCGGCTATGCCAAGTTGTATTATTCAATGTGCTGGACTCTGATTTTTCATGAGACTATACCTACTGAAAAGGTAATTATTGGGTTGTTTCTTATCTAATTTGACCAACTGTTGCATCAGCACTGTTAATTTAGAGCTCCAAGACCTGGCTGATATGGCACAGACAGGAGTTCCATGCAAAAGTTTTTATGGAGTCGTTTGCTAGGAAATCCCCCTGCGAAAAGCACTGACATATACCATCTTGTGAAAGGCGTCAGTTAAATCTAATCAGAATATTTGCTTCAGGAAGAAATTGTTCTCAGAATTATACTGTCTAAATAATAATTGAAATTCTTAAATATATGACCAATCAAATATACTACACACAGGTTAATCTTTTCTCAGTAAGCATAGATAATGTTGAAGGTCACGATTAGGATTAACAATCGTGATAAAAACTTTAAGTATTGAATATATAAAATTGAGCATATCTGTGTTTGCTGTAGTACAAGATCCGATGATATTTTAAAATTCTTTCATCATCTTGTGTTCTTTGCCTTTGGTCCTTCTATAATTTGAATTAAAGCCTTTAAGGTTTACTCAAGAATATAAAAGAATGTAAGACACGTAAAGGCAGGCCCTCTTTGTCTACTTATTCAACATCATCCCCTCAACACTGAGGGCAGTGCCTGGAACCCAGCAGCTATAAATACATATAATGTATATTTACATACACATCACATATACATTTAATGTATATGTGAGAAATCTATGCTATTTTTCAAATAACGTAAAATGAATACCAGCTAGGAGCTCAGCCTAGAGTTTCAAGCATCATAAAATAAAGCCCTAAATAGCAGCTATACTAATATAAAACCTACTATGTGCCAACACTGTTATAATGTTTTATATATATTAAGTCCTTTATTCATCACAATAAACATATAAGGTATATACTTTCATTTACCCTCATTTTACAGTTGTGGAAACTAAAGAATAGAGAGGTGAAGTAACATGTTCCAAATCACACGGCTGTTGGGTTGTCATATATATAATAAATGAATATTGTGAAAGTTTGGGTCATTCTAACCATATGAATCTTTTATCTATAGACATAATAGTCTCAAACACATTAGGGAAATTGATCAATATTAAATAACAGCAACAAAAATGTTTTCATTGCAGTAACCTAATGCTAAATTGTAATTGTGCAAAGTCAAAAAGTAACCTACAAATTAATAGCAAAGCATTATTAAATGAGTCAAAGCCGTTCTATAAATAAATAATGCAGTATTTTGCTAAAGGTTGTTGTTATTATGTGTAAGCCTTCAGGATGAAAAACAGGAGTCCTATTTTTAATACGTATGTCACATTAATTAATTAACAATATAAACCTTTTATGCAAGCACGTCAGCCAAGCATTACTCTTGGGATCAATAGGACATTTTCGTAACAAAAGCTGAAAGCAAGGATCACTCTCGTGATTTGGAACACTTCTTCCAAATTTCTTGATTTTCCCCAGAGGGTAGTGTTTAAGCAAAATCTGGCAAGAATGTGAAATATATACTTGAAGCCAACTTTCCCTTGGTACGGAAAATAGATCTTTTCACTATTGTGAGATAGTTTGGACCCGGTCCCCAAGCTGGCTCTAGGCAACCTATTCTCTGTGGCACTCATATGACCAGTTTCTACACCAGGCTCTCATACAGAAGGGGGGGTTAGCATGTCTTAATGCTCACCCACCCCCACAGATGCCAATAAAATCTCTTCTTGGGAAATAGTCTAATCTTGCATATTTATACAGAAATTTAGTCATACTGTTACAGCTATGTAAAAAAAAAGAGCTACACAATTCCTTCACTGGTTGTTGAAGCTGCAGCACTTCTTAGTTTATACTCAACATTGGCTTCACTGGCCATCTCATCAGTGTTCCAATGTCTGACATACATCTCTGACTTTTTGATGGATGCTTCTACCCTAAAGACCCAGCACCTTTTCAATGGAAACCCAGCTGAAACCATATCCAGCCTTTTCTTCCACCAACCCACTGTCCCTCCATACTTGCCCATTCCCCAGTCTTCAGAGCTCAGTCATGACTGACCTTTGATCTCCACACCTCATTGCACTAGTTGGAAATTTCAGTGACATTACACCTATACAATGCTTCCAGAAACTACTTTTTCTTATTTCTACTTCTATGAATTTAGTTTATCATCTCATTACTCTTTTTTAACAAAAATAATATTTACTCATTGTATAGTTTGCTAGGGCTGACATAACAAATACCACATGGATGGCTTCAACAACAGAAATTTATTTTCTCACATTTCTGGAGGCTTTTGTCCTTGTCTTGCAGTTGGACAACTTTGAACCTTTGTCTTCCTTCACTTAATCTCTCTGTGTCTATCTGTGTTCTAATCTCTTTGTATATGGACGCCACTCATGTTGGATTAGCCCACCCCTGTATAACCTCATTTTTCCTTCATCACCTCTTTAATGGCTCCATTTCCAAATACAGTCACAAATTTAGATACCGTGGTTAGGAATTCAACATGAACTTTGGGACAACATGATTCAGTCCAAAACACTCATATTTTTCATATGGCACATGTTCTCATCCCAGAATGTCATATTTTTTCCCCCAGAACCATTTTGATATTTTTTAGGAAAACTGTGTTCTACAGCCACAAACACATCCTTAAACAAAGCCCCCCACTTCAGAATCCGAATCCATTGTCCCAGGTTAATTTCCTCGTTCCCTCATTCAAGACTCCACAATCCAAACTTCTGTTTCAAGTTTATTTTCCTATGATTCTAATAAAAACACAGCCACTCTAAACTACTCAAAACACAGACCTCTGTTTCCTACTTCTCTTGCTTCCATTTACATTTTTCTGAGAATGACATCATCATTAGAGATTCTAACCAAATGCTAGTATAATTTATGATCACCTTTCTAAATCTCATACACACCCTTCAAAACAACAATGGTTTTCAGTTCTTTGAGCCATAACCCATTGTCCTGACCCTAGCCTACTTCTTTTCTCCGCCTGTTTTGTCACTCTTGAAACCACAAGTACCCCTTTACTAGAGGGTACTGAATAAAACATTTATTGAGTTGATTAAAGCCAGTGTATTTGAAATTAATTGTTTCAGGGGTTAATATAATTAAAATATACCAAGCAATTATTATTTACTCTTGCATTTGTTCATCTTTTAGACATGGCATAAATCATGCCTTGATGACTAAGGGACAGTAATGGTTATTTTGGTTGATTATTTTTCTCACCCAAATAAATAAATGTTTCACTTTAAACAATTATGGAGTATTAATCATATATACTTTCTTTACCAAAAAATTTTGGTGACATTTGTGAAAACTAGAAGAATTGTTCTTATTATCTACATGATAGGTTAGAGAATCTTAGGGTCTATTGTTACTGACTGGCTTCCTTAAGTTTTGTGAGATCTGGCTTCAATACACTTTTAAATCATTTCGAATTATTTTCTATTCTACTTCACTCTTTCCAAGGCTTATTCTACATTTGGCACAATAACTTAAGGCTTTGAAAACAATATATTAATATAGGCCAAATGCAGCCAACTCTTTGTGAGTCTTTCTCATAGCCTTTTCCAACTCCATCCTCACTGCACTTATTATAGAGCCTAGAAAGCAAATATCAGCTTCTCAACCTCCTTCCCATTAGAGATGGCCGTATGGCCTAGCTCTCACTAATGGGCTTTCAGCTGACATCTTTTGAGGGCTTTTGTGTTTCCGATAAGTGGGATACAACTAGAGCTGCCTCTCCCATCTTGTATGTAACACAGACATGATGTCTGTAGATGCAATGGCCATCTTGCCATCAGATGGGAATGGTCAAGATATTGCATAGATGTCGGCCTTCTGCTCCAAATGATAACATCCTATAATAGCTGAAATGCCTCCAATGGCCATTGACTCAAAAGTAACCCCTACTTGCTCAAGCCATTGTAGGTACAGGTTTCTTATTATTTACAGCTGAACGCACTTAAAGCTAATACATCAAAGTTGACAGTTTGAGTTTTCCACAATGAAAAACTCTTTTACAATCACAGAACGTGTTCCCTAATCACATATCAGTTACAAACCCACAAACCCAGTTCCCTTGATCCAAAGGAGGCAAGGGAAGGTACTATGGCTGTTTTCACATAAAGCACTGACCCATGAGATGATAACTGTTCGCCTCTTTATTTTTCCTTGGGGGTTATTATTAACGATTTTTCTGCATATTTCAATAAAGAGAAAATTAAATTAAAAGTTAAATGGACAGGAGGGACCTCACAAGAAATCCATTGATAACCTTCACATAAAGATTATCGTCATCTCTTTCTCAGGAGTAACGAAGGCATAATTGGCACAGACTGTTGTTACCCATCTGATTTATTTATTTATTTGGTTTTACATTTTATATGCAGAATACTTTATAACTCATCCATAGTTGGCAAGAATCCTGTTCATTTCTAACAAATTCAGGAAGCTGAGTGTGACGCTCTGCAGCTCATTATCAGAGCAATTAAAATCAGCTGTTGCAATGCTGCTTTTTAGGGCTTCGGAGTCTATAATTTACGTAGCCCATGGCATTATTCATTTTTATGGAGAGATTTTGGTTCCAGTCCTGCCAGGCCCTAAAGAGTTCTAATTAAATACTCTTTGGGGAGTTTTTCCTTGATCTGCTAATTTAAGATTCTTTAGTAAATCACCTGCTAGGATTATTTCTGGTGGGGATAATGTAGCTTGAATTTTAATTCTTTAATTGCATTTTATACACATCCTGAAACTCCAAGAGAGTAATCTCATTAAGTAAATACAAAATTGTATATAATATATTATAATGAAAACAATACATTATTAAAGGATGTATGCAAATCTTTAAACCTGTAGGTCTTGTTTATGCTGATCCAAAGCTGAAGTCTTCAAATAAAATAATACTGCTGCTGATATGAATAATAGATAATCTCTTATGTTTCACACTAAGCTATAGGGCTCTCTCTGTGTTGGGTACAGTGTTTACAAATAAACTGCACAGAACCCTTACAGCTCGGAGTGGTTCCAAATTTAATAGTGTCCTTTCAGATAGCCTTTGTAGGACTGGCAAGGTGTCTACAAAAGTTGCTCTATGGGAAGGAATGAGGGGAAACAAGTTGAAGGAGGTGATTTGGAAGACTTTCCCTGATGCTGTGTTTGCACAAGCACACTGGTTACACAGTATTTAGGTTTTTATGTTAGTTTTCAGTACACTGGGAAAACCAATGCCTTCCAACCACCCTTAGGTACCACCATTGTTTTACAGAGATTTACAAAGAAATCAGAACTATATTAACATGGACACATAACATTAATCAAGCATTCTTCCCTCCCACCCCCTATTCCTGAAATTAATTTCTTCTTATATGCTGTTAATTAATTATACCATAAGCACATCACCCATAGAAGACAGAAACCCATCAGTCGTCTCTAGTAAAAATGATATCAAATGTCTGGCTTTTCCCACCTCTTCTTGAAATGCTACTGGTACATGTTTTTCCCTTTTCCTAAAACACTTTCTTCTGTTTTTCACTGGGCTAATTCATATTCGCCCTTTCATTTCTCAGCTTATCTATTATTTCCTGCCAGAAGTTTTGATTCCCCAGCTTCATATTAACTGGTTTTTTCCTTTATAATATCTTCTTGGGATCTGAACTTCCCCTCAATGCACTTCATCTAATTATGCATTTAATTGGGTAATGATGTATTTAATGTTTGTCTCCCCTCCTCATTTGTCAGACTTTGGAGGGCAGGAACCATGCCTGTTTTATTCACCTCTCTTTCCTCAGAGCCCAACCCAGTCCAGGATAGTATAAGTGCTCAGTAAACTTATCAGTAGTAAAGCATTCATATTGACTTCCTAGGCTCAGAGATGGGAATCAGCCCTGAAGAAAAGCAATAGTAGGCGTCTTCAGACCCATTTTATAGAGGAGATAGCTGGAAAATGGGAAAGAGCCCAGATTCTAGGGGGAAAAAAAAGAAGAAAAAAAAGACTACAAAGAAGTGCTGCAACTATTCCCAAGTTTTGCTCAGGCTTTGCTACTGAAAAAATAAATAAATAATATTTTTTTGCCTCTATAAAAAGGAGGGTGGTCATTGCTTAGTTCTTGTAATAGATTTGAATGATATAACCTGCATTCATCATTTTTACCCAAGATCAACTTAAACAAAGACACAAGTAAAATAATGATGATGTTACTATTTTGGTTTTTTTTTAAGGATTTTTTGGTACCATTATAAGTGTCTCCAGAGAAGAAAAAAGCTTCTTTAATATCTTTTTGGAAAATGGTGGGGAAACTTCTGAAGATGGAAACAGAAAAAGCTAGATGGCAGCAGCCTGCCTTAGTTTTATCACAAACTTCCCATGGCCTTATCAATGAGTAGACATAAGGATGCTTAAAAAAATCAAGGGCAGTATTCATATAAATAATAAAAATAGTTCAAAAGATTCCAGAAATACATTCTTAAGCCACTCTCTGCCATTCAGAAGAAGAATGGTTTGGGATTTTCTCCATCTTTGTAATTCTCAGAAAAATGGCCTAGACTAGATTTCTATGACTATATTCAGATAATTCCTATTCAAAAAATGAGAATAGAGAATAGACTAACTTCTGTAACAGCAACACTGCTGAGAGAACAAATTCGCTCAAGCAGCAATAAAAAAACCTGGGAAGACACTTTAAGATAATCAATTTAGTCATATCGCTTTTTGCCGTGACTCTGAAGAAAGCTAATTTAGTCTCAGAAAGTAATATCTTACTGCCTGGAATTGGCACCCACAAGTATCAAATAAACTATTCTATGAACTTTAAGCTGCCCTTGACAGAGAAAAGGACACACTCAGCTCCAAGCCACCAGGGAAGGTATAATTTCACAAGGCCAGACAGCCAAAGAAAGTGATCCTGAGAGGGAACCCTTGCAGAAAAAATCCATTTCCTTTCCCCTATCCATCAGTTACCTCAATAGAGCTATTTTTGTATTATTTCTTTTTATTCCTATTTATGACTATAATATTTTTGGAAATGTATTTTTGGTTGTTGTTAGAAGCAGGTATAGTTAATAAAAGCTGAGCTGTGAGGCCAAGCAGCCCTGGGTTCAAACTTCAGAAGCTTACTAGGAATACTTGTATGACCTTCAGTAAGCCACTTAACCCACGTGACTTCTGTTTTCGCGGCTGTTAACAAAAGGGGATGTTTGTGTTCTAATAATGCCCACCTCTCAGAATGGCTGTGAGGATTAACCGAGTGACCACTGAAAATGCCCAGCACAAGACCAGCCTATAATATGGACTTAATACATCTAAATCTCATTCCTTTTCTCTGTTTTGCTTTCTTCCTCTTCTCCATCTTCAGCTCCTCAGCCTTTGCATTAGATGAGAACCTGGACTATCTGCCAAGCCAGCTTCCCACAGAGCTGCTCTGTGGACCTGATACAGGATAGAGCTCCATTAAGGATTTAGTCTGTTTACTCAAATCTCGGGTCTTACTAGAATGTAAATGTTCCTGAGAAGGAAAAAAAAATAATTCATGCCTAATTATTTATTTACACTTTAAAGTCTTCTTTGATTTTTGCAATTTACCATGAGCAGATTCTACTAAGGAGAATAGAGAAAGAACAAAGGCTTCAGCTTTGAGAAGAAGGTGGTCGTGCAGGGCACACAGGAAGGAAAGCAGGGCGAAGGAACAAGATCTCAAGACAGGCTCTCCATCAGTTTGTCTGTGGAACCAGCCCACCCTGACCCTGCCTGATTCTTTGGTAAATCACTTGCATGCTTAAATTATCTACTGTTAGCTTTTCCTATTTGATAGCCAAAATACTTAGGTATAATATTTGTAAATGGCAGTGTTTTGTTTTCACAGGGGATGCTTTACAAACCACAAACAACAATTAATCCTCATCCGGCTTGTCATAGTATCTTATCCATTATCAAAAGGTCTAATATATCGGGTTCTTTGAAACTTCATTTCATAGGTCAGTGTGTTTACATTCTATTGGGGCTACGGGCAACTATATTACAAATTGAGAACATGAAGTGGAGGCAATAAGTTGGATATTTCAAATATATAGATATAAAACAATCTAGCAGCTTATCTAACGTTGGAATCTAGAATGTCCTACACTGAGAGAAAAATTCCACTAAAGTATGAAATATTTTCCCTTTTGATAAATAAAAGAGTGTTAGTTAACAGTTAACTCCAGTATCTTTAGAGTAAGTTACACCTGTATGTGGCCAAGAAGATCAACGACTTGATTTGTTGGAGTTTACAGATTCTACGAGCTTTATTTTCTCCCTTCTTAAAATGCAGCTAATCTTTGTTATATATTTGAAGTGGGCATATAATCTATGTTAAATTTTGCATTACTTATGCTGAATATTTCCCTGATTCTCACTATGTTTAATACATTTCATAGGAATTTTGTTAAAATTATATATTCAAACAAAAGTGTTATTAAAGAAAAAAATTTAAAAATCCCATAATGCTGCTAAAAGTATACTTTTAATCATCAAGAAAATTAGTCTTAATATTCTGAAAAGTAAATAGGAAAGTATGAATTTCATTGTTCATAGGTACATACAAAGAATGGTTACAGAGGTTATGGCTAATCACTATTTGAACAAAAATAAACTACAGAAGTTTTAGATCTTTAGAACCTAAATTACTCTCTTTAAGTACAATTGGAGACTTGGGGATTAGTATCTTGAGTTTACCTAAAGCTAATTATTTTGTCCCCTAAATGGTATCTTGAAAATCTAACATCCATATAACCTCTTAACCTTGAATACAGAAGTGTTTGCTTGACACTAAGAGGTCATAGCATCTATTCATTCTATATTCATGTTTATAAATCAAAGAACCCTTTAAAACAAGTTGCAGTTTTACCAGAACAGAATTTGGTAGCCAGGGACCTATTGTTTGGCCATTATTAGTCCTTTGATATTCTCTTAATGGCACTGATGGTATATTTTTAAAGGCATTAGTACAAGTGAAAGGAATTCAAAATCTCCCTCTTTAATGACAATGGTTGTAAATAGCAGTAGGAGCAAACCTCTAACCTTTTTGGGATACTTACCATAGGCCAGGTACTATACTAAGTGCTTTAGATCACTAATTCCCACACAAACCTTATGCGTTGGGTACTATTCCTATTTGCATTTTCAGATGAGGGCATTGAGGTAGGGAGTGGGTACATAGCTACTAAGTGGTAAAATGAGCTAGCAGGCAATAGGCTGACCTGGCCTGATTCCGGAGACCAGGACTCTGATTGTCTCTCTTAGATGAGCAGTTAAACTCAACAGGAGTTGGACACAGTTATACTAGAACATTCAGAATGATTCTGTAAGGACTTATTTTTTTTTTTCCTTCTCCAAAGTGAATCTTGGGGAATTTGGGGAAGGCATGGAGAAATTTTAAGAGACCATGTAGGCAAAGCCAGGTATGGCACAGGAATCCCTTTCCATCCTGTGGGCCTTCTTATTGTTCACCTTCACTTTTCCTTTTATTCATGGTACAGAACATATGACTATAAATTATTTTTCTTTGGTAGTGGGGAAGAATATTGTGGAAGAGAATTGGGAAAGTTTATCAGTGAAAAATCACAAGAACCTCCTGTTTCATATATTGGGTAGTCGGAAAAGTTATGATGTATTTTTTCTATGTTTTTCAGTGGAAAAATGTGTTACGAGTTTTCCAACAACCCAATATAATTTTAGGTGAATGTGTAAGACAATTTCTCAAGGATTCTAAAAGGTTCTATTAATCTATGGGGACCACCACCAAATGTTGCATCCTATGATAATACTTTGCATTTCTGTTATTTCACAAACATCATCTCATTTGATTCTCACAACAAACTTGTGAGATGACTAAGAAAAAAAGCAGCAGCCCTACTTTAAAGAGGCACAAACAGGGAGCTATGGCTATAGAGCACAGTAGAAACAGAATCTAAAAGCTGGCATCCAGGTCCTCAATCTCAATCGACAATAACTTCAATCAACGCAAAGGTCTTATGTTGTGTATAGCCTATGACTTAGTGAAAACAGCCTTCTCAGTGAACTAAATTTTGCACAAGGAAACCAAGAGCGCAACAATCTCATATTCCTGTTTAGTGTATTTTAAGATTTACTGAAGTGTCAAATCTAAAGGAGGTGGTTATCTCAAAAGAGTGTCTGGCTAAGCAAGAGAATGCATGCCATTAGCTCTTGAAATGCATTACCACTGAGTTCATGCTTCTAAATTGTTTCTTTCTGTGACGAAAGTGGAGGATTTTATCTTGAATCCAAGATAATCAAAGTATGGTAGACATGAAAGGAGTACAATTAGGTTACTAATCACGAACTCTCATAGAAGTATGCAGCTTCTAAAGCCCCAGGGGACAGGCCGAGGGTAGAAATGCCCCTGAGAAATGCCGAATTGCAGAATACAGAATAGCTAAATAACTTAAACACTTAATATTTTACTTTTTACTTAACTCTTTACTTGTTACTGAAACTCTTAAAAATTGATCACTGATGTAGCAACTATGAATGAGTTTGCTTTCATGATCCTCAATTGTATTTTTAGTACAATATATAGAAAAGTCAGAAAATAAAAAATCATGTAGACTTGACATACATGATGAAATTTTTATCCATTATGTAGACAGCCCCAACTCTGCAATCACTTCCATTTCTGATGATGATAATGTACTTGTTATCTTGCTACTGCATTTCTAAATCCAAAGAAGCTCTTACTTAGAAATATAGCTTAATTAGAAGCAAGCCCTACTCTGTCTAATGCAATCAGGCTCCTAGACAGTGATCTGTCTAAATGTAGTTTTCACTGACTCTCTCTGGATCACACACTGTGAATACAATAACCAAGAAATGCATCCAAGTGTATGTTTAAATCCCAGGTTTGATTCTCTGATCAAGCTAGAAGTGAATGAATAATGTTTGAGAGGCAAACAGAATAAGCAGTTTTTCTCAAAACTATTCAGCATAGAAACATTATTTTGCAGAGTGGTTCCAGGGACCAAAGTATCACGGGTACACTTTGTCACATGAACTTGGGAGTCACACAGATCTAAATTCCTATTACAGATCACAATTGCTGCGCAACCTTGAAAGAGTTACTGAAATAAATACTCTAAGCCTTGATTACTTGAGGTTAACAAAAGGTCGTTACATTCAAAAACACTAGGGAAAAGTGCATTATACATTTGACATTCAAATGCGTCTAGGATTATAATAAATCCACAAATTCACTAATATCAATATACGATATACCTCTCCCTTAGAAAATTTTGTAAAATAAATTCTCTCATTAATCCTGTCACCACCCGTTACATTACAGAAATGTTTGTAGCCTTCTTGCCTTTTCTGAAATTTTTACTTACATTAACAGCCCTGATTTACTAAAGTTTTAATTTTCACTTGAGCAATTTTGTACTAACTGGAACTATGAAACATTCCAAAACCTTTTATATGTTATGTAAAGAAGCACATGATTGTCTATGGTGGACTTATTCATAGAATTTGATCTCATTTGTCACTTTATATTTCATACTTCTCATCATTGTTCTAAAACTTATCATTTTCTTCACTGTTTTCTTGTCAGTTCATCTAGATCAGTCCATGCAATGCACATATAATATGAGCTATGAATGGGGGACGTATGCATAATTTTAAAATTTTCTAAAAGCCACATATTAAGAAGTTTTCTTAAAAAACACGTTAGGGCTGGCCGAGTGACGCGTTGGTTAAGAGTTGGCTTGGCACACCAGCTCTGAGCAGCAGGGCCTCAGGTCGGATACCACATGAGGGCCAGTGATGCTGCGCCCTTTATAGCTAATATGGTGAACAACAGCTCAACCTGGAACTGGGCTGCCGTGAGTGTGAGTTGCCAGCGACAGCATAGGCTGCAGTGGGACTGGCTGGCTGCCGTGAGCTGCTGTGAGCCGCCTTGAGCAACCATCCAATGGCTGGTGAGCGATTGCCTCACCCAGGAAAAGCGCAATGATGATACCAACATGGGCCCGTGAAGCGACGACTCCACAACTAGATTGAAGAATAAAAGGACAGCAACTTGTCTGTTCCCCTCCCCCAATTCCCCATTAAAATCTTAAAAAACAACAACAAAAAGCCAGGTTAATTTTAATGTGTTATATTTAATCCAATATATGCCAACTATTACTATGCACACATATAATCAATATAAACATGACGAATGTGATATTTTTCACTTATGTGCATACTAAGTATTTGAACTCTTCTGTTCATTCTACATTTATAGCTCATTTCATTTTGATTAGCCACAGCTCCAGTGCTCTGTGCAGTGGCTATCCTGTTGGGCTGCACAGGTCTAGGTTAGTAGTCAGCTTTCTTCTGGGAGCGGTTTTTCTATACAGATACACTGTCTTTATCACTTCAGAGTCACTGCATTGTGAAGAAGAATGGGGAATGAGGAAACCGTATTGTGATGTGAATACTATGTGATCTACAGGCTCATGGGTTAGTTAAGTAACTAAGTCCATAGAAGAGCTTAGCTGTAAGTGGGATCAAATTACTTTCTGTCATGAAGCCCACAGAGTCCCTCATATTAGCCCAAATCACAAAAGCCAAAGCGTTATTTTAATTGTTTTATAAGTAGAAAAAGTAACAATAGTGATTTGAAATGTAAAAAAAAAATAAAAAATAAATTCCATAATTATATGTTGAATTCTAGTCATGCCCATGACCCTCGGCTAGGTCTTGACATTTCAGAATATTTATTAGGTGTGAGAAATCTAATTTTCCTGGCAGAGATATGTATGAGGTCTGACAATTAAGTTCATGAACTCTGCTGCAAAGGGGTTGCTAACCTTTTTTGATAGGATTATTCATTATAAATTTGTACCAACTGAGCAAAACAAAGTTTACTATTTGGAAGTGCTGAAAAGCCTGCATGAAAAAGTTAGGCAACCTGAACTTATCGCCAACAGTTCATGGCTCTTGTACCATGATAATATACCAGCTCACATGGCACTGTCTGTGAGGGAGTTTTCAGCCAGTAAACAAATAAGTGTATTGGAACAACCTCCCTACTCACCTAATCTGGCCCCCAATCACTTCTTTCTTTACCTGAAGATAAAGGAAATACTAAAAGGAATACATTTTGATGACATTCAGGACATCAAAGGTAATACGACGACAGCTCTGATGGCCATTCCAGAAAAAGAGTTCCAAAATTGCTCTGAAGGGTGGACTAGGCACTAGAGTCAGTACATAGCTTCCCAAGGGGAGTACTTTGAAGGTGACTGTAGTGGTATTTAGCAATGAGGTATGTAGCACGTTTTCTAGGATGAATTGATGAACTTAATTGTCACACCTTGTATGTATGTGGACACAGACACATACACACGTATATACATATATGCAGATATGCATGTACGTATGTATGGCATGAGTTTTAAAAGAGTCAGTGGTTAGTGATTATTTTCTTTTTCTTTTCTTTCTTTTTTTCTTTTGGTTCTTTCTTTTTTTTCTTTTTAGTAATGGACACTATACAACAGAAAGAAGAGAATCAGTCTTGTTCCATAAACAAGCTTTCTTTTCATACTTAAACTTCACTTCAATAGAAAGAAATTTGTAGCCCATTTTTGTGAATAATGACACAAGCTGTCTGCTTACTATATGCCAGGCACAGACTAAGAACTATACATTCATTATCTCAGTTAATGACGTACATGCAGAGACAACTGAACAGAGTACACTTAAGAAGTTTAATAAACGTCATATAACCCACAAACGTAACAACCACAATTTGAACTCTGGAATTTCTGTTCAATCTCTACTCATGCTAAATGAATGCTCTAAGCACTCTCTAAGTAACGGTTTGTTTCTGAATTAGGTACTTAAAAGCATTGCTAATATTTCTTATGACTTTAAATATCTCTGTAGATCTTAATGGGAAAGGACTTTGTAAATACATAGTTCATACTTAGCTTAACATCTCATTGTATTTTAATCCAAAACCCATCTAGGAAAAGATTCAGCTTCATTCCTTATTTCTGACAAACAGCAGAATCTTCATCTACATCCTTTTATCTGCATCATGTCTCCCAGTGCTTGCATTCATCTTTATTGTTGACATTTTGTGATTTAGTAACTCTTGAGAGATGACAAATACCTTTCCCCTTTGAACAGTAAATTACCATATTTGGGCTTGCTTCTTCATATAATTTTACTAGCCTTTTTTATTTCTCTGATTTATTAAATAGAGACATGAAAATGATCAAATTTCTCTTAATGTCTAAATTTTTGCTTTGGTAATGTGACAGTTTAATTAACTAATAATTGCACATAAACCAGTTGAATCAGCTGGGCAAGTAAATAACCCATTAATTTCACATTAATCCATTTGAAAGTAAACATCAGGGAAGTCTCTTTCTTGGAACCCTAGAATATACAATATAAGCTAAGGGCTCGTCTCCATTTTCACATCCATCGTTTTGCTTATATACTTATCAGCATTGAAAAGAAGAATAATTATTATTCAGAAGAATAAGGGTCACTTTTGAAAGTCTGCTCACCTGATTTAAACAACATGTGTCAGAGTTGAAAACATAAAAGTTTGGGGCTTCCTATGTCCATCAGATTGTACATACTCAATATGCATTTGTTGAATGAATTGCATATAAGTTCATAATGACATTTAACTATTATTTGATCTTTCCTTTGGTGTTAATATCACAAATACATTCTTGATTATGGAGAAATATTTAGGCACATATGCTGAGTAATTTATAGCTTTCTTATACCTCCATGATGTTATTTTTATAAATTTACAGAGATGTCGTAATTATAGAGTCTGTGCATTCAATTTCACTTGAAAAGATGGAGGTCCAGAGAAATTAAGTAACTTGCCTGCTGTTGTATAATGAGCCAAGAAGGGAAACCATGTTCAGCTGGCTGCTACTCTCCCAAGCAAAACTTCGTATAGTTCATATTAGGATTACCATATAAATGCAACCTAAAGAATGATGCATGCTAGGACTTCATCAGTATAATAAAGAAAATATCTATTAAAATATGAAATTATGTTTTGTGTGGTCATTATACAATAAATGGTAAATAAATGAAGTTGGAAACTGGATTTGCCAATTAAAAACCATATTGTGTTTTTATACGGTATAGAAAATGATGTATGGGAAGGACTTTATCATTAAATATACTTTCTATCTATTTAGTCATTGTAAACAAAAGGGAACTCAATGATGTCCTGGCCCATGCCTTCCCCTCTCCCCAGAGCCACTGTCACCAATAGTAAAAGATGAGTAAAAATGCTTGAAAAGTGACCAGTGATCACTAAACTTTTTTTTTTTTTTTTTTTTTTTTTTTTTTGAGGGCAGTATCACTGGCCCGCATATGTGGGACCGAACCGGGGCCACTGGCTTCCTAGGGCAGCGCTTAACCACCGCGCCACTCGGCCGGCCCGATCACCAAACTTTTAACTAAAGCTTCCTGATATTTCCAGTGGCCTACGGTGATACTCAGCTTTCATAGAACCATTACAAATTTTTCTCTGAGGATGGAAACAATACTGGGGAATGGGGTCAGGTTTCATATTCAGTCTCTTAAATTCTCCCTTCCAGTATGTCTCGGGGCTCTTTTTCAGTAATGGAAAAAAAAGATTCTTTAACTAACCTTTGTTGCTCAAGCAGAGGCTCCGGCAACCTCATTTTGAACATCTCAAAAAAACAGCTTACATTCTCTTTCATACCCATCTTCCCTCTCAATAGTGTCATCTTAAGACTGTTTCTGTCAATTAAGCCAGGAGTAACCCATTAAGAGCTGTGGATGTGTATTTATTTTAAACATTTACAAAAGCCCCCATGATTTATCTTCAGTGGCAAAATATTTTGTTAGTGCCTCAATGTATTGTATTATGAAATCTCTACTATACTAATAAGAATTAGGATTACTTTTAAATTCTACAAAAAAGGATGATAATTAATTTTTGAACTGGTTTCACATGAAGCCAGACCTTCGCATCTACTTTGCAAAATTTACTGTATCTGAAAAATTTACCCTAACATCTATTTCTTAAACCCTTTGTATTCAAACTGGGATCCAAGGACCAGCAGCATCCATGCCATCTTGGAGCTCAGTAGAGACAGAGAAACTCAGGCCCTTCCCTAGGCCTCCTCAGTCAGAAGCTGCATGTTAACAAGATCTCCAGGAAGTGAGTGTGCACATCCAAGTTTTGAGAGCCACTGACCTAAGCCAAAGAATTTGGTATTTAATTATAAACTGCCTTATTCCCTTTAACAAAAATGTCAGTTTTGGGCCGGCCGACGGCGTGGTGGTTAAGCGCTGGCTTAGGAAGCCAGTGGCCCGGGTTCGGATCCCACATATGAGGGCCAGGGACACTGCCCTCAAAAAAAAAAAAAAATGTCAGTTTCTCTTTGGTTTCTGATGCTGGGCCTAAGCCAGGTATTCATTTAAATATAGTAAAATGATTCAAAAAAGAAGGAGATGGAGGAAGAGGAGGAGGAGAAGAAAAGAAAAACTTTTCCAAGGTCAAAATAAGGCCTGAAAAATATCATGTCCTTCATTTATTTTCCAAAGTTCTATTTTGCTGTCAGATTCTTCTATAAAGCACCATCTCAAAATAAGTTCCCTCAGCGGAGGTTGATCTCTGTTATGTCTGGTGGGCTAACCTGCATTCAATGAATACAGGGCTGCTATCTACTTAGAAGATGATCCTTGTTCCTACTGATCTCCTTTCTCTCTGATTTTGGATATTTCGTATCTTGTCACCCCTGGCAGCAGGCAGGAAAAAAGGGAGCTGAAAAGCTAAGCCATTCTGTTTTTCTTTAGTAGTTTTGCTAAAAGATTTGACAATTTGAAATACTGGTTAAAATGAATTTTGTGGACTACAATTTACCATACCACAGTGATAAATTTTAATTTACCATTGACAAAATGATTAGCCATTCTAAGCTGCTATTTGGTATATATTGGAAACAGTGTTTTAAAAACCTAAAATATTGACTTAATTATTATGACTTATAACAGGGCCCAGTGAGTTATTTAGGAACTGAGAAATGTTTATTCTGGTGATTATATTTTTAAGAAAAACCTCGTTTCTGAGGAATCTAAAAATAAAACTTAAATATAACAACTTCCAGAGCCTAATACATCAGAGATTAAACTTTAAAAGAGAACATTATAAATCCTAAATCCCTTCCCAATTTCTGAGTCAGGTGAGCCTTATATAGAAACTCTTATGTTTCAAAGTTCATAATTTTAAGCATCTGGTAATAAGGCACATGTTGTTTCATGTCATAAAAACCCTACAGTACATTTATTCTGTCTTAACTTTCATTTTTGTTCCTACCATCTAGGAATCAATGATTATATTTTGACATGATACAATCTGAACCTGGGTAAGCTCACATACTTGATGTAAATGAAGTCAGATTGATAACATAAATCAGTTCATGATGAGCTTTAGAAAAAATGACATACAAAAGGGGATTATATGTTATCCAAATATTGACATTTAGAAATAAATGACAAAAATGACAAAGAAAAAGGAAAGATAATAAAGAAAAACAGTTTTAAATGCATGGGTAGAAAAACAATCTTTAAAAAAGCAATATATGAGTGGCGTAGTGGTTAAGTGCTGGCTTGGGAAGCCAGCGGCCCTGGTTCGGTCCCACATATGAGGGCCAGTGACACTGCCCTTAAAAAAAAAAAGAAAAGCAATATACATGTACTGTATCATGACATATATTGCTTATGTATTTTATAATGTGTTTAAATAAAGTTGATTTCAGAAAAGTCCAAAACAACTTTGCAAAGAAATAATTTATGGACAAGAAAACTTGATTTAAAGTGAACATGGATATATAATTAGAACTAAAAATAGGAGATGGAAATTTTAAAATAGAATAAATAATTATTTATTAATTGGTTTTGTTAATAATTATTTGTTATAATTTATTTTTATTTGTTATTTGACAGTTATTATTTATCCAGACAAATAAATCTGGATAAATTGTAAGAACAGTATCATCGATCTTAACTGAACATGACTCAAGGAAAGAGAAGAATCTATTTCTGCATAATAGGTCAAGTTTTCTACTATAGTCACATATTTTGCAGTTACGTACTATTCAACATGAAGAGAAATAGAGTGTGAGTGGCTCACCATTACTCATAGTATTCCTGGAAAAACAGCCCTATAGGTCAGAAGATACATCTCCATAAATAGAAGGCATTATATGCCATTGTTATTACTAACTAATAACTTATTAAGATGCTGTCATTGGCAATGCAACAGGAAGATGTCCTACACCTTGGGGAAGATGTGGAGAACTGGAACATTCCTTTGTGGATTATAAAAATGATACAATCTCTTTGGAAACCTATCTGGCAGTATACAAAAACATATGCATAACCTACAACCCAGAAATTCTACTCCTTGGGAAATACCCAACATACATGTGTATACATATAAACTTACACATACCCCATGAACATTTGTTTACCAAATGACATATCCCAGAATGTTCACAACAACTCTACTCATAATAGCCTCAAACTGGAATACTCTAGTATCCATCAACAATAGAATTAATAGGTAATTTGTCATATATTCACTCGATGCAATACTATCGCAATGAGAATGACCAATCTACAACCACACAAAACAATATGGATGAATTCCACATTCACAATGGTGACTGAAAGAAGCCAAAACAGAGGAGTTTATATTTTATGATTTCATTCATAAAATGTTCAAAAGCAGGCAAAACAAATCTATGTGGTTACCTTTGGGATCATAATGACTGGGGCAGGAGCATAAAGAAGTATCCTTAGGAGGTCATAATGTTTTATTTCTTGCTCTGAGTGCTGGTTATATAGTAAAAAATGGCTAAGCATTTTGTTTTCGTTCTTACCTACTTTGCTCATTTCACACTTTTCTTCTCATGCCAATTGGTTTCTCATAGAGTTCTAAGGGTTACATATAAATACTTCAATAAAGATAGTTTCTTCCTCCATTTTTTTTTTTTTTTTTTTTTTTTTTACCAACACTTGGAAAGCAAACTATTTTCTTAAGTCATATAGGGATAATACAAACAGAAAGCCATTTAAGTTCATTCCAAAACACAAGATAATTTGTTTCCTCAGGCAATAATTTCTTCTTTCCCTTTCTTGACATTTCTATAAGTCCGATCTCCAGAACGTTTCTGTTGTCTCAGCTCACATGGATTTCTTTAGGAGGAGAGACATCTGATGTTTCTTGTCCCTGAGTATCTCAGCCAAGGGTTAGCAAAGCAATATAAACAACAAAAGTTATACACAGCCATTCTCTTCCTCCTTGACAAGGGAAGACAGGACAAAAACATGCCCACCAGCAAGCAGTACCACTGGCAATTGTCAACCGCCTTTGCTCAAGATGTTTTGAACTTTATAACAAAGAGCTGGTTTTTATCTTTTTTATGATAGAATGATTCATCTAATAGTTTTCTAGGAAATAGTAAGATATAGAAGACAATCATTATGTGAGCAATGGAATTTTTTCATCTTTTAGTTCATCTGGGATTATGGTGTTGATACTTTCTGGGGCCCACAGATGAGAGCTTTTTGTCAAGTACAACCCAAAGATGGCAGAAGGATATTTTTTGTAATGTTTTTCTCTCCCCCTTTCACTAGAGAATGTACTTACGTCACTAAATTAATGTGATTCTTAAACAGGACATAAATCTTCCCTTTGGATGAGAATGCTAATCAGATTCAGCTAGTTTTTCATTCTCTATCTATCTAAACACTGCTGCTATGTGAAAAGAAAAATTCCTAAAAACCAAGGATATTTTACAGAGTTAAACCTCTCCTCCCAGCCAATCTACTTTGTTATCCTATATAAACAAATTCTGCCATTACCTCCCTTTAACCATAGCAACATCCAGTGGATAATTCACAAATCAATTAAACACAAGTTAATTGCCAAAAGGGATCAAACGACAAGCATTAGAAGCATAATATTTATAGGCATCATCCTAAAAATTTATGTGTTGGAGAAAAGTTTGGTCTGCTTAGCTTTCCTTCTAATCCAAGATTTTAAATTTGTATGATTACTTTTGGAAACAAATTCACCTCATAATTACTCTTAGTGTTTTGGGGGCCGACATGGACAGATATACCAAGAAAATAAAGATGCTACTACAGGACATACAAGGCATGATCAAAACATATGGTGAATGTTTAAATAAAAAACATTTATTATAGTAAAAGGCACATTGCATTGAATCCTCCTCAAAATTGAACCTCGCTTTGAACACACTTATCCCATTGTTCTTGCCACTTTCTGAGGCAGTTCTGGAAGTCCTCTTTCGTGAGTGTCTTTAGTTGCACTGTTGTGACTGCCCCAATGTCCTCAATCAATTCAAAACGTTACCTTTCATGGTCATTTTGACTTTGGGGAAGAGCCAGAAGTTGCACGATGCCAGATCAATGGAATAAGGTAGATGAGGACACATTGTAATGGTTTTATTTGACAGAAATTGCCATATAAGAGGTGGAGTGTAACACGGAGCTTTTCCCGTTGTGATCACAAAATATGGTGAATGCTGCTGCTAGGTGCCATCCAATGTAGGGATCTTCAATACAGGAAGTTGCACATCAAACCTTAGTAACGGTGTGTGACAAGTTTCAAATTGTTGGGTGCAGTCAGTTGGGTGTGAGCTATGGTTGAGAGACGTTGTGTTTTACAGTGTGTCATAAATCATCCTCCATCATGACAATGCTCTGTGTCACACATCAGCTCTGGTAGATGGCAATTTCTGTCAAACAACAACATTGTGGTGTGTCTGCATCTACCTTATTCACCGGACCTGGCACCATGCAACTTCTGGCTCTTCCCCAAAGTCAAAATGATTTAGGACATCGAGGCAGCTATGAAAGCACTAATAACATGAAAGAGGGGCCGGCCGAGTGGTGCGGTGGTTAAGCGCTGGCTTGGGAAGCCAGTGGCCCCGGTTCGGGTCCCACATATGAGGGCCAGTGACACTGCCCTCAAACAAACAAACCACGAAAGAGGATTTCCAGAATTGCTTCAGAAAGTAGCAAGGATGATGAGATAAGTGTGCTTGAAGCGAAAGGGAGTATTTTGAGGGGAATTAATATCAATGTGTCTTTTACTGTAATATTTTTTTAATGTAAACTTTCACTGAATTGTTTGACCACACCTCATATTACTGCTACTAAATTTTAACTTCTATTTTTTTTTTTTTACTTCAATGTTCCCTACACATGAAATATTTTGAGGATTACCTGAAATAATGCAATAGAAAGGATATCACAAACTGCCCCTCCTCCTCATGGCTTTTACAATAAAGGTGAAGCAAGGCAAATTCACTCAAGAGCCTGGAGTCTGATCTGACCAAGAACACTGTCAGTATTGATGTGAATACCCACAGGGTTCCATTGAGTTGGTACAATTCTGAGTGACGCGAGGACTCAAGTGTACCCATGGAGGTGTGGAATGGATATGTTTCAAGTTATATGTAAATAAATTGTCAAGTCTTTATGAAGACTTCTTTGACTTTTCCAAGCAGAATCTCCTATCCCAGTCGCTATTTTATTTTATTTAGGTGTTAACATGTTTATTTTCTGCCTTCCTCCACTAAAATGAGGGCAGAGACTTCGATGTTACTTCTGTGAAATCCCTATTATAAGGTAAGTATATTGAGGCGGAAATAAAGCACCAGACACAGCGGTGTGCTGCAGCTGTCCATACCGACTGGCAAAAACAGATTACTGAAATTGTCAGGAGTATTTATAAGTTGGTTATTATGCTCTGCCACTATTAAACATTAAATTATATAAACTTCCAATGAAATAAACTATGTTTAAAAAGAATGGTAAGGGCCGGCCAAGTGGCGCGGTAGTTAGGCGCTGGCTTGAGAAGCCAGCGGCCCCGGTTCGGGTCTCACATATGAGGGCCAGTGACACTGCCCTCAAAAAAAAAAAAAAAAAAAAGAAGCAAAAAAAAAAGAATGGTAATCAATATTCAAAACTCATTACTTCCTAATAATTTGACCACATTTTACTATTATCTATGTTATTGAGGTCATTTATGTATATTGTGTCTGTATGTACTACTATGCATTTCTTACTTGAGATAAGCTGGCAGGATCATTTTTGTCACAGTTATCAGCCAATACAAATAGGCTTTTTTTTTTTTTTTTTTTTTTTTTTTTTTTGGTGTCTTCACAGAGAGCTGACTGTTAACATTAATCAGCACACTACTGACCAGGCTTATCATACGCACATAAGTAACAGTCTCTGAATGAATGCATTCATCTTTCACATGAATTTAGAGTGCTTTGGAGCATTTTATTCATGGTCAATTCTTACTTCTACAGAGTTGATTCCATTAGCCCAGAACAAAGCTTATCTTTCTCAGGTCCACACCCAAATTTTCTTTTCAGTATGTAGCCTATATACTTGTTGCTCTTGAAATGTCTGTCTTTTGCTTTTGATTGACTTTCCATAATTCAGACCTACAGAGATCTTTCAGATTTTCCATCTAAAACGATGTGTTTGAGCAGATGAACTCTTGGCTGTCTTCGGCTTTAACCCTCTCTTCCATAAATACTGGGGAAAGGAAGCAGAATGTCCCCACTTTTGTCAGTGGTTTAAAGACATTAGCCGATTGGCTCATTCATTCATGCATATACATCAAGCACCTACTATAATATATGCCACACACACTTCTAGCATTGATGATTAAGAGGTGAGGGGAAAAAAATACAAAACCTGCTGCCACATGGAGCTTCCATTCTAGTATTCATAATGGCTAACTTATATTTTCGCGTGGTCTATGTGCCAGGCATTATCTATGATTCACACACTTAATCCTCACAACGTACCATTTTACAGGTGAGGAAGCTAAGGCTCATTATTATGTAACTTGACCAATGGCTCCCAGCCGTGAGTGGAAGTATGGAAACTGGAACCTGGAAAGTGTGGCTGTAGAGCCAACCAGCTTTCAACCATTACTCCATGCCACCTTTTGAAGGTGAACATATTTATATGTGCAAGTGGTTTAGAAGGTACTTGTTTATAAGCCAGATGTACTACACTACTTTGTAACCAATAGTGGTCCCAATGATAACGGTTAACCTCTAAATGTATTTGACGAGAAAAAAAAAAAAGGCATCACAAAATTAATGAAATGATAAGGAAACTAAAAAAAAAAAAAATGCTATAAAAGAGGGAGTAGGCAGGACTAATATTTCATTTAAGGGTACAATGACCCTTTGAAGTCAGCATTTTTATTTTCCATTTACAGGCATGGGGGCCGCTAATGGAATTGGGGACCTATCTGGTCAGAAAAGCAGCGGTCAGCATTGGAGCTTGGTCTCTGACTCAAAAGCCAAAGTCTCCCATGCTGTTTCTCCCACAGGTGTAATGATGGTCAACCATAATGTTATTCTTAAGACTGTGACGTTGCCTATAAAGTAACTCTTCTTATTGTTTCAATTTAGCTAATATCACTCACAATCTGGAATTTCATTAAGAAGTCGAGTTTAATATTCAAGACAATGCCAGTGGAATAAATTGGCATGATGCAGGATGAAGGCAACCTCTCTAGGGGCCGGCCGAGTGGCGCGGTGGTTAAGCACTGGCCTGGGAAGCCAGCGGCCCCGGTTCGGTCCCACATATGAGGGCCAATGACATTGCCCTCAAAAAAAAAAAAAAAATTGATAGTAAAAGGCAACCTCTCTAGCTCAGAGGATCTTCTGGCTCCTCTGAACAGCTGGCCAAGAGAAACATTTTAGAAGTAAAATATAACTACATGACCAATGTTTTTGGCCAGAGGAAATGAGCCAGATGGAAACTCAGGAAGCAAAACCCAGGGAGAGGACAGGAGCAGGCCACATAACGCCACTGATTAGCTTTTCTTTTTTCTTTTTGCTCTCTTCTTCCTTCCTTCCTTCCTTCCTTCCTTCCTTCCTTCCTTCCTTCCTTCCTTCCATTTATTTATTTATTTCTTTTTGGATAAGAAACACTTACATTATGATGCTTTTGCTTAACACTATTTTCAACCAATATCAACTAGGTTCAAAGACAGTTTAGATAGTATTTAATAAGTTTATATTTTAATTGATCACTCAGCCCTGTTCTGTATCAAATTACAAGGTGTTCTTTCTTCAGAGAAAGATTCTGGGTTAAGTAAACGAGGATAGTTAAGTTCATCAGAATTATACCCCTCACTAATTCCTCGTTGTGTGATGATGAGAGGATCTGGTCAGCAAATGGGAAGTAGAAAAGAGATTATTCAGAAGTCTAAGCTCTAGGACAGACTGCCAGGGTTCAAACGTGGGCAAGTTTCTTAAACTCTCTCTGCTTAGTTTCCTCCACCCCGTGGTGTGTTTTGAGGGATAAAATGAGATAATGCATGTAGAGCCCTGGGAACACACTGCCTGGCCTATGGTACGTTCCCAGTACAAATTACATATCATTCTCCTTCAACTTCTTGACCACGTGTGTGTGGCCTCTGATCCCTGAACCTTCAATTCCTCGTCTCTTATTTGGTGATAACTATACCCATCCTCTTTACTTACCCTAAAATAAATAAATGAGATAAGCCATGGGACACTATAAGCAACAGTTATCAAATGTTACATCTGAAAATCTTTAAAAAAATAAAACAAAATACTATGTAATAGCAGGTACTAAAATGGTACTTACAAAATTACATCCCATTGTATTGATTCATTGGTGATACTCATTTCGCTTTCTAAGGCTTGGGCACTCGCCAGCATTTTCTAGTGGGCATTGTGAGGTTTAATTTGACAGCCACTGATATGATGCTACTTCAGTTTTGACAGTAACAAAGAATAGAAGAAGAGACCATATTCTCCTATGCTCCCTATCTTTCTTTATACTATAAAATCTCCAGATCAAAGTTGCAGACTTGAGCGTAACTTTCTAAGAGCACAGGGCCTAATTTAAGGTTATCTAGGGATTTTTGTTTTAGCACATATCTCTTTAGTTTTTCATGGTCTGATGCATACCACTTGTGCTTTTGTTTCTCCATCTGACTGCTAATTCTTCTTTCTACTGATCAGTCTATTTCACATTTTAAAAATTTACTTGCTAGCCTTTCTCTAGGAGCTACAGGTATGCTCAAATTAGTTTAATTAATCACCAGTTTGACAGCTGGGGGAGGGAAAGATGTTGAAACTATTGGCAAAAATGAGATTTGGAGATTTTCTGAAAATTTCAATTATGTAGTATATACTAGAACCCTTATTAGTATAAGAGGCAAGAGAACTAGAATATACTTTCTGTTTCTGGCCTGTTAGATGCATTGGAATGATCTCCACCGTACACTTCAATATACCTTGGACGACTTTTCTTCTATTTGCATAGTTCCACCCCATAGAGACTACATAAAATGTTCCTTAAAACATGCCTTTCTTAGATGACAGGAAGCAGAAAGTATTGTTCTGGTTCGAAGACAAGACCTTTACTAGAAGAGTAATTTTCTATTTAAAGTTTCCTTAAACACTACTATAATTTTGAATAATAACATTTTAAAAAAAGGCCTAGTGTTTCCTCAGGGAGTTGTCAGAGTTCACCAACCTGCTATGTCTTAGTTCCTTGTTATTTCTTTGATTCCTAGATCATTTTTTCTCCAATTTTTTAAGGTACTATATTTAAGTCTCCAACATAAATTTACTCACATTAGTTTCTTAAATCTAACATGAACACATCATTCCTATCTCTCTCCTTTAACACAGGTCTGAAAGGTTCAGCTTTATATAGCTTCATCATTATCTCTCTCTCTCTCTCTCTCTCTCTCTCTCTCTCTCTCTGTCTCTAAGCTATATATTAATCATATTTTGCTTTTTCTAAAAGTTTAGTTTACCCACAAAAGACAAAAATTTGTCACCACTGAAAAACTACTTACAAATAAATTTTAAGCACTGTATAACTATCTAATGTTGCATTTCTCAGGGATGATCTCTCACCAAATGTATATGATTTGTTATTATTTTAACAAATCAGACTCTTTAATTGAATTTCACAGCTTACAGACTTGGCTTTCCTTTATCCTGAATATTATTTTTACCAGGGAGTAAAAATAATGGCAAAGAAAAAAATATTCCATCTTAGAGCTAAGTGTACTACCAGTATCTTGCATTAATATTTGTTCAATGTTCAAAGAAAAATGACACTACTAGACACATTTGAAGGTTTTATAGCATATAAAATACTGTTCTTTAACCAACTGTAGAGGAGAAATTCAAAGAAGAAATGTTGGCTAATGCCTCATTATTTCAGTTGCTTCAATAGTGAAATCGTATCTACAGCCTCTCAAAGATCAAGATAAGTTGAAGCTACCTCCATGTTTTAAGGATCTGCTATACTAAAATAAAAGAAACCAGAAATGCAAAAACAGGATTGCAAAATTGTGGGTATTTTAAATGTTTACATTAAATGATTTAACACCTTTAATTCCAGGGATGCTATGCAATGAAACTGTGTCATTCAGATGATAATTGTAGAATTTAAATGTGTGCAAAGGCACATTTGCACACGTGTGTGTGCGTGTGTGTGTATACACATACATACATACATATATTGACTCATGGTGCATTTGAGGTGGTGTGGTCTGTTAAAAGTTTAAAGCTATGTGATAAAAATCCACTTTCATTATTGTCAAAGTATTGCTGTCGCTGAATACACAATCACTTTTTGAGCACTGGGAGACCTCTGAAAATGTTAGATCACAGTGTCCTACTGTCCTCCTATCCCCTAACCTTTCATTGCACTCCTTTTTTTTTTTTTTTTTTGAGGGCAGTGTTACTGGTCCTCATATGTGGGACCCGAACCGGGGCCGCTGGCTTCTCAAGCCAGCGCTTAACCACTGCGCCACTCGGCCGGCCCTCCATTGCACTCTTGACCTGTGATAGACCCTGATATCAGCAAGTTGATTTTATGAATAAAGGGGTCATACCAACTAAGAGTGCAGCAAGATGCTTCATCAAATATGGATTCATGGCACTCCTGCTGTGTTTTAGGGAGCCTGTGGCCTCAAAATTTACAGTCCAAATGGAGAAACAAAATAAGACCCACAAAACAGTGAAGGTGGTGCATATAAATAATTATTACATGGGCAATTCAAATTCAAATTAAAAGCAAATGAATGAGAGACAAAGACTCATAAGCTGGAAAGGAGACTGGCCCATGATGGCTATTTGGGATGTCATCCTCACTTCTTAAACTTGTTATGAAAGAGGCTTGTTAGAACTACAAACACAGGGCATTTAAATATATGGAAAACTCATGCATAGACATTCTAGTGCTTGTTCTATTTTGGATATGATCAGAACTTGATCAAAGGAACATATTTTTGCCACACCAAGAAGGCAAGTTTCATAATATATCTGCAAATCCTACAGGAGAGCATAAAATCTGTATTTCTTGAGATTTCTAAAATTCTTTACTCCAACATGTCATTACTTTCACTCTACCCAACAGTTAGATACCTATGATGTTTAGGAAATTGATCTCAGAGATGAGGAGAGAAAGAAACCACCTTCTATTGGAAATATGCATAGAAATGTTCACAAATCTTTGATGAGCACATGACTTAGCACATAATAAGCATGAGACGCAAATAAAAAGCATGAGCTCTACACTCAGTAGAACTCAAAGCACAAAGTAGGCACATAATTTCTAATGATGAACCATATTCATAACTGTAACATAATTAATACAAATAAATGGTATTTTTTTGTTTTGATTTAGAAATAAATGGAGATGCTACTTACACGTTTAGCTGCCAACTTTTATTTGCCTCATGTCAAATTTTGCTTATAGATTGTTACCAGTAAAGTTTATAATTTGATTTGTCTGATCTTACATAGTTCCCTAAAAAAATTCCAAGGGTACTATCTTCCATACTGTCTAAAGCAAATAAATAATTCTGATGAATCATTTGTATCTAAATTTGAAATGCTTTCTATGCAAGTAGGGCAGGATGCATTTTCATCCAAATTTAATGCACACTTCTATATAGGCTTGATAGTTTCCAGATATGTTAGATTTGGTCTTAGTAACAAATACCTTATTCTTGAGATTTTGCAAACAATTTCAATTCTATGTTCTTGCTGAAATAGCTTTCAGTGCTATAGACTAACCAATCAGAAACAGAAAATGTGTGCGGAATTAATCTTTTCCTTGTAAAATGTATCTGGAATATTAAATAAAAGAAATACATCAAAGATTTTTCTCAGGGTCTTCTTTTATTTCTAGCTATTTGTTTAAAATAAGTTAACGTGGATGTAAAAAAAAGTGGCATTGACAATTTATTGGGGTCACACGATCAAGGTTTTTCATATGATTTCTATAGAAATATTTAGAAATAGAAGATTAACAAAATATTTACTTTGATCTCATGGTGTCTAATTCTCTGACTTACCACCTAGAACACAGAGATACCTTCCACTTTTCCATGTGAATATTCACTGAAACACTTATAAACAACAAATAATGTGTGTTGTTATTGCTTGTTTATTCAAACAAGAATACTAGAGGGCTACCTGGAAGTTAACAATTTTGGCTGTATTAAGTCCATTAGACATGCTAGTACACTTGTTTTCCAGATAATAACAGGGAGCCTTTTTTAAACTCACCATTTAACTCCCCCAAATAGCTTTTAGAATTAACTTCCTTCTACTCCTGCAGGGTTCCACAAACCCCTGACTATTTTAAGGTTCAAGTCTTCTTAGCTCATATTTCTTATGCTGCCAACTGAACACACAGTGTGAGTTGAATAGATCGACGCAGGGCAAAAGCTTATTTGCAGAGGCAAATGAAAAAAATTCCTCCCACCTCCAAAAAGTAAAGAGCAATACCTGTAGGACTTTGAGAAACGCAATCTTGATTTAGCTCTTGGAGATGGTCCTAGCACTGGGGCTCCCTGGAGATCCCAAACAAAAGCCATTTAGAGAGAAGGTGCCAGGATCCCTGGAAACAGCGGGAAGTCAAAGTCGGTGTGGGGCCCTGGGGCCAGAGGGCCCCACGCTGAGCAGGAGGCTCTGGTGGCCAACTGCAGGCATTTCCTCTGTGTGGTGGTGTGCACTAATGGGGAGGTGGCAGCCTGGCTGAAGCAGGGCTGGAAGGGGATGGCCAGGACTTCCTGCTGCGTGACACTTGCCCTTTGCGACAGAGCTTGCTTCACCCAGACCTTATCTCATTATTAAGGTGAGTAACACTCCCTTGCAAATTTGTTTTTAAATATAGCCCTGGTTAAACAGCATAGTCACATGTCACTCCTGAAAAGCACAACACACACACACACACACACACACACACACACACACACACACACACACAGTGAAAGTATGAGTGAAATGGTTGAACCTTTTTGTCAAGTGAGAAGATTTTTTTAAAAGTAAGCAGAGGGCCTTTGTTAAAAAAAAAAAAAGTAAACGCATGCCTACAACTAGGAAATTTTACAAGATCTCTAAATTTCATACAACTAGCTACCAAATATCATTTTCCTTAGTTTAACTTCTCTTAATGACAGGGATAAACATCGTTCTTAGCAAACCTTCCACAAGGATTTAATGGTCTCTTGAAATACCAGCACCTCCCTGCAAGTCAGTGTGAGAAGAAAACAGGCGGATCACTTTCAAAGCCTTTGGCAGCTTTTCCCTGAAGGAGACACTGCGTCACCTCAGAGAGTGAATTATAACGCATGCCTTTGACAACAAAGACCAATTTTCTTGTCCATTTCCTATTCCCTAGAAACATTTCTTAACTCTCTGATAAACCCCTCAAAACAGCTCTCTTTCACATGAAATAAATGATGAAAGCCAAATAGAGCCTCTCGCATATTTTGAGTCCAGCACATTTCTGGGAGGCGTATATTTGAAGATACTGTACTCCGAGAGTCAAAGGACCCCAATGCCATCATCAGTCCTCACCACCAAGTGGTATTTAATAATAACAATGCGGCATAATTCCATCAATCCCTGTCCAAACACTGCCCCGCCGATGAACTCAACTGTAAACCAAGGCAGAACTCCACTTCCCTGGGATAAGATTAGAGAGGTTTGAAGTGCCCAAGAGTGAATTTAACCCACTCTGAACTGGACAACACTGACCAATGGTTGGGCTTTGTGATCATCACTGTATCTGCCACATTTTGTGACCTCCGCTACAGGCCAATCTATCTCCTATCTACCCAAGGGGTCCAAAATATTCATGTAGTTTGAATAAAAGCTCAAGTCAGTGCACAGGACACTCATCTTCACAACAGCCTCCAGCACACCAGGGGTTCCTGAGAACACCACAGGTTCCATATCAGCTTTGGGAATGAGTCATAGAAAATATCTTTACAGTTTCACCTCTTTGTTATCTGACAGATGGGCTAAGAGAGTGGGTGAGTGATAGCTGACTGAACAGCAGCAACCTTGGGGAGCCAAGAGTTCAAAAATAAACACATTCTCTCTGAATCCACTGGCAACATGGTAATGCTTCACAGACTACACCTTTTTGTTTTTGTCTATGAATCCACATTTCA
This sequence comes from Aselliscus stoliczkanus, assembly GCA_033961575.1. Classification (NCBI taxonomy): domain Eukaryota; kingdom Metazoa; phylum Chordata; class Mammalia; order Chiroptera; family Hipposideridae; genus Aselliscus; species Aselliscus stoliczkanus. The sequence continues at coordinate 75,543,954 of CM066728.1, read as the reverse complement.
CAAGGGCAAAACTGGTGCTCACCTACCTCACAATCTTTGATAAGGGCTGAGAGGGCACCCATGCCTATATCAGCCTGTTCTTTTGGGTGTATGAAATTCTAGAATTATCATTTCATTCTACTATTTCTGCTCCACGTCAGGATAGCTCTTAGGAAATGCAAACACTCCTGGCCCAGGTGACACAGAACTGGTGTTTAGAGATGGCTTCATCTGAGACTGCAGTCAGACAGTGTAAGAGAACTGGGAGTCGGGGAGAGGGAGGGGTGTCCCTGAAAGCTGGGGGACGTGGGGGTGAGCGGCATTGGAGGGGGGCGGGCACAAAGAGAAGCAAGGGAGCAAGAAGGTACTGCGAAGATGCACTTCTTTCACCTTCCATTCAATACAAAACTCTCATTCTTTCCGGTGGCATTTTAAATTTTGTGAGTGAAACAGCATCACTGGTTTTGGAAAACAACAGGCGCGGTCCATAAACACAACTTTGGAAAGAGACAAAAATATCACTACCAGTGTTATCCCAATTGTACTTGTCATGGCAAGATGGACCCCATCTTTCCACCCAGGCTAAAGCCAACAACAGGCATTTTGATTAATAGTGGTCTTTGTCTCCATACCAACTTACATCTGTATAAGAGTGTTCTGTTAATTGATATCTAATTGATAAAATATATGGGCATAATAATAATGCAGAATGAAGTTACTATACTATATTTATCTTTTTCTAAAAGAAATGTACACTGAAGGAAATACAAAATTGTCCGTTACATCCCTGCCAAAACATGTCTTCTTGATGCACCTCCCTCCCCCACCCCAAACCCAGCTTCTTCAAAGCAGACATCTAGAACAGTTAAGCAAGATAAAAACAATGGGAGTATAAATGTGACATTATGATCAGGAAAGTGGAAACTCTGGTCCTTTTTTCTAATGTAAGACTGGATAAAGACATAAAAAGTATCTGCCGATGTGAAGGTTACTTTTTCCTGAAATTACTTACCTCCTCCTTCCCATTTCTTCCATACAGTTATGCATAAGCCCCCTTAGAGTACAAGAGAGGCCTCAGCAAGGTCACAGAAATAAGCTCCTTATTTCTGAGATTAATCATAAGCAAAGCTAAGCCTTGATTTCAAGTATAAATATCAATATTATTTTGAGGGACTGGCTGGTGCTTCACATGTGAATTTACACAACTGAAAAAATAAATAAATGTTTGCTAAGGGGAACTTTGTTGTCATTTATAGTTCAAACAACTGTTTATAATTTTCACTTCATGTGCACTAAAGGGTAGAAAAGAGAATGAAGTTGAAAAATCTTTTGAATACTTTAATTTTTCATATATTAAGCATTTATTTTCCAGAAGGATTTTTAGTAAAAGCATAATTAAATGGCAATGAGAGAAGTTCCATCCTTGAGAAAAACATATATATGTTGGAAACTAAACTTATATCCCAGGGAATTCTTAACCTCTTAACCTCTAAAATCTCAACAAAATGCCCCCCTTCTGCCAATAACTTAGATCTTATGTTCTGCAAAGCTCTAAATAAGGCATCTTCTTTGCCTCTTGAATATTTCTGGGACTTTGGTTCCAAGATTCTAGATGTTACCAATGGCAAATTTGGGGTTTGGTGTCTGACACAGAAACTCAGCATTTCCTTTATAGGAGATGGCTACTATGAATCAAATCAAAAAACCCACATTTAAAAGTGGGAGAGTTGAAACATAATCCACATCAGCATTTACTTGCACACCAAGTCACTATGTGACAGGAGGAAAGTTTGAGCTAAGCTTCAGAGAAACAAAGAATTATGCTGGTGGAGTTGTCTGTTGAAATACATTGCCTCAGGAAACGTCTAGAGCAGGCAGAGATGTGGGTTCAGGATAATGCTGTATTTTGAAATAGTGGCTGGTCGCAGGCTCAGAAAGGCAGCAGACATTAATGTGGAGGCAAACAACTTTAGTTCATGTATATTTCATTTTTATGTATCAGCTACCTCTTGTAAGAGCTTCATTATAATAATTAAGTTTTCAGGGTGATCTGTTACAAAAGGGTGTGTGGAAAGAAAATTTTGCTGGCACACTCGTGTACTTCTGAAAGCTAGTATTCATTCAGTATAAGTAATTGTGGTTTATACAAGGCATTTTATTACATTAATGTATTATCAACTATCAATTATTACTCCAAATGGAAATGCTGCAAAATAATGCTAGCATTTTCTCTGAATTGCTTTCAAACAGTCATTCTAAATCTTATATGTATCCCCCTGATTCAGAAGTCAATGACTTCATGTTCTAAAATAGAACACTATTATTCTATAAGTTGTAGCACAGTGGAATAATGCTAACAGAATTGATGGTATCACATAGCCTTAAGAGCATTAGGAAAAAATTCTCTGTGTTTTAAGCTACTACAAATATATCCTTTATTCATATATGTCCCAGGACACAAACAGAAATAAAATATAATTAAAGAGCTAAAATTATTTGTTTCATCATAGAACAAAACAAATGATGAGAGTCATGATTAAATATAAAAGATAAATGAAACTGTGGACTGTGAATCAAAATGCATTGCTATGCACTTAAGGTTTCCATCTAAATTATTTTTAGGAATGTTTCAGCAATTTGGAATATAATTAAGTCAAGCCCTGTCTATCCAATAAGGCACCGAGTTCCTTCTAAATACTTAGATAGATGGGGTGAAAGGAAAGAATTTGAGGAGGAAGAAAAAGGAGGGAAGGGAAATACATTTTATGTTTAAGTATCTCTAAATAATTGACAGAACCCTAGGATTTTTTTTTTTAGTAGTCAGCAAGACATATTTCTAGAGTCAAATTCTTTAAAAAGCTGAAATTAATATAAGCTAATTACTTGAAATAAAGAACTAAACATTATGTTTTAAATGTGTGTAAGTCTTCTGGGATCAGTGATTGTCTAATTACGTAATTTTCTGTATATGAAGATTTTAAAAATCACATCTGCTTTCTCTCATGATCCCCAATGCCTAACAAATGGCCTGAAAAAATAATGTTTCTTTAATGAATGAGCAAACAAATAATCTACAAATAGGGTACATCACTTACATTATATTTTTTATGTTCCTAAATAGAGGCAAAAAAAAATTCACCATGGGTAATTTAGGTAGGACTTACTTATTTTTTATTTATTTAGATGCTCCCTCTGACAAAGCCATGATTGTAGCAATAAATAAATTAATTAAATAACAAAACCAGAAAACCCATTGTCACTGTTATGACCAAATGAATTATAGGCCTGTCCTAGAATAGTTGTTTTTGTTGTTGGTAGTGATGGTGTTATTTTGTTTTGTTTTTTAATGAAACACCATTGGGCAAATATTCGGGGCAACCTGGTAGAGGGGATTAAAGCCATAGTCATGCCATGAAATTGCCTGACCTTGCTACATTTCAGTCTTATCCGAATGAGAAGCACTGCAAAGAGTTTTTGAGAAGTATGAACAGGGTAATTTATACAAAAGCCTTCTGAGCATACCACACAAAATTTCAGGCATTGCTACTGATAATGTTTGTAAGATTTTGGGGGAACTAGGAAAACTATTTTTAGACTGTTGGAAACATTTCCAGTTTTAAAATCTGTCTTCTAAAATAGGTCACTTCATAAGCATGGTAAGTAGGGATGCCATTTTACTGGTTTCAAAAGGGTATGGGGTCTTCAGTTTGATGGATAATTTGTTTTCCTCTATTTGAAATAATTTTATGCTAAGTGTATAAGCATAGTCTACCACGCTGTTATGTTTTAAAAGTTAATTCTATAACAAAATCTGAATGTTTTATTTACAACACGAAAACTTTCTGTTGAGAACTAAAACAACAACAAAAAAATTAAGTGGCACAGAATTCTACTAAAATTAGCTGATGGAATTTTTATAAGTTGTTCAAAATCCTGGGCTTCACCTAATCATTGAAAAAAGAATTCCATTATTTTTTGAAAGCTCATGGGATCCTAAAGACAGGTTAAGTGGAAAAGCATGTGCAACACTGGGTCCAACTCATGCTGATTTCATTGTTGACCACACACCAAATAAGGACAGAAATGGCCTCTTTCAGCTTTTCAAACTATGTTAACAAACATCAAAAGCAGTGATGAAATTACCAGACTGAGACGCAAAATTTTTCCCTTGAGAGAAAGAAAAAAAAGACCCCAAATACCAAGAATCTCTAAACAACAACAATCTCATGCATTCAACTTTGGCACTGTAAATTTTTTCCATGACAGTGTTCAATATCTTGCTAATTCTGGACAGGCATTTATCAAAGCCAACATTCATAAACTTTCCCATTCCTGGGCATGTATGGCTGACCTGTCTGCACCCCCAGGTCCTCTTTCTCACTCTGACACTCCGACACTCCCTGTGCAGCGACTGAGCCTGTGACGCAAATATCACCATAAGATCAGAGTACTCTTCTAATTCCTTATTTTACTGTGATGGCCTCAACTACTTAAGCGGTATTTATTCTGTGATAAGGGCTTAACATATGGTATCCTCATAATAATATATCTATGAGTTTGATTTTTTTTTTTTTTTTTACATTTTTATTGGGGAATTGCGGGAGGGGTACAGACAAGTTGCTATCCCCTTGTTCTTCAGTCTAGTTGTGAGGACATTGCTTTACTGGCCCATGTTGGTATCATCATTACGCTCTTCCCAGCTGAGGCAGATCAGTTGCCGGCCTCTGGACGGCCACTCACAGTGGCTTTTGGCAGCTCACATGGGCTGCCAGCTGCTGACGTTGGTTGCTGGCCACTCACTGAAGCTACAGCAGCCCACTGCAGCAGGACTGCAGCTATGCCATCCCAGGGGACTCACAGCAGCCCAGCTCCAGGTGGAACTGTTGTTCACCATCTTAGCTGTGGAGGGCAGTGTCACTAGCCGTAATATGTGGGATCTGAACCGGGGCCGCTGGCAGCCCAAGCCAGCTCTTAACCAACACGCCACTCGGCCGGCCTGAGTTTGATCTTATTTTTATTCTGCTTTGCAACTCAGGACATGGAAGCATAGAAAGCTGAAGTAACTTGCCCCTATGATCATACAGCCAATGAGTTGGTAGACTTAAGATGCAAATTGAGGTCTCCCTGATTATAAAATCTATGTTCTTAACAAATATATGTCTAGAATATAAATAAGTGAAGGAATACACAAGGACAGATCCCTTTCTTTGGAGCGAAGTCATGGAGGAAGCTTTGGATTTTTACAGAAAGAATAGGTAACAGGTATAATAGCTACATGATCTTATTTAATCTTAGCCAACTCTCAGGTTGACATTATTATTGCCATTTTATAGATAAAAATCTGAGTCTTGGGGTGTGAAATAATTTGGCTGACACTATCTACCTACTAAATGATGGAGATATGAGTCCAAGTCAGTTTTGCATGTCTCGAATCTTGTCTCCACTGTAGGTCGTTTACCCAAGCTCTTCAAATTCCTAATTCTAAGGACAAGATTGGTCTCCTGTCCTGAGTGGCTCAACTGTGATAACAAGAGAGTTACAGAGGCAGAGAAAGGAGGCCTGGCAGAGTGATAAGGCTTGAGGAAAAGTGATAATGTCAGTGTTTGCATGTCCTGTGTAATGATCTGCATTTTCTATCTGTATATTTTACACAGAAGAAAAATATAAACACTTCTCAGTCCATCCAACCCATGGCAGCAATTCACTAGGGTCTAAAATAGACATCTGGGTATTTGAGGAACAGTGAAAGAAGACAGAGTTTATTCTAATTATTTGTTTTTATTTTCTAATAGAATGACTATAGCTTAAGGTACTATTTTCTAGCTATCCCTCAAAACAACCTAAGAAATGTATTGCAGGCACAATTTGGGCATTAATAAGGCTAAAGGGCCGGTTCTAGCCCTCACTTTCATTGCTATCACACATTTTACTTCCAGTGGTTCAGAGGAGTTAAGTTTGATAAGTAATAAATAATGTGACCTTGAGAGGGCCGGCCGAGTGGCACAATGGTTAAGCGCTGGCTTAGGAAACCTGCGGCCCCAGTTCAGGTCCCACATATGAGGGCCAATGACACGCCCTCAAAAAAAAAAAAAAAAAATGTCTGGGAGAATATCAATAAAATAAAGTGACCTTGATTAAAACTGGTTTATTTCTAAATTTCAGAGAATAAGACATTTCTAAATTAGGGACATCCTCTATTAAACTTATAACTTTTAAAATGTAGAATTAAATTTGAGAAGACAGCATTGTTTTTTTCATTGGTCAGGTGATATCAAGTAAAATAATAGCAAATTGTAATTTAAATTAGGTTTAGTTTAGTTTGATGTACAAGTTATGAATGACTCAAGGGATAAATTTACATTTGAAAATAAAATAAATTACAGTCAAAGAAATAAAACAGTAACTGGATTTTTAAGTACTATTAGACACTAGATGATGAAATACCTGCGGCTGGAAATATTTTTCTAGCTATTCTAAGAGTGCCGTTAACAAATCACAACATCTAAAAGATATAGCCTAGTAAATTACTTTCCATATGAAATTTTACTCAACAACTACCCCCTTGCTCTTTTCTGTCTCCTTCACCCACCCTTCTTCTCTCCCTCTTCCTCTCCCTTCCTTCTTTTCCCCTTCTGCCCTCCCATCCATTCATAAATATGTAAGAGGCATCTACTATATGCAAGGTCTCTGACAATCAATGGTAAACACAATCATTCTCAAAGGGAGCTTGAAACTGAATGAAGTGAAAACCAAAACTCAAGGCTTATAAGAAATTGGAATGGGCTTACATGTTAAAAAAGAACCAAGGCAGAAGGAAGAGAAAAGGTATATAATATTTATAGTAGTGAAAAATTAGTTCAGATCTGATTTATGAAAAACGAAAGTATATAATTAAGGAGAAGGTGATTTTTCAGATGGTCAACATTTAAAACAAATCAAATGAGCTATATTTGGTAAAACACCTTTTGCAACACTTGGCCCAAAGAAAATACTTCTCCTCTCACAGTCTATTCTTAGTATGTTAAACTGGGAGGGGTGCGGGAAAGATACATGTATAAAGAAATTCTTATTTTATGTCTAGTGCTGAGTGTGGTCTAAGTGTTAGGTGGCTGAGGATACAAAAACGAGGGGAGGAGAACTTGGCCCCTCCTTACAGAGACTTGCAATGGGGAAAAAAATTCTCACATCATAAAAATATCTCTAACCTATCCTGATCAGTGTTTTCTCAATCAAATGTATCAATAGTGCTCAAACATTAAAATTGACAAACTGTTTCTTGGCATCTTTCTTTTACAAATAAAGGGGGAAAAAAATGCATGCCTTGCATAGGGCAATCAGCTCTGAAATCATCCAGAATGAGTTGAATTGCAGATGTCTAAAAGCACAAATTTGATGGGGCATATAGCACATAAAAGTTAAAGAAATTTTACAGGGAACACCTGTGTATCTACCAGTTAGATTCTGCCTTTCTGCCATGAATGTTTAAGAGATTGTTCTGTAACAGGTGATTATCATATTGGATTTGAGAGAGCTGTGTGGTTATAACATTCATGTGAATAATATTTATGAATTGTACATTATATTAAGTCTAAATTATAAGCTCTTATGCTTTATTATTGAGTGTATTTTAAAGTGTGGATTTTGTAGAAGAAAAGAAAATGTGCTTTATTTTCTCCTATGCAATGAAAAGAATATAATAAATTTGAATACCTAAATCTTACTAACAAAAATAAGCTAATGATAAAAAGTAAATGTTAAAGATATGCTCAGAGATTATGCATTATTAAAATCGATATCCATTTATGTAATAAAACTGTCAACCATGAGATTTTATTCCAATATAGTTACAGTAATATGTTTTCTGAATTACTTCACACAGGGTTATTCTTAGGAAATGATGAATTCAGTCAGGTAGTTAGGAATGAGATGATTGGGATTATTCCACAGTTACTGATATTTTATACAATATTCTATAAAATTTATAAATCAGGAGACATTTCAATAAATAAGAACTTGTGGCTTTTCTGTGGGTTTTATTTTGTGTGTTTTTTTCCCCTTACCCTTTTAAAATGAATATTATATAAATCTTAGACCTAGTTTTTTATGGACAAGAAAGAAACTCTACTTTTGTAATAAATGAAAAAAAATAAATCCAACCATCATTGAACCTATTTTTCATCTATTCTTTCTGATGGGCCTTTAAAAAATCAGCTTACTACCTTCTCAGCAATTTGAGATGCAGGTCAAGGTCAAATGACATCACAAGAGTCACACAGGAAACCTAATTTTAAGTCTCCATGGAACCGAAGAACTCATACAAATAATTACTGAACAGTCAGCTCATGTTTGGAGTTAGATGATTGAAAAGGAACAATCGAGGAGAAGCTGGGACTCTTGGGTACACTGAGGGCTGTGGAGCATCTCAGATAAAGATAAGCAACTCTTCAGGCATATTTGTTTGCAATTCTAATACAACATCGCTATAGCATTTCAGTGATAATAGCAAATATAACTATAAAAAGCACTATAGCACTTAGACACACACACACACACACACACACACACACACACACACACACACACACACACCACCCACCTAGACTATTATTCAGCCATGAGAAAGAAGGATATCCTGCCATTACAATAACATGGATAGGCCTCAGGTACATTACGTGAAGTGAGACAGAAGATGACAACAACTGCATGATATCACTTATATCTGGAATCTAAAAAAGTCAAACTCATAAAAACAGGGAGTAAAATTGCTAATATTAAGTAGCATCTAATTACCCCTAAAAAGCATTTATCAATCAAACCCAGCTGTGTAAAATATACATCAAAATGTTGACAGTGTTATCTCTGGATAGTAGGATCATAGGCATTTTTAGAACTTTTTTTTTTCCTGTAATGTTCAACTTTTCTACAACAAATAGGGATTACTTTTTTTAATCAGTGAAACTAAATATAGATTACAAAAAAAAAAAAGTGGAGCCGTCCATTTTCTTTCTTTCTTTATCGCTAGGAGCTCTGAGTTTCTAGTTTGGTTAGATTTCAACCAAAGGTCATGAATAAAAGTTTTGAATTTATATTAACTTACACATAGCTAGCTTACATGTTGCTGAGGTATTAGAGGGTCAGAGAGCAGTGCTGGGAAGCCAGAGAAGCAGTGTGATGTGCTTGGCAGACATTTACCTAAAGACAGAGCAGTCTGTCCCCCAGAGGCAGAAGAACCTGGACCAGGGGCAAAAAGCAAACACAGAAAGAAGCCAAGCTCTTTGTAGATTTAGACACCCACTTTATGCCAGTTCTCAGACATTCTCTTCTAAGAACAGAACTAGATGTTTGCACAGCGCCCCCTTGTGAACAGAGGTTTTCACAACTGCACCTTCACCCAAAGAAAGAGCCAAGAGCTTCAACTAGCCATAAGAGGCATTTGCTTGGCCTTCATCTTCTGGTGACTGCCTTCCATACCTTAGAGAGGGAACATATGTGGGTGTGGGTGATATGCAGACTTGGCATCCTACTTCTCTGTTATTAAATGTGCATAGAAATATTGCATGATAATGCCTAAAAAGAACTTCCCAAAATAGGAAATCAGTATCTATGTTTGTCCCCACTACTTCAGGAACTTGCTGTCTTGGTCTGATGAACAGTTTCTCCATGGACAAAAGAAAATTGGACACTGGAGAACATATTTTAAGAAATGTCCATTCATCTTAAAGATATGGGATGATTTATTTATACAAACATACCTTGGCGGTATTGTGGGTTCGGTTTCAGACCACTGCAATAAAGCAATATCACAATAAAAACTAGCCATAATATTTTTTCAGGCAGAGGGTCTTGTCTTCTATTTGGAAAGAATGCAACATCTGTGAAGCACAATAAGTGAAGTGCAATAAAATGAGGTATGCTTGTAAAATGTTAGTATGCTTATGAGTGTCATTTGGAAATGTATTAAGACACCTGAAACTTCACAGGATAACCACTGATATAAATATTACCATTTTTGTAATTTGAGAACTGGGAGCATTTTAATGTGCTCGAATTAGCTCTTTCACAAGAATAAAATCTTATTCATGTGAATAATTCCACTGATTTACAATTACCTGGATAACAGCTCAGCAGGAACAACCAAATTCTGGATGCTTCCTGCAAAGGGGAAATTACTCCGGAATGTGATACAATGCGAGTATATGCAACAAGAGTTGTGCCTCACCTGACTTTCTGCCTCAAACATGACAGACAATGATTTGTTTTCACATTCAGTCCAATGGCTGATTGGAAGTGAGTATATTCTTCACTTTGCCTGTTACTGGCTAACTCTGTCATACAAAACACGCTTCTGAACCCTGAGCCAGACAAGTGGAAAAGTATGGATGAGCACAAACCATTATTCAAAAGCAATGACGACACCAAAGGATGGCTTGGGGTGGCCTTCCACAATCTCCACCAGTGTTTCCAAAATGACCCCAAATAAACATATAGAGAAAGTAAAAACAGTGTGCTTCCTATGCAAATGCACATTCAAGACAAGTCCCCAAGGCCCCCTTCTTTCCAAACCAATTGCCACCGGTGTTCAAACTCCTACTATCTAGACATTCTGCTGTGCCCTCTACCAAAAGCTCAGACTGTTCATTGATGAGCATCACTGTGTCCATGTGAAAAAGAGAACATAAGGCAGAGAAAGAAGGGACAAGTATGTGTAAAAACGTACGCATATTCAGGTCTTATGCAAGGGGCTTTTAAATAGGCTTCTAAAAGACTAATGACCCCCAGTTATACCTCCGCTCCGGACATTATCCCTGATTTGCAAGATAGTATACCACCCATATTTTGGACATTGACACCTGGATGTCTAATAGTCTTAGGTTGAATTCCTTCCAGGCAGACCCTGAAAAGTCTTAGTGTGGGTATTTTATTTGGAAAGGAGGCAGGAAAGTGACGGCAGGAAGTTAGGGCAGGAGAAGTGGGACAGGAAGGGAGAAAAATCAATCAAGTATACATAAACAAGCAGGTGACCACTGTGAGCAAATGGAAATCTACTTGGAGACACTCTGAGGCATATCCACGCCTCAGGAACGTCCCAGTGAAACACTGGCAACATGGGGTGTGGAAGCATACCCTGGTCCCTCAATGTTTCAGGGTTGCTGCTTGGAGTGTTAACTCACAGGTCCTTCTGGGTCACCCTCAGAGTCTAGCCAGCTCCCTTTTACTGAGAAAAGCCCTCAGGTGCATGAGATGAGAAGCTGGCTGAGCACACAGGAACTACTCACCACAATTGCAGATGAACTCTAGATCGGGTCAAGGGGAAATGGTGTGGTGCTTGAAGCATTTTCCACAAATGGGCCTCTAAAACCTAAGATGTTCAATCTGGATTTTTGGTTCATGTCCCTGTCGCCTCACCACAAAACCTACTCTTCCCTCATCTTTCCCCAACTCAGCAAATGAAAACACAAGTTTCTCATTTTTTCAGGCCTGAACCCTTGAATTATCTTTGACTCATTTTTTTTTTCTTACCCTACGTGAAAATCTATCATTAAATACTGTCAGCTATGTTTTTAAATTGTAGCTAGAATCTGGTTCCTTCTCACTACCTCCTCTGCCACAACCCTCATTCAAGCCACCATTGTCTCTTGCCCAGACCACTGCAGTGACTGTTTAGCCATTTTTCCTGTTCCTGTCCTTGCTCCAAGTCTATTCCCCACAGAATACTTAGTGAGCCTTTGAAAATGTATGTCATTTTTCCGCTCAAAACCCTCTACTAGTTTCCCACTTCACCTGGGATAAAAATTCACACTCCTTCCCATGGCTTACAGAAGCCCACCCCCAGCTCTTTGACCTGTATTTTCTTTCTCCTTTCTCCCTTGCTTACATGGTTCCACCCATACTGATGTTCCTCCTATTTCTTGAACAAAATGGGCCTGCACCTCCACAGGGACCTATACACTTGATAATTCCCCTTCCTATATGCTCTTCCTTCAGGTAACTGCATGATCCTTTCATTTTGTTAAGATCCAAATGTCAGTTTAATAGAGAGGGCTAAGTATTCCAACTATTCAATCTAAAAAAGCACTGTGGTCACTCGATTGCTTCATTCTGCATTGCTTTTATCCAGAAAACTTATCATCATGACATACTACATATTTTGTATGCTTACGTATTTTACATTGTCTACTTCCCCCGACCAACAAAGGAAAATGAAGTTTCATTAGCACACAGGCTCTGCTTTTCCACTGCTGTTGACTAGCAACTAGAATAGGTCCTATTAGTGATAGGGGTTCAATATGCATTTGCTCAGTGGATGAATTCACTGATCTAACAGCCATATAAGATAAATACTGCCAGGTATTAATCAAATGTTTACTAAGCACCATGACTGGTATTGTCCAGTAACAAGTATAGCAGTTGCTGCTCTTCAGAAGCATGTTATATTCAATACAGGGAGACAAGGCACATCCAATGCATGGTCAAATCACACAGCTCAGAGGGAGAGTATCATGAACAGTAGTAGTAAGAACAAGGTAGGAAAGAAAGGTTTATATGGGACTGTGAAAAACTTTGCATGTTTTGTTAGGATAGAGAGCATTATTCCAATTAGAAGTGAAAAGCTATCAAAAGTTTCTGAACAAGCGAGTAAAATAATGAAAGCAGAACTTTAGAACAATTAATATTTGATTCTATTCCAAAGGATTTGAGCAGGGAAGATGGGAGCCAGGGACACAGCGTCATGAATATTTTCCCCCTTCATATTCTCCTTTCTCTAAAGGCATCACTATATATAACATATATATATATATATATATATATATATATGTCTTTTTTTTTTTTTTTTAAGCTGAGCCATCCTGCCACCTGTTGGCAGCTCAATGGCAACTCAGCTTGGGCTGGCCTCGAACAGCTGTTGCTCAGAGCTCAGCTCGCACTCTTGAGCGAGCTCTTAACCAACTGAGCCACTCGGCCGGCCCCAACATATATATTTTTTAAGAAAGCCTCGCTATAAAAGTTTAACTGATACATAAAAAATTGATATGCATGTTTAATGTACAGAATTTTATGAGTTTGCGCATATGCATAACCTATGAAACCATCACGGCAATCAAGGTAATAGATATATCCATCACCTCCAAAAGGTTTGTTGTGTGTCTTTGGTTTTGGGATTTTTTGTTTTGTTTTGTTTTACTGTGTGTGTGTGTGTGTGTGTGTGTGTGTGTGCGGTAATAACACTTAACATGAGATTCCCCTCTTAACAAACTTTTAAATGCACAATACAGTCTAGTTAGCTCTCTTGTTAGCACAACTCTAAAAGTAATTCATCTTTTCAACACAGTGTTTAGACAATTACATCAGCCCATATTTTTTCATGTTCAGTTAGGAAGCTCTTTGTCCTTATTATGAATGTTAACTAATGTGCTTTAGCTAAAAAAAGTCTGTCTATAGTTTCTCTAGAATTGAAAGTGAACCTAGTTCATGTGTGAAAAGCTCAAATCCATTCTCCTTCAGGTTATCTCAGGTTATCTAATAAAGAAACTAGTGAAAACAAGATAAGTAAGGTTGGACGAGAATGTGCTATCCATTATCTGGTGAGATAGAGGAATGAGTAAGTGGGAATAAACTTGCCAAAGGCATTGGCAGTGATTGGCCAGAATTCTTCACTTCTTTGATTTGTTTCTTATCTAGGCATGATGCATATTGCAGCCTTCCTTTCTCTGAAGGAGTGGTAAAGGAAAATAGTGCTATATGTTCAGTGTTTAAATGGGCTGTGAACTTCCGTGGGCCTTATATCTCTGGGACTGCCAGCACAGTAGGAGCTAAAAAAAAAAAAAGTATGTTAAATAATAACAATAATAATATTGATGATGATGTAAGGTAAATGAACCCCTGAAATTTTTTAGTAGACAGATTCAGGGAATTTCATTATCTTCCTCTAAATTCTGCTTTCTTCTTTTTTTTTTTTTTGAAGGCAATGTCACTGGCCCTTATATGTGGGACCCGAACCGGGGTTGCTGGCTTCCCAAGCCAGCGCTTAACCACCACGCCACTTGGCAGGCCCCTGCTTTCTTCTTATAATCAACGTTTAATTCTGCTTTGTCCCAGGAAGGATTAAAGCCTTCTCTATTTCCTTTGGTAATTAGTTTAGATAAGCCAAGTCATCCATAGCCCTAACCACTGGACAATAGCTAATTTGTAAATGGCTGCAGCTTTATTTACACCTTGATATTGCATATATATAAGACAGTATCACTTGAGAGAATAAGCTAGTAAACTGCTGACATATCTTCGTAAATAATTCCAACTGACTGATGTTGTTAGTTTATGTTAAAAGCCAAATTGATACAAAAATTAAAAATAAAGAGAAAATCATACAGAGAAAATTAAGTCATAAGGGTTTTCGATGGCATTAGCTAGTCTCAGTTCCACCTTTTCACTCAGTTCATCAAATTCTTTGCCAAGCAAACATGTAGACACAGTTCTCAATCTTCTAGGTACTAGGGATGAAAGCTCCAAGGAAACTTTATAAATCCAGAATGAATTAAGGAAAAAATATTCCATATAGCTCACATTTTGTGCCTTCGCTCATGCCCTGTTTGCCCTTCAGAAATCTCCTGACCCCAGTATTATTTATTAACTATTATCACCATGCTACCACCAGATATCTTTTTACAACATAAAAAAGGAAAAACTACATTTTTAGTAACAAATCCATAATGCTAAAAAAGTCACGAGGAAAAGCTAAACCGAAACTGGAGACAAGCCTTTGCATTGTGCCACAGGATTGTGGCATTTTTGATAATATCATTTTATGGATTTCATCCAAGTTTTTCTTTCGTTTTTTTTTTTAGCTGAGCCATCCTGCCACCTGTTGGCAGCTTAGCTTAGTGGCAGCTCAGCTCGGGCTGGGCATTGAACTGCTGGTGCTCAGAGCTCAGCTTGCACTCTTGAGTAAGCTCTTAACCAACTGAGCCACTCGGCCGGCCCAAAGAGTGAATGTCTTTTTTTTTTTTTTTTTTTTTTTTTTTTTGGGCAGTGTCGGTGGCCCTCATATGTGGGCTCCAAACCCGGGCCACTGGCTGGCATCCCAAGCCAGCTCTTAACCACCACACCACTCAGCCGGCCCATTTCCTCCAATAGTTTATGCAAGGCCATCCATAAGGGATTCTGTGCTCAGGGCAAAGTCCAATTCAGCATCCTGGGTCTCCTGTTTCTATCTCTAGCCTCTCTCCACACACATTCTGTGGGAGGGAAAAGGCACCAGTCTGGAAAGCCAGCAGGCAGAAGGCAGATTTTGAAGGCAGAAAGGATAAGAGGAGAGAGAGAGGGAGCAGGAGGGGGAAAGGGAGGGGGAAACAGATGGGGAAGGGAAAGGGAGAGAAAGGGAGAGGGAGTTGTGTGTCCAGGTTTGTCACAGTCTGGTTTACAGGGAGGTTCTGCGCTAAATCTCAGCATTGCAGGCCTTTCAATAGGCAACTGCTTCTCTGGTCTTCCTCCACCTGTGCCCATCTTACTGTCAAGTGTACAGCAACTCAGCCACAACACAGGAGCCAGGACACATCAGCCTATCCTACAGGCCTGAAAAGATGACTCTACTGATGTGTCTGCCCAACAATCAATAACTCACGTATGTGGATTTTCTGATGCATAAAATAATACACTTTTCCTATAACCTGCTGACTTCTATCAGCACAGACTGAAGAATCATACCAAAAAATAAATAAATAAATAAAATGCTGTGAGAATGCTGATATAGTTTTCTGAGTACTATTTATTTCTTACAACTATATAAATGATGAATATTCACTATAGATCATTTGAAAAGTGCAGAAAAGTAGGAAAAAAAAAGAAAAATCATCCACACTTAGAGATAACTACTGTGAATTACCTGGCTCATTTTCTTCCTTACTTTTACATGTTTATACACATATTTATACATCTAGTTTTAACATTCAATCAAGATTTTTAGTACATGTGATTTTAATCCTGCTTCGCATCTCATGCTTTACTGTAAGCAACTTCCCATATCATTTTAAGTTATTTGAAAATATCATTAATGTTTGATAAGATTCTATTTGCTGAGTCTAACATCAAAATTTATTTAAACATTAGGTAAGTGGGAGAATGGACTATACATAGGTTTTCAATATTATAAGTACTGCTGTGGCAAATATCTTCGAATGTAAATCTTTTTAATATCTCTAATTACTTTCCTAAGCTAAACACCTATAAGTAGAATTACTAGATTAAAGGATTTAAGTATTTTTAAGGCTTGAAGCTCCTGGTGATTTTTAATCATTTTAATGAAGTGGAACATTCAAATCAGTTCAAAAATCAATGTAACAAACTATATTTCTATGCATTACTTTTTCATAACTTTTTAAAAGATCAGCAAAACGTAAGATCATTGAAACTAACTTGTTATTTGCTACAAAGAGGATTTTCAGCACATGAAAATCAGAACCTATAGCAATAAAAAAATGACTTCTCTTATAAGGTGGAAAAAGAAAATTTTACCATATATCCAACATTTTGTCCATATATTTATGAAAAGGCCAAAAGCAGACATTAAAAAAAAAAAAAGATAAATGGCTATTATTATAGCAACACAGATTTGGTAAACCACTTCAAGTTCTTGTGGCCAGTGAGGTCACTAGAGCTGCAGGCCAACATTTCTGACAAATTATGCACATTGAGGTTACATTACTCTACTTGAGGCAGTTTTTCATAATTGTAGTGTTCTGTTTACAAAAGGTCTTTGACTTAAAAATATCCTTTTGTGCCCTCTAGTGTTTCAATTCATCAAAACTTTGGAGATGTTTATTTTTTATTTCTAAACTTCAATTGAACACTGTTTAATTCCTATTTATACCAAGCATTTGCATATATTAGAAGTGGACAACATATATATGGTTCCAACATTTTTAATGTTCACTAAATTTTTTTTTTTTCCATTTTGAAAGGAGTTAAGCTAGAGCAGGGGCTGGACAACTACACAGAACAAATCCCACCCACCACTTATTTTTGTAAATACAATTTTATTGGAACACATGATGCTCATTCATTACATATTATTTATGAAGGGCTGCATTTGAGTCTACAGGGGCAGATCTGAGTATTAACCACAGAGACCTTACATTCTATAGACGTAAAATATTTACTGTCTTGCCCATCACAGAAAAAGTTTGCTGACACCTGGGCTAAGAGTCTCTCTGATACTTAGATTGGAAGAAGAAAAAGGATGCATGTATATTTCTAAAAATGTCCTGACATTTAACAATGGCCTCTAATTCTACTCTGTCTCATCAACCACTAGCATGCTAGTTAAAACAAAGGCCAGTTAATTAGCTTTGTGGATTCAAGAAACAAATTTGTATTTTCTCAGTGAAAACATTTGCAGTAGTTGATTTTTGTAATGTCTACTCAGAGTGATAATACTAACTTCATCCTGATGACTTTCATGTTGGTATGATTATGTTGGGGAGGCTATAAGGAGATTAAAGTTCTTTACCCATCAAGACCAGGGGACCAAGAAATGTCTTGCCTTCTGTGTTTCATTATATCTTTTTGTTTATTTGTTGTTTCTTTAATTTCTATTGAGGTGTATATAATTGACATATAACATTAGTTTCAAATATGCAGTATAATGACTTGATATTTGTATATATTGTGAAATGATCACAATATCTAGTTAACATCCATTACCACACAGTTATAATTTTTTTTCTTATGATGAGATCTTTTACGATTTACTCTCTTAACAAAACAAAACAGAAACAAACTCATACATACAGAAAGAATTTTGATGGTTGCAGGTTGGGTTGGGAGATGGGTAAAGGGGAGACAGAATTAAGAGGTACAAATTGGTAGTTACAAAATAGTCATGGTGTCATGGTGATTAAAGTATAGCATGGGCAATATAATTAGTAGCATTATAATATGTATGGCATCAGATGGGATTTATCATGGTGACCATTTCATAAGTTATATAAATGTCTCATCACTATATTATACAAATGAAACTAATACAATATTGTATGTCAACTATAATTGAAAAAATTCTAAAAATATGTTAAAAAATAAATACAGAAAGAAATGGGAAAAAATAGGTCCTGAGGTGTAGGGCATGGTGATATAGTTACATAATCTCTCATTGACTAGCTAGAAATTTACACTAGGAGTAGAGTTAATGTCCCATCTCTCTTTATTTTTATACATTTAATAATAAATCTTGCAGTTACTTTTACAAATACATAAAGTCTGTCAATAATAAAGTAAACATGCCATTTATATTTAACATGACATTTACTTCAGTTTTATGCTTGACTCAAATCTCACATAATCATTTCTTTCATATATGATGAAAGTATAGTGCACAGTAATAAGGCTGCAGTCAGTCCTATGTGGATGCTTAACAGGTTACCTTTCTTCCCCAGTACAAGCCCCACATCTTTCTAAGCCCCTCTGATATTTTATCTGCTCTTTTGTTTACCAAAAAGCTTTATTTAAATTTCTTTCTTCTGTGAAATGGTTGATACATAGTTTATTAGAGCACATCTTTCTAAGCCCCTCTGATATTTTATCTGCTCTTTTGTTTACCAAAAAGCTTTATTTAAATTTCTTTCTTCTGTGAAATGGTTGATACATAGTTTATTAGAGCTTTGCTTTTTTTTTTTTTTTCCCCCCATGTGGTTCCCAGGAAGTAGATCTATTTATTGCTTTCTCACTTAAAATTTGACTTCTGGTTCAAAATGTTTACAGCTGTCCCTTTTAAAAGATACACATCAGTAATAACCTGGCCAGAAATTCTGCACAATAATGGAAGAACACATAAAACCTAGGGCTTAGAAAAGTGACTGAAAACAATTTCTAGTTGATTGCTTTTGCTCATGAAAAGGCATGTTATTCTTGTGACAACTATTCATGGCCATTGTAGATTATATGCCTGGAGTTGAAGGTTGCTGCCCTTCTCAGCCTTAGTCTCTCACTGCCTGCATATTCTTAATTTTCTCCATATATTTCCCCACACCCCACAATAGAATCCCCTTCCTGGTATTTGGCATGAAAATCACTTCAACAGAGACTCAAATACAAACTCCGCAAAACCTTACTTAATGGAATCACATACTTAAAAGTCCTGAATCAAATAACGTAAAGCTACAATATTACCTTTCAAATATTTGCAATTACAACAACAATAAAATGCATGGTAAAACACATCATCTCTCAGGCCCAATGTTACAAGCAATTAAAATAAAAACTAGGAAAAAGTGACACCATACCTCCATTCCATAAGCAAAATAAATTATTTCCAAACTTACCTGCAAAAGAAAAAAGAATAAAAAGAGCAATCAATATCAAATCAGAGGGCATTTTAATTCTTTTATCTCTAATAAATTAGGTAAAACCATCATCATAAACATAGTGAATTCTTAATCATCATTGTGTGGATCATTTTCTGTAAATAATGCCTTCCATAGCGGTCACAATCTCTTAAGGGCAGTTATCACTATGAATAAAAGCCTTTTCCATTTGCATTCTGAACCAACTAATAAATTTTTAGAACATAGGTTTAAATAAGTTCCTTGACCCATGAAATCTGTGCATGACAAAACATATTTATGGGAGTCAATTACAAATGATGCGGAAAATGCCTCAGAGTCAGGCTGGTTTGAGGTTCAATCCCAGTTTTACCACCACCTGGTAACTCAAGTCATTTTCTATCCCTAGAGACTCAGTGTTCTTATC
Organism: Aselliscus stoliczkanus; assembly: GCA_033961575.1. Classification (NCBI taxonomy): domain Eukaryota; kingdom Metazoa; phylum Chordata; class Mammalia; order Chiroptera; family Hipposideridae; genus Aselliscus; species Aselliscus stoliczkanus. Next base: position 75,524,235 of record CM066728.1, on the reverse strand, counting down.
TGTAAAATGAGGACACTATAATTACCTAGCTGAGTTATTCTGAGCATTAAATGAGGTCATGTTATAGAAGCTCAATAAACATTAATTGCCTTCTTGACTTCCTGTAAGCTTCACTTTATGTCAATACTTTGCCGAAGTATGCGTGTTTAGTGTGGTATATGAAGTACAGATGGGTTTTAGGCAATTTAAAATAGATAGAAGAGATAAAACAAATTCTGCATTTCCCAGTGTTCTTCATAATGTCACAAAATTGGCTTATATAAAATACTGGCCACCTTCTATATGTTGAACAATTTATTTTCCATTGTAAGTTTAAGCATTTCGGAGTTCTAATGATTAACTGAGCGCATAGAAGTCTTCAGCATGGCTTCTGTGTCCCGTATGTACACAGGGTGTCTCCTCTTACCATCCCCTCTCTGTCCTATTCACTCTCTACCTCACTAGCCTTCTCTCCTTTTCTGGAAACAGCAAGGATGCTCCTGCCTGAGGGCATTTGCTTTTGATGTGCCCTCTGCCCAGGAATCCATACTGCTCATCTCTGTTCTCTTCAAGTCTTGACTCAAAGGATCCTGTCTCACTCAGGAAGAACAAACCTGACTTCCCCATTTAAAATCCCATCCATACCCTTGGCATCTAGTTTTAAGTCCGTTTAATTTGCATTGTCTTTTTCCAGCACTCTTAATTTTCTAACACATTGCATAACCCCATACCACTTATGTCTTTTGGGCGTCCCTGCTCCTAACACCCTATGTAAGCTACACAAAAACAGAGGTTTCTGTCTTTATTGCTCACTGTTGAATACCCAGAACCTACAACAATGCTTGATACATAGAAAGTACTTAAAAACCATTTGTTAAAGAATGAATATAGCATGCATAAAAGAGTGAAATACAAAAAATATAAAATATACATATATAATATATATATTTAAATGTTTTATTTATATAAATATATTTCTTATACAAATACATATTTATGTATTTATTTCATATAAGAATACTTGAGTATTGAATCAATTTTTATGTAGAAGTGAACCATTTTACTTTTATTTAAGTTTGATGAAAGAACTTGTGGTACTCATTAGAGATATTGGCTAGTATTCCAGCTGGCCACCTAACAGGCATAGGTAAGTATACTTAATAAACTTCTGGTTAAATGGGGCCATGTGACTAGTTCTGGTCAGCCTCATGAGTTGTGAGTGAACAAGCATTTGTGAGAAACCATTCACCCCTTCCTTTCCCTCTCCCATAGGGACCAGAAAAGCCTAAGATGGCGACTCACCATCAGCCTCTGAATTGAAGTGAGGTGGCTGTGGAGCATAGCTCCCAGTAAACGGCATATAGCATGGGGGAAAAAAAGGAAAAAAAAAAAGACAAAAAACAACCTTTGCTGTTACGAGATTCAAGGTTGTTTGGTAATGCAGCTTAACTCAACCCATTGTGAGAAACTGAGAAATGATACAACATGCAATTTAAAAATTATACTCAAAGGCTTATTTTTAAAAACTTTACTATCTGTATCTATTAGGAATGCCCATTTCCAAATCATTTTGTTTCTGTTGGTACTTAACTCTATAGTTCCAAGTAATGTGCTTATAAGGTTCTTTCATGACTTTGAATATTTCCGCTATTATCTGTGCATTTGTGTTACAATAAAGATTGACTTCTCTTATACTGGCCCCCTTCCCCTCCTTTCACCTAGTTAAATCACAATTTTTAGTAAAATTTACAATCATTGTTTGCATATATTTACTATACAAATACCATTTACTACATATGTGATATGATTATATGATTTCCCTATGGTATAACTTCTGTTTTGCGTAGAGTTAATAGCTGCCTTTTTATTCACATGTGTGATTTCTTTTGCATTCCCCGCCCCCCCCACCCCCAAATGGTAGCTCATATATGCCACTGGGTCCGCTGAGGCCTCCACTAGCCTTTGATCCTCTTCCTCCCATTCCTCTGAGAGCACTTCTCTATAAACAGCCTGCACAGGGATCTCTGAGGCTGCTTCCCAAAGAATCTGCCAGCACACAGGCATTCCCATCACCCCTTGTTTCACCCCAAGACTGCAACCCCACAGATGCACTACATCTGCTCTCTGAGTGGTGAGTCTGTCCAATAACATTTCTTCAGAAAATTAACCTTGAGTATTCTGTGGTAGGGGCTGGGGGCGGGCGGGAAATGGGAGGTCAGGTGGGGGAGGTAGTCTCCTCAGATAGTCTCATGCCCCTCTTTTTAAATCTACTTAACTGAGATGATATGAATACATATAGTCAATTCATGACCATTATTCAGAAGTCCATAGTTTTTAGATTATTGGTATAATTGTTCTTCTCTATGAAAATGGATTAAAAACAATATTATCTATTAAAAGCAGAAAAAAGTCATAAGAACACTTCCCAAATTATTGCATGGAATACTCACTTTTGAGATATTAAGAGTTCAGTTGAATAAAAAAAAAATAAGGAAAAGGCTAGAGAGTTAAATAATTTGGAATATACTGGCTTGACAGTTTTAAAGAAAAACATTTTTTTTCCCTGTAGGATTTCTTTTTTTCTTTTTCTTTTTTTTTTTTTTTTTCAGGGCAGTGTCAATGGCCCTCATATGTGGGACCCGAACCAGGGCCGTGGGCGTCCCAAGCCAGCTCTTAACCACCGCGCCACTCGGCCAGCCCTCCTGTAGGAATTTTTTTTTTTTTTTATAGCTGAGCCATCCTGCCACCTGTTGTCCTGTAGGATTTCTAAGAGCTTTGGGTATAATAATTGGAATGCGACTATTCTAGAAGGTGAAGAACATGTACAGAATAGGTGAATTGGTCCCCCACCTCCAGACATCAGTTAATGTCAGAGTCAGCTGTCTTTGAGGCTACTACTTGGGAATTGATGCACAAGGAATCTTAAACTAAGTGTTATACAAATAACAGTATTTCTATTACTCCTACAAGAATTATTTTACCTTTGCTGGAGAGGTCAAATGAATTGCTAATCAATAAAAAACAGCATGACTGCAGTGAGGAATAAAACATGTTAACTCACTTTCAGGTGAGTGCTTTATCTGTTAGATCAAATTGCCTGCTAAATTAACATGACTCATAATATTTGAATTGTAATCATTTAATGTAAAATTTTCTTTCCCAGAATAGTCTACACTAGAAGTTCAATTTCTCACCATCCTCAAATTCGTTCAAGCAATCTGTGTATATTTTTAGGTCTATCTTTGTATCTCTAGCTCAGCTTGTGCCAAAACGTTCTCTGTGGAGAGCAAATTCCATTAAATCCTTTGAAAACAAACAAAAAGTTCCATATTTAATAAAGTTTGGGACATTATGCATATGGTATCTCTTTCCTGGGGATATTTATTTAGTCTGTGAAAGACTTTGGGAATCTTACAGTTACACATTAGTTTAATTTTGTGAATCACAGTTAATTTGGCCAGAGAGCCATTTTGCATGTAGCATCTATTGATATTATACAGAACTAAATTGTATACGGAACAAAATATCACACAACTTTGGGACATACTGACTTGGGCTACTAGGGTTATTAATAGCAAGAAACGAAGACAATATAAACTCTTATAAATGTTGACGAGAAAAATAAGACCTCCAACAGTTCTGGATAAGAGGGATAATGTTTGTGAATATAGCTAATTTCTCAATGAGAAAGGAAGAGACAGACACATAGAACTAATAATTCAATTGTACATACTTAGGGTAATATATGGTTCAGGGCTCTTTGGCCAAATGTACCAGCCTCACACTGTCATGGCTTCATTTACCCACAGATGTGAGTTTAAGACCAAGCTGTAATTCCAAAACACATGTTTTATTAAGAAAAGAAGAAACATCAAGAATCTTTGACACATCATGAATGACATAAGCCTAATATTAAAATGTTATCTTCATTGATGTCAGGAACTTTAGAAACTAAAAACTATAAATATTAAGATTTAGCTTGGGGACTCAAACAATGTAGCAAAAACATTTCATTATGATTTTATTTATCTGTCTAGTTATTTTATGAAATTGTGTGAGTATGAGGTTTGGGGATGAAGAGGCAATGGGATGAAAATTTTGTTTCACCTCCAAACGTGGTAGACCTACCTTGTGTATTATGCAGGAGTTTAAAATATGAAGACCCTGAACAGGTCATAAGTGAACTGCTGTGAAGTTTGTGAAGCACCGGAAGTGATATGCAAAATTGTGTGTCGATTTGCATTTCTCAAGGGACTTCTCTTTCTCTTTTGATCATAGTTTTGTAAGATTTATTTTGGAAGGAATCATAAATCATGCTTATGATATGTAGTAATTTCTTCGTTGGGACCTCCAGTCAGATAATTAAGACATTAAAAAAATGTAGTCTATAATTACTTTATAGGAATTGGTTAAAACATGTTTAATTATATAAAATTTTAATATACTTTTTAAAATTTCACATCTAGGGCAGATAAAACCATTTTATCTAAAGATCTTATTTAAGTGAGAAACTGAATTGCCCACAAGATGGCTCTCTATAATCTTGGATATAGGAGTTTACCAAACCAATTTCTCAATAAGCTATTTCTAACATCTTTTTTTCTGCTGAAAAATTGCTTGTTTACAATAAATGATTCACCATTTCCATGCTTGAATATCTAGCAATGCCCAACAAAGTGTTCATTTTGGGGGTGAATGGACTAATGAACAGATGTTTCAGACATTCAGAGATTACTTACTCCTTCATTACTGCATTATCATTTGTCTGTTACATACAGAGTCCTGTCCTGTGCCTGGTGGTGCATTTCAAACAAACAAACAAAAGGAATTAAAGTTTAAAGAACAAATCATGGCTCTTATCTTTCAGGGAAGATTTTTTTCACCAAAACATTTCAGAGTATATCTAAATGAAACTTCATTGGTATACAGACAAACTACAGATGTACCAGGAAGAGGAGACATCAATGTGGGGTTCAATTATATAAAAGACTTATGAGATTACTTCGACCTATAAAGAACTGAAAGGTTTGTATGAGAAGAAGGTAAGGGGAAAATATTCCAGAGTGGGCAAAAGACACAAGAAAAAGCTGGAATTATGTGGTCATGGCATGCAGGAAAATGGCCTCCTTATAGTTAAGGCTAGGTTAGTTATAGAAGGTGTTGAAAGCCATTCCAAGGGGAAGGAAAGGCAATTAATATTTATGGATCCCATATTATGATTCATGCTGTGATTAAGTGATCCCTCTGCCTTAATAATATATGCATGGCCTCTTATTAAGGTATTGGAATTGTGATGCTATATTTGGGTATTCTGAGGATAGATGGTTCTTTCCTATGTTATATTAAATTTTACTGTACAATCACCAGAGGAAAAGTCCTCTGAGAGGAAACCAGAATTGAGAAGATAGGCTGTTAGTGCATAAGGGGGGACTAATCTTTTGCTTTGATTCTCATTATCTTCAGTGAAGGCTGTGTCTTTTAGAGCTCTCTTATGGAAAGGTTAAAGGTGGCATTTGCTGCCTGGGGTGGAGTGGGAGCCAGAAGGAAAGCTGCTCAAAAGGCACTGAATTTGAGCAAATAGACATCTTCTATGAGAAGCCAAATTATCTAGTTTCATGCTGTTTTTAGATTTACGTATTTCCTTTTTCAGAAAAGTCTTGCTTAAAAATTTCTGCTTCTTTTTTTTGGGGGGAGGGGGGGACAGCCGGATGGCTCAGTTGGTTAGAGCGCAAGCTCTGAGCAACAGTGTTGCTGGTTCAATTCCCACAATTCCCAGTGAGCTGCACCCTGTATAACTAGATTGAAGATAACAACTTACACTGAGCTGCCAATGGGTGGCCAGATGACTCAGTTGATTAGAGCACGTGCTCTTAATAAGGTTGCTGGTTCAACTCTCACATGGGATGGTGGGCTGTGTCCCCTGCAACTAGATTGAAAATGGCAACTGGATTTGGAGCTGAGCTGTGCCCTCCACAACTGATTGAAAGACAACAACTTGACTTGGAGCTGATAGGTCCTGAGAAAAACACAATGTTCTCCAACAAAATTTTAAAAAATAATAATAATAATAATCTGGGCCGACCGAGTGGTGCATTGGTTAAGAGCTGGCTTGGGATGCCAGTGGCCCCAGTTCAGATCCCACATATCAGGGCCAGTGACACTGCCCTCTACAGCTAACAACAGCTCCACCTGGAGCGGGGCTGTGTGAGCCCCGGCGATGGTGTAGGCTGCAGCTCCTGCTGCAGTGGGCTGCCATAGGCTATAGTGAGTGGCCAGCAGCCAGCGTGAGCTGCCAATAGACGCAGTGAGCGACCATCCAGAGGCCAGCGACTGATCTGCCTCAACCAGGAAGAGCGCAATGACGATACCAACATGGGCCAGTGAAGCAACATCCTCCTGCAACTAGACTGAAGAACAAAAGGATGGCAACTTGTCTGTTCCCCTTCCCCGATTCCCCAATAAAATCTTTAAAAAAAAAAAAATCTGTTTTTTCTAAGCTGTTGAAAGCCCTTCGCCAAAAAAAACAACCAGAATTTCTTTTTTTACCATATTTGGATCAAAATGGGTTAAGAGGAGCAATCTCTATATTTCTAAGGATGATGATAATGAAAACAAAAAATTAGAAAGACCTCAGGAATAAAAGTTCATTGCAGAGGAAAGAGTTGAAGGAAGCAGTCTAGCTGTCTCATTCCAAACTGAGACTTTTCATCCATTCTGACCTTGAACTCTAAATTTATAAATCAAACTGTCTACTCAACATCCCCTTATAAATATCTCAACTTAATATATTCATAAGAGAGCTCTAATCTTCCATTTACAAGCCTTCTATTCCTGATGTCCTGCCCACCTCAGTTTTTGACAACTCCATTCTTCCAGTTACTCAGCTCCAAACTTGATCACCACCATCATCACTCATGATGAAGTTTTCTCATTGACTTCCCTGCTTCTCCCCTTATTCCCCTAAAGTCTATTTTCAAATTAGTAGTCAGACTGATCTTGTTAAAATCTGTTCAAAGTTCCTTGCTGGCTGATTGTTTCACTCAGAATTAAGGCCAGTCACTAGGAAGGTCCACAAAACCCTACAAGAATTGTCACATATCTTCCCCTCTCCCATACCCCCAACCCTCTTATGTTTCATTTCCAGCTTTTTCTCTTCTTATTCTCCACTCTGCTACTTCACTCCAGCTATCAGGGCATCATTCCCGTTCCTCAATTGTGACAATGAGACCCCTGACTTCCCTTCTGCCTAGGGCACTCTTCCAGCACATACCTAACTCCTTCACGTATTTACTAAAATGCCACCTTTCCAATGAAATCTTTTCTGACCACCCTACTTCAAATTCTACCACATGCACACAATAATCATTAACCTCCCCCCGATATATTTTTCTTCTTATCATTTATCATGAAAATCAATTAATATCTATCTCTATATCTATGTATCTATCTACTATATCTGTCTATTTATCAGTAAGTTATTTTTTTTATCTCTTTCCCCAAACAACAATATAAATATCGTGAGGGTAGAATTTCTCTGAAGTTTTTTTCACAGCTGTATCTCCTCTAACCATAGTATGACTTCAATATTTATTGAATAAACTTTTTGTTTTCTTAAAGTCTTGATTTCTTGATTTCTGTGTTTTGAAAAATCAGGAAACCTGCTAACATCGACCTGTGATCCACGTAGCACAGTTGACAGGAGCTTAGCAGTAGCTGCACAGGCAGAGGAGGCTGCACCTTCCTTTGGGCCAGGATCACCACCTGCTTTCTGCATCTGCATTACCTGCTTGGCCCCTGTTGATGTGTGAGCTGTGACCTCTGCTGGGAAAGTCCTAAGTGGAGAGTGATAGGATCGACTGGGGGCTTCAACATCTTATGTGGGAGCAGTAGGTGGGATTGGTTGTAAGGAGCCTAGGTGTAGACAGGCGAATTATATCACTTGTCCAAGTCCAGGCATGACAAGATGAGGGCTGCATGAAGTGAAGATGCTGGAGAATGAAGAACAGAGGAAACGGAGTTTGAAGGGAGGATTAATAGAACTTGAAATAAAGAAAGATTACTGATTACTAAAATTTCTAGACTGGTCAATTAGGAGAATGGTAATTTCTGATCAAAGAAAATTTAGGAAAGAGCCAACCTAAGAGATCAGAAGCTCTACACATGGGAAGAAATATAAGAATCTCAATCAAAATAAGTTGAGTTTGAAGACACAAATTCAAAGGTACTTGAAAACAAAAGAGGATTTGAGATCAGTGCCAGAGACGAGGATTCAATTTTTCAGTGTTTAATATGGCCTATGAAAAGGCACATTATGATGAAGGTCATCTCAAGAATAAAATATATAGAACAAGAGATAAAAATAGGGTATGAAAGAGAAGATTCCCAATTATAGGTCAAGTGATTAGAATCAGATTTAAAGGCAAGACTCCTTTCTGCCCCACCTTCCATCAAAAGTACACACACACCTATACACACAAACACAAGTGTTAATGATTTAGGTGTTGAAACTGGCTGCTTCCACACTCCGTGTGTATCCCACCAGTCCCCATTCCATCTCTAATATAATCTCATTCTAGTGAAGACAAATTGTAAATGACACCATGGCTATTTGAAAAGGTTCTTTCTGTTCCTTACCTGACTTTGTATTTCAAAGCCATATTTATTCTGTGGAACTCTCTGAGTAAATAGAAAATAATTATATGTGCTGTTTTTAGAATATTGATAAAGAAAGACAGCTTATTTTTAATTCCAATGCCATACAAAATTCTTCAACAAAGGGCATACGCGTATATACCAAGTACAGCACCAAGAATATAATAGGTAGTCTTTCCTCCGAAACTTGAATAAAACTGAAGTTTTATAATTCCAGAAAATATGTACTTTAATTAAAAGCAGAAGACAAATGTGACAAAAGTTTTCTTCAAACTCTTTAAAACAAGTTCAGTCTATATAGATTGGAAGCATTATTTTTATTCTGTTGTTAAGGGCCATTGTCTCGTGGGGCATAATGTTTCAGATGCGGGATACTCATTTCTTTGGATTGAAGGTATCGTATTTTCCATCGTTAATGCTCTGAACTGGTCTCCTGTGAGCTGCTAAAATAGAGTCTGCTGTTTGGCTGCCAAATAGCCCCAGAGAGGCCTGTGATCTATATTGGCAGATAAATGACAGCACATGGAATCAAGCTTGCATCCTGTCTCATCGGCAGGTCTGTAGCCTCAGCGGAAGGGATGTGCCCCTGAAGCTATGCAGGTTGTTCAACTAGCATCAGTGTCACTGTCACAGTTGGTGAAAGGGAAATTGGCAAATCACTCTACATAGTAGACAAAGTGCCACCCTCACACTTCCTCTAGGCATATTTTCCTCACTCACAACTTGTCTTTTTGCCAAGGGCAGGCTTCTGGGCCAACATGTTTTGCCATCCTAGAATTCATTTTTATCTAGTGTATAGAAAGACAATATGACCATTAAAGAATGCATTGCCATTAATATTCATTCCATTACTGTTATTAATGTAGCAGGAAATAAACACAAAAGTGCATTCATAGCTTATTGAGCATATACTATATTAGGTTCACTATGCTATACAATGACCTTTTTAATTACTATTAATAGATAGTGCTTACCACAAACAAGGCACAGTTCCAAGGCTTTCAAATATACTGTTTTATACCTACCTCATTTTAGATATAAGAGAAAACTATAATAATAGCTATTACTCATAATAACATTAGCAGTAACAATAGCTAATGTGTTTACTAAATTAGGTACTATTATATATACGTTACATATGTGTGTGTGCATATATATGTGTACGTGTGTGTACAGAGGGTGCCATAAAAGTGTGTACACATTTTAAAAATGGAAAAAAACTGTATTAAAATTATGCTGATGGTAACCACTTTGAGCACCTCTTGTAATTGCAGAAATCAAACGTGACTTGTATTCATCTTTTGTCCTCAGTATATACTGAGTATTAGAATTTTAATATGGCTTTTCCCTTTCCTAAAACATGTATACATTTTTTGGCACCCTCTGTATATATACACTATATGTAGTATATACACATTTTTATACACTGTAGGTATATGTGTGTGTGTGTGATTATATATATATATATATATATATATATATATATATATACTCTTAATTCCTTAATTCTAACAATAGCCCTGTGAGTTTCACATTATCATTTTCATTTAGAAATGAGAAAATGAATAATAGTCATAATGAATAATGCTAATAATGGTAAAAATAGCTAACATGAGATTAACATGTGTCATATTATGTGTCTGCAAAGCAGCCATAATCTCAGTTAGTCTTCACAGAGGTCACAACCTACTTTTAGAGATGATGAAACTCTAAGAATCCAAGGACAAATAACTAATAAAGTGGGGAGCCTGGGTTTGTAACTCACATGTAAGTCCAGACTGGCCCCTTCACCAGTGAGCGAGACCACAGACAACACACATCCACACATCCTGGGAACTCGGGTGTGGGACAGGTTATTGCCACAAGGAGTTGATACCAAGTGAAGCATGTTTTACAATGTATTTTACAACACATCCAATGGAAATTATAATTTATAATCTTTTTTTGAGGACATAGTATGTGCAAAGCTGTGCACTAAGCAGTGGGAGAAATGCAAAACAGAAGTAATATAGAAGCCCCACTTTCACAGGCACTTATGATCCCATGGGGAAGAGAGATTATGTGCCTGAATAACACAAGAGTGAATGAGGTGGCAGAGCTGGGAGCCAGGTAAGTGAAAGATGAGCTCTAAGCTGAATGCTAGGTTTATGGTGTGGAGTTCTGGGGTATCACATTGAAATATCCAAGTTTCTTCCTGAGCTATTGTCTCATTCTGTTGACTCCACTTGCAGTTAGCTCTGCTGTTGTAGCTCTTACAGCCACTGGTTTTCCCAATTAACAGTAACGAGAAAGGGAGCAGCATGAGGGCCTTGGCCGCTGCTGCTCAGCAACAGAATGCTCTGCTCTGGGGGAAAAAGTCAGAACGTGGTGAGATTCTGCGTACTCTTTCCTGACACACCTGGATTTCAGGAAGGCTGGCAGTCAAACACGCTAAATAAACTTGCACTGAAAGCCCTTCATTTGGACAAAGCACAGGACTTTCTGTCCAATCTAGGAGCCACCATATCACGTGTTCTGCCAACCGTGTGGAAGGTCACAGCATTGTTTTGGATGCTTTCAGGGTAAAGGGAATTTAAAACCTGCAAAGATCAGCCTGAGTCATGGTAATTCTGACTGAAGACGTGACTGCAAAGAAGTCAGATGCACTCTGCAAAGCCCTGCACCCAGACCAACTTCCTTACACTGCCATTTCACGCAAGTAGGGTCAACAATGTCATGGAAATGATAGGTTTTAGTTTACCCTAAATAAGGAAGGTTATTGCCTCATTTATATAGTCATGAGTTCAACAGCTCATAATGATCTGACTTATTTTTGTCCTGATTATTTTATATTCTGCTCACCAGTGAGAAGAACGGAGGTGAAGAGTGTTAGCTCTCAATATCCTTAGAGTGAGAGATGCAGTGGGATCATCTGATATCTGAACAACACAACTGGCTTCAATGTCTGCATTTTCACTCATCACCAGCACTGAATCTGCTGGTTTGATTGTCCAAGTGTTCGTGTCTCTCTCCTGAAAGGTTAGGGGACGCCAGCCTCACCTCTGCCAATAAAGAGTAACTACCACCAGTCCTTGCTCTCCAGTAAGAGATGTTAAATTTGTCATGTATTAAAGAGGAAATGGAACATTCCACTCAAGTGAAGGCATTTATTGTGGTCATGCTAATAAACACAGGACATTACCATATTTGGAAATTCGGTTGCATTGTTGTTGTTTTTTTTTTGGGTGGGGGGCAGTGTCACTGGCCCTCATATGAGGGACCCAAACCGGGGCCGCTGGGTTTCCAAGCCAGCGCTTAACCACCGTGCCACTCGGCCGGTCCAAGCACTGGTTCCTTTTAAATCTACAGAAAAATTAAGCTTTTTTTCCCCCCGCCCCCCAATTTGTACTACATAGACTTAGAACAAGAAACCGGGATCCTTCATGCCACCCCCTCACTGTGAGTCTCTGAAACTCTTTAAGTCATTTCTTCTGGTATTTCACTCCATAGTTCTCATTAATTGACTTTCCATGATGGACAATGAGAATTTCACATTGTTTCGCCATTTCACTTCCCCACTGCTCTTCTTCTATCCTCCCGATATAGTGACATAAAAACTGTTAGTCAAATGAACATTCAGGCTTTACCTTATTAACCCTGAGCAGTAATGTTTACCGATAAGCCAAGTAGTGTTGCATAATTATTTTTCATTTATTGAACAAGCTTTGGTGCGTTGCTTTTTTTTGTTTTGTTTGTTTTTCTGGAGTTATAAATTGCCTCCATTTTTTTATTTGCTTAACTTTATGTGGCATCACTAATTTTTCCAAAACTCCTCAAAATAATTTTTTAAATCCCTTCTTAAAGTATTTTCTGCCTGGGTCAGACACATCAATTATTTTATCACTTCCCTCACGTTTGATTGCTGATTTACCTGGGTTTGGAATTCCAGGTTGAAAATCATTTTCACTTAGAATTTTGAATGCATTGCTCCCTTGTCTTCCAGGCACCAATGAGCTTTTGAGAAGATAAATAAGTACCACATATGCCCCTATTAGAAATATAATCTATAGGGTTTTTCTTGTTTTGTTTTGATTTTGCATTGTTTTGTTTTGTTTCTTCCTACTACAAGCTTTTAGGACCTTCTATTTGTATGTGGTGGTCAGATATGTCAAAAGATGTTTTTTGTCTAAGTCTGTTTTCCTTCATTATGTTGGGAAATCATGGGCCTTTTTAATGGAAGAAAAATATGTCCTTCTATTTGAGGGAATTTTTGTTATTTCCTTGATAATTTCAATCCATCTTCTCTATATGACTCTTTCTCAAACTCCTACTAGTCAGATACCAGTCATAGAATAGTTTCCCCAATTTTCTTAACTTCTATTGTCCATCTCTTTATTACTTACTCACTGCTAGATTTCTAAAACTTTTATCTTTCAGCTCTTCCACTTTTAAGTTTTACCTATCATTGTTTTAAATCTTAGTAACTCCTTTGTTCTTACTTGTTATTTTTGTATATTATCATTTTGTTTTGTGAATGTAGTAAGTATTTAGTTATCTGAGAATATTATATTTTTTTCTGAATCTTCGGTTTGTTTCTTAAATTGTTTCTCATCATCACTATTAGTAGTAGTGTTATTTTCATCTGTTTGTTTTAGACTTTATGTCAGAGAGTTTCCTTCAGGGTTTGCGGAGCCCTGGTTGTCAATTCATATTAAAGAGGAAAGCAGTAAAAATGCTCCCTGGGAGCTCGGCTCGCCTTAAGTGAGCTTGTCCAGTCTTGGGATTCGGTGTGGGATGTCTCAGAAATAAAGAGCCTTGCTTTTTTCACTGGGCAGCCACATAACGCCAGGATCTGTAGGTCTTTCCTCTAGTCAGAGGTTTTGTTTTTCTAGAGATGGGCTCTTCAGTCTCCTGCCTGCCCTGCTAAGCCTGACGGCCAGAGTCCGTGTCCTTGGGGCTACTAGGGAAGCTGGGGACTCACTCTTCAACTAGTAGACTTTTATTTCATCTCCCCCTCTCACTGTACCTGGTTTCTCCACGCCTCAACCCCTCTTATTCCATTTTTCATAAAATACATTCCCAATCTCCTGATGGAGACGGTGTGGAAAACTGGCTTCCTAGCTGTGCAAGGTGAGGGGAGGACCCGAGGTAGCGTCACTTCTACGCAGCTTTTCCAGCAATCTCCACCTATTTTTAAGCATACTTGGTTCCTCCACTCTGAAGTCTTGGTTGATTTCTGCAAAGCAAATTGTTTGCTTCTGAGACCTTCTGGGTGGGTACTTTGTAATTAGCATTCTCCACCTCGCTGATTCCTTTTCCTACTATGCATTTCTAAAATACTCCTCTTATTGCTTTCCCCTTTCTAATAGCTCCACTCTTGGGGGTTTATACTGTTCTATTCCCTTACCATCATTTTAAGAGAGGATTTTCGACAGTAACGACTAACACAGTTTATATCAGTTTGCTTGAGCTGCCATAGCAAATACTACAGACCGGGTGGTTTTTACAACAAAGATTTATTTTCTCACAGCTCTGAAGGCTAGGTGTACAAAATCAGAGTCAGCAGGGGGTTTCTCTGTACTTGGCTTGTGGATCGCTGCCTGCTTGCTTTGTGTTCACATGGTTTTCCTTATGTGTGTGCACATGTCTGCATGTCTGATGTCTCTCTTTTTGTGTGTCCAAGTTTCACTTTTTATAAGGATACAAGTCATATTGGATTAGGGCTCACCACAAAGACCGCCTTTTAACTTAATTATCTTTAAAGACCTTTCCACCAAATATGGTTATATTCTGAGGTACTGGGTATTAGGATTTCAATACATGATTTTGGAGGAGAGGACACAATTCAGTCCATAACAAAGATCGTGTTTTAAAAAAAAAAATGTTTTGTTAATTCTTGACATTATTCTAAACATCTTGAAAGTATCTTACATCCTTTTACTTAAAGACACCAGGCTCATCCATCCAAATGAATAGTATCCATTGTGAAATAACACACCCTTTATTAAACCATTCACTCACTTGTTAAATAATTATTAGGCATCTATTTTTGCAAGGTGCTTGGTTTACCACCACAAGGGATACAAAAGTATGTCAGAACCAATCTGTGAATATGAAAGGGTTTCACTGAGCAGGATAAGAGCAGGAGTCTTTATCTTTCTGTGATGGACTTTTGTAGAATGCTTTAAAACTTAAAATATTTACCAAGTCCTTAATGGTGATTCTTTTGAAAAAATTTAAAAGTGTTTTCAAGGGATCACTAACGTATCTCATCTTTTACATTAAAAACTATGTTTCACAATTCTATTTATTTTTTTAAAATCATTTTTGTTCTCCAGAAGTCAGGCACATATAAAGGTTGCCTCTTATTACGTGAGCTTATGACCATGTCATTTCAGGTAATATAACAGCTCAACTCTCAATTAAAGAAGCACAGAAAGTTAAGAACTGAAGAGTATTGAAAGTTTTTCCTCTCTGCTACATGTACACACCCACATCGCAGCCCGTCTCTTTAGGGCAAGGTGAAGGCTATTGGGGTGGAAGCAAGAAGTGTCCACAGAGAAGAGCTAAGAAGCATCTGCAGCACAGGATAAAACTCCAACAGTTCTGGCCCATGGCTTTTCTCACTTGGCAAACACATGGAGGTGAAAAGCACGACTCCATCTCTTGCTTCCAATGGGTATTGATCCATGGAAAAATATTAATGATTAACCTAAACTTAAGCAATAAGAAATTGTTACTTTGTACTAGCAAGCTTTGCCTTGACTATCTATACAAATTGCATACAGAATGCGGATAAAGCAATACGTAAATCATTGTATTTATTAGTAAGCTATCCTGGTCCTTTACCAAAATATGAGGACCCATTTTGGTTTAACTTGTGACTCCTCAATGAAAAGCCATAACCTGCTATCCCTGGAATGTTCTCTACACGTATCTCCTGCCCTCCTAATGGCTATAGAGGATTTTCTCTATGTGTAGGACTAAGTTAAAGATGGTGCTTTATACAAGGTTTTCTTTACTCTGTGTATTTCATAGGCAATTTTCTATAGTTGGGCATGACAGGTCCTGTATTATGGTCCAGATGTGAAATTCAGCCAACCTTAAAATTTACAATTGCTGGAGAGCATTTGAGAAAAATAATCTAAATTTTAGGATTTTTTAATCAGAACATTATTGCCTGCAGAAACAAAAAAACAAACAAACTAAACATGTTATGTATAAGCATTAACTGTAATTAGCAATAGACTGCTCTTACTCTTTTTCAGGAATGAGGAAATCAAATATCATCTGTCATTCTTTTTTTTTTTTTTTTTTTGAGGGTAGTGTCACTGGCCCTCCTATGTGGGACCGAACTGGGGCTGCTAGCTTCCCAAGCCAGCGCTTAACCACCGCGCCACTCGGCCGGCCCTCATCTGTCATTCTTGATAGCAATGCTATGTTCAATGGCCTATCAAAAAAATGCCATGGCTTTCTTCTTGGAGGTATTCTTCATTGCCTCCCATGCTATGTAATATCCTTCCTGCAACTCTCTTCCTCCCTCCTTCCCACAATCTCTGAACCTGAGTAAAATTGCATGTAGATCAAAATAGAAAGGTGGTTAGCAGGCATATCAATCCAGGCAGAGAATATTACAGATATAAAATGTGGGAAAAAATACAATTTTGGGGAAAGATATGTAAATAGTTTTAACTTCCTGCTGTATCACTTGAAGATCTGGGCTGCATTGAGAGGAATTCAAATGCTTCAAGTCTCAGTTCCTCACAGATAAAATAGGGATATTATCAACTCCTTCATAAATTGGTGTTTCTGGTGGGGATTATATGAGTCAATACACATGAATATGTCTCTCCCGCTTTTGATATCTATAAATACACACATGTATTTCTATATGTGTGCTCACAATTCAACTAAGTGCTAGTTGTAGCCAAAACACTTATAGTCTAGTTTGGAATAAAACATACATTGCATAGTGATCAAATGACAATGAAATATTCCAATAAAAGATTATTTTAAAAGCTACATGATTAGATGCCCAATGATCAAATTAAAAATAATGGATCTTACATACTCTATCTGAACCCTCACTGAATGACAGTACATACATTAATCTTAATACTCAAGACAACCCTGAAACTTAGATTTGGCTAATCTAATTACATACAGAAGGGATGTGAAGCTCAGAGAGGGTAAGCAACTTGGTCAGGAAAAGAGGAAAACAAACTGATCCTCTTGGGCCCAAAGCCTAGTCTCATTTATTGGGCCACTTGATCCTGATTCTGCAACATGGTAGAGTGAACATCATGAGAAAAGGGTAGAATTTGGACAGATGAAGAGGAGGGCAGGGCCATGTCAAGAGAGAGGATGATGTGAGCCAAGGCATAAAGATGGAAATATAGAAGGCATATCTGAGTCAGCAATACACTTGTTTGTCTAGAGATAAACTATGAGGATGACAAGCAGGATAAGGGACCAGAAAAGTAGACTGGGGAAAATTTTGGAGGCCTTGAATGCCAAACAAAGGAAAGTAATTTGCTACCTCACACAAATATGAGAATTTAATTGCGGAACCACTGTGCTGTATGATGCAGATATCAAGACATAAAAGAAAAGAAGAAACATTAAAACAAAAACAAAAAACCAAGAGACAGAAACAGCAATAAAATAGCCTCCATGTTCCTGGAGCTTAGACTCCACATATTCTCGTGGGTGGGATAATGCCCTGGGGCTCTGGTAGAAGCTTGAATGGAGGACAAGCGACACAAGGAAGGGGGTTATCTGGACCCCTAATCATTGGCATAGAAGCTGTCAAAGAAGGCTTTATAGAAAAAATGGATTTATTCTGGAAGCTAACAGGACATGAAGATAGGATTTGAGCAGCATACTAAAAATAGCTTTTTCAGAAGGTTGATTAAACAACATACGAGTACAACAAGCACGATGTGGAGTGATGCTTAAAGACTGGAAACTGAGATTCCTTGAATAGATAGTTGCAGCTATCCAGGCAAGTGGAGGGGATGGTGGTAGTGGAAATGAAAATGTAGGAAGACATGAGCTTTTACAGTGAAAATCCTGAGGGACTTCAGTATGACTGACAAGGGCGATGAGCGAGAAGGGTTCAGTGATGACTCTAAGGTTCTGAGTTCAGGTAAATGGAAAAATCGCAACGACCTGGAGAGAAATGTGTGTGTGTTCTATTCTGGAGAGCTGATTCAAAAAGAAAGATGAGTTCAAGTTAGCCAGGCTAACACTCTGACAGTAAGCTGTCTAGGCACTTAAAAATCTAGAGCATGGAGAGCTTACGTCTGCCTTTGGTTCAGCCTCTACCAGCTTTACAAACCCAAAAGATGAGAAGTTTACTTCTGCTATACACTCAGGGATGATAATGGTATAAATTATAAAAGCAAGTGACTGAAAACAATAATAATAAAAAAATGACAATAATAATAAAGGCTAGTATTTGTTGAGGGCTCATTATGTACCAGGCACTGTGTTAAGTATTTTATATGTATTTTTGGTATTATTTGATTTAATCCTCATAAAAACCTTCTGATGTAGGTACCATTATTATCTCTATTTTGCATATGCAGAAACTGAGGCACAAAAAGAGAAACCAACTTGCCCAAGATAACGTAGTCAGCAGAGTATGAGTTCAAACTCAGACAATCTAAATATGGACTGTAAAATATGGCAGCCACCAGCCATACAAGGCTTTGGAACTTGAAAGGAGGCTAACATAACTGAAGAATTAAATTTTTAGTCTTATTTAATTTTACCAATGAATATTTAAATTTTAAAACCAATAGTTGATTCAGTCATTGGAAAACTTTTCAAAATGTTTGAAACAACCTAAGTAAATCTACATTTCTAGTTGTAAATTTTATGAAATCTAAATACAGATCAAGGATGATTGATGAAAAATAAGCATCTAAATTGATATTTATATAAAACATACACAGGATTCAAAGGCTTAGAATGAGGAAATAATTTTAAATATCTCATTAATAATTTTATATATTGATTACAAGTTGAAATAATATTTTACACAGTGAGTTAAATAAAATGTTATTGAAATTAATTTTACCTATTTTTTTCTTGTTTTACTTTTTAAATGTGGTACCAGAAAATTTTAAATTATAGATATGGCTCACATAATATTTCTATTGGCTAGCATTGGTTGAAATACTGAGAAATAAATAAATGAGAGGTCAGCTGTACCTTGATATAAATGAAATAATTAATGGGACTCAGGTTATTCTTTTTACCATTGTAAGTCCCTGTATTTTGAGAATATACAGAAATTGTCTTAATTCAATGTGGAAAGTGAACCTTGAACCTGATCACATTGTTAATCTCCCTACTCTACTGTCTGGGTCAACTCTTTCACAGTTTTCAGAACAAACGACAACTCCAACTGCCCTTCCTTGTATATCTTATATTTGTTTATCTCTCAAAGGAGAATTATTTTGCTCACAGCTACGTTCTGTCCTTTAACCACAAGCTTGACCTTCATGTCACTCTCAATATAGAACTGATTTATCAGAGAATCCCAGAGAAGAGCCCAACAAGAGTTTCTTCAGAGCTTTTCGGAGAAAAAAATACCTAGAAAACCAGGAGTTATTCAATATCAAGGTATAGCCTTGTACGCCTGGATTTTTTTAAATGGGGGATTACAGTCCGATAGTGAAAGCTAAATTGTATGTTTGAGAACTGTTGACAATAATCCAGAAGTTTGCTCTTCTAAGAGTTATATACATGATAGATAAAATGTAGAAGATTTTAACTAAATGGGAGGAAAAGGGTGATAGCTAAGCACTTAGGAATCTTTGGGTATTGCAAAATTTAAGGCAGTATCATTTATCAAGGAAACATGAGTCTAAAAGTCTACCAATCCTCAGGTATGCAGTGTATACGTATAAAGCATTACGTCTCCAAAGTTAGAATCATCCAGCTGTTTTAAATTGGTAAGAGTAAACATTTGATTCATCACAGACCCACCAAAGTCAGAAGCAGGAAATTTACATCTACTAATAAACTAAAGAGAGTGGTTCTTTTTCCATTCTCTAAGACAGCTGTCTTGACATGCTTAGCATTTACCTACAAAATAATTCAGGTCAGTGAATTTATAGTCAAATGCCATTATAAAAAACTCTGACAAAACTATTTGTCCATATTTGTGTGATACACGTATGAAATACTTTAACCTCCAAGAGATATTACATTTTTGAGAATACTGTATATCCAGTCTTGGTGCAACAGATAAACGGATCAACCTCACTCCTTCTTAAATTCTAATTATTATTTTAAAGTATCAACCATGCATTCTTGGTAACAATTCTCTATAAAAGAGATCTTAAGCAATAAATTCTCCATCAATTTTATTTACAAGTTATATACAATATATAACATATTAAGAGTATGTAAGGAATACCAAAATGCCATAATCTGTAGGTTAGCAATGAGGTCCTGACATTATAAGGCACATGAAAAGTAATTTCCTTGGCTAAGAGAAAAAAGAGAGCTTTGGAAAAAAAGATAAACAAATCCATTAGAGAGGACAGTAAATGCATTTGAACAGCTTCAATAAAATACCCATGCTCCTGGGAAAATAATGCATCTACTGATAAAACTGCTTTCAGAACTACTAAAAGGGAATAACATACAAATACCTACATTTAGCCAAACAAGACAAGAGTATGGCCACTGAATTTTCAATAATAAATGTTTGGTAAAAAGAAAGTTATTTTAACTTTCTTTTTTTTTTTAACAGTAGAAAATGATAACACACAATCTCATGGTTAATTCTCAACATGTGGCTATGAACATACTTCTTTCCAATGACTGGGTAATGGCCCATTATTTTTTGTTGGTTCCTTCTCTGTTGTCCTCTATTATTCCAAAATTATGTAGTTCTATCTATAATCAACAAATCTCTAACCAGTACTCCAATTTCGGTTGATTTCTGGCCAATTGTTCCACTTAAATTTTTCATTTAATATTTATTGCTGAGAATGTAATAATTACGGAGCAGATCACTATAGGAGCAGATCACTATAGGATCATCTGTATTTTGTTGTTAATATTTACTTTTTGTAAGCATTTTCTGGTTACAAAAGTTTCAGAATTCAACATGACAATTTGATTTTAATTTAATGGTCAGTTTAAAAATGAATGCCATTTTACAAAAGCACTTGCAATTTATGTATTTTACAAGTTAGCTGAGTGATCACAGCAACAAAATATTTAGGAATAAAGTCTAATGTATTTTGGACATTTTTGTAAATTATTTATCTTTTATTCAAGCTTCATTTAGAGGAAGGTCTGCAAGTTATATTGAAGGGTGAAAGTAAGGTTCTAAATTGGATAGAAACAAACAAGGAATTGATTGTGACTTTTTAAAGTCTAACTCACAGAAGTAGATGTTATTCAAAGATGTTTGCTTGGCCCCCTGTCATTCTCATATTTCCAACCCTGACCTCTTCTTTCTCTTTGTTTACCATCTATTTGCTCACTGCCATCTATTTGTCCTCACAAATTCTCAAAATCAGTATATTACTCAGTAAGTCACTATCTTCACTCTCAAAAGGTGGCTCCCTATCTTTTATTTCTACAAACTGTATAACTCTTCTGCCGGGAATCCAGAATTAATTATGGTGTTCAGGTATCAAAATGAAAACAGCCTCTTCTTTTTCTTTCTTGCACAAGTTTCCAAGTCTTACCAACCCTTCCTCCATCTGTCTCCCTCCTATCCATTTTGTTGCTATCACTACCAGTCCATGTGAGGTCATAATTACCTGGTCCCTAAAAAAATAAAATAAAATAAAATAAAATAAAATTAAATAAAATTAAATAAAATTAAATAAATAAATAAATAAAACAAAAAAAGCCTTTACCCGATAAATTTTTATATAATCATTGCAGTATAGAATATACAAAAAATAACAAAATTAATACTGTGATCCATCAACTTGTGTTAATTGTCACCTTATTAACCTTTAGAGCAGATTATTGCTGTAACTCTTCCCACCAAGTCTCCTTACTCTAGTTTTCTGCTCCTCTAAATTATGTCTTCACTAATGCCATTTTATTCTTTCTTAAGCAAAGCTAAGATCACAGGACTCCCCTGTTCAAAATTTCTTCAATAGTTAACCTTGGCTAAGAAAATATTTCATTAGCTTTGTTTTCATGACCAAAAAACTCAGTTTCACTCTCTCTTTCCAATTTCACTTCCCAAGATTGCTTCTCAAGTTCATTAAGTTTTGGCCACATTTTTTGGGGATGTGTGTGTATGATTCACCTATTTTCCCATATCTATACCTTTGCCAGATTCTCAATTTCACATAATTAAATGCAAACTTTCAGGCCAAATACCATTTTGCTCATGAAGCATTCTATGACATTCCCAGTTGGAAGCTAACTCTCCCTTGTCAGAGCTGCCAAAGCATTTCCTTCTGCTTTTCCTATGGCACTTAACAGAAAACAGAGTACAACACTGACAGACATATGACTGGAATGTGAATACCAATTCCAACATTTAAGTAACTCTATGTCCCTGAGTAAGACCCTTGAACCCTCAGGGTCTCAGTTTTCTATTCAGTTGATGAGTGCCTTCTGGAGAATGTCTCATCCTCTTGTCTGACCTAATTTTAACCTGTAAGGCCTTTCCTGAACAGCCCAGCTGGTAATGGTGTTTGGCCCTGTGTACTCTTAAAGGGCTATTAAAGTCCTTATGTAGTTTTAATTTTTTGTTTGAATTTTTGCCTGAGCAGTTAGACTGATTTTTTTGAAAGCTGGGAATTTGTATTAACCAGTTTTGCAATTCTAACAGAGAGCTCTGAACTCAGTTTCTGTTCAGTAAATGTTTTTTGAATGAGTGAAAAAAATGAATACATAAGGAACTCATACAACTCAACAACAACAAAAAATCCAATCCAATTTAAAAACGGGCAGAGAGGGCCGGCCGAGTGGCGCATTGGTTAAGCGCTGGTTTTGGGATGCCAGCGGCCCCGGTTCGGATCCCACATGAGGGCCAGTGACACTGCCCTCTACAGCTAACAACAGCTCCACCTGGAGCTGGGCTGTGCGAGCCCCGGTGATGGTGTGGGCTGCAGCCCCTGCTGCAGTGGGCTGCCATAGGCTACAGTGAGTGGCCCGCAGCCAGCGTGAGCGGCTGGCAGCCAGCGCGAGCTGCCAATAGCCGCGGTGAGCGACCGATCTGCCTCATCCGGGAAGAGCGCAATGACGATACTAACAGTGAAGCAACATCCTCCGCAACTAAACTGAAGAACAAAAAGACAGCAACTTGTCTGTTGCCCTTTCCAGATTCCCCAACGCTGTTCCCCTCCACCAATTCCCCAATAAAATCTTTAAAAAAAAAAAATAAATAAATAAATAAAAAAAAAAAAACGGGCAGAGAGCCTGAATAGACAGTTCTCCAAAGACATACAAATGGCCAATAGACATATAAAAAAATGCTCATCACTAATTATCAGAAAAATGCAAATAAAAACCACAGTGAGATATCACCTCATACCAGTTAGAATGGCTCTCATCAACAAGACAAATAATAAAAAGTGTTGGAGAGGCTGTGGAGAAAAAGGAACCTTCATACACTGTTGGTGGGAATGTAGATTGGTGCAGCTGCTATGGAAGGCTGTGTGGAGATTCCTCAAAAAATTAAGAATAGAATTACCACATGACCCAGCAACCCCTCTCCTGGGTATCTATCCCCAAAATCTGAAAACATTTACCCGTAAAAATATATGTACGCTTATGTTCATTGCAGCTTTATTTACAGTGGCCAAGACATGGAAACTACCAAAGTGTCCTTTGATAGATGATTGGATAAAAAGATGTGGTATATATACACAATGGACTACCACTCTGCCATAAGAAAGGATGAAATAGTGTCATTTGTGACAACATGGATAGATCTTGAGATTATGCTAAGTAAAATAAGTCAGATAAAGTAGAGAACCATACAATTTCACTGATATGTGGTATATAAAACTGAAAACAACATAGGAACAAGAAAAACAAATGAACAAAAACTCACAGACACAGACAATAGTTTAGTGATTACCAGAGGGTAAGCAGGGAGAGAGGTGGTAGATGAGGGTAAACAGGGTCAAATATGTGGTGATGGAAGGAGAATTGACTCTGGGTGGTGAACACACAATGTAATATATAGGTGACATATTACAGATGTGTACACCTGAAACCTATGTAACTTTACTAACAATTGTCACCCCAATAAACTTTAATTAAAACAAAAATGAATGAATTTATTGATATTTGGATCTTGTGGAAGAGTTACTGTTGTTCAGTACCTGTCATCTCTCTTTAGACTATAAGCTCTAGAAGGCAGGCTCTTTGTGTGATCCATATTTGTATCTTTATAGTTCCATGTGCATGATATAGGATAAATATTTACAGAAAGTTGAAGAGAAAAATTTCACTAAGCTGGATCATGAGCTAGTATGCTCATGTATATAGAGCTTTCCTGTATGACAGGTTTTTTTTTCCCCTAGTGTGTATGCAATCTTAATATCTATTTAACTCTGCAAATGAGGCTAATTATACTTACTATCAACATCAAAGTTCCTTTTCAAATTAAATACAAGGATGTCTATAAACAGATACATCTTTTGATGGCACAGTAATACAAACCTCAGTGGGGTCATATCTTACCTAGGTTAAGTTCTAACATTAGCCCTTGTTGCAAAAATTTAGGATAGCCAACATTACCACTGAGAATCCCTTAAACGATCCAAATATAAGACAAGATGTTCACACTATGGCAGGTCCATGGGAACTGAGATGCGGAGAGAGCAGAAGATTCACATCTCCTACCTCCTACTGACTAGTGGAAGTAGATCCACTCCATGTAGCGGAAGGCAGAGAAGTGAAATTACCCTGTTTAAACTGTTATTTCTCTCTCATCTATCTTCCCTGTTTTGTTTATATGTATATTTGAATTTGCATTATCAAGTGATTTACTGGCAAATATATATTAGGGAGAAGCAAAATCTCTTGCAAGTCAAAATGACCAAAAACTTGCCTTGCTGCCAAAGTATGGCTCCTACCACAAGCAACAGAAAAGAAAAGAAAAAAAAAAATGTACTGAGTTACTCTTGGTGTTAGTCACTAGATTCTTAAAATAAAAAAGAAAGCAAGGGAGAAAGGAAGAGGAAAGGTGGGAGGGAAGGAAGGAGGAATTGAGGAAGGAAGAAAGGAAGGAGGAAAGAAAGGGAAGGAAAGGAAAGGAAAGGAAAGGAAAGGAAAGGAAAGGAAAGGAAAGGAAAGGAAAGGAAAGGAAAGGAGGAAAAATAGAGAGAAGAAGCGAGGGAAGAAAAGAAAGGGAAAAGGAAATAAAAACTCAAAGAGAACAGAAAGCTGCTAGTGTACTTGATGTCCTTATTATATACATGAGGAATTACCATAGTAGCACCAGTATCACATGGTTCATCTTACATCAGAGGCTGCTACATATTGTTCAGAAATAACAGCACAATCAAGAGCACGTATTTGCGGTCAAGTGGCTGGGGCCAGAAGGGCAATTACCAATTTAGAAAACTGCATGGCCACCTTCAGGGTACGTTGGATAATTCTGACTGTTCAACAGACTTTGAGACTGACATAGATAGCTATACACATCTTTTCTTTTGTAACTTTGGCCTGGATTAAAAACCAACAACTAAATACCACATACTTAAGGTAATACCTCATGTATTGTGATAAGCTGAAGGCCATGAGGGTCGTGCGCTGGCTTACAGTGAATTCTCTTACAATCATAAGCCCAGAATTAGGAGAATTGTAAATGTTTTCATCATGGAAATTAGATAAATTCACTGTTTTCTGGCTCAGCCGTTGCCCAAAAAGAAACACCACAAAGGTAGAATTTAGTGTTATACTTGGGGTCAATTATAAAACTGTGGAACTGAGTACCTAGCACCCCAAGGGTTTTGGCATAGTTTATTAGTACACATTGCAGAAAAGTAAATATCACTATTGCATTGAAAATAAACCAACAAACACGCACAAAGCCCTTCTGGATGGATTGTATGAAAACAGATGAGAACACCCCAATAATAATTTCAGGCTGTGAGTATGATATGGGTTTACATGGGATGAGTGGTCAGGCAGGGCTTGAGAGACAAGTTTGGAAGTTGCTGGATGAATTAAATGTTTCTCCAAAAGGTCCATATTTACTCTCTCTGATTACTTTTTATTCCCAGTTGGGAAAACAAGAATGGATTGAATGGCTGTTATGTTCCAGGCCCTGTACAAAGCACTGGACACTGTGGTTTAAACACAAGTAGACCCTGTTCCCATGGTCCTATAATTGAATATGGAAGGAGGCTCTTAGGCCAACATATACATAATTATGTGATTGTAATTGTGAGGACTGCTGAAAAGCAGATAATGGTGCAAAAAAGTACATACTTGGGGACTAACATAGTCTGGGTGTTTAGGGAATGTTTCCCTGGGGATGACGAGGCCTGAAGGGTGACTAACATCATGCACTACCGAGAACCACACGAATGAAGCCCTGATCATCTTTTAAAATGTAGATCATGTTCCATCTTGTCTCAGGAGCTGATTAACTTTCCCTTGGGCATCTTCAGCTTCGTTCTCATCAAACTTCTCTCCAGGGGGCCTCTCTTAATCACCACTGGCAAGACTACCTTCTTGGCCCCTCTCTGGGCTGTAGAATACATGGCATTACAGGTCAAGTCCAAAGTCATCATTCTTGGTTCAAAGGCTGTCAATGGATTGAGTGCCTACCGTTCTTTTTAGTCTTCACTTCCTTCAGGCCTTCTAGATCAATATATAATTCGTTTGGTATCATGGTGCTATCCTAAGACTGGAATACATTGTCAGATTGACTAGTTCATGTATCCCAATTTATAAAGCAAAATAAAAACATGATAATAGAAGCTTTCCCTTCGTGACACAAGTTTATTTTTGTAATATTCATGCTCGATGCAAGAGCAAAGCCATGAAAAACTAAAAATGAAAAGAAAAACTTTTTAAAAACTTTAAAGTTTCAAAGAGTTGTTAAGCAAGTATAATGTCTCACACTGGATGTAGAAATGTGACTCACATGATTGTGTAGAGGCCCGTGTACTTCACTGGAAGTAAACATTCAAATTATTCTCAATAGTTTCGTGTCACTCTTTTTGGCAAAGGAGAGGCTGTATGGGTAGGTGATGGGTGAATGCTGAACTGATGCAGAAAGACAAAGGTTAAGGTTTATGACTGTTTTTATTAATCCCTAGCAGTTGGCAATGGATTGGAAAACTGACTTTTTTAACTTCAGTTGGAAAATATTACCTACTCTTTATTTCAATGTTTTAAAATTGTAAGTGATAAATAAGACACAAAGAATATATTTCTAAATTGCATTTCCAATGGATAAATTAAATTAAATTATCATTTAATGTTTCTCTCCAAAATGAAATGACAAATTATTTGGCTAATTCGCTTTTGCAAAAAAGCAATTCCCCTTACTTTATTTTTGCCACTTTCCTTCCTCCCTCATTATATTTCAGACACTTTATCCTTTTAGTTTCATTAACGTTCACATCAGGGCTTCATTCACAGAGTTCTCCATAGAACAAGTTACTCATCTTCAGGCCTCATCATCCCCAGAGAAACATTTTCACATGCTCAGACTATGTTAGGTTCCTAGTTAAATACTCTTAATGGGCCCTCATCTCCTTTTAGCTGTTTTCACAATTGTAATCATGTATTTTATGTATTTTGTAATTGTAATGACATTGTCCCTGTCAGGATTTTACACTGCTTACTTCTGCTAGGCTATGGCTTCAGTCATTTCTATTCTAATTTATGCTGCATGCCATTGCCAAATCACTCTTCCTAAAACAGCTGTTTCTATCATACCACTCTTAAAGAGGAGGAAAGATAGAAAATATATAAATAATTGAGGCTCATTATGATAATGTGACAGACATATGAGAAAAGGAACAACCGCCAGCCAAAAGAGAAACTTCTATTTGGAAACAGGGACTCAGGAAATGATTCCTGAAAAAGATTCCCAGGATGAGTTGGGCTTTATTGCAAAATGGGGCAGAGGACAACTCCAGGCAAAAAACAGTAAGGGCCGGCCGAGTGGCGTGGTGATTAAGCGCTGGCTTAGGAAGCCAGCGGCCCCGGTTCGGGTCCCACATATGAGAGCCAGTGACACTGCCCTCAAAAACAAACAAACAAACAAACAAAAAACAGTATAGTTAGTAGTTCGTCATACCTAAAATGCAGCATATACGTGGGTGATGAGGGAAATGTACAAGGATAGAGAAATGGGGAGAGATCATGTTCACTTGGAATTGAGACTTTTTTGGAGGCAAAGAAAAAGTTACTGGTGTAAATAAACATGGAGGTGTCATAATGGAATTTTAGAAAATTCATCTGTAGATGAGAGTCAGGGAAAGGGTGATAGCAGAATAAAGAGACCAATGAGCAGTCTTTCAGTCAAGAAAGAACAAGGGTTTGACCTAAGGTGGTGTGTTATGGGCAGCAATAAGCAGAAGTAGGAAGAATGTACTTGACACCAGCTAGGGACAAAGTGGTTAGGCAGAGGGAGAGGAGGCATTTAGGATGCTTTCTTGGCCTGTGCCATGGAT
This sequence comes from Aselliscus stoliczkanus, assembly GCA_033961575.1. Classification (NCBI taxonomy): domain Eukaryota; kingdom Metazoa; phylum Chordata; class Mammalia; order Chiroptera; family Hipposideridae; genus Aselliscus; species Aselliscus stoliczkanus. Next base: position 75,495,979 of record CM066728.1, on the reverse strand, counting down.
CATGGAGGAAATGGAAGAGGGCGAGGCTCCCTGGATAATCTTAGTTTCAAATATATTGAGTTTGAGTTCTCTGGAGGATGCTTGCATAGTAGAGAGTTGGCTGTATCACTCTGAAATGAAGAAGAGAATGAGGAGCTATAAATACACATTCTAGTTGAATGGTTACTGCTAATAATTTTTACTCAGATGTAGGGAGGATTAGAAGAAATCTTGAGGATAATTAGAAGTTTATTTAGTGAAAAGGAGGGCTCCTCATCAGAGAAAGCACTCCCTTTTTCTGCAGACTTTTCCTCTTATGAAATGTGTTCTTTGCTGTTAGGATGAGCTGGTCACAATGCAAACACACTGGCTCATGCACCCACAATAAATGGGCCCCTGCACACGGGCATGAAGACAGGGGGTAAAGATCCAACCGCCTTTCATTATACCAGGCCAGCGGGACGGTCACTTAATATTCTTTATCTTCTGTGTAATTATACTTAGTATGCTTCACTGTACCTTGAAAGGCAGGTCAATGATTAGTATGGAGCCTGGAGCTACAAAAATGCATTAGACCATTTATTCAACTTTCTGTAATGAATCTTAGTAGTTGCACTTCCACTGAAAGAATAATAGGCCCTGACAATGCAATAAAGCCACTAATTCAGACAAATCAGAAGACAGGACAGTTTGAATCACTGAATAGTTTAAGTCGTTTTAAAAGCATGGCAGTTATCTATTTTTAACCAAGGTAAGAAAGTGTTATCTAGTCATTACCACGAGAAAGTGCTTTCATAAATACACAGAAAATATCAATTGTCTAGATATAAATAATGGGTTTCAAACTCCTCCCCCACCCAATTTTTTTTACGTAAGGGTGTCTCAACCTCAGCACTAATGATATTTTGAGTCAAATAATTCTTGCTGTAGGGACTGCCCTATGTATCATGGGGTGCTTAACAGCATCCCTGTCTCTACCTACTTAATACCTTTAGCCACCCCTCAACTTGCAACAATCAAAAATGTCCCTATATAATGCCAAATGTCCTTGGGAGTAAAATGACCCAAGTTAGGAACCACTGGATACATTAATAATTAATTAAATATGCACCTAATAAAAAGACTGTATAAAAGCAAATGTTGGTCTAGGCTCTGCTTGGATGATTGTCCTATTTGATGATGATTTATTGTTCACAATGTGTAATTGTTCTCCTTTGGCACGTAAGTGGGAAGTATTCTTTTATACTTTCTAATGCCTCACTCCTGCACATTCAGACTCATTAATGGAATATACTTTTATGAACATAAGCTCACTGATCATTCAGGAATAACAGTCCAACTCCTATGTTCTTCTACAGTCATTACTAGTAAATCATTTCTATGGACACAATTTGCTATGTGTTGAACTGTGTCGCCTCAAAATCCACATCTTGAAGCCCTAATCCCCCATACCTTGGAATGTGACTATTATCTGACATAGGGCCTTTAAAATGGTAATCAATGAGGCCATTGGGGTGGACACCAATCCTCTTTGACTGGTTTTCTTCTGAGATGAAGAAATTGGGACAAAGACAGTAGGGATGTACACCCAGAGGAAAGTCCGTGAGGACACTGGGAGAAGGCAGCCGTCCGCAAGCCAAAGAGAGAGACCTCTGGAGAAACCAGGCCTGTTGCCACCTTGATCTTGGACTTCCAGTCTCTAAAATTGTGGGAAAATAAATTTATGTTGTTTCAGTCACCCATTCTGTAGCATTTTGTGATGACAGCCCTAGCAACTAATACACCATTTGAGTAAACGAATAGTTTGATGATTGGTCAGAAATCCAAGTGCGCAACTTTGTCATCTTTCCCCAAGGGGAAAACAAGCTGCTTAACACAGATTCAAAGTCGTTGTATTTCTTCCTGTCTTCTGGCTCTTTGTACCCTTTTTTTTTCTAATTCCAGAGATAAAAATCACCTACCTATAAGATTTAGGGAAATAGGTCAGACAGTATATGAGAGAAGCAAGTGGGAACAAGAGGGAGCCTCGAGGAAGGCACAGTCTCCGAGGCCCGCCGGCCAGAGACACAGGGTAGAACCCTGAAATGTCCAGGTGGAGGGCTGCGGGGAGACAGCACTGGGACTGGTTGTGAAAGGTAAGTGCCCTCAAGCACATACGCTTTCCATACCTTGGGGTGCTGGCGAGTTCTGTCTCACCTCTTTCACTGTTCCTAGATTTTGTTTTCTATATTGCCAAAAAAATGTTTTTCTGAGCTCTACATTGGAGCACGGTAAACAGAACTGGGCTTACATTACAATTTTTGTTATGGATCTTATGAACTTTTGTGCTTCCATATTTCTTACAGTTGCAATATATTTTCCATCTAGGAACTCCCTTCTGTCCCCTCCCATGGTGACTCTTCCCCTTTCTAATATGTGAGAGACACTTGATATATATATATATATACATACACACACATACATACATACGTATGGAGGGAGGAAGGGAGGGAGAGAGAGAGAGAGAGAGTCGTGCGCACACACACGAATACAGAAATGAATTTTAGGTTCTTCTTTGCTGACCTGGTAATAACAAAAGCCATGATCCCCAACTACTTAAGTCAGTGGTCCAGTCAGTGCCGTATGCAGCGTCTATAGAGAAATAAGGAAGGAGGATACAACGGACCCGGGAGAACAGCAGAGGCAAAAGTCCTGCCAAAGACTTCATACGGCGGCACCCAGGGAAGTGATACATAAGCCTACGCCAAGGCGAGTAACATGCGCTTCACCATCAGTTACTAATTAAACAAACATTTGTTGTCTGATCTGTGCTGTGCTCTATGCTGGGCACCAGAGATATGACAACAAACATGACAGGATCCACACACTCAAAAACCCAGCAGCCTAACTGGCTAAGGAAGGACTGAAAGAGCTAGATTAAATCTAATTACACAATCTCTATGTATTAAAATTGAATTGGCCAATTTGTATAAAATTAAAAGAAAATTATTTTTTGGGGAAAGAGTAAAAATAAAGCCCTACCGTTCGTGGAGGCTACAAAAAATTAAAAGGAAACATTTTAAAAATCACAAATGTGGAAATTTTCTAGGATCACAGATGGTAGGACTGTCATTCTCTTCAACACTGAACTTAATTAGATTCAGTAGTGTTAACTGTCTTTTAATGTCTCCATTGACACTCTTGAAATAAGAATTCAGAACTATTAAATGACCATGTGGTCATACTTCTAACATAGCTAACTTTCAATTCGGAAATTAATTCCCTGTGTTCCGAGACAACATGCTGTTTCTTCAATAAGTCATTATTTTATAAGAATAGACTTGAATTTAAATTGAGCTATATTTTCAATAATGTTGTCAAGATCAAGTAGGGTGTCAAATGGGTACTGGACTTATCAGGTGAACCATATCATAGATTGTGTAGATGCCTGACCACTGCACTGTCCACCTGAAGATAAAGTAGAATTATATATATATATATATAAAATATATATAATATATGGGATGTACAGCATAGGGAATACAGTCAATGGTATTGTAACAACTATATACAATGTCAGAGGGGTTTTAGACTTGGGGGGGTTATCACTTTATGAGGCATATAAATGTCTAATCATTATGTTGTTTTGTACACCTGAAATTAATATAATAAATAAACAAAAATTGAACTGTTTTGCATATATGAATATAATTTTCTATTTTTATAATTTTCTATTTTATTCTCCCCATTTCGTGACAAGCTAGACTTTTCTTTTTTAATCTCACCTCAATCTTGTGCTTCATTGGATATGTTTAAACGTCAATATATAGCTCCCCTTCATTGGATGTCTTTCTCTCCCCTTCCTTCCTTCCTCCCTCCCTTCTTTCCTTTCTAACCCTCCTCCCTCTGCCTTCCTCTCTGTCTTTCTAAAATTAGCAAAACAATGTCCTTTCTGCCAAACAGTACACTCTTGACTACATGAAAATAAACTTAAACAGGCTATTTTAGACAATTCTTAGGTCAGTCTCAGCAAGCATCTGAAAACTTAACCATTTAATTTGGGGTAAGTTTAGTGAATCTAGGGTGATGACCCACCACCATTCCAGGTGTATTCTTTTTCTCAGCAGAATAAAAAGTAGTACAAGTAAAGGTTTTAAAATTTACAACTTTAAAAAATGAGTTACAGAATAAAACACATTCTCTATGATTTGGATGGTCCTGCATTCATTTATCCATTCCCTCTAATCATTTTTTTCATTACACGTTTGTCACATTTATAATTCCATGGAATAAAAGCTCTAGATAGGGCTGGCCAAGTGGCTCAGTTGGTTAAGAGCTCACTCAAGAGTGCAAACTGAGTTCTGAGCAACAGCAGTTCAATGCCCAGCCTGAGCTGAGTTGCTGTTGAGCTGCCAACAGGTAGCAGGAGGGCTCAGCTAAAAAAAAAAAAAAAAAAAAAAAAAAAGAAAAAGCTCTAGATATATATAATAAGTACACATTTTTTACACATAAGGCTATTTATTTGATTTACTTGTTGCATATAAGTAATGTATTATACTAAAAGCTGGAGCTGATAGTTTTACAAATTCCAAGGTCTATGCTTCAAAATACTGAGTTGTTAAGTGCCTTGCAAGAATATTTGTTGGCAAAATATATTATGATGGCCAGTGTAAAAACTGATGGGTGGTAAGGTTAAAATTGCCTGAGTATAATACAGTATGCTAAAAGCCCACACAATATACATACATATCAGTTTATATAAACACATAATCCCACTGATTTATACCGAAAGTTGATTACTTTTAAGCAGAAAAAAGATGGTAACATGAATAGGGACACAGCATTTACATATGAATTTGGCAACTTATGTCAGTTTCTAGTATCCACACACCACTCATTACAGAAGGGAGTGAGATGATTGACAGCACCCGAGCCATTTTAGGTGTGTCAGGACACCATGTCCTGAATGCACCTTAAAATAGTTGTGAGTTGCTGCTGGCCTATTATAAATTCAAATGTTGCTAGAGATGGGCAGAAAAGCCTTGATACTCTGGGAAGAAGAATGAAATATTTCCTTTCACAAAAATGGGAAAGCATATTCCCATCAAATCATAATAAAAATTTACAGTTGAAAACTAACCACCAGGCATTTCTGAAAGATTTTAATCACTCAAATGTCTGAATGTTACTTTGTGTTTATAGTGAGGTCAAATCTGGCAAAATGTCTGTTTTACATGTGAGTCTGAGTGTGTGTAATTACAAAAAGAAAAATAGAAGAGTAAGATGATAATGACAGTCTTCAAGTAACGTAAGGTGCTTTTAGAATTTTGGATTTTTATTCCAAGAACTCATAAAATCAGGGAGCACTGGCATTTTTCACAGAGATAATTGAATATCCTTATAAAATTCTTCTGAAATTCATTGTAAAATACTGAATAAAATGATTTTGTATAAAATAAAAACTGAGATATGATTTTTGGACCCATTAATCAACCACATCATTCCTCATTCTGACCCTGCATAACAAAGCTGGAAGATAGAAAAAGGGTCTACTTTTTGCATAAAACACTGAGCTCAACTTTGAAATTCCTAATTATACTAGAGTTGGCCTGTGTTTTTTTTTTTTTTTTTTTTGTGTGTGTGTGTGTGTGTGTGTGTGTGTAGACTGTGAGTAGAATTAGGGGACACAGATCTAGAAATGACATCTTCTTTATAGGAAAAGTTAACTTTATTCTGGCCTCCACAGTGACCACATGAAAATTAATGCTTTTTGTAGAGCTTTGACATATTTACTGCATAATGGCACTAAGAAAAAAAAATGATGTATAAATTATGAGATACTGGGTATCTGATATCAAGAGCCATCAATAAATATATCCATTATTCGACTAAATCCTCTTTAAAATTCATCATGGATGATTCTCATGGTAATACAAGCACTAAAAAAATTGCTCACATTTAAAAAAATCTACAGATCCTGAAACTGGATCAGCTTTTGCTAAATAGGTAAGCTAAGAATATTTACCAGCTTTCCCCTTCGGTTAATTTTTTTCTAACTATTTTAATTTTTTTCTAACTATTTAGAATACTGAATTTTAAAACCAATCTGTAGCCTGACCCTCCCAGCTCAGCAGGAGTTATCAAAGGGAAACAAAACGCGTTTTAACTGACAAACAGCTATAAGAAAGGAAATCAGTTACCGTCTCCTCTGTGGCTTAATATCAATTGGCTTGTTGATTGCATAAGGCGATCCATGAACATAAGCGCTTCGGAATCGAGCCACCTTCCCCAGTGTTAGGTACTCACAGCTGGCTGGCAAACTCATTTTATCCAAAGGGCAGGAAGTTAAAAGAAATCTTAGTAGTCCGACCAGCATTCCTAGGAACGCTGGGAAGAACGAGTCAGATAATGGATTTCAGACATATGCTGCTCACTCACTGGTCGCCGGGTGCTGACTTTCTTTAAAAGTAAATGCGTGTTTCTCTGAGGCTACACGCCGCTACCTTGTTTTCCGTTCAGGGATACAGGAAGCTTGTTGCTCATTTCTAACCAGAGTCATGCTCTGACCAATTATTGGCTGAGCAGATGAAGTAGAAATTCTGTAGCTCCACAAAAACCGATTTCCACTCAAACCAAATCACTGAGTAGGCTGCAAGGTTTAATCCATTTCTGTCTAACGTCTAAAAGAACATCCACCTAATACAACAGTGGTTGGGAAATCAGTTATTTACCTATACACCAAGCCTGCATCCTGACAGGGATAAAATAATCAATTCTTTGGTATATTTTCAAAAGGGGAAAATTGTTTGCTAAAAAATACTTAGAAAATGAGATGGGCACATAGAAATGATGATGGGTGGTTTTCCAATTTTCTGGTTAAAACATTGTGGTTCTTGTTCATAAATTACCATTCATAATAGAACAGAAATTAGCCTTTCAGGGACATAAAAATTGTCAGCAAAGACCTTTGTTTATAATAACCTTTGACTTTGATACTGATTTTTTTTTTCTTATCAGAAACATTCAGAAATGCACTCTTATTTGCTTGTTGGATGAAGCCCTATTGAAAAATTGATGGGAAATTCTTGCTAATTGTTTGTAAGCCAAGTTTTCACAACAGTGAAAGACAAAGTAGAGAAATTGTAAACGGTATCAAATAATTGTAGCTTAGGCAGGAGTTTCAGAGAAAAATGACATCCTTAATTAACCTACAGTTTTCACTAACTCTCATTCCTTTCCTAGCATTAGAGCAACAAAATCACCGAGACCCTTGTGTGTATCTCAAGTTCACAGTACTGACGGGAGGATTTTTTTTTTTTTAAATGCTTCCTTATCCAGGATTTGAATAAACACAACCTATTTATTTAAGAGTCCTGGGACCTGGGCAAACACAAAGTGCACTGATTGAAAGCTATATTTTATTCTGTAATGGCCAAAGTTAAACGGTGTTTGAGTTTAAATAACAGGTATCACTTAAATTCAGAAATGTTTTTAAGTTTGAAAGGGAAGATAATTTTCCATTTGATGGTAAACATTTCTCTCCAATGATTCTCTTTTTTATACTTTTTTTATTACAAAATGATACATGTTCACTTCAACATGTCAAATGATGCAGAGATGTATAAATAAAAATACTTTTTGTCATTTCTTTCCCATTAACCCCACTTTTATTTATGCTAATTCTACCAATGTATATATAGACATATATATGTACACATAATTTTTATACATATATATTTATAATATATATAATATTTATACACACAAATATATGTATGTAAATACAATATCGTGTGTGTGTGTGTGTGTGTGTTTGTGTATGGCTTCTCCTTCCTTTTTGTGTAATGTGAGCTTATACTATACATAATCGTCTATAAATATTTTTGTACTTAAAATACATTATGGACAATTTTTGAATAATTGCATAGAGATCTAGTGTATTCTTTTTAACAGTTACATAAGATTCTATAGAATGGATGTACCATTATTTACCCAACCGATCCTTTATTGATGGGCATACAATTTTGGACTTCTATAAATAATAGATGCATTTGTTGATATATTCTTCCTGATAGGTAGTTTTATTTCTGAAAGTGGAGAGCTAGATCACTAAGCGTGTTCAGTTTTTCCTTTAATAGGCTGTGGCAGTTCGCACGCCTACAGTCATGTAGGAAGATGTCCATTTCCCCACATCTTTGACAACACTTGACATTCAAGGCCTTTTCCTTACAGCATAAAAATAAGGCAGCCAGGTCTCTAAAACGCTCAGTGGTTGCAGACAGCTTCTTGCTAAAATTAAACTGTTCTTAACTGAAATTCACTAGGCAGAAATCTGGAATCTCATCAACATGAGAAGACACCCAAGCAAAGCATCATTAGCAAAGAATGTTTTGCTTAGTTTGCTTAATTAAAGAGAAGTTAAAATACGGAGGAAGTCCCTGGTATGTTTCCATTTTCAGTATAGTTTTCTTAATCAGGATAATATTTCACAATTTGAGAAAATGTCACGTAATTTTACAATATGGAGGTAGTGCCTAATGACTACCAACTATGATGTACGACTATGTATGATCTATAGGTTTTTTGTTTTGTTTTGCTTTGTTTTTGTTTTAATTTAAGTAGCCCATTGGACTTAGCTATCTCAGAGTCTTAAGAACAAATGCACGGTATTTTCATCTATAAACTAAATTAGGGGCCTTTGTTCAGTACTGGAGGATAAGAGCTGCTTCACATAAGACTTCCCCAAAAGGGGTGAAAAAAAAACAAAAAAACTGAAGGGTAAGACATAAATCTCTGGGAGGGACATTGTGTCTTCTGATGGGTAAAATTCCTTGGTTTTCTAACAGGGACATTTTTACCTGGCAATGATTCACCAGGAGCTTGGCAGGGTCTCCTGGGGATTACCTGTATTTAAATTGGGATGAGACGGGATTACTCTGAAATCCAGCCTCCCAAGATCTAGAATCTGTGAGAGCACCAGCCACAGAGCAGGGAGTGGCTGCTGAGGAAAAATCCAATCATCCTATTTCTCACAATTCCCTTTCTCTGAGGGTGGGGAGAGGTAGTTGGGGACTTGACCTTTGTTTGAGAAAATAAAAACACACTACTGAGCTTAATTTCAGCTACAGATTAGAACCATGGTTTGGAGCAGGTTTATAGCAAATCAGGGCTCAAACCTCACTATGGAATGACCAGACTTACCCACTTGTGTTTTTTTTTTTTTTTTTTACGTACTGGGATTTCTGTGGCAGACAGATATGGAGTCCAGCACAAATCTCACTCACCACCTCATGATTCTAAACGCATGAGAACATTAAACCAAGGGCGGGAATCTCATTAGTGTATGAAGAACACCGATTTTCTTCACTATGCTCAAGTCTGTGATGCTAGTAATATCCTTAACAGCAGTTAAAAGCAATTGCTAGCAACTAACAACTTGAGCCCACAGGGATTTTCTTTTAATAATGCCGATATTTATTAAAGAAGAATATCTCAGCTGCAAATTCTACCCTGGCGTGAGATTGGCAATTTGAAAAGCTGGAGGAATTCTTTCAGGGCAGAAGGGTATCACCCGCTGGTGACCATATCAGAGCCCAAGAAGCGACTGAGTCATTCCCCTGCTTGTGGCTCTGAAGGACGCCAGCCCTCCCCAGGCTTGCATCCTCCGCCACGCCCAGACTGGAGAGCAGTATGCTGGGGTTCACATCTGCCCCTTCTCTCCAGGGCATTCTCACTTTTGACCTACACACTTCCTGGTGAATACATCCAATCCAGTAGCTTCAAATATCCATTACGTGATGAAAACTCCATGCCTTTCTGTTATTATAATCAACTATGAGAAAATTTTACTGGGAAGTCCCACAGGTACTTCATTCCAGCATGTATAATGTAAGTCACATCAATTCTCTTTCCCCATCCCCCAAAACACATTGTGCCTGTGATCTCTGGCACTGTCACCATTCCAGCCAACCATCCGATAATCACTTCTCATCAAGCCATAAATCCCAGACACATGAATAATATTAAATAATATTACAGTAACAATAATTATAAGCCATAATATTAATAGTAACCGTAGATCAGAGCCAACAGTGATCAGATGATTTCTATGTGCTAGATACTGTTATTGGTCAGAATTAACCCTTTTAATTTTCATCAAATTTCATGAGTTGGTCACTACTGTTATACTCATTTTGCAGATGAGAAAAACAAGGCACAGAGGAACTGAGATCCATGCCCCAGGTCGCACAGAAGGTTACGTGGTGGAGTCAGCGTTACTAACCAGTTCATCTTTCTCCAAAGGCCAGACTCTAATATGCCTCTCTACAGGTTATACTTTCCTTAACACCTCTCATTTTTATCGCCTTTGGAAAAATTGCAGTCTTCTTTCTCCTTAATCCGATCCTTCACTTGAACGCCATGTTGACCATTTGAAAATGGAGATCTGAACATGTGATTCTGTTGCTTGGAACCATTCAATGGCTCCCCACCTCTTCAGTCATCAAGTTTAAAAGTAAGCCCCAAAGCTTAGCACAGACAGCCTCTGGGATCACTCTGACTTCTCCTCTCCCATACCTGCCCAGTGATCCTGGTAGTGCCCTGTGCACGGCCTCTGCTCTCACAACGCCAGGCCTTCACAGCTGAGAAGCCCTCTGACCACAACACTTCACCCTCCCTTCTCCGGCTGGCTAACTCCTTTTAAGTGTCGTCTCTTCCAAAAAGCATTCTCTACTCCTCAGTTTTATTTAGATGCCTCTTATCTATTGACCATCTACATATGACCCCAGCACTTTGCTTCATAGCTGTTCATACATTTATAATTCTCCCCCACAGCACCATGGTCTCTCGAGGGCAGGCATTCTGCCTTATTTGACTTTGCAAATCTAGCACCTAGCACAACACTTGCTTGTTACATAAGGTAGCTTAAATTATAAAGTACTGGATGTTCCTACAGCCTGCTCCAATCCCTCCTTCTCAGCTATTCTTCCAGGATAATAATAAACATATTAACTATTGAAATAACACTGGAAATAGTTTTGTTGAACTTGGGGACAGGAAAGTAGGCCTGATCCCAGTATTGTTTAACAGAGATTGGAAATTCTGTTGATTTCAGTTTTCACACTCAACAAAAGCCCATGACTGCTGATAATCTTATCTTAACAGAGCTATCATCTATCTAAAAAAGTTTAAGCTGTGTTAAAGGAGCAATAAAATTAAATACAATAATGTGTATTCATTGAAGTTTTAAGGAGGCCCACACAATTAATCTCTCCAAGCTTTTTATAAACTGAATATTAAATGGGGTGACATTTTACTTTAGAATGTATGAAAATGGAAACAAATGAGTTTAATATACATGGTGGGCTTAGACAACATGATTTCTACAACAGATGTCCTATACGGCTTCCCACACTTTCATCCTTAAAAAGCACAGTCTACTTGCCAAGATATAAACTGTGGCCAATATTCAGAATTTCCAACAATAGGACCCAGTAGGGAAGAATTAAAACACTTTGAAGCTTACTTCCAAATAACAAAATGCCTCATTATGAAATCTGAAGATCAAAAATGATCATGCTCCAGTTTCTTACTATGCCAACTAGCTGGTCAAGCAAAGAGGAGGTGTCTTTGGCAAAAATTGTTCTATATTGGATGGCTAGATGATTAAAAGAATATGCCAATTCATTCTTCGACCTCAGCCAGTTAGCCAGCTAGCCAGCATCAGCTGAACATCTACTATGTACACATACAAGAAGTGGGTGGTATAACTCTTATCTAGGAAAAAAGTCATATAACCCATTTGATGTTCAATACAGACATCATGACAGGACTCGCTTCCAATGACCATACTGAGACACAAAAACTGGTGCAGCATCAGCGATTCTATTTGAAATCTTGTGGTTGGTTAACATCACTTGAAGTTTATATTGAATCCATACTGTCATTTACCTCCTTATATTATTAATGTTGTCTCTCAAGTATTTTATAAATTGAAAGGTGTGCAGACTTATAGCTTATTAATCTTTGAATTCTCCATAGTGTTTAGAACATTGCTTTATACATAGTAGCTACTCGGCAAATATGTGTTACAAAAAGGACTTGCATCCATATTTTTTCTTCACGAACTTTCTAAACTAGGGTTCACACACTACAGTTTGCTTTAAGAATACACAGCTCTTGTCCTGGTATAATTATATAAATAGTAACTCCTTTTACTCTTGAATATCATTGGATTATAAATTATCTGGTTATCGTCTGCCTGTGGAACAGCACATGTACAAGGCTGGCTTGGCCACTAGGCTGAAAGCATCTCAAAGGCAATGATTGAGCCTTACTCACAATTGGTTCTCCAAATCGATCTCTGTACCCCACTCCTTCAAGGGTGTTCATCGATGACCCAAGAAACAATAATGTTATAGGGAAACTGATTATAGATTTAATCAGATTGAATAAATGCAGAGAGGAAACAAAATGTAAAGGAGAGATCTGTGAAGGGGTGAATCAGGCATGTAAATACTGACCTGGGTATTCCCGTAAATTTAGATGTTACAAAAGTTATCTCCCTGTATTCAAATCTATAGAGCAGTGAAATATCATTGCCATTGTCAAACACTACTAGGTCCCCGGGGAGAATTCAGCAAAATTCAGCAGTTATTTGTAATTGAGGCTGAGATTAAGAATGAGGATGTCGGTTTTGAAGCCAAGTGACTTCAGTTCATAACACTGCACTGCCAAAAATGGTAACCCTGGAGGAGATATGACTCCTTTCTAGAATCAGTTTCCAAGACACTCAAGCTTTATTCATTCATTCAACAAGTGTTTAGGGTGTTGGGAATCCAGGAGCAAACAAAACAGACAGATACTTCTGCCTCCATGGAACTGACATTCTAGTAGAGGTAGGTAGATGGACATATAAGTAAGTAAAATGTATGAAAGGTGATAAATGATATGGGGAAAATATAGCAGGGAAGGGACGCAAGGAATTCAGGGACAGAGATGAGGAAGAAGACTGCCTCTCTGCCATGGAACCATTGGGGGTTGAGGGTAGGGTCTGGGGTGTGTGAGATGACTGAGGGCTTGTCTTCCTGTGGTGGCTGACTCAAAAGGGGCTAAAAGGAAAAGGAGACTACGGAGAGGTGAGGAGGCAGGTGCATGCCGTGCGGTGCTTGGTACAGTATTTGCTGAATAAATAAGTGAGTGAAATAATGAACTCCTTCAACAGATACTAACAGCAATCCTGAGAGATAACAAATCCATCACCCAAGAAAAAAATCCAATGATGCTAAACATGACCTAGAATGCAACCATTATTGAGATTCTGCAGGTCCTTAAATTGAAACATTCCTCTTAATTAATGGAAGGGTTACATGTTTTTCTGTCACTATACATTATTTTGTTGATGGACTATTGCTATGTCATTCATTAGATAATTAATTATAAGCATATGCTTAGAATTTTCCTGTTAAATTTGATGTATTAATCCCAAATCCAGGTAACAGAACATAAAGGCAATTAAAGAAAACATAAAGTAGTAATAAACGATGAGTAAGTCAGTTACAGGTAACATAGGTTCTTATTAACTACCTTAATTATTTAGCAACAGAAGCTGGCACTAACATTTTCAGCAGAGTTACCTTCTCTTTACTTATTCCCCTCAGACCAATACATTCACAGATTAGTCACTATCAATAACAATTATAGCTGATATCTACTGCACATTTAATTGGTGTCATCAGGCACTATGCTAAGAACCTTCCACGTAATAAATTGTCATAATTGAAAGATTTATTAAAAGTGATTGGAAATGTAGTCTTCTCCCATTGCATGAACACCCTCCAGGGAGAAGCAAGTATGTGGTTCTGCTCGAGCTCCACCTGGCGTGAGAAACACCCTGCTTCACAGGGCAGCCTGTTCACCTCTGAGCAGACCCAAATACTGTGAAGTTCTCTGTACCATCTAAACTAAATGTCATCTTTCTACACATACTATTTCTTGAGCCTAGATCCGGAGTGATTCACAAACAAGATGGAATATTTTTTTATTATGACAGCCCTGTGATTATCTAATGATAGCTCTCACACTCTCCTTTTCCAGGCCACACAGCCTCAGGTTTTTGGATTGTTCCTAATATGTCGTGATTTCTAGTTGCCTCCCTATCCTGGCAGCTGCTTCTGGAGTTACACCAGCTTGTCGATGTCTCTTCAAGTGTGGTATCTGATGCTTAACTGACACTCCAGGTGAGATATAACTATTGAGGGACAGAGAGAGACAATCATTTCTATTTGTCTGTTCATTATAAATCTAGGAATGATGTGTATGTCTTTACCTTTTCTCTTTATGCCTTAAGCCTTGTTCATAGATTTATAATGAACACTCTTAATCCATGTATCATCTCTCTTAGGATTCAACAATCCAATTCAGATTACTTGTGAACTTGAAATGTTAGTCATTTTTATTAGAAAACATAAATAACTGTGGATGCTGACTTTGCATGCCAGTGTATTCACTACAGCTTTTGAGTCCATCTTTTTTGTATATCTGATTGAATAAATAACCTTCCATCTAGGCAAGCACTTATTCTTTATTTAGTATTCTTCACCTATGTTGTTCAATTGGTAATAAACATATTTAACTGCATTTCTATCCAGCCTACATATCCATTATATCTACCACAGTTATACCACATAGACTTTTTCAAATACTTTACCAAAATATAAAACATACAATGTCTACATCATTTCCCAATTTACTGGATAAGTGAGAGTGAGATTACGACTAATTTTGCATGAGTTGGAAAAAGCAAATGATAATGATGGGCATGAGAATTAGACATTTTTATAAATGAGACTGAACACTTTGTGAAAGAGAAGTAAAAAAATGATAGGCGGAATCTTTGAAGATCATTGAGATATTAAAGTGACTTTGTAAATGAAAAAACAATTTAGTTGACACCAAAATAGTCTAGCTTGTGGAGAATACCAAATAACAAACACAAATGGGGAATGAAAATGTGGTTTGCCAACATCAAGTGTACATACAGATAATTTAGTGACAAATCAGCAAGTTAACAGCTTCATACAGAAGAAGGTCAAGTGGAATGAGAGAAAAGATTGCAACATATGGGTCTTTGAGCTCATTCTACCTTTATGGGCACCTTGATCAAACATGTGACCTCACTCAGTTTGAAGAGTGACACTCAGAGAAAGTTCATATGTGAACATACTGTGATTGAGAATGAATGTTTAAAGAAATTGAAACCATTTTTCCTCAAGATGAAAAGGCAGGGGTGATTTAATAACATGGCTCAGAGACCCTTTGCAAAGAATGATTCCTACTGCTTTCCCTCCTCTCTTAGGAAATAAGATGTAAGTTTTAAAAAAGGCAGAGGGAATGGAGTGTAGCAACATAGGAAGGTCATCTGACAGTAGAGGGTTATTAAGAACTGGGTGTTTGTTGGGAAGGCTTTCCCAATGTCCTCAAGGACCCTTCCCTCCATACCCTCCTGCCATGGACATTTACATAGGAAGAGCCCAAGCTAAGAACAGTTTATATGGGTAAATTAGGTGTGGGTAAAAGAAGCCACTGACCCACACCATCTTGAAAATGGACTACGAGAAGCAACAACCTTTTATTTTATTTTACCTTTTCTCCTGTTTTAAAGCATCCAAATCAATTTACTCATTATTTTTCCCTTAGAAAAGCACAGCAAAGTGGGAAACTTGGAGAGACATAATAGGAGAATCAGAGGGCCTCTGCCACCACAAAGCTTACAATATTTTTGAGAAAAGAAGACTTAAACACATGAATAAATTTACAGTCAATATGAGACAATGCATAGTGTGTAGCTCAAACACATTTTGAAATGCTGTAAGAGCTCAGGGAAAACAAAATCAATAGCCACTCTGCAGTGAACTCATTCCAGTTAACACAGAGACTCTTTCCCTACATAATTCTAGACTGACAACACAATCCCTAGATAGAATTGATTGCAGAGTTTCTAAAATATGATGATCTGGTCATTTCCCTTAAGAATCTACACAAAGAAGTAAAGACAGCAAATATTGTACCCAAATACTTGCATAATGTTACCTTCAAATATGGCATGTTGGCACTGCATTATTTTATTTATTTTTTTTATTTCCATAAAAGAAATGACAGAATTCCTGAACAGCATGTTCCATTTAGGAAAAGCATGTACTTAGTTGATCTCTTTTCCCATACGGGAAAGTCAATATGCATAATTACATAGAGAAAGGAAAGGCTAGGACGTCTGAATCACCAATGTCATTGCTGTTATGAATGACAGAGTGCAGTACCTAGAATTTATTTGACATGTGATTACTTTGCTATCATGGACAATGTTAATGCCCAAGAGAACAGATGGTATGAACATATTTTAAATTATTCAATGAAGTGTGCTTCTAAAACCACAAATGTGTATTAGCAGAGTGGATACATGTGGCAATTAACCCTTGCTTATGTTTTTGCCTTCATAGAGTCTAAGAGAAAACCGTAGCCAACTTGAGAAGTAGCCCTTTCTTTCTCTTGATATTTTGGATATCAAGGTGATAGAAAACAAGTATTGTCGGGGGGGGGGGGTTGGTGGGGGAGGAATCACAGAATTTAGCCTGGAGAGGCAAAACAAACAAAAAACCAAAACAGAGGGAGAAGAGAAAACATATACCTTTTCTTGGGTGGTGCAGCAGGGTAACAGTGAAGAGGCAATCACACTGTAGTGCCTTTCTTTAATGAAACCCCTTTCACATGAAACACAGCTTATTTTTAAGCAAGTGTCCTAAATCATGCTTAAAAGGGCTCCCAAAAGCCAAGGTAGTTTGTCTTTTCATTTTGGGCTATTTATCCTTTGAGCACAGTGAGAAAACAAGAAGAACCCTCCCTGGGTTTTTCTACAGATATGAGAAGCAAATCCGGGTCTTCACTCCAGACCTTGGGCAGGGCTCACTGCTGCATAGAAATTGGAGTATACTGTTTATACTTCTACATAGAGGAAACACAGGGAAATGCCATGGAATGAATAGGTGTGGACAGAGTGGGTAAACAGGTTGCCCTCGGACCACACGTGGCTAGTAGGCCTGAGGTTGGCCAAAATACTGTTATTTTTTCCCCCTTTGAACTAACATTTAAACATACAGGAAATGTCATGTAAAAGTTGAGATCTGAACTTCTTTTGAAAATGTACAAGTCTAAAACACGAAGCCTCCCTCTTCCTAAACTGCGAACTGAAACTGGAGCTGAGTATCAGCCACTTCCTGTGCTTGGGGTAGGCTTTCTTCATTTGGGCACAATCCCCACTCAGGTTACCTCACTCAGCTACCTCACTCCACTACATTCCCTCTTGGCTTCCAGAAGCACTTGACTTGAAGACATTTCAAGTGCAACTTTGAGTTGGGAAAGATGTAAATCTGCTATCATCTGGTCAAATTCTAATCAAAACAGCAATCAGTTAGAGTAAGCCCTGGCCTTCCCACTTACTTACCATTTCCAGGAACTACATTTGACTGTTTACAAAGCACTGTTTACAAAACTTCACAGTATCTCTTGATTAGCTCACTTGTATGTATCAGTAACTCCTTACTATATCATGAAAAAATGTTTTTATTTACCAATACAGAGCTGTATTTAAATCAAAATCAATAAATACAGTCAATTTTTGTGAAGAATCATTCAGTAGCACATTTTTCCCATGGACTCAAAAAACATAATATATTGAGTTTATGCCAGGAAATCCTTCCCCAATGGGACTGATATATATTGTCTGTCTGATTTATGGTGACATGTCTGAAGTTTCTGATAATTCTGTTACCAGCATTTATATTCTACTCAATTGACCCTATGCAGACTAAACTGCCTAAATATATAGATCGTGTTGCAATTTTTGTGTGATTGTAAAGACAATTATTTAATGAGAATTTAAGAAGACTGTCCATATGACCTCGACAATACCAAATGATTTGCTCAAAATTATTTGAAATCATACAAACAAAATAACATACTGAACAACTGTAACTTTTCAACTTTCAGACAACATGTAGGCAGAGCTTAAATCCAGTTTTACTCACATTTTTCAATTTCATTAGTAGAAAATTTCATAGTTTCGGAATTATGAAGTTTCATGTTGATCATATGTGTGTGTGTATTTACATATTGTGCAAAGAGAACATAAATCACTTTAGAAAAACATAATAATATCTTCTGCTTCACAATATATTTTCAATTGCTAGAAATACTAAACAACAGAAAGTATGATACACAGCGTACTCTGTATGTTTTATAGTAGTCTTTTGTCACTGACTATCCCACATAGTCATGTACAGCTGAGGGTTGACCAGATATAACAGAAGCCCTACTGGTTTAAGGACAGAATCCCTAATAACTAAATAATTTATCTATTATTATTTTCCAGATTGGGTTTCTGATATAACAGGCATTTGCTTAAAAGCATAATATGTATTTTTAAAATTGAAAATATCTCTAAGACATTATATATAATCTATCATTTTATTTCTATTCGTTTTTTAGTAATTTCTAAGTAAACTGTCTATAAAGTAATGAGAGTGATTTTTCCAACATATACACCATATGCAAATTCAGAGTGTTTCCTAAATCATATTTCAATGGATAAATAGAGCTTGCTGAATGAATGAGTGAATAATTCATGGACACTTAGGGCTGAAGATATTTTTGTCGTAACTATTGGGACTTATCATTACAGGACATTTCCAGTGTGCATAAGAAAACACCTTCTTGATTCTACAGTCACTTCCCATTTGACCCCAAATAGCATTAATTAACTAGATTATCTACTTCATCAGAATTAATGCCAAAGGACTGTTGGCAGCTTCATACAATCGGATCCACCTTCAGCAGACAGAGGCTTGTCATCAATGACTTAAAACAAACAAAAAAAATGTGTAGCACAGGCTCTGAAGGGTAGTTCAAAAGGGGAATCCCTGAAACATGTGACCAATGGCAGCATCCCTACGAATGGGTAGCTTTGCATGAGCATCACTTAGAAAGGCTCAATCTCCAATAGATCAATGGCTATGTCCAAGTGTGTTGTAGTCCATCTTTCTCCCTTTTTCCTCTTCATTTGTGTTTTGAAAATAGTGAAGTAAGATCTGTGTAATTTCCAGAGTCAATGTCATATGTTCATGCTGTATTTAGACTTTTTGGTGTGGCAGATTTTAATTAATGCATAAGCATCTAATAAAATGTCACATCAGAAACAATGAAAATTAGTTATTGCTGTAAACATTCTTTCATGACTTTGCATCATCTGTGCAGGTGGATTAAAGAATTGTTCCTTGGGGAATTTAATGAGGGTCAGATTGTCAGGCTCAGTATTATATTGGCAGCTTATTATCCTGGTTCTCTAGGGCTGAGGGATGATTCAGAGTCAACAGTGACCCAGATGGAGGCTACGTGGACAGTAACGTTCAGGATTCTAAATTCAAGAATTTTACTTTCATTCAACAAGACTACCACTGAACCCATCAACTTCTCTTTCCCTGGATTGCCTCCTCATTTTTTTCCATCTTGCAAATGCCTAGCCATTTGTCAAGATTCCACTGTGATTTCTATTCCTTTGGCAAGTTTGCTTGTTTGAGTGGAGTGACATGCTAAGGTAGAGAAGGCAAAGCAAACACTCCCTCATTTAACCATAATTCATAAGTGCCTATTAGGGTTTCTGTTCACAGATGAGTATCACATTGCTCTTGTCCTCAAAAGGCCCACAGTCCAGTAATGAAGAAAGACAAGTAAACCAAGCACAACAGAGTGTGTTACATGCTACTGGATAGATGTATGAGTTTGTAAAGATAGCTAAGAAGAAAAAGAATAGTTATTTGTCAGAATGAGGAAGTAACATTAGGGGTAGTATTAGAGGGGTAGTACACGAATATATGTTAAAAACTTTAAGGAGTTCTTGTAATTAAATTGGAAGAATATGATTGTGCTAGTGTCAAAATATCTCACAGCTGTCTGAATCCATTCCTGTGCAAGGGTTGTACTTCCTATTCCACTGATGCCCAGCTTGGCTGTGCAGCTTTGGCCAATGGCACGTGAGTGGAAGAGATTGGTGGCATTGCTGAGCAGAAGCTTTAAAAGACATCGTTGGCCCCGCCACCTTCCCATTTCTTCTGCCTTCTCAGAATTAGCTGTTCCTTAATGAAGAGGGTAAGGAATGGACCAGCATCCCTCAGCTAGGGACATGCAGCAACAGCTACATGTTTGTAGCCACTGAAATATAGCTGTTCATAGCCACTGAAATATGCCGGGGGTTCGTTGCCTTAGCATAACTAGTCTAAACTGGTTGAAACCAAGAATAAGCTCACAGTCACCAGAAACAGATTGTGAGAAGATTTTTTTTTTCTTCTATATACACAGCAGGCTGAAAAACAGAGTTTGAGTTGGTAAGAAAAATATTGCATTTTGTAAAATCAGTTGGTGCCTTCTCAAACTTTTCATGATGTTGTTTTTTTGTTTTAAATTAAAGTTATTGGGGTGACAACTGTTAGTAAAGTTACATAGGTTTCAGGTGTACAATTCTATAATACATCATCTACATATCACATTGTGTGTTCACTGCCCAGAGTCAGTTCTCCTTCCATCACCATATATTTGACCCCGTTTACCCACATCTACCACCCTCCTCTCCCCTTACCCTCTGGTAACCACTAAACTATTGTCTGTGTCTATGAATTTTTGTTTCTTTATTTGTTTGTCTTGTTCCTTTGTTGTTTTCAGTTTTATATGCCACATATCAGTGAAATCATATGGTTCTCAACTTTTTCTGTATGACTTATTTTGCTTAGCATTATAATCTTAAGATCCGTGACGTTTTCGATAACAAACTCTAAAAAGATGCTCTGGCTGCCATTTGAGGCAAGCATCCCCATGCCATACTTCAGCGCTCCCTAAGCCACACTGCAGGGAGGGTTTTTCCTATTTACCTTCTCTGTGCTCTGGGCTCTGTTCTCCCAAGTGTCTCAGCTATCCCACTAGTAAGTAGTGCTTGGGCATTCATGTGGAGTTGGGAATAAAGTTCCTTGAATTTTCAACAAACCAGGGTGTCATTTCCAGTATCATTATAACAATAATCCACAAAAATTTACAACTGAAGTAATCGCAGCCACAATTCAAAGAACAACCTTTACAGTGGTGACTCTCAAACGGGTTTTCTCTGTGCTAACACAGCGAGCATAGGGAGGGATGCCACAGTATGGGAACAAAATTTAAAAAATAGGGAATAAAAAAGCCTTTCTCCAGATAAGTCTGTAAAATCGTCCGCCTACCACCCACATGTTGTTTGTCTCCTGACACTAATTCCAGGCCAGGAAGTTAAGAGGCCCTAGCTCAGAGGAAAGGAGAAAGACTACTGATCACACAACACTTCCGATGTACCAGCAGATACAAATACTGATACCCTTCACAGTCACATGCTCCAGTGTGACCGGTAGCTTTAAGGCACCTTACCCACAAGGGTTCCCCTTTGCCCAGCTGGTCTGCCACAGATAGCGCTGCTTTGCACCTATTTCTGGGTTTGCTCCTGTTTTCTGGTAAAATTACTGACAGTCCCCCTTTTACTCCTGGACAGTGAATTATCTGGCCACTCCAGATCTAGGCTTATTACCAAGAAATGTTTAGGTCCAGGAAAGTTTGTGCCAGAAAGTTTCTACAGTGTTCTCTCATAATAGACGTATGTGGTAGTTTTCTTTCTATGTCTACACTTTTAAAAGTGCTAAAACAAAAAAAAAGAAACTTCAAAATATCCTACCCAACAAAAGGTTGAACTCGCTACATAAAAGTATTCCTTCCTTAACCTTGGAGACTATATTAATTATTCACATTGAACTCCCTTGTCTGACTTCCTTTTTTTTTTTCTTTTCTTTTCTTTTCTTTTCTTTTTTGATTATATTGGGGAATTGGAGGAGAGGAACAGCATTGGGAAATTGGGGAAGGAGAACAGCCAAGTTGCTGTCTTTTTGTTCTTCAGTCTAGTTGTGGAGGATGTCGTTTCACTGGCCCATGTTAATATTATCATTGCGCTCTTTCTGAGTGAGGCAGATTGGTCGCCGGCCATTGGATTGGTTGCTCACAGCAGCTCACAAAAGCTTACACCAGCTGCCGGCCCATCGTCCATCTGCAGCCTACGCCGTTGCTGGCAACTCTCAGCAACCTGCTCCAGGTGGAGCTGTTGTTCACCATCTTAGCTGTAGAGGGCGCAGCGTCACTGGTCCTAATGTGGGATCCAAACCAGGGCCCTGTTGCTCAGAGCTGGCGTCCCAAGCAACTATTAACCAACAATGTACCACTTGGTCGGCCCTGATTCCCCTTTTCTTATCTGTCACAAATTCCTTGCAAGGACAGAGATATATATGGAGTTTGGGATTCAAAAAACAAGTTTATTTTTAGTACTATAAAAATAGTTCTACAATGTCTATATTCTGAACCTGGTTAAATTGTACAGGTTTTCTCAGTCTCCTATCTCATGCAGGGGGATGCATAAGAAATTGTCAGTAGCAGGAAAAGGCCACTGGCTTTATGGTCTACCCCACTCTCAATCTTCACTATGTAACAGTGAGGAGACTCCATAAAATAACTTGATATTCTGGAATCATTTAAACTTACATGCCACTATTGGCAGGACTGTCTGTTTTTCAAAAGGAAAGATTTGGACTACTATCTGACATCTCAGGTACCCAAGAGCATACACATGTTCACCAAATGGTAGCTGATGATGGAACTCAGTTTCTATGCTGTGTTTGCCATTGGCAGTTAGTTTTTTAGCATTCTGGTTATATGTACCATACCGACATCCAGAGCAACCCAATTTCTGGTTATTTTAAGATAAAATGCTAAGCCAAAAGCTCTATTCTGACTACACAAATTACCTCTGAGTGCCAACTGATTAGCATTTTTAAGGCAAAGAATTTGGAAAAGATGGTACGTTATGCATATTATATTTGGTGTGAAAGAAAATTATTTATTACCTAAGGATTTTGTGGCACCATAGTCTTTCTCTGCCTCATAAACTGTATACAAAATTGAGGGATGCCTTATTTAAGATATTTTTAAGATATTTTCCTCTAAAAAAAAAATTCATATCAATGAAGTTAATAACTCAATTTACCAATCTATTAGTATTGGCTGTTAACAAAAGGCACACAATAGGTCAGCATTTTAGCAAAGAATACATCATTTCCATCTAGTGGTCAAGAGTGACTATCTAGTGAGGTTTAGCAGCATACGGAATGAAATGCAGAGAGACAAGGATGGGAATACATCTTAACTATAACCCAAGCACCTTACAACTATTAATCAGCTCTCTCTCCCAATTTTCCCTAAAGGCTACAGCAAATGTCTGTTCTTTGTTCTCAAACACTTGACTCCTCACTTCCCCCACATAGCAATTGGTTTTCCTCCTCAAAGAGAAAATAATAGTTATCAAAAGGGAATGTTCTCCATGTCCAGCCACCAAATTGATGAATTTATCTACATCCATGTTGATGATTTTCACTTGCCCTCCTGTTTGCATTTTAGGCAAACCTTTCTTCCATCTCTGTCCCTCTTACATCCTTAGAAACTGAGCTTCATCCATTGTCTCCTCACCATTCTCTTCTTCTTTATCAAATCCTTTCCATAAAAATTCAAATGGAATCAATATTTTTCCATCTTAAATACAGCCCCTTCTGCTCGATTCCTACTTCTTCGTTCAGCTATCTCCATACCTCCTCCTCATTCTGAGCTACACTTCTTGAAATAATTTTCTTTATATCCACTCACTTGATGTTCCCTTCACACTTACACTTCAACCCACCTCAATCTGGTTTCTGCTCCCACCACTATGGAAATTTTTCTCATCTAGCCACACATTTACCTACTTTTCACTAAATCCGATAAGCATTTCCCAAACTATTGGCCTCTCCCTCCTTTCTGAAATACCCCTTTCTCTTGTCTTTCATGACACGAAACTTTCTTGATTTTCTTTTTAACTCGCTGTTCAAGTCTCCATTTTTTTCCCAACCTCCCCTTCAGATACTGGAATTTCTTAGGGCTGAGACAGGGCTCTCTTGTTCTAACATTGCATACCTCTCTGGTTGACTCATTGATTCAAATGACCTCCAATAACCTCCATAGATAGACACCTCCCATATCAGTGTCTCTAGTTCAGATCTGCCTCCTGAGCCTCAAATACATGTAACATACATGACTCCTCGATAGCTCCTTTTGGAGATGTTCCACACATACTTCAAGTTCAACCATGAAATGCTTCCTCCTCTATTATTGCTGTGAATAGCACACCATTTATTTACCCATTTTCTCTATTTTGAAACTTGGGAACAAGTTTAACTCCTTTCTCAACCTGGCTTCCTAGAGCCTATCAATTACCAAGACATGCAGACTGCCTCTTATCTCTATCTCTCAAATTTTTTCACTTCCTTTATTGCCATGCCATTATTCTACCTCAGCAGCACCATCTGCAACAATACTAAATGGTTCTTTGCCAACTTTCTAAACAATTGTATACTGTAGCCACTGACTTTGGGAAACATAAATGCGCATATCATTCCACTGCAATGTCTTCCAGTTGGCTTGCTTTCAAAACCCTTTAAGCTTGAAAGTCCTCAAATATTCGTTCCCTTCCTCCCTCTGTCTTACACTTTACACTCTAGTTATCTACATTTTCAGTTCCCAAAATGTGCATCACCACATGATCTAGAATAACTTTCCCCTTCTTCTTTGATAAATTCCTATTCATACTTGAAGTTTTGACCTAAATTTTACTTTCTCAGGTAAACATTTATTGACTATTTCTAATGTACGGTCTCCCTTTATCACTTTTATCAAGGATTTATCAAAAGTCACCCAACAAAGGAAAGAGAAATGCCCTACATATTTCAAAAGCAGTGTATTTAATAGATATAATGCACTACCCAGGTGATGGAAGAGGTGAATGCCAAATAGGACTGTGAGGCAATCCAGAGGTTAGGGACAACAGGAAGCCACGATCAGCCTACACTGTCGCCGGGGCTCACACTGCCCAGCTCCAGGTGGAGATGTTGTTAGCTGTAGAGGGCAGTGTCACTGGCCCTCATATGTGGGATCCGAACCGGGGCGCTGGCATCCCAAACCAACTCTGAATCAATACGCCACTCGTCCGGCCCACTAAGATTTTTTTTTTTTCCCCACTACAAACTGCAAGGTCTGTGAGGGCAAGTAGTATGGTTTATCATGCTTATCATGCTTTCCTTTATTTATTTATTTTTCCTTTCTAGCAAAGTAACTGATATTCAAGAGTCTTTCAGTAAAAATTGGATGAATAAATTAATGCATTACCACTGTTCACATTTTCAGATAGGCAGAATGAGGCCAAGAGGGCGAAGAACCTGCCTGGGCTCACACAGTTACTAGGATGTGAACCTTTGATTTGAGTCTGGCCTACCTGCGTGCATACTCTTGCTACTACACTATCTTGACTTTGTGAGTTCCTTAATTTATTATTATTATTATAATTATTATTATTATTATTATTTTGCTTTGTGTGTCAGGTTCTCATAATACACTGATTAAAAAAACATATAGACATTCATTGATGGATGTGATTCATATTATTGATACTGCATCTTTCATATTTTTACTTACTCTTTTATCCACCCAACAAACATATTGAGCATTTAATTAGTTTAGTTAAACTGGAAACTCTGTGTGGAAAAAAACTAGTAAATGTTTGTAGTAACAGCCCTTGAGCCAATGGTTTGCATTTAATAAGCATACTAGCCTTTATATATATATAAAGATGAATAGGTTATTGCAGAAGTAAATTTTAAACTACACTAATCTGCTAAGATTCAGAAAGACAGCCTTGACATTAAGGAAGTCATGGCAAAACTTTACTAGAAAGGGTCTAAGAATTAATCAACCGAGTCTGAAGGATATTGAACTTCAGAGAGGGTGTATCAATGAAACAGCATAGGCACTACCTGAGTACTTCCTGAACTCAAACTCTGCTTTGTAAGTTCTTTGGGGATGTGTCTGTTGCTGGGTTCCCTACCCATTTCTTGTTTCCTGAACTACTTTCCATGTTTAAAAAAAACACAAAAAATGTATTTTGGAAAATAATTACACAATTGATGAATGAATGTCTTTAACCATTATCACAGTCTATGTCAGGAAGGCCGTGAGAGACAGATGGGCTAACTCTAAACACAAAGAAATAAAAATCTACTTGACAAAGACAAAGGTAAGGTTAAAAACAATCTTCTCTTTTGTTGTTCCTGTGAACACCAAGATAATTTGGTTGACATTTTCCACTCCATGGAACTCTCGTAGATTTAAAAATAATAATCAATTTAATGAAAAATTATTTCATAAAATTAAAACTAGATTTATAAAATGATTATAATCAACTATAATGCCTGGTGACACAGCCTAAGGCATCTAATTTCCTGATTGGGAAAATAAGACTGCAAGTGTCCCATGGAACTGAAGAATAGGATTAGCTTTAAAAAAAAATGAAATAGCATCAAATGGGGGACAATTAATTAACCTAGGTGTAGGGGGTGGGTGGGGAGGGAAATAGTCAAATTGGTGCCTTGTTAATCTATAGTTGTTTTTAGATTTGGTAAATCCTTAATCTCTCACCTGCCAAAACAAAATGACATGCATAAAAGGGACACAGAAAGTTTAACTAACATAGTTCTGTCTGCTTTAATTTTGTATCTCTGGAATGAAACCTGGTTTACTTCCTGTGCATGAAGCTCCTCGTGGAGATCACAGTGTTCCCCCACCAATTTCAGATTTTATAATTAATGTGACAAGACAACCTCCATGAGATGAAGAAGTGGTAAATTACAGAAAACTAACTATAAAGTTTTTGCTAAAATAGTTATATTTATCTTAATATAAATAATTTAACGTATGTTTTCTTTCAGGATTGAATTTGTAATGAATAAATAGTCAGTGCTTAATTTATTCTTTTAAAATAAAAACTGTTCTTTCCAATGATCCTCTTAGCTGGATTCTCTTGCTTTAATTTCACTGTCATCAAAGCAGAAATATTGCTTACTTCATCCCTTAGTAATTTGAGGGGAATTTTGCGTTAAAGTTTAAACAATGGTATTTCAAAAGACCAAGTTAATTTTTTAAAGTATTTATTTGGAGGGGTGGGGCATCTTTCTAATAGGTAAAATATTCTTACACAGGAAGGATAGAGGTGAATGCTCAGATTTTTAAATATTTATTTATTTTTAATGTTATTTATTATTCTTCTTTATTTTTATTTTTGCCTTCTATCTCAATAGTTCCAACAGCACTTGCCTATCTCGAGCTCTATTCATTCAGACTTCAAATCCAGTGGTTCTCAACTCCGACTGCACCTTGACCTGACCCCTACCCTGACCATCTAATAGAATCAAAATCTCTCAGATGGGGGCCAGCATCAGGATTTTTCACATTTCCCAAGTGAAATAAATGTGTAGCTAAGGTTGCAATCTAACAGGAATTTGAAACAGCTTGGCTGGTCAGATGATTCCATGAAACTGAAGTCATACTAAGGTAGCAACCAAGTTATAGTAGTCTAAAAATCGAATTAACTTCACTGCCCTGATTAGGCACCCACTGAACTTATTCAATCTATTTGACTCTCTTAGGTAGGGAAGAAGAGTTGACTCAATCCTGAATGGTTCTGAACTAATCACAGATCTCCTCCATCTAATGAAGTCAAGGACACACTCTAGAATACTGCACGTTTGTACAAAATTTTACATACAATATTAGGGACAACAGGCCATGGGAAGCCAGCCATCCATTCTTCTAGGAAACAAAACTAAGAACCATAACTGACTTACAATCAGGCCAGCTTCGAATCAGTATGACAGAGGTTTTCTAACAATTAGGGATATTCTATAATGTAATATTAAAAAGGCATTAAATGAGGAAAATTATAATGATGTGAAAATAATATAGAAAAGTGTTTAGAAAATAAACATAGGTGAAAAAAATACAGGGCAAAAATTATATATACACATTGATTAAATGTGTATGTTATACAGATATGAATTGGAAAAAGATGTAAATATGAAAATCCATAGAAAAATGAATTAACATTTTATTGTAAACTTATTCTAATAAAATTATAACATATTTTCAATAAAAATTATAATAGCCAAGTACTATGATAATTAAAAGGACGATTTTCATTATCTGGCCTTTGTGGGAGGCATGGCAGGATTAGAGACACCAAATTACTTGTAAGAAGGTATTGAAGAAACCAACTGTGTTAGAAAATTAAACAGGAGTCACCAAACCAGAAAGTTATGCCAAGATGTCAGTTTTGTTACCAATCAACTCTATCCAGAAATAATGATTTAACCAGAAGAATACATGGGTGGAATCCCAAACTGACCTTGATAGTTCCCTCTGTTGGCAGCTCCCCCCTTCTCTCATCTGGAGAGGATTTTGCCACACTGTTTCCCATGAGACTGCTGGCTCCATTTTCCTGGCTGAAGGGACATGCAGCTTTCCTAAGGTCTCCGAGGCTGGGCAGCTAGCTTTCCTACACAATTCCTCTAAAGAGCTGATGTCTAAACCTAGATAGTCTGGCAGGCAAGAGAGTTGTCTGTCCTGCTACTGACAAAGTTCCTCTCTATAGTTGCCCTAAAAAGGGGGTCAGAAAGAGGGATGATTCAGAAGTACATTAAAAATGATTTTATAAGGGGCCGGCCGAGTGGCGCGGTGGTTAAGCGCTGGCCTTGGAAGCCAGCGGCCCCGGTTCGGTCCCACATATGTGGGCCAGTGACACTGCCCTCAAAAAAAAAAAAATGATTTTATAGCCAATCCTTAAGTTCACAGTTATAAAAAAGATAACTATATAAGCAATAATATGTCTGGTTTCTCTTTATTATTTTAATGTAATTGAAAACAATGAATAAAAGTGTTTTAAAAAAAAAAAGAAAGAGGGATGATGCAGGGCCAGAGAAGCATAGCCTCCTCTCTTCTTACCAACGTTTGATTGGTAAGTCACTCAAAACCTCTTCCTTGGGCCAGCTGAGTGGTGCATTGGTTAAGAGCTAGCTTGGGGCCCCCGTTCGGATCCCACATATGAGGGCCAGTGACACTGCCCTCTACAGCTAGGACGGTGAACAGCAGCTCCACCGGGAGCTGGGCTGCTGTGAGTCCCTGGGACGGCATAGCTGCAGCCCCTGCTGCAGTGGGCTGCCATAGGCTACAGTGAGTGGCCAGCAGCCAGCGTGAGCTGCCAATAGCCGCCATGAGCAGCCATCCAGAGGCAGGCGACCGATCTGCCTCACCCAAGAAGAGCGCAATGATGATACCAACATCGGACAGTAAAGCAATGTCCTCTACAACTAGACTGAAGAACAAAAGGACAGCAACTTGTCTGTTCCCCTCCCCCAATTCCCCAATAAAATCTTTAAAAAAAACAAAACAAAAACCTGTTCCTTAACACACACTGCCTACTGCTTGGCACATGAGCACAAAGCACATGCAGCCACCAGGACAGCACCCAGGTGCCCTCAAGATGGGACGGTGGAGATGTCAGCTTTCTCAGGCAAAGCCAAACATCAATTGACTGAATGTCTATGAGCTACTCTGAAATATCTAGGGCTTCTCTTGGGGACTATACTCCTCTGTTCTACTTACAACTTCATAAACAGAGCAACATGTATTGATGCAGATAAACAGTTAAGAAATTTTACATAAAGGAAAGTCTGTTGAAAGTATGTAGTAAAATTCCATTGTAGTAAAAAAATATATATATTTACATGTACCAAAAAATCTAGACATGCATACAAAACTCTTAGAAACAGTTATCTAAGGAGAGGGGAAAGAAGATGGCAAGCATGCATTTTTATCTGTCTTACATGTCTGCAGTTTTTTGAATATATAAAAATAACTCATCATACTTACATAACCAAGAAAAATGAAAATAAACATTAAAAAATGAAAACTTCTTAGGTTACTTTTAGACAGAGTTTTGAAACTTGGTTTTATAAAGGACAATATAACATAGAGTCGCTTGGTAATTAAGAAATTATTCTGGGTACTTACTAGGCCACCACACTTTGGCCCTTTTGCCTGCGCTCAGTTCAGCTAAGAACAATGCATGGTGATAAAAACCTTAACAACTTACAGGCTGAACTGTATATGTTTTCCTCTAGTTTGTTCATATGCTTGATTTGGTTTTGTTTTTTGTTTTTTGTTTTCGGTCAAAATGTTTTACTTGGTTTGTTTGTGTAGGGCTTAACCTGTCATTGTTTCAGGGAAAACTAGACTTTTTCCTAAGGATTGTTCTTTAGATCCCAAAATTATTTTTCCTAATATGCTATCTTATAAATTGGACAGATTTTTCTGGAATCTAGTGATCCTTTTTATGGGCTTCCAGTAGAATCTTCTATTCTGTTTTTGTTTTTTGTTTTTTGAGGGCAGTATCACTGGCCCTCATATGTGGGACCGAACCGGGGTCGCTGGCTTCCCACGCCAGCGCTTAACCGCTGCGCCACTCGGCCGGCCCTAGAATCTTCTATTCTGATCCTATCAGGTCCTTATTTCTTCTCTATTTTGTTTTTAATGGAAAAATAGATTATTTGGGATTTAATGCAAAACTTACCATATTTTGTTAACAAAGATACTAGTCAATGTGGTTGGTATTTGCAAGTTCTAATTCTTAAGAGATTAGCTATGCTATGATAGTCAGGTTAGGAAATGAGGTAAATAACAAAAGAGCATTTGTAAAATTGTTTGGAAAGAACAAATTAACATATTGATTAGGGCAATTATTTAATTGTTACTTGTTCTTTTCCCAAAGGTAAAAAATAATAAACACTTCAGAGAAGAGCCAAGTAGAACAACATATCTCTTTCCTAAATCATTTTAGTCTGTTATGTTATTATATTATCTGATTGTGCTATTTGATGGAGGAGTTTAGTTGGATTCTACCCTGGCAAGATTAGCTACCATCTCCAGATGATACCAACGTATCCCAGCAGTGTCTTGGTTCAGGCTGCCAGGATAGCAAACTCTGGGGGGCATACATTAGCCAAATCATGTGCATACTGGTCCCCTAACATCTCCAGCAAATCCGAATAGTTCTCAGCATCCTAGGGTTTTGAAAGAATCAGATGAGCACAAATCTAAATTTTCTCACTATCGTTTTTTCTCTTCACATATACAGTGGTCAGTCTTTGTTAAATAGATGCATTTTTCTTCCTAACCATGAAACATACACCACCAGCCATACTTTTTTGCCCATGAAGGGAATTCACTTGCATATGTTTGACTTGTTTAGGTCAACATCTAGCATGAAATCTAGAGGACTCAGTTGAAACCATAGAATGGTGATGCATTCTCATCCCATGGAAACATGAGCTTTGTTGTGCAAACAAAGACCCTGTGGAAGTCTCTTCAATTCCCCCCACTTCTGATATGAATCTTTCCCGATAATGGTAATCCATTGTTTCAGAAGGTTAACATAAAATGCTTTAAGAAGAAATGGAAAATGAGGTTAAATTCACATACACAGCATCTCCAAGTAAGGTTTCTTGCCAGTGAAACAAAGCAAAAGTTTTTCATTATTAAAAATCCGTGACTGGTGCCTACGTGGTTCACAGGATGTATCGAGGATCAAAAGGAGTGGCTGCCCCCTCACTGAATCACATATTCAATAAGCTTTCTATTAAAGTCAGGTGGCCAAGGGTTCATCGAAGATAGCAAAGGTTAGCCAAGGGAATTATGATAATGATTCTATTGTTTGAATTTTTCCATTGCTAGGTCATGCAACTGCTCAGTGAAATTAGTAGACAGGTTTTTACGAGAATATTTTTTTTTCTGTTAAAAATTGGGTCAAATTAACAGCTGTAATTGGAAGTTTAAATCAAAATTCCTTTTAAAGTGTCACTGATTCAGAAAATAGAATGTGTTGAGACCTTAAAAGATATCAGGTCATTCAGAAATAACATGTGCGAAATTAATGCAATAAAAACACACTGATGTGGGAAGTCTATGTGTTTGCCATAAACACACACTCTGAATTTCTATTTTCTTGCAAAAGCATTGGAAGACAAAAGGAATCTTTTAAAAATGCAAATTTGAATATGTTACGGACCTTCCCTTCCCACCCACTTAAGCCTTTTATTGATTCCCCATCATTCTTAGGATAGAAGACAAACTATTTAACGTAGTCTACAGGGCTCTGCCTCAGTTGGTCCCCATCCTCCTATAAAGCTACTGTTTTCCCTTTAGCTCTCTGCATCCTGGCCTCACCAGCCTTCTTTGGGAAACTGCTATACATACTGCTTCCCACATTGTACGTGTTGCTCAGAGATACTCATCTTTATTTACTTCATCCTCCAGCTTTTCCTTTCCACCAGTTCACCACCACCACCACTACCACCACCATCACTATAACCACTATTACTATGGAACACACACACACACACACACACACACACACACACTCCTTTAACTCCGCTCACTTATATTCTACAAGGACTGTTTCCTGACATCTCCCACATACCATCAAAAAAGATGGGCAGCCCTGTTACAGAATCTCCTAGCACTATATAACATAACACTTATCATTGCTTTAATTTTACATATATTTTTGGACCTTTTAGTTAATGCCCATCTCTCCATGAAAGTTGGGACCATGTCTGTTGCTTCTTATCATTCTTTATCCAATATCTAGTATGAAACCAAGATACAATGGATACTAATGCATAAAGGTTATTGAAATGAGAGAATGAATCAACCAAATCTGTACCCTTTCTCTATGAGAGATGGTTAGTCCACTGAGCAAAACTCAACCTGAAACAGGGATAAAGGAAAAGAACATTCATTGAACTGAACTATTTTGCAAGGACTGGACTGCTTTCCTTAATTTAATACCAGTAACTAGGCAGTAAGTTGCCCAAGCATACACATCTGCTAAGAGAAAGTAACATGGTTATGCAGAAGTTTGGTGGGTTTTTATTTTCTTTTGTTCTATAAAATTGTGGAACCATGTTTATAACTGCATTAAATGAGCATTTGTATAATTTGAATTTAGAATGATTCTATTTTAAAGCACTAAAATACTTTTTTTTTTTGAGGGCAGTGTCACTGGCCCTCATATGTGGGACCGAACCGGGGCCGTTGGCTTCCCAGGCCAGCGCTTAACCACCACGCCACTCAGCCGGCCTAAAATACTTTTGAATGCCAGCTCTAGAAATCATGAAAAATAAAATATTACAGAAACTGAGGCGAATGCACAGTCAACTTTTTTAATGTTGAAAATTCAATGAGGTAATTGTCTTGCATGTAAATTTGGGTGTTGTACATTTAGAATTATCAGTAAAGAATTAAGCAGAATTTTAGAACTTGAAACATGATTTCAACAACTAAAATGTATTTTAGTTCCAGAATAATCAATGTACCACCTTGGGACCATTAATGTGTTCAAGATTTTACCCTCCAAGAATCTCCCTCTAGTTCTGAATACTCTTAGTTAGGTAATTACTTTTCGAAAGCCCAAATTGTCTTCTGTGGTATGTGCCTGGATTCAACACTCCTCACACTTTTACCTGTTTGCAGAGGTCAGCATTTCCTTGCACTGGATTGCCTCTGCTGACCATAGTGCTGATTGGGCTCCCAGAAATGGAGTGGATACCACGCATTTGACCACTGCCTGACCCAGAAACCTATGGTATTGGTTTCTTTCTGTCCATATAAAGGATTTGAAGTCAGAAGAAGTGACAAAAGGACCCTTACTTGGTCCTCTTACCTTATTCTTTCCAATATTTTCAAACAATAAATATTTATTTTTTTAATATTATGTGCCTAGCCCTCTAAGTACTATGAAAAAAGTAAATAAAACTTAAAATATGATCAGTCTAGTCTTTATCTTTGAGACTTGTATTCTAACTGGGGAAGACAGAACTAATTTACATGGTATGATTAGAAAATTATTGAGAAACTGTACTATGGAAGATAATGGGCTGAGTTGTATCCCCCAACCCCAAATTCATATGTTGAAATCCTAATCTCAGAATGTGACTGTGTTTGGATATATGTATCGTTAAGGAGGTAATTAAGTTAAAATTAGGTCTTTAGAGTGGCCCTATTCCAATATGACTGCTGTCCTTTAAGAAGAGATTATGACACATACAGAGGGAAAACCATGTCAGGACCTGGGGAGAAGACGGCCATCTACAGATGGGCAGAAAGGGCTCGGAAGGAACCAGACCAGCTGACACCTTAATCTCAAACTTCTAGCCTCCAGAATAAGAGAAGAAAAAACATATATACATATAAGTGCACAGTGGAAAATTTGTGAACTTAATTGTCCAACCTCATATATATATATATATATATATATATATATATATATATATATATAATTGCTTAATGCCTAAGCCACCAGGCTGTGGTACTTTATTATGGCAGCTCCAGCAAACATGCATAGACTCTATTGAAGAAAGATTTTAGGGCAGGGATAAACCAGCTTGTGTTAGACTACTTGAGGAGGGTTTTGTGCATGGGGTCATAACTGAGCACAGACAGAAACTAAATGAAGCTGAGGCAGAAATACAAGAGCCCAGGAGAGCAGGAAACTCAATGAGGTAAGCAAACTAATTGGCAGAGAAAATAATTCAGTCACTAGAAGCAGTGGCTAAAACCTTTGGACCTTCGTGATCTGTTCATATTAAATGTTAATATATTTCTATTAATACATTAATTCACTTACATTGGATAGTAAGTTTCAATTTCAATTAAAAGTAATATATTATTAAAAAGGCTACACTGACATTGCTATGAATATATACTATTACCATACATGTTCAAATCTTGAAATCCATAGCACAGTAATGATTGAGAGTATAGGCAAAATGCCATTGAAGCTTTATAAATTCAACTGCATTCAATATGCTATTTGATATGTACACAGGAGCTATAGATGTAAAATCAGAAAGAGAAGATACCTGTAATATATGAAATAAATTATGTTTGAGTCAATCTCTTATCATCCAGATTATATCCATGTATCATCAAAAGCTTAAAGATTTTTCTGGAAGAAGCTTATACATCTACTCATGATCATAAGTTACTAAAGCATGTAAGTAGGTAGTGTCATACATATACAAATGAAAATTAAATATTAAAATATTTTTTTTTCTGTTTTTTACTCCTTTTTAGAAATAAACTAACAGACAGGCAGATAAACAACTTCTCAGCATTGCCCACATCCGTTTCCATCTGGGATGTCCAGAAAATGCTTACAAGCTGCAGTTAGGTGAATAATTTCCCATCTGGGAAATGGCAAGCTAGCTCAGAAACGCTGGTTGTTCACCTTCCCCGTAAGCAGGTATGAATGACTATTTCACGAGCCTTCCTTGTAATCTCCTGACTCTCAGGGCAACAATACCTTCTACCAGCCCTCTCTCCATCATCTTGTACTGCTAGCCCCATTCCTTGGAAAAAAAATACGAATTTTGAATGCTACTTAAAATTCTTACCAGTATCAGGTAGGGTGTCATTCCTCACTGTTCGCATTATTTTTTTATAATTTCTTTTTTGTGTTTATAAGCCATTTGTTCACATCAGACAGGTGCATTTTCTTTCAGCATTAAGGAAGAAGAAAACCAAAAGTACTTACCTAAAAAACAAAACAGAAAAAGAGAAAGATTAAAGTGAATTCATGGACATGCTCAATTGCTTAACAAAGACTGATGTAGGGATAAAAATTCCTAAGTTATCTAATGCTGCTAAACCACCCAGCAAATAAAGCATGTGAAATAGCCAAGGAAAGCACATATAATATGGGCACTATTCTTAAAGTTAAAAGAGCAAAGGGGTATTCCTTGTTAATTTTTAAATGATACAGATTGGTGTAGCCACTATAGAAGTGTAGAGGTTCCTCAAAAAACTAAAAATAGAATTACTATATTACCCAGCAATCCCTCTCCTGGGTATTTACCCCCAAAATCTGAAAACATTATCTGTAAAGATATATGTATTCTTATGTTCATTGCAGCTTTATTTATAGTAGCCAAGACATGGAAACAACTTAAGTGTCCTTCCATAGTTGATCAGATAAAGAAGATGTGGTGTATATATACAATGGAATACTATTCTGTCATTAGAAAAGATGAAATAGTGCCATTTGTGACAACATGGATGGATCTCGAGATTATTATGCTAAACAAATAAGTCAGACAGAAAAAAACGGGAACCATATGATTTCACTGATATGTGGTATATAAAACAACAAAGGAACAAGACAAATCAACAAAAACTCATAGACACAGACAATAGTTTAATAGTTACCAGAGGGTAAGGGGGTAGATGGTACATGAGGGTAAAGGAGGTCACATATATGGTGATGGAAGGCGAGCTGACTCTGGGTGGTGAACACACAATGTGATATGTAGCTGATCCATTACAGAATTGTACACCTGAAACCTATGTAACTTTACTAACAATTGTCACCCCAATAAACTTTAATTAAGAAAAAAATAAAATAAAAGTAAAACAAAATGAATAGGTGAAGCAAAATTTTTTTCTTTTCAGCTTTCTAACCATGGTAGTATTACATGTCATTCATTCCTACATTATCACAGAGTCCATGCTGGGGAGTCTCATTTATCATCTTTCTTTGTACTTTAACAGGTTTTGTTAACTGCCTATAATAATATGTCCATCATCGTAAGCTAGGAGGCCTTGATTCTAGACCTTACATCTCCTCTAATTCAGAGCTTCAATGTCATGTCTCCCAACAGCATCAGGAAGCGAGGACAGGGCCATGTCTGACACTGGCAGGGTCTGAGAGAATCAAGGATTTGCTGACAGTTATCATCATGATTATGAGGCCCCGGGCTTTCTTTAATCTAAGACATTACGATGTTGGTAGAAGGGTACACTTTATGAGATTCAGGGTCATGGATAACAAAGATGGCACCCAAACTAACATACAGAATCAGATGCTGCGTACAGCAAAGAATAGTAAGGTTTATAAATAGAATATTCAGGAAAAGCTACATTGAAATCATACATGGCAAATGTCTGTAGTTTTTATCAGTGTGTCAGCTTTTGTGCAGTACTATGATATCTTTGACAGTATGTAATGCTCCCAGGAAGCCCTCCATACAGGGAATCCAGGAGACTTGCGTGGCATACCTTTAATGAGTGACAGTTCAGGAATAGGCAGTAGAAGGCACAGGGCAAGAAATTTGTTCACTCTGTCACTTATCAAAAGCCAAAGGAACAGTTCCTGTGAAAAGAAAAGATGCTTCCATTTCTTCCTTGACAGGCAGGAACCAAAGAGAAAGAGTCCCAAGAGAAAAAGTGGCATTTGAGAGAGGAGTAGAAGAGTACTCATTTACAAGGAGGAGGGGACATCCATATGGTAGTGGCAGTATCGCCAGAGCTGCCTAATCCAGTGCTGGCTGCAAAGGGCAGAGGCACAGGGCATTGCTTCCCACCACTTCAGTGTGTCACCACCTGGCCTGCTTGGTAAAATCATGACATTCCCAGGAACCACCTAGACCTATCTAATAAGTGTCTGG
Organism: Aselliscus stoliczkanus; assembly: GCA_033961575.1. Lineage (NCBI taxonomy): Eukaryota > Metazoa > Chordata > Mammalia > Chiroptera > Hipposideridae > Aselliscus > Aselliscus stoliczkanus. The sequence goes on along the minus strand of CM066728.1, from coordinate 75,458,441 downwards.
AGGGAAGACTTTGGAATTTCCATTTTAAATAAGAACCTCATGTGAATTTTATGAAGCCAGCCAGGCACCAGTCTATACATACTATAGCTTTTGGAACCACATTCTAAAAGATGTGGATTCTCTCCTTTTTAAGAGCTGTTAAAGATAATTATCTGAGGTAACTGAGCTACATACATCATTGTGTGAGAGTTTAATAAAATATCTTAGTGTAATGTAACATCAGGGACAGAGATGGGGAATCTCTCTTCCTTTTTTAATTTTTCTTCACCAACGAACTGTTGATAAAAAACAAAAAACAAAAAACACAAAACCCAGTGCATTATTTTTAATTGGCCTGTGCCATCAATCAAAGCTGCTTTTCATTCCTACAATACACTGATTCATACTAATAAGATACATTCTACACTCCCACTCATAGAGGGCACTATTTTCATGTTAGTTCATTCTGTTGCAGAATGATAACAATAACAAACAAAACAAAAAAACCCACAATTTCATCAGTGAAATGACCCAAGGAATAATTTTAAATATTGCAGAGCATATAGGGAAATCTCTTCAGTGAAAACTCTGATGAGTCTGAGTGAACTTTAATTAGCACCATTTGTCTAACAGCTCTTGACCTATGATACCTTCACTTTCACTACTACTGCTTAGCTAATCCTTGAGTTATTTTTACCTGAATAAAGCAAAATGAGAAGTTGATTTCCTTTTTTCCCCCAGAAAATATTTTATTTACATTCTAGTATTTCTTTGCTTTTGACATTTAGAAACCTTGATTTCATTTCCAAGATGTTGTGGTATATTTGAAAGAATAAAACAGTGCTTCACAGGAGTATATACAATTTCATATTTTGTATATACAAAGAGATACTTTTACCAGATTAAGGTGCTCCACTACTAAGTGAAATATCACTTAAAAAGCAAAACTAATCATAATATTAGCAAATCATAATATTAGCAAACTGTGAATTGACCTCCATACTAATATTTACCTTCATCAGAGGCTAAATGGAAATGATTTTGTGTTTAATTTTTGCAGGTGAACCTGTATGGCCATTTTAGGAGATTTTGCACATAGCTGTCTTCGCATATAAGCATTCATTTTGTTTTGCTTAAAGAAGTGAAAAAGAAGCTAATAGAGTTGGCCAGAAGCTAGAAGATTTGGGGGTAGAGTGGGGAAAGAGGTTATTAGAACAATTTTTAAAACATTTGCTCTATCTTAGAACATAAAATGGAGTAAAGATGAAATATTAACTGTCACAGGGCACAAAGCAGCACAAATAGATTTAAAGGCTTCTGCAAATCCTCAGGATGATCACAGACTCACATCCCTCTATACTTTCTCAAAGTACGTTATTCATTTCCTTTTCCCTTTCCAATTGCACAAGTGACAACAGCTACAAAAGGCATCACCAAAAAAGAAAGATGGGTAAAAAGTCTGTAAGACGATAAAGTAAGACGATAAAGTGACAAGCAGTTTGGCTCTAACTGCAGCCTTCCTCTAGTGGCACAGAGTGTTACCTCTTTTTCTTTATTTTTAAGGTGGCAGTATAACATGTTATAGCCCCGAAATAGCCAAGCTTCCAGGGGCTCAAGCTACTCTGTGTTCAAGATAATGTTTACAAGACTCTATTTTTGTATTTATGAAAAATAAAGGTTAATAAATGATATATTTATTTCCCATTAAAATGGTTATATGTATACAACCATCATACATCTATATCTCTATCTATCTATCTATCTATCTATCTATCTATCTATCTATCTATCTATCTATCGAGAGAGATGCTACAGATAGGAAGGACATAAGCATCCCTGCCAGAAGCAGGTCACACAACAGGTAGGTGAGGAAAACACAGGAAAAGAGAAGGAAAAAGCTATGTTTTTCAAAAAAAGAAATCACATTTTCAAAAAGAGAAATCACATATTCTTTTAGTGATGCATACTGTCTTTGAAAAGACAACACTTTAATAAGCAGACTTTGTTCCCATTTAGCCAGTTAAACTATAAACAGTAAGTAAACACAGACAGCCCAGAGAAGACTGCCCCAGCCAAGTCCGGGTCCCCCACTCTAGGCCCCACTCCGAGCCCCACACCAGCGGCTTGGCTCATGGACCACAGTGGTGAGGAATACAGTGTCCTTCCGTGCCTGCCTGGCCCAGAATAAACACGTGCAATGGGCGCTGGAGCCCAAGCTGCGGGGTTGTGCCAGCCGATTCCTCCCAGCAGGCTGGGGCCCAAGGTGGTGCGGCCGGAGGAAGTCTTGGGAAACCCAGCTATGGGCAGAACTTTGGGGTGCCCCCAAATGCGTGCAGGAGAGCCCTAAGTTCCTGTGGCATGTACTCCCTTAGTTTGGCAGGTTGTCCTGAAGAAAGTTCCAGAACTTATTGGCAGTCATCAGGAATATTATAATGATCTATGTATGGAAAGGTTCCAGAAAATTAACCCTTTTATATTTCATATACTCCAAGGAGTGATGAAGAAATTGTAAAGGGATTGGAAGGAATCACTTTTAACATTGTTGGTAACAATCACTTAATGCCAGAGAAAGAGTAACAGGTGAAGATTTTGGGATTCTTTCCAAAATTTTAGAGAAGAATCTATTAATGGTTAATGATATTGGGCCTGACAGCGAACAATTAATTGATTCCTAAGGCACTACATAAGAATATAGCCCTGAAATACATAAGAATGACAGGAAACAATATCAAAAAGAAAGGTAGAATGTTTTTCGCACAGTCCTACAAATTAATTCGTCCTTAGAGAAGTTAAATCTGGGTCACTGCGACCTGGGAATGTAAAGTGTGATAGCATTTGCTACAGTTCGAACTCAAAACCAAACAATCAAAGGAATAAACCTAAACCAACCTATACTGTATGGTGAAGAGGAAGGGTCCACAGTTCATCTACGGAAGGTGATAAAAGAAAAATCACTGCCTTCTTGAACTGCACTGCACATGTGTAAACATATACACGTAAGAAAGTGTGGTATAAAACGGTTATGTGATGCACTGTATCTGACGAAAGCCTGTGGTACCTTGATGTCACCTGGTTGTCATAGTCAGCAACAACACAGAGGCACAAGGACTTGTTGCACTTTCAAAACCAATGAAAACAAATCCCACACTCTCTAATATCCACATTTGGGGACACAAATTTGAGGAGGCTGCCTGTGTGGCATATTCAGACTTAATTCAAGTGGGCTGTGTAAACCCAGACGATACGGATGTGGAGCCATTGATGGTAGATGGACAGGGGTGTCTTGCAGAAGTCCCCCAGGGCCTTTAAACGCACTATTACCAGATGCTAATTCATGGAAGAACTTGCATCCACTCAGCTAGTGCAGGTTTTATTCAGTCTCATACAATATGTCGACATCTATGAAAAATAAGCGCTAAAATAATGTCCACATATATTTGTCTATGTTCAGAGTAATATTTCATTGCCTATTAAATTTTTCTTTCATAAATTAGAACAAGTGACTGTTTTCAAATGTGTAAAAGATATGAGTATATTAAACTTCGTATAACTGTCCATTATGAAAACAAAATAAGTAAACACAAATCTAAAGTACATATGGGTTTTCACTGAAGCATCCCATGCCAATCTTATTGTCTAAAATCATACCACGTACACACATGACTGGAAGCCCAGCTTGGACAGTATTCTTCATATGCAAAGGCTGATGTTGAAAACAGGAAGAAGGGAAAGCCAAGTAGTTGGAAGAGAGATTTGCCGCACTCAACCCAGCTCCTAAACTGAGATGATCTTCTTTGTTTTCATACAGTGTAAATGATTTCCCCAAAGGCAACAACCCATTTCACTTGCTGACACTACCCTTGAATGGCTTGCCTGACAAGTAGTTTTCTCATTAACTTTCAAAAGGCATCCTATCTGTGCCCTTCATCTCCTGTAAATGCATGTATATGACCTTTCCATCACTTTGACTTTTAATTTCCTCTTCAAAATAGGAATTTTATGAATTGTTTTGACAGGTCACAAAGTCTCTCTACACAGTTCAAAAACTTGTCTTCCTTTATGTTTTAAAATGAAGACTATACAGAATGGCTATCATCAATAAATCAACAAACAACAAGTGCTGGCGGGGCTGTGGGGCAGGGCACTGTTGGTGGGATTGCAGATTGGTGCAGCCACTATGGAAGTCAGTATGGAGGTATCTCAAAAATCTGGAAATGGAACTACCTTTTGACCCAGCAATTCCACTCCTAGGTATTTATCCCGAAAAACCCAAGACACTGATTCAAAATAATATATGCACCCCTATGTTCATTGCAGCACTATTTACAATAGCCAAGACTTGGAAACAACTGAAATACCCATCGGTAGATGACTGGATTAAGAAACTGTGGTACATTTATACAATGGAGTATTACTCCGCTATAAAGAAGAATGAAATCGTACCATTTACAATGATGTGGATGGACCTAGAGACTATTTTGTTAAGTGAAATAAGTCAGACAGAGAAAGACAAATACCATATGATCTCACTTATAAGTGGAATCTGAAAATCTGAATGAATGAGCAATGTAAACAGAAACAGTCTCATAGATATAGAGGAAAAACAGGGTTGCTAGTTGGGAGGGGGGTGGGGATGAGTGAGAAGGGGAAGGGATTAGACAGCAAAAATAGGCAACTACAATATTGCCACAGGGATATGAAAGACAGTTCGGGGAATATAATTAATAATGTTGTAAAAATTTTGGGGGGGCATCAGATGGTCACATGTCTTGTTGGGGAGACCATTTCATGGATGGAGTAGAGGTTTGATCACTGCACTGTATACCTGAAGCGGAGGTTGTATACCAACTGTAATTGAATATATATAGATAGTCACGGGATGTGGATTATACTGTGGAAGAGAGTCAGAGGAAGAATAATAGATATATTTGATACGGGGGGAGGAGTGGGGTGGCGAATTGGGGGTGGGGGGTTGTCCCTTTGAGGGGTAAAATGTATAATAACTATTGCACTGAGTTGTACACCTGAAACAAATTAAAAATTAATTAATTAATTAATTAAAAAATAAAATAAAATGAAGACTGTAATCCAGTTCCATATTACAATACTAATGGCTACCTAAAACCTATGCTGAAGATAGCTAGCTAGCCATACTAGGCCCATTTTCTGTTTTTTTTTTTTTTTTTGAGGGGAGTGTCACTCACCCTCATATGTGGGACCCGAACTGGGGCCGCTGGCTTCCCAAGCCAGCGTTTAAGCACTGCACCACTCGACCAGCCCCATACTAGGCCTATTTAAAGGGCTAATATTTCACAAACTAAATGGTTACTGGATACTGAGTGCTATTAGTTAACAGCTTTTAAAGAAAAGGATTCTTACTAGAAATACACTCAACATACATGGAAAATAAGGGACAACAGCAGATTGCAGGAGAAGGATTACTTTCTTACGTGCAACCTCCATCTCTTTAATCCTACCGGACTCTATAAATAGGAATGAGTTTAGTCTAGTTATAAGCATAGATTTTCATGTCAGAGAAAGAGGTTTAGGACCCTTAACGTAGTTCCATCCAGTTTGAATCACTATATTTTCTCTTTAAAAAAAAAAAAAAAAAAAAGGAAAAGAAAATAGGAGGGAAGAAAGAATGACTTAGGAGAAAGCCTAGAAGATAATATGCACATAATAAACTATTTGTTATAGCGATTAAGGGCAAATGAGTTCAAAGTACAAAATTAGTACAAAATTGGTCTAAACATAGTCCAATGGGCAAAATTTAATTTTCTTTAAGTAAGGAAAAAATTCTGGGCAGAGCCTGATTATTCCTATCCATTAAAGAATGGATCCTGATAAAAGAAATCTGGGAAATAACCAGTCGGTTAAGGTCACTTTGAAGTACTCCTTGTAGGCAACTGGACACAGTCCCTAATCTGAAATATAAATAGACCCTTTTTCTCCTGGCAAGTGATGACATACCAGTAGTGCAGGGTTTATTGCTTTAGAAAGTTCATTTCACTGTTAGTTCTCATAGTTTGAAAGTACTTCCTTACAACCTATGCATCTAGGAGTATGCAGCATGGTTCTTTTGTTTTAGTATTTGTGGGAGTGCACTGTGAATTATTTTCTGTATCAGCTCCATCTCATTTTCTCTCTTTAGCTCTGTAGCTGAGGATATTCTCAAGACTGTTCCAGATGTTTGTTTGCGCACACGAACCAGTTCAGTGCACCAATTTACTCTCAGAGTTTCATCTGAACTAATACACAGTTTAGAGCCCAATTTCTAATCAAAGCTTTGCTCTTTAATTTTCTGGGGTTAAAAGAGAGACATCATATAATTCATCATATTTTTACAGCAACAAAAAATGCAATTTACTCAGGAATTTTTGAATCATGATATATACACTAACAATGCCAGACCACTCCATATAATCCATCAGTGACATCTTTCCTTCCTATGGAAAACAGTCAAGAAGACATTGTCAAAATCTCTATTTCGCAAGGATGAGAATTTCCTGCTTATTGTGAATGCTTTCTCAAAATACCTCTGCTTTGACAGAAACAGCTTTGTACCAGGGCTTTCCCATGTCTAGATATCCAGAAGTTATTACTCCTGACAATGGATCTGCATTTATTTCATATGTGTTTAAGAAATCTATGAAGCTAATGCTCATCCAATCTGTCATCCTCACTCTTCATCACCCTCAAGCAAATGCTCAGGCGAAAAGAAAGGTGCAGATCTCTAAGGATGCCCTAAAATGAACTGTTAGAAGAAAATGACCAAGGAAATTTGCCAAGTTTCGCATCACCTCAACATGTCACTCCAAGTGGGACAGCAGGCATCAGTTCTGTTGAATAAAAAAATGGAGCGACACTGCAAGTATTCCTTTGACAGTTCCCATATAGAGCTTAGCTTAGAATTCATAGACAAACCAGAATGTATTCTGGATATTGTATTCACTCTTAATTCATTTTCCCCCATAAAAGTTGATCTTGACTAAGAATTTCAAAAGTAATTAGATAGAGGCATGTTCCTATATAATTTAAATCATAGTACATGTGTTATTTATTATAAGTGCCAATGACGTGGGTGACATAATACTATTAAAACTGATTCAGTGTTATGTTTAATTTTTTAAAATTCCTGCTTGTATTTTATTTCTTTAAGTTCAGTATATGTCACTGTGTACCTATTTAAGTTCAGGTATATTATATAATATAGTTAACATGGCTTAAGCCTCTTTTTCTTGCTTAACTGCAGCCAAATCTCTAAAACATTAGGAGAAATGGGAGGGGCAGTCCAAAAAAGAGTGAAACAGAGGTTAATGTGGCTACCAAATACTCCTAGCTCTCCTCTTTCTAGGCACATCCTTCACCCCTTTGATGTCAGGTGTGGATATGTCATATACTTTGACTAATGGATTTGAGCAAAAGTAATATGTGTCATTTTGGGATGAAGTCTTTAAGATCCTATGCCTGATTAATTACATTATTTTTCTCAGTTAAGGTAACTGTGGAAGCCAGTGCTGAAATGGGGCATTAGCTACCTTGGGTCCCAGATTGGCTACAGTGAGCGGAACCTCCTTGCCTATTTATCTGAATATATAGAAAACGTAACAAATAATTACTGTAGTAAGAATTAAGACTTTGGATTGCTTCCAAATATTCTAGTTCATCTTAACTTGTACAATGTGTAACCAAAATAATAAAATACTAATAACTGAAGCCATGGAAAATTTTATACAAGAAAGGTTAATTATCCCACTTTTTATTTTATTTTATTGGGGAACATTGGTTACACATTGCTTTCATGCTACAATGGCATAGTTGACTCTTTTAGGGAGGTCATAGCTCAGATTGGCCCATGTGGGGATCGAACTTGTAACCTTGATGTTATCAGCACCACACGCTAACCGGTCACCCCACTAGTATCTAAGTTCAAATATAAAATGTGACTAAAGCTTGACTAAATCACTATCTTCGAGTACAGAAACAGGGTTGTATTTTCTTTTTCTCCCCACTAGAAAGGTGCTAATATTTTTTTCCAAAGCAATGTATTCTGTTTTACTAAGAGAAAATAAACTGAGATAGGATAATCTGGGTTTGGAAATAAGAAAAAATTAAAAGAAAACCAAAAATAAAAAAAAACTTCATGTCATGAAGGAGGAGGATAAAATGGAAGAAGAGGTAAATGATAAAGCCTAGAGAACTATAATAAGGGACATACCTTCATCACTCCCAGATTGTTACCTTTAGTGAACTTTAGAATTCAGAATAGAAACCTTCAAGTAATGCTCAAGGATCCCCAAAGGGGTTTATGAATTAGCTTACAGGGGTCTGTGAGTTGATTAAGCCAGTAGCTAAATTGTGTATGCCTCTGTGCATCTTTCAGAGAAGACACATAGCTTTAATTAGGTTCTCAAAGGGGTCTCTAACCCAAAAGAAGGCAAAGAACCATGGATTGATATTGGGCTGACATAAAGCAGAAAATTATAACACATAATCTAAATTTGATTCTACATCTCTCTGATGGATGACAAATCTGTAGCTTTAATTTCACCTTACGATCAATATGAGGCACATCAAGAATTTTTACTTCTGCCACCTTAAACTGACTTCTGCCAAATTAGCTTTGCAAAGCAGGAAAGCTAACTTGAGTACTAACCAGGAGGTTATTCAGAGTTGATTTCAAAGGGTTTGGAGAAAATGTCTTAGAGGAACTGAGGATTCTGTTTTGTGCCCCACCCCTAAGGCCCACTTGGTAGCAAGGAAGAGTGATTGGAGTATGGCACCAGGGGTTCCTGAGAAACTTGATAATACTCTATTTCTTGATCTGGATGATGGTTACATAGATATGTTCGTTTTGTGGGCATTCATCAAGCTGTACCCTTATAAGTAGATACTTTTACATATGTAGGATATATTTCATATATATCCTTAATTATTATTTTTTTAATATTAACTGATTAGATTAGGCCTGGTGAATGCCTGGGAATACATCTTTTGCAAAAGGCAAGCATATGTATATTTTCACAGCGAAACTTAACTTTTGGCTGTTTGGCTGAATATGTTCAAATTTATCCCCACTAGAATTATTCTCCTCTGGCACTCTTACGTGAGCACTAGCCTGAGATGGGAGCATCTTTGGCTGCATGTTCACAAGTAATACAATCTTGTATAAAGCATTGCCCATTTGGCATTGCATTTGCTTCACAGGTGGTTTTGGATTACGTACTTTAGAAAAGCACACTGCATGTGGTCAAATACCCATCTCACCCCATCCCCGCAACTCAGCTCAGCATCAATACAACAGTTTCATGAGGGGGAAAAGAGGAGATTTTATACAGAATCTTCGTAGCCTACACTTATACAATAAGTAACTTGCACTACGTTTTAAATAGACAAAACTTTGAAATATTGTTTGCAAACTACGCTTAATCATTTTAGAAGGTAACTGAATTAAATCTCATAATAAATTTCAACAATCTGTAGATAAATATTCACAATAGTAACACATAAAAGAGAACAATGGGACCTTCAACCTAGAAATACAAGCTAGGGAACACAAAATGATACTATTATCAAATTCAAGAATTTGAATTTCTATTCACAAGTGACAGGGAATATTTTAAGGCAGCTGTAAAACCCACCTACAGAAAATTCAAATGAGAATATTAATGTTGTTTTAGGAAAAAATGACTTGAGAGTGATATTTAGATAAGTTGCTTATTTCACTGACTGAGCTGTTGTGGCTACTGAATTGATTTTACTCTCATAAAACAATCACATGTATATGATTCACTATATTTTATTCTTGAAAAGTTTTTACAAGCAAAGGGATAGATTATTAATGTTATAAAAGTATTAAGAAAGACATATGCTCACATATATCTGATCAAACAAATGAATAAAAGCTAAAAGTATATGCAATTTAATTAGATAAAAAGAAATAGATTTGGTTAAGTTCAAGTATCCAACTCTTAGAATTAAAGAAAAAAAAGCCACTGCAGATTGGGGGAGGGGGATTGTCACTTTGAAGGATAAAAAGTCTAACTATTGCACAGTGTTGTACACCTGAAACTAAGTTGAAAAATACAATACAATAAAACAAAATAAAATAAACTTGCTTAGTTGAGAACATTTAGTAATTATCATATGGGAATATCCCTATCTTATTCTCTTTTAAGGCATTAGTAATTTTTGCCAGGGTATTATCTAATTAGAAGCAGTAAGAATTTGTATAAGCACAGACCTGAGGTTTATAGCCACATTCCTTTTTTATTTAGATTAAAAATATCTAAATTTGAAAATGAGATTACAGAGGAAATACTGAAATTACCTAAAGAACCACCTGTTTTTAAGAACTTTGTAACTGTTTATGTGTGAACAATGGATACCCTAACTACAAATAATTTTATCTTCTTATTAAATTGAGTACAGAAAGATCCTCTATTTGTTAATACATTAAAACTCTGAATTAGGGGCCAGCAGAGTGGTTCAGTTGGTTAAGAGTTGGCTTAGAGCGCATGATCTGAGCAATAGGGCTGCTGGTTCGATTCCCACAAGAGCCAGTGAATGCTGCGCCCTAGCTGAGTTGTCCCTGAGCTGCAAAGGTGGCAGGATGGCTCAGGTGGTGTAACAACAAGATTGCCTGTTCGATGGTGGGCCCTGCCTACCCACAACTAAGACTGAACTCGGCACCTTGAGCTGAGCTGCTGTCTGGATGGCTCAGTGGATAGAGCATGTGCTCTTAATAACAAGGCTGCTGATTTGACTCCCGCATGGGATGGTGACTGTGCCCACCCACAACTAAGAATGAACACAGCACCTTGAGCTTAGAGTCCATGAGCTGCTGACGGGAAGCCAGATGGCGACTGGCACCCTCCACAATGAAGATTAAAGAACAACAACTTGACCGGTCCCCTTCCCCAATTCCCCAACACTGTTCTCCTCCCCAATTCCCCAATAAAATCTTAAATAAAAAACAAACAAACAAAAAACAACAAAAAACTCTGAATTAGTTTACTAAATGTTCAAGGCACTGTGGTAAACAGTGCAGCCATTACATACCACAGAGATTAACAGCTAGAGGAGTATGTGTGTTTGTACAACGACATTACTTAAAATCTATGAAAAATTACAGCATTCATTTTTGATTTTGGAAGATAATAGATAAAATATCTGAAGATTTTTTTAAGTGTATTATTTGAATAAATATACATTTTCAAAACTATCCATTTGATTTAATTAGCAAAGTAGTACTTAACATATAACTTGCTCATGTCAATGGATTCTTTATAACATTTTTAATAAACAAATTATAGCTATAATACTTTAATAATAAGTTTCTTAAAATATGGGTCATCAATGTGCATAATTACTTACTCAAGCTAACCTCGGTAATATTTAATATCTACTGCTCTTGGGTGATGCACATGAAGCACCTCATATAATATCACATAAGAAAGAATTGTTAGGGCCGGCCGAGTGGCTCAGTTGGTTAAGAGCTTGCTCAAGAGTGTGAGCTCTGAGCAACAGGGTTGCTGGTTCTATTCCCAGCCCGAGCTGAGCTGCCAACAGGTGGCAGGATGGCTCAGCTAAAAAAACACACAAAAGAATTGTTAGAGCAACAAAGGTATTCAATGCACAAGATGTAAGCATGGACTCAGAGTTATCAGCGACGATTTGAGCCCTAGCTGCATATTAATGGAAGCTTCCTAAAAATACTGGTGCTTAAGTCCTATGCTCAAAGATTCTGATGCAACTGACCTGGCCTTCCACATTGTTTCAGTGTTCCCCAGGCACTTCTAAGGTTTGAAGACCCATGTCACAAGAACTCTTAGGCAGATACTGTACTAAGACCGTAGTCTGCCCTTACTAGCCATGGGTTAAGTCTAACTGATGCCAGATCAATACCTACCTACATTTTAGACTAGTTTCCTTTGATCTGTCCTCAGAGGAAAGTGAGGAAAAATAATGCAATTTTTCTATTTATCTATTTTTCCATACTTGATAATATTTTCAAGTTCTTCATTTTCATGTTTACCTTGGGTCAACGTATTTCAAACTGTGGATTCGTGACTAATGGAAAAGTTGTAAATCAAATGGTATGTGTTGTGACAAATTTTAAAACTGAAAGATTAGATTCATCACATGTAGTAAGAGTAAGTAGAACTTTGCAGTGCTTTTGTCTCAGTTAACTTTACCTACGTATGTGTGTGAATACATTTGCAGGGTGGCAAAGTAAACCATATTTCTACACTAGGATTTTGGACTATAAGCCAATTTCAGCTGCTTATCCTTTTCTCAGTGTCAGAAAACTGATAAACATCTACAATGTCATGAAAAGTAAGAGTTTATCTGGTCATAATTTTAATCAAAGCAATACTTAACTTATAAAAATATCTTCTAATAGAATAACCATGGCATATAATATCCTGTAAATGCAGATCGAGGTATGCAAATTAATTTCTAATTTCCACAGCTAAGGATTTTCTTGCCCTGTTCTCTAAATACTTTATTAATATTTTGTGGCATACAAATTGATTTCCTACACACAGAAGACATTTTTGGAAGTTGTACTTTTATTTTGTTTTGTTTTGTTTTGTTTTAAGAGGGCAGTGTCACTGGCCCTCATATGCAGGATCCAAACCAGGGCAGCTGGCTTCCCTAGCCAGCTCTTAACTACCGCGCCACTCGGCTGGCCCCAGGAAGTTGTATTTTTTTTTTAATTCTGTGTTTTCAATGCCAAAATTTTTTCCAAGTGTGAACATTTCAATAACTTCTAAAGGATAAATTTTCCAAGTTTTCTTTTTTTATGAATTTTTCTGATACTCAAAAGTTTATTAGTTTTTCACTCAACTAGTCAGACATATTTTTAAATTTTCAAAATAATTAAAAAGGTTAAAATAATTGACAGAAATATTTCCTTTGCCAACATTATTGTACATAGACATATGCATTTCTCTTTGCAAAACTACCCTTTCAGGTTGTATAGTGTGACAGTGGAGATAATGATCCCCCATGCTCTCTGAATGACGTAAGATTTCATAAAAACATTGCCTGCCAATGTCACAGATTAACTCCCTTATCTGATTTCCCACTATCACTCCACCCCCTGATTCTGGTACAGCCCAGGCTGTTCAAGAACATTTCTACTTTTCTTTATTCCTGATGGGTGCTATAGTCCCATCATCATGGTGCATAACCAAGTTGGGTCACTGAGATTTGTCAGTAGAGGTTAATGGAACCAACATGCCAGGATGGAGCATCCTGTGAAGCCAGGCATTTCTTTTTAGCATGCTATTTTATTTAAATTATTTTGTATCCTTCCAATAAATCTCTTGTACTTGAGCTAATTTTCATAAGTTTTTGTTCACACATTCACATAAGGAGCACCTACTGTGTGCCAGCAAGTAATGATAATCAGCCTGGCAGGGTGATCCCTGCGTTTATGTTGTCTGCTTCCTTACAAGCAAATTGCCCTGAGTAAAATAATTTATGGCATTCTCCTGTCCTGGAATGGACAATGTCAAGACTTACACGCTTTCATGTCTACAAAGCAATCAGGACATCACTGACAAATTTTAAAACTGAAAGCAGAATTAGATTCGTCATGTAGTAAGAATAACTAGAACTCTGCAAAGGCAGTACTATGCACGTGATGTGCTTGGACTCAACAACTACAATGAAGCAAGGTGTTTGTGGGGGCTCTGTCTTTCCTGTTTTACCAGCGGTCCTAAAAAGACCAAAGACGAAACAATAGGAGGCAAATAACCCTACCCCTGGAATCATGAGACCATGCCAAAGTTTGCAAAAGTGCAGCTTTTCTGACCCTTAGCTGATACCCACATTACAGCTTTTAAAAGAGGCCAAAAGGGCAAAAAAAAAAAAGGGCAACAAGAAATCCAAGTGAGGATTCCTTTTGCTAGAGTTGTAGGCGTTCTGGGCCTCACCTCTCCACTGGATTTCAAGGGTAAGGGAGGGAAAGAGCAGTGTTTCCTGACTGAACTCCTTGAGTCCCACTTGTCAACACAGCACTTACAATTTCTAATAGTTTGAGAAGTAATAAAATGTAGGCAACAACAATAAAATGTGAATCAGGAATTGTAGTTCAGGATTGGCACCAACTAGCTATGTGTCTCTGAATAATGATAAAGAGCAGCGTCTGAGAGACAACTGTCTCATCTCTTAAATGGTAAGTGTATTAGGCCTGGGGAATCATCCAAATGAGAATCTCCATAAAATGTCTAGCCCTCCTTCTTTGCTCTGTAGGTGTCTCTGGGAAAGGGTGTCCCAAAGACACAGTTTCAAAACCACTCAACAAGAATAATTCTGTGGTCTCTCTCAACATCAACATTCTATAATTTGACTTTTTTGGAAAATGAAGACCTCTGTCACTGTGGTATTCCCATCACTATCACTAGTAACCATGTCCTTTTCGTTGAAACCATTCCTCAGCTTGAAGGTATGACTTGCTCTTTATATTCTTTGTTCATATAAAACACATTTCCTCAGGAAAGAAAAAAAAAAAAAACATGTGAAGAAAGATTTCAACTCTCAAGGTTTAAATACCATGCATCAGAGCATCAGACTTAACATTGAGTATCGTATTTTGCCGTGTATAACGCACACTTTTTGACCCGAATTTCTGAGGGAAAATTTAGGATGTGCATTATACATGAGTAGTACTAACTTCATGTCTATATAAATGTTTTTAATTTTTTTATTTATGCTTAAGTTAAAAGTGTAATAATAAATAAATAAATGCTAACATTCCTTTATAATACAGAAAACAAGTACCTAAATACAAACAAATAAAAATTTGAATTAAAAAAATTAAAACAAAAATTTTTTTCCCCCTGTAAGTCAGGGCCAAAAAAGTGGGTACACATTATACATGGGAACACATTATACATGGCAAAATATGGTAAACCTTTACTCTCCAATATTGCCTTAATACTTGTTCTCTCTCTGGGGTGTCAATTAACAAATGACAAACATTGCTTCCAAATTGGGCTCATTTAAGGCTTCTTGTATTTTACATATAGCATTACATGTTTTAATTCCTTAAAATATAATTTCGGAAAATTACTTCAATTACTTGAGTAATGATGTGTTTACTGAAACATGCTAGTTCTACCATTGTCTACTGGTCTCTTCTTTCTAGGGAATGAGTATTATAGGCAAAGAGGGGAGTCATTTATTCTGGCATTGTTCTTTACAATACTCTGTTTAAATTGACCTCTGCTACAGCAATAAGCTCTACAGGAAATCATTTTGCAGTGCTATTACAAATACATGAGACAAAATCATCCTTGCACTAATAACGGAATATGCCCTTAGAAATTCAAGATTTTTCATAAAAAAATATATCAAAATAAGTGAATGAAATGAAAGAAAAAAATAGTGATTCTCTCTTGTGCTTTTTGAAATGGACCCCAAAATTTATTGTGATACCCTAGGCAATGACTGGTTTTAGAAGTGTGCAAAACTTATTATCATAGAACAAACTTCTTTGACTTGCTTAGTGGCTATCAGCAAACACACCTTTCTTATGACAATTACCTTCTTATGCTCCTCTCTAATAAAAACCTACAACATACACCATATGAACTTAATCATTATTTCACACATGAATATATTATACATATTTAGAAATAAATTTTTAAACCTTTTAAACAAGAACATATATGAGTATCTTATATTTATCAACTTAAATCCATCCCTGTTTTGAAATACCATAGATAAAAATACCAGTACTCTTCCAAATCTTTTACTATTCCCAAGGGCCTGCCTAGAGTAGGCAAACTAATACTTTATGAAATGTTATTTCCCCTCTTTTTTTTCTGAGAGAAGCTACCAGCAGAGTTCTTCTTGAGTTGCTGATGGGGTAATCATTCTTGGCTCCTTTGTTTCGAGTAGCTCATTTCAACCAGGGGCTGGAGGACACAGTGGGAAGGGCATTTTGGTTGGTGCCAAAATGACCACACATGAAGCTCACTGTATGTATAATGTGTTCAGGCTAGTTGCCTGGCAACAGTAGCCCCTACCTACACCATGCTCAGGATGCATATTGGTTTTAGTAACCTATCTGCCCCTTCCCACCTCTCTAAGGCTGAGTCTTACATTTACTAGAAATAACCATAGCCTCTTCTTCCTTATTAATGCTAATTTGAATGATTATTAATTAAATGGGCTAATTTGAATGATTATTAATTAAATTGATGTGTAATTAATAACATCAGCTGTATAAACACTGAAATCAAACCCGTGTAGCCAAGAGTATTATGGTTTGTCTTTGAGGGACAACATAACTATATCTCAAAAGGAAGATGCAATTTATTGGGGGTTGAGGACAGCACAACCTGGTTTTCCCTTAGGCCCTTCCTCTTCCCCTTTTGGACCCTTCCTGACTCTCCGTTCTGCTTTCTCCCCCAGTTCAGCTGTTCTCAGCACCATCAACTAAGGAGAATCCCAACTAAGTAAAACATCTCTGAAGAACACCACTGAGGTCCACACATCCCCATGACTGGCAAATTCTAAGAAGGCAAGTCAAAGCCATGTTTCTCTGGGACCCTCACATCTGCACATGCCTCGGCAAACGTATTTATCTCACTAGTGATTTAGTGTCCAATAAATAACGTTTATGTTTTTACGCTGAACATGTAATGGACTATGGATGTCTAGAACCAACCATTTAGCATATCTTTATTTTTCCACACTGGCCCTATAAATGTCATATCTAGGAAAATGACTTCTCTGTCATTCAAGACTCTGTGACTATAGAGTTTTGTCCTTTGAGAAAGTCTAGATAATCCTAGACAAGTCAGAGACCCCATTGAGACTTTGTGGAGCCAGATCCTATTTTCTTATTGTCCATACCCCATCATTACTCCAGACCAAACAAATGCAATAGGGATACTGGTGATGTTTGTGCCCCTTCCTTCCTCCTATCCTTAGTCAAAGGCAGCAGCAAACCCAAGATACTGTACCATCATTCCCATGATGGCGCTTTTACTCTCGTACATTTCTGTGATGCAGTAATACTAGGAAGAACGTAAGATCACAGGTTAGCAGACTATAGTCTAAGTCTCAGTTTTGACACAAACTATTTGCCTGGCTCTGGCGAAATCACTTACTCATTTGTTTCATATTTTCTCTTCCATAAAATGTAACTTAGGTAAGCTCTGAATTTCTCTAAGAGTTCTAAAATTCCATGATTATATGATTCATCAACCACTGATTGACAACCAGTAACAGCCACCATGATGCATAAGACTCAAGCTAATAAACCAGTTAGTTAAGCAACCACCATGGCAAACTCAGCTCTCGTTTTGATCTTAAAAAATTTTGAGGAAATTTGAATCTCCTACAGAAGCCTAGAGCCTGAGGATAATAGAAGTGAAAGTAAATGATGTTATAGTAATATCTAGCAGTGTGTTTTTATAGTCATTAGCATAGTACATAGTTCATAGAAGACACAGTAGTAACTTATTATTTGATTGATGGATGGATAAAAAGATAATCTGCATTATCTATTAGTATTCAGGAGACTTAATGACTACATAGTGCATTCAATGATCTGTGCAATGTTCCAGGCATCTGGGCTTTATTTGCACTGTATGTCATTGTTATTTATTAAAGAGTATAAATGATTAAGACAGAGACATCTGGCCCTGCTTACATACCCACACTGCATTTTTAAAAGATATACCCAGGAAATTAGCCTTTACATTGGGACACAAAAGTCTGGCTTAAAATTTAAGTCTCAACCAATACATTTTTACAAAACAAAACAAAACAAAACAAAACAAAACAAAAAACCTCTCTTCCAAAAATTGACGCCTGAAACAAGACTTCTACAAGCTTTTCAGCTGCATATTTTTATATTTATTATATAAGTATGTACATATACAGAGGGTGACAAAAATGTATACACATTTTAAGAAAGTAAAAAACTATTAAGATTGTAATACTCAATATATACTGATAACAAAAGATGAATACAAGTCAGGTGTATACATTTTTTTTGGCACCCCTGATATTTATTGTATAGCTATCTATACTCTTACAGTACAATAGTTTTTTCTAGAAGAAATGCCCTGAATGAAGACTAAAAAGAGAAAACTTCTAAATGCTTTTATTTTTGCATAAGCTCAGAGCTAACACTATCAGAAAATGATTAATACTCAGACATTTTCACCATTGTCAAAATAGTGCACAAAGAAATGGAAAGCAGGATCGCCTTGGGCTTTCCCAGTTCCCTGATGTCAATTCAGATCAAATTCAAGATAGCCTGTCATGCCAGCTGCTTGATTTTCCAGGGTTCTCAGAATCTAATTCTCTTTAAAATGAAGCTGCCATCTGAATACCATCAAAGCTACTTTGAAGTACTGGCAGAAGAATTTAAGCTTTTTTGAATGCCTTTCACCATCCCACAATAGCAAGCCTATAGAAAATATGAACTCTTTCCTATTCCCTTTAATTATGATCACTATTATGATATATTTTTTTCTGGACTCTTTGGTTTGACTTAGAGACAATCAGTGCCCTGTTAAAATTTACCTCATATAGGTTCACGGATACGGCTCGGCTGTGGACTCCGTAATGCATGTGCCACCTCTAGGATTCTGAAAACAGTGTTGCCTAGGAAACCATATTATTTGATTCATTTGTTCTCCCACCACTCATCTCTCATGTTCACTTCCCCCAGTCTTTTCTCTACGTCACTATCTAATGTCACAATAGGCTTTCCATGGTTGTTCTTCAGAAATAGAAAAAGGCTTTCAAATATTTGATATCATAAACTATTGAAAACTTTTCATTTTAGTTACCACAGATGTTTTTCTGTGCCATCTTAAATGAATTCTTTTTTAAATTAATAATACTAGCTAACTAATACTTATAAAATATTTGCCATGCGCCCTACTGTATGCTTTAAGAACATATATTATTTCAGTTAACTATCACACCACCTTTAAGAAATAGATATTATTATCATCCCCATTTTATTGGTGAAGAAATGTCGGTCCATCGCTATTAAGTGACTTCCTCAGTGGCACACAGTTGGCAAGTAGTAGAGCTGAGGTTTAGGCAACAGTCAGGTTTAAATACCCATGCCCTCAGCCATTAGTATATATATCACTTTACCTTTTGAGCATAGAAAATACATAAACAAAATGGTCTATGAATCTTTAAAGGATTAAATATCCAATGCCTTGGTCACTTACAGGGCTCTTCATTACACATTTATTGTAAGTCAATTCTTGACACACTTGTGTTGTATTGGGAAATGAAAATAAAAATAATAGTAATAATAATAATAACAATAAATGTTTTCTCCCTCCACTGAGAACTTAACTTTATAAATATAATTTATATGCCTTCTTGTTTTAGTTCTTAACCCAAGAGTTGTCTAATTCAGGAATGTTTAGAAGAGGAATAGAGCTCATAAGTCCATCACTTAAAATCTTCAGATAATCTTTTTAGAACCCATGATCTAAGTTAAAGGAAAAGAAATAAAACTCTAGTCTGTAAGGAGACAGGGAGGTAAGAAACTCCTGAACTGACAATAGAAGACAATGCAGTCTCATAAGAGATGTAGAAATGATGCTCTTTCTGAACCAAAAAAGGCTTCCAAGGTATTTCCAACTGTTCTTGGAAAAGTGACAACTACTGGAAGTGAAAAAGGGAAGGAGAATTTCAAGCAGAAAGAACATTATTAAGTGCAGAGAAATATAAATGACTAAAAAAAAATCATTTAAAATGTTCATGTGTACTCAGTTAAGCCGAAACTAAGAGGAAATGAGTAAACGTGACGGCAAGTTACAGACTGGAAGGGCAGGGTCAAAGCCAGGCTTGCATCCCCCTCACACAGGGGACTCACTGGTGACTATGGGCAGGCTACTTAAATTCAGCTTCCTCATGGGTCAAATGATGCTATCAGCGATCTCAGCTTCCTAGGTCGCTATCTGCCAACTTAGTTATACACATCCTTATTCCACAGATAGGGTTTAAAACAGTTTTTTTTTTTGTTTTTGTTTTTTCAGGACAGTATCACTGGCCCTCATATGTGGGACCCCAACTGGGGCTGCTGGCTTCCCAAGCCAGCGCTTAACCACCACACCACTCAGCGGGCCCTTAAAACAGTTTTTAAGAATACATAAACTAAGCTAACATTTTAAAAAGTATATCAGGAAGAGAACAAACAGAAGCACCAGAAATGAGGCTCATACAAAAAGGCACATCAAGAAGATGTACACCTTGGCTATGAACTTGACTCTAAGCTTTAAAGCAACCATTGGACAAGGGAAACCTGGTGAGTTGCACAACTCAGGAGGAGAAATATATGCTTCCTAGCACTGTAGGATGCTAGTGACAAATGTTAACTACCTCTCCATTCCTGTGCTCTCTGCAATGGCATTTAGTACAAGAGCTTGTCAGAAAAGCAGTCTGTCAAGAGGTACCTTTAGAGAACCAGCACAAGCACTTTCCTCCAGTCTGCTTCCCCCCCACCCCCCACCCAACCCCCGCTCCCTTCCTCTGTACATCAGACACACACTGTGTGCACACAGTCAGCATCACTCTCCCACCCCACACTACCCTTTGCCCTTCTGTGGGAAGGATTCTTAAGCTAATTACTTAGACTTGCTCTGGATGTCCCCTGGCACTCTCAGATTTCAGCAGATCTTCATTAACCCGTGAACAGACATATAAGAAGGATCTATGACATCAACAAGAGTCCCCAAAAAATGTTAACAGTTGAAACAAAGCAAAATATAGTGAATTTAAAAGTGCTACAACTTTCAGGGCATGTAAACCATTCAGTCTATAGGTTTTATTTCCTTTTGTATCTCACGTTTTTATGCATTACCAGTACAAAATAATTTGAGCTATTCAGCTGATGCAAGCTGAAAGGGAAAAAAAAACAAAACCAAAAAACAGAGAAGAGATGTGCATCATCTTGTAAGATTTGGCATACAGCTATTTAATCTATCAGAAATGAATTTAGAGTAGATAAGTTGTTTAAATACACATTTGAAATACCAAAACGGGGTATAGCTCTTCTCTCTGTGATGTATTGTGGCTTTTTAATAAAATTGGTAATGGTGGCATTAGTGTGCGCATAGCTGTGCGCACTGCTAACAGTTACGTAATGCCAACTATGCATTTCTATAAAAAATAACTAGATATATATTTGGCAGAACAACAATCTGTTTAATGAAATATAACCACTGGGACCATCTTTCTTTGGAGGAGCCTTCAGAGAGCTTTCAAAGTGTGTTTGGAATATCCATGGTTTCAGGAAATCAGTATGCATTCAAATACAACAGTTGAATTATTATCATGATAAAATATTTGTGGATATATTAGGACTGATGGTCCAGCTGGTGAGTAAAATTTAAGGGTGAGTGGGAGAGAGGCAGATGCAGAGAACATCTGTGCTTTCCAATTGAGATAAATCAAAAAAGGAGTAAAAGGACAAACTTCTGTGGTAAACAAGCTTTGGGCTGGTTTCCAATTCAAGCCTATTTCTTCATTTAAATATTAATAAGGACAATTGCTCCTGCTCACTGCTGTTACTGTTCTCCTGGGGCTTATACTTACTTCGGCTCTTTTGTTTTTACAAAACACAAGCTTCTAGAAAATATTAATTAGCCTTTCTCTTGATATGTCAGTAGTCTTTAACTAAATGCAATTTAAGGTGATAAATGGAATTACTTTCTTTTTCAGACCTTCGTATTTCTAGGAAGAATTACATACAATGATTAAAATTATATCTTATGGAACCCAGCTTGGAAAGCATAGTATTAGTTTGGTGAAAGAATCTGAGATATTTGTTATTTTAACTAAAGCAGATATGTGGAGTTTCACTATGCTTTTATTTTTCACTGCTTTAATATTCTCAACATTTAAATTAGTAAGATTTGGAGTGCCTTAGCAGTGGAGATGAATTCTTATTCAGTTCCTTGTGTCCACAAAAAAGAGAGTCCAAAACGACTCATTAATGAGAAAGAAATCTTAAAATGAAAAAATAAATGTTTGTGGTTGATTGAGTCTTAAGGGATATTTGACAATATCATGCATTTTTAGTTTCCTCCTGATTTGTTTAATTTAATAACCTACCAACCTTTCTTTCCCCATTCATTGGTTTTCTCACATATATAATAATGATAATAGCATCCCAGCCTTCAACTTTTTAAAAGTATGTGTTTAATAAAACCCCTGGTATTTCTCTAGAGATAGGAAATTATAATAATAGCATCACCTTAATAAAACAACAATAACATTTTAATTGGTTATACTGCCAGTGTAGCCAGAATACCATTTCTCAAATATTTGTTTATCCTCTTGGACTCTCATATGCCCACAAAAATGAGATACCATTACAAGTCAGGTAGGCTGTTTTTTTTGTTCTCTTCCAAATTAACTATGGATTATGTACTCTTTTAAAATAGGGCACATGCCAATTAAAATTTTTAAATAGCAGTTGGTTGAACTTAGTCAAGCAAAATGATTTTTAAAATATTTAATATATTGGCTGTTTTCCAACCCTACCAGCTCACACAAAGTAGTTTAAGTGACTGCAATAAATAAGCATCAAGTAGTTCCTTTATGCCAAGCATTCTGTCAAATGCCTCCAAATACATCATCTCAGTTGTTTATACAAGTCTCATGAAATACATATTATGATCCCCACTTTAAAAATGACACTGGAGGGTCGGCCAACTGGCGCGGTGGTTAAGCGCTGGCTTGGGAAGCCACCGGCCTCTGTTTGGGTCCCACATATGAGGACCAGTGATACTGCCCTCCAAAAAAATAAAAAAATAAAAACAATAATAAAAATAAAAATGACACTGGAGAATAGGCTACAGTGAGTGGCCGACAGCCAGCGTGAGCTATCAAGAGCCGCTGTGAGCGGCCTTCTAGAGGCCAGCGACCGATCTGCCTCACCGGGAAAAGTGCAATGATGATACCAACATGGGCCAGTGAAGCAACGTCCTCCGCAACTAGACTGAAGAACAAAAGAACAGCAATTTGTCTGTTCCCCTCCCCCAATTCACCAATAAAATCTTTAAAAAAAAATGACACTGGAGAGGTAAGTGACAAATGGGGAAAAGAAATAAAAACAACTAAGAATGGTCCCTTAGCTTAAAAAAAAAAAAACAAATTCCATTCAACGAATATATGCCCAGGCACAGAATTAAACCACTTTAGAAATGCAGTACTGCTTATTTGCTACACTCTACATCTGTCATTTTTGAGTATTACTTTGTAAACCTGCATTTGTGCACTGTAATGACTAATAATATTAAATTGAAGTAAATGACACTATTATAACAAAATTATCTTGTTCTCTTGATGTGGTACAGAAAATAATTGGACAAGTGAACATATAATTCTTTATTATGCACCAAAATTAATTGGCACCTGATATGGTACCACAAAAATAAAAGCTCAATCATTTCCCCAACTATAAATCACTTCTAAAAAGTATGTCTCTTGTGGGGCTGGGTTCCATTAGGGAGCACAGAAAGTCTGCACATCAAAGGGAAAGAACATGAACTCTAAAGCCCATTAAGGAAGATCCAATTTGGCTCCCTGTACCAGCTGACTGAATTTAGACAAGTTATTTCATCTCCTTCTGAGCTTACCTTTCCTCAGTTTGAATGTGAAGGAGCTAAAACTTTATATATATATATATATATATATATATATATCTATATATATATATATATATATATATAAAATCACCACACACACAGGGTGCCAGAAACACATATACACAATTTAAGAAGGGAAAAAACTGTATTAAAATTATGATAATATATATACTGATAACAAAAGATGAATACAAGTCACAGTTGGCTTTTGCAATTACAAAATGTGCTCAAAGTGGCTACCATCAATGTAATTTTAATAGTTTTTCCCTTTCTTAAAATATGTTATTTTTTGGCACCCTCTGTATGTGTGTAAATATTATATATATATATATATATATATATATATACTATTATACTGCACGTACTATATAATATATATTGTATATAATGTATATAATATATAATATTTTATTAATTTCTAAAATTTGTTTCTAAAATTTATCTGAAGCAAATTTGCCTTACTATAAGATTGTTAACAGTTACTCTTCTGGGCAATGGTTATATACGTGATTTTGTATTGCACTCTGTAACTTTTTATGTTTGAAATATTTTATGAAAGAATAAAATGAATAAACAAACATGTAACATGACAACTGATAATAGCTACTTCTGGGGTAAGGGTTGAGGTAAACTTTAAATCAGATATCACATATAAAGTTGACCATACATTGTAGGACCCTTTCAAATCTGAACTCCCTTTTTCTTACAGTTATTTCCTTGGCAATATACTATTACCTTCCATCTTACCAATTTCAATCATGAGATTGAACACTGACATTCCACTGAAGCAAGTCAGTAGTGATACCAGTAGTGATTGATGAAATACTAATTAAGTATCCACTACATAGGAAAAACACATAATATTGAAAGCAAGTTTCATTTAAAATTTTTAGAAAACCTCTGTACTCTCATTTTGAATAATAACTGATGACTAGGTAATATAACATTCAAATACTTTTTCTCAGTATTTCCATGAAAAGATGAAATAAAAACTTACAGCACTTTCAATGTCACAGTTTAAGTGTGTGTTTTATCCATACAGATCCAAAAAGGAAGTCAGATATTTTATTTCTTATTTCATCTAACTAATTATAACAACAAAATCTATGATTAACTATTATGAATAAGATATTAACAAAATTAAAATGTCAGGTTGGTTCTAAACTGTGTGTGTGTGTATATATATATATATACATATATATATTATTATTATTATTATATATAGATAATATATATACAGAGGATGCCATAAAAATGTATATACATTTTAAGAAAGGAAAAAATTGTATTAAAATGATGCTGATGGTAACCACTTTGAGCACTTCTTGTAATTGCAGAAGTCAAATGACTTATACTTATCTCTTGTTATTGGTATATATTGAGTATTACAATTTTAATACAGTTTTTTCCTTTCTTAAAATGTGCATACATTTTATTTTTTTGGCACCCTTTGTGTGTGTGTGTGTGTGTGTGTGTGTGTGTGTGTGTGTGTGTGTGTGTTTGTGTGTGTGTGTCTGTATTTTTTACTTCAATAATTTATTTCAGGCCTTTGGCAAACAATGCAAAATGTGAGTTAGGTATATTATAGAAAAGACTATTCTGAAAAAGGAGAAGCTTTTTCCTTTGCAGGTGGCTAAATTCCTATGTAAAGATTCAAAATTAATGTAAAGTTGTTGAAACATGAGAAGGCCTCATTTGTTTCTCATCTTCTCTTATTCTCAAGTAAAACTGCCAATTAAATGACCAGAATCTCATACAGTTATAAATTAAATATTTTTTGTCTAGTAAACAGCTACACATGCTATTGAGTTCAGATGACAGATATTGTAGTGATCTAAATATGTAACTACGAAGTCTTAATGTGTAGGTATGCTACTAGGCCAGAAACTGAATAATTAACTAGATATTGATGTGGCCAGGTATTTTAGGATCCACCATAACAGGCAGGAAGACTGATTCTATGCATTTGTGAAAATAAATTATTGGATAAGTAAGATTCATGATGCCACACAATCACAGAAGGGTGTGCACCATTGCAGGATATTGGAGTACTATGGAAGAAAGTGGATCATTTGTGTCTGTGCATAAAACAATGATCTAATCACCTTTGGCCACTTACAAAATGGGTCTTTTTTTCCCAAATATAACAAAGATGACTTCAAAAATTAAATGGCTTAATATACAGGCATGGAGATAAGATTAGAAACAACATGAGCCTTGTAAATTTGTCTTTGACCCTAGTAACTTCAATTAAGATTAGAAAAATATTTCCATTAACAGCATCCTGCATGAAACTGAAAAAGCAATGCAACCCAGTTAGACAGACAATGTGATGCTCTGAGTGTTATTAGCTGAAATGATATCAAAAATATAATGCAACCCCATGGGACAGATAATGTAATGCTCTGAACGTTACTACATGGTGAGTTTAAAACAACAACAGCAGGGAAAATATCATCTAAACTGCCAGAATTGTTTGGGCTCCATTTGTGAATGTCATACTGTGTCAGACACGTAATGAAGAAGCTTTCTAGAAGCTGTACAGCCATTAAACTTCAGAGGCATTGCCATGTTGGTATAATGGTGGATTACAGATTCAAAAATAAATACTGGCTATAATCAGGATAGAAATTCAGCTTCTGAACATCTGTTAGAGAAAGTCAGCGTCCTAATTTGACATGAATATCAGATCTGTAGAACTAAGTGTGGGGCGGGGGGACTCTGAAAATTTCTTCCTGTTCTACATTATAGAAAGTAACACATCAGGTGAAAGTTAAAATGTTAGTTGTGGCTTTCATTTTATTAGGGTGCTTTAAGTTATTCTATGCCCACCTTTTGTAATTTTTTTCTTTGTGATTTTTACTAATTATTGTACAAATAATTTGTGATAAGGTATCACAATAATCTTTTAAACTTCTGTGAACTATCCCTAATTTCCATCTCCAAAAGACCAGAAAAATGTTCTTAATGTCTAACAACAGACCGGAAGCTTCTGTATTAGGACTCTCTGCCTCCCCTAACAAGTGCACAAAAATGTCACTCAGTGATGGAGAAAAACTTAGCGATACACCCAAACCTTGATCTTTATTTGGAGTCTCACCAGGAATTAATGGATTTGTTCGGAACATTTCTGTAACAAAAAGCTAGTCAATACAGGCTCCTGTGTTCATTCCCCCTTCAGGCAACTCTGCAATTACCAACTAAGACAGAAAAATATCTGGCTGCTATTTTTGTCAATATGTTCTCTCTGTTATACACAGCCCAGTTTAGCCTCGCTTTCTCCCTCAAAAATGACTTCCCAGTGACCTTCTTCAGGTCTTCTCAAGCCATTGTGATAGTGTGAGCAAACTCACACGCACTCTTGATCACTTCTGAACACAACTTGTTTGGCTCCTTGATCACACTGAGATCAAGCTTTCTCCTGAAGGCACCGATTTTTCAAAACTTTTTCTATCAGACGTGGTTTCCTTGTTTGTTGTGCTTTTTGGAGTCCATTAGCCTAGATTCACTCTTCAACAAAGCTTCACTTTTGCAAGTACCTCACATCTACTTATATCACTCTCTTTCTCTGGCTATTATTTATCAACCTCTGAACCCTTTTCTGTCTTTCATGGTGAAATTCATCATCAAACTTCATTACATCAAACCTTATTACAAATCCTCAACTCCACATCTCTACTCCATATACATCCTTGAGAAGTATAGACATTTCTCTCATCCAGATCTGACTGGTCATTGTATCACTTATGACAAAGCTCATAAATTCTAATCCTCCCAGTTCTCCTTTTTTCATCCCTTCTGATCTTCTCTCTTTTCCTGTTGTCTCTTCTGGTACTACATTCATTTCCAATTTTTCTACATTATAGCCTTTCATAATAGACTAAATTGTTTCCTTCCTTACTTAGCTGAGACCCCAAAATTCAATTTTACAATTATATCCACATTAGCTCTACTATCTTATTCTTGATCTTTAAAACTTCAACCTTATGAAACCCAAATCCTCTTTCCATTATAACATTCTTCCCAACAGTATAATAATAAAGTCATATTTTTAATACTTGTTATCCATATTTTCCTTAATCTGTTTGCCTTCTAATTTTAATTATGTTTGATCATATAGTTATTGATTTCTAAACCTATTTTGGGGTAGCCTAATCTGTCAGCATCTTATTTCCCATAAAAAAAATTAAGTATCATATCCTTTACCTATGTAGGGACATAGATATTACACAGATAGATTTGAAGTTCAAATTTGGTCTTTTCAATAAAAATTTTTTTAAACACAAATACACTAGGAAGATGGGATATGTAAAAGAATGGCTCCTGACCTTAAGGAGCTTGCAACCTTTGAGGGAAAATAAACACACAAGCAAATTTCAATATTATATATCAAGTGCAATGAGAGATGTTTATCGGCATATACAGCTGATTAAATGCTTCTTGGAAGGCAGGAAAGTGAAGGGATACATCCAGAGATAGATGGAGTTGGAGTCAAATCTCAAAAAGTCAGAAAATGTATCTGAGGAAGAAAGAGGAAAGTAGATGTAGAAGGAGAAAACTGCATTTTTGTACAAGAGAATGAAAGCAGCTAGATGTGAACAAAGAGTAGAATGGCCTATGTCCTGTCACCTTTGGAACCTGCATTCCTCATATAAAAATTAATAGCACTCTCACTTATTCTCAAGAAGGCCCTGTTGCAATAATAAATTAAATCACATTAAGAGCATTCAAAGAAAAGTGCTGAAAGAATTAGTTTGGGGAAGTAATTGCACCTTCCTATACTTTGGGGACCCAAACCTGTAGTTTCTTGAAATCCCTGAAGAGTTGTAAGCAGAAATGTTGCCTTGTTAGTTTTATGTTTCGACAGATTTTTCCAGTGGCTATGCAAGCAATGAATTTAAGTGGAGAGAAAATCAGAGAAACAGAAACCAGTTAGAAAGTTGTTACAAGAGCGGATGAGGATCTCAATGAGCTTAGTCACAAGAGCATCGATAAGAAGGGAAGGGCTTGAGAAATATTTAGTGCACACCATCAGTAAATTTTGGTGACTGATTGGTTGCACTAACTAACTATACTGCAGAAATAATGGGACAGCAAAAAGTCAGGGGAGTGATGCGAATTCAGATTCTTACAGGTTGAGGTTTAGTTGCTAAATAGAAAGTCAAGTGGAATAGATAGCAGAGAGCCTAAGTTTTAAGGAAGAGTTTAAGGATGAAGATCAAGCTTGGAGTCAATGTTCTTTACAGCTAACATTCTGAAATTACCTGAAGCTTTCCCAGGTAATTCAGACGTGCGTTTGGAGACTTGGAGAAGCTGTCTCATTCTATTGATTCCTCTGTGTTCCCCTTGCACTGTATGCCCCTCTACACAGTAGTTTCCCCTAATCAACAAGGAATATGTTCCAAGATCCCCAGTGGATAAAACCACAGATAGTACTGGACCCTATATTAACTGTTTTCTCCTATACATACATACCTATGATAAAGTTTAATTTATAAATTTGGCGCAGTAAGAGATTAGCATCAAACTAATAATAAAACTGAAAAATTATAACAATATACTGTATTAAAATTTATGTGAATGTGGTCTCTCTCAAAATATCTTATTGTACTATACTCACAGTTTCACTTAAAGGAAGCACTTTATGGCGTTTCTTTGTCATATCCATATTACAAGCAGCGCTACTCTTGCACTTTGGGGGCCATTATTCAGTAAAATAAAGGTTACTTGTATACAAGCACTATGTCACCCCAACAGTTCATCTGATAACCAGGAGGGCTACTAAGTGACAATGGGTGGGGATCGCTGACTGACAACATGGGGACACGATTCACATCCCAGTGGGACAGAGACGGACTTGCAAGGTTTCATCATGCTACTCAGAATGGCACATGATTTAAAACTTACGAATTATTTCTGGAATTTCTTATTTAATATTTTTGGACCAGAGTTGACCGCAGGTAACTGAAACCACAGAAAGTGAAACCACAAATAACGGGAGATGGTGGTGGGGGTAGTGAGGAGAGCTGCTGTATTATTATTTCTCTGAAGATTTAGGATATCTTTTCTTCTCTGTATCCCTTATATCTTGTAGTATATTACTCTTAGAAGAGAACAACGATTCAATAAATGTTTATTAAATTAAAAGGTCCTTAATAGCATAGAATTCCATTTTATTCCATGGAGGCCATACTTGTATAAGTAATGACTGGATTAAATTTATGTGGAATACATAAATTTAATTTATGTAATTAAATTTACATGTTCCATTAACAGATATGTCCGAGACTAAAACCCAAAACAAAGGGAAAGAGGTCAGGCTTTCATGTCATGACTTTCCAAAGTGAAACGGGGGATGGGGGGTTGTCACTTTGAGGGGTAAAAGGTATAACTATTGCACTGTGTTGTACACCTGAAGCTAATTAAAAATAAATAAATAAATAAATAAAAAAGGGAAACATCCACCCAAATAAATGCTTAAAAGAATAAATATCTGTTTAATCGCCTCCAATCTATGAGAGTCAGGTCTCAAGCAACGTGGCTCAGATTCAGAAAACTGTAAACTTGAGCTCTGAGCAATAGGAGTTTCCACCAATTAAAACCTGGAATGAGTCCTGAGAAGATGGAGACATTCTGTTCACTTTGGGAACAACACAAATGAGACCTGGATAATTATTTGAATTCAATTAGGAAAATTGAAAGCATAATTGTTTTCCATTTAGATAACTTCTTTATTCCAAAGGTGGTTTTTGGTTTTGTTTCTCTTTTTGGTGGTTGTTTTGCTTTTGTTTTACATCTTGTAAGACACTCCATAGGGAATACTGCAAGTATTA
This sequence comes from Aselliscus stoliczkanus, assembly GCA_033961575.1. Taxonomy (NCBI): domain Eukaryota; kingdom Metazoa; phylum Chordata; class Mammalia; order Chiroptera; family Hipposideridae; genus Aselliscus; species Aselliscus stoliczkanus. The sequence goes on along the minus strand of CM066728.1, from coordinate 75,427,969 downwards.
TTTCTCTTTACATTAGTATAGGAAGAAATTGCATTGGAAAGGACATGCTAACATCTGATCCCACACTATTTTTAATCCTGAATCACAATATATTAATAAAATAGAGGAATTTTATAGGAGACTAAGTGGTCTTTTTTTTTTTTCTGAGAATGCTTTTATTTGATTGTACTTGAAGAGTCAATCACAGTCTTTTAACTATCATTTAAGTATGATGTAACTTCTGTATTAGAAGAAAAGAATCCAGAAGAACCCAAAGACAAGTGTAAAGCATTCAAACATATAATTTAAAGAGGGCTCTACTGTTGAAAATCCCTCATTTCAGTATTATTCAAGGTAGGACAAAAGGAGGTTAGACTACAACATTCCTGAATGTTCATTTCATTCTGTGGAGCTCGTAGGTAATTTTATGGAGAGTAGCAAAGTGATGAAAGCTCAATAGGTCCATCATGTATGACCACACCTCCTGGAAAATAACAGGAGACACTGAAATTAGTTTCTCAGAAATGTGGGCTTTCCTGTGAAAGGAAAAGGGAAACAGAAGAAGAGCTCAGTGAAACTGATGGATATTTGGGGGCAGTTTCCTCTTGATGGAAGTAGTCTCACTACTCTTGGTACACAGCAAAGGTTCTCATGAAAACAAAGACTGCACAATACAATGGAAGTGCTATATATCCAGCGGTAACCTGTAAGTAATATAACTAGATAAGTACATTTAGTCTAAAGTACTTAGATGCTATGACCCATGGCTATCTATAAATGACAACTGCCCAGTGGACTGGAATGCACAGAACGGAGTTTATTCCAAGTTGAACTAACTTGAGATTTTATTGCCTCATTTTCAAAAACCTTAGGATATATGTTCTTGGACTTCTTCCACTATGTTTTGCTGTGCCTTTCAGGCTTCATTTCACCCCAGATTATGACCTTTCAGTGCGCTAGAGCAGTAATGTAGCTCCATGGGGTAGCCCCAATGAAGCAGAAGGCAATATATTCTCTTGACATGAGCTAACACTTTCTTTGGGTCAGGACTTTATAGAACAGTAAGTGATGAAGATAAAGCAAAAAACAAATTAGGAATTGATGACTTTCCTCACCATCACAAAGCATCTATTCTGTTAAAATATATTTATTTTATAAAGATTCCAGAAGTCTAAAGCAACATGCCCAGGATATTGAATATACTTTTCTAGTAGAGACCTTACAATGTTAAAATATTGCATATCTGTTATTATTCTCTATTCCAACTTTTTTCAAAAGTTATGGACTTCTTAAGACAAGGACACAAATATTACATTTTTGTATAAGACCTGAGATATGTTGGGGGAACACTAAATATTTGTTGAATGAACACAAGAAATAACGAATAAAAAACAAGCAACCAATAAACATAATGACACGTGATAGGTGCAATTTGTACTAGGCTTAATAACATGCTATAAGAGACACAGAGTTATATAGAGTCCCTTTAAATCCCAACACTGGTTTGTCATCCTATTTAATTAAGACAGTTACTTATTCTATTATTCCATAATATAATTGGAGCAAGTACCAGCTTCATTCCTATACATATTTAGTAACAATACATTTTGCATTTATTAGTAAGAAATAGTATATTATTTTATGTAATTTAAAGCAAACAGGATTTTCTCTATTTATATAACAGAAGTTCAGAGGGGAAATACAGTCCATCTAATTAAATTTGGTTAACTCATGTGTGTCAATCAATAGAAACACATGTTTTTAAAAAGCTACCCTGAGTGGCGCAGTGGTTAAGTGCTGGCTTGGGAAGCCAGTGGTCCCAGTTCGGGTCCCACATATGAGGGCCAATGACACTGCCATCAAAAAAAGAAAAAAAGCTACCCTAGTTCTCAGTCCTAGGAAACATTAGTTTTGTGTGACTGCTGTCCATTTCTCTGTTCTTATGCATACTGCTCCCTGTAATAGTCTGAGTCAATTTTTTTTTATGCTTTCTATTGGCTCTTACATCTCCTCCCTCCATCTTCACATTTGCCCAACATCTGGAAAAACTGATAAACTGATGAGAAATTCAACCCATGTAAGCCTCTACCATGCAACATAAGCCTCTACCAAGCAACACTCTCAGCTTGGGCCCCAGTCTCTGAACACCATAAAATCCCTAAGCTAGTTAACTTTCCCAGTTCTCTTCCAAAAAGTCTCAATTATGTAGGTAATAAATGTTTTCATAACCTCTTAGCGCACGTGCGCGCGCGTGTGTGTGTGTGTGTAGTGTCATTAGTCTCAACTTTCAAACCAAATTTGGATGGGCATTGATGTGAATCTACACCATGGCTAAAACAGTCTAATTTCCTATGTTTTGGTTTTTTGGTTCCCTTTCGCTACTTTCCTTAAACTAAAATAGTATGTGTCCCCACGTTACACTCAGAAGTTAGCCAAAAAGAATTGCATCTTTAATACAGCAAGAACTAAGGGGAGAGTACAGAAATGATATTATTATTAGCAGAAGTTAAAAACATCCACCTGCCTAATTCTCAATTGGCACTGACATCAACAGTTTTTCTAGAATATGTTCAAAGAGCATTATTAGCAGAGGGTGCTGAGAGAGCAGGAAATTACTCTTTTTAAGCCTAGATTTGATTGGCCTCTTGCAGTGCATTAATATAAGGGTATGTGGCACCATTTACAAAACTCATGTTAAGGAAATTAACATGGAAAGGGGAAAAGCAGATATTCAATATTTACATAGCACTTTCTCAAAAGGAAAAATGCCAACTTACAGTTTATTGATAACACAATAGCTATTTAAATACAACTTAGAACTTATGTGCCTAATACAGTGCTAAGCACTTTACACACATTATTGCATTCATCACTATAAAATGCTATAGATTAGAAGTTATTATTACTGAGATTTACCCACATCCAAAGTCCACAATCTCATGTACTCATTATATGGCTCATTATATGGTAATATTTTGCTTCTTGATCTAAATGCTAGTTACATAGGTAAGTTAATTCCATAAAAACATCATGCTGTACAGTTAGGTTTGTATGCTTTTCTCCATAATGATATAATTCACCAACACTTGCTCTAAATATTATACTGGATGATTGTTTTAAAGCACTAAATTAAGAGTTGTCATTTGGGGCCTGAAATTAAGAAAGCAGAGTTCCACAGAGACAAATAAGCACTAGAGCTTATGTTTACCCTGAAGGCATCTGACAATCCTTTGTGTGCCAGGGAAAGAATTACAGCTGGGAACCTAAACAGAAAAGAAAGTCACATCGGTCTCCACGTGGTCTCACATCCAAAAATCAATACCCAGAGTGAGTATTCTAGACAAAACTGTCCATGCAGAGAAACACTTGCCTTGGTTCCAGGCAGCATGTTTAAAAAAAATATATATATATATATATATATATATATATATTTTTTTTTTTTTTTTCTACCCAAAATTTCTTATCACAAGTGCATACTCATACAAATTGGGTACCTGTGTGACCTGGAGATGAACATTTAGTTTAAAGTAGTTTTATGGTTGGTAGATCATGAAATTATTTTGGGTAAGCAAATGCCCTCTGGAAAAAAATATACTTTAAACACATATAATTCCCACAGATAAAGTACTAAGGAGCATTACAGAAGAATCACTGAACGCATACAGAATTGAATGCCCATGAAAAACAATCAACAGAAATAATAAAGTACAAAGTAGACCCCAAAGATTACAAATACTGGAATTACCAAGTCACTAAAATAAAATAAAACATTCAATATACTTAAAGAAATACAAGAAATGAGAGAAAAATTAGCAGACAAGGTACCATTAAAAATCATTAGGTGCATTAAAAAATGTTCAACTTTACTAGCTATTAGGGAAATGCAAATCAAAACCACAATGTGATATCACCTCACACCTGTGAGAATAGCTATCAACAAGACAAATAATAAGTGTTGGAGAGACAATAATGCACTGTTGGTGGGAATATAAATTGGTACAGACGCTATGGAAAACAGTATGGAGTTTCCTCAAAAAATTAAGAATAGGATTATCATATGACCCATCAATTCTTCTCCTGGGTATCTATCCAAAAAAATCTGAAAATATTGATCAGTAAAGATATATGTGCTCTAATGTTCACTGCAGCATTATTTACAGTAGCCAAGACATGAAAACAACCTGCATGTCCTTCCATAGATGATTGGATAAAAAAGATGCAGTACATACACACAATGGAATACTATTCTGCTGTAAGATAAAATGAAATACTGCCATTTGCAACAACATGGATGGATCTTGAGATTATTATGCTTAGCGAAATAAGTCAGACAGAAAAACAAACAGAACTCTTAAAATTGAACATCTAATAATTTAAAATAGAAATTCAATAAACAGATTAAATAACAAATTAGATATAGCTAAGGAGTGGATTAGTAAACCAGAAGACATATATGAATTAAACATTCAGAATGCAATAGAGAGATATGAAAGAGCTGTTAAGGTAAGTGAATGATATAGTCCCATTTGTTTATTGTTTATTGAGGGTTTAACACTGATTTCCCACTTCAAAGCAAAAGAAGTTGAAAAGATGGTATTCATTCAGAAATCAGTTGATGTAAGTCAAATCAAGAGACATATGTAAAAAAGCAATTAGGTTAATGTTTAAGCACAAACATTTACTCTAATAAAATCTCATTGTCACAGAATAGCAATGTCACTGAACAAACAGGTATGAAGCAGTACCAAGGACAAAAAGTTCAAGTTACTTCTATTTTGGGGAAGAAATTAGGTGATGTCTAGTTTAAAAATAAAACATGTCAGTATAAAAATCAGACATTTATTTGACTATATGGTTTACGTTGTTTTTCTCATTGTTGTACAAATACAATACATATAATTTCCTAAGTCTAAATGTGATTTTGAAAGATCAATGATGAATATGAAAGGCAAGTATTCAGCTTAATAGGATAAAAAATATAGTGGTTTCCCATGCCTTTATCTTTGTAACAATCAGAAAATATGGTTATTTAATTACATTTACTTTTGTTAGGAGAATTTAACATTAGTTTTATAGTTTCTCTATAAATTTATCATTTGAAAATTGTCAATGGAAATATGCCCAAATGAATGATCAATGCTTGGAAATATTTAGCAACATTAGACTATATTAATACTATTAATGAGATTTTTAAAAGCGAAGTTAAGACTGATATTAACAAAAGTCAGTCTACCTAATGGGTTTCTCAAACTCCTAGGAAATTATATATGATGTTAATTATACATATTTGTGCTTTAATGAGAAAACACTGTGTAAGAATAAAGAACATCCTTTAATATCAGAGCTGGTAGACAGGCAAGAGACTGCCTCCCTTAAAATCCTTCCAAGATTGAGGAAACTTAATCTTTAAGAATGAAATAATTTGTGCAGTTCATACACTTATGAGCAAGATAATATCTCCTGCATTTTCCCCTGCAACATAATCTGTAGTGATGAAAACAATTCTTTAAGTTGTTACCAGTGGGGCCACAAATAAATAAGAACTTAAGAAAAGCCATGTGGTAAGGAAACCTGAAAAATCAAACATTGAATGGTAACAATATAAATGTGCCTCAATGTGTACCATAGGATTTCCTGATGGATTATGATCTCCTCCATCCTGCTGAAGTTAACTGTGAAAAGATAGGTTTAAATCTCAGAAAGACAGACTGAGATTCAGTTATTAAAGAAAACTCTTTAAAGTGCAGGTCAGTACATTAGCGCTAAGAAAGGTTATAAAAAGGGACAAACATCCACCCATTATTTAATTATGCTAAAACACTGCTGAATTCAGAGAAAGATCTATACCTTAAATGAAATCATTAGGTAAATTAAACTCTTGGCATGCTTTGACCATTAAGTTACAAATCTAAGGAAAGTGTATTCCTCAATTTAGAATCAGGGTCTAGCACCAGTGCTTGATAGGGGCTGGGAAGCAGTTACAAAATACCAGGGCCCTGCTTTTACAGGTGTCTGGGGGAAAAAAAAAAAGAAATATATATATATACAGGTGGCAAGATGGCTCAGTTAAAAAAATAAATAAATATATATATATATATATTTCTTTTTTTTTTTTTCCCACCAGGATCTAAATCTGTGTTTAGTGGCCTTAGAAACTATGCCTGGAAATGAATTAATGAATTAAATTTAAGATTGAATGAGTAAATCAGTGACTAAACCAAAGAACTTGTTTTCACTATCAGTTTTCATTGTTCAATAAACATAAATGAATGAACTGTAGTTCCATCACTTACTGACTGTGTGACTTTGGGCATGTTATGGAACCTCCTTGTTTCTTCATCAGTAAAATGCTGATAATAATAGAATGTGTCTCAAAAAGTATTATAAGAAATGAGTTAAATGCAAAGAGCTCAGAATAAGGAGATACACACCAAATTTACTTATAACAATTTGTTTTAAAAATAGAATTCTGGGGCAAGCCGAGTGGCTCAGTTGGTTAGAGCTCAAAAGCGCAAGCTCTAAGCTTCAGGGTCGCCAGTTTGATTCCCAGCCTGAGCTGATCAGCCGCTAAGCTGCCAACAGGTGGCAAGATGGCTCAGTTAAAAAAATAAAAAAATAAATAAATAAACAATAGAATTCCTAAGTGAAATAAGTCAGATGGAGAAATACAAATACCATATGATCTCACTTATATGTGGAATCTAAGAGCTGAATAAATAAGCAAACTAAACAGAAAAGTCTCAGAGATACAGAGGAAAAACTGATGGTGGCTAGATGGGAGGGGGCAGGGATGAAGGAGAAGGTGAGGGGATTAGAAAATACAAATTGGTAACCACAAGATTGCCATGGGAATATTAAAGACAGTTTGGGAAACATAATCAATAATGTAAAGATTTTGTAGGGTGTCAGATGGGCACTTGTCTTATTAAAAAGAACACTTCATGGACAGTGTAGATGCCTGACCACTGTGTTGTACACCTGAAGCAGATGCTGAATAATATTGTATGTTAACTATAATTTAATATATATGTATAGTCATGGGATATGGAGTACATCATAGGGAATAGAGTCAATGGAATTGTAACAGCTCATACAATGTCAGAGGGGCAATAGATTGGAGGAGATGGGTTATCAATTTGTGGTAAATGTGTAACTATTACATTCTTTTGTACACCTGAAACTAAGAATAAAAAAAAATAATAGAATCCCTCAAGGATTTTATAAAATCAATGTGAATCATAAAGACAGATTAAAAACCCTAAACCAAATATTAGCAAATAAAGCAGCAATAAATGCATATTTGTGAGTGTAAATATGTGTGTGTGTGTGTGTGTATATATATATATATATATATATATATATATATATATATATATATGAATGGTATATAATATGAAATGTTATAAACATTAGAAGTTCTAATACTTATGACATTAATGGATTAAAGGAGAAAAAACACATATATCTCAATAAATGACAAAAATTCTCTGATAAAATTCAGCAAATATTCATGATAATTCATGAAAATTTATAGCAAATTTGGAATAAAGAGAGAGTACTTACTAAAACTGGTAAAATGTCAAAGCATGCCTTTTAAATTTAAAGACAAGAGAAGACCTTTCTTTTTTTTTTAAATCTATAGGGTTAACATTGGTTAGTAAAATTATATAGGTTTCAAGTGTACAATTCTATAATACATCATCTGTATATTGCATTGTGTGTTCACCATTCAGATTCAATTCTCCTTCCATCACTCATAGACACATCCAATAGTTTGGTGGTTACCAGAGGGTAAAGACAGAGGGGGATTGCAGAAGAGGGTAAAGGGGGTCAAATATATGATGATGGAAGGAGAACTGACTCTGGGTGGTGAGCACACAATTCAATATACAGATGATGTATTATAGAAATGTACACGTAAAAGCTATATAATTTTACTAACCAATGTCACTACAATAGACTTAATAAAAAATTTTAAAAAATAGGAAAAGAAGGTTTGTTATTTCCACTTAGCAATTTACTGAAGTGTAGCTATCTTGAACCAATATCATCTCTATCACCTGGGAGCTTGTTAGAAATGCAGGCCCTCAGGCCACAACCTACTGCTGAACTGGGAATCTTCATTTTAATGTGCTCTCCAGATGATTCATATGCATTTTAAAGTTTGAGAAGCACTGCCCTAATTGGTATAGAAAGACAATAAATATTTTTATAAACAGCATAAAAATTAGAATGGAAGAAATAAATCTTTTTTATTTTCACAAACAATCTGATTGTCTACATAGAATACCTAAAAAAGTCAGAAGTATAACAAAGTTTAACAAATTCTCTAAATATTTGAAAAATATGAAAATTATCGTATGTGTAAATAATTGCAGAATGCATTTAGAAAGTGAAATTTTTGAAACTGTTGCCATTTTTCAATGACAAAAGAAGTATACAATGCAGGTGAATAAAAGGTGAGCAAGATCTTTATAACAAAATTTATAAAATGTATTGAAAAGCATTCAAGTAGAACCAATGGAGAGGTATTCCAAATTCCAGATAGAAACATAATATCCTGAATATATCTTTCCTTAAATTGACCAACAAATGCATTGAATTTCAATCAATACCATGATAATTTATTTCAAGGTACTTAATAAGCAGTATTTATTTATTTTATAATGGAGGTAATAAAGAAGAGCCAATAGACAACTGAAGAAGAAGATCAGGCAGTGGGAACTCCTTATATGGCACTCATTATGATAATACTATAGAAATTAAGCCCATGGAAGTTTGGAGCACAGATTAAAACAAACGAAAAAACAAAAAAACAGTTCAATGGAACAGAATGGAAACATCAGAAATAGGCTGACAGTACTAAGAAACTCAACATATCAAAGGTAGCACTACCAGTTAATGGGGAATGATGGCGTGTCAATCACCATTTTGCCATGGAGAAAACACATAAAATAGGATTGCTTCTCATACCATATACAAAAATTGACTCAATAAGTAAAAGGACTTAAATGTAAAAGGCAGAACATGAAAACTTTTTAGCAGTGATTCCTGTGAATAAAAAAAATAAATCATTTTTCTAAATGCTCAAAATTAAGTTACCAGGAAAATTTAAATTAATGCCACAATTAATATCATTTTTTGTTTTGTTTTGTTTTTTGTTTTTGGGTTTTTTTTGGTTTTGTTTTTTCGAGGGCATGTGTCACTGGCCCTCATAATGTGGGACCCGAACCGGAGCTGCTGGCATCCCAAACCAGCTCTTAACCAATGCGCCACTTGGCTGGCCCTAATATCATTTTTTAGCCACTAGATTGGAAAACTATTTGTCTGAAAAAAAATCCCAAAAAACCATAACCAGTTTGCTTCTACAAACTACATGTAACCACACATCCCACTTGCTCCAACACTCACTGAAAATCACTAAATTTTACACATAAACTCACATGACATATACACACATACATGTGCATCACATGGCATATACACACATGCATGTGCATCACATGACATATAAACACATACATGTGCATATGCTCATGTTCATTCAAGGTTAAACTACAGTGAACACTTTCCAAGTCACTTTAAAATTATTGTCTGTGGATTCTTCATGAAATGTTAAATTTTTTATCAGTGTTTGGACTTAGTTACTGAGAAATGAGAAGAAAACTACTAACTTTCTTAATTTAATACAGTTGACATTGTTTATAAAGAAAAGAAAATTGTTATATTTTAGTGTTCCATCAATTAAAAATATATTACAGAAAAGGGATTTCACCTCCATTTTAGAGGCCCATCATTAAAGAGTTATTTAGCCTTGTCAAAAATACATTCATACTCCTTAAAAGTATTTTATTTTAAAAAAAGGGATATTAGAATTTAAATTTAAATTACAATAAATATTCTGATTATAAATGTCATTAAGAAAAGCAGGTCAAATTCACCAGTTAAGCTTCTATCAGTTTCATTAACTCAAACACTGCCTTTCAAACTTCATTTTACGTTCTGGAGTCCTCTGCTGTGGCTTTGTATACTTGAATCACAATTTCATGAAGGACTGAGCAGCATTCAAGAGTCATACTCAATTGCAAGGAACAACACAAACAAATAAAGAAACAAAAACTAATAGACATTGATAACAGCTTAGTGGCTACCAGAGGGTAAAGGGGGAGGGGGTGGTAGATGAGGGTAAATGGGATCAAATATGTGGTGATGGAAGGAGAACTGACTCTGGGTGGTGAACATACAGTGTGATATATAGATGATGTATTACAGAATTATACACCTGAAACTTACATAATTTTACTAACCATTGTCACCCCAATAAAATTTATTAAAAAAAAAAAAGAATATGGACTTGGGCCCAAGAGCCCATCGCATCAACACTCAGATCAGCCACGAACCAGCTGCGTGGCTGTGGGTAAGTACTGTCTTGCCGAGCTCTGGTCCCTCATGGTTAAACGGGGCTGATAGGAATGCTTACTTCATAGGGTTGTATCAGTTATAGGAGTGAAAACACCAAGTGCATAGAGCAGTGCCTGGTAATCTATGAGTGTTAGTTACTATTATTTATTTCCATAATGCATATTTAACCATAGATCATGTTGCAGAAAATAACATCAAAACAGTGGTCATTTCAGGCAATCTAAGTAGTTTTTGCTCTTGATAGTATTTTAAACTTAAAACTTTTTAGTGCAACTAAGATTCTCCCTGAAATCATTATATCTAAATACGTTAGTTAAAGAAACTTTTTATATTTTGTCTCCCACTTCTATGAAAATGTGTCAAACTAATATATTTATAAATGGCTTCTACTCTGGTCAGCATTTTTAGCAGGTTTTAATTTTAGCATTCGAATTGGATGTGCTGGGATTTGGCTCCAATTATCTCAAGATTTTGCCCTAGTGATTGATTCTCTTACCAGATTGAATAAATCTGGCATATTATTTTTACTAGTGGCAAAATAGTGATTTCAGCTTTGCAAGCTAAAATAATGTTTGCTCTCTATTATCACTCTTCAATTTTAAAAAATGTGCAACACAAAGCATGCTTTGGTATTTTTAACTGTCTGAACACTCTAATCCCATCCCATTTTATTGTGTAGGTGAGTCATGATGAAAATAACAAATTGGGTTATTAATTGTCTGTTATGTCAGTACTAGGATGTGCAATGTGGTGGTTGTGTAAGAGCAAGGAGAACAGGACATGATCACTCACACCAAGGATCTTATATCAATTTAAAGAGAGAGAATTAAAAGACCCAAAACAACAGTGATTCATACCAAACAGTGTCAGGTCAACATATGACAGTGTACAGGAGTCTAATAAAAAAAGGAGAGAGAAGGAGGTGAGGAGGGCAATGGTCAGGGACTGTTTCATGGACGAAGTGGGAATTGCCATGGAACTTGGAGTAAAGTAAAATTTGTGCAGGTCAGTAATCCCCAATTTCACCTATTAGACTACCAGCTTCATAATTTGCCACATCTAGATTTCTACCTCATGATGTTTGTTTTATCTGAGTTTCCCCATACCATTATCTGTTTTAAAAATTCTGAAGTAGAAATCTTTTTGAAAACACTGAGTGCTTTTATTTAAAGGGAACTGTATAGCACTCACATAAATGGAAAGCCAATGCCATTTGCCATATAAAAGGGGAAGGTATCTGAAAATAAGTAAGTGTAAACAGAACAACATTACTAGTTTCTATCCAGAGAATGCCAGTTTCAAAGGCTCTGGGCTAGAGGCTAGTATTGTCTTTGTTTAAAAGAGATAGTAAACAGATATTAAGAAGTATTAGAGACTTGGTTTTACTGATAAGAGCCTTTCTCTTGTTCTTCCTTTCTCCCTACCATCCTTCCTCCTTTCCTCCACTCCATTCTCCTTTCCAACCTTCCTCCTGCTCTCTTTCCCTGTTTCCCTCCTTCCCCCTCTTCCTTTTCCTTCCTTCCTTTTCTCCGTTCTCTCCTTCCCTCCCTCCTCTCCCCTCCTCCCCTCCCTTCTTTCTTTTCACAAACATTTATTGAGCACCTATTATATTCCAGGTGCCATTCTAGGCACCGGTGAAGGAACAGACAAAAGCTCCTGCCTCATAGACCTTATATTCTTGTTGGAGGAAGACACTCAAGGAACGACAAAACAAGTAGAGGTACAGTAGTTCATAGGTGCTATGATGAAAAACAGAGCACTGAGTTTCAGGGCGGTGGGAATAGCATAGACATGGCAGCACATGTGTATTGGTAGGTCTGTTCTCCCCGTCTCATGGCTGTTCTCAATGACTGGCAATCATGCTTTATTCATCTGTAATCCTTCGTGCAGACTACAGTGCCTGACAAGGTCACTAAAAAGGTGTGTAGAGCTGAATTCCAACTGACTGGAATAATGGAGGCACAGAGGCAAGGAGGGTCATGGTAGGTATCTGGGGACACAAAGACTCATGTGGGAAGAGCAGAAGGGGCATGAACATTGGGGAGAAGTGCCTCTCAGTGAAACTGAGGCTCATATGAGAATGTGTGTTACATGAAATTAGGAGAACTAAGAGACATGTGTGAAGAAAACAGATTTTAAATGATGGGAAAGAATAAAAGTTTCATGGAAACTTTCAAAGAAAAATGTAATATGGGTAAGAAGTCTAAAAGGGTTCAGGATTTACTACACAGCTTTTATTTTTAAACCGGTAGAACTCTCTTAAATAAATTTCAGCTACTAACTCACTGAATAATGTCAATATTTGTATTATTTTTCTGCTTTTAAGGATAAAAAAGAAGTGTTTATAATCAATAAAACATGTATATGTACATTCCCATATGAAACACCTCAGTTTCAAAGACTGGCATGGGATTGTGCCTTTGGATATACAAGGAACTCCTGAATTTCTGAGATTTAGAAATATGCTGACACCATGAATATTTACCATGGTGAACTAGGTATATTTCATAGGATCCAATGAAACAGTAGGGATCACTCCTCAATATATAAAAGCTCCACTACAAAATAAAACTAATGGGAACTGAGGCATGACAGGGACAGCAATAGTAAATGATGAGAATGGGACAAGAGGACTAAGGCTCAAAGAGCCAGAGGAAAGGTGGCTGGAAGGGGCACAAGTGTCTTGTCTTTAATACATGTCTGATGCTCTATCAGGGAGGCCTGGGCCATGTTGCATAAAGCAACCCGGTCAGAATAAAAGTAGAAATAGATGGGGCCAGCCGAATGGCGCAGTGGTTAAGCGCTGGCTTGGGAAACCAGCGGCCCCGATTTGGGTCCCACATATGAGGGCCAGTGACACTGCTCTCAAAAAAAAAAAAAAAAAAAAAAAGTAGAAATAGATATGGCTGTCCCTCGCCCATAAAATTGGGAACCCAGACCGGGCGTGGAGGAAAGGCAAAGCCAGCAATCATTTCACAGAATAAATAAAGGAGAATAACTTTTGCTTTCTAAGCCAGGCCCTCCCCATCCTTTGTCTTTCACTCCAGACAGGATGCCTAGATGGCCTGGCACATCTACTCTTGCCCCTCCCCTCCACACTTCCATTCTTCACCAGCCCACAACAATGGTGCCCACCTTGAGGAAATACCAAACCCTGTATACCTGGCTCTCCCTCATTTCCCAACAACACACACCTTCTCCCACCTCCAACCCCCCCAAATGATATAACTCCCTGGTGAATTAGAGAAAAGTTACCTGTGCTAACACCATCCCCTACCTCTCCTTTACTCAATTCTACAATTATATCCTCCTCTTATTTGACCCTCAGGCACCCCTCCCACCTCCTGTTATAATGTTTGGTGCACTTGTAATTCGATATCTGTCTTCCCCAGGAGGTAGAAAAGTGCATAGTAAAGAGTAAGCACTTAAATATTTGTTAACTGTTGAAGGTTGAATATTGATGAACATGAAGCTATGAAGACAGCTGATCATTCGTTGAATGTAAAAGATTTTTACATTAATTTACATTTCATATAAGGTGCAGCTGGCTCTCATATACATTCAAAAGAGTGCTGAATGATGAATAGGAACAGCTTTCACTGAGACGAAAAAAATAGGAAACTCATGTTTGGAATGGCTATAGAACACTGTATAATCTCCTGCATTCATAAATTTGAAAAATAAACATAGTACAATTCAACCAAAACAAAGTTCATGGTAAAGTATGTTTGAGAATCAATTCAACTCCTTTAAGGAAAAAATAAAATAAAATTTACTTGGAATGGTCACCTGAATGTCTATCCTTGAAACATTTGTTCTTGAACTAAGAAAACCATGTCGAAATGTCAGAAAAATTAAATATAAAATGGTGTTTGTTTGGATTGTACTTTTGAAACAAGTTTTAGGAATCAAGGTCAATGCCCATATATTTGCCCTTCTGGTACTGGAGGACACTTCACTCTCCTATAAAGCCACTTCTTAGACACAGTTGTTAGCCACACACAAACAGCTTCCCTATCTACTGATTTACAGAAATGGCAATCCAGTAGCAAGAGGGTGATTCCCTCCCAGTACTAAGTTACTAAGTTAAGGATGCGTGTCAGATGTTTAATCTGCACATTCACTCACTTAGGCTACCAGAGCAACTCTTAATGCACTGAAGCTATAAAACGAGAAGACCATTTTGTTTCCAATAGAGCTGGAGAAATCGCCGCCCATTTTTAACACTGGCTTATTAAAGTGTGGATTCCAGGCACAAACTCTTGTGGTCAGGTGAAGTTGCGTATGCCACTTGACATTAACAGTATACAGGATACGATTCTGAAACGCCTGCCTTTTGCAGAATATTGCACATGGACAACTTCCTTAACATACAGAGGGCCTCTGCTGCCACGGGGCCACATTTCAGTTAACCTAAGAGTTATCATTAAAAGGGACAGAAAAGGTCAGGAGCAGAACATTGACTCTGCAACGTTCACAAGGCATAAAGTTTAGAAGTGTTTAGCCTTAGAACAGAACAACTTCTATCATTGTTAATATGAGCATTTATTAAGCACCATCCATCCGTAGGCTTACCTCAGTTCCTGCCCAATTAGCTAGAGATTTAATTACTGGTCCGAAAAGCAAATCCTCTGAATTGGGGTACTTAGTTTTTGAAATTGATGCCAGCCAGTATCACTGTCAGTGGCTTTTTATAGCCTGCCTCACTCTCACTTCTTTTTCCTTTTTTACCTTACTCACACCCACTCCTCTTTCTTTTTCTTTCTTTTCTTTCTTTCTTTCTTTCTTTCTTTCTTTCTTTCTTTCTTTCTTTCTTTCTTTCTTTCTTTTTTCTCACTGAAAAGATGTAAATCAAAATCACAAACCTACAAAAGCACAAACCTGTGGTCAACCTAGAAGTTTAAAATATATGCTACTGGTTTGTACTTGTGAATGTTTGTAGACACTGACACATTTATACAGTTATCGAATATCAGCTTTGAACCATGAAAACATCCTTAGGATATTGATACAAACTGAGCTCTAAATAGTTTTCTGTTTCCATCTGAATTCCACACATTTGGGTGTTTTAGGTAGTTTCTAAGAAGGTCCCAGAGCGACTGCATGACACAAGGTTTCTTAGAGGATTACTATACCTTCACCTGCCCTACAGGCTCTCTTGGAAGAGCTCGGTTGTATTATTATCGTAGAGGATCACTCACTAATTTAGAGAGTGGAAGAAAGGCTGCCCCTAAGAAAACTACTTAAAAACTTTACTAAGCTGCTTTGTTTTGTTTTGTTTCAAAAGATGCACTCCCCTTTATCAAAACAAACTCGTGTAGTCATAAGCATTTTCCTTTTTTAAGAGCGATGAAAACAGACATACAGCAGAAATGCCCTACCTACCATGGCTTCCTGTGTGCTGTGCTACACAGAGCGGCCTGCTGTGCTGCGGGAAGCCCTGCGGCATTCATTTCCAGATAAATGTCCTCCAATAACGTCACAGGGCAAACAGTCCCACGGAAGCTGACTGCACAGCTTCAAAAAAGGATATGCTGCTGCCTGATGTACAAACCACAGTGAGGCAATGAGGAGAAACTTATTACTACTTTCAATATCAAAGAGTGTTTCTTTTAAGCCCTGAAATCTCTATCTCGTTCTCTGATGACAGCTGAGGGACCAGGAAGGGGCGACTCAGACTGACGTCCACTCCTCGCCATTCTCTTTGTTTTGGGGCTAGAAAACTGGGAGCTTTTGTTAAAATAAATAAGTTTATGCTTGCTTCAATGCATTTGTTGTCTGCTATGATTTTAGATAAAGTAGGGGAAAGCTAAACATTTATGTATTTTTTTATTATTTATTAAAATTTTTACTCATTTAGAAAGTTAGCTTATCTTATCTAATACCACAGGAAATCTGCATGTTGGTCAGCATTTAAAATGGCCAAAAGAATCTTTTTCCATTGCTTAATTTTATTTCTTAGTTTTCCTTTTTTTTTTGGTTTAAGGAGTCATTCCTCTATTGATAGATATTTTGTTTATTTCCATTTTTCACCATTACAAACAATGCTCTTGGGAAAGTTTTAATTAAAATTGTATTTTTCTTCCCGTGCTAAAATGAGAGCTTGTAAGAAAAAAAAAGTGAATATTTAAAGGTATTTATAATCCTACTTACTCTGAAATAATCGTTGAATGGTTTGGTGGTGTGTGTGAGTGTGTTCATACATTTATCCTTCACTCTCTGAGTATAAGCATATACATAAATTTGCAAATTTATACATATGTAAATAAACAAATGAATTAATTTATGAAAGTTGGATGGTATTCAAAATACTTTTTTATAACATGCTTGTTTTTAATCCTGTGAAGCTTTTGAAGTATACAAAACAGTATCTGTTTTTCATTAACATGTTCACAAAATTTGCATTTTTTAAAATCACCTCAGAAAATTATACGGTAGCAGGCAAGTTTACTTGAAAATTATCCTCCTAACACTTGAGAGAGACCAGGATGGATAAGGCTTGATACACTTGATTTAAATAAGATGAAGTGAAGTCTAGCTTCACATCTTCAATTCTACTTTACAAAGTAGAAAAAGGCCCATTCTTATTCCTTCAAAAATGTTATAAGGAGTTAAGGTGTCTCCAGCTGAAAGGAATAATTTTATGACCTTGCTTCTAAATTGTATACAGTTCCTCCTGTTTTGATTCGGCTATCACAGACATTTTTTTAACAAGAGTCACTGTAGCAAGGGATTTGTCTATAATTTGATTGAGTCACTCATTTCTGAGTCATTTACTTCTGATTTGTTTTAAAATCAGATGCCAGATACTTGGTTAACATATAATCACCATGGGCTAGGAACTGAAAAGAACAAACCAATTATAGCTTTCTTTGAGGCACCCCTAGCTTCATTTGAACCTTCTAATTTGCTAACAAAAGTTAAAATTTTAGTCACTAAAAGGAATTTCCTAAGTATCTTTCTGTTATATTTGAAACACCAACTACCTAATTCACCCTTTTTTATCAGTTAACCATCAACCATCATCTAAAGTGTATAACATTAAGTGTCTACTCAAAGTTAAGCAAAACTATAAAGAGGAAACAAAAGATCCTTGACAGCAGTTCAAAATCTAATAGAGTAACTGTGATTAAGAGACATGTTTAAGTACAGATACATGTATGCCAGAAAACAAATTCGTATTTAGTAACATCAGCTACAGAGATCTTAAGAGACATTTGCTAACACTTGTTTAAAAAGAACTGAAGAAGCATTGACAGGTCTGGTTAGGGGAAAGAATAAGATGACTTCAAGCTGAAATGAATAGCAAATAGAATGGATGATAAAACCAGGATATCACATGAGCTTAATGGCCCAAATCTAACAAGCTGGAGTTAAATAGGGACATACTTGAAGTCTTGCCCTTTGGTAAGAACAAAAACATCTAACTGAGTGTGGCTACCAAGGGGGACGGAGGTAGTATAAGCTGAGCAAGTTTTGTGACGTGTATGTTAATATGTATGTGACAACAGGATGTGGTAGCCATGAGTCTTTGTGATTTAAAGTCACATTCATTGATAATGTCCAAGATAAGGTTAAAAAAAAAAGTCTCTCTGATGTTCTGAACTCCCTGGGTCACATTTGAAATAATTTACTCATCTTTAGGCCACAAATTTTAAAAAGAATGTTGTGAGATAGGAATTAGTCTAAATGAGAGTAACTAGGACATTAAAAGATGCATGTCATAGTGTAAGGGTAGTTAACTTAAGGAATAGAACCCCTAGGGACAAACCTTATGGTTAAAGATACAAAAGAGTGCTAAGTAAAGTGGAATTTCACTTGCCCTGTTGGTCTCCAAGCTTCAGACATAGAAGCAATGGTACTTGGAAGCTTTGGGGAGGCAGAATTTGATTCAGTGAAAACATAAGAACAAGCCAACAACGCAGAACTGGCCAACAACACATAAGAGCTGCTGAGGAGAACGGTGAGTTCTCTGTGTGACCATCAACAGAAGGAGCAAGCACTAGCCTTCGAAAGGTCGTCACAGCTTGCGCTAGCTCCGTATCAGAGGGCACTGGTATCTTCTTGTACTTGAAAATTTTGATTTCACAAGAAGTTTGTACTCTTCTTTGTCTTCCTTAGTATTTCAATTTACCTTCCTTTGAACTAATTAAACTTCTTTACCCTTCACCCCTCAATTAAAACTATTATATCTTTAAAAATATGTTGACCAATTTCAGGTTGTGAAATATAAACTATATGTAGCCAAAAGTTTGCTAAACTCTCAAAGAGCATAACACTCACTAAGTATGAGGTCTGACAATTAAGTTCCAGAGCTTGTTGCAATGATGTTGCTAACCTTTTTTGATATCAGAGGGATTATTCATTATAAATTTGTACCAACTGGGCAAACAGTTAAACAAGTTTACTATTTGGAAGTGCTGAAAAGCCTGCGTGAAAAAGTTAGGCAACCTGAACTTTTCACCAACAATTCATGGCTCTTACATCAATCACGGCAATGTACCAGCTCACATGGCACTGCCTGTGAAGGAGAGTTTAGCCAGTAAACAAATAACTGTATTGGAACACCCTCCCTACTTGCCTGATCTGGCCCCAATGACTTCTTTCTTTACCCAAAGATAAAGGAAATAGTGAAAGGAAGACATTTTGATGACATTCGGGACATCAAGGGTAATACGACGACAGCTCTGACGGCCATTCCAGAAAAAGAGTTCCAAAATTGCTTGGAAGGGTGGACTAGGCACTGGCGTCAGTGCAGAGCTTCCCAAGGGGAGTACTTTGACGGTGACTATAGTGATATTCAGCAATGAGGTATGTAGCACATTTTCTAGGATGAGTTCATTAACTTAATTGTCAGCACTTAACTGTATTCATCCCAGTCATTGGGTTCTATGGATTAGGCAGTGACATCTTTGTGGGGCTATTATTCCACCTACCATAGCCCTCACTGGAATGTAAGCTCCATGACATCATGGAATTCTGTTGGTTTTGTTGTACCCTAAGCTTTTAGAACAGCATCTGGCACATAGTATATATACTCAATAATTTTTTTCCAATAAATGAATGAATAAAAGCTTAATTTGGTTGACAGTGAGCAAATATTTGAGGTGCAGGTGCTTGAACACAGACCACTCTCTACTTGCTGTGTTTGAAAAGTGCGTCACTTGAATTAAATAAACCTTAGTCCTTATTTGAAACATGAAATGATCACTGTTTATTTCACAGAGTGATTTAGAGTCAATATGATTTACATTGCAATGGTTTGACAAATTTTAAAAAAAGATAAAGTATTAATACTAAACTTTTATATATTTATATATTTTAAATATATTTATTTATTTCTCCAAGCTCAAAATATCAGTAATTCTTGTCAGTGGTTCACTCTCCAGACTTTCAGAAACCCCTCCCAAGATGCTAAAACAGAGATCTGGGAAGACTGTAGAGTGAAGCTATAGCCTTCTTGGGTTTCCCTTCCTGCCAGACATGCCATCCTCAGACGCATGGCCCTGAGCACAATGTGGTTGGACCATCTTTGGAGGTGGTGGAATAGCAAGAGGTTGTGCATAGGGTGTCTCCAGACCTCAGTGTAGTCTAGGCTTTTGACCAGTTCGGCAACATCACTGAATTTCTCCAAGCCTCCCTTCTGCCTAAAGTTGTTCTCAGGACACGTTACTAAAGGATGTTGCAAATAGTACAATGGAGCAGAAGTAAGATACTACAAGCCTTATTGTTTCATTTTCTTAGGACTAGAACCTGATCTGTCCGACTCACTGGCTTCATATAACACAAGTTTGTCACTCATATCACAACAAAGATAATAACATTCCAGCAAATACTTGTAGAATTTTTTGGTTGATTTTTCAAAAAAAAATAGTGGTTAGAACTTTTATCATTAATTGGTAGTATATCTGTGCAAGAAAATGAGTTTCTCCAAACTATTGACAGAATTTGCCAATATATTAATTTTTAAAAATCCAATATACCTTTCAAAAACAGAGGTTGCCTGGAACTCATATGCATATAGTTACCAGAGAGTAAACATCGAAATTTTTCAGGTAGAATCTTCCGTTGTTTAAAAAAAAAAAAAAAAATGGCCGGCAGAGTGGCCCGGTGGTTAAGCACTGGTTTGGAAAACCAGTTCGGGTCCCACATATAAGGGCCAGTGACACAGCCCTCAAAAAAAAACAAAAAACAAAAAACAAACAAAAAAGTAAGGAAGAAAAAATCTGTGATGCTAAGATTAAAAAAAAGCATTTATATTTTTTCCAGGGTTGACTTCAACGTACTAAAGTAGGCCACAACAGCAACAAAAACAGTCTTACTACAGAAATGAGTCTATGACTACACATGGATATTTGGGAACATGGGCGTGTTTGGTGACAGTCAAGCTATTGACTGTCAGTCAACAGGTACATATGCAAGACAGTGAAAGCTCACCTGATCCCTGCTAAGCTAGTGAAGTGATTCTCAAAGGGTGGTCTCCAGACCAGCAGCAGCAGTGTCACCTGGGGACTTGTTAGAGGAACATGACTGGTGGCTCACCACAGATCTCCTGGATCAGGAACTTTGGGGAGGGGACCAGCAGCATGTGCTTTATGAGCCCGTCCAGGCGATGCTGAGGCTAAGGTCTGAAACACCTTGGCTGACGTCACAGTGAACACTTCTATTTTCTTGCTCTGACATACTGTGCCTTACTTCTTGACACCACTCATGTTTGGTGGTATGTATGGAAAAGCACAATTGTTGTTAAACGGTGAAACTTAGAGTCAACAATTAGTGCTTTGGGCTAAGTCATATCTAAAAATCATGTGGGCAGATTATTTTGAAAACTAGAGATTTGAATCAGCTGGAAACATGATAGAGCCTCCCCCAGAACCCAAACTTAACTGTGTTATATATTCTTCATCAATGTATATAAATAACTCAAGCAGAAATAAGCATTAAATATTATATAAAGAAAGGCTTTTCAGATAGTAATAGAAATCTGGCATATTTTATTGGAATTCTTCTCTCATAATTTAAATATAGTTTTTCAGAGATTGATTTCTTCTCTCAGCAAGAATCAAAGAACCTAGGGGTGAAACCATGAGAAAGTAAAACCAAACAAACAGACAAAATATGTTTTATATGCACCTGTGTTTTAAAGCTTCAAGAATCCTGAAAAATATGGGTAGCTTCCTCTGTGCATGAAATAAGCACAAAACACATATGCTGTTTTGTTTTAGTAACTGGAAGCACCATGTTACCTACGTGATAAAGGTGAAGACACAGTGCTGAGAGAGGCCAGAGAACACAGCAGCTGATTCTTCCTGGAGAACCAAGGGGGGTTTCCTGAAAAGTTACCATGAGCTAGGTCATAGATGGTGAGTTTCCAGGATACAGATGGAGTTGAGGACTTTTTCCATAAGAGAAACAGAGTGTGCACAAGAGCACCCCAACATGGTGGGGGTGGGGGAGGGGTGGTCAGGGGTGAACCTGCACAGAACTTCCTGTGTTAAGGGGTTTGGATTTATTTTAGGTTGTGGAGAGCCAGTGAGAGTTTCTTAGGCTGGAGATTCACATAACACAATCTCTTGTTAAGAAGACAAGCTCTGGCAAAAGCACAAGCTCTGGAGTGAATCCCACAGAGACTGTTAGAGAATTCTGTCAATTTCTAACTTGAGAAAAGTCTGGGCCAAAGCAGAAGTGATGGACATGAAGGCAAGGACTTGAGAGACATCTGAACTGGGTTTGAATGTGATGATTAAGGGGGAGAGGGGAAGGGGGAGAGGGAAAGAGGGGGAGGAGGAAGGAGAAGGAGAGAGAGAGCGGGAGAGGGAGAGAGAGAGGGAGGGAGGGAGGCAGAGACGGAGGAATAGAAGGAGGGAGGGAGGGGGCAGAGAGAGAAAGGAAAGAAGGAAACAAACAAACAAGGTAGAATCTTGAACATCTTATTAAGCATTTCCTAACATTGGGTGTAATGCTTATTTCGCATTCATTATTCATGAATGCAAACTGTTGAAGGCTACGAGGATTTTATGCTTGGATTGGAAGGGGGGCATGTCTCTCATGTATTAATTAATAATTAATATCTGATTCAAATGATCACTTTTCAAAATGATAGGAACAGTCAGAAACTAGTGTCACTGGGAGGCAAAGCAGGGGTGGTGGATGCATTTCCTGACCAGCAGTTCTGTAAGTGGGCGACATTGTGAGCCTTTAAGGCAATGAAGTTACTGGGGGTATTACATATACTCTCCCCTGAGTCCTGTCCCCAGAAATTCTGATGTCACTGGCCTGTATGTCTGTCCTGGGCATGAGATTTTTAAAAGTTCCCCCAGGTGATCTAAGATGGGTTAGAACTATTGCTTGGAATATATAAGTGAAGGCTTTTTCAATTTGATAGTTTAAGTTTCAATTTTTATTCTGTTAATATGCCTAATAATCTTCTGTGATGCTAATGAAAACAAGTGTTATATATTGTATTTACCTCCCAGGGAATGATGCAAAAACAAATGCGATAATATATGTGTGAGGGCTGGCCGAGTGGCACGGTGGTTAAGCACTGGCTTGGGAAGCCAGTGATCCCGGTTCAGGTCCCACATATGAGGACCAGTGACACTGCCCTCAAAAAAAAATAAATAAATAAAAAAACAAAACAAAACAAAACAAAAAATAATAATAATATATGTGTGAAAGTACATTGACCTCGTATTTATTTAGACTCTATTATCAGCGCCAATGCTTCAAAAAATTCCTATAAAGAGTAAATACATAAATGAAAGGGAAAATACAACAATGTAGCATAATTTCTTCACTTTTATCTTTAAGATGTAGGCTATAAATTTTTCACAAACACTATCAGTCACGAATTATAATAAATATATTATTTTTATTGACATAACATGAGCAAATTTTTAAAAAGGTATCAGGGGAGCTATAAATGCAAACTGGATTTTAACACTCAGCTTTTTGGGGGTGAAGGTTAACTTTTCTTCATAAAAATCTAATAAATGGCAGATCCTATAATCCTGAGGTCCCTAAATTGACTTTGCCTGCCCATACTTAATACTCAGTAAAGATTCTGTAAATGCCTGAACAACATCAGCATATGTGTGGTGCTAATGTATTTTACTATTATTATATTGTTTGGGTCTGAGTTGTACTGAAGAAGTCGATCTCTTCTAAGCCTTAAAATGGTGAATAAAATTTAGCAGCCGCAAAATCTGGGCAGAGATATAACTATGATGCTCGTAAATAATTAAAATGCCTAAAACAAAAAACGAACATATTTTTTTAGGGCACTGATGTAAATATATATTTTTTTAAAATTATGAGGAGAAAGAAAACCATAGAGAAAAAGCAGAAAAAAATGTTGGAAAAAATGTTCAAAAGAAAAACGATATTAAAAAAAGGAAATATCAAAATTAAGGGCTCAGTGGGTTATATTTTTAAATAGTAAGACTACAAGACAAAAGAATTGATCATGAAGGTGATCATTTTAGATACACATATGTGGATTATATCAAATACAGATGAAAGTCTATTTGTAACCTGTGATTAGAAAGGTAGCTTTTACCTCCTTTTAGGGTTTTTCCACATGAATATTGGCACGATCCAGGTATAAGTCCAATTAAGATTCCTTAGCTCTCTGCATTTATAATACTTAACTCCTCCCTCTCACTTTTTCCAGTCTCTTAAATTTTAGCTTTTTGGGTGCATTTCTAAGGTCTTTATTCAAATTACCCTGCAGGTTTTTTAAAATGACCTTTCTTTTCTCTTAAATATGAGGTTTCTTATGTACCTACTGAAGCTAGTGGCATTATGGAAAAACACAGATAATCCTGTATTTCTCTATTCTTTGTAAATAAGCTAATCTAATTTGTTTACCACCATACATTTGGCATACTTACAGGAAGTAGGACCTCAGTTCTAAACGTAATACTGCTCCATTTATTAATGTCCAATATATAGTTGGTATATGAACCATTTGGTAAATTGCAATAAAGAAAGATCCACCCCAAACTTAAACAAGTGTATTCTAAATTTACAGGAGATTTAATATAGTTTATCGAATAGTAAAATATGTCATATGTTTATGTGTGTATATTTATCTATATACATACATATTTTACTAAATGGTTAAGACAAATATATGATAGGATATGAGGATGGACAGTGTATTGGCTGGAATAATCAGTCATTAGAGATATTAAGGATTCTGATGACCTGATACAGGATAAAGAGCTCAGGAAAATAAAATGAGATGCCTGAAGACAAGTTTTAACAGTTTTGACCAGCCCCCAACCCGTCTAGCTTTAATCAACATCATGTATAAGCAGGAATTTTGTATTTTAAATAGAAGCTTCCCAATTATAAATCAAAAAAAGGTTTCATATAGTACCTCACCAGACTAGGCTTAATTGTCCAGTTGATAGGCCAAAGTAATGCAAGTATTTACAAAGAATGCATCATCAAAAGTATATGACACATGCTTCCTAACTTTTCTAATTTGGTAACTTGAAAACATTAAGGGGATTTTTATCATTCTCAGTGTTGTTGATGACAGTGCCTCCTGTCATTATTCCTGAGCTTATGTGTGTATATTAATTTCTTTGACAACTTGAGGATTCCCCAAAAATAAAATAACTTCACAAGTTTCATAATTATAGAGAGAATTTTGGGAAAAATGTACAGGGTAATTCATAATGTATATGAGATTTGTCTATAGTTTTTGACAACCATTTACCTGTGTGTGCAATTAAGCCATAGATAGGGTTCCCTCAACTTCTTTTCTGACATGACAAAAGAAGGCGTCTAACATTTTAATTGAAATAGTTTATTTGAAAATGCACTGCTATAATATTATAAAATTAAGGAAAGTTGTATAATGAACATAATTCTTCTTTTTCAAACTGTGAATACTTATTTTGCCCTTTAGTTGTCACCTATTCATTTTTTCGTGTTGCTGTCACCAAACAACAAATCCGCAGTAAATATATTCACATTTTACTGTTACAGGGAAATAGCCCTTAAAGTAAATGAGGGTAAGAGTATTTAAATTGGGGTTCGACCATCTAATTCTCTCATATCTTCCCTTGTTGAAATAAAATACCAACTGAAAGGTAATATGCGTGGTTAGTTGGTAGGTATATTTCACTGGGCAAACCAAATTGCTTTTAGGATTTCCTGCAGAAAAATCTATGGCTTAAAATTCACTGGGCCGGCCGAGTGGCACAGTGGTTAAGCGCTGGCTTGGGACGCCAGCGGCCCTGGTTCGGATCCCACATATGAGGGCCAGTGATACTGCCCTCAAAAAAAAAAAAAAAAATTCACTTAGCACTTAAAACTGACATCAGGAGTAGTGCCCAGTCATTATGGGGGTAATCAAAGACTGGAATGGAAGTTTCTTAGCTTTAGCTCCTGCATGATAAAGCATAGAAAGCATGTATGTGGACAGAATAATCTGAACAGAGTCCAGATCACTTGCACTCCAGGCCTCCATTGCATTTCCAACACTTTATTCATCATCTCCCCTTGGACAGCCACAGAATTCTCAGACTCAGCACATCCAAATGCATCAATCACTTCACCCTAAAACCTGCAACCTCACCTGTGCCCCTAGCTCAGGAAATGGCCCACTAGTTGCTCAAAGTATCTCCCTCTTCCTTGCTTCCACACCTGATGAATCACCAGGTCCCATTGAATCTAATTCCTAAATAGCTATTTTCTAAATCTTTCACTTCTCATCCCATCTTGCTACTGGTCCAAGCTATGAATGCTTGTCTGAATTAGGACAAGAGTGTCTGCACTGGTCTCCACTCCTCCAGCACTGCGCTTCCCCAATTCAGCCTCTAAAATGCAGCCACATCCTACAACCTCAAAGGCTTTCCATTTTGTTGGAATAAAGTCCAGAACACTTAGCATGGCTAGCACACATCTCCCCCACCCTTTTTTTTTGTCCCCCGCAGTGTTCTCCAAGCTCTCTCCCGGGCCTGCACAGCTGCCATCTGCCTTCCAAGCTCCACTAGATGGAGCCATGTTCAGTCACATAAGGGAACCAAGAACTCCCTGCCTTTGGACTTTGCAGATGTCCTCCCTCCGTTTGCTTCCTCACGTTAATTTCTATTCAGCCAGTAAGTTCTAATGACTCATCCATGAATCATTCCCGACCACCACATGCCCATCCCATGCTCAAATCCAGGGGAGTTGCTCTCATAGCTTCCTATGCTCTCCTGATCCTGAAAGTTACTACACTTCACTGTAACTGCTTAATTACTCACCTAGCTTTACCACTGGACCTCTGGCTTCACAAGAACCAGGGTTGTGACCCTCCTGTCCATTTGCCCCACCCTGGTGCATTATAGTGAAAAGTCCATGGTGGGGGTTCCACAAATACTAGTTAAATGAATGAATCTGAATGGAGTATGTAGAAAGGCCACCGAGTTCAGATTTCTGTTTATGCCCTTAGCTATCTGGTCAAAGTACTGCAGGAAGTAGTACCTGATAATTAGCTGTCTACTGTAACAAAGTTATCTCTGCTATACAGTTTCACCACTCCTCCCTGCAAAAAAATCCAATCACTAGCTAGATTGAAATCTATTTGCCTCTACTTTTTCAGCCTTGATAAGAACTGTGGCAACCATCATTATATTTAAGAAAATTAAATTACTAATATCGGTCTACCCATTTCTCCAAGAAAATGAAATTACTTCTCTACAGAATTAAAACACCATTTCCTTGAATTTGATGAAGCAGCCAATTTTCTTTTGTGTTTCCTGCCTCAAAAAAAAAGAATATGTGTCTAGACAGAATATTAGTAAAGTTTTTCCATGAGATAGCTTTTTCTTTTAGAAAAAACTCCATTATTTCTACACAATTACATAAATAGCTCACTGTGCCTCTCTGCTTACCTCTTAATTAAACAAAAGAAAAAGAACAAAGAAAGCAAACTAGAAGATAGAAAATCTAACCCATATTTCCAAACATAGACGTTCTCTTTAAAAAAAAAAAAGAACACTATATATATATATATATATATATATATATATATATATATATATGTATATCTCCTTCTCCAAATTTCTAAATATTGTCATATTGTCACAATTCATTTTGAAAGGTGTCAAACCGGTTTAGTTATTCTACATTTGCTTTGTGGTTTTCTTTGCAGTAGTGATTCTCACACTTGAGCACACACACATCTGAATCTCCTGAAGAGCTTTTAAAAATGCAAATTGCTGGGCCCACTCCCAGGGTTTCTAATTTATTAGTCCTGAGACTAGACCAGAGAATTGGCATTTCAAACAAACTGCCAGGTGATATAGATGCAGCTGATCTGGGGACCACACTTTGAGATGTAACTTATACATTCAGTTTAGAGTTCAGGAATACATTTTGTCTCTACTTAGTTATATCATACCACTTTGATATGTACTGTCCCCCTGGCTCTTCCTTTTTATTTTTGGTCATCAGTATCTAATTCAGCTTTGCTGCCTAAATATGTGAAGCATGTACTCATTGCTGAAACTGAACTGCACAAGAGCGCATCATTTTCTCAAAAAGGAAAGAAAAGGTATCATTCTGCATGTTTAAAAAAAATTAAAAAATAAATGGAAAAGCAACCTGAAGATTGCTCTAAGGAGGTTTTACCTTCAAGAGAAAACATATTTTGCCTCACTGATTATTTCTTGGTGCAGGAACCAAGCTGGCACAAGGAGTGAGAATCATTTGCTTAATAGGATGATAGTTTAGGCCTCTGCAAACCCTGGGACCATGAGAGCCCACACACTAACTCATTCCAAGTTCTCGTGCCTTCTGTCCTCTTGCTCTTTAAATGGTGGCTGCTCGTTCTAAATTTTCAGAGGCACAAAGAAGGGGAATATTTTCAATCTTGTCATATCCTCCAGCATTTAAACCATTGATAGCCTTAACCTATGGGAGCTATCAAGTAATCCTCTTTAAACACTGCAGAACTAATGCAAAGTCCACCAACAGAGTGGCACTTGTGGACTCTCTTTGCTCCAAAGGCTTTCTGGCATCTCTGTTTCTCTGTAGTATCATTGTGCAGAGAAGAGCAAGTGGAAAGCTCTCTCTGGAGCTTGGGTTGGTAGGAGAGTTATAGTTTTGTTTCATAGACTTGTCATTTCAATTCTTCTTCTTAGAAATAAGGACTGTCTTAGGAAGTTGTACTTCTTACCAGTGTGGGCATAAGCTGAGTCAAGTAAAAGGTATCAGGATTTAAAGAAAGTGATGCCCTTAATTGCTTCTGAAGAAGTCAGGCTCACCATGCTATAACCGTTATATAAGTTCCCACTGTTTATGAAGGTTCTTCTTGAGTAGGAACTCGGTCTTGTTCAGTGCTTTATCGCGAGAATTTAAAATAGTGCCCCACAATAAGAAGCATTTGCTATATACCATGTATTGCCTGACTGGCTCTCACTATAAATTATAGGTGATGCACAAATAAAGAAGTGTAGCATGACTCCAAAGTTCATAAATGAAATACCAAAACACACATTGCTTCTCCAACGTTCATAAATTAAATGATACCAAAACACAGATTGCTTCTACAAATGAAGGAAATGAATCAGAAGCTATCTTATTTGAATATAACCTTTCTAATTCCCAGTTTACAAATATATCCAGCACCAGATGTCAGACAAATGTTCAATCAATATACATTTACATTTCAAGATTTAAATCCCTGGTTTTGTACTCAGACAACGTCCAGGCTAGTAAAATATTTTTCAGTTAAATCATGTGTCAGTTTATAAATGGAAAGGAACTCCCCATGAGCTAAATACTTCGTCAGAACTGTGTAGGAAGAGTATGTAATGATTAGGTAGACAAATTTTAATGCCATTTCTTTTCAACACCAATGGTTTACTCAAAGCTTCTTTTCCATGTTGCAGTTATATCATCTCATGGATCTTATGTCCCCTTCAGCTGAATCTCCTCACTGGAGCCTCAGCCTATTTGAGTTCACTAAGCAATCCTGCCAGGGAGTGTTCCTTACAAAAACTTGAGCTGCAACTGGGTCATGCCGCTCAGATCTGGATCTAGAGATTCAGCTCTGACCTCTGGTTCCTGCATCATCTATTCTTCCTCCCAGATTACCCAACCATGAGGTCTGCTTCATGGACGCCAGACTCTGCGTCAGACATTCAAATTAGGAGAGCCTCCTACCACAATGCTCTATTGACCCTTCCAGCTTTGGCTGTCCTGTAACCTAAGACAGCCTAATCCAAGCCAGGCGCTCGTATGCCCTTTGGATACTGTTCCTCTAATGAGTCATAAGACCAGCCGAGCAGCCTCTAAGGACACGCCAGTTCTCCCAAGTCTCACCTAGCACCCAAGTTCTATTTTTTTTTTCTTCCAAGTTCTGATTTCTTTCCCAGTCCTATTGAACCCCTCATTGACACCCTAAGTTCTGGCAAAGTACAATTTTGCTGTCTTAGTTTCATTTTCAGGGCTAGGGGTATAATAATAGCTAGCCATTTGGCACCCAATAAGCACATTGTACACAGGACAGAAATTGGGGTGGAGGGAGGGCAGAGAAGCAATCCCTGATGCTGAAACATATTTTCACAGAATGATGTAGCTGGCGAATTCTCCTGTCTAGCGAGGATTCAATTGATGTACTCTGTTAACACGCCTGCAAGAATTTCTATGTCATTTCTGCACAGGCTTTCACTTTATGGAAAAGCTCTATGATTTTTAACATACTATATCATTGGCTCCTGCCAAGAAGGTTCATATTTTAAGAATTATAAAATACACTCATCAAAAATGTTGGCATGCCACGTGCTATGTATTACATAGTTATGCATTTTTTTAAAATCCTGAACAAATCTCTCATGAGAATCTGTTTAAAATGCAACCACAAGCACAGTCAAGTGTAAGAAAAATAGAACAGCATCTCACAGAAGACCAGCACCTGCCTCACAAGTGCTGTACTTTGAAATGTGGCTGAAATTTCTTTGAAAAAGTCATGCAGTGCATATGAACAAAGGCAGGCTGCACTATTTCTCCTGGCAACATTAAAGCCTCGGGCATGAAATGTCCAAGCCTCTTCCAGAAACAAAAATGGGTGGAGAAGAGCAGCCCAGAGCTTTCATGAATGCAATCAGTCTGCACGCCGCCTGCTAATTTACGATCTATGACAAGCAGAGCCAAGCGCATGTTGCTTACATGCACGTTTGTTCTGGTGCAACAGAAGGGACAGGGAGGAAAAGGATCTGCTGAATCAGACCGCGCTTGACTGAGGAGTGACAGAGGAGTTTTCTTCCACTAATAGCCAGCTGCATAACTTGAGTGAATGCCAGCTGGGCTTTCGTCATGAAGCGACACAAAAATAAATTATTCTGTACTCAGGCGCTGGCTGTGATGCAGCGAATTCATCCATCCAAAATCGGAGGAGGGATAAGAAGGGCAGGCGACTATGCTCTCTGAGTCCTACGTGCACATTTTGGCGGCTGGTTTAAGGATACTGAGCTCATGCTAATTGTTAAAAATGGATCCATTTAGGTTCAAATACTCATTTGAATAACCAAATTCTTACAAGGGAGGAACCGGAGAGGGTAGAAATGGCCTGATGAAGGGCATGTTGATTTCCTTTGTTGATTAGTGAAATCCATATATATATTATACATATTCGAGTGACATGGCCAACAGGGAGTAGGGAAAAAAAAAAGGCTTTATTAAGGTATTAAGGGAATCCATATGAGGAAAAAGCAATAGGGGGCGGGGAGGGCAGAGGGTGGAATGACGACCACAATGACATAAATCCAGAATAGGTCTCAAGAAAGTGAATGCCTGTTGGTACATTCAGAAGAGATTACCAGGCACAGCTGCTGGGACTTTTCTAATGAGGTGTCTGTCCCGGTGGTCACCAGTCCATGTGTCTCCTGGCTGCCTAGCCACATTCCCGTCTGTCTGGATGGAAGGGCGCCCACCCACAAGCCAGACCTTTTCATTATGGGAAAAGTCTCTGAGGTTCCATGTGTCAGGCAAACTTTGCTTACCCTTCGTTTCATGTAAACACTTCTATGGGGATTTCTTACAGAAAAAGCCTACTTGAAAGCATCTAACCAAAGACATGAAGGTCAGGAAAATAGGAGCGACCCAGGCACCTAGACATAAAACAAGCCCTCTGAATGAGGAAACTGTGGTGGTTTGACCTATGGATTCTTTGCTATCAGTGTGCCTCCTCGATTTTCAAGCTGTAGCCCTGGAAATATAAACACACAATTCTAAACATTCACAGGCCTGCAGCAGCTAAATACCACAGACCAGCTCCACAACTGGGGCATGCAGGCCATAAATCCTCTAGTGGCAGAATGGGTGGTGCGGACATGGACCAGCATCATTCAGCACCCTGCACCAAAGAACACTGGGCACAAGGAACAGGCAACTGGCAGCCAATTCTTGGATTCGCTCATTCATCGAAGAAGGAGCTCAAGGATTGAATTACCCAGCTGACGCGAGTTCATCTCATGCCAGAGGGCAAAAGTTACAGGACTGCCAAAGGCCACAGTGGCTCTGGATTTAGACAGAACTGCTTTCTCTCTAGTGTGGACAGAAAGGAGGCCTGTATGAACAAGTGCTGGGGAAGGGGCTGCTCACCAAGTCTGGTAACGAGAGCTCCCATGCTGCCATGCATTTTACAGAAGGACTCGGGGACAATGATCATAGGAGTTGACTCTTTAATCAGCATGAGAGATAAATCTAAAATGGCCATGAGACTGACGAGAAACAGCCTTTTGCTTCTGGCAACAAAGAAAGGAAAGGGCAAAACAAGAAACTCATTACTGTTAGTTACATTCAGAACAACAGAGAGAATCCCACGGCCACATGGTACCCTGTTCTAACATGGTTAGGTAGCCCGGGAGATCCTAAACTATTGCTTGTAAGCTATCTCCACGGTGGGTACCAGGGGAGGAGAGCTATTAGGAAGCTGAATTAACAGTGCTTTTTCAAATGCCATGTGGTGTCAATGGGTGCCCTAAGTATAACTCCCTTCCAAGTCAACAACTATAGCAAGAATACAGCACAGTTTCTAAGTATGACTATTGCAACACAATGTTCCTGAAGTATTGGTCTACTTCTTTGAACAAACTGACTCTTTTTACAAGAAGCACCATCTTTTCCAGCATTCTGTGCATCAGAAGCCAATGTGTGAACAGAAACAGAAAATTTTAATCATTAATGGTTAGGAACTTTGTTTTGCTTTTGTTGACATTGCCCCTGCTTCTATACCCCATACATACATAATACATATGGATGTGTTAACAGACTTTCTTACTGAAACATGTTTCTTGAACTATATGAAATCTTACCTCTTCCATTCAGGGATTGACTACCTAATTGGTGAGTCATCATCTCATCTTTTTCTTTTGACATGCTCTTTATGAGAAAAAAAGGACTTATTAGAATTGGAAACTATTATGCAAAATGCATGTCCCAGGCTGCTAGATAACTTTTACACATTTTTGTCTTTAAATATAACAGCCTTCTGAGGTTAATATCCAATTACAAGTAGAGCAAAAAAAGCTCAGGGATAAAGAGACAGGCCAAAATATCACTTCTTCTAAGATGGTTCACTTGAGGAATAACTTGGTTTAAGAAATGCTCATACAGCCTCATTTTATCCCTACATTTTCCATGAGTTTTTTCATAAATTTTCATTTGCTTATCTTTTTTTTTTTTTTAAACTATGATTTCCTTGAACGTAGAGACTATAGCTTAGACATCTTTTCAGCCTCATTGCCTTGGACAATGCTGGCACCTGGTTGGCAGAAATGTTAAAAATGAATGTAAGAGGCCGGCCGAGTGATGCATTGGTTAAGAGTTGGCTTGGGACATCAGCTCTGAGCATCAGGGCCCCAGTTCGGATCCCACATGAGGGCCAGTGACGTTGCGCCCTCTACAGCTAATACAGTGAACAACAGCTCAATCTGGAGCTGGGCTGCCATGAGTCGCTGGCAACGGTGTAGACTGCAGCCCCTGCTGCAGTGGGCTGCCATAGGCTACAGTGAGTGGCCAGCAGCCAGAGTGAGCTGCCATGAGCCGCTGTGAGCTACCATCCAGAGGCTGGCGACCGATCTGCCTCATCCGGGAAGAGCGCAATGATCACAATACCAACATGGGCCAGTGAAGCAACGTACTCCACAACTAGAATGAAGAACAAAAAAAGGACAGCAACTTGTCTGTTCCCCTTCCCTGATTCCCCAGTGCTCTTCCCCTCCCCCAATTCCCCAGTAAAATCTTTAAAAAAAAAAAAAAGAAAGAAAAGAATGAATGTTAAACCATGCAGCCAGGAAGTGACAGGACTAGGTTTTCAGTCCATAAATGTCCAATTCCAACACCTACCAAGTAAAAAACGTTAGAGTTCATAAGTGGTGTTTGGCAGAAGAATGGATGTTGGGATTCATTTATTGAGGTTCATTCTAAATAGTTCATATCAAAAAATCCTTCTTCGTAGAATTCATGAGCCCAAGTTAGCTCTGTGTCCCAAAATCAAAGATAACTGGGAACTAAAATTCAGGTAAAAGTCAGCCTCTGTAGAAGCATTTGTTTTTTTAATTAAACATATAAATGAGCACTTTCTTGGTTAAACGATAGGCTGAATTTTCCCCTGGATTACAGGAAAAATACTCCAAAATCAATTTGTTTTGAAGAACTATCTTCATTCGGTAAAACCCTAAGCACTCTCTGCATGGAAACTTCTAGATTTTCCTTACTGTACAAATTCACAATGTAAATATAATCCTGATGGCATTTCCTTTCACAGCCTCAGCATATAAAAACACAAACTTTTGAAGAACAAGGATTTTGACAAACTAAGTAAAATAGCTTTAAATCCTGTGAAAAGAGGCTGAAGGCACAAAACCTGAGCAGGATTTTTCAGGGGTAGCTTTACTGATGGAGCCTAATATAAGTTTACAACAGCTCTTTCCAAATCCAGTTTCCCCTCCTCGGACTACACTCCTAGCAACTAATGGTGATAACAAAAATACATTCAAACCGAAACTAGCAACTAATGGTAATAACAAAAATACATTCAAACTGAAAAGGTGAACAATAGGCAGTAAATGTTGAGTGGCTTAAAATGTAACCAATTTAGCTATGACAGGAACAGTTTAGCCCCTCTATTAGGTACACTGGCTACCCTGCCCAGAGCCCACAATACTTTTAGGAGCTCATGAGAATGTTTTCATTTCTTTTAAAATCAGAAAACAAATGAATATAATACAGCTTAGATTATATTTATGTTTAGATAAATGTAGTTTTAAAGTGTAATTTTAGTATTTTTTTATAGAATAGGCCCACAAAAATAAAAAATGCACAGGGCCCACAAAAGTCATTGTGTGACCATCAGCCATGCTATTTTCAATCTTTATAAAGATGCTATGGAGGTATTATTTGTTGGAATGCTAAGGACACATGAATATTGTAAGCTTTTCATTTCTTCTTTCCCACCACAAAAACCAATCCCTCAAAAAATATTGAAAAGTCTTATATGGAAAGGAAAATTCTTACCATATGGATTGGATGTGGATAGGATATCAATGGATATCAATCACATATCCAACGCAAGTGGGCCATGAAAGAAAAGAACTTCCTAAAGAAGCCTTCCTTTATCCCCATCTCATATCATATACCTGGAAAGTGACAACTTAGAAATAATCACAATTTCAGAGGAATGAAGAAAGATGAACTACTAGAACATATGCCTCAATAAAAACACTCATTTAGAAATGCTTATCCACCAAGCTCTTTTTTTCTTTAACACTGAATTAGCTGATTCAGTTGAGTAATTCCTAAATCTATACGGATACTTCGGAATACCATCCTGCCAAACTACTGAGTAACCTAAACTAAGCAAGTACTCCATTCATAAAAAGATTGCTATCAAAGCTAATATCAGGAATGCCTTTCTCATGGCACATCTTAACTGGCAACAGTGGTCCACAAGGGCCTTGCGTTTTCATGCCAACAAGACCATATCTTGATTCCCTGATCACCCTGCTTAGACATTCATTATATGTTCATTCATTAATAGTGTATTGACATTATATATATATATATATATATATATATATATATATATATATATATTTCATTCTTCCCCTAGCTCTAACTAGTCTGTAGACACATGAGGAGTAGAAATCAAATACCTTCAGTTTTGGAGTCTTTGTTAAGTATCTCTTCATATGGAAAGAGGCAAGAAGGAATGGTTGAAATGAAGTTTTAGCATTATCTGTGAATTGTAGTTATCCATGAATATTACAGCAAAGAGAAGTAGTAGTTTATGTACAATGCAAATTTCAGTATTTGGAACAGAAAATTGTAGGATTTCTACTATATTCTAAGTAGCCTCCTTTTAAAAAATATAGAAGGGAATTAGAATTTAACACCTTGCCTAAATGATTAATAAGGAAGAATAAAATAATAAAACAGAATTATTAAATTACATAAGAAAATAAGTAATAACAACCAAACATTTGCTTTTTTTTAAGGGCAGTATCACTGGCCCTCATATGTGGGACCGGGGCCACTGGCTTCCCAAGCCAGCGCTTAACCACCATGCCACTTGGCTGGCCCAACATTTGCTTTTTAAACAGACAAAATGTAGCCTTTTTTTTTTACACTTTTGTCTCCTTTGCACTAAGTTGTGAATAATATTGCATTTACCATGTGGGCGACCAGTAGAGAGGACCTGCCACTGAAAATAAAGCAAAAGTTCATTTTTTTTTCTTTCAAAATATAATTTCCATAATTAGGCTGTCAAATATATGGTCATCTGATATAAGTAGAACATCAGCATTAAAAGATTTAGAAATGCTGCCTCACTGTAATGAAAAATTCTTTAAATATTACTTATTTTTCTGGTTTCAGTGCATCTCTGCATACTTGTCATGCATCCTTCCTTTCTTATCCTGATAACAGAAAACAAATTTCCTGTTGGAAAACCACCCTCCAAAGGATGGGACTGACTGTCACTCTTGGGATGCACAGAGGCATGGTCAGTCATATGATTGATTCAAGTTTGACATTTAATTTAAGTCCACCCATTTCAAATGAGCCCTGAGTCTTCATTGGAACCACTGGGAAATATATGCTCTCATGCCCCTGGAATTACTACATGCAGGATCATCCCTGGTGCTGTCTCAGCTTTCATTACCACCACAGAAGGAAAGCCTGAGAAAGAGAGCAATGCAGAGGAGGAGAGAGGGAGAAAGAGAAAGACGGAGGCTAATGTCCTAATCTCTCTCACAAGCACCCGGAGTAAACCTCGCATCCATGAAAGTCAGCTGCACTCTTTGGATTTCCCAGTTTCAAGATCCCATAAACTACCTTTCTGTTTGTTTAAATCAGTTCACATTTTGCAACTAATGGGGGAGAAAACTGACTAATACACTATTTTGCTACATGGATCTTTTAAATGTTAAGTAATGTAATAGAAGTCTTGATGTGGTGCACGTCCAATCTGCCTACTTAACCCTCTCTTTGCTGCTTTTGGATCTGACAGACAATAAGGGAATTCAACTGTTACTTGTCACACCACTGGGGCAAAAATTCATTCATTCATTTATTCATCCCTTCATCCAACAAATGCTTACTGCCCACCTATTTTGTCCATGCATTCATAATTGAATAAAACAAGCAAACAGTCTACTTTCATAAAATGTATAACCTGGTAAGAGGGAGTTGACAATAAATAAAGAAAAAGACCATGTAAATAGGGCATGTAGCTACTTGTGCTACAGAGAAAAATAATGCAGGCAAGAGAATACATGACGTCTGGGCTTGATAATAGGTTTTGTTTCACTTTGATCAGGGTAAGTCTCATTAAGAAAATGATATTCAAGCAGAGACCTAAGGAAAGTGAGTTCCTTGCTGAGGAAGGCTTGGGTGCCATCACAAAGTACAGTAAGACTCAGCTCAGTATGGCAAATGATCCTGAGAGGAGCTGACCTGTTTACACAAGGGAGAAACCCCCACAGAGGCCTGGCTAGAGCCTTTCGCTGCTAGCTCTCTGAGGGAACTGGCATATTTGTTTTGTTTCTCTGGGCAAACAGAAGTATGAGTTAGGGATGGCTGTAAGTCCCATGAATCATTATTATTTCCAGGGTGCACTCTCAGGCATGTGATGTGAATTGCTAATTTTATAAAGCACCTGGGGCTCCTTGGGGCAGAAGCACTATGTCAACACCAACATTAAACAAATAACAGTAATTGACCCAATCCTCTGGTGGTCTAAGACAAATAAGATATGTTCCCTCTTGGAAGTTTATGACGTCTGCCAGGTTTACCACTTGGCAACCTGGATTGAGCAAGAAAGAGGCAAAGCATTTTTAGAAAGCCACTTTTGCTACCATTGTACCAGAATACAGCTTCCGAACAACCATTGTGAAATGTGGAGTTTTTAACAGCAAATTAAAATTTGAGTACGTTTTTGATTTCACTATCATAATAAGGTACTGAATATAACCACTTGAAACATTGTTCCTTATCATTGTTAAGGCAATTTCACAACCAGTTAGTAATAAGAGAAGGGTGATATTCATAGATAATAAAAGCCAAATCATTTCTCACCGGTTTCTAGAGGACATGCAA
Source organism: Aselliscus stoliczkanus (assembly GCA_033961575.1). Classification (NCBI taxonomy): domain Eukaryota; kingdom Metazoa; phylum Chordata; class Mammalia; order Chiroptera; family Hipposideridae; genus Aselliscus; species Aselliscus stoliczkanus. The sequence goes on along the minus strand of CM066728.1, from coordinate 75,389,965 downwards.
ATCTCTATTTAGCAAAAGAACTCTTAAGTATTGCATCTCTCACAGTTTCTCAATGTGAATTTTGATTAAAGAAACATTCCAAAACCAAGAATGGATTTTAGGGTTCCAGATGGTAGATGAAACTCTAAGATGTATATAACATATTAACAAGATTTCTTTGTGTTTCTAAAGAATTCTATAGGGAAGCAAATCTAAATTCAATGTAATGCTTTATCTACTCCACCCCACTCCACACACAAAAAAAAGGCATTTGTAAAAGAGAATGTGCAATGTACATACATAATTTATAACAAACATCAGGATTGGGATTTTAAGTAAAACAAAGGAAGCTCAGGATAACCTTGTTTTTACTCTAACTCCGAAGTTCAGTTGAAAAAGCAAATTAGCCATTTTCTCAAGGTTATTAACTATCATTGCTCTTAGAATTATGAGACACTTTTACAGAAATATCTTAGAATTAATATAGCATGACTCATCTATTTCACATATGACGAGTCTAATTCTCAGAGAGGTCACTTAGCTAGGATTATAAAACTCAACTACAGGGCCGGCCGAGTGGCACATTGGTTAAGAGCTGGTTTTGGGATGCCAGTGGTCCCGGTTCAGATTCCACATATGAGGGCCAGTGACACTGCCTTTGACAGCTAACAACAGCTCCACCTGGAGCTGGGCTGTGCAAGCCCCGGCAATGGTGTAGGCTGCAGCCCCTGCTGCAGTGGGCTGCCATAGGCTACAGTGAGTGGGCGGCAGCCAGCATGAGTGGCCGACCGCCAGCGTGAGCAGCCAATAGCCGCGGTGAGCGACCATCCAGAGGCCGGAGACCGATCTGCCTCATCCGGGAAGAGCACAATGACGATACCAACATGGGCCAGTGAAGCAACATCCTCTGCAACTAGACTGAAGAACAAAAAGACAGCAACTTGTCTGTTTCCCTTCCCCAATTCCCCAACGCTGCTCCCCTCCCCCAATCCCCAATAAAATCTTAAAAAAAAAAACAAAAAAAAATCCTCAACTACAAGTACCTTAAGCCACAGCTACTCTTAGTATTTTGGGATATTCTTCCAGATGTTTTCCTATGAATAAATGAATATATATATATATATATATATATATATATATATATTTGAAAAAGAAATCTCTCATTTTATGTATTGTTTATGAATTATTTTTATTTAACATACATGAATATCTATTATGCTAAAAATTATACTTGTACATCAGTATTTCATCACAGGTGTGTATCTTGATATAGTAAACTAATCCCCATTACTGGATAGTTGGCTCATTTGCAGTTTTCAATTGTAATAAATAATGGTGTAGCTAAATCTTTTCACACACTCTTAATTGTTTCCCAAGGATAAATTTTTAGAAGAGAAATTGCTGGTTCATATGGTAACATTTTTTTGGTTTTTGGCAATTATTGGATTACCTCTAGAAAAGCTATTCAAAATTTCACTTTCACTGTCAGTGAATAAGAATGTTACAAATTGAATCAATATTTGCTATTATCTGTCTTTGTTTTTTTTTAAGATTTTATTGGGGAATTGGCGGAGGGGAACAGCGTTGGGGAATCGGGGAAGGGGAACAGACAAGTTGCTGTCTTTTTGTTCTTCAGTTTAGTTGTGGAGGATGTTGCTTCACTGTTGGTATCGTCATTGCGCTCTTCCCGGATGAGGCAGATTGGTCGCTGGCCTCTGGATGTCGCCCACCGCGGCTATTGGCAGCTCAAGCTTGGCTGCCAGCCGCTCACGCTGGCTGCGGGCCACTCACTGTAGCCTATGGCAGCCCACTGCAGCAGGGGTTGCAGCCCACACCATCACCGGGGCTCGCACAGCCCAGCTCCAGGTGGAGCTGTTGTTAGCTGTAGAGGGCAGTGTCACTGGCCCTCATGTGGGATCCGAACCAGGGTCACTGGCATCCAAACACCAGCGCTTAACCAATGCGCCACTCGGCCGGCCCTATTGTTTTTGTTTTTGTTTTTGTTTTTTTTTAAACTTTAAGACTGTGATTAGAGAAAATGTTGGTCCTTTAATTTGCATTTCTTTAAGTTTGGGCTTTTATTCTCCTTACTGGCAAATTGTGTTTCTTTTTTAAGAATTGATCCTGTGTTGATTTTTTTGTAAGAATGGTCATCTTTTTTGTTATTGATTTCTAAAGATTTTTTTAATTCATTAAAGTTAATGCCCCTTTAGCGATATTGGAAATAGATTCCTTGATTTGTCACTTGACTTTACATTTTATTTATGGTGGTTTTATTTTTTTGATGTACAGAAATATTTGATTTTTAATGTACGCATATATCATCAAATATTTTCTTCATGTTTTCTAGCTCTGGTGATATGCTTTGAAATACTGACCTGCTTTGAAATTAAGTAAATATTCTCCTATATTTTATTATAGTAATGTTAACTAAGTTACTTTTTAGCTGTTACATTAACAAAATTATATATTAATAGTATTTTTTAAAATTTTAATCAAACTTTACCCAATATATATTGTTATATAAAGTGTAAGGAAGGGATCTAAGTTTATATTATTTTCCCACATGAGTAGCTATTGCCTCTGTATCATTTATTGAATAACAATCTATTTTCTCATTGAACACAATTCTACTTTAATCATTCAGTAACTGTATATGTGCGTGTGATATATATATATATATATATATATATATATATATATATATATATCTTATTTGGAATCTATAGTTTTCTCAAATGATATCTATTTCTTCATCTGAAATACTGTCCTAATTCTTACACTTTTTATAACACGTTATAATTTCTGGAATAGTGAACTCTCCACTTATCCACCTCTTGCCCACTGTGCTTCTTTTCAAGTATTTATCACTTTAGATGAACTTTTGAAACGTTTCATCAAAATAAAAAATACTATCTCATTGGTATTGATTGTAGCTAAATAAATTCTGTAGATTAATTGGTCAGAACTGACATTTTTTAGCACCTTAAAGAGGTCTCCCTATGGCATAGTGAATAAGAGTGAAGTTCAGAAATAATCAGCATAGATTCAAATCCTAGCTTCAGCTCTTACCAGCTTTATGATCTTGGGCAAGTGGCTTAATTTCTCTGAATTCTAAATACCAAATTTGTAAAACTGGAATAATAACACTAGCCAGTTCATAGGATTGTACAAAATTAACAGATACGCAGTGTATAAGGCACTTAAATGCTTAATTAGTATGAACTATTGTTATGATGTTTCTAAGTTTTTACCTATGATTTGTGTTCTTCATTAAAAAACCTTTATGATAAAAGTTATGATTTATTATTTTCATTTATAGGCATGGTATGTTTTTGTGACTGGAATCTTGTGTTATTCAAAAGGTTTTTTTTTTTCATTATTTCTAAAATATTACATTCTTGTAGAGACGCTAATGATTTCCTTATATATATTTGTATTTGGCCATCTTACCAAGATTCCACATTATTGTTAATAATCTTTCAACTAATGCCTTCATTGCTTGCATCTAAATACCCAAATAATCATAAAGTCATTTTCCATTTTATATGTTTCAAATAATTGTACTAACCAGAATGTCCCCAAATATTTTAGTTTTTTGTAACAGTATTTATAATTAAGCTAATTTTAAAAGACATAATTCACAGTTAAAACATGTTTATCTATTGAGATAGACACTACATTCTTCTGTTGCTAGTATTTCACTGGTCCTTTTCTTTTTAAAACAATGAACGGATATTAAATTCTCGTCAAATGCCATTCTGACATCTCTCACTACAAGCCTATTGCTCTCTCTTTTAAAGTATTAACATGATGGATTCTGTGAGAAGATTCCATCAAAATGAATCACGTGTACATTTATGGAACAAACATAATTTGACACGAGCATGAATGTTTTACCACAATGCAGGATGAATCCAACATTTACTTAAGATTTTACCTCTTTGTTTAATAGTAAGACTGGCTAAGGAATTTTCTATTGCAGTTAGGTATAGTTCATATAATGAACTAGAAAGTTAATTTTCATTTCATAAACTCTAGAAATATTTAAATAACATACCAACTTTATTTTTCCAAGTTTGTGAACACTGTCAAATAAATGTTTTGGGCCTAATGTTTTTTGCAAGGCTGTGTTTTAAAGCAACTTTTCCAACTGTTTTTTTTTTTTTTCTAACAGATGCTGCTTTATCAGAATATGTATTTCAATTTGTGTCAATTTTGGACATATATGTATATATACATACAAAAATATATTTTTATAGACAGACATTATTTAATCAAGATTTTTGGTAAATCTTATTCCATTATATAGAATTAATAAAATTATCTCTGTCTTCTTGCTCTCTCTCTCTCTCTCTCTCTCTCTCTCCCTCTCTCTCTGTGTGTGTGTGTGTGTGTGTGTGTGTGTGTGTGTCTTACCAACTGTTAGGTATGACTGTGTCTCATTTTCTCTCACTACAGAAAACTGGGAAAGACATTTTAGGAGGTGAGAAATAAGCATTCTCTCTCAAGTTTTCACCATCTCCCAGGAGGAACACTATGGTCTCATAGATGGGTCTCCATGCCAACTGTGCACACCTCTGAGATCATTTTTCCTAATCACCGGGAGTAATTTTCCATTTTCAGCATTAAAAGACTGAGTGGGGATCCCCCTCCTCATCTTCTAGTGGCTAAGTGATTTAATAGATGTCTCACAAAATTCAACAACAGCACTAAGATTTATCACAGCAATACTTCTCAACTGTATATCCCCATTCTTGTAGCCTGGCTCTGGATACAGGGATTTCTTTAGGGCTAATTTCAGAAAGAACATGTAACCTTTTCATATTATATAACATTTTGTGAACATTTAAATGAGTACTTAGTGAGATTTTTAAAATAGAAATTGAAAATATTGTTTATGCCACTAACTGAAAAAGATTAACTGAGCATAAAGAACCAGTGCAGTAAACTATTGTTAAAAGAAAGAAAAGAAAAGAAAATGCAAGGCAAGCATTACAAAGTGAAACGTAGAAAAAACAAAGCTTCTAAAATAATTAAACCTTTCCTCCAGCAGACCCTCATGGAATGCTCTGTTATTGACTGAATTGAAAATAAATGGAGGAAAATATGAAACCTAATAATAGCTACAGCTTCTTGAGTACTTGCCACAAACTCGGAATGATGCTATTATACACTGGGGCTCTACTCCTCAGGAAATCCATAGGAGGCGGAGCAGAGGGAAACTGACGTTGCATATACCATCTACGTGCCAGGTACCAGGGTCAATGAATTCTTTGTTGGAACCATCTCATTTTCATATTTTTACAACCATACGGCAGAACAACTATTACTAATTTTGGAGATGAGGAAATTGAATCTCAGATCCCTAAGTTACAGAGCTATTAAGTGACAATTAAAAAGATTGAAGTCCATGATCTTTACATCATGCTACTCTTGCATCTTGAACTCGACTCGTTTCTGAGAATAATGGCTAACTTGTTAGCTACTTACAACATGCCAGACACTTATTAAGTACTTTATGTACATTATCTTCTTAAATCTTCACAACAACCTTGTAAAATAAAGAACATGATGCAGCCACTCCTGAACTTCATAGAGAAGGAAACTGAGGCTTAGAGTAATTAATGTGCCCAAGGTCACACAGCTAGCAGATGACAGGGCCAGATTATGCACCTAGACTATTTAATTCCAGTTCTAAAACTTCTAATCGCTACACAGAAATGTCCCTAAGAAAGGTGGCTGAATTGGGGCAATTATAGCTATAAAACCTAAAGGAATATGAGTAAATTAGCAACTGAAAGAGGTTATGATTTCTAATTCCATGATGGGCCATCTTTCCTTAGCTATAAAGTATTCTGAATCTCCACTGAAGAAGGAACACAATGAAATACAATTGAAACTGTGATAGTAAAGTTAACCATGAGACAGCTGCAGGCATCTAAGGTCAGAAACAGAGGTCAGTTACACTTGACTACAAAGACTTTAGGATCCTGCTTTTATGCTCAATATCGTAATTTAGGATGACAAGTAAAAATAAGAAAAACGAAGAGAAAAGAACTATCTGAATAAGTTTGCCTCCATTCTAAACTTCTGAGGGAGCAAGGGGGTAAAAAGATGAAATACACAGAGGTAAATTTATTTGTGGAAAAGTATAAGGAAAAGAGCAAAAGGAAACACTGGTCCCTGGCAACAAGTGTAACTCCTTTAAAGTATTCCTGATCATCGCTCCTCACCTGTTGGAAAACCATAAAATTATTGACTCCCTGTGAACTCTCTTCCCATTCAACCCTCTGAGAGCAGAGCAAAAGGAGTCCCTGGCACCACTGACATTTTCTGCTTTGAGATGGTCATGCAAATTAACCTGTCTCTTCTGACACTTCTATCCAACTCTAATGAGGGTAGCACAAGGTAAATGAGGATATCCTATCCCATCCTCTTGTAAAGGGATACCATTGAGAAGCACCCTGACCTTGTTTTCAGCTGGTGCTGAGATACAGAATCGCTTCATTAGTATGTGACACTCTGTGTTCCATGAGATACTGGTTACCTCAAGTTATTTGCTGGAGAATGTGGAATGGTCCTACTTCATATAAATATACAGATCAGGTTTTCTCAATTTTTCTAAATTTATCTTAATGTTTTATATACTTTCTGGCTGGTTTTCAGAGTTTATGAACACTGTCCTCAATAAAAATTTAAAACAAAAAAGCTTTCTAGAGAATCTAATGTAAATGCAATTTTGTTTTCACTTTTCTGACTGTGCTGAGTTCTCTTGAGGGGTGGTGAGTGTCCCTCCTGGAGGCCAACACCTCTGAGATAGCACCTCTCAGACACCTGATTGAACTAGGATTGAATTCCTAACCTGTGTCATAGTATTCTGATCCTGACTTTTTATTCAAATTCTCTCTCATTGACTCTATATTTATTTCATACACACTAGATGTTGACTGTATTAAGTGCTTCTCATTTAACAAGCAGAACAATCCTATGAGGGAAATACTTATGGTTTCCAAATATTAGAGCAGAGAAACCTGAGGTGGAGAGAGGATAATGCGATGCCTTCAGAATTCAGCTGTGCTATATAAGGCAGTGGTAAAGACACCGATTTGACAGCACTTGTTCTTTGTCCAAATAGTATGCCACAAGAAAATACATTTTGGGGATTGGTACAAGGAAAACTTTGTCTTCCCTGAGAAATGAATGCTGTGTTCTCATCTAATACATGTCTTTTTTTCCCTGCTAAGTTTGGCTACGTTGTAGCTATAAGATAGATTTTTGGGCTCATTCGGAGGAAACACAATGACCCTTATTACTGAAATATCCACTTTATCTTCAACCAATTTTCCCTTTGTAAAATTCTGAATTTTTTTAAAAAAAACATAAACTTTTATTGCCTTTATACTTTTTGTAAGATACTTCAAATCCTCTTTATACTTGATCTTAGCTAAAAGGCTTAGAAATTATTCCAAATCCTTTTTGTAAATAGTTAGGGCATGAATAAAGGAAGGAAGGTAGGAAGGAAGGAAGGAAGGAAGGAAGGAAGGAAGGAAGGAAGGAAGGAAGGAAGGAAGGAAGAGGGGGGGGAAGGAGGGAGGGAAGCAATCAAGGTGGCATACAAAATGGCTGCCATTTATATCTTTAAATGATTACGAAGTTTGTTTTCTAATAAATAAAACCTTAATGAAATACTATGTGCAACAACTCTCTCTATTTCATATAAAGCTTTATCAAGAATAAAAAGAATAGGAGTACAATACTGAAATTAATGAACTTATGGCAGGCAGAGCAGTCTCTGATCTCATGTTCCTTATTCACTATGTCTCCAGGTTTCCCAGGAGTAAAGATAAACCAGAAGGAGTTTTGTTAAACCTAGTATAACCATATGGCCTATACGGAAATTAAAATTTGTATGGCTGTGACTTACACTTTTATCCATAAGATTCTGTGTACCACTCTAAGCAATGTTGTAATAATTATTGAAAATACCACATGTTCTGATTTTACACTAGTCTGCAAATTACATCATCCTTCCTTACCCCCTAGTTGGTAGATGCTGATTACAATGAAACCACATGATAAGGCTTATTTCCTGGCCATGTTGGCATTTTAAGATTGAGGATCTTTACAAACTAGCCTTGTCATCTTTGATGACTGGCTAGGTGTCTAAAAGTCACAGAGATACTGAGCATACCTGAAGACCACAGCCAGCCTTTCTTACTTTGTGAGATGTTTAAAATACAATGATGGTTTGTAGAATATACATTAGAAATATTTTTTTAATTAAAATTTATTGGGGTGACAATGGTTAGTAAATGTGTCCTTTGCCAGATGATTGGATAAAGTAGATGTGATGCATATATATACACACACACACACACACACACACACACACACGCACACACAATGGAATACTACGCAGCCATAAGAAAAGATGAAATAGTGCCATTTGCAACAACATGGATGGATCTTGAGATTATTATGCTAAGTGAAATAAGTCACACAGAAAAAGTTGAGAAACATATGACTTCACTGATATGTGGGATATAAAACTGAAAGCAACAAAGGAACAAGACAAACAAATACAGAAACAAAAACTCATAGACACAGGCAATAGTTTAGTGGTTACCAGAAGGTAATGGGGGAGGGGGTGGTAGATGAGAGTAAAGGCGATCAAATATGTGGTGATGGAAGGAGAACTGACTCTGGGTGGTAAACACACAATGTGATATATAGATGATGTATTACAGAATTGTACACCTGAAACTTATGTAACTTTACTAACTTTTGTCACCCCCAATAAATTTTAATTACTTTAGAAATAATTTTGTCAGTAGGTTTACGTCCATTAACATATGTCCTCCAGCATTGTACATTAATCATCGCAGTTGGTGTACCCCTCTTTTAGTTGCTGATATCCTGAAAGAACAAGGAATTTTAATTTAAAAATGAGCTAAAATCACAAAGTAGAAATAGAGAAAATAAACACTGAAGCCCCACAAGGCTAAACACAGATGAGCACTGCTATATTTGCAAATGAAATGAGCTAAACAGAGGAAAGTATAAACTCACAAGGCGATGATGCCTCAGGGGAAATGAGGACAAATGGAAAGAAAGACCCCAGCAGTACCTTACTTCAGCTCTTCCAGCTGGAAAGAGCTAATGACAGGGTGATTCATCATTAGCACTCCATCTCTTTATAAAATGACAAACATTAAATATGGAATATTATCAGTGACTCCAGAGGGCATGTACTTGGTTGTGCAGGAACCATAAGCTTTAGGAATACTACTAAACAATGAGTGTTTCCAGATTGACAGCGAGGGACATGTGTCCATTTTCCCTCCTACAAAGCTTAATTGAGCATCTACTATACACGAAGTGCTGTTTTGGGCTACCAGGATGTAACAGGAAGCAAATCAGACCAAACGCCTTATCTTACAGAGTTCATATTCTAGTTGGAGCTATATGGACATTAAAATAAAAAGGTAAATTGTAAGGTACATCAGAATGTGATAAGTAGGATACAAAAAAATATAGCAGGGGAGTGCACAGGGGTGGGAGTTAAGAATGGAGACTGTAGAGGGCCAGTGATACTGCCCTTTACAGCTAAGATGGTGAACAACAGCTCCACTTGGAGCTGGACTGTGCGAGTCCCTGGGATGGCATAGCTGCAGCCCCTGATGCAGTGGGCTGCCATAGGCTACAGTGAGTGGCGGCAGCCAGCGTGAGCTGCCAAGAGCCGCTGTGAGCTGCAGTTCAGAGGCCGCGACCGATCTGCCTCATCCTGGAAGAGCGCAATGATGACACCAACATGGGCCAGTGAAGCAATGTCCTCTGCAACTAGACTGAAGAACAAAAAAGGACAACAACTTGTCTGTTCCCCTTCCTTAACGCTGTTCCCCTCCACCAATTCCCCAATAAAAAAATCTTAAAAAAAAAAAAAAAAAAGAATGGAGACTAGTTTAATCTGTTGCCTAGAAAATGCTACACTGAAGTGACTTTTGAGTAAAGACTGAAAGGAAGCGAGCTATGCAGAGAGCTGATAGAGAGCAAGGCATCTCTTCGTTCAGATATAAATGTGCTGGAGGCAGCATTTTCTACAATCGAAGGCTGGGCCTCGCAAGCAGCAGCAGATAGATGACAGAATCGTAGCAGGGAAGTCAAAGTCAGCAGTTTAGAGAAAGAGAACATATTGCTATGTTTAAATAGAGAAAAGTAAATATCAGAATACACAGATTTCTAAGGTAAAACTTGAGGTATTAAAAATATTTTGTATATGACACCATCACCCCAGGCTACTCCTCCAGATACCAGGTACACATGCTCAGTTTCTTCTGGCATGAAAAGTTCCAGTGGAAGAGTTAGAGAAGTTCTCTCTGTTGGGAGAGTCATGTTAAGGTAATGACTAAGTTCAGGAGAATTCAAGGATACTGATATTCACCATGTTCATACTATTGAGAAGACATCATAGATACATTTGCACTGCTCCCAATCTCAGAAGTAGTACACAAAGCATGTTAATGTTCATATATCTAAGCCACACTACATAGGTGACAAAAATCCACAAATAAAATAGGAGGATTATGAACCTCAGAATTGCAAGCTAGTCACTTTTTCTCTCTCTCTTTTTTGTTTTTGTTTTTGTTTTTGTTTTTTGTTTTTTGAGGGCAGTGTCACTGGCCCTCATATGTGGGACCTGAACAGGGGCCGTTGGCTTCCCAAGCCAGCGCTTAACCACTGCATCACTCGGCAGGCCCGCTCTCCCTTTTTAAAAAAAAAAAAAAAAAAAAAAAAAAAAAACTAAGTGCAGGGCCGGCCAAGTGGCGCAATGGTTAAGCGCTGGCTTGGGATGCCAGTGGCCCGAGTTTGGATCCCATATATGAGGACAAGTGACACTGCCCTTAAAAAACAAACAAACAAACAAAAAAAAACTAAGTGCGATCCTGACTGATGGAAAATTGGGGGAAAGAGAAAGAGCATGAGCCCAATATACGCACTTCCAATTAAGATCATGGCTGTGTCCTCTGTAGTAATGAGGAGGGGGCTTAGCTTCAATTACTTCATTCAGTAAATGAGTTATTAGAAACAATACATGGCAAATACCTAACATGGTGCCTGTCCATACTTCATTTTATGAGATTATTTCATGATTTAATATCTGTTAGGGAAAGACATTCACTGAAAAAGAGTCTGAATATAAGTTCCCATTATACTATTAATTATTATAGTTTTAAAAATAAAAAAATCTTTTAAACAATATAATTCTCACTTCATATGAGCCATGTTGATTTCCAGTAATTTTGGACCCATTGATATATATGATTCGTTGCAATGTCATTCAAAAGAGATGATCTGGTTTCTCACATGAACTTTAAGAAAATAAATAGAAAGAAAATTTAATGTTTGTTTTGGAGAAGTTTCAAGCTCTTAACTTCAAAGCACCTAGGCCTCCAGTGAGCCTCTCTGACAATGAGCTGCAGATATGAGTATGAATGGCGCTGATTGTTCTACATGGAACTTCTGGGTGTGAAAACATTTCACAAAGTCATTCTCAGAGCTCACCTATAATGTCAAATGTCAACTACAGCTGATAGCCCATGAATGTATTCCCACACTACTCAATATATTGTTAAAATATTTTAGAGACTTTCTGACTAGGAAAGCTAAAAAGAGAAATATTTTTTTCCTAGAATAATACTGGATATTTTGAAAAGTTTCTTATAGCATTCAAGAAGAGCTCATGTCTGTTTGTTCTAATTTTCTGCAATGATGTCTTCATGGAATGTCACATTCTCTAAGGGCTCAGTACAGTATTCCCAAAACTCAGCTTTTCTATCCAAAGCACATGGGAATAATTTACATAGAAATGAAGAAATATACTCCCCCTTTTAATATATTAGTTTCTTGACATATATAGTCCAATGAATTGCGGTGATTTTAAGTTTTTAACAGTCAAAGTTAAGAGGATGGCATGTTATTTGAGTTTCCAAGGCACAAGGGCAGCCTTGTTTTGCAGACAATGTTTCTTTAAATGTTTAGTTTAGGAGATGATACCAGAGACCTTGGCAGTGCTTATTCAGAAGAAATGTAAAGTTTAATAAGTCCATGAAAATGAGTCCTGAGCATGATTTATGGGTGACTCCATGTTTTTAAACACAGTCTAGGGTATAATGTCTAAATGTAATTGAGATCAGAAATCTATTCTTGGTGGTAGAAGTCAAGGAAAATTCAATTCATTTAAATACTTTCTGTGTGTTATTTTGTGAAATAGGACCCTTTTTAGGTTCTATATACTGTACAAAGACATAAGGAAAACACATTGCCCTGAAGAATGTGAATGATCAAGTAGAGTAAGGCAGGTAAAATTCACTCATTCATTCATTCATGCGTTCATTGAACAAGTATATATACTGAGCCCTATTCTGGATTAGATACTCTTTTGGTACTATGAAGATAAGTGGGACCGGGTACTTGTACTTTTAATGTTTAGTGGGGAGGAGAGACAGGTAAACAGCACATTACCTGTCTCTCCCAATAAGAATTATGCTCAAGTTTGCACAGAATGCTAATGAAGCTCAGAGGAGGAGCCACAGCCATAAACCAATCCTAGCGTCTGGGGCCTGGAGGAGGTGGGTATCATTATGGAAGGAGAATTACCAATGGAAACAGACGGTGCGGCTAGCTAGGGCAGGGTAATCCCAACAAATGAAGCCAACTGTGCAAAGGTAGGAAAAATCAGCAGGAAACAGAGAACAATAAGTTCATTGTTCCTAGAGAGAGTTTTATAGGATATGGCAAATAGAAAGAGAGGACTCTGGGTAACTGACAGCCCAACGACTAGTTAAAGAGTTTGTATTTTATCTTCAGGGCTCCGGGGAGCCGTTGAAAGACTTTAAGCAAAAGAATCTGAAAAATATGACAGTGTAAGTTAACAGTATCTTTTCAAACTAAGACATGTTTCAACTGTACATCCATTTCCAGCTTTCTTCTCCTTCTGACCTCATAGGAGAATTATGCTACCTTGTGACTCCCTGAAGTTAACAAAGTTGCCTACGTTGAAAAAAAGAAACATGATCCCTCCTCCCCCCCCCCCCCGCCCCTCCTCCCGCTATGCTTGGATCTCTAACCCCATCATCTGTGGTGGGGATTGTGTGTGGATGCCTGTGGTTGACTTTGGAGGTGCTCTAGGGAATCACAGAACACCTCTGGCCTGAAGTCACCCAGGTCACATGTCACCTGTTACTACAGTACAACTTTGCCTATCTACCCAAGTAATAGAGACATTCTTGTAATTAAGGAGCTATTATTAACCCTGATTTGTAATTTGTTCAATAAAAACAAGTATGCTTGTTCTTAGAATTGCTCACCTGTTGAAAGTAACTTTCTTATACTGCTAAATCAAATTACTCCTCCCGGACTTTGGAAGTGACAGTTAATAGAGCTGTTGTTTATTTACTTACCTATAATTAGTTCCTGTTTGGAAATTTGAAAACTATAGAGTAAACAGAAGAGGGTGTGCATTTGGTTTAATAACTTTTAAAAAGATGCAATACCTTGGTCATACGGTAGCAGTATTAAAATAGTCTAGAAAACTAGGTTAACTCCTAAAAGTACACAACTGTATACATTTCATTCTTTGTGCTTTCTGACTACTGCTTGTGTACTGCCTGCTTCCCAGCTCCAATTTGTCTTTACCGCATATGGCAACGAATGTCTAAAATGTTGGAGAATGCAGAGGAAGCCAGTCTTATTTCAAAGATGCAGGTAAACATCTTAAAAATGGGAGAATTCACTGGTAGGCCATCTTTTGTGCCCATTATTAAACCTTCTCTAACGCCGGGGCTTATTATTCATACCACAAAAGGGAAAATTGCCTATTTTTCTGCTTATAAAATCAAATCATTTATCTTATCTAAAATGCTACATGGGTTAGGTCTCAGGAGAGGACTATACTATGTCCATATATTATACAAATAAGATATGCTAAAAGTTGATAGTGAAGGGAACACTTCCTGAAATGACAGATGCAAATTTGCATGTGAAATCAGAATGTCTTAGCTAATCCTTTGAGAATTGGTCAGGATGATCCCTTGGGTGAGGAATCTAACCTTTTCAAATTGCATGAAAATTAGAAGACAAATGAAGATGTTATGAATTGAAATTTGTTTCTAAATAACCCACTGGGGTAAAAATCATTTATCATAATAGCTATTTTTTTTAACTTTTTTCCTGTCACTCATAATTATTTCAAGCATTGCACTTTGAAATAAAATATATCTATACAGTTAGGTTTGAGTCCTCTTTTAGAAAAATCCCTTTGAGTTTATATTTACCTATCTATATCTATATCATCTATATCTATATCTATCTATATCTGTATCTATAGATGTCAGTTTTATAATTCCAAACTTGTTGCCAGAGGGCTCGAAGCTAACACAGCATTCTCTCATTTTCTCTCTCTCTTTCTCTCTCTCTCTCTCCCCTCCCTCCCCCCTCATATATACATATAATATATAATATATATTATATATTATATATAATTTTATATATTATATATAATAGTATATATATATATATATATATATATATATATATATATATATATATACTATTATTTTAAACAAGGCAGAACCTTAACACAAAACTGATATGGTGGCCAAGGAAAGCATCTTATATTTTCTGTGTACTAGAGAGAGAAAGAAATCTATTTCCCACTCCCTCACATGGTAACCATATCTCAGTAGAGCCAAATCCTCAGGACAATAGGGCATGTTATTGTGAGATGTTACACATAGCTTAGCCATTTTATAAAACCAGAGATAGCAATTAGCCCAGAGGCTCTTCCTCGTTTTCTTCTCAGTGGAGTTCAGTTACAGATCCATGTTAAACTGCATGTGATTTACCTGCCCAGTTCAGAGAGAGGAGCTATCGGTTTTATGATTCCAACCTGCGTTGTCAGAGGGCTCCAAGCTAGCAGGCATTTCCTCTGGACATTTCCAAGAAACCGAGGAAGCCGCTGGGTGTGGTGGCAACAGGTGTCAGCCTTGCTGCTGAGACAATGATCTCAGCAGGGCTGAGAACAGAACAGGAAATGCTTAGCAGAGACCCCAGAGGAATCTGAGTCAAAGAGATTTGAGCAGAAAAAAAGGTTTCACAGCATTTCAGTTCCCCAAGGTTGGGGCAGCAAGACTTCTTGATAGAAAAAGAATCGCATTAAGTTAACATAATTTCCAACAACTACGGTAGCCAATGAGAAGATACTCTGAAACATGCATTCAACAGAGACTCAGGGATATCATTTGGGTACAAAGGACCCTTCCAGTCTGTGAGGGAATTATAATGCGTGACATTCACTGAGTAATCATTATGTACCAGACATGGTTGTTAGCGCTTTTCGGGCAACTTATTCATCTTCACAAGCTCTCTCTGCAATTCATACCTTGCTCCACTGTACAGAGGCAAAGATGGAGGCACAGAAATGTGAAGGAACTTAATGAAGGTGATACAGCTAACACAAAGGAGAGCCAGAATATCAACCTAAGAAGCCTGCCTCCAGAACCCACACTCTTAACCACCAACTTTACCAGCTCTCAGAGATGGGAAATTATAAAGCAGAAAATTCCAAGTGTTTGCTTCCAAGAGGAGACACAAGTTATATACTCTACATGAAAAGACAAAGAACATGAAACTACAGAAAACGATAGATGCCAAGTAAATGCCAGGAAATATCAATAGATAGTTGGTGAAATAGATCCATAGAAAAAGAGGTTAGAAGAAGCAAAACAATTTGAGGATTGGTCCTTGAAGTGGATGTGAACAAGTGGGAACAGTGTAATGTGGAGAGAGAGAACACACATGGCTAGTCTCGGAGGGGTCTGGGTTCAAATCCCAGCTCTGCTACTTATTAGCTGTGTGAGCTCCGGTAAGTTCTTTAGTGCTTTGTATAATAGTTTCCCTATCTGCAAGGACAGTAAAACCTATTTCAAAGGATATTCATGAAGATTAAGCAAAATTTGTTATGTGCAGGCCTTAGTACATGGCACAAGATAACATTGACTATTTGTATTATTTTCCAGTTGGGGGTTGATGGGAAGATGGTCTCTGATGAAGCATGTGAAATGAATCTGTAAAAGCCAGAAAAATAACTTCAGTTTAGAAAAGATAAAGAAGCTTCCAGGGCCCATCACGAAAGGGACTCAAAGCTCTAAAAATTTGCATGTCTTCATTTCAATTAGTAAGTAGTATGGGTTTGTGCAACGCCATGAGTGTAGGAAAAGAGTTAGAGACCCCTGACTATGGAAAACCCATTCTATCTGTGGTGATATAGTCGGGCCTGGAGGACACTCACAAGTTAGAGCTCTGCCTGTGCAAATGGGCATGGAGATGGACGACAGTCAGCACAGAAAACAGGCAGCAATTCATTCCTCAAAGACACATTTGTCAGCTACCAAGAAGGTGCCAGACTCCATGCCGGGTACGGGTATCAGCATATACAAATTAACAAGGTAGGGATGACAAGGAGCCCCCAGGAAACCCAGTGTTATGAGGGAGAAAGACAAGAAAGTGGCATGCACAACCGTTTTTGAGAAGTGGTATCTAAAACCCAAACCCAACCCCCCCCCCAAAAAAAAAAGCAATGCACACACTGCAGGGTAAGTACAATAGGGGGACAGGTGGATGGGGAAGACTTCCAAGAAGAGACAAGTCTCAAAGGAAGAAGAAGGTCTCACCAAGTAGATGTGGGGAAGAGGATAGGGAGACATCCTGGTCAGAGGAAACAGTGTGGGTACAGCCTGAGAGATGAAATCAGATGACATTATTTTAGGAGTTGCAAAACACTTTTCATGAACAGGGTGCAGAGGGGTGCGGCACGCAAGATTGAGAAATCATGTGCTGGAGGCTCTAGAGACCCACAGAAGAATGTGCGGGAGAGGGATGGGCTTGGCTTTCCCTTTCGAGAGGTCCCTGTGGAAGGAGAGAGGAGGAGACTTGGGTAGGTGGTGAGACTACTCTGGAGGCCTATAAATTATTTAGAAAATGATTTCACAAAGTCCAGGCAAGAAATAGTTTCGGCGTTATTGGGTAACAAAAGGGTCTCAATCTGTGGACCATGGCATCAACCTAATGACATGCACCAGACTCTGCTTAGCTCCGAGCACAGGTAGCACAGCAGTCAGGCGGGTGAAGGCCCTGGACAGGCGCTCAGGACACCTGCCGTTGCAGACGCCCAAGTGCAGCTGCCCGCCCTGCTGCTGTCTTTCTCCTATGCTCTGCCATGTTCTCCCTCTCCACCCTCTGCAGTCCCTCCCCTCGTCTCATATTGGGAATGAGAGTGGAGTGAGTGAGTATTGAGGACAGTCGAGATGAAAAAGGAGAAGAAGCTGAAGAAGAAGAAAAGAAACTCAAGGAGACGGGCTGTGTGTGCTTTTGCTAATGCCACTAGGAAAATGAAATGGGAAAATTAGATGTTATATATGAATATAAACACATGCCTGTGCGTGTGTGTGTATTAAACCAAGATACCCCCCACCTTCAGGCAGAAAGATTTTTTTCTAATGCATTGAGGAATAACAGTGTGAGAGGCTTGGATGGGTGGCACATGGTTCTCCCCTTTGAAATATGGGTCATAGTTTGTTTGACTTTTAGAGGAACATAGATGAGAAGTGCATTCCTGATCTTGGAACTGCAGTGTCTGCCCATCACTTCCAGGATAATGCAGGGTCTTCAGCATAGCTGACAGGCCGGGATGGGCTGGCCCTGCCCACCTGCTTGGCCTCCCCTCCGGTCTCTGTACCTAACCCGCTCTCTCCCCCTGCCCTTTTGGCTTTTTTTACATTCATGACTCGCCACTTGCTCATTTTCCACATAAGGGTCTCTCTGTTGTCTTTCTTCTCCTGGTTCATGCTTACTGATCCTTGAAATCACAGTTTAAACAACCATTCTTCAGGGAAGCCATTCCTGAACTCCCTGACAAGGTCCACCACCACCCCATAGATTCTTTGAACTCTTAGTGCTTCTCCTCCATAGCATTGGTCCCAGTTACCGTTTCATGTATGAGACGGGGAGGGGAGGGGTAGAGGAGGGGAAGGGGAAAGGGAGGGGAGGGGGAAGGGAGGGGGAAGGGAAAGAGAGAGGGAGGGGAGGGGAGGGGGAGAGAGAAAGTCTGTGTTTGTGATCATTTGATTAATGCTTTTCTGATTGTAAATCCATGTAGGCAGGAATTGTGTATCTTGATTATCATTTTACTCTCCATGTCTACAAATGAATGTGAATGGAAATAAGTGTGTGCGAGCATGGGGAGATGATGTCAAGGTGTGGTAAGGGTTTGAGGAAGCTGAAGCTGAAAAGAGGTGCCAAAGATGAACTCCATCTATTGACTCTGTTGCCTATCCTAAGTATTATGTTCACACTATATTTCTTCTTTCCAGATTGAGTGGGAAAATATGGCTTTTAAAAATTGTATTTAGTCATTATTATTATTTTTTTTTTTTAGTTTCCTAAAATCCTAGACTACACACAGAGGCACTGCTGGGTAGTATACTTTTGTTGAGGCCCAAAGGAAAGAGAGTGTTCTTGAGTCTTATAATTTTTACATTACAAGTTTTCTATATTAGCTTTCAACCCAACACAAAATTAATGGAAATGGGAGGCCTACTAACTATTTTATGTAAGATCTTACCATTATTTTTCATTGAAAATATAGCTCATTATTGAAATCTATTCTTCTGTGCATTTCTAACCATCTAGCCACCTCTAACAGGCTTCACTTAATCTCTGAAGCCAAATCCCTGCTTTCCTTTGTGATTACAAGGACTCTCAGTAAAATGGAGCACAGCCAAAGCCAATTGCTAAAGGTAGGTGGGTCCTACAAGTTATTCCTCTCTTTGAGCTACCTGCAGGAGATGTTCAACATGCAGTTCTTTGGCATGACTCCAGAAAGGGCAGAGATTTACAGGTAAAGAAGGTAAAATTCAGATTAGTCAATTTTCCTATTACAGATATAGTTCTCATGTAGGGACTATGCTTGTTAGAAAAGAAGGTTAAGGCAAGAATAAAATTTAATTGTGCAAATGATGAAAAATGACCTTATCTATAACCCAAATTATTCTAAACAATATAAAGTTACTACAGGGCTGGCTGAGTTGGTTAAGAGTTGGCTTGGGACACCAGCTCTGAGCAGCAGGGCCCCAGTTCAGATCCCACATGAGAGCCGGTGACACTGTGGCCTCTACAGCTAAGATGGTGGACAACAGCTCCACCTGGATCTGGGCTGCCATGAGTCACCAGCAATGGTGTAGGCTGCAGTGGGGCTGGCCGGCAGCTGGAATGCGCTTTCATGAGCCACCATGAGCAGGCATCCAATGGCCAGGGAGCGACTGCCTCACCCAGGAAGAGCACAATGATCGCAATACCAACATGGGCCAGTGAAGCTACGTCCTCCACAACTAGACTGAAGAACAAAAGGACAGCAACTTGTCTGTTCCCCTTCCCCCATTCCCCAACACTGTTCCCCTCCCCCAATTCCCTAATAAAATCATTAAAAAACAAAAAAGTTAACTGCAGTAATACC
The DNA here is from genome assembly GCA_033961575.1 of Aselliscus stoliczkanus. Taxonomy (NCBI): domain Eukaryota; kingdom Metazoa; phylum Chordata; class Mammalia; order Chiroptera; family Hipposideridae; genus Aselliscus; species Aselliscus stoliczkanus. The sequence continues at coordinate 75,370,413 of CM066728.1, read as the reverse complement.
TTGGTTTGTGAGCATAATTCTTTCCAGAAACAAACTACTAATACTGCAAGACATCGCTTGTTTACAAGGTTAAAATGTATTAGAAATGTTTGCTTATCTTGTGGAACACTTGCAAACCAGGTTACTCACAATCCAAGGTTTTACTGTATATCAATCTTTACATATAAAAAAGCATCTGGGACCCAGCCACTATTTTCAAGTTATGTTTGCAGGGTAAAAAAACATTTTCTTTTTGGTTTGGAAAAATACTGACTTTTTCTAAGTCTCTATATAAATTCAGATTTTACTTATATATTTCAACTTTAGCCATGGTAAATAGAACAACCCCACTGGAACTGAACAATGGTGGGTGGTGGGGGTTAGGTTTCTCACTGTTAGAAATAAGCAAGGGGAAGAATGATCAATGATCCATGTGGTAATGGATTAAAATGGGAAACATTAGTATGAACTCATGCTTTTTAAAACCTATCTTTCTACCTGTCTAGCCATGTATACAGATAGTTACATATGGACATATATGTAGATATGTATAAATACACAGGTAAGTATACACACATAGACTTCCTTGCTCTGTCAGCCAAGAGGACCTAAAAGCAATGACACCCAGTAGCAATGAACATACCTGGTACCCACATCTTGGTCTTTAATATAATTTGCCCATGAAGGGAACAAGGGATCCTTGGGGAAATGGCAGAATCTAGGATTGCAGAAGGTAATGTACAAGATGAGCATGCATCTTGTAATGACAGAAAGTAGTAAGAAAGTGCTAAAAACAAAAACAAAACCCTACAATGACAGAGATATGTCAATGAGACACAAGAGCTAACTAGAAGAACTCCCAATGGAGCTGGAAAAATTTCAGCAACAACATAGCACTGAATTATCATCTAAAGTACAAAATAAATATCCATGGGTCCATACTTACATATGCAAAGGACTGGATAAATAATCAAACAAATGGAGGAGAACAGAGCGATCTCCTGTGGAGAAGAACTCCAAATATTTTATGCACATACTCTTCCATCAAGGAGGTTTAGCATAACCCCTCCTCCTTCACTGTGGGCTGTTCATAGTAATGTCCTTCCGAAGAGCGCAGCATAAAACTAAGGGGAAAGAATGAGTTTACAGTGGAAAAACATGACAAAAATATATGTGTGTTACACCGACCTGTGTATTTACTCAGATCTACAAATATGTCTATACGTAGCTAGGTGGTCTCGGTTAACATGAATAGCAATAAGTCATTTTGATAAAGTGATGAAAATGGCAGCTTACCCTCTGGGGTCTTCCTCCTCAAAACACATAACCCCGGACTAACCATGAGAAAAACATCAGGAAATACCAATTGAGGGAAATTCTACAAAATACTAGACCAGTCTCCTCAAAACTGTCAAGGTCATCAAAACAAAGAAAATCGGAGAAACAGTTACAGGCAAGAGGAGGTTGAGAAAACACGAGAACTAAATGTGATGTGCTTTTCTGGATGGGATTCTGGAGCAGAAAAAGGACATTCGGTAAAACTGAGGAAATAAGAGTAAAGTATGGATGTTAGTTAATAATGCTACATTAACATCAGCTCATTAATTGTGACAGAAGTACCATACTAATTTGTTAATCATAAAGGAAAAGTGGGTATGAAGTATATGTACTACCTTTGCAAATTTTCTATAAATCTAAAACTGTTTTAAAACAAAAAGTTTATTTTTTAAAGAAACCTAAAGACTATAAATTTAATTTACCCTGGTAGAATTATATAAGTAAACCTAATCTTACTGATAGAAGCCAATATTCAATTCACTTAAACAAAAAGACAAAGTATTCTTCATATACTTACCTCTATGACAAATTGCTTTCTCTATATTTCTTTAGAAAATATTTGGTCACATTACACATCGTCAAAGTTATGTTTACCAATTATGGAATTGGTAAACATGACTCATATAAAGAAAAGTTTGCTAAACAGAAGGAAACAATTTACATGAGACATTCATTATCTATATGGATGTATTCTTCAAAAAGACAAAGTCATGAATAGCTTATGTTCTAAGAGACAGACAGACACACACACACACACACACACACACACCAAAAAACAGGGAAAACTAGAAAAGAATTATACAGTTTTAACCCAACCAGGAAAAAGATAAGTTTTAACAAATCGTTAAGATGCTATGATTTACTCATGCTGTTTGAGTCCAGTAAACAACACAGTGCACATTTGTGCATCTCTACTTCCCCATGTGGACCCATGCAGGCTCTGTTACATGAAATGCATCCTCTGTCCATGAGAACGTCCAGGCCCATTCCGGTACTAGATCTGTCTTACTGCAGGTGCTCCCACTATTTCAGATTTTCAGCTACAAAGAACCACCCACATCCAAGCACCAGTCCCTCAATTCCTCCATCGGTTTCTTTAACAATTGCAGTCCTTCAACCAGTTTATATATGACAAAACCTGAGTTTCTCCCACCCTGTCACTCTTCCCTTTGTCCTCTCCAATATGTCTGCAGCCCCAGAAGCGAGCACACGCCAGCTAAGGTCTGAATGAAATACAGAGACAAATGCACCCAATTCCTCTTTATTTTGGGTCATTCTCGTTTTATTAATGTAGCCAAAGTCATTATGTGAAATCTCAAAAATAGGTTCCATATTTTATAGTCAAAGCTGAATGGTAGATACAAATACTACATTATCTGTGATTACTGGGAATGAGGTTAGCACATTATTATTTGGTTGTGAATATCATACTTGGCTTCCTGGAGGCTTCGAGTGTTTAATAGATCAGACCCCTCCTATGAGGACATAGTCAGATGCCCTCAGATGACACACCTTCCATCCTTCCCTTATTCTAACAACAAGCAAACATGCCACGTTCTTTGTTTGTTCTAACTACACAAATATAAAATCAGAACTGAGCATAATGATGAAAAGAGAGTACTCTTTAATCTCAGTATTTAAACTCTGGGTATTTTCTGGACATTTAAAGTACATGGATTCCCATGAGAAACATTACCGCCTGTCTAAAAAATATTAACGTCATATAAAATTAAACAATCGATAATTCAAGAACACTTTAAAATTTAGGTGCCGAAGAATGTGTTTTTCTAATTTTTATAAAAACATGTAAAATGACAGAAAATTTCATTTGTAAATTGTGAAAACTGTGTTGGAAGAAAATGACTTGAATGCTGGTGATAGAGTTCCTCAAAATGCACTTAAAATTCTGTTATTGATCCATTTGATTCTGCTCTATCAATTTTACAGATCAAGATGCAGATATTTTAGACATTAATTCTTTCAGGAATATACAACACTGACAAATATGCCAAAACATGACAAATCTGCAAGAAAAAAATGACAAGTAATGAATGCTAGCCAAATTTCTATCTGAAATAAGCTACTCAGTGATGCTGGTATCTTTAATTGAGAAAGATGAATAATGTTAATCTTAGGAAGTTTATTTATAGTGGACAGATTAAGTAACACAATTAGTGGCCATAGAATTTGTAGAACAGAATCAGAGACGGGAAAAACATATTAATCAGGTAATAATAGATTAATCAAGATTATATTTGAAAAAATTAGCAAACGGATAAAGATACCTATAAAAATTAGATAAATTTTAGTTCCTTGTAAGAGAAATGGTACTGTTTTACAGACTAATTAATACAGATGCCCAACAAATAAATATTCATTTTCATATACACCATAGCATATATGAAATAATAATTTGCTCCTTCTTGAAGTATTTTGATTTGAATTTTTTTTTTTTGAACACGGGAATGAAGGAGATTCTTTTCTATGCTAGACATAAAGGTTCCTAAGCATATTATTTCACATATGCAAATCACAATGTAAGACGCATTGGGGACCTCAGTTTAAGAACAATAGACGTCAGACTGATGTTCTGGTTGTTTCCTGAACACTGTGCTCAGCAGTTTTGGAGCACTTAGCAGTAATGAATAGGCACGAAGAATCAGGTACTGAAAAGCCACTTCCTTGGAAATGAAACCTTTTTTTTTTCCTTTTATCTTTTGCCTGTCTTGATTGAAGCTCTGAAGAAACCAAGGATACAGAAAGCATGGGGAAAGTATGCAACTCAGATTACCCAAAGGATTTGCTCACGATGAGGCTGAATGACAATAGATGCTGAGAAAGGAAGGGGGGAAAAATGGCCATAATCTTCAAAACTCCTTTGATGTGTTATTGCTTTGAAAGTGGTGGATTTTCTTAAGGTAAAGCTGTTTTATACAAATTGGCTCGTCTGTCAATCAAAGATCTTTTTACTCATGGTCAGGGCAAACACTTGATTACTATTAGAATCAAATTCTAGTATTAGAATCAAATTCTTATTGTCAATATGTAATAGCCAATTCACCTCGCTGGGAAAAATACATGAAGAAATGATAGGAAAATGGAAAAAACGCAAGGATTCTTTACATCCTGTATTGCAGAATTATATTCGCTTTGCTTTCATGTAGTATTTTACTATTATTTATTTATTTATTTATTTATTTATTTATTTATTTATTTTTAACAATCAAAGGAACTGCTTTAGCGGGGGCGAATACATAACAGTCATATCATACATGCTTGAGAAAACACTTTACCTGGCCTGGCCTCATATCTAAAGAATATCATAATTTCCACAAGCCTTACCATTTGTCTACATCCCCTTTCCAGGCTCCTCGTCATTTCATAATCATTTGCATGGTTCCCATTTTCCTGATTATATGAATCTGTGCTTCAAACATTTCAAGCACAGGGAAGCAATCTTGTAAATTGACATGAATTGACAGATGTCATTGGCAGCAGCCACACTCAGAACCTGGACTTTGTCCTCCGCTTTTACGCAACAAAACTCCATATAGACTCAAGAACATTTGTCCCTAAGATGCAGATCACCTTAAGAGTCACACAAGGCTGCTTCACTCATATTACTGTTGCCATTACAAATAAGGCAGAATGTAGGAGTCTAAAGCTAGGACCTATGATGGAATATAAGAGGATTCAAAATATGTTGAAAGTGCTTTTAACTTCAAGTTAGTCACTTAGAAGGACAGAGAGCATTTTTTTCTCTCTTAAACAATACTTTTTTTTTCATATTATCCTTCTATGAACACCTCAACATTATCAAAAGTATTTAATTAGATTTTTAACGAAATCTGATATATGGGCTTTTTAAAAATGATTGCCTAACAATAGCACTTCGGATTCTCAAAGAGCTTTCAAGCACATTACAATCTTCATAGAAACTTGTGGGGAAGGAAAAGGACCGGAGGGGGAATTAAAATGCATCAAATATCTTATGTAGATTACCTGCTATGATTTCATATATGTATCCCCTATCTCTTTATGCTTGTCCTTAGGACAAATTTCCTTACAATCTTACTGTTAGAAGTAGGTGTGCTTCCCCTGAGCCATTGAGTTGCTTATATTAATGGACACTGGGATTTGTATGTAAGCTTCCTGATTTACACTGGCTCCTAGGAAGCTTTGTAAGAACTTCGTATTCCATCTGGTATACCTTTAGACTTCATGGCCTATTTGACTCCTAGAAGATGGAAGTTTCTCTGTGTCTCTTGAGATTTAAGCAAAATTAATTTGCACTTCCCAATTTCATCACCAGTAGGAGTTCCAAAACTCATCCCCTGGATATGTGATTATTTCTGGGAGTCGGGGCTTACTGACCACTCTTGCGAACACAACACAACTCTTTTTTGATTTGCATACCACCAACACCACCAAGAGCACTTCAAGCCTTCCTGAGACATAAAGTAAGACATACATGCATTGGTGGTCTTTTCTTTCTTTTTTTTCTCTCTCTCCCGTCACTGGGAAGGGGTTTGTTTATGGACTGAGTACGTACACATAGTGCAAGTTAGGCCGTCCTTACACTTCTCCTCCTCCTCTCCTCTCTTCTAATTTCTCTTCCTCATCTTTACCACTCTGGTTGGCTCTGTAGGACCCAATTCTCCATATGTTATACAGAATGGCTTTCACCTTGGATCACCTGAGCACCTACCTGCAACCAAATCTGCAAGGGACTCTTCCTACCCAAAGGAAATCTTCAAAGTATTTCTCCCAGCAAAGCCATTTCTATTTTCTAAGAAGATTCTGATGCCATTTGTGAAGATAATGTAATTTGCTTCACCTTATCGCATATGCATATGAATATCAGTATCATACCTCATTTCCCTTTGCCCTTCCCTCATCACTCTCCCCTATGAGTTATAGTTGTATATCTTTGTTACTACCTTAAATGTTGCCTGGAGCAGGACAAGGTTTAAACCAACAAATATTATCTTACTGGATGCTGACAACATATCTCGTTGCTATTAGTACAGATTAGTTCTATTGTATTTTTCTTTTATGAATGAGGAAAGTGATATTCATAAATGTCAGGTAAATCAGCCAGTCAACATTAGAGTTGAATTTGAACTTAGTTCAATATGGCTCTAAATATGGACTCCTTCCCTTGCATAATATTTTCTGCTACAAGAGATGGGTATGGGGCTCCTCAAATGCTTTGTCAAAATGCACAGGTCTCCTCCTCTTCCTACCCACCTTTCTACTCCTAGATTCTGATAACCCTTGTTACTAAGAAGAGAAGATCAAAGCTGATTTTTTTTTTTTTGCACAAATTCTCCTAGGCAATTTTAATACAACTACCTTCCCTAATGACAACTTCTCCAACCCTCACCATCTCTACTACATTGGAACAAAAGGTCTAGATCCTTAAAATGTTGACATTTGGTTAACTTTCTAGGGTATGCTTTGATTGAAAAATATATGAATATATAAAATAGTTCTCAAAGTTTGACAATAAAAGATGAAAACCTTATTTTAATGTGCAAAGGGATTTCAAGTTTATAGATATGGTTGATATTTTAAACAAAATATGAAAAATATAGTATATTCTACCTATTTCAAAAGCTCAACTGACAAATTAGTTTCATATAAAATTTCAATATTTTAATATTTCAGATAGCAATATTTTTCTTGAGGTGTCACTGAATTTCTTCTTTTGGAAACATCTAAAATCAAAGCTATAGCAAAATGACAAACTAAGGAAGAGTAATAATATGAAAAGTCTAAGATATTGACTACATTATGTCACAACCTGTTGATTGAGCACCTACTTCTGAGAACTGTGCTAAGCATTTTACATACAATATTCATTTAATCCTTATAGCAATATGATGAGGTAGGTTTGTTAGCCATATTTTCTAGATGTGGAACAAAGAGGTACAGTGATGTATACAGTTACTCAAGGCCACATAGCTCCTAAGTGGAAGAACAAGGATGTAATCGTGGTCATCTAACTCCAAAGCCCATGCGTCATTGCCTCTCAGTATTTAAAAGCACTTACTATGTATGATGTGGCCAAGTTTGTGAAAAAAGATGAGAGGTATATAAGGTATGGATTTTTCTTTTAGCCTTGAAATACGCATCAATTATGGAACGTCACCAGTCAGCAGATAAGCAAACATTAAACTGTGCAGTGTTCTTTATGTCAACGGAACTTTAGAAAAGTGAGACATCTGAGGTCAAAGAAGGTTTCATGGAAGATGACCTGTTGGAGACTGGGAGAAGTTGAAGGATAGGTAGGGCTTACATAGGCAGAGCATCCCCTTCAAGGAAAACAAATGGATATGTTTGGGAAAAGTGAGAAGATTGATATAATTAAAGATGAGGAATCTAGTTTGGGAATCATGAGAATTAAATCATGAGAATTAAAGATACATTAGGTGAGACACAATTACAAAGAGCTTGGAAGAAGAATAAAACCCATGTGTTATATCATGCACTCATTCCACAAAGATCTACAGATGCCTGGTACATGGGCCAGGGAAAGTGTAACAGAATAATACAGAAAGCCCTGGGTAATCCTGTTCACAGCCCTCTAGCAAGCACTGTCAGGCTCTGACCATATCCCCTCAGCAATAACACGCCAGCTGAATCCTGGTCTAAGCATGGTCAACACTCTCCCTAAGGCTTTGTTTGCATGGAGGCCAGGCTGGAAATGCCAGGAATTAACTCCTAACAATAACCATCAGCAGATGAACAATGAGAGTTGGAGGGTAAATCCTCTGGTGTCCTTGTCCCTAGGGTAGGACAAATCTGAAGCAAGTTCTCCATCATTTCCCAGAGGTCCCCAAATGGTTTGAATCCCAGTTGCCTACTTCAGTTACCTGATCAGTAATATACCCTGTATGAGCTTTCTCCCCTTTCTCATCTCACTTCCCCACTCCCCCACTGGTGTTTCCTGGGATTATCTCTCAAATAAACCATTTGCACTCAAATCCTTTTCAGAAGGACTGCTTTTGAGGGGCCAACCCAACGTATATGCACAATAGCTCTAGTAACAACTAACTGCGTTAGAAGACCTGTGTGCCAGGCACCGTTCTAAGCACTTTATACATATTACAACATTTCACCCACATGACAGCCTCTGAGGGACAAACCATTATCATCCTCATTTTGCAGATGAGGAAACTGGGTCAGAGAGAGGTGAAATAACTTTCCCAGAGTCACACAGCTGGAAAGCGTGGACCCAGACATGAAGGTACTCTGGATCCAGAGTCAGTGCTCTTAGCCACGTAGCCGGCTGTTTCTCTGTACATGGAAAACTGTCGAGTAACACAAACCATACTATAGGAAGTGCAAAAATCCAGGAAAACAGAAGGAGGGCTTGACTCACCTGGAGGTCAGGGAAGGCCAAGCATACCAAGTTCTGATGGATGTGCAGGAATTTTGACATTACAGAAGGCAAGAGGGTGGAAGTATATTGCAATACAAGGCCAGTCATGTCACAGGGCAATGTTTTCAGACACCATAGCACCGCATCCAGGGTGTCAGGGCAAGAGGTAGAGGGAGCCATGACGGGGGCTGTTGACTAGCTCCAGATTCTTCAGCACTTCTTAAAAAAATGCAGTATTGGGCCGGCTGAGTGGCGCAGTGGTTAAGCGCTGGCTTGGGAAACCAGTGGCCCCGGTTTGGGTCCCACATACGAGGGCCAGTCACACTGCCCTCAAAAAAAAAAAAAAATGCAGTATTGATATAAAGCTGTTCTTCCAAACCTGCCATATCTATTTTACATATCAAGTCACTGCCTAAGCTTTTACTTAAAGGAAGGGTTCTGTGACTTAAAAATATAGGTTTGTAACCTCTATGCCAAAAAATGGATATATATCACAACCCAAATATGGAATATATATGGTGGACTAATGAAGCAAATAGCATTCATACTAATTATAGCTAGCTAGCATTTATTTATGAACTTGGAAAGGCAGGGCCCATTGGAAAGGCAGGGCCCAGAGGAAGCAGACCCTTACTCTGTATTGTATATGACACAGAGCCAATATATTCTGTGGCCATGAGAAGGAACATGAAGGAGATAATGTGTTTAGAGCTTAGTTTGACAGTGCAAGATGTATGAAAACAGGAGGCAAGAGCCATACATAGATGCTGGTCTATGTTTGAGAACCATATCATGAATTGTGAAAAAAATAATCAAAATTTAACATAAATGTTATAAACAAAGTAATGGACATACAAGACACATAAATGGTGTATGGGATATATTTCTGTGAATATCAGCATTCATGGGCATAAAGTTGCTGTCTTACCCATGAAAAAGGCTGATATTTAAAGTGCAGTTTTGTGGAGAAGGAATTAAGCCAAATACGTAGGGCTGAGAGACTAAGGGTTTTCTGTAGGAAGGGCTAAATATTTCAGAAAAAAATCCAAGTTCAGTTTTGTAGTAGTGTGTTGATCAATGTATTCTTTCTCAGCATTGCCTTTAATAGAAGGGCAGTTGTTCTTAACCCAGAAAAAAAAATGGATGCATTAATGATATAGAAACATAGGTTTTTTTATAGCACCAAATTTTTCATTTAGGTCAACCTCTTTATTTTCAGATGTAAAAAGAAAATCATGAAAACTCAAAGGGAGGGAAGACTGAAGTCCCCGTATAAGTGACCAGGACTGCATAATACCTGATTTAGAGTTTTGGAGGTACAGCAGAAATCCTACAAAGAAAGTAACCGTGAGCACTGAACACCAAGAATATTCAAGAGGAAGGTCTGTAGACTTCAGATAAAGTGTTGATGATCAGAAGAGATAAAAGGAATTCATAATAGCTCCTAAACTCATGGTACATTATGAGGTTTCTAATTACGGCCTAAAAATTATAAGGCTATTTAAAACTTTCCCTAATTTACATCTTATATTTGTAATTTCCCCTTTCCCTCGAGGTATCATGGCAACATAAAAGATAATTTAAATGTATAAATATTTAAACTAGGTTGTACCAGTTCCGGTTAAAGTCATATTATGTTTTGTTATTTTCTGTAAGTTTCTCAGAGGCTGGTGACACTTTCAAGTAAACTTCAAAAGGGTTTTTGAAGAAATCTTTGTAAAAGGAGGTAACATATATATGGATTTGTGACATTCCAACATAAGCCTCAGAAAGGTTCCTATTAAAAAGTGAGAAAAGATGAATCATTTTGACTTCTCTTCCAACTGTGATTTGTATTCATTGGATGATAAATTTCAAAGCAAATGTCTTCGAGTTTCTGTTTGTCACCCCAGAATTATTTCCAGGCAGCCTAGGAAATCTCCCATTTCCAAAATCAGGTCATGAAACTGGAACTGCAGCCTAATTAATGTGTTCATAAAACAGCTTCCACCACTACCAAATAACAACAATAAAATCAACTCTGTACTCTTTGGAATCCCAAAAACGCAATTAATAGGAGAAATTCTAATTACAACACAGTTCCTAATTTGGTAATTAAGCATTCTCACATTTCTATCACATCTCTGCCCCTCTTCCTGACATGATCATTTGTGTAAGTAATATTAAAAGCACAGTAAAATATCCTTTATTCACTTTACATATTCATTCAGCGTCACTGACTTTTTCCAACTTTATTGACACTCACATACTTCCCTCTTCAGCAGCTTTCCAGTTCCCCACAGAAACTGTTCCATAAGCTAAGCTTTTCCACTTGACCCTCTGGGGTCCTCCCTCTGAGATAGGACCATGAATCCTACTTCCCAGAGAAAAGAGAGGGCATGAGACCAAAAGTCCTTCAGGTTCTCCCTTTACCTGCCTAATCTCTACCTTATTGCATCCATCCTCCCATTGCTCTCTCCTATCCTGGAGGAAGCCATGTCCTTCACTAGTTGCCCAGATCCTATATCTGGATACTTCCCTTTGGGACGTGCTCCCTGACCTTTAAAAGTACCTAACGTTCTTCTCTAACTACTGGCTTTCCCTCCCTCCTCTGCTTCCCTCCTGTCCCCTCCTCTCTACCTCTCATTCTGTCCTTGTCCAAAATTTTGAAAGTCGTGTGCACTACTTTTCTCTGCTTTTAAAACCCTTAAAATATAACTTATCCTCAGACTCTCCCTTAAACCATTCTCCAAAGTGTTGCCAATAACTGCTAATTCTCAGATCCATCAGATATACTTTTAGTTCCTCATTTCTAGACATTCATAATGCATTAGGACCAGCCAGTTAAGTTGTTTCCTCCTTTGGATTCCCATAACATTTTGCATATATGTATATTAATATGTATTACTTATTTCCTTAGCTGTTCTCCTTACTAGTCTATGATTATCTTCAAGGCAGTGCTGCTTTCTATTTATCTGCACAACCCCGATGTTTACATTAATCAGTATGTTTCACATTTTCCATTCCAATTCACCGCAAATTTTCAGCAGCTCAGATATGGGCTATTTCATGCTTAAAATGTTTCTTCAGCTGTTTGGCATTAGCACTGATTTCAGAATATGTTAATATTCTTTGCAAAAATTAATTTCAAAGACCTATAATTAGAACACTTTGAAGAAAGAAATAATTATGGTAGCAAACTCCAAAACATATGTGATCTTTCATTGTTGGCAAAGCATGCTCAAAAGCATTTCATCTGGCCTCAAAAATGTCCTTTAAGGTAGGGGTGGAGCCATGTCAAAGCAGGGCTGTTCAGTTTGATCACTGCCCAACAGCGCCTTGCAGAGCCTGTGAGTGAAGCTGAGTTCATCTGTGTCCCCCTCCCAATGTGCGCCCAGAGGACAGAATGCCTTGTGCTTTGCAAGGAGACTCTGTCCGTTCACCAAGCACTCTAGCCTGCATTTCTAATTCATCTTCCCTAACTCACAGAAAGGACCCCATAGGCCAGAATGGCCCTGGGAACACATTGCATCTTCAATCCTTGTAAACTTTCTCATTCTGAGAAAACACAGATCTGCTGATGTGCCAAAGTATAGGTCACAGGGCTAACATGAACAGGAAGGGATTTTCAAGGCGAGGCCACTGACACTCACCAGGCATGCCATGTACTTACTCAACTTGCTCACTAACAGGGAAAGTCTATTTATTTTCTCCGGTCTTATCACTAATCCATTTTCCAGGAGGTCCATGGCCAGAGTGCTAAGGCATCTGCCACAGAGGAATATGGTGAATAAAAAAACACTGTGCTTTAATGTCAGGTCAGACTTGGTTTTGAGTGGGTCAGCTTCCTTAAGTCATAGATATGTGACCTTGAGCACATTATTTACCCTCAAGGAGCATCACTTTCTTCACCTGCAAACAGGGAGTCAAATAAGGCCCACTTCCAAAAGTTACAGTTGCCATTAGGTGGTGTAATTTCTGTGAAAACATGTGGCATGGACCCTGGAGGTGGGGGCATGGAGGTGGGTTCAATTACCGTTGATCTCCTCCATGAAGTGTACAATAGCTATGTTTGTTACCTATATTTTATGAACTTCATTCAAGGGTTTTTAGCATGTCATTGTTTAACAGTCTAATAAATAATTATTATCAATGTGCTATGTGAGTTTCTTTTAATAGTCCTCTCTTCACCATGAAGAGGGTAAATATCTGCTGCAATCGTTTTCAACAGGTGGTGAAGAGCTCATAGAGCTTTCCCAAAGTCATGCAAAGCATTAATACCAGAATTTGTTACAAACCTGGAGGCATGTTTTGTTTCATTGTGTTTATCCCTAGCCAATAAACTGACTACACAGAATCTGGATTAACCATTTTTGAAACTAAATATATAGCCCAAAATTTTACACACTATAATCTCTAGTTGAACTATATTGTTGTGGGTATGCTTTTTTGTTGTTTTTTTTTGAGGGCAGTGTCACCAGCCCTCACATGTGGGATCTGAACTGGGGTCGCCAGCCTCCCAAGCCAGCACCCAACCACTGCGCCCCTTAGCCGGCCCTGTCGTAGGTATGTTTATAGGCTGGTACTTCTCTAACAACTGGAAACACCATCCAATAGTCCCTCTAGTGAAACTGCTGTAGCAGTTAACTTACTATGGCTTAGAGACATTTTGGAGCTATTGTAAAAAGGTGGGAGGATGCTATAGCTAGAGAGAGTATTAATGAGGATTAATGTCTGTGGGGATTAAGGGAGAGGATGAAGAGGTGGTGTATGGTTATTGGTTAAAAAAAAAGAAACTTCAAGCCTGTGGCAAGTGGAAAACTGGTTGTTAAGTTACCTCCTTGGGTTCTTCTTTGTCTCAGAATTCTGAACTACCTTTTTCCCCTTGGCTTGATGGTTTTACTATGAACTTGCATCTGTGGACGTAACTAAGAGGGGTGCAGGAATAAGGAGGTAGAAAGTGAAGAATTTAATAGAAGCATAACATTCCAAATTCATAACTAATCATTTTCACATGATGGAGGATATTTTCTTCCTTTTTTTGCTTTTGAAGGACTTGTCTAAAACCTCCCCAGCGTGGGCCACCCACTTAGCCCACTGACGATGTATCCTGTCAGCAGTTTGAAGTATGCTGTTTTATTACAGTGGAAAGTCTGCTGGGACTGAAAATTATATTTTATTTCCATAAGTTGTGGGACCATTGGTAGTACAGATGGCAAGTTTCCTCCTCTATCATATCATTCCTTAATCATTTTGTTTTTAATTACAATAAAATATGAATTTTTATTTTCATTTTAAAATTATAAGGGGTTACTAAAAGAAATTAAGGGGCATACAGCTAGAGGCAATAAAAGACAGTAAAACAGAAAGCCAAGAGAAACATTATATGTATAATAGGATCAATATTTCCTCTAAAGGGAAAACCTTCACTGTATTATATCTAAACCTGAACTTCTGCTTTAAACAATGGCTGACTACACTGGGCTCCCGGGATTTGTGAACAAGATGAGTTTGTATAATTATGGGCTCCATCTATTAATAACCTTTATTGTATTCACAAAGAAATTGTATTTGGCCATAACAGGAATTCAGAATTAAACTGAGAGTTTGGTATTTGTATTCTAAAATTGCTGGGTAGCTTTGTCACTCAGAGAAGCGATGGTGCTGAAGCAAGGTCAGCAACAACCTGAAATCTCATCAGAAGACAAACAGACACTGGCAGAATTTTAGGATGACTAAAATGAGCAAAGCTCCCTTATCTTGCATGAGACTTGATGCGTTTTGTCCTTTAGTGCATATGCAGTCATTGAACCCAATGTCTCTCCCACCCACTAAAATTCTCATAAACAAGTGAAATCACTATATTAAGCAAAACGTAACTCTGGAAACTACAATTCTGGGTTGAGTTTCTGTAGTTTCAATATATGAAGAGAAGGGAGCTTAAAAGAGGAGAAACCCTTAGAGGCTAAATAAGAAAGATTATCCTTTCATTAAGAAGCAGGCCAGTTTGCCTTTCTCTGATTATTTAGCCATTGAATTTGCTATTAGAAAAAAAAAAAAAAATATATATATATATATATATATATATATATATAAATACACATGTGTATACGATAGTATTGATATATTGATTTATATCTGGCTTCATTCCGGGAAGGACTTTGATCAAAGAAAACAAAACAAAATGACTTAGTAAATTAGTTGAATGTTGTTCTATGTTCTATAGAGGAGACAACCAAATTGTGACTTGCTGGGTTGTACCTTATTAGGAACCTGAAAAGGGAAAATCCAATGAAAAGACATGGGGGCTGAGAAAAAGAGAAGCCTCAATATTGGGTCAAGGTATGTAATCATCCCATTTTGCCTCTGGATCAAACACTTCTCAGCATCACAGAGAGAGTTTGACAAAAACATTTATCATCAAATAAGTAAAACAGTTAATCACCATCCACGATCTCTAGTCCCAAGTCTTCCTCAGGGCTCCTCTAGGAGCACAGTGCCGGCAGCACTGGACAGCCTCTCCTAGCAGGAGTCTTCAGCGTTCTGTCTCCCAGGGTCCTCTCTCCAACTCATTTGAGTTCATCATAAAAAGGATGCAAAGTTATTTAGCAAAACACCCTCCTAAATTTTATAAATGTAAAATTCAGTTGCATCCAACATGGCCCTGGTGTTTCTGACATGAAATGATTGCATTCTTTTTTCATAAAGTAGATTATACAAAGGTGTTATGTAACTTTTAAGTTAAGCAAAAAGCTACAACCATAGGTTGGCACACTATGTTATGTCATTCTTGTTAGATCCCTGCACATGGTCCTATGTCATTGTGCTTCTAAAGAGTCGTTTTAATTGCTATTAAACGAATTTCAAGTTCCTAGAAAGCTGCCTTCCATTTCGCTTCTTCCAACCATGCAGGAAGCCCTGATTCCTGCATTCCCAGGCTACCAGTGTATTCTCACAACTAGTCAGAATAAAAAATAAGAGGAGCTATATAGTGCTTATGTACCTGGTAAGGCAAACTCTTATCTTTGTTTGGCTTGGCAGTAAAAAGGTCAAAAGTGTAATGGAAAGAAGCCTTCACAATATGAATCCTCCAGCAAATATTTCTAACATAGCTTTAAACAAGAAAAGCACATTCTTCATACCACTCTTTCAGCACTCAAGGGGTAGTGTTCTATTAAGCAAGTAATAAGACCACTTATTAACTTTAACTTGTAACCAATAAACAATGGATTTGTAATACTATTGCTCAATTATCAACACACCAGCCACGGGGCAAGAGGATGAGATTCCAAGGGGAGGAACGCTGTACAAAGGCTTCTAATTTGAGTCATTACCTCTGATAAACTTCTGAAGACTACACTAGACCCCCTGTATCTCAATGTTCCCTCCTTCTTGTCCCACAAAAAGCAGAAGAGAATAATAACATGCATCTCTGTGGCCTGCCTACTCAGAGTTTAGAGCCTTCATAGAGAAGAAGAAACTACAGCTCACAAAACCAAAGCACGCATCTATTTATTCCTCCCTGGCACTGGTCTTTTGCCAACTTCTGATCTGCCTCTTTGAGGGGGGAAAAATGTGCATGTGATAATGAAGAAAGGGACTCTTTTGGGATGAAAAGATGAACAACTCAGCAAATCCTTTCTTCCTAGCATGATAATTCATGAGCATGGAATCTAAAATCCAATAGGGACTCTTACAGTAGGTCAAAGGGAAAGAAGGTTTTCTTCCAACAAACACCTAGAATCTCTTACTGCAGTATTGACAGGTGAGGTTATAAATAAGAGAACAACAATTGGGGAAGTTGAGAACCAAACATAACATTAATTGGGTCACCTGGAAAAAACCCTCTTCAAGTTCAACGTCTTATTAATGAATCCTTCTAAGGGGCCCAGATAAGAATAGATACACAGAACACTCCCGTTCCTCACTGGCTTAGTTGGGCCTCAACAACAGCAAATTGGCAGGTCATGCAGTGAAATGAATGGAGGGTTACCTAGCTTCAGGAACAAAAGAAAATCACCAGGACTCTCAACTTCTGTATACAGCTTTCAAACATGCACATTACAGGTCCAGAGGAGCATGAATAAGCACATTTGCATTCTTTCAAAAACTACAGAGTTGAATAGCTCATTTCTTTCCAGTCAAAAGTAGCAGTAAGGTAAATGCAACAAAATAAAAGGTGGTTATAATAATTGGCATTCAGAGAGTACATGCATCCTACCTATTGCAACATAAACAAACAGACTCAAATGACAGAGCTCATGCAGAACAAAAACTGTTGCTTTATATTAAGATACACTTTATAGAAATGAGAATGGCAATTCCCCCCTAAACAAATCCTAATAGGCACAAAATTAACCTTGATTAAGGCATGAGGAATAAAAGAAAAACATAAACATTTGACAAATGCCTACTATATACCAGGGGCTGTTTCCAGGACCTTTTTATCTTAGGGTTAAAGACTATTTATGAGAATGCATCTGTAGAATGATAAGGACCTTATTGCAGATGCCTGACCCTCACCATTAAGACCAGCAAGAGGATGGCACCAAACCTCCCACTGAGTCGGGAACTCTGTTGATGCACTTGGAAGTGGGCCACCGAGGTTTGCAGGCATGTCACCCAGACTCCCTCCCAAACCAATGGAGATGGGATGGTGGCTCTGGACAGCAGAGAAGGAAGATACGCCACAACTGCGATTCTGGATATATTGGGTGTTGATAGAAAATGAGCAACTGCCCAGAGTGACAGAAGGTGTCACCCACCCTTCTCTTCAACTGATTGTTAGCAAATAAGCTAAAATGTCTATAACAAACCAGCATGTGATTTGGATGGAGTCTAACAATATGAGACACTGTCATAATGGAAACCTGCATTTTAATATCTATTACTTATTCTGAGGCCAGCCAAGCATTTACCTGGAAATATATTTTCAAAATCAGACACATTGCAGTATACCAAACAAACCCTGTTAGTAGCCATAAAACCTTAAAATGTGCCTTTATCATGTACTCACAAAGTTTCTGCTATGAGAGAATGAACCCAGGCACCTTTAAAGGTCTGGTAAAAACAAGCAATTTTAAATAATGAGCTTTGCCTTTATAATACCTTCAGCAATTAGTTCCTATACATATTTAATCATAAACTCTAACAAGAAATGATACATGATGTCACATGTCCAGGGACCCTAATACATTACGCTGAACCTTAATATATGAGCAAAACCAACGCACTAAGCAAGTTCTATGGGGTATCTGAGCACTTCATGATTCCTGTGTGACAATCCTGTTCAGTTGGTTTGTTCTGGTAGAAATATTTCTTGAATAGTTATAAAATTCCTTATGCGTGAGGCACAAACATATGTTAGTATTAGCTTTAAATTAAGTCAACATTGTAAGTTTAAGAAATTCAGACCTAAGGCCAGGCAAATTGATATTAGATATCAAAAATACATGTGCATCTTTACCCAGGGAATTTGCAAATGAAAGAAAACAAAAGAACAAAAAACAAATCCCAGACCTCTTTCTTTTATTAAATAGTTGCCATCCTCAAAGTTGTTTTTGTTTTTTTGTTTTGTTTTGTTTTGTTTTTCCCCCTCCATGAAATATTAGCAATTGTAAATGTCTTCATACTTAACTTCTTATTTGGGGATGCTTTCATATGAACAACTAATTTGTTATTGCATAACCATTACTTTCTCAAACAACATCTTGTCTTAAACATGTTTTTCTTTCACCCTCACTTGATACTGAAATTCTTGTTCAAGACAAATAGCCTGTGGTACCGGTCATGGAAATTTTATAATTCTGAGTTTCACAAACTGAAGGGGATATTGATTACTCACCATATCCAGGAATGCCTCCTAAAGGGGAAATTATTCACGTGCATCATGTTTGTAGATCTTCTCTCACCAATATTTTCCTTGTCTCATATGTTTTTTTGTTACATGTAGTGATTTCCACAGATGAATTCCAACTCTCCCGTTTAAGCAGCTATCATGGGCAATTATTGCAACAAGTATTGAATTCCAAAAAAATCGCCCCCCCACCCAAAGAAAAACAAAGAGCCACAACAAAAGCCCTTCCAGGATTTGAAGAAGCAAACATCACAGAGCACTGCAGATACGGGTCCATCCATTTAGATTCCACTAGTTTAGTCAAGACACTACACTAACCAGTTCAATCGTTAATCCTAAAAGGTGGCAAATATTGTCCTGGTAAAAATCCAACTGTCTAGAGTATAAATGAATGCATCCTCACAGGAAGGTCTCTGGAATGTGGGAAAAGAGGAGTCAAAAGACAGTTTCTTGTTATCCTTGTTAAAGAAGTGTTAGAAGGGAAATGGAAAACTTCAGGTCGCTTTGCCATGCTGTCCTTTAGAAATGAATATTGCTTTTTCTTCTTTCTTAGGTACATATTCATGTGTGGTCACTTGAACGCAGTGCTGCCTTCTGAGACGAGTCGGACAAAGACCTGGGCAGAGAAGCTAGAAATCATGTATAATAACCAAAGCCAACTTCTTTTTCCCAAATCTCAGAATTGCTGGTTTTTAACTGCACAAGTAGGAAGGCAAGGAGCAATTTCGGCTTTGCAGGACAGGATTACCATCAGCTACCATCATGACTTCAGAAGGTGCTGTCATGAGGAAATTCGTTTCAGCTGCCTAAATACGGCTGTCTGCTCTCTTGAAGTAAAATGACTAAGCTATTGATCTTTTCGCTGCAGAAACCCCTTTAATTTGTTGTTATCAAAACCATGTGTGGGCTTTTCATATTTTGCCTTGGAAAGAAAATGAATTTCACAGCTGCAAGTCAGACGTTGTCTAAGAATTTCTTCCCCCGCTGTCTTCCTTCTTTCTTTCTTTTTTTTTTTTACCCCAAATTCAATTCCCCACTAGGTGTCATTTACTCTGATGCTCTGACATCTCCTGAAAGATTCTCATGCCCAAGCTATACAGACCTTGCATGCTTTTAAAACACAATGGCCACAGACTCCAGCTGGGGTCTCCCAGTGCCGAGTTTCCAGCGGAACCTTTGGAGTCGTCGCAGCTGCCTTGTCGGCCCTGGGCTGCGCCGCCGGCTCTGAGCGGCTCAGGACACTTGCAGGCTCCCTAGTACTGTACATTAACTCTGCAGCAGCCCTACCGGCTGCAGAGACTGCTGCCTGACAGGGGATGTGCTGGCGTCAAGGGGGCCCTCTAGGTGGGTTCCCAGACACTGCAGCATGCCTTGCGCGCTTCCAAGGAGGAGGAAGCCAGAGGGGTTAAAGGAACAGCTCGCCCTAAAAGAACAAATTCCCTTCAGTAAGTAATTACCAGGCAAGACAAGCTAAGCAGTAAGAAAAACCCCAAAAATAAAACTGCAAAGAAGCCACAGGGATGTGACACCTTGAACAGATATTACCTAGGGAGTGTTTCTGTTCATTTGTTCTTGTTTTTCCTTTCTTACCCAATGAAAAGAAAGGGAATAAAGGAAGTCAGAGAGGATTTGCAGATGTGACAGGGTTGGCTCACTGTGACTCCTTTGTTTAAAAAAACAAAAATATTGGGGTGGGGATGTCTTCCTAACTTGATGATTTGTCACCATTTAGCTCCAGAGGACCACATGGTAATTTCTGCACAGGAAATCCTGTGGAAGCCAGTTTTGCGGAAGTCGGTTATACTCCAGTTGCAACTGCGCATGCCATAAAGCTGCTTGTTTGATCAGGGGTGTGTGGCTGGGAGGAGTGCTGAGATAAAGCATGGCAATGCCTGCTGTTGATACTTTGCATTTCCTTGCACTTGTCCCTTTGTTGCAAAAATTCTGTTCAGCAACCCCCTGAAAGCACCCCATCACTGTTGATGCCATTTTGGAGCAGGAATAAAATAGTAAACTCTTGTAATAATAGTAGGTTGGCACTTAAATGGTGTTTTATTCAAGTCAGGAGAATGGACTTCACAGTACCAGTGTGCTCCACATTAATAGATCACTTTTAACTTAAGTATTTAAATGGCCTGTTATGTAATTGTTTAGTATTAAATGGAATGCTGGCAACACTTAATATACCATGCTATTATCTTCAGTTAGCATTTCCCCAATGAGGCCCTGCCATCGTAGAAAATATTACCCAGGGGTGGGAGAGGAGGGGGTGTGGATTTCCCACAAATTCAAAACTAGGTATAAAGGAATTCAGTCTTGAAAAATGCCATAATTTAGGGAGTTTTCATTTTAATCAAACAATGAGACTAATGGAAATATTTCTGGGAGGATGAAGAACCGTGTGATTCCTTTAAAAGCAGTTGGAACTTGTAGGTTCCGAAAAATGACACCACAGCTTCAAGGGAACTTTTAAAGAATATTTGTTGGGATTTCCTGTAGCCTAGGCAGTGTCCTCGTGAGCTCTTCTTTCTAAAGATAAGAAATCTCTTCCATAGGATCATTTGTGATCTGAATCAGAAAACTTCAGCCTGAATAGTGTTTAACAAACTTGAATGCTATGAGTCAAGCATCACAGAGCAGCAATTCAAAACTTGATATATTAGATATTTAAATATTATTATTTAAGAGCAAGGCTTAAAATGTCTTGAGGCCTGTACTGAGGGCTTTACATTATTATCTCATGGAATCCTCACATCAACACTATTAGGTAAGGGTTATTGTTAGACCAGTTCTACAGATGAGGGGACTGAGGCATGCAGAGATTAAATAGTTTGTCCAAGGTCAAAAGTGTAGTAAGAGTCTTTATCTGAACCAAGAAAGCCTGGTTCCACACCTGCATGCATCACCACTATATTATAGGCCCTCCACAATAATAATACTATTACACCTTGCATTAGTATTGTGCTTTCTAAAAAATTATTGTCACAGGTATTTTATTTTAGCCTCACAGAATCATGCTGAGGAGAGTATGACACTTATGACCATTTTGGAGATGAATCTCCAAAAGAATAGTATTTGTTCATCATTACGCATCATGTTAGCAGTAGATCTGGAAGAGCGTTCAGACAACTTCACAGGTCAGTGTTCTTTGATGATGAAGTTGATGACATGATGGTGGATATTAACCTACTTCAAAACCAATATTTAGTCCTTACGCTATCTAAAAGAGTAGATCTCCAGTGAAAGTAACAAATGTAGACATTAAAAAATGATGTGAAAATTTGTTTTTCCCTTGTAATAGGCATCATTTATTTAAAATTGCCTTTTTTTTTTTTTTAGTTCATTCTACTCTTCTCTGTTCACATGCCAACATGACACCCATTGGTGATATGACACCAAGAATATCTGTGAACCTCTTTTAATTACCAAACAACTCAACATCCAGAACCTATCAGCTTTGTTTCCATTTGTGGGCAATGATATAAGCAAATCACTTTATAAATAAAAAAACACAAATGATTTTTAGTCACCAGATTGCTACAGGAAATGTAAAATTAAAACATATTTAAACAGGAGAAAATTTCAACTGAATATTTTTAATGTGAACTTTCTTGATTTTTGTTTCTATCTTTATATATACAACTGTCTAGAGTAAGGTATAACAAATTAGAATGAAAGGACACAACTGAGAAACTATGATGAACAGTAGAAAATCCGAATTTCTTCTTGAGGGATAACAAGGAAAATATGTAATTTATTTCACAGTTCATAGAACCAAGGCTACACATTAATAAACAATCCTAAACTGAGTATTTTGAAAACTCAAGGCAACATATCTAAAAGAATGGTCTTCCTTAGAGAACAGAAATAGCTTATTTACAGCACTTTTATTTCTTCTATATTAGAGTTATGACCACTATTCTACAAACTGATGCTTCACAAGACGTAATAGTTTTCACATGCGTGGTCTTCAAGAAACAACATTTATGCAGAATTAATTGGTTTGTAACTTAAAATTTTTTTCTCAATGATAAATAATGTTGATGGGCTAGAAAGGGTCAGCAAACTTTTGAGATGAAAGAGCCCCCAGGGTCAGCAAATTGTGGCTCGCAAGCCGCATGCGGCTCTTTGAGTATGTACACGTGGCTCTGAAGTAAAATTGAAAATGAAAATAAAATTATCATAGTTTCATTTATAAAATTTTTAAAGGCTATTACTCACATAATGGTGATTATGTAAAAATATATTTATGGCTCTCAAATAATTTTTAAGCTGTGATGAGGGGCAGGATTGGCTCTTCCAGGAGTCGGCGAACTTTTGAGATGGAAGGTACCCAAAGAGCCGCAGTTTGCTGACCCCTGGATTAGGGTAATACAAATCTGGTTTTTTTCCCCACTAAAAAAGGTAATTATCCTTTCATGGAACTCCTAAGAAATATTAGGAACAAACATATAACATTACTTTTATGGCTGATCAACTCTATCATTTCAATCAATAAGGGTTGCTATATAATTAGCAGGGTACCATAGATTGGTACAAACTTCATCAAGTTCCTATAGCCATAGGGGAGCCTCACACTCTACTGGCACAAAGGCTGGTTTTTGTTTGTTTGTTTGTTTTTGTCTCTTTTAAAAATTTTTAACCCCACAGCAAGCAAAAGGCTAACTGGTCTTTCAGGGATGGACTCAGATTAACCATCCTCATATGAGACTGATGTAAGAAAAAGAAAACACAACAACAACAAACAAACAGAATGTCAATTCATTGATAAAATGAAAACTTCCAATTCAGAGCAAACCAGAATACTTGAATCAACATTTCATTAAAGATTATTTAGTGTACTCAGAATCAGAGAGTTATTAACTTATCAGTGCGCCCATGGCCCTTTCCAAAAATGAAAGCCCTTTACTGCTCTGGCTAAGAGGTTATGCTTGTTTTCAAACTAAGTTCCTGAGAGCCCTCTGGTATTGCCAAGATGTCTCAGGCCAACTGCAGGGCAAAGGAAAGGCCAGGCATTTTGTGCTGTTTCATTCTGAGACCCTCTGGTTTTCCCTGTTTTATTTCAAGGTTTGGTTTGGAAAAGGGAGTCTGGTTCTTAAAAAAAAAAGTTTACAAAAAAAAGTAACAGTAGGAATACAAAATTAACACTTCTTAGGCAAATTATCATCTTTGTATTGTCAGTTTTCAGACTCCATTATCTTCAAATCCCTTCAATGTACACCTTCAAGATAAGTAAAATACTAATGAATAAATTATATCTTTATGCTAATACAAGCATAATAGCACAATGAAGACACACCCTAGGCTCTGAAATTGGGTGTTTCCTAAACTCTTTAGTCACTTGTCTGATATGAAGGCTGTAATGAGTTTCCTCATTGATTCCCAGAGTTTCACTTTCAGAATGTAACTTTAATTTCAAGTGTTAGGTATGTCTGTGTGTCATCATCACATTTTGCTATAAGCAATAGCCAGTATCAATTATGATTGCCTGTAAAATAGCTTAGATGAAATAAAATTAAAATTCCTTTAGGTTTATATCTGAAATGACATATAAATCACCTAAAAGGTGATCTTCTATTAATCTTTCATGAATACTAATTATCAGTTCAGATATTTTAGGATAGTGCCCCATTCTTTTAAGAGGCTTTTGTCCCTTAGTTGTGAAATGAAAACATTTAGTCCCTCTATGTTACACATTGATTTTTTTATACACATATTTACATATACAAATACCTCTACATACTTTTTTAAAAGCACATTCTCTACACTAGTAGTATAAATATGTTCTAACTTAGGAAATAGAAACTACAGTCACTTGGATATCTTGGGAGATACGACTTTTTCATCTAAAGCCAAAAAAATAATTTATACAATTTTCCAATAAAAAAAATGTGTACTTTTAGCATATGCATATGTATGTATGAGTATATATACATATTCTTGTTCTTCATAATATATATATATACATATATATATGTATATATATATATATATCCATATCCTCAATTAATAAACAGGTGAGTGTGGCATTCTAATACGTAGAATAAGACCCAAGATGACTGCATACCCCCCACACCCCTACCTTCCAGCAGCTGGAAAAGAATATTCAAGTTCCAATCTCTCCCATTCTTACAGAAAAACGTATCTCTATGGAAAGGAGCAGTGTCATCCTCTGTGATTTATAACACCAATGTTGGCACTCAGTAAATGTTAACTAATGATCATCTTGATAGTGACAACTTCCTACTTCTGGCAAGTTCTAGCAAAGTCTGGTGGCGTGCTGGTCAGCACATGTAAGAAGAGCTCTTCAGGACATGGTTTCAGTTGCTAACGGCTGGGGAACAGTCATGTTTCAGCAACTTGCTAGTATGTTTAATTCCTACATATTCTTATAATTAAGGTTGCAAAACCACCAATTTAAAAGTGAAAAAGATATTCATTAAACATCCATTTTGATCACCTAAAACCAACAAATGTGTTATTGGACATTTTCACAGTTTAACTAATATAACGAGTCATTTTGGATCATACTGCCTAAGCTTAAACAAATGTATTTACAGGAAAAAGAAATTATATCATCAAACACAATCCATTTCATAACTGGGATAATTGAGAATGCTTGCTCAATTCCACTTCTAATATTTTTGGAAGCAGAAGTACTAGAATACCTCATGTTAAAATAAAAACAAACCATTTAACATTTATTATTCAAAACCAAATGTGGAAAAAAATCCACAGCCAGTTTGAAGAGTAAAAAGTCGACTATGTATTATGTTTCAAGAAGTGAGCCTTTAATTTCAGGTTCTGCCTTTTACTTTTTGTATAATCTTAAACAACTCACTAAACCTCTATGAGACTCAATTTCCTTATCCATAACATAGAAATAAGAGCAAAGTTATAGGTTATCATAATTTTTAACTTATTGAGGTCAATTATAGAAAAATGTTTTGTAATATGAAGAGAGTTCTTTACATGTTGTTCACATATACTTTGAATTCACGCATTAGAAAATGTAATAAATACAAATTTTTTCACTTTGTCTGCAATTTACTTAAATTGAAATAAAAAGAAAAAATCCTATGAGGTCATATTGAAATCCCTTCTGGGAATTATATTTCATTTTTGCCTTAAACTTTTCTAAAGGCTTTGTGTATATTTGATTCAGAAATTCATAGGAGTCAAAATATTTTTTCATGTAATAAGATAAGGCTCAGCATCAAAATATATCCATATTTACAGAATATTACAGATTCCTAATAATAAGTTGGAAAAAAATCTGAAATATTGGTAGGTGAAAAACAAACAAACAAAAAAACCAACCCTCACATTTTCAGAATAATATTTTCAATATGAATTTATCAATTTAAATGTGCATATAAATCTATATTTATGCCAATGTAGAAGGAAAGAACCAGAATATACACGAAACCATCAATAAACTACCTCTCAGATAAGGGAGTAAATGTGGGCCTCACTGAAAAAGGATTTTTGCCTTTTACTTTAAATATTTCTGAATTTATTAATCTTCTCATTGAGAATATTTCCAGGTATCCATAATTAATACAACAATGAAGAAAAAAACATTTAGTATTTCTTTAGGAAAAATAGTTATTTGTAGTTAACATCTACATATAATATTTGAATATTGAACCCAAGTTTAGCAAATAGCATCTCTGATAGATTTGAAAATTCCAGTTTCAAACCTCAAAGCTAAACAGTCAAATGCAAACTATATACTGAAGAATTCAAACATTCCAGTATTATTATTAACTGAATCAATATTGAGTCTTAAAAATAGAAATGATCACTGATTTATTACTTTTCCACATCCACATGAACACAGTAGCTGGGGCCAGAGTAGTGCTTACTCAGAGTTGAAACTATCAACATTAAAGCTATGTCTACTTGCAAAATGAAATATCTGATCACACATCCTGACAATAAATAGTATATGTTTATTTTACTCTAGCTGAAATGTGTGAGTACATGCAAACATAGATTTTCTAACTCTTAATTTTGATTTGTCTTTGTGTTTGAGAGAGAGAGAAAAAAAGTATATACACTTTAAGAAAGGAAAACTGTATTTAAATTGTAATAATCGATATATACTGATAACAAAAGATGAATACAAGTCACCTTTGACTTCTGCAATTACAAGAGGTGCTCAAAGTGGTTACCATCAGCATAATTTTAATACATTTTTTTTTCCTTTCTTAAAATGTGTATACATTTGTTTGGCACCCTCTGTATAGATACAGACACATAGACATGTATTGTATTTACTGTATAGAGACATTGCTACTCCTTTTTATTTTTCTTCACTTATCTTTGAAATAGATGGTTAAAGATCATCTTTAGAAGGTAAACTCCGTAGGGGCACTGGGACATTTTGGTCTGTTTTGTCCCTGCTGCATCCCCAGTACCTAGAATGGTGTTCAGTACATAATAAGTGCTCATTGAAATATACGTTGAGTCACTGATCAGCATAAATAAATAAATAAATCACTACACCAAACATGGTCATTTATGTCTGCCTACAGCTCCGTCTAACAAATCCCTTTCCTTATATACTTTACTGTTATAAAACCTGATTAGAATGGGTATGAAAACTTGACCCCCTGTCACCTGACTCATTAACTGGGTGGCAAATATTACTATTCTATCTTTGGAATGTGAATGGTCATAAGAAAAACAGAGATGTTAATCAGTTCCAGGTGTGCTTAAACCAAAAAGTCATGTGGGTTTAGGGGCTAATGTTAACATTTGGGGTCAAGTGCAACCTGATGCCCAAGGAAAATTTGGCAATTACAGAGACAAGCTGGAAAAGAGCATAAACGAAGACAAACAGAAATGGATGAATTTTTTTAACCCCAAAAAGAGCAATTGAGAATTGCTTCAATTCTCAAGTTTTACAAATCCAACGAGGCCCAGTTATACCTTGTTTCTGTGAATTTCTATATTGTTACAGTGACTATATTCCCTCCTTTTTTATAGAAGCTAGTCTGAGTTGCTTCCTTTTCCCTGCAATCAAAATCTTGACTAGACTTGTTACCATATAAGAAATTCTATTTTGCTATTCATAAACCCACCCCTTCCCTCCAAAAATAAAGCAACTTAAAATTAATGCTATGTTGTAATATTGAATAGCCACCGTGAATTAGCCTGACACTGAATTAATGGTTACTCTATCAAGAGGCTTAAATTAAAACACACCCACTATTAATGTATCTACATCCATACCCAGAGGTCCTAGAGAAAGCATTCTTTTTCTATGACTGACATCTATTACACTTCCAGTCAAAATATTAGCTTCTTATTTTGCTTAAAACCTCTCAACATTTTCTTCACTGGATGTTAATTTGTTTCAGATAAAGAGTTAAAAGACAGAAAAAAAGAGACAGAGGGATATTGAGGAAGGGGAAAAACACTGGGATTTTTATTAGTTCTATGGAGTAAGAGAATTTTATTTTTTAGGGAGAAAACTAGGATATATATGATTATTTTTAAATAATCATTTAAACATTTAAAGGTTTTAAAATATATTAAAACCAGAACTCAATATTTTAGAATAGTTTTGATAAAGTCATTTTGATATAATTAAGTAAAGCATTCCTTGCATTTGAGCGCAAAATAAATTCAAGTATAGTTGTTAAATCCTAGTTACCTATCACAAACACCCTCTCCTTCACCTAGCTTTTTATACCCTCTACTTTGCTGTTTTTAATGTTTTGATGTGGGGATGAATCCATGCTGCTGAGCACCTGAAACTATCAACTAGCTTGCTTCTCCCTATAATTGGCATATTCCACAGCTAAAAACATCACTATAGACTATATAGACCACTTACTAGATACAATGAGCAAACATAAACAACACATGTCCCACACTGAATGAGACAGAAAAATAGTACTATGAAATCTACTTGCCTAGTTATTTATTGTATACTTTTCCCTACAGGAAGCACCATATGAATGGGAAAGAATTCAATGTGGAATTTTACATAATTTCATCTGTTGTTCTTAGTGCTAAGATTTGTAAAATCAATGAAGACACAAAAGAACTTTAAATGTTTCCACAAAATAAAGTAGCAAAACAAATCAAACAGTAAATTTACTTTTAGGAATTCTTTTCTCACCGACCCCTCTTTTTTAGATTGGTGATGGAACAGGGGTTCGAGCAAAAAAAGAAAGCAGGAAGTGGGCAGATGAGCATCTGGGCTTGTGTTGTCAGAACCCTCAGCAATCTTCCTTGATTTATTGAAATGCTTGCCTCTTTTTTAAGAAAGAATGAAAGTTACACAGGAGGCAGGTACACAGTTAATGAAAATATCAACCCCCCCTTTTTTTCCTCTCCTCAGTAATTACCCAATGATTAGAGGGACACAGTCCACTTGCGATGAGGCTGCCACTGAGTGTCCTGTTGGGGCTTGAATATTTTTGTTCAGGAAGGAGAAGGATCAAGTGAACTGACGCATCCCTAGTAGCCTCTCCACATAGACTGTGACATTAGTGAGCAGGTGAGCCTAAACTCTCAGTCCAAAGGCATCTGAAGGGTAGAGGGGTGAAGAAAGACAAGGAAAAGTGAAAGGCAGTGGAGAAGGACAGAAGGGCACTGTTGTTAACACTAACTTTCCCATTCCCCTTCGTTTCCACAATGACTGACTGCTTCCTATACCTTCTACAGATCTACTCTGAGAGCCTGCTTCTGGAGCACAGGTGATTTAAAGATCAGAACATTTGCTGGAAAGTTTCCTCTCAAATGTTAGAGGAAGAAAGAAGAGACATGCAAGTAGAGATACAAATGGGATGTGGTACTGTCAGGATATTTAAAAGGGTATAAATTATATTTGTAAAAGCGTATAAATATTTTAATGAAGTCACTGAAAATAAGGACGCGCAATAAGTATTAAAAGCACACTTTATTTTGATTTTCCACTACCCTTTTAAGTTTTATTCATGGAGAAAGTCTTGTGACTTTTCTGGGCATGCGTAGGTGATAGAGACCTTTGTATTTGCTTTAAACCATCAACTCAGATTCTATTTAGAAATCAAAATGTTCAGGGCCGGCCGAGTGGCGCGGTGGTTAAGCGCTGGCCTTAGAAGACAGCCGCCCCGGTTCGGTTCCACATATGAGGGCCAGTGACACTGCCCTCAAAAAAAAAAAAAAGAAATCAAAATGTTCAATCCAAACTATAATCCAAACGTGATTTAACTCACATCTACTTCCCACTCCCAACTGGGCCCACAAAAGCTTAGCTGCTTTCAGTGGGGTGAGTGGGCAGGGCAGAGGGTAGGATTTATCTCCCCACTTCCTTGCTAACCTGACTTGCTGGCTGTTGGTACTGACTACTGTGGGGTTGGAGAGCAGGGAGAAAGACTATGAAACAAAGATTCCCCCTCTCCGTGAATTGGCACTGTCATAGGAAGGCGTCTTGCATTGGAGACCTGGCAGATGTTGAAAGCAACCTCTTTGTCTCTTGGGCATTTTTGTGGGTTCATCAGCTGCATTCCTGCTGGGCCCCCTGGCTGCAACTCCTATGACTCAGGCAGAGCTTTGTTTTCAATGTGCTGTTGGTTAATTAGCCCCCTCAGCAAGCCCCTGGTCTTCTAATGGTCCAATCATTGCACAGTTTTGTTGTTGGAGTTCAAGTGCTTTTTCCAGATGTTCTTGGGAAGGACATAAAATGGCTGAAGGCCAGCTCTCTCTCTCTCTAGTGTGGTGTACATCTGGTCCATGGGAAACATGTCCACCATTGAAAACCTCTTTTTTTTTGGCTTCATGTGACTGAGTTGAGTGCATCCCCCTGTAAGGAAGGATAAGGTAGGACTCACAGCACTACCCATTTCTTTCTTTCTTAAAAACAAAAAGAAAAACAAAAACACCATTTTGTAAATCACTCTTCCTTTTTCCTCTCTGAACTCTTTTATAGTCTCAATCTGAGTTAAAGACACCTGTGTGAAGAGCCCAAAAGTTATGAAATGAATTCTTGGCTACCTGTGAAAACTGGAATTGAGGACTGGCACCTCATTTTCGGGTGCAGCTTCTGTCTTCTCTCACTACCTTTGGTGAAACTTCAATTTTTAACTTATTTTACCATCTGATTAACATCATGGTTCTTTTACCATCATTGGTATTCTACTCAATATCCATCCTCCCTTCTTCCTCACTGACAGACACCCAATTATTTTGGCAGAAATCTACTTTTTGAAGCAGCTAAGTACTCAGAGAAGGTGACTCCATACCCAGCTCAGAGGTAAATCCTGCACAGTCTAATCCCATTTGGTGGCCAGTCATTTGTTTATGTCATAAGACCAAACCTAGCCAAAGAGATATAAAGGGAAGTTGGCTGAGATGATTTATGGAAGAAGTGTTTCATAAAAAGAGAAGCAAAGAAAGAAAGGGTTCATTTTCTACCTTTGGACCTTGTGGCTGCCTGAGGCCATCAACTTGTGTAATGGGGAGAGTCATTCTGAGTGAAAGGACAGCATGCTAAGATGGCAAAGCAGAACCAAGGTGGTATGTCCAGCCTCGTAATAACCGTTCCTGGAACAGTCTACTTGGACACTTCATGTGACAAGATCATACATTTTCCATATTTGTTCATGTTAAGCCATTAAGTTGGGAGCTCCACACTTGCACAAAGGGCATCTTCACTGACACAATTCACCATGAAATATTTATTATAATCCAAACATGGGCACTTTTCAATAGGTAATCAAGTCAGACAGGAGAAGAAAGCTTATGTTTTCTTACCATTTTTGTTTGTCTTTTTTTTTTTTCTAAATAACTGGTGGGTGAGTTCATCTGCCACAAAAAGCACTTTAAAATCAAATGTTTAAGTTAATTTTCAAAATCTCAATTACTATCATTGAATAGAAACAACAGTTGTGATGACACCTGTGATAACAAATGCAAATGAAAACAAACAAAATCTATGTTCAATTTGTGAATCCATCATTCATCAGTAGGCTTGGATTTCTCTTGAAGTTCATGGGGAAACCAAAGGTTTCTAATATTACATGATATTGTTGATATCTAGGGCAATGATCACATACCAATCTTAGAAATCAGAAAATGATATGTGTGTCAAAAGCCCCTTGGAGGGCCAGTCGAGTGGCACAGTGCTTAAGCGCTGGCTTGGGAAGCCAGTGGCCCCGGTTCGGGTCCCACATATGAGGGCCAGTGACAGTGCCCTCTACAACAACAACAACAAAGCCCCTTGGAAACTGAATAATATTTTTTGCTGAATTCCATTTCAAGGATTAAGCAAGGACCTGTTTAACTATTCTGTATTACGATGTGGCTGTGCTTATATTAAATCATTTTCAGAGAAACACTAGGTGACTAATCCTTGACAATGGTATATTTGCAGACTAGCGCAGTCACAAGAACAGTGGAATAATGAGCTAATTTGTAAAGTACCAGCTATAATTTGCTATAATTTACTGAAAGCTCGTGGCCTAAGCTATCATAATTGTCCCTCATACTCCAAGAAGACACTTCTAGTAATCTCACTACCCACATCTTTGCTTTTGGATAAACAGGTCAAGGTATAATTAATCCTCTTCCCACAAAGGCAGGTTTCTGGTATTTGCATATGCTTGCTACTTGAGCCACTGCAATGGGAAGTTCTGCTTTTTTTTGTGTGTGTGGTTTAACTCCACTGTCTGACTGGCATCTCATAATGAGGGGCCATTAATCTTAACTGTTCTCCATTTTATGTTGTTGTTCTTTTGATGTTGTTTCTTTGATAGTTCATAAATACTGAGGTGCCTTCTGATTTGCCCAGTACTTGAACTGTCTCTTTTTCCTTTTGTTCGCATAGTCCAACTCAGACACAGGCACATAGCTTCAGGACTGCTGAGATTGCCTTTCCTATTTTTTTTCTTCTTTTTCGCAAGTCAACCCAGGAATGAGTGTATCCCTCTTATCATTAACTTCACCCTCGCTCATTTACTCCCATCGAAAGCTTGAGATCGAAAAACCTAAGCCCCAATTTTGGTACTTAATGCATTACATCTCCTCACAACTCAGCATGTAAACTACCTAATTTGTGCTGCTAGGTAAATGGAAGTTTTTTGGAAGAAAGCACGGTTAGGCAGGAGGAACATGGGTTTTTGGTATCATCAGACAGACCTGAAGTCTCTTACCACTTCATTTACCTCAGACTCATTCCCCAACCTTCACTGAATCTTCATTTTTTTTTTCATTTGGAAAATAAAAATGATACATATTTCTTAGATTTGATATTACATTAGAAGATATAGATTAACCACATGGCAATATATTACATTAGAAGATATAGATTAACCACATGGCAATATAAAAATTCAATCCGTATTTGTTTCTCTTGATCTCCTCAAAAGTTTGCCATCTAACCTGCTGACTGCAATAGAGGAAATGTTAAATCAGAGAAGATGGAAAACACTGTAGAAATATGAAGAGGTTGGATAATACAGGCTGCTTCAGCAATTACTTATGCAAAGTAGATTGGCTGAGTGGGCTATAAACATAACCATGGCATGGTTTTTGTATTATTTGCCTTAAGGAGAGCCAATAAATTAATTAGAATAAGACCAGCAACCCAAAAGTAAAATGGGAAATGGATGCAAATAAGGGTCACAAAAGAGAAGTACAAATAGCCAATAGCCATTTGAAAAAATGTTCAATCTCATTAGTAACCAAAGAAATAAATTACAACTACAATGAGATATTGTCCTATTACATTGGCATAAATTAGACTAAAAGTATCCAGTGATGGTGAGGGGATGGGAAACAGGTACACCCATACATAGTTGGTAGAAACGAGCTGGGAAAGATTTCTTGCAGTACAATTTAGCAGACTTCTTAAAATGTAAAACACATACCATTTAATTTGCAGCAGTCTATCCTACAAAAGTGATTGCTCAAGTGCAAATAACACAGAGAAACAGAGAGAGAGAGAGAGAGAGAGAGAGAGAGAGATTCATTTTGGCATTGTTAATAATAATAATAATAATAATAATAATAAATCCTGTTTCTGTCTCTTTGACCAGATACCAATTCCTGGAGAAACCATACCTTTCTCCTTCCTCCCTGGTAACTTCTGAGCCCACAAACATTATAATAGTGTTGAAGGTGCTTAAAAATGTATATTGACTAACGAATTATCAAAATATTTTGACAATGCTATAGATGTATACCATTAATAGGTGATTTGCTGTTTTCATAAGTATGTAATAATTGGTAATGAAAGTTTAAAAAATTTTTAGAATATAATTGATTGTTACACAACTTTCCAACCCTATGTAAATCTTATTTTATATTTTTGATTCATACTTTTTATATGTTGATAATTTATTTCTAAAGACTTAACATTAGGCTCAAATTTATCTTATTTATCCCAAGAGTACAAAATTACTCAAACAAGGGTTTAAATGACTGGAACTACAACTACTGAGCCATGTTATTTCAATTAGAATTTAATTTTCTTGAAATGTGGGATGGAGAGTGGGAAAATGGTGTCTTTCAAATACAAAGACCATTCGCCTGATATCATCAGCAGTCTCTGAGTCACTTTGATCAGTGGTGGGATTCAACCTCTTCATTCACACCATCTGGACCTAAGTGTCATGGTTAAGTGCATACATTAGTGAGCTGGATAACTTGGGCTGTTCCATTTAGTCTTAAATGGAACAAACCCAGCAGAAATTCATTAGACCGGTGGGCAGCCTAACTTGGTTACTTCGTTATAGATAACTAAGATCCAACATTTTAAAATGAAATAGTACCTTCTTTTTCAAGGAGAACTACACTATATAAGACAGGATATATATATATATATATATATATATATATATATATATATATATATATATATCCTTGAGATAAATAAGATAAATTTTGGCCTAATGTTAAGTCTTTAGAAATAAATTATCAACATACAAAAAGTATGAATCAAAAATATAAAATAAGATTTACATAGGGTTGGAAAGTTATGTAACAATCAATTATATTATAAAATGTTCTAAAAATTTTTAAAACTTTCATTACCAATTATTACATACTTATGAAAACAGCAAATCACGTATAAATGGTATACATCTATAGCATTATCAAAATATTTTGATAATTTGTTAGTCAATATACATTTTTAAGCACCTTCAACACTATTATAATGTTTGTGGGCTCAGAAGTTACCAGGGAGGAAGGAGAAAGGTATGATTTCTCCAGGAATTGGTATCTGGTCAAAGAGACAGAAACAGGATTTATTATTATTATTATTATTATTATTAACAATGCCAAAATGAATCTCTCTCTCTCTCTCTCTCTCTCTCTCTCTCTCTCTCTTTCTCTTTCTCTTTCTCTCTCTGTTTCTCTGTGTTATTTGCACTTGAGCAATCACTTTTGTAGGATAGACTGTTGCAAATTAAATGGTATGTGTTTTACATTTTAAGAAGTCTGCTAAATTGTATTGCAAGAAATCTTTCCCAGCTCGTTTCTACCAACTATGTATGGGTGTACCTGTTTCCCATCTCCTCACCATCACTGGATATTTTTAGTCTAATTTCTGCCAATGTAATATATATCTCCTTCCATCATTGTGAGCCCCAGTTCAGCCTGTTGTAAACAGTTATCTATATATCTGTAGCTATGTAAATTGAGCTGAGCCTCTCAAAAGAGTCTTGTATTAATTGAATCACTAGCATAAGAAACTAATTAGTTTCCTTCCATATGCCTTTAGAAAAATAGCACATGGCAAATAAGGGGAGAAGGGTGAAATACAGCTAATGGTTTTTTAGATTCTTTCTCTTGGGGAAGGTTTTATGCATTGGGTTTTATACAAGTTCTTTATTTAATCCTTGTAATAACCCCATAAAATGAATATTAACATCTCCCACTTTATAGATGGGGAATCTGAAGAGTCTAGACAGGATAAGTTATTGTTCAGGGACCCAGATAATAAGTGGCTGAGCTGTGATTGCACTCCAAAACCCACTTTGCCCAGCATATTATGAGAGCAGCCTTGTCCTGGGGATTTAGACATGACCAGAAAGGACAGGTTGGGAGGGAGGTGCAGTTACAGAGATAGTAGAAGAGGCAATAATGATCATGAGCTGTGTAATTAGCAAGTGTCAGACCTTATACTAACCACATGACTTGCCTCTCCCCATTTAATCTTCCAGAAAAGCACTACTAGTTTGTCGATTTTACAGTGAGAAAACCAACACACAAAATAGTTAACTAAGGACCCCCCAAGTTACACAGCTAGTTAAAAAGTCTTATGGTACAAAATCCAAGATGGCAGAGTAGATAAACACTGTGCCTGCATTCTTCCATGAACATATTAAAATTACAACTAAATTTAAAAAGTCAACCTGGAGAACCATCTGAAGTCTAGCCGAACAGAAGTCCTATAGCTAAAAATACAAAGAAACCATGTTGAGATTGGTAGGAGGGAAGGAAATACAGAATGGGCCCCACACCTATAAGTGGTAGTTGAGAATCAGAAAGGATTTCTTGGCCACCCTGGTTCCCCCAGGAGGAGAGAAGCTCCCCAGCCTAGAGTACTGGAGCTGCAAAGAGGAGTCCTCATGATATCTGCCTGTGAAAAACAGTGGAAATTCTGACCATTCAGGAGGGACTGAAAGCAGCTGGAAACTGAGACTTCCTCTTAAACAGCCTACGCATGGACTCACTCACTCCCAGGCACTCACCTTAGTCTCCAGCGGAGGGACGGTGACTAAGGAGGCCTTGGAGACATACGGGATTGGGGGGCAGACTGAGGTGTGTGGCTTCAGAAGGAGGACTGAAGGGCAGTTGGCATTTTCCCAGAGAAGGATCTACCTTCCTTGCAGCTGGCTTATGGGCGCCATCTTTTCTGTGTTGAGTCCTCCCCCTCTGGCCAAATCTGAATCTGATTGGCTGGGTGAGCTCAGCTGCTGCCCCTGCTGACTCACTGGGACCCTGCTTCACTCAACTCCAGCACCACCAGAAGCACTTTCTTCATGAGAAGCCAGCCCCACTCACATTCTTTCATGGAAAACTGTCAGAGTCCTGCAGACCTCATGTGGGCAGTGACTGGCCTCAGTGTGCTCTGAGACTTTTGTTGTGATGCTCCAGGGTCAGCACTAGCACCAAACCAGAATTTACATTAACCTGCTAACCACAGTTCTTCCCACTATAGTGACTCCCAGACGCCTCACCTCACTCAACTCACGTACCATAGGAGGCATTATCAGTGGCTGAACCTTAAGGGAGCTGGTAGGTGGCAGCAGGCCTCGGGGTGTCCTGCTTTTTTGTGAAGCTACCCCAGACCTGGTACTGGTGGCATCCATCCTCAGTTTGCAGCTTGTCCACTCCCATGTCCCTCCAGGTCCAACACAAGCACCAAACAACTGAAGTTCACTTTGTATCTCTTACCAAGTAGCCCCCAGTTGATCAAAGGAAGTGGCTGACCTGGGCCTGCACCAGTGCCCTTCTCAAAAAGCCCCAAAACCAAAATACTTGAAGATTGTCTTCAGACCACAGCAGAGCACCACCCAATTATCCCCACAAGTGGCACACACAAAGGGTGGTCTCAATAAGTACTGGAGCCCATCAGGGGCAAATCCCACTCAATGGGATAATCCTCGTGCACAGCAGTCCATGAGGTATGGATGTGGCCAAACCCCCCAACCAGTCAGCCTCAGAGTCAATCCCATCAACTGATGTACCAAGAGCAATCAAGGCTCAACTGTAACAGGAGGGCACACACAACCCACACAAAGGACACTCCTGGAGCACCTGGCTTAGGTGACCAAGGGAACTATGACACTGGGTCTCACAGGACACCAACTGCATAAGGCCATCTGGCAAAGACTGGGAGACATAGAAACAAACACAGAGAGACAGCCAAAATGAGCGAAAAAAGAAATTCATCCCAAATGAAAGAACAGGAGAGAACTCCAAGAAAAGAACTAAATGAAATGGAGGCAAGCAACCTACCAGAGACAGAGTTCAAAATAATGGCTAGAAGGATGCTCAAAGAACTTAGTGAGAACTTCAACAAAGAAGTAGTAAGCATAAAAAAGGACATAGAAACCATAAAAAAGAACCAGTCAGAAGTGCAGAAAACAATAACTGCAATGAAGGGTGCACTAGAAGGAATCACAAGCAGACTAGATGAAACAGAGGACCAAATTAGTGATTTGGAAAAGAAAGGAAAAAGATATTACATGAAAATAGAAATGAAGAAAATTAAAAAGCAAAAAAGTTGGAGTATCACTACTTATGCCACACAAAATAGACTTTAAAACAAAGGCTATAAGAAGAGACAAAGAAGGACCCAGTAATCCCACTGCAGAGTGTTTATCCAAAGAAACCCAAAATGTTACTTTGAGGGGACATGTCTGTCCATGTGTTCATTGCAGCACTGTTTACAATGGCCAAGATGTGGAGGCAGCCTGGGTGTCTGTTGATGGATGAACAGATAAAGAGCAGATGATATATATATATATATATATATATATATATATATATATATATATATATATATATGAACATTGCTCAGCCGTAGAAGGGAATAGATTCGTACCATCTCCAGTGGCATGGATAGACCTGGAGGGTGTTGTGCTGAGTGAACTACGTCAGACAGAGAAAGACAGATGCAATGCGATTTAGCTTACATGTGGAATCTAAATAACAAAATAAAAAAACAAACAAAACAGAAACAAAATCATAGATTACAAAGAGCATTTTGATGGTTGCCAGATGGGAGGGGAATTGAGGGTTTGGGTGAAAAAAGGGGAAGGGGTTAAGAAGTACAAATTGGTTGTTATAAGGTAGTTATGGGGATGTAAGGTACAGTATAAGGAATATAGTCAATAATATCAAAATAACTATTTATGGTGTCAAATGGGTACTAGATTTGTTGGAGTGATAGATAGGAAAGGTAGGGTGGAAAAGGTGAAGGGATTAAAAAGTACAAATTGTTAATTACAAAATAGTCATAGGGATGTAAGGTAAAGCAAAGGGAATATAGTCAATTATATGGTAATAACTATGTATATAGTGCCAGGTGGGTATTAGCCTAGTCAGCGGGGTCACTTCTTAAATTATATAAATGTCGGGCCGGCCGAGTGGTGCGGTGGTTAAGCGCTGGCTTGGGAAGCCAGCGGCCCTGGTTCGGGAAGCCAGCGGCCCTGGTTCGGGTCCCACATATGAGGGTCAGTGACACTGCCCTCAAAAAAAAAAAAAATTATATAAATGTCTAGCCATATGATGTACCCCTGAAATTAATATAAAATAATATTGAATGTCAACTGTAGTTAAATTTAAAAATGGGGGAAAGGGGAAGGGGAATAAGAGGTTCAAATTTCCAGGTATAAAACATGTAAGTCCTGGGAATACAATGTACAGCATGGGGAATAGTCAATAATATTGTGATAGCATGGTACGGTGTAAGGTGGTTGCTGGACTTATATCATGGTGATCACTTCTTTAGGTATATAAATGTTGAATAACTATGGTGTACCTCTGAAACTAATATAATATTGGGTGTTAGCTATATTTTTAATAAAAATCTTTAAAAATAACAATAACAAATAAAAGATTTATGGTGACCATAATATTTCATTGTTTCTTTCCCCATATTTTTTTTTTCTGTTTCTTTCTTATAGAGGAAAAAATTGACTTATTTTATAGTTCACTGACTTCATATACACTTTGGGAATTCTATCACCTTTCAGGTAAAAAGAAAGAGATAACCAATGCTTTCCCCACTTAAGGATGGATGTCAAGGTACTCTTTGGGGACACTGGGGGGCACTTTATTGACATCCTCCTATGTCAACAGTTATGAATAGAATTAGGCTGTAGTTTGATTCTTAACCCTATCAATGAGCTTCTAAACCCTCATCAAAAACATCTTTTAGCTCCTTCATCTGCAAAATTAAAAGAGTCAGGTGTCTTTATTTAAAAATGCAAATACATGATTTGGCAAAGGCTGATATTTGATATTGTCTCCTTGGCTGGTGTTATGGGAATTACACATCTAGCATGAGTGAGCATCCAGTGCCCAAGCCCCTCCCGTTTCCAATTTATTATCAAGCTGCTGCAGTGCAGTGCTGAGACATCTGATCATTTAGATCATTAAAAATCAATCCAATGCCCGAACATTTCTGTACATTTTAGAGAAATGACAAAAAGTACAGTATTAGATAGCTATTAGCTTGCTCTGGGTTTTCTTTTTACAGCTGCCAGGAAAGTCATTTCGTAAAATTGATTAAACCAGCATGCCAGGAGGAGGGAGGAAAAGAGCAGAGAAATGTAAACACAGGGAGCTTAGAGGGGAGGGCGGTTATGTTTCTGGGGGAAATGAAGTGAGATGCTGCTGGAGGAGGCAGAAGGGGGTGGGTAAGAGGAGAAACGTTGCATATAGTGCGTATACTATAATTTGGGGTATAAGAGATTTAAGATGGGAGGATAAAAGCAACCAAAATGCAGAAGCAATAAAGAAGAGGCAAACTAACTGTGTGTTTCTAACAAACTGCATGCATTGGTCACATTACATGGTTTGTCTGAATTCAGGAGACATCACTGGGACTAGGATAAGAAACCAAGTTGAAGATTTCAGTAAATTAAACACTTTAAATATCAGGAAAAGCTAGGGAGGAGAGTCTAGTTTAACAAAGAAAGGAAAATAAATCTCTCTACTTTTGCTCAATAAAACCATGAGTGCATATATTCACAGATACATTCCCCTATTTGTTATTATAATGGCCGTGCATATATTCCTTTCTTCCAAATATAAACTTTTTCTCCTTACAAAATTGTATTAGTGTTCCTGTAATATATTTCAACAATATCTTGATTAACTGAAAAGAAATACTGGTGCATGGAATCACAGAGTGTTGACAAGAATGGATTATAATGTGGGCTTTCTGTGACCATGTCACTATGTTTAATTCCTCCCAGAGTCCTATTTAAAGTCATACTTAGCTCACATAGCTCACGCTTCTATAGAAAGGGGCAGGAAAATCTATTAGGTATTTATTTGCTACATATTATGTCTGCTAACATTTAAAGTACAACAACCAATTAAACACAAGTGACTTACAAATAGCACTTTAGACATTATAAATAAAGCAAGAGTTCTTTGAAAAGTGAATGTACTTCCTTGGACATGGTACACAGAAAATGATAAGATACAAGAACCATTTAATTGCATGGAAGAAGACCAACACTAGTCTAAAAGAAGTGACCCCCTAGAGAGAAGTTCTAATTTATATTGGCTCTGTTTCAGCTGCTT
This sequence comes from Aselliscus stoliczkanus, assembly GCA_033961575.1. Taxonomy (NCBI): domain Eukaryota; kingdom Metazoa; phylum Chordata; class Mammalia; order Chiroptera; family Hipposideridae; genus Aselliscus; species Aselliscus stoliczkanus. The sequence goes on along the minus strand of CM066728.1, from coordinate 75,329,605 downwards.
GGCAGAAGCTGCGATTCAGAAAGCATTGATTTGAAGCCATGGGTTTACATGGGAGGTGTGTTGCCTTCTTGAAGGAGAAGTCCAAGATAGCCCCCAATTGCCTACCTCCTGGTATTCACATCTGTGTGTAGTCTCTGCTCCCATACTGTACTGATTGGTCCTCCAATAGAAGATGATGACTTGTCACTTTTGAGATAGGATGATAAAAGACTGCAGCTTCTGTCAGTCTTGGGATGTCTCTTTCTCTCTGATCTCCCTGTCTGGTTGATGCAAGTTTTCCTATTATGTAAAGAGGCTCACATGGCTAGCAACAGAGGCCTGCCAACTAGCTTAGTGACCTTAAAAGCAATTGAGTCTTGAGATGACTGGATCCCAAACCAACAACTCAAGAAAGACCCTCAGTCAGAACCACAAAATACTACGGGGGAAACTCGGGTCATTTACATGACTGAAGTTTGTACTTATAGAGATATGTCATAAGGGACAGGAGTGGGTAGGGAGAGGCGGGAAGGTTATAGAAGCAACATTTCTATGAAGGAGGTGCAATCATTATGAGTGCTGTTTGCCAACATTCCAAGTTCTCTTCCCTCCAAGCACAGCGCAGAATTGTACTTCTTTGCCCCGCTAAAGTTAGGCATAGTCACCTGACTTATTTTGCCCAATGAAACTTGAGTAAAAGTCATACATGTCACTTCTAGGGGAAAACCATTAAGAATTGGTGTATCACGTCCCCTTGCTTCTACCACATTGACTGGGATCTTTCCAAATGGTAGAGTCTCCCATCAGCCATGCTCCTAAATAAAAAGAGCAGAACCATATTCCCTCTACTTTCAACCTATGATGAACATACAGCATAAGTGAGTAATAAGCCTGCATTGTTTCAAGCAACTGAGATTTTGGAGCTGCTTGTTGTAACATGATCTAGATCAGGAGTCGGCAAACTTTTGAGACGGGATTGCTGCCAGGGGTCAGTAAACTGCAGCTCGCAAGCCACATGTGGCTCTTTGGGTACATACATGTGGCTCTGAAGTAAAATTGAAAATGAAAATAAAACTATCATAGTTTCATTTATAAAATTTTTAAAAGATATTGTTCACATAATGGTGATTTCATTTGTTTCATGGCTCTCGAATAATTTTTAAGTTGTTATGAGGGACAGGATTGGCTCTTCCAGGGGTCGGCAAACTTTTGAGATGGAACGTACCCAAAGAGCCGCATGTGGCTCGCAAGCCTGTTTGCAGACCCCTGATCTAGACCATCTTCACTAAAACAGAACGTAGGTTTCTGGGTAGGAGTTCACTCTAAGGAAAGAAGAAATCTAGTATGAGGAACTAGACTCAGCTACAAAGCATCACATTTCCAAAAGCTGTAACGATGTTTGCTGGATTGTGATTAGCCATCGGAACTCTCCCAGGCCTATCCCGAAAAGACAAAGGTGTGTGTGAGAACTGGAAGAAGTTTAGTTTTTCACTAAACTCCTAAAGCTTGAGAGTTTAAAGAAGCACTACGGTTGGACTCCCCTAAGTAAACAAGAAGGGGCAATGCACGTTCCTTTCCACCATGCAAGTGCATGTTGTCAGTACCTTAGGAGGAATGGAGAGTGTTAATAACTAGAACAGGCTTGCTGGCACCTGCTGCAGGCAGTCTAGACACCAGTGAACATGGGTCAAGGTCACTGGTAGATCAGAGGCCAGTACAAAGTGGCACCCTGGGCAGATCCAAGCAGGGGAAACTAGAAGGTGCTTCTAAGAGTCTCAGAGAAGCATGAGTGAGGGAGATTGTACAAGCCACTGGGGTATATATCTGAGCAGCAAGACATAGAGCTACTAAGATTGGAAAACTCATTTTAATGTGACTTTAATTAATGCCCACTGGCTTGGAGAGTAAATAGCAACAATCCCATCCCTTTATTATTTATTTATTATTAACTTGATTATTGCTTTACTTATTGCAATAATCCATTCTACATCTACCCTGTGTCATATGTCAATATCTGGTTCTACCTTGATCGGGCTTCAACTTGAAAATCCTTTCATCAAATGCCTCATTTAAGTCTGGAATAGTTTAATTTGTTCTCAAGTGCCATCTACTATGAGACACTATAAATAACATTGTAACATCGTCACTATTTTAAGATGCAGTGTAATATAATGTAGTGTAAAAAGATATGGATACCTAAAGCAAAGATGTAAGTAGTTTGGCTGAATTTAAACCATGAGTATATGCGCATTAGTCTTTTTGACAGATTTATGTCTCAGAAATCCATTTAAATACACCTCCATGAAAAAAAAATCAAGTAGGGAGAGGGGACTAGGGGGGGCTTCAGTGGTGAGGAAATGAAGTCAGTAACACTGGAGAGAAGAATTCAAACGTGATGTTTTTATTTCAAAGTAGGAGAAACTTGATAATGACAGAGGATTGCGGTCAGCAGGAAAAAAAGCAAAGCATTGGGAGAAGAAAACGGGCTAGGGGTCCAAAGTCTTAGGAAGTGGGAAGAAGTGGGATTTAGACTTCAAATCGGCATGTCCTTAAGAAAGAGGCTCATCCATAGCTTACTCAAATATTTCATGGATGAGTATTAAACCTTCATAGTGGCTTTTTTCTCTTTTTTTTTTTTTTTTTTTGAGGGCAGTGTCACTGGCCCTCATATGTGGGACCCGAACCGGGGCAGCTGGCTTCCCAAGCCAGCGCTTGGGAAGTGGCTTTTTATGATACTTCGGTTTACCACAAATGTCTCTGCTATTCTCTCCACTAGCAGCCTTCCATTTTTCCCTTCTAGCACACACCACAAAGATAAATTCATTTGTCTGTCTGCATGTCTATACCCCTCGCCCAGGACAGAAGCTGCATGAGGGATCATATCTGTCACGGTCACCCTCCTAGCACAATGCCTGGGATACAAATAGTCCATAAATATTTGTGGATTGTACAAATCAGGATAGGCACAAGAACATTGAAGATAATATGTCGTCACAGATTACAATTCCAGTACTGAAATTATTTTGATCTCTTAGGCCTTCCTGCTGTTCTCCCTTAAATGAAGTCCTAGGATGAATTGTGGCCTAGTAGTCCTTATGCCTTTGTAAGATCTCATTGATATTTGGTAGTTTTCAATCTACTCTGGATGTTATAACAGCCAAATCTATCCACATCACTAAACCCAATCATCAAGACTGTCACTCTTACTCTAATGCCATTTAGAATGTGCAATGAGCCACTGGGTTCCACTTCCTAAAAACTAATTTCCCTAGAGCTTTTGCTCTATTATTTTATCAATGCCCCTGAGCTTAGTAGCTATGATTCTTTTCTCTCCTGAAGAGCACAATTTCTCATTAAAACTTCTTCCCATAAGCCTGAGTATTTCTTTACAAATTCAAGGAAGTTTCAAGGGTCATGAAGGACCTTTGGTTTGATATCAGCTATATTTAGTGCTTTGGGAGCAACAGAACAATCAAGTTCATTAATGACCCAGAAAAAAATAATTCAACATAATTCTTGATTGACAGCGATTTCTCTTTTTAGATTTGAAAAAAAACCAGTGTTTGATCAAATTTTTAAAAATGCATGTTCTCAAACTCTTTTTACATATCCCAACAAGCAAGATGGATTGTTATATTTATATATGAATATAGGCAAGTCTAATAACCTAATATAATTCATAATTATATTTCCCTCACCTTTAGAAGAAGCAGGAAGTAATCATTCATTCATTCATTCATTCATTCAACAAATATGTATTGACTGCCACCATGTTCTAGGAACTTCTCCAGAGGCTGAGGATATAGCAGGGAATTATGAAATAGACTAGGGCAGGGGTCGGCAAACTTTTGAGATGGAAGAGCCGCCAGGGGTCCACAAACTGTGGCTCACAAGCCACACGCGGCTCTTTGGGTACGTACATGTGGCTCTGAAGTAAAATTGAAAATGAAAATAAAACTATTATAGTCACATTTATAAAATTTTTAAATGATATTATTCACATAGTGGTGATTATGTAAAAATATAATTATGGCTCTCGAATAATTTTTAAATTGTTGTGAGGGATAGGATTGGCTCTTCCAGGGGTTGGCAAACTGTTGAGATGGGAGTGTACCCAAAGAGCAGCATGTGGCTTGAGAGTTGCAGGTTGCCGACCCCTGCTCTAGGGGCTTTCATTGCAGTTGGAAAAGAAGAGTAAGAAAATATTCAAAATGAGTAAGTAAACTCTATAGACATTTACACAGTAATAAGTTCTAGGGAGAAAAATTCAAAAAGTAAGGGAGATGGAGAGCTCTAGGAACAGGGATGACGTGGATACAATTATTGAAAAGGGTGGACAGGGAAAGCCTCATAAAGAAGATATCTGAATAAAGAATGAGAGATCTGAAGAAGTAAAAGAAAAAGGGGGTACTGGGGAGATGCAGATTCTGGTCTGAAGTAATACAAAGTTAGAGTCCCTGGTACAGGATTGTGCTTAGAGAGTTGCAGGAATAGAAGGAAATCAATGTTAGTGGACCAGAGCAGCAAAAGTAGGAGCTGAATCGGAGGTAACAGGAACCCACAGGTAGTAGGTTTCTATAAGGATTTTAATTTTGATGAAGATCAGAGGTCTCTGAAGGGTTCTGAGCAAAGACGTGACCTGACACGACCTAGATTTTAGCAGTGCTCCTCTGCTGATGTGTGGAGAATGGGCTGCAGTGGGAAAAGCGGGGTGGGGGGATGGGACATTGGTCAGAAGGTGTTGTGGCAATCCAGCTGAGAAGAACTGAGGGCCAGGACCAAGCTGACGGTGATGGAGGTGGTGAAGAATGGTCAGATTCTGGGTTGTATTTTGAAGGATAGCTGGCTAGATTTGATAATTTGATTGGATAGGGAAGGTGGGAGGCGGGAAACTGGGAACAATCAAAGATCATTGCAAAGTTTGGCTTGAGATGGGGAAGTGTACAGGAGGAGCTGACTGGGGGAAAGGGCAAGACTTTGGTTTGGTACATGTTAGGTTTCAGGTCTAGATATCCAAATGGAAATGGCAGGTAGGCCGTTGAATACTAAAGTCTCTACATTCAGAGGCGAGGTCCAGATTGGAGATAGAAATTCAGCAATGGCAATTTCAAGTCATGTGATTACATGAGATTACGTAGGGGGTATGTAGGAAAATGACAGAAAACTCCAGGCTAAGCTTCAGACATATAATACAGCAAAGGAGAATGAGGAGTAACCAAGGTAGGAGGCGAGAAACCAGGAGAATGAGATGCCCTACAAACTCTCGTGAAGAGAATACTTCTCTGAATGGTCCCCAGCGTCAGCATAGATACCTACTTTGTACGTTTTATTTGTTCACAGGACCCACATGCAAATAAACTTTCATCTGGATTAACATTAAATTCAGTTGCATATTTTGGAGAGTCAAGCAACTGATGAAAGAGAAACAAGAGGAAGGAAGAAATGCCAGAAATTAAGAAATCTGCAAGGTTAACTAATTATAAAACAGTTCACCAAAATTAAATTATATTAAGACAGACATAGAATTATGTAATAGAAATTCTCGTAATCTTTGGTTCAAAATAAATGATCTGAGTTATAATTTACTAAGGGAGAAAAACATTCTCTATTCATATTTTGTAGCATACCGTACAAGCTAACTTATTTATAGGCAATCACATAATTTAAATAAATTCTAGCTCATTTCTTAGTTTCTGCCCTAATGGAATTGACCTGACCATGGAGCACACAAAGAGTTCAAAGTACCCTCTGTGCTCATATTACCCCTTAGGAAAAGGCCATTTTAAAATGGAAATATGTAGGAAGAGAGTCATGTTGGAGCCAGCATCTTATTTTTTGAGAAAAACTGGAACTGAATTTAATGCAATTATAACATCCAAGTTTGTGTTAAAATAGGAATTATGGTTTGGTTTGGTTTTTCACTAACAACCCAAGTCAAAGATTTCCTGCATGTATGGGAAAAGATGAAGTTAGAGATAAAATAGAGCTGTGTGGGATATATGCCACATTCTTCTATTACTGAATGTAATCATCACTTAGAGCTCTAACATGGTATATATTACTACAACCAAAGTAACAGCATCAAAGATACATATAATTTTATTTCCCCCCGTTAAAAATGGAGATAGTAATATACCAGTCCTCTTTACGTAATCAGATGAGATTATGCATTTTAATGTAAAGAAAACTACAGAATACCACAGAATCTCAAAGGACTAATTCAGCATGACTTCCTTTTAATGTGTGAAAGTTTTAAAAGTGGCCATTGTTTTTCAGTCACTTGGAAGGGATTTATCTTTAAACCCACACATCCTCAGGCCACTGTCCAGATACTCAAATTGAGTTAGTCAAAATGTTATATATATTAATGTTAAACATTCTCGTTCTAGCCTTATCTGGATGTCATTAGTATATAAAAATGTTAGACTAGCATTCAGAGTTCAGAAGTTATGAATCAACTCTAAGGTTTCCTAGGATGTATTAGACAAGTGAAATGGATCACAGGGATGTTTGAATTCTGAGTTTTCCTGGTACACTATAACTTTCTGGTTTAGAGATAAACGCCTTACATGGCCACATAAACTTTAAGGCTTCTTGGACATTCAATATCTCCCTATGATATTTTAATGAGTCTAGTGTAAATGAATCATAAGCACATGGATTAAATTCCCCATGAACTACTCATGGCTATGAGACACCTTGGGAAAAGAATTTTGGCAAGGAGTCAAATATGCTTTGCTGACCTTTCAATATTTTCAGGTCACTCAGTGGACATAGACTCAGACAGCATATTCAAAACAAGATAAAAGTGACCAAATGTATGCACATTTGCTTTGGACGTCACCAGTCTTCATCTCCTTCAACTTCAACATTACAGTTCATGTTTCACTCTTTATGAGCTGCGGTGATCTGACCTCCAGGCTTCGTTATAGGCTTATTATGAACATGATCTTAGTAGGCCTAAAATTCTTTATATTCTTGACTAGCTAGTTAGCGAAATTAAATGAGTTCAAACCAAAAGAGGATTATCTTGTGAATTATATACTTGAAATTCTTGAAAATTTATAAAATATCTCTAACTTTTTATGAAGTTCTATTTTTTCCCCATGACTCCTCAAATTGATGTTCATTGAAAAGTGGTTATATATTTATGCTTGATCCTTTCAGCATTGAGTATTTGACTGAGATATTGTGAAATGTGTTATGGGTGAAATGATCTTATAGAGATAATTAGTAACTGAAAGGACTCAGAGAGGATCTAGTTTTTTCACCAAATTTAAACCAGTCTTTAGCAAAGTATAGGAAGTTTCCTGTATTAGTAAATTAGCACAGAAATCCTCAAAATGGCCATCCAGGGCCTAGAAAAAGTAAATATATTCTCTGTATGCATCCACAATCTGTCTCAAGAGTAAAACCAAGCAATAATAAGGCTTTCTAACTTCCGATGCAAGTCAAACATATTGGCATTCTGTTTTGCTTAAACATTTTAGACTATAATTTACAACGGAATTTCAAAAATGCAGTCATTTCCACCAGTTTGATTCTTATTTTACTTTATGTGTAAACCAGTTGTTTTTCAGTTTTAAAGAATTCAGCATAATATTTTGTTGTTTCAGTACTTTCTTTTCATTTTGAAAATAAGCCAAGTATTGATGTGGTCAGATTTATGACTCCTCAAACCATCAGAAATTAAAACTGTGTGATAAACATAATGTAGCAATTTTCCAAATTGGTAACACATATTGAATTTAAGAACGCCGACTACCTACAAAAAACTATTTCCAAGTCACCATATGTCTGTCTAAACATTACAATGTTCCCTAGCAATTCTCCCAAATGATTGAATTATTTGCTGGCTCTCAGTTTTGCAAATCTTGCCTGTGAAAATGAAAGTAAACTGTTGAAGTTAATCTAAAATTTTGTTTTCTGGCAGGTTCCAAACAGAACTGCTTCTGTGGTTTTCAATATAAAGTTGCTCCCTGAGCTTATAATTATCCTTTTTCCCTATTCAATGCACTTCAAGAGCTAAAATAGGGTACAGAAGTATATATATATATATATATATATATATATTTATATTTATATTCCAGTTAAGATAAACAAGGAATTAACTTATCAATGTATTACTTATAACCAATAATGATATACCTAAATTTTTAAAGTATGAAGTAATATAGGTGCATAAGATTTTTTACTTTTTTTCATTTTCTTTAAATTTTTCATTTTTATCCATCAGTTTTCTTATCTCCAATTGCTGAGGACATAGATTGCCTTCTTATTTGCTATCAACATTATGACTAAAATATATATCCTCCAACTTGCCTAAAGTTTTATTTTAAATAAGTAGATTTCAAACCTTGCTTTGCATATATGTAAACTGGGTAAAGAAAGAGCTGCTATGGCTGATGATCTTCTTGCCCTCCACTTACAACTGTGGGGAGCACAATTTGGAAATCAGTGTTGCAGTCCTATATAATGAAAGACATTTACTTACTTCTTTTCATGGCCACTACAATAAATCTTATACTATAATGCAGACTCTTCAATAAGAGATTAAAAGCCAGTATCGATCTATGAATGTCTGGCAAGGATAGCACTATGTACAATTCAAAAAGTCTGACTCTACTTCATCAATTCACACTTGTTATGCATTGAATGTTGTCTCCCCAAAATTCATATGTTGCAGTCATAACCTCCAGTACCTAAGAATGTGACCTTACTTGAAAATATGGTTATTGAAGGTGTAATTAATTAAAGTAAGGACATACAATAGTTGGGTGGGCCCCTAATCCAATATGCCTGGTGTTCTTATAGAAAAGAATGCCATGTGAAAAGACAGACATGCAGAAAGGGAGAATGTCATGTGAAGACTGAAGTAATGCTACAAGGACATAAGAGTCCTTCCACACCATGCCTTCCGGGGAGCAGGCACTGCCAACACTTTGATTGATCTTGGACTTGTCACCTCGAGAACTGTGAAACAATGCATTTCTGTTGTGTACAACTCAGTCTGCAGCCCTTTGTTACAGCAGCCCTAACAAGTTCATAAACCACTCATCCTTAATTTTCTACCTCCTGGCTTCAATTCCAATCATGCCAATGAAACGCTTTCCACTAAGATATGTCCTCTTTTCTGGTCACCCAGTTCACCTACCATTACTTTCTGAATATAGTTTTTACTCACATTCCTGAGTACTCCTTTTCATTTTATTCCTTAAAGTCACTGAGATTGTTATGTGTCATGAATATATATATATATATATATATATATATATATATACTCATATTTACATATATGTATATATATTCATATACGTGAATAATATTATTCACTTATTCTCAGTGAATAAAAATCTGCGGTCAAGGAACAGAAAGTGAGATGGGAGAGAACAGTAAATCAATGAATAGAGTACAGTCTTGTACCATAAGAATAGAAATTTTGTGCTATAGTGCTGTAGAAATATGTAGGAAGTCCTTCAGGTTTAGACAAAGATCCTTCTAGAAAGTGACATATGAGCTGGTACATGAGGAGGGGCTTACTGAGTCAGGGATGGAAAGGTGAAGACCTGAGACAAGCGAAAGAGGGCACTCTGGGCAAAAGGGCGATAAAGGCTTAAGGACAGTGGAAACCATGAACTGTGAGAACTGTGAACAGAACTGTTTGTGCAAAGCAATGTGGGGTCCTGGCCAGAGGGGAGAATGGAGTCAGATGCTAAGGGGTCACATATATCATGTTACAAAGTTTGAACTTTATTCTGAAAGCAACCCAGAGACATGGAAAAAGAAATTAAGCAGAAAATATATATAATTATATTTCCCTTTTAGAAATAAATATGCTGAGTGCTGTGTGACGAATAGGTGGGGAGAAGTAAGCAAAACTAAAAACAGAGGAAATAGTTAGGAGGTGGTTATACTATTTCAGAAGAGAGATGATGGTGCATTAGCCTAAGAGAGTATCTATATGTATGGAAAACAATGAACAACTTTGGAGGATACTAGAAATAGGACTGATATGATTTAACAATTGATTGGGCATATTGGATAAAGGAGAGGAAAACACCTAAAAGTGATGACCAAAACTTTGTTTTTCTGGTGTCAAACCAGACATCATTGAAGTCTGATATCATTCATTAAGGTAGAAACACGGGAAAGAGCAGATCTGGATGTGAGGAGAAGGAGCTGGAGGCACAGAGTTTGGAGATCCTGTGTAGACATATCTAGGAAATAAGCCCCAGGTCCAGGGGAGGCATCCAGATGACACACTAATCGCTATCATGGAAGCTTGTGGAGACATGAGCGTGAATAAGACACCCAAGCTGGCTCTCAAGGCCTGCAGCACATCGGAACCATCTGTGGAGTTTCTGAAAAAATGCAGGGGCCTGGGCCCACCCCTCTAGTAATCCAGTTTGAGACAGCATATGGAGTGGACCGCTGCATTCCCACAGGCTTCATAGTGATTCTAATGGCTGGCCCTGGCTGAGCACTGCTGGGACATGGAATGAAAACAGGACAGGCTGTGAGGACAAAACCCAGAAGAACACTGTTATTTAAGAGATGGAAAAACGGTGAAAAAACCACAAAGAAGAGACAAATTGAGGCAGACAGCTAAGAGTGCACACAGGAAAGGATGGTTTAAGAATAGAGAGTGGTTAAAACACTCTTCAAATACTAAAGAGAGTCTGAGTAAAATAAAGACTGAAAAACATCCAATGGTTTTAGCATGAAACATTTCAGTATCTTGGTTGAGAAAAAAAAGTAAAATCGGGAGTTAGAATGTAACATCCTTTGGCTGTAAAAGTGCTGAAGGCAGTAAGCAAAGGGAAAAAAGAAGGGCCAATGAAAGCTTTTTGTGTGTGTGTGTGTGTGTGGTTTTGTTTTGTTTTCTGAAAGGAGTGTTTTGAGCATTTGTATTTTTTTTTAATTTTTCAGTTTTATTAAGGTATGATTGACAAGCAAAATTGTATATATTTTAGTTGTACAATGTAAGGTTTTGACATATGTATAAATTATGAAATGATTACCACAATTAAGCTAATTAACGTATCTATCAGTTCACATGGTTACTATTTTGTGTGTATGCAGTGTGAACACTTGAGATTTACTGTCTTAGCAGACTTTAAGTACCCAATACATTAACTATAGACATCATGCTGTACATTAGGTCCCCAGAATTTGTTCTTAAAATTTGTGCCCTTTGATCAATACCTCCTCTTTTCCCCTACTTTCAGCTTCTGGTAACCACCATTCTATTCCCTGTTACTATGAGTTTGACTTTCCTCACCCATGTCCAATCTTAAGGAAGCCATTCTGTAGTCTGTCAAAGCCAGATAATTACTCAAAACCACTTGGGAGAGTACTTTAGAATGACTGAAGCTATTAGCCTGAGACTCATCATCAATAGAAGACCTGAGAATCTTACATCAGGTACTATGAACACACGAAAGTACTTTAAATCACTGATCATACACCGTTACTCAACCTTCTGACTGGTGTCTTGGAGCTAGTACTTTCTCAATTGAGCTAACTTTGCATTATCACTGCATCACTCCCGTTTTCCTGTCAAAAACTCCTGATTCCTCGTCTCCGTGATGGCTACCCAAGATGAAAACTCTTTTGGCTTTGTTCTTACCTTATCTCACTGATATTAAGATGCCACTGATTGTGAGACACATCAACAATTTGTTAACAGTTTTCCAGGGGAAAAAAACAAACTCTCCCTTATTAAATGAGCATATCAATCGTATGACTCATCCTACTTTTAAAAAAATGTTAAAATAATAAAAGAACACTTCAAAATTGTCAAATACAGAATGTCCTTGCTTATATCCTCATTCAGCAGTTTTCTTCTGACACTAATATTTTCTGTAAGACCCAATATTCTCACTTCCACTATACCTCCAGTACAGTACTATCCAATGGTTTCTACGGTGATAGAAATATTCTGAAATCTGTGCTGTCCAATATATAGAACTACATATGGCTATCAGATATTTGAAATGTGGCTAGTGTAACTGAGAAACTGCTTTAATTTAACTTAACCTGCAAATGACTACATGTGGCTAATGGCTATTCTAGGTGTTAGCAGAGTTCTAGAATCCCAGATTTAGATAAGGCTCTTTTTTTAAAATTTATTTTTTAATTAGTTTCAGGTGTACCACACAGTGCAATAGTTATACTTTTTACCCCTCAAAGTGACAACCCCCCTCCCCCAATTCTCCCCTCCACGCCAATAGATCATACTATCTATTACAATTCTTTTGACTCCCTTCCACCGTATAATCCACATCCCGAGTAGATAAGGCTCTTTCAAATGGACACTACTTCTGTTGTAATTCTCAAAAAATGGAATCATTTGCTTCTCTCATGTTACTGGAATTTGAGTGATTAACAATGACCTGCTTTTCAGCTGCCCTTCCAGTCTACCATTGCATCAGCTTCTTTCAACTAATACTGCCTGCTCTGAGGTTCATAACATCTGCTATTTCCTGATATCGAGAACCTCCTTACACCACTTGCATAAGAATCTTACACATGGGCCACATATTTTCTTCCTATCCTAGCTTGTACTGTTACCCTCAATTCAAACCTTTAATTTTGATGGCAATGTCTTCACAAATTAGCTCCACTTCCCTTTGGAAAGCCAAAGTCATAGAGATGCTCATTTCTAACTCTGCTTTCCAACACATTAAGCTCTGCAGTTCCCCCTCCACCTTCAAGACAAAATACTGTCATAATTTACACCTCTGACTAAATGTGTTATCTTAAACTTCCTAGTTTACTTTGAACTTGGTGTGTACCCTCATGAGAACAACCATATCTCCAGAGTTCCTATCTCTGACTTTTTATAAGCCTTGATGTCCATTGCTTTCTCTGTACCTCCCAGGCTGTCCGTTATGAGAAAACAGATTAACCAAGTTGACTGGATTCTCCATGAGTAATGATGCTCTTTACTTTTACCAAGGTCTCAATGTTTTTCAGCAATATTATTACTCAACAAGTTATTAAAAACCTTTAACACTAGTTCAAAATAATATATGAACCCCTATGTTCACTGAAGTGCTATTTACAATAGACAAGATATGGAAGCAATCTAAGTACCCAACAATACACAACTGGATAAAGAAGATGTGATATATATATATATATATATATATATATATATATATATATATATATATATATATATATATATAAAAATATTACTCAGCCATAAAAAAGAATGAAATCTTACCATTTGTGACAATGTGGATGGACCTAGAGGGTATTATACCAAATGAAATAAGTCAGACAAAGACTCAGTTATATTTGGAATCTAAAGAACAAAATAAATGAACACACAAAACAGAAACAGACTTGCAAATACAGAGAACAAACTGATGGTTGTAGGATTGGAGGGGGGAGTTAGAGCTGAAAAAGGTGAAGGGATTAAGAAGTAAAAATTGGTAGTTACAAAATAGTCATGGGGATATAAAATACAGCATAGGAAATATAGTCTACAATATTGTAAAAACTATAGACAGTGCCAGGTGGGTACTGGGGGAAATTACTTCATAAATTTTATAGATGTCTAACCATTATTCTGTTCACCCAGAACTAATATAAATTAACAATGAATATCAACTATAACTGATCAATTTAAAAAAGTTAAAAAAACAAAAACAAAAAGTTGAAAGATAAACAATTACAAGTACAAGCAAGAATGTGGAGCAACCAGAACTCTGATACACTGATGGACTACATTTTGGTACTATTTTGGAAAACTGATTTTGGAAAACTGACAGTATCTACTAAAGCCGAACATAGGCATACTCTATGGATCTGCAATTCTATGCCTAGGAATTACCCAGTCAAAGCACATATATGTACACAGTAGAAGACAAGTAGAAGAATATTCCTAAAAGCATTATTAGAAAGAACCTCAAAGAGGAAACAACTCCATGTTCATCCATGGTAGATGGACAAGTACTATACAACCTAGAAAGCAAGCAAACTAATCTATGGTGTGAACCGTCCAGGCACGGTAGTAGACTGGGAAGGGGTTGGAGGGGAACTTCTGTGGTACCTGAAATGTTCTGTTTCTGAACTGGATGTGTCTACCCTGTGTGTAAATCCATTGAGCTATACACCCATGGAAACAACATTTTTTACATTATTTAAGTTCACAACTTACATCATTTTCCTGTATTGTCAGTAGAAAATGACAATATTAAAAATAGCTAACAGTTCTGAACACTTATAACGTGTCATGTACAATTATAGCACCTTATATATATTATATCATTAAATACTCAAACACATTATTTGGGCTGTGTTCTGTTGGCCCTACTATTTTTTGTCACTTTACAGAGAGGAAAATAGATGTAAAATGATCTCATTGCAATGAAAGGATAGGAGTCACGTTACGTCAACTGGCTCAACATCTCTTATCTGTTGATGAGGTAACAGTTTCCCTGTATTTCAGAGAAATAAAGTTTCTCCTTTCCAAAGTAAATTGATCCATGTATCCTCTTAAATCTACCCCCTTTCTGTCTTATGGGCCCTTTCTTTTGATTCTATCCATACTTTCATCCTTTGGGAACTTTCTCTCTCTCTGACACCTTCAATCTAGTCCTCCCTTCCTTCACATACCCTATCTCTGCCCACAAGGGTTCTTACTACTCAATCTATAAATTCTCATTTAAAAAACCAAAAACCCAAAAATTCCTCCCTCAAATTTGCCTGGTTGTTGTTGTTGTTGTTCCTTCATTCCCCTCTCTTCCCTTTCTTGCCCTTCAAACTTTCTGAAAGAGTGGCAGGGCAGAGTGGGACAGGGCAAAGCATGACCTGAGGCAGCGGTGAGGTGGGAGGCCATGATCGTGTTATAGCACAAATACAGTAACATTCACTTTACTATGTGACAAACTAAAATGTCCAAGTAGGTCCCTGCCTAGAGGTATTATATGACCTCTGCCTCCTGATGGTCCAACCATCAGGACATTTAGTCTGTGTCTTATGGTTAAGAATTAGTTCATATAACTTTTCAATTACCTGGTCCTTTCTTCATTTTACCTGGCAGTTTTCATTTTTCAAATGATAAAGCCCTCAGCATTCCGAATGTTAAGTCCTTACAGTCTCATTTCTATCTGTTATCAGTTCTGATTCCTAAATACCAATTCCTAAAAGGTCATCATTTGACCAGATTTTATGGCTGTCATTATTATTTGTCCTATCATTTAAATATAAGGTAGTCATCCTAATATTCACTTTTAAATGTTCTTTGCATTGTTTAAATTTATTGACAAGAATTTATGCATCTTGGCTGATGGTCCCTATTACCTTCAGCTCTGGTGTTACTCCATGATTATTTTAAGTTACATAGGAAAAGGGATTTTTCTAGCTGTAATTAAGGTTACTAATCAATTGATAATTATGATAATAGAGTTTTGGAGTATGCTTAACCTAATCACAAGAGCTCTTTAAAAGGAGAGTTTTATTAGGCTAGAAGCAGAAGGGGGAGTCAGAGAGATCAGAAATGCATGAGGAATCCAACATGAGGCAGGTTCTTTAATGCTGAGATGATAATAACCAATGGGGAAAGAATTTGAGTGGCCCCTCAGAGGTCCTAGAAGGGACACCGGCCATTAGCCAGAAAGGAAATATGGATTTCAGTCCTACAAATGCAAAGAACTGAATTCTTCCAGGAACAGGAACATTTACAATATAACCCTGAACTCCAGAATAGACACAGCCAAGACTACACCTTAATTTTAACCTTATGAGCAGATACCCCAGTCCAGTCAACCTTGATTTCTGACCTAAGAACTGTGAGATAAACATACACAAACAAGAGTACTGTTTTAAGCTGCTGAATTTGTGGTAATTTGTTATGCAGTGATAGAAAACAAATACAACCCAAAGCATCTGGATAATTTGTTGCGGCATCCTTTGTATCCTTAGATAAGAGGGAGCTTTATCTCATAGCTTTGAAACATAAATTTGTGAATTTTCTTTAAAAAGATAAAAGGCTCACTTCAGTATTAGTTGAAAAACAGGGCTTCTGACAACAGTCTCTTTAAAAAGTCAGTTAGATTACTATATTAGTCATGGATTCCTTAAAGCATTCCAAAATAAGGTAATTTATTTAACTAATGGCTAGAATTCTTATTTGGGCTTGCTGAGGTATCAAAATAATTTTTGTTGAATAAGGTCACAGTTGAATTCTGAAATAGTCAAAGAGATGAGCTTCCCATATCTACAGTACTCAAATGAATGTTTATTAGCAACTTAGATAGTCAAAACAATACAGTAATATGGAACCACAGATTTCAATGGTTATTACTTTACAGAAAAATTAGGTGCTTAATTAACTTCTTAATTTGAAGATTTTATTATATAGGTTTTGGTTAAGCAACTGCAAGTTTTCAGTTTGCAAACATAGAAACAAAGCTCTTTATAAAAAATTTCTAAACTCGTAAAATAAAAATATTTTATAAACAATATCATAATGGTGAAGGAATAAACATTATTTTATTTAGATTTCAGTGGTAGCACATATTTTGATCCAAGTCATGTCACAAGTTATTTGCAGCATGAGAATAAAGTCAATATTTTGATTAAATAAATTAAAGTAATAACCTTAATAAAGCAGTGAGCTAAAATACCAAAATGAAGTGATGAATGGAGGCGTTTTGAGAGCCTGAAAAGGTATATGCTTCTAGTGCTTCTTGTTCCCACAAAATAAATAATATCTTTAGTCTACATCTTAAGAATTAGTCCTTATAAATATTTTCTAACTTTGCATTTCTTAGTCCCACCATCCTCAAATGATGAAGCCTCCACTTCTTTTGAAAAACAGATTGATAGACCTGACATAAAGTTTTGTATTTCGCATATATTTAATTTTTCACATTTTCCCTATTCAGTTGAGAATTGTCTGCTCTGCAGCTGCATTTATGTCATGAAAACCTAATCATATATGAAGCTAGAGTCCAGCCCCTTGAATAGTATTTTTCAATCTTTATGGTAAATATGCCTGTATTACTTGAGGCAATCAATTAATCTTTCTCATTAATGAATAACTGAATTAATTAAACTCGATAATGATGATGAATTTGGTTATGCCAATGACAATAGGAAATACCCTTGAGACCACCTATTCTTTTCAAGAAAGAAAGTGGCATGGATATTTTGCTGCTATTAAAATAAGGATTAAAATGATAAAAATAAAAATTATGAAAAATGCACTGAATTCTAAGTTTGTTTTTTTTCAAAACAGGAGCATATTCTAAGTTAATTGTCACACTCATTTAATATTTTATTTTTATCTAGGCACTGAATTTTATGTAATGAATATGCTTTCTATTACTTTCTAACTGCATTTTACATTAATCATGCCCATCTTCCCCCTTCACCATTTTATTTAACTGGTGATGTCACTGAATACATCATTAAGGAGTATAGCCTGGGTTTCATTAATGTATTTGAAGGTGTTTTAGTGCACTGAAGCATCTGACAGATTTAAAAAAAAAGAATTTTTAAACTTTATTAGGGAACAGTGTGTTTTTCCAGGACCCATCAGCTCCAAGCATCTGACAGATATTTATATGAGGCTAATGGAGTTTTCAAAAATTTCTTTTTTGTCTATTATTCATAACAATGGTTCCCACTGCCAACCATGAGATTCTGGTAATCTTTGGGTTGCTTTCTGAGGATGCAACCACCACAGTACTAATTGTACCTACAGCAGAGGCTGAACAAGGGTGGTGAAAATGTGCCTACTTCTCCAGGTTGAGGGAAGAAACGAACCCACACGGAGACACCTGCTGGTTCCCGGCTAAGCGCACCTGCACCTGCATCCATATTTTATCCTTAAGCAAGAAATTGCACAGTACTGTGTCCTGAAAGACTGTTTCTCCAAGAGCCATTTGTAAGTTTTGTAAAACAGAGTTTGTAGATTAATCATCTACACCTACCTTTTACATCTGTGAATAGCAAAGAGGGAAGGAATTAAAATAAAACATCGCTGCTACAGAATCCTCGGCAATTATGTTAATGCAATTCCCTTTTACAGCTTTTTAAAACGTCAAGTTATGTTTTTAATTTAATCACTGAAGAAAAGAATGCTTGCCATATACCTGGACCATGTGGAAGAAAAAAGAAAGTAGGAGCTGTTGAGTGGCAGGAGAATGTGGTACGCAGAGCCCTGTCCCGGAATTCTATCAGGCAGCACCGGCCCCTGCTGCAGGCTTTCTGACATCCATCTAAGCTTCCAGGGTTCTCTCTCCAGGTCCAGCAGAGCCCAATAGGATGTTCCACAACAATTACAATGTTCTGTATCTGCACAGCTCAGTACAATAGCCACTGGGGAAAAGTGACTACTTAAATTAATTAAAACTTCAGTTTCTTTCACATGCAGCCAGTGACAAGTAATGTGCGGCATGTCACTAGCCACATGAGTTGGATAGAGAATAACATGTTGTTTAAAATAGTTACAGCATCTACCATTTATGGAGCACTGACCTTAAGCCAGAGAGCCCATCTTTTTTCCCCCAAATATTCTTTGGGAAATCTATGTGGTTCCAGGCCATGTTCTGTGTCCCAGTTTAGGACAACGTGTAAGACAGTAAAGTCCAGGTGCCATGGGGATTTCAGGCTAGTGTGGGAGATAGAAAAGGAATAAGAAAATACATAATTATAGGACTTATTTTTACGGAGTTATAAATAATATGTAGGACAATAAACTGAGTGTGTTGCAAAGGGGTAGGGATGTTCTCAGAAAAGGTAGTCAAGCAAGATCTCTGAGAAGGCAACCTTAAAATAATGTTACAGGTTGAAATTCCTATGTTGAAATCCTAACTCTTTGGGACCTCAGAATGTGAGTTTATTTGGAATACGAGTAATTGCAGATGTAATTAGTTAAGATGAGTTAATACTAGAGCATGGTGAGTCCTAATCCAACATGACCAGTGTCTTTACAAAAGAAGGGACATTTGGACATAAAATTATATACAAAAGGAAGACAAAAACACAGAGAATACCATCTACCAGCCAAGGAGGGGCATTGAATAGAACCTTCCCTCACAGCCTTCAGAAGCCAATCCTGCCAATGCCTTGATCTCAGATTTCTAGCTTCCAGAACTGTGAGACAATGAACGTCTAGTGTGTAAATCACTCAGTCTATGGAACTTTGTTAACATGCGTTAATCCTAACAAACTAGGTAGACGTGGACAGGCAAGCCGTGTGAATTGTGCACATCATTCAGTTCTCACTTATCCTAGGGATTAGGCACTGGTGTCCCTATTCATCAGATGAGAATATTGATGCTAGGGAGATTAAGTAATTTGCCTGAGGAAATTTTGCTGTTAGAATCAAGACAGAAATTTGAGTTACCCTGCCTGCCATGTCTGGATATCCTTTTAATGCTATCTCTCTTCGATTCTTTTGACTTATCTTTTCCTGACTCCACCAATATCTGGTTCAATGAAAATTAAATAATTTTGTCTGTAAATAAAACTAGGCTGTATAATAATGGCTATAATGTACTATGTTACTTAAAATAAAATTTAAAAATCTAGCAGAAATGCCACATTTCACTTTTTTTTATTAGTTTCAGGCATACAAAATAATATAATAGTTAGACATTTACACCCTTCACAAAGTGATAACTCCCTCCCCCAGTCTACTTTCCCTCTGACATCGTATATAGCTGTTACAATTCCATTGACTCTATTCCCTATGCTGTACTCCACATCCTGTGACTATATATATATAAAATTATAGTTGATGTTCAGTGTTATTCAGCTTCAGCTTCAGGTGTACATTGCAGTGGTCAGGCATCTACCCCATCCATGAAGTGGTCTCCCTAATAAGACAAGTGCCCATCTGACACCCTACAAAATCTTTACAACATTATTGATTATATTCCCCAAACTGACTTTTGTATCCCTGTGGCAATCTTGTGGTTACCAATTTGGCATTTGTTGATTAAAACTAATTCTATATTTAATTGTCTCAACAATCTATAAATCTTGGTCTTCCATCTATTTATCATACATACATATCATAATATATATATATAAACATATACATGCTTATGCTATTTTAAATTCTAATTTAAACAGTCATATGGATACAGTAATCTTTAACCCTCCTCTCTTCGTCTTTTCTCCTACTGCCTCCTCTCATTTCTCATGTGTACAGGTTGACACTCTTACATTATCTTGCTTCAGAAAACATCAAATTGTTCAAAGTCATATTTCCATGAGGACAGATAATCCTCTCATTAATGAATGAGTGTGTCTGTTTACAGGCCCTTGCCTTTGTCAAAGAAGCTTTGATATTTTCTTCTGCAGAAAGTTCATTTCTGAAAATATTAGTTCAACTCTTGCTTTCCTGAGAATAAGGTGGCAGAGAGCCCTTATAAGAAGATAACACATGATTTGGTTGCTCATTTGATAAAAAGACACCATTTCAGTGGGCAGAAGCATTTACCCAAACAAGAAAACTTTTTAGAAATGTTCTAAATATGGGTTTATTTTAATGAAGCAATGCCATCTGTTCAGTGAGTGGCAAGGTCACAACTTTTATAATAAAAATAGCATCGACTGCCAGAAATGAAGATACAGAAATATAACTGCTGTCTATACTAAATATGCCTACCGATATTCTAGGAGGGATAGAGAGAAATGATAGAGATAGATAAGAGATAGAGATATAGACATAGAGATAGACACAGAGATAGAGATAGAGACATATCTGGTATGACCAATACAGGAGTTATTTTGGTCCTGGTCCTACTACTGACAAGTTATAGAACCTTTGCTAAGTCCTTGAATTTACCTAATCTTCAGTTATAATTCCTCGGTGTCATGACTGTGGTAAGGATGAAATGAGGGCATGTTTGTGAAGGTACTTTGTGAATTGTAAAATGTAACATAAGTAAAAGGCCTAATTTTTACTAACTAAAAATAATGGCTTTCAAAAAAATTAAAAATGATTGTAAAATATCTTTTGAGTACCAAACACACTGTTACTTACTTCATATGGCATTATCTCATTTTATCACATGATGGCATCAATTATGTTCTATTACTATTGCCATTTGAATCAGCAGAAAAAAGTGCTTAAAAGGCTTAGGTAAGTTACCTAACGTTACCCAGCTAGTAAATTTTAGAAAGTGGATTTGAGTGCTGGCTGACCTAATCTCAGAGCCTATTTTCTTAATAACAATTCTTCTCCCTTTATCCTACACACCTAAAAAAAGAAGTTTGGGTTTGTTTGTTTTTTTAATTCATTACTGAGATGATTATTTTGCTTTTATTTTTGGAGAAAAAGCTTTTAATATTCATGTTATTTTTTTTAATTCTAAAGCAAACTAATAAAATAATAAAGTTTGCATAATATTACATATATCTATCTGTACCAGAAAAATCAATACTTACAGTGAAATCCCTAAATATTATTTAACATGGAGTATTTTAAAATAATATTTTCCTGTACATTTGAAAGACCTGTCTTTCAGATATAGCAAGTCATCATGGAGATACTAAAAGCACCAGAATTAACGATGTAGCTGTCTTTTTCAGAATTTTCCACTATTGTTTTCGTGTAGATACTTACACCTATAAATAGCTCATGTTACTTGACTTAATGTCATTACTCATGCCAATTATATTTTATAATATGAAAAAGATATAGGTCTGTGTGGAGGAACAGAGGGGGAAAAACAATGAAAGTGAAGTGATTTGAGAAGAGATTAAGGTTTAATCAGTTTTTTCCTGACAATGATTAAGATATTTGCTGTGAGGCAACTGGTTTTTATAAAATGAAAAAACAAACTCCTAACATACCCCACTACATAGAATGTAATAAAAGCACATCTGTAAAAATAATGAACAGTCCCACCAGTGTCGAAATGTATACAAATTGTAAAGCTCTGTGTGTGTGTGTGTGTGTGTGTGTGTGTGTGTGCGCGCGCGCGTGCTTGTCCATTCACAAATATTGGGCCTTGGTCTCTCAAACATTCTGACTGAGCAAGGCTAAATATAACACCAGATCCACCACCATTAATAAAAAT
This sequence comes from Aselliscus stoliczkanus, assembly GCA_033961575.1. Classification (NCBI taxonomy): domain Eukaryota; kingdom Metazoa; phylum Chordata; class Mammalia; order Chiroptera; family Hipposideridae; genus Aselliscus; species Aselliscus stoliczkanus. The sequence goes on along the minus strand of CM066728.1, from coordinate 75,307,571 downwards.
AAATATAAATGCTATTTAAGAAACAGTGAATGAGCCAATGTAAGTGTTTGAGAATAACTAACTCCTATCAGAAGTCTTAATTTAGATACATACAGAACTGAAAAGGGTAGGCACGCAGCTTTGCCTATCAGTTCCCCTCCCCCGCAATCTTTATAGCATTCTTTTTCTTTGGCTTTTAAAGGTATGTATGAACATGTTTGTTTGTTTTAATAAATATATAGGAAAAAAACTGTTGTGAATAGATGCAGTAAACCACAGTGGACTGAGAACAGTACATGGTATTATATATCAGAGAGTCTACAAGAAGTTTCTTGAAAAGATGGGGCAGATATGGAATTTCTGAAGCCCCCGGTTTGCATAACTTTTAAGGCATTAGTGGATTTGTTGTGTGGCATTTCATATTTGTGCAGTTATAGGATTTTGGCTGGTCACTGAAATCCTTGCTCAGAGTGCTACTTTTTACAAAAACTCACAAAGCAGAGTTTCTGTTCTGTTTTAGTTTCATTTGCTTTGGGTTTTTGGGGGAGATGGGACCAGAAAAATTCCTGTTGAATTCCACCACCTAGAGATCTTGTAATACAGTCTCCACAATTTTTCTATGAACATTATTTACAAATTTGATTTCTTATAATTAACACAAATGTTTACAATTATTTAAATTAAATATTAAAAATAATTACAATATTATCAATGGTTCTTCAAATTTTTAAATGCAGATCTCTAACACCATTTTAATGCTATTTTATCATCCATTATTATAACTAATCCCCTCTTTTGGGACATTTTGAGTTCTTTCCCTTTTTTTCCCTACTATAAAAAATACTGTGGTAAACATATTTTTAACATATATTGTGGCTAATTTACCTGGATACTCCATAAAGTTAAATTGCTATAGAGTAGATAAAGTCTTGTGCTTTGGAAAGGTAACTGGTGTTTTGAACAGTTTTTGGAGGTGGCAATTTGGGGGATGGATTGGTTGGGAGAGAAAGGAGGCTAAAGACAGAGAAGCCCAGAAAACTAAACTCAAGCAGGGGCAACAGAAACTCAGATGATGAAAGCAGAAAACATATTTAGGAGGTAGAATCAGTAGGATGGGAGACAGATCCATATGGGGTGGAGGACAGATTTCAGGAGATAGAGAAATTGAAAGTGACCTGGGAAAGCCTCTAGCGTGAACAACTGGGGAGTAGATAATGAGTTCCAAAGTGAACATGCTGAGTTTGAGAAGCCTTGAGGGCACCCTGGTAGAAAGAGTCAATGGGCAGGGCACAGGTAGAACTCTAATAGAATCCTAAGACAGAGGCCTGCTCAAGCCTATACAGATAAGACAACACAATAAAATATAGTTTTATTGTACAACACTTGCCCTACCATCACATGCCAATCTGCTTGCTCCATTATCTCTACTCATTTCACCCCTCAAATTTTAAAGATACAATGTATATGTAGTGGGGTGGGGATTACAGCAGAGTTTTCCTGGGTGCTGTTCAAAGTCACTGATTTTGATATAACAGCTTGCTTTTATTTATTTATTTATTTATTTATTTATTTATTTATTATTTATTTATTAATTTATTTTTTAACACTAACATCTCAGCTGTAAAGAAGAGCTTTTGTTCCCAATAACCTGTCCTTGTACTACATTCTTCAGTCATCTCCAACTCCCCCAAATCCTGCCTGATAAGTGTGTATGCAACTCAAGTGATACAATTCAAGTGCATGCAACTCAAGTCTTTTGGAATCTTTAAAGTGTCACCTCTTGTACAAAAAGGAAAGATTTTTAAATGTGTCTCTATCTCAATACTAAAATCACTATAAAATTATTATAAGACTATTATCATTGTTTTTCTTTTTATTATTAGTTTCAGGTACACAAAACAATGTAATAGTTAGATATTATCATTTTTTTAGCTACATGTCTCAGGTTTAACTACACTATACTCTCTCTCCCGCTTTCTTTTCTTCTTTCCCAGAGATTTATAGACTATAATTCCCATATAATGCTACTCAGAAGTCATATTTATTTTTCAGGTTCTTTGAGACTTGAGTCTGACTCAGAGGCACTTATTTTACTGGTTCAATTTCTTTCATCTTGAAGGTGAAAGTAACTTTTTTGGCTTCTCAATTTATTTTAGAAAGCTATCATAACTGTGACAGGAGAAATCTAACTAAGATAACATGAAAAATATTCTGATCAAACTAAATTTTATCTTTGGTTGAAAGATGTTTATTGAATGCTTAGTGTCCCTTTTTTAAATAACAGCTTTATTGAGCCAGGATTGAGATACAATAAACTACACATATTGAAAGTGTATAACTTGACAAGTTTTGACATCTGTAAATACCCACAAAAATATCACCACAAGCAAGATAATGAACACATCCATCACTTCCAAAAGTTTCCCTGTGCTATATCTGCATCCCTTCCCACCCCCACCCTACCTCTGCAGACAACCGCTGAGGAGGCATCATATTCACACATCAAATCCTCTCTAGTTTTTCCAACAAAACTTATAATAAGATTCCTTTAAAATGTGACAAAATTATCCAGGGGGTGGAGGGGACCTGCAAGATGAGTTACTACAAACCAGGAAATTTTCAAAAGATAAACATGTTAATATACAACTAGGAAATTTTATAGGCAGAGAATGCCCATTCCCCCAAAATGGCTAATAAGCGAGTTAAAGTCTAAGTAATAGCACAATTAAAATAACAGAGATATTCATTTATGTTGTTCTTTTTGGCAAAAATTTAAAAGATAAAATAATGAATGCTAGGGTTAGAGTGGGTTTTTGAAAGCAGATGCTAATACATTGTTGGAAAAAAGTACAGGGATCTGGAAGGTAATCTGGCTATAACTATTGCAGTATTAAATGTACATTATTTGTGATCTAGCAACTTGTCTACAATTAGTAGTAATGAAATAAACCAGTGAACAATATTAATAACTTAGGAGTTACATAAATGTATATCTTTAGCAAATTGGTTAATATACCGTGTTTCATGCATATAATGGCATCACTGGAGGCCTTTTTTTTTTTTCTTAGCTGAGCCATCCTGCCACCTGTTGGCAGCTCAACGGCAGCTCAGCTCGGGCTGGGCATCGAACCGCTGTTGCTCAGAGCTCAGCTCCCACTCTTGAGTGAGCTCTTAACCAACTGAGCCACTCAGCCGGCCCTTGGAGGCCATTTAAAAGGTGACATTTACCTCTATGCATTACAGAGGAAAGATAAAGAGTAAAAGAGAAAAGGAAATATTATAGAATGATTTATTTTCTTTTGTATGGAAAAATACTTCTAGTGTATATGTGCTTGCATAAAAATGACTCTGGAAAAAACTATATGACATTTAACAGAAGTTCTGTCTGCAGATGACAGTAAAAAAAAAAAAAAAAAACAACTTCACTTCATATATGTATTTTTTTACTGAGAAAAATTTACCACTTTTATGATTTAAAATAGTTTCATTTAAATAGCAGTGTGTATATGTTCTTATTACATGTATATAGTTTTTGATATCTCTGTAAACATCCAGCTAAGAAAAAAATTTAGAAAATATACTACAAAAATGTTGACAGTCATTCTATAATTATAAGTGATCTTTTTAATAATTTTTGTTAATCTGGATTTTTCTAATGTGTTTTTACAATGTTCTTTTATAACTTGTGTAAAAAATACTTCTAATAAACTTCCTTTGTTTAAGTAAAATCAATATAATAAAAAAACATCACTTAGTATAAAATAATCTCTTAAATGTTCTTCGTTTCAAATGGTGACCATAATAATAAATATTGGTCGCTGGGGAGACTTTTGCTTTGTGACAAGATGGAGTAAAAGGAGCCAGGTTTACACTCCCTCATGAAATAACTGCAAAACCAGACAAAATATATAAAACATTTTTAGGCATTCGGCACAAGATCATGAGTGGAGACAAAGGAAACACATCAGGTGGGAGTGCTGTGACTGGCCCGGCTTTCTGCCTGGATAGAGTTTCCAGACCTCAGCATTGAGGCGGGAAACCCAGCCTTGGTGTGACAGTGTCCCTAAGCTGAGGAGTTGGAGCTGGGAATCGCCATGTCATGGCAGGCAGAGTTGGCTAAGCAGAGTGACAGAGGAGGGAGCAGCACACAGAGAACCAGGGACATCTGCACTGGCTCCTCTTGAATCTTCAGCTGAGCATTGATCAGCTTGGGGAAGGCAGGGTTTCTAGGAATGGGTAGGAGTTAGAGATGACAAAGGGGGATGAGGAAAATTTTAGGGTGGATAGCTATGTTTGTTATTTTTATTTGGGTCATTTTCTCACAGGTGTGTATACATATATCAGAATTTGCCAAATTGTGTACTTTAAGTATGTGTAGTATATTGAATATGGTTTTATCTCAGGGAGTTCTTAAAATAATTTTGTAAAGAAGAGGAACAATTTTATAAAGAAAACAATGGTTTTGTTAAAATGGACTGATGGGATAAAGGACTGCCAAAAATAACTTTGTATACTCAATACAAGTTAGCATAAGTTAACATTTATATCTCTTCATGTTATCCAATGACACTGTAAGAATGCTACCAAAACACCTATATACCTTGTATCCAGATATAGCAAATTACTTGGAAAAATTTTAGTGGTTTTCCCCTATAAGATCAAAGCTTTTCTAACATTTGACTATTTAACCATGATTTATCACTCTAGGAAACCATAATTCATGAATAACACATGAGGCTACAAAACAGAGGGGCCCATCCCCTCCTTTCTTAATATTGGTAATACCTAGCATCTTTAGAAGACATATCAATGTTATCTACTCCAAGAGGGAATGGATTTCATGCCAAGATATATGTAATCATGCATGGGGTAGAGTCTAGGGAATTTACTGTAGAACAAGTATACTTGGTTTAACTGAACATTAAGGGCTAGTCTTCAAATAGGATATTTGTAAGAAAACAGGAAAGACAGTGACTAAACTATATGGAGCTGGGCTGAGCTATATCTATATCTATAATATATCTATATCTATCTATATCTGGATTTCCCATGTTTCCTGAATCAGCAAATTACCAGCAGGACAAATTTACCTATATTGACTGCTCTCAAACAATTATTTGAGGTAAAATGGTATCTTGGCAGTCAAATGCAGGTATTTTGGTACTGCATTGGTTTAAGAAATGTATTATTGATCTACAGTTTAACTGATCTGAAGGTCAGACTTCTAGGATTTCTCTCAGGCTCTCACTGAATCAATTGTTGTCTTTTAGGAATGGCTATATTAGTGATTCCTGACTCATCTTCAGCCAGAACAACAGGAACAAACCTGGTGATATAGTACGTGGGCTGCAAATGCAACAAAATTAACGCCTCTATATTTTGCATTGCAGATTGTTCTTAAATTATGGCCCCACAGTCATGCTGCATTGTTTACCTGAAGTTTCTATTTTGAGAGAGAATTTAAAAAACCCACTTGTTTACATTGAAACTTAGTCCATAGGTTCTCATCACTATTTATTTCAGGTTTTTCAGATGAAAAACTCTGCCTATTAACATGTGAGCTTATAAAATTTTTATTCTGTGTGTGTGTGTGTGTGTGTGTGTGTGTGTGTGTGTGTGTGTGTGTTTTAATTGGTCAATTCTCAGCTTCTTGAGGACTAAAGTGAAAAACCAAAAGAACTATCCAGCATAGAATATGCTATTTACTAGTGAATAAATACCATATTCTATTCACTAAATTGAGTTTACATCCCATTATCACACAATGCTATTCTGTGCTTCAAAATAAACTTCACATGAAAGGTGTTACTTCATTCTATGCAGGTCAATACTGGGAAACAAACAAACATTTCAAGCTTACTGCAGCCCAGCTAATTTGCCCCCTCAAAAGACTGTGTTACTAAATAAATAGGGTGATTACAAGATAGAACTATTTTTGTATAACTGTAAGGCCAACTTTTTTATTTCCTTAGGCAAACTGATTTGCTGTGGTCTAGAAATTTCCCAGCCTCCAGAGACCCAGGTTTATCATGAAGCTAGGAAAGGCAAAGCTTTGGGGTCTCTATCCAAGGTACAAGAAGTGGCTCTAATGCTTGGTTAGCAGGCTCAGATGATCTGAGTTTGGTAAAGATATTTTCATCGCAGTAGTTTGAGACCAGCGTCTATTCATTGATTTTGTCTACACACTGATGCTTCCCATTAGGCTAGGTGGCACTGAAGTGACTGTCTGCCTTTTCAGGATCTGGCTAATGAGACGTTGAATTAAAGGTTCATTTCGTTTTGGTTTGGTGGGATTCTCCGGTGGTTCTGTCTCTTGCACATATCCTCACGTTACTGCTAGCTGCTCTGCTCTAGACAGAACTCCCAGGAGCTCTCCTGATGAGCACAGTGCCAGTTCACAGGGCACAGCAGCACCACACTGTGACATGGATGCGACCACAGCGCCAGGCACCACAAGTTATGTGGAGTGGAGGCGATATAATGTCTAAAATGGATAAAGCCAAGAGCTGGTCTTTGAGAATTTTTCCAAATCTTGTTGCTCAAAAATGAAAGTCATTTGATAGAAGTTTCAACTCAAGTCTGGCCACTATCTCAAGAATCCGTATGAAATCACCAACAACAAATTGAGCAACCTGACATAATTTTTCTAAATTACCAATAATAAAATGTTAGACTTTAATCAACCATTCTAGGAGAAAGACTGAATTATCTTGTCATTCTTAGCGTAAAAAAAAAATATTACAGAATCATGGTCATATCAAGAGGCAATCAGAGAACAAGTAGCCCAAAATTATAAAGCCAAAAAATTAATCACAGCAGTGTATCAATTATTATTTTTTTAAATTGAAGTAATTTTATAGATTTTGTGATGCCTGTGGTATTTGTCAGATTTATTCAATTTATAACTTGTTGGATTCAATTATTACCTAATGTATTTATGTCTCTTAAAGTGGGCTCCCCAAGTTGTATAAAGCCTTAGGTGCCACAAAACCCAGAAAAGTTAAGCCAATTATATGACCCACACATGAGAAAAGATAGTTACTATAGAGCTGGTGTTACAAATATTTTTGTGTAATAATTTATATGTTAATATTGGTCAACTAAGGTTAATATGAACAAAAACACTAATCAAGCCTTATCTTTAGCTAACAAGAACAGATTATTTCTAAAACTACCAACTTAGATATGCTAAGTATCTGAATGATTCATGCTATTATGTCCTACCTTTCCTTGTACAGTATTTATATATATATATATATATATATATATATATATATATATATATATACATTTTAAATTTATTTTTGAAGTTGGGGAGTCTCAAAGGTTTTTTTGCTTGTTTTTAATAAACAAAATAATGATTTCAAATATACCAATACCTGTATAAATATTTCTGTAACATATGCAGGCTGTGACACATTTAAAGGGAATTAAAATTTGTCTTAAGGTATGTCTTCTACCACATCAACTACACGCACAGAAGATAGCTACAGATAAGACTGAAGAAGGTCAGAGGTTGTGGGTTTACAGAGAAAAAATATGTTTAATATGAAAATATTTTAAGAAAGTATTCAGAAGAAAAAGTTGTATTATAAAATTATAGCAATGCATTCATATTAAGAAACCCGATATTCTATAAAAATTTTGAAATAAAATTAAGAAATAATCTTGCCTTAAAAAATTACTGAAGGCTTGGAACTATTAAACACATGGCTTATTAATATAATTTTATTTTTATATATCTTTGTAGGAAGAGATATATGTAAACTGAGGTCAAACTAAATTAGTGATTTTCAACCTGGAACCAGTGCCCTGTAATGGCATGGATATGATTCAAATGCACTTGTACCTCTAAATTAAATGCAAATTTTGGGTGACTATGTGTGATAGTGTGTGTGTGTGTGTGTGTGTGTGTGTGTGTGTGTGTATTCTAAGAGAATGTTGCTAGATTACTAGGTGATTTCAGAACTCTTAAAATAATAAAAAAACAGAAGCCTAACATTTAGTTTCCAACTAGAAAAGAGTATTTCCTGGGAAGAAAAAAGAAAAAAAAATGAAGTTCTAATAGTGGTAGTGATTCCAATTCCACCCATCACAAGATAAGGTGGAAAAAAAATTCTAAGAACGGTTTGGTAATTTCAAGGAAATAAAGTGCTCAGGAGACATATTCACTGAACAATTCCCAATTGTTCATATGTAAGCAAGGTGAAAATTCTAAAAATACTGTCCAGTGACATCTCAATAGCTCTTCAAAATACCAGACTGAACAACACAGTCTTTTTCTAAGTCAGTCTCAAATATGATTACATGCTATCCTATGTTTTCAAAATTGTTCCACAACAATTTTAAATATTCTTTCAGCCTACAGATACTTTTGTGGCCAAAATACTACGATTATAAACTTCTGCATTCATTAAAGAATAAAGAGGATGATTAATGATTAATTTGTTTGAATGTTACAAAAGCTGCCTTCAATATTAATGACAAGTATAGGAAGCGATAGCAACTTGTGGACTGACAATGACAGCAAGGCTTCTTGTGCAGTCAGCTAATCAGGTTATATCAGAGATACAGCAGGACAAGCATGTGGTAATTCTCAGAAAGTCCAACACCACTGGAATTACTGAAGCAATTTGGACATCTACCCCCAAACAGAAAAGGCTTATGGGAAGAGATTATGGCTGTGTTCTGTTGTATTTTCAAGGCAAAGAGAGATTATTAGAGTTATTTTGTATCTTTTCAGAGACAAGCCTCATACCGAAGAGGAGGAGGTGGCAGGAAACCAGACCTCAGCACAAAGAATACTTTCCTCAAAATGAGTCCTGTTCAACAAGAGCTTGTCTTTCTGCACTGACTTTCTCTCCTGAAAAGGCGATTTCAAGGCATCAGAATGTTCTGAGATGGATTTCTGTACTGATGGGGAAGCTGATTCTTATACGTAGAGAATCTCTGTCTGTACTTACCGTGTTTCCCCCAAAATAAGACCTAATTGGAAAATAAGACCTGGCATGATTTTCAGGGTGCTTGTAATATAAGCTCTACCCCAAAATAAGCCCCAGTTAAGATCGTCGGCCAGACATGACCGTATTTGAATACATGTAGATTTTTATGCATGAATAAATGAATAAAATGAGTCTTTGGAGCAAAAATTCATATAAGACCTGGTCTTATATTCGGGGAAACATGGTGGAGTCTGTGGTTCTATGGTTTATTAAGAATACTTGTGTGCTACTACAGAGGACACAGCCTAATAATAGGGCAGCTGTCTAAGGAACACTCTCCTTAGATATTATAGCTATAGGTGAATGCTAAATGAGAGACAAAGGAAAAGAGAGGTTAGTATAGAGCAAGTTGTACAGAAAACATGGAATTGTATTGCCAGTTGCAGTAACAAATTTTAAATCACAGTTCAGTAACTTCCTTCCCTGAGAAGATATGAGGAAAAGATTAAAGCTCTTTGAGGCAAACACATTATATAAATCCAAAGCATTCTCATATTTCAGAAATGTGCTTGCCTGTGGAAGTGTGTGCAAAGGCGAGAATCAGAGGCAATAAGGAAGAAGACATAAGCAGAGCCACAGTGGTGAATGGCCTTCAAGATAAGAATAAGTAATTTGAAATTGGTTCAGAAAGCAATATCAAGCTGGTAGAAGGAATTGAAACGATGAGTAATGGGAAGTTAGAAGATTGGAAAAGCTAGATAGATTATCTTAGGAGGCAGGATTTTGAAATGATTAGAGAGTATAATGTCCAGGAAGAGATTGTTGAACTGAGGTAGGAAACCAAAAGAGAAGAAGGATGGATAGACTATTCTTGAAATTGGAGTAATGCTTTCATGAGGATCCAGGAAGGCAGTTTATAAATAACAAAAATGAGGCCTTTATTGAAGTGTGGGCATTAAATAGCATTGACCCCAGAAATGGCATATATATGTGTTACTTGCTTGGCGTGTATTAGGAAACATTTGTTAGATGAATGAGGAAAAACATAGTTCTATTCTTATATAAAGCAATCATTTAAAAATCACCACTTTGAGAAACATCATTAGATTAGAAAAAGCTGATAGTTTATGTTACAGAGTTTCTTATAAAGAACTGCTTAAACTTTTGTCTACAAGTTAAAGAACATCAATTCTTAAGTTCTAAGACTGAAAACAAGACTTCTTAAATCCGTTCTCAATATACAGCAGGTTTCACAAGGAAAATACAGTGAAGCCGACACTGCAAACAACATGCAATTTCAAAGAGGAAAAGAAAAATCCAGTACTTTTCCCTCCACTTTTCAAATTGGATCAATTAGATGAGCATGATTAATTTTTATTCACATATTTTCAGAACTGAGATGAATGAATTTGAGGAACGTTTCAATTTAAAACATTTTTTTTTTTTTACCTTTTGGTGAACGTAACACTTACCCTTGTTAATAAAACAATTGGTCTTTTAGTCACAGAAAAGCCTCAGAATCTGTTCTAAGTCTCCTATTGTTTTGATTCATGCAAATTATGTCTAGAGAGAATTAATTCCAATAGTTAATGAAATAAGATGGCTGAAGATGGAGAAATCAGCGCCTTGAGTTATCTCCATGTGTCTCATGAATCTGTTATAGCCAACAATGACAATCATCCTGAATTGACTGAGGAATAATCTTAAAATCCAGAGAAATCTTCAAAACTCCACAGCTTTTAGCTAATATCCATCCTTAAAGGCCATTGAAATGACACTTCTAAGTGTCATGAAAACAAATATAATTAGAAACAATTTTAAATATCTAAGTTTTCTGGTTGGTAGTTTCTGCACTGTTTAATGGTATAGTTGTTTTATTGTAATGCCTTAGTAAAAAAACAGTACTTAATAAAAAAAGACCATTCTGTTGCCAATTCCATATACTGATTTCATATATCCATTTACTAACTTCTCCACCATTTGATATTTTGTGGATACCTCAAAAGTCATCCAATAGCTAAATAAAGTCAAAAAGAAAAGTCAGTAAAGACTAAATCCAATAACAACCCAGCATAAATGAATATGCTATGCTTTTTATAAAGGACTATTTTTATAAATCAGTAAACAAATTTATTTTATAAAAATAGTGGTTAAATGAGGACAAAATTTTTCAAATCAATATATTGTTTCATTTGTTATCAACTTCTAATAAAGATAAGAAAGATCTTTGACATCACATTTAGTGGGTGCTTAATAAATATATTTTATTTTTTTCTTTAATACAGAGGAAAAAATAATATTATCCGGACCTTCCTTCTGAGGTTTCATTTGTCAAGATGCTAGTATCACATAGATAAGGAACTGTCACAAGGAATACTTGTGTCATCATATATATGGAACTTTTCCATGAAAAACATTTAAGATTCTTGAGTACAATAATAATTCATATCTTAACATTAATGCATAGTTTGATTTATGAAAATATTTAATATTTTTCCTTCCTCATGATAACTGAAAACCTAGCCCTTTAAAGTATTTTTTGGAAAAACACTGGGTTGGAGGAGAGAAAGGAAGAAACAAAGGAATGAAAGAAGCAAGGAATCTATCCACATGGCATTTCTCAATGCTTGCCAGTTCCAAAACATCTCACCATTTATAGTGGATCCTGTGATGATAATAACCCCTTCAAGAATGAATGACTCATTTCCCTAGGTTCCGGAAGTGCTCTCAGATGTCAGCCCTCTTTGCGATTCCCCTCAGCTAAAAGAAGGCCACCTTGTCCAAGCATCTAATATGCAGTCAACAAGGGGGTCCAAAGGCTCAGCTCCAGAGTTGTTAAGGACAGCTCTGAAGGGCCACCCCAGCTTCAGCACCCCTTAATGGAGTCTGCTGAGCCTTCTTTGAACCTGCACCAAGGACCAACTTTTTCTTCTCCCTCTTCTCCTGACTCTTTCTTTCCTTCCCTTTCATAGGCAGTAATCCCAAGAATCTTTCTTGGGTAATCTAACATATGAACTCATCAATTAGAACATTGTAAGTACACAGTTAGTTCTTGCCGCTGATCATTTCTTTACAAGAGTTTACTATTTAAATTAAGCCACTGAAAAATGTACCCTAGGAACATTTACAATTCTCCATATTTTCTATTATGTACCTCTCAACTGATAGGCCACGTAAGTATTAATGCATACTAGCCCAGATTCTTTGCTTGCACAATATATTTGTGTTGTATGCTCAAGGCGTGTACTAATAAGCATATAGAGAACCTCCACCACCAGATAAAATATATGAGAGTATTATAACTAATATTGATATCTATGTGAAAGAAATATCAACATTAGTTAGAAGACTTTCATAGGTTTTATCTGGTGTGTGTCAGGGGGTTCTCTATGTGCTCATTACTACATATCTTGAGCATACAACACAAATTAAGAGGTGTGTGTTTCACACTTCCTTATGAGTGTGTATTTGTCTGACAGTGGAGGTCTCAAGGCTTTATCGTCTGCCCATAATTTACCCAGAAGAACAATTTGACTCCTTAACCATTTCTCAAATACCAACATTTCCATGAATTGGAGATCAGGAAACACTCATTTAAATACAGCAGTTCAGATCTAATTGTATGTTTATTTAAAAAAAAATTTCCATCATGGAAACTGTCAGAACTATAAATGCAGTTAACATAGGATTGAAAAACAGACATGCTGAATTCTTTTATTTGGTAAGCCAGTGGTTCTTTACTTGCTAAGGAAGCTGTCTTAGATAGTACTGCATGGTACATAAACACCACTTATCTAACTCTGCTTATTCAAAATAAATTCACGGATATTTAATAATAGATATTAGAATGAAAGTGTCACTATTCAGAAACATTTCAATGCAAAAAGGCACTTTGGAGAAATAATTTTTAAAACTTAATATTATCCCACATTTCAAAACTGATGCTAATAAATTACATCTCTCAGTTAGGTTCACATAGCTGACTATTCTTTAATTAAATGTTAGGAAAACCAAGTTTTAACAAGCTGTGATTATATGTGAGATTGTAATAGGGGTATACATTTTGTTCCTGAGAGATCCTCTGAAACCATGGTGAATGTGATATTTGTATGTGGAAGGAGAGCGTGGTGTATATTGTAAGATTATAAGCAGAACATACTATCCTGTAGGATGGGACATGCAGGTAGAAGTTACAGAAACAGGCAAGAGTGCCGGAATTCATACATAAAAATTCTTCCTATTAGCAAAACGGCCACAGAGGATTCCCTCCAACTCTGCGCTTTCCCCAATCTTGTCTAAGAAAATACTTCAGAATCATGGAAGCAAAGAAAACAACCATGGAGGCAAAGAAAACAGTTACTTCAAATGTATATTCAACTATAACTGTAAATTCATCATGATAACGATTTATGGGAAAAAATTAGAGAGGGAGAGAAGGCGGGGTGGGAGGATAAGAGAAAAAATGAAAAGAAAAGAGAATGACTCTCTTCACAGAGCATTGCTGAATGATACCTAGTTCCAGAATATATTCCCAGGGATTGCTCATCTATACCCTACTGCTGGTCATTCACACTTGACAAAGGCAGACTCTGTGGTTTGGAATGCTTTGTTAGTATAATTGCCTCATTCCACTTGTGTTTGTTGATTTGTATCAAGAAAGGTCATTACTGGCTCCTCCCAGAACTATTGGTACAATAAATGGGGAGGGTTCACCACTTAGGAAAATTGTTCTATATTTTTAAGTTTTATCAAGATATAATTCAAATGCCATACAATGCTCCCATTTAAAATATACAAGGTGATGGCTTTTAGTCTATTCACCGAGTTGTACACCTGTTACCATAAATTCAGAACATTTTTATTAGCCTCACAAAGAAATCTCTCACCCATTAGCTGCCAACTTCCAACCCCCATATCCCACCCCATCCCCCAGTCCTAGGTAACAACCAATACACTTTCTGTCTCTACAGTTTTGTGTATTACGGACCTTTCATATAATGTAATCATGTAATATGCCATATCTGGCTTCTTCCACTTAGCATGTTTTCAAGGTCCATCCATGAAACGCCATGTAGTAGTACTGAATAACTTTTATTGTCAAATAGTATTCCATTATATAAATATACCATATGTGTTTATCCATTCATCAGTTAATGAGCATTAGGATTAATGCCATTTTGAAACTATCATAAATAATGTTGCTATGAACACTCATTTACATGTTCTTGTGAGGACACATGATTTCAATTCTTTGGCGTATATGCCTGGGAGTAGCTAGTAATGCTGGATCACACGGTAACTCTATGTTTAACCTCTTTTTCCTTAACCTTATTTTCATTTATTTCCATATATCTGAAAAATAAAAACACTTATTAAAAAATATGTATCTGAAAAAGTCAGTGTCAAATTCTTCCAATATAATACAGTTTGCTGCCCCAATGGCCTTGGTTGTTCCATGAATTAACATTTCAAGTGCTTAATAGCCCAGATATTCACTAGACATGGAATTATAATAGCTTAAATCTTTATTTTTTCTTTAGACAACATGCTACACAATCAAAATTAACTTGAAAAACTCCTTGAAAATAGAAGCATATTATGAGACTTATTACAAATTCTGCATGTTATGTTGTTGTCCTGGAATTTCAATATAAATATGTTGGAAAAATAATGCCACTGCGTACTAATAAAAATAGTCAATATTTTACTTTTATGCAATATTTTACAGTTTATCAGTAACTTCAACCTGAACATTACTCATTTAACTCTGATAGCACTGAAGTTAAAAATTCTCTTCTTCCAGAAATGAGAAAAGTAAGATTCAAACAGGTTAAGCTGCTTCCAAATGTTAAATAGCTAATTACAGAGCTGGGTACAACTTGACTCCAAGACTCCAAAGTTCAAATCTAGAGCACTTTCAGTTATAACTATTCCAGTAAAAGGACAACTCCCAGTTATATCTATTTGCTCAATCTACTCTTGCCTTGCCTTTCTACATCCCCCACCTCCCATTTGCCACACACAAATGTCAAACCACACACTCAATTCATGCACGTGTATACACAACACACATGCACACACACACACACACCACGCATATCTCAGACACATATATACACACCTCACACACACTCACCTCACACACAGAAAAAAGATCACATATATATACCTCACATACACCCCGAATACCCCATAAACACCTCATGAATGCACAGAACACTCACATATATATATACACACGACCCATATCACACTTAAAAATTACATGCACATGATGTTCATATATATACACACAACACATGCAGACCTCATACATACATACAACTCATACATACACATACAGAGAAAGGAAGAAAATTTGTGACATTGACGCATCACATTACAAGGTAATGGGATAAGTTCTGTAGGGAAGAGACACATTGATAAGGGACCTATTGCACTCTTTCTTAATCTTCCTTCCTCCAGTGCTCGCCAGGTAAGTGGACTCAAGGTGTTCCATCTCTCTTTCTAGAAAGCACCTCTGAAAGACCATGTATCATGTGGGTGATACGAAAACAATACGAGCCAAAGATTTGGATCTTGGCTTTGGGAACTAGGCACTCCTGTCTCAAACCTGAACTGTTTGTAGGATCCATCAGGAGAGGATTCTGACATTTCTCAGCCCTCAGCCATATTATCATTGTTAGTTGTGAGAAATTCTAAACCATAATGTCTTTCTCACCATAATAATGGAAACTATCTCCTACAGCTGTTGTAAGACCTAAGAGCAAATATTGTATCTGAAATACTAAAAGCATGGTAAGAATTCAATAAATGGTAGCTATTGCTACTATTACAATTACTTTTCTCCCCACAAAATAATATACTTACAATTGTAGTTGCAACATTTTATTTTTGAGAGATTGAAAGAACAAATTAAAAAAGAAAAAATTAAAAACTATATGGAAGTAACATCTCTAAAAGGAATATGATAACCATTTGCTATTTTAGAATAACTGTTATGAATAGTCATAATTCTTTACTACTATAATTGCTAAGATTGAAGAGTGTCTCAAAGTATAATTTACTTTTCCCTATTGCTAGCAATAGAAAAATTTCATGGAATCAAACAATTCCATACAAGTCCTGTTTTGTGTATTTTTCCCTGTTTTGCCCATGAGTGGACCTTTTTTCATCACCAACAAACTAAGGATGCACTTGTGTCTTACTCTCCAAAATTTTTAAAGCTCAAATGAATCTACACCACTGAACAAGTAAAAGTTTTAAATTTCTAATGAAAAATAAATTTCAACATTTACTTTCTAAAAAATAACAGCATCGGGCCGGCCGAGTGGCACATTGGTTAAGAGATACTTTGGGACGCCAGCGGCCCCGGTTTGGATCCCACATATGAGGGCCAGTGACACTGCCCTCTACAGCTGATAACAGCTCCACCTGGAGCTGGGCTGAGAGCCCCGGTGATGGTGTGGGCTGCAGCCCCTGCTGCAGTGGGCTGCCATAGGCTACAGTGAGTGGCCGGCAGCCAGCGTGAGTGGCTGGCAGCCAGCATGAGCTGCCAATAGCCGCGGTGAGCTATTGGCATCCAGATGCTGGTGACCGATCTACCTCATCCGGGAAGAGCGCAATGATGATACCAACATGGGCCAGTGAATCAATGTCCTCTGCAACTAGACTGAAGAACAAATAGACAGCAACTTGTCTGTTCCCCTTCCCCGATTCCCAAATAAAATCTTTTAAAAATAAATAAATAAATAAATAAATAAAATAAAAATAAAAAATAACAGCATCTCTGCATTTTCCCTATAGGCTTACATACATTTATAAGCATATATAACATATAAATACGTACATTTTATATATATATATATATATATATATATATATATATATATATATATTCTAATTATTTTTAACTTAATGAGGAGGATTGAGATTTTTTGTGCTAATCTATTGATATGTAGATTCATACAAAATAAAATATAAAGATATAGAAATCTTTCTCATGTCAAAGAGTGCTAATACATTTGTATGCTATAAGACTTTTTCTGAATCATACTTATATTGTAATATAATCACTGTTTAACACTTAGCAATCTGAATTTAATCAGTGTTTTAGATTACTCCTCTTTGCAAATTAATATAGCTCTTATCACTACAAATACGGAAATATTTGAATTTCTTTATTACTTAAAAATATACATTCAGGGCCGGCCAAGTGACGCGGTGGTTAAGCACTGGCTTGAGAAGCCAGTGGCCCCGGTTCGGTCCCACATATGAAGGCCAGTGACACTGCCCTCAAAAAAAATAAATAAATAAAAATAAAAATATACATTCACTTTAAAACCCCTAAGCAGGTTTGGAGGAAATTTAAATTTATTCTTTGATATATTTCCCTTAGGGTGAAACTTAAAGTTTATTGTGTTGGAGTCAACATATAAAAATAACAATTACAAATACCATTTATTAAAAGTAAAAAATAAAAACAAATACCACTTACTGTTTGTTTTCTCTATGCCAGGTATAGTGATAACCAATTTTTAAATATATCATCTTATTTAATCCTTAAAAAAATCATATAAGAAAGATACAATTTTCTGCACCTCATAAATTTAAAAAAAGAAAACTTGAAGCTTAGGAATATAAGAGTAAAACCTTGGATTGCAAGTAACTTGGTTTGCAAGAGTTGCGCAAGATGAGCAAACATTTCTAGTACATTTTAACTTGGTAAACAAATGATGTCTTGCAATATAAGTAGTTTGTTTCCAGAACAAATTATGCATGCAAACCAAGGTATTATTTTATTCCTTACTAAGTCTCACACTTAGCAAGTGTCGGTTTGGATGCTGGGATTCTCAGGTCTGCTGAATTCAAACCCAAGGTTTGAGACTCTACTCTATATCACCTAAGGGTGCAAAGTGACAGCTAAATTTTCAAATGGGCCACTTGGTGTTCAATGGTGCCCGAATGTCTCCAGTGCTCCCTAATTATAAATGCCAGTGCCAAAAATCCTCCTTTATTGCATGGTTTAAACACTATCCATATAGATCTTTTGATGAACAGAAAGTTTTCATTCTTAAGTTTAAAAGAATAATCAGGACCGGCTAAGTGGCACATTGGTTAAGAGCTGGCTTGGGATAGTGGCCTCGGTTCGGATCCTACATATGAGGGTCTGTGACACTGCCCTCTACAGCTAAGATGGTGAACAACAGCTCCACTTGGGGCTGGGCTGCTGTGAATCCCCGGGACAGAATACCTGCAGCCCCTGCTGCAGTGGGCTGCCATAGGCTACAGTGAGTGGCCCGCAGCCAGCGTGAGCTGCCAAGAGCCACAGTGAGCAGCCTTCCAGAGGTCGGCGACCAATCTGCCTCACCCGAGAAGAGCGTAAAGACGACATCAACATGGGCCAGTGAAGCAACATCCTCCACAACTAGATTGAAGAACAAAAGGACAGCAACTTGTCTGTTGCCCTTCCCCAATTCCCCAACTCTGTTCTCCTCCCCCAATTCCCAAATAAAATCTTAAAAGAAAAAAGCTATCCATATAATTGTTTTTCCGTTTTATAAAATTCTGATACAACTTAAATATTTGAGTGCCAAGCCCTCACTGTAGAATCAAAAGTTATAAACTCCAAGGGAGGTCTCCATGCTAGGAAGGGATGTGTGTGATCAGGAAAGAAAACTTCTGCACATTTCCAACAAATCCCTGATGGGAGAAATTGCTTAAAGTGAATCACTTAGGTGGGTGAACAAACTTACTGGTTCATTGACAAACAAATTAAATAATGTCTTCATCTTTCTTTCGAAGAAATAGAAGAGATCTTCGAATGAAAAGAAATGAAGCTCTAAAAATGATTATGTTGCACAAGAAGTGGAAGGAATCAGGCAGAAAAGACTTCTAAAGCTAGGCAGTTAGGGACAGTGTAATAAAGAGATGTGACTAAATGCATTTGAGTTTCTGCAAACTAAGTGAGGGAGGAAAATCAGGATGAAAACCGAAACCACAAATGAGGACCGCTTTTCTCTATAGGCCTCTCCAGCAATAATGCTATGAGAGAATAGATTAAGAATCTTATTAGGTAAGGAGGCTTATGGACAGCTTATTCAAAGTACTTTCTTCCAGCTAATTCCTTTCTCTGACACAGTGTTCAGCGACACTAACTAGCATCTACACCAAACTTCTCAGGAGTTTTAATTATATTTGAGTAAGTCATTTAGAATAAAGTCCCCTTTCACATTTATCAAAGGGCCAGCCTTTCTTCTCCAGTGTATACCATATGGTCTGAACCATGCTTTGCATCCTTAGGCTCCATATGCTTCAAGATATGGGTAGTTAGAAGACTCCCACTCCTTTGCAAGTGTCTCGTAACACACTTGATTTTTTTTATAACATTGAATTCTGTCAATAATATCTCAGTAAAAATGGAAAAAAGTAACATTGGGTTAATAAGTTTTACATTTCACCTGTTGGGCAATAATGTTATAATTTGATGCTCCTTAAAAAAAAACAAGTTTATATATATATATTACTATATATATATATATATATATATATATATATATATATATATATATATAATATGTTTATATAATTATATTAATTATATTATATATATATATATTTCTCTTGGAAGTGATGGCTTTTTATTCTAATGAAATCTTGCTGTCGATATTTGGTTAGTAGAACTCATTTTTATCTATTTGGGCTTCAGACAAAAAAAAAAAAACAACTTATCTTTCTAAAATTTTCTTTTGCTTTGATAAAAACTGTATTTAAACCCACTTACTTTTATCTATCTTCTCTCCTTCAGGGATCAAAGACCATGAGAATTAGTTTTTTCTCCTCTTTCTAAATTCTCCTTTTTCAAAACCAATTTATTTTCTACAATTAACGGGCCACCTGACAAGAGAGCAGGTGTCATTAAAGGGTAACCAAAAGTGGTTGTATATTTGCCTTTTTAAAATCTGGCACTATAACTGCATTCATCTAAGGCTTTGTGTTCTAGGATGTCTAGAATACAAATTTCAGGGATTGAGAATACTACCCAGGAAAAAGAATGCTAAAATGTAGGACTACTTTACAGTTTTAATCTATGGGTTTTATTTAATGATGGCTAGACAATCAATAAAGTTGTTTTAATGAATTATTGAAATATCTCTCATATACATATAAATAAGATAAAAGCCGCTAAAATAGTACTCAAAGCAAGTTATCACAAAGTCTGAGAATTGTAACTAAATTCACAATGAAAACAGCTATTTTAACAGATACTACTCATTCTTTGTGCAAGCACTCATACACCACTCTGAGATCATAATGCAAAGAGTAACCCCTACTGGCCACTGTGCTTTATGGCTAGTGCTAAAAGGACCCAAGAGAAAGGATAATGTCACTGATGTGGTTGTCACCACAGAAGCAGTTTGCCAACATTGCATTTGGGATTTTTTTGCCATCTACCTCCTGCAATGATCCTCCAGAAGATCTTAGCATGTTTTTCTTTTAGGAAGTTATGTTTTAATAAAGGTACTAGAATTTTTAAATTTCTGGGTATACTGGGGGTGCAAAAAATGAATGCAAGTGGAAATATACAGAGAAAGACAGTGCCAAAAAATGTGTACACATTTTAAGAAAGGAAAAAACAAAACTATAAAATTGTAAAACGCAATATATGCCAATAACAAAAGATGAATACAAGTCACATTTGACTTCTGCAATTAAAAGAGGTGCTCAAAGTGGTTACCATCAGCGTCCAGACACTTCTAACTACGGCGAACTACTGCTTGAGCAACGTTGACCAAAGTGCCCACTTGTTTACATTTTTTTGGCATATATATATATATCAATCAACTGGTAAAACTATTTTTTTTTTCTCAAATTAAATATGTTTTCCTTAGTGTTATTTTCTGGAGAGGTAAAATTATCAAATGACATTTGAGCACTTCATTACCTGCTCCAAGTAATGAGCCAGACAGGGCAAAGAATGAATGCTGTAAAAGGCATGTCATCAGGATGCTAATTTATATGACAAAAATAAATGACAGGCAAAGTGAGCAATGTGTTGACATATCCAGCCCACATGCCTTGCATTTTGTTTGCTTGTAAAGTGACATATGTGACTGGACTTTGCATGCAGATGTCCCGCTTTATTGCATGTTCAGTTTGCCAGAATGGATATCAGAATGAGAAGACATGATGGAGAAGAGCTGCCTACTACAGCCACCAACATAGCACATAAACAAGAAATACAAGTTTATGGGCCAGCCAAGTAGCACAGTGGTTAAGCGCTGGCTTGGGACACATATAAGGGCCAGTGACAGTGCCCTCAAAAAAGAAAAAAAAAGAAAAAAGAAATACAAGTTTAGAATTTTAAGTCACTGAGATCGGAGCTTCTTGTCACAACAGCAAAGCTAACTGCTATATAATTATATATCTAACTATTAGAAAGAAAAAAGAAAACTGCACCAGCGTAAGGGCCTGCTTCTTCTCCCCCACAAAATCTAATTTCCTTTGAAAATTGGGTTAACATTCCATTGGGTAGGCTTGGAAGCCCACTGACAATGACAGTAGAAGTTCAAGGGTCATAGACCCAACCAGCTATCCTCTGCAAAAGATTTAATTGCTCCACCTATTGAATTGACAAGAAAATACTCTGGGTGGAAAGGAACTCTTTTACATGATCTCAGGGGAAAGCCTAAGCAATTCAAATTTCTCTTCAAAACTCATTTCTGTCAATGCCCAAGGTACAGGAAAAAGAAAAGATATACTGTAACATTTGGGCCTCATTTATGCCAACAATGGAGCAGATGGAGTGATTATCTGTAGCCTTACTTGCACTGACCCTGAATATCTGTTGTTTATCAAGAGTTTGAATATTTTAGTTTCAGTTTCCCACGCATATAATCACATTACTCAGAGTTTACTTTTAAAAGGTTTAAAGTAAAAAAATCATGAGAATTAAACACCACTGGTGCATTGAGGTTGCCATTCCTAAAATAATTTTATAAATTCAAAAGAAAGTAAAGCACTCTTTTAAGGAAATTACCTTTACCCTCTCCTTTTAATTGCATTTAACAAACCAGGGAAATTACCCTCAATGAAAAGAAGTAAAACAATTCGTTACTCATTATTTTATATTGTAATTTTATAATATTTTATATGGAATAAATGTGGAAAACAAGCAGAGTGGGATGAGATTCCTGGATTCTGGAAAGAGTTTCGCTTATGCTATTTATTATTAATTTTCTTTCTTTCAAAACAGAATTGATAAATTGCAGACATTTCTAACTCTACCCAAACCCTTTTAGGAAGAAGACGATAAATGCACAAATAAATAGACATCTAGGAATATTTTTAAATGATTAAATGTTAAGTTGGAAAATGTTAATCCTTGTTCAATTTGCCCTAGGTTTTTAAAAATTGTTCCGTATGAGCCAGTGTTTCATAGTATACTTTGCTGCTTGTCTCCATGATACTTCTAGAACAAAGTTTGTTATTTCTTAATCACTTAACTAGAACATAAGATTCAGGAATCACCCATTTGCTTATTTATACTGATATTTTTCAAATAGAAAATCAATTTTGTCTTTTCTTTGCCATATGAAAGAAAGATTAAATAGCCATTTGATTTCATCTGTCCGATGCTTGTTTCGCTATATTTTGATATTTCTAACAATTTTTTTTAACATTTTTCCAAGCAAATAAACTGCTTTACTATATGTTCCATTTCCCACAGAACCTCATATAGTCTCCAAAAAAAAATGACATCGATGAAGCAGAAGATTCTATTTATAAATTAATTTCATTTTCAGCATTATTACTGGCAACATATTCCCGGGCAACTGCTATGGAGACAGAAAGTATCAAAATATACAGCAGAAACTTGAACCATATTAAGCCAAATGGTCTGACAAAGGTTAACAGGATAACATAACGTTCAGCTCTGCTCTTTTCTTAAGCTCTTCTCATCTCAACAGACATGCAGGAAATGTCTCCTTCCCCACCTTCATATTCTAAAGAGGAATGTAGTGCTTTGTTTTCAAATTGAAGCCAATGTAACCAATGTTTGCCTCTTTTCAAAAGCATTTCCTTCATTCTGATGTATTTTAGGAACAATCATGTTGACAAGAAATTTGTAGAGTTCTGATGCTAATACCAACAATTTATTCCTTTTTGCTTACTTACTAAGTTCCCAAGGACTGGTGTATATAAAGGCTGTAGCACCCCATACATACATTTTACCCCCATTCCCTCCAAAAAAAATTAATAATCTTTGTTTTTTAACATTTTTGTGGTAAAAGTGATGTGGGTATTTCAAGGTATAAAGTCAGGCTGTCATGTCAGCCCAGTTGAGCCTACAAAACAACTACATCTGTGACTGACCAAGGCACTATGCAATAATACATTTATTTTGACAAGTCCAAATTATTGAGTATTTTGAAATGTGTAAATCATTTAATAAGAGCTTTGTCAGTGGTTAATTCATAAACAGCTTGTCTTCTGCATGAGCAATTTAGATTGTATGAAACGTTATTGAGAGCAACTGAAGGACTTTATTGAATGCAGGTACATTTCAGAAAAATTTCTCTGACAGACATATAGCAAGTTTCCAAAGTGGGGGATGCATATGGTAGAGGGTATTCAAAGCCAACCACAGAGCATGAGAAGAAAATATAAAAGTGTGTGTGTGTGTGTGTGTGTGTGTGTGTGTGTGTACACACTAATATATATGTGTTTGTGTGTGTATATAATCCCATTTAATTTTGATATTTATCTGTTTTAAATTTATATATTAGCACATGTATAGAATATATAAATTCATACCTATCTCAAGAAACATATTAGTAATTTATATTCAATATTTTTTGCCTTTTCTCATGACATATGAAATCAAAATGCTTAGAAACTATTAACAAATGAATCAGGAGCAGAATATCAGCAAGCGGCCTATAAAAACAGTCTAAATAATAATAATAATAATAATAATAAATAGGGCTTGAATTAAGACATTAGAAATAGAAAATAGGAGAGAGATACATGCATAGTCTCATGCTCAAGAAATAACAACAATTGATTAAATTTGAAGACAGACAAGTACAAGGGAGAATGGGTGTGAAGAACAGTCTGGACAGCTTGATGGAACTCAAACTCAAGGAGGGACTTATCAAATGGGTGCCACAGGCTTGGGAACTAGAAACAAAGATCTTTGGGGGTAAACATTTTGAGGAAAATTGTAGCAGACAAGGAGTAGATGGAGGGAGAAAGATGAACAGGTGACTCTTAGACTCATCCCTGCCCTAACTCAACCATAACAGCCCAGTTTTATCTGCTTTATATTTTGGAGTTTTGTGCTAGATTTAATTTGTAAAAAGAGGTTTCCTGATTTAAAAAAAAAATTTAGATAATTACTAATATAGGGCTTACTACCTAAATCTGAGAAATCAATATTTAATGGCATGGGAAAACATGCAAAAGATAAATATCTGCAAATAAAGATCATAAAGCTAACCTATTTATGCTTAAGAGAAACCTGCACTTTAAATGACTAAGGAAGTTGTATACATCAGATGTAGGTGAACATATTCCTCTCATTATTATTACCTTTAGACATTAAGAATTTTCTGTGGACAGAACTTTCTACAATGCCATCTCATCTCCATAAAGGATGCTACTAATACCTAAAGAAAAACACATATTTGTGGAGTCATACACCTAATCACCAACATAAGGTAACTATTTTCTTTAGCATGATCTCTTGCCCCTTTATAGGTACTATGTACATAGTTCCTTGAAATTTATTAAACACAGTTCCAAATAGTTTGGCATTTTTCAACAAATAATAAAAGATCTCTGCCTAAGCATGTCAAAAAAAAATATTCCAAGGAGAGGCCAAAAAGTTCAGTTGCTGTATTTGGAGCCAGTTGCTATACAGTTTATTCATAGGAATGCATAGCATGGCTTACTGTTACTGAAAAAGAGTGCTAAATATCTGGTTTTTAAAAAAGATTAAGAACTGAGTTATAAAAGGTCCCAGCAATAATGGATTTCATAATCCCTTAAGTATTTGCCCCTTCAAGCCTCCTGATGTTTGGAATATAAGAAGAATGAAAGTGATGGCTTATAATTAGCCTGATTGTATTAGGGGCATGACAGATGCTATTGGTCAGCCCTGATGTCATACTTAAATCTATGTCTTCCGTGTTTATACTCTAGCTCTTTTCCACATGATGGACAGTGTATCCTCTTCTATATTTCAGGCACTGGTTTCATTGTGTGTCTTAAGCATGTATAAGGCAGGGCCTAGATGCTATGCGCATAAATAATGTGTTTGCCTGAGTCAGGCTACAGCTGAGGAAATGCCAAAAGGAACAACAAAAACAAAGTCATTCCATGAAACAGACAATGTGAACGACTATTACGTTCTGACTTCCTGTCCAATTCACTACTTTGATTTGTCAGCTGAAGCCTGATGAGCAGAACACAATTAATCGTCAGTTAGCCTGAGAAACTTCACTAGGTTTGCCCAGCTTCCCTGCCAGAAATTTTCATTATGGTTCAGAAGACAGTATGTCTTTGATCCAGACCTCCTCTGGGAGCTTCTTTACCTGGAGGCTTTGGCAATTTAACAATGACAAGAACAAAGTTAAAATGAATACTTTTTATCTTCTATAATGGCATAGTTTTGGCTTCAAGTAATAGGAAACAAGGAGACTGCTGGCTTTAAAAATGAGAAAATGAGAAACCAAATTTCAGCTGCCAAAAAGCCAGAGACAAGTGACTGCAAGTTTGGTCAAAGTGGCATGACAGTGACATCGGGGAAGCACACCCTTTCCATCCTTCGTTCCACATCCTCCAGGGGCCAGGGTTACTCTGGCTAGCTCCCCTAGTGGCCACAAGATGACTGCCATAGCACTAAGGTCACCCAGACAGGAGAAAGCACACAACAAATGCTCCTCCTGAGTGTCCTTCTTTAAGAAGTTCTTCAGCAAACTGACCTCATGTTTCAGAATTGTGTCACCTGCCCATCACTAAGACAATCTCTTTCAAGGAATCAGAGATGAACCTGATTGATGTGCCACAATGTGCAGCTGAACTGGGGATAAGGTTACCTTCCATAAGAAGAGTGACACCAGAAGACACTTAAAAACAGGCCTGCTGAGGGTCACTGGCTTTTTTGAAATATAGGTGCAAATTTGGAAGACATAATAGAATCAGAAACTAGTTGACATATTTAGTTAGGGTATGAAAGAAATGAAAGACTGTTGTAATGTCATGATCATATGGATAATACGCTTTACATGAACTATGAAGTATTTTAAGTGCCAAAAAACAATCTCCAGACCAGGACTGTCAGCAAGCCCATGGCATTCTATTGTGCCTAGCATGTGACAGAAACACTACAGAAATAGTTGAATCATAACAATTTTATGGAGTGCATTAGTTTAAAACCAGCCTTTCAAGCCAGGTGACTTTAGCATGAGTCAAAGAGCAATTCATTGATCAATATTTATTTAAATATTTACTTCAAATTATGTATTTATATAGAGTATTTAAATAATTATTTATATTTATTCAAATAAAGGGAAGTATCCATACGATCATATTACAACTAATGTCTTTCATTTTTTTCATCCCCTAGGTAAATAAGTAGATTCTGATTCTCTTAAGTCTTTCATATTTGCAACGTATGTGGTGAGCATATACTAGTTCTGGAATTTCTGAAGAGAAACGTAATAAAGAAAATGGGGAGAAAAAAAAACAAACCCTTCTGTATCAGGTATTGATACTTTCGTTTAATTTAGTCACAGCAGTGATCCACATAGCTCTTTTAGTTACCATTCTAATGAGAATTTTCAAGTGTTTACACCCAACATGCACCCGCCCACTTTCAACATGTTTCTTTGTGCAAAGTGTTTCTGAAGATAGGATGTAATAAGGTATTAGCTCTGGCTATTTAGTCTGGCAATGGTAGCAGAGTTAAACACTGACAGTGATCCTGTCCTGGTTCATGGGACCCCTCCAACTATCCAGAGGCACTGTGTAAATCAAGGTCAGGTCCCCATCCTGGTGAAAGCTAAAAGCATGGCCTCACCACCTTGCTGTGAGTTGGGGGATCAAAGAAAGAAATGATCAAACATCCAAAGAGCAATCAGGCAGGCCCATCCCTGTGTGAAAGAGCAGAAACTCTTCTACCTCAAGGAAGGAAACCTCCTGTGTGGCGAGTGTGACTCCATTCCAATTATGGAAATAACCTTGGAGGAAATGGTAGGTGATGAAAACACAAAATGGCATATAGGGGTTGACAAAGAACCATAATACTTAGTTATCTTTACAAACAATAAAGAGAAACCAAGTATCAGTTTGTTATTTCTCTATTAAAAATACTTTCCACATTAAAAGCACTACCCGTGGAATAGTCAGCAAATGTTGGGCTTCCTTTTCCTCAGTCTAAATGAGTAAAACCTTCGTTTCTAAGAGAACTTACATTTAAGTATGCCATTCCTAAACTCAGGATCTTTAAAAGACCTGAGTTGCTCAATATCTCTAATAGCACACTTTTGGAGATACGATGTTTCACATATTCATGGACTCTTCCTAAGTCTTGTGTCTCCAGGCAAAAAGGCAAAGCTGCAGCCCAAGTTAAGGCAGAGCCTCATCTCTGCCAAAACACCATGCTTGGCCAGGCCTAAAAAGTGTGCCAAGACCACACAGACAGAAACTAGGTGGTAAGTTGGATTTATAATTCTTTTTGCAACTGGAAACCATTCTGAACTCCTGTCTAAAGCTGGAGAAAGGAAGAGGGGCCAAAACCAGAGATAATTATTATGGAAAACCAACAAGCATTTACCTAATGATTCCCCAGAGCTATTCCTAAAAGAAGGAATGAAAAGGAAAAATTTACCACCCACAACACAAAAATTCAATGCAGTCAATAAATCAAAGAAGAAAGATCCAGTTCTGAAATTTGATAATAACCTGATATTCCTCCCTTCAAATATCTAAATAGTTGGCTACATTATTATAATGTAGGCAAACACATAATTGGTTTTATACATATATACTTAAAGTACCAATACCAAATTAAAATCATCACCTTGACAAACATTGTTATCAGTAATTCTTTTTCTATAATCTGTTTTAATTTTTATTACTGCAGATTTTTATCTCCATGTCCACAAAGGAAATTGCTCAAAATGTGATAAAAAGTCCAATATACAACAGAAATTAATTTCTCTAGGATGTAATCACTACATATATAAAATGAAAGGGTTACATGTGATGTTTAAAATCCCTTCCAGCAATTAAGTTCTATAAAATAGTTGTTTTTTCAAATGCCAGAAGAGAAAGAGGAGGATGTTTAATATTCTGAGCTAGCAATACCTCAACCTCCCAAACTGTAACCATTGAGCCTATACATTTATTGACAAATAGCTTTGAATTCATAACATGAAAATGTGCCACAAATGTATTGTACTGCTAATGTCTTAACTATATGAAATAGTTATATCCATATTTTCTCCATTTCTAAAATAAAGACATTGAGGGCCGGCCGAGTGGTACAGTGGTTAAGCGCTGGCTTGAGAAGCCAGGGACTCCGGTTCGGTCCCACATATGAGGGCCAGTGACACTGCCCTCAAAAAACAATAAAATAAAATAAAATAAAGATATTGAAAAAGTGTCCTCTGAGTCCCTTTCAACTCAATTTTCTAAGAGTACAATTTTATGTAAACATAAATAGTACTTCCTACCCAGAAGTCTACTCCACCTTAACAAGTACACTTTGCTCAGGAACATTCTAGAAACTTCCCTGTATCCTGAGGGATCTGGCAAGGCGTTTTGGGATGGATAGTAAATGGCCCATGACTGCCTAGGACTGGATGGAATACAATTTATCTTTTACTTGGTTTGCAGAAAATGACTATGTAAACTTTACAAAATTAGCCAGTATTACTATCCTTTAATACGTGGATCACTAACTAGGACCCAGTTTTCCAGGAAGGTACAAGATGTTTCTTTGTTTCTAATGAATTTTGGAAAGTAAAGCAGATCTCCCTCTAAATTATCTCCTAAAGGCATATTTCACATTTGTCCTAAGTAATGATTTCTCCATACTGTTTAAAATTCCAATAATTACTCCCATTTTGAATGCAGAGTGTATGTGCTAATTGTTGCCTTGATGACTTTAATCATCAAAACCCTATGGGAAGTACAATTGTCTCTTCTTCCAAGCTTCTGTGCAACTCTCCTTTTAAGTTCCTGGGTGGCTACATTCTATGGGGAAGCATGATGCCATCTAGTGATCAGATAGGAAATCACATCTGTGCATTTTCCCTCCAGACTAGGGTGCGGTATTAAATAAGGAATTCGACTACACATTAGAATTCAAACAAGAGAAATATAATCGAAATTCCTTAGGCAGGAACTTTACCTAAGTACTTGCTATGTACAACATGCTGCACAGTCATTACTAACAAAATATGGGTTATAACAACATTAACATGGCAGTCTCACTCTCTTGGGGTCACTTTTTAACCTCAACCTACCATTGTCATATAGTTTCCAAAATAAATGTCTTGACATGGAACATTTAATATCAGCGAACCATGTTTTTGGTTCATTAAAAGTTAATAACACTTTTGAAACAGAATTCCAAACACTGTGCTGTAAAATAACATCGTATATTTCAAATGAGTAACACAACCATTAAAGTGGGGTGAAGGGAGAGTTAACAAAGTGACTATTAAATACAGAATTCAGCATATAAAACAGAAAGAATGTTAAAAAGTCTAATTAAAAGGCTTATAGGGTTTTCTTTCCTTTCCCCCTAGATCTGTCTGCTGAGAGAACCTAGAAGAAGCAAAAACTCCCCAGTAGCAATGAGCATACATACCCTCCCCCCATTTTGCTTTCTAAATATATTTCTATATTAAAAGGAACCAGGGATCCTTAGAAAAGCAGCTGATTTCAAAACTGGGACTGGGGAAAATACAAGTCTTGGATATCTTGTGCCAAAAAATAAAGAAAGTGCTCAAGGAATTATAGGAACATATGAAAATGACAAAGGGCCCAAGTAGAAGTCGCTCCTACTGTCCAAAGCTGGGACAGTAGAAGCATCAAAATAAATACTGATATTAACTAATAACACGAAAGGATTATAATATGCTAAATAAAGAATCCATGAGTCTATACCAAAACAAACAAACAGGAAGGCAATGCTCTTCCATACAATGGAAAGCCGACTAAAAAAATGAGGAAGAAATGATCATCCTTAGAAACTATCATAATCATAATTGATTCAGGCAGGAATCATCAGTGAATTCTAACTGTTGGGTAAAAATATGAGGAACAATAGAATATTTCTATGGTCTCAAAGTATCACCCTATTAGTTACTATTTTAATTACAAAAGAGAAAAACAGTAACTTTATAGTGGAGAAACATGGCAAATATTGCTTTAACGAAATGATCAAACTTACACTTTCAGTAATGGAATTGAATGTGCCTCCAGATACAAGAACTCAGAATCACCCCTGTAGCATTCCTGCAAAAACTGTATGACTCCCATCACAAGGAAATGTACAGCAAGGGAAATATAGTCAATAATATTGTGATAGCATAGTACGATGTCAGATGGTTGTTTGACTTACGGTGATCACTTCTTTAGGTGTATAAATGTTGAATAACTATGGTGTACCTACCCCTGAAACTAATATAATATTATATGTTAGCTGGATTTTAATAAAAATCTTGAAAAAAATCAATGTCCTGAAATACAACTCTCAGAAACTGTTCCAGTTTAAAGGATAATATAAAGACATCCCAAGTAATTGCAAAACATCAATTTATATTTTATTTGCTATAAATAACATTATTGGAACAATTATTGAAATTTGAAATAAGGTCTGTAAATAAGATAAAAGCATTGTATTGGTGATAATTTGTTAATTTTTACCATTGAACTGTAACCATTTAAGATAATTCCATGCTTTTAGGAAATATTTAAGTATTTGGAAGTAAAAGGGTATCATATCTACAACTTAGTTTTAAACAGCTCCGAATAAAATAATATATAAATAAACATACTTATTTGTATGTGTAGATAGATAGATAGATAGATAGATAGATAGATAGATGTACAGAAAGAGAAAGATAGGCAGAGTGACAGAGAGAATGAGAATGAGAAAGAGAATGAAATGAGAATGTGAGAGGGCCCCTGGTGATGGGTATACAGGAATTCTTTGTGCTATTCCTGCAACTTTACAGTAAATCTGAAATTACATCAAATTAAAAATTAAAATAAATTCCTTTGTTCATATGAAAATACTTAGACTCTTTGTCTGGCTCTGTTTTTTTCAGGCCTGATTATAATAAATGGCTCTAACAGATTCATTACTGAATAACACAAATGTATATTTTTGTCTCATATAAGCATTTTTCAATAGATTGTGACCTACAATCTATTAATTAGGTCATGAAATCTATCTAATGGGATATGATCAGCATTTTTAATGAGCTTAAAGAAAATATCAGAATGCATCATACCTTTTAGAGCTAAGGATATGTTTTTGACACTTGTATTATAATTATATAAAA
Source organism: Aselliscus stoliczkanus (assembly GCA_033961575.1). Classification (NCBI taxonomy): domain Eukaryota; kingdom Metazoa; phylum Chordata; class Mammalia; order Chiroptera; family Hipposideridae; genus Aselliscus; species Aselliscus stoliczkanus. The sequence continues at coordinate 75,276,064 of CM066728.1, read as the reverse complement.
TTATATGTATCTGTTTGTATGCCCTGAGTCTTAATATAAAATGTTTTTCTCACTACAGTTTACTCTCAAAAAAAGAAAGAAAAAGAAAAAGCTGAAAACATTGTACTCTTCTTTTTATCCCAGGGGTTTATCTTTATTTGTATGCATGTATGCATTCAATTTATCATGTATTCAATGTCTTCAATAATCACTTTGTGAGCACTTTCTGTTTGTCAGGTACTATACTACGGGCAGCTACTATTAGAAACCTTCTGACCCCTTCTAGTTGCCTTCTACTCCTTCCCTCTCTCAGAGAAAATCTTGCTTCCTGAGTTAGTAAAAGCTAACACATCTTAAAATCACTCAACAGTTGATGTGAATCCACATGGCAAATTACAGAATATTCATCTTTTGGAGAAGATATTACTCTATGGCATTTATCATGATAATATAATTATTTCATTTATAAGTTATTCATCCAAAAACTGTGCCTAAAAATACTGATGCCTTCTACAGCTTGATTCTTGGCATGTTCTAGGAAATGTGTATAATAATGAACAACACAAGCAAATATCCACGAAAAATATTTAGAAATCACTAGTTAGACTTAGTTTAAACAGTTTGGAGTAAGTTTGTGTATACGAGTAAATGTATTTATTTACATGAATATACCTGAGTTTTTAGACAATGATACTATAGCTTTTTCTGCTTTTGTCATAATCAAATGGTCAACTTCTTTGCTCTCCAACTCTGGATAACTTTTGCTGAAGGCATAATCTCTACACTGATAGCTTAGTGAAGAATGATATAATTTCTCCATTTCAAATTGATTTCTTTAAAATAAAAATCATGGGTATATCTATAGTTCTTATGAAATGGAATGGTATATTGACTTTAGGGCTTACGGAGATTTAAACAGAATTTTCAAGTAACATTCTGGTCACTTTGTACAATCAGTTTCCCAAACATTAAGAAGCATGCTCACCATAAAATTGTGATCTGGGGTAAAACTAGGTTTTCCAATTATGTCTTTATAAATACACAATAAAAATAGTACATGTGTGCAGAAAAGGAAATTTTTTGTATGTGACAAATCTCATACCTGAGATTAAAAATCTGCTTAATATTCCTATAATATATTATAATATAATATAATATAATATAATACTATCATATTAGGCCTTGTTCCCTATTTTTATCTTATTTTATTAAAATGTGATTTTTTTCATTCTAATTTGTTTATTAGTAATTTTAAATATAGAATGTATATTTTTATATATATATATATATATATATATATATATATATATATATAAAATACAAAAAAAAAGTATAGTTCTCTTGTTTTTGTTGTTTGGTATGGCATAGTGGAGTATACATCAATATTTTTGTGATTCAGCCAGGTACACAGGATCTTCAGATGTTCTGAATTAGATTAAGCCTCACAGAATAGAGTCCAAATCATTTACCAAGAGCAGAAGCCCCATATAATCTAGTTTTAGGTGAATGTTGCAGACTCACCTTTCACCATAATTCCATAAGTGCAAGATGTCATATAAAGTTCACTGCTATCAACCTTCTCTATGCTTTCATACCACTGTGCGTTTGAACATGCTGCCCACTCAAACATCAACTCCTAGCTACCTGGTCTTCCTTCAAGATGAGGTTCAGTGTCACTTCTTGCACGTAATTTTCCCTCGCTCAATAACTACCTTCCCTTCTCCCACAAATTGTAATTCTTCTTTATTCTGTTTCATATCTCTTTGTTCACACTTCCCTTTTATACTGCATTTTCATTAACTTATTTTATAGTATTAGCTCTCCCACTAGACCATCATGAGCTTTTCAAAATGTTTTCCAGCCGTTATTTTTTTTCCTAAAGCCCCCTCCACTCCCACCTCAAGCATGGGAATATTTCTTATATAACCACAGTTCTCAATAACTATTTCAAACAAAGGGGCAATAAAAAGCCACAAATACCATAGGAGAATACAAAGAATTATAAAACTCCAAAAGAGAGTAGTAATCACTAGCCACTCGCCTGTCCAGATCATTAAGGAAGGGATAACTGATTTGGGCATGAAGAATGCCTAGGATGGAGTAGGTGTGCTGGTCATAAGAATGGGCTGCAGCTCTCTCACTGTAGGGACCACAACTGGCCAAAGGCCCCTACCTGCTGCCTGTGAATTCACTGCAGCATTTGAGTCACAGCCATACCTCCCATGACCTGCTCCAAGACAATGACTGATCACAGTGGACATACTGAAGCAGACCCATTCCTAACAAACAGGACCCCTCTGATGGCTGGTGTTGGTTTGAGGACTCCCATATGGCTTTACCTAACCCAATCTAGGTTGCTTCCACACAACCTCTCTCTCTTCTTCACTTAGGGTCAAACTTGTATCATAACCTGAGGTTTCACTCAACCTTATCTGGCTCCATCCCTATTTTCTCTTACATGGGAATTTCCTGAAATCCTTGCATTTCTAATCTCATTTTAACATCAGCTTCTTGGAAGGCTAGGACTAACACACAGAGTATATATGTTGGAAGCAGTGGAAATTACAGCTGGAGGATCAAATTGGGACTTTATCATTGAGGACAGCTAGCTAATTCAATGCTTTGCCTGAAGGCAAGATAAATCTTAATTTCGTAATATAAATAAAACTGTCTATGTAGTTTTTAAAGTTCACCAGAGATTTCATAACTTCCTTTTGTGAATTGCTTCATAGCTTAATCATCGTTCACATCCAACTTTGGGCTATACTAAATCCCTTGTTGTGATTTAAAATCATTTATTCCAATTCAGGCTTCTATGGGGATAGATTATAGCCAACCATAGAAATACTAAATTAACTATGTGAACTCTCACTCATAACAAGAATTGTCCCCACAATGTTCTACACACATGGTCTTGTGGGGACACTGTTCACCTTTACTATTTGATACAAAATTGTATTTCATTAATATAATCTAATGATGGAATATCTACTCTTTATGCACTAAAAGAAAAAAAAAGATTACTCGTTTACAAGCAGAAACATAAAAGTTTATATATTTATTTCAGAGAGGTTTTTGTGATTGGCAATAGAAAGGACATTTTTTTTCTATTGTAGTCTTTCAAATACTGCCTTTTATTGACAGAGTAAAAAAAACCCTCAATCTTCAATTATTTAAATTCAACATAACATTTTAATCCAATTTAAATGAACGTATTTTTTTTCCTGCCAATGATTTGAAACAGAGTTGGAATGCGTATGGGAAATGGTGTTATCTTTCCAGATCTCTGCTTGAATAAAATAGAGGCATTTGTCTGACTGTGATAAGCACATTGTCGGGTCCAGATTTTCCAAGTATGCAAACCAAAATGAAAAGCTCCAACAGCAAGACTTACCCATCTGCATAAAACTTCAAAAATGGAGATGTACTTACCTAAAATAGAAGGAGAGATGACATTAGTGACACTCGTCACAGCTTAGACATATAGGGAAAAACACATTCTAGAAGGCATTTAGAGCATCTGTTCCCCTCACCGCTGCCAGACCCAGTTTTAGGGCTTTTGTTTATAACACAACAGTCCAGATGGTGGTGTCTTTCACACTGTCCAAGTTTACACTGAGTACATTTCATGGGTATCTGCTCAACAAATGTTGAAAAAGATTCTAACAATCAACTAGCCAAGCATCATGACTTAAAAACAATAGCAAATAACATCTAGTGGATGCTTTCTTCCCTGTCAAGCCAAACACAATATGCTTTATGAGCATTTTCTCATTTACTCTTCAGAAGATGGAGGTGTGGTAAGTACTATTATTATCCCCATTGCAAAGATGAAGTAAGTGAGGCTTAGAGAAGTTCATTGACTTCCCCAAAGTCACACAGCTAGAAAGTACTGGAGATGGGGTTTTCATCAGTGCTTTGATACTAGAGCCCAATCACACAATCTTTTTTTTTTAATTTTTATTAAATGTATTGGGGTGGCAATGGTTAATAAAATTATATATGTTTTAAATGTACATTTCTATAATTCCAGTACATCATTTATGTATTGCAATGTATGTTCACCACCCAGAGTCAGTTCTCCTTCCATCACCATATATTTGATCCCTTTCACCCTCATATACCATTTCCTCTCCCCACTTACCCTCTGGTAACCACTAAACTATTTTCTGTGCCTATGAGTTTTTGTCTTGTTTGTTTGTTGCTTGTAGTTTTATATCCCACATGAATGAAGTCATATGGTTCTTGACTTTTTCTCCTGACTTATTGATTTGCTTAGCATGGTAATCTCAAGATCCACCCATGTTTTCGCAAATGGCAGTATTTCATATTTTCTTATGGCAGAGTAATATTCCATTGTATATATGTACCACATTTTCTGTATTTAATCTTCTATCAAAGGACACTCTGGTTATTTCTATGTCTTGGCCACCAGGAATAATGCTGCATTGTACATAGGGGTACATGTATCTTTACAGATAAATGTTTTCAGACTTTTTGGGTAGATGCCCAGAAGAGGGATTGCTGGGTTGTATGATACTTTTACTTTCATTTTTTTGAGGAACCTCCATACTGTTTTCCATAGTGGCTGCACCAGTTACATTCCCACCAGCAGTATATGAGGGTTCCTTTTTCACCACAACCTCTCCAACACTTGTTGTCACTTGTCTTCTTGATAATAGTCATTCTAACAGTTGTAAGGTGGTATCTTATTGTGGTAAAATATATTAAGAACTCATACAACTCTACAACAACAAAAAACAAACAACCCAATTTAAAAAAGAGGACCTGAACAGACACTTCTCCCAAGAAGATATACAAATGGCCAACAAGTATATGAAAAAGTGCTCAACTTCACTAGCTATTAAGGAAATACAAATCAATACCAATCTCACAGTCTTTATGCTACACTCTCAAAATCCAATGGGAAAGAAAGATCCAAGAATTGGTACCTTGTTTCATAATGAATTATAAAAATAGAGCTGATTGGAATTTTAAAACTTGGAAGAATGAACAATGACTGGTGCAGAGCAGCTGTTCAATAATATTTGTTCAAAAAAGTACTAATATGAACTGAATGAAAAAAAATATTTGTTCAATGAATAAATAATAAGCAAATGAACTTTATTGATATTTAATAAATGTGTTCAGGTTTTATCCCAACACAACAAATATTTGCACAACCAAGCACTCTAATGTAAATGTTATCATATTCTTCCTGCAGATGGCCCTGTAACAGTGCTTTAATATGCAGTTATCTACAGATGAGAACTGAATGCTCTTAAGAAAGATGAGAGATGGATATGGAGCAAATTGCCAGGGAACTACAAGAAAAGGATGGAGTTGTCTAATCCTCAAAGGTCATGTTAGTCTAAATGTAATATCATTTGATTGTTCAAGAAGCAATTACAGTAAATCATATACATAGCTAAAAGAGACCCAAACTTTTTGGGTAATTTGAACATGTTCTCAGTAGGACCCTAGAGATTGATACCATTTTGTGGCAGTAAGAACACAAAACTGGAAAATTGATTACTTAAGATCTGCATGTGTGCTGAAGGAAATAAAAGGAATTAACCATTGGTCACAAGAGGGAGACTACCACAACTTAGTCCTTAAAACACTTGTTTTTAAGATGCTCCTTTATGCAATCCATGATATTCCCTCGAGTTCATTTTCATAAATTGCTTTAGGATACAAAGAGGAAACAAGACCCATTTGAAGAAATCAGTTACAACAGGCTGACAATTTATGTTTAAAAAGCAATATATGTGTATGTATACATTTTGAGGACAGGAAGAATAAGAGTAAAGAAGGTAAAATAAACATCTAAAAGGATAGATTACATTTGAAAAGAACTCTCCCAGTATACTTTCAGATCAAAGATGGTTTAATACGGAGGAAAGAAAAAATAAGGGATATTTTGTGTTCATTGAAATTTTGACTCTCCAAATGTGTGGCTTATAGATGAGATAATTTAGCGATTACTACTAAGCATATATTGAAGATAAGGTTAATCAAAGGGGCACGTTAATAAAAAATAACCTTAACATGCAACCAAGAAAAAAAAAGCAATTAACAAACACTGTTTAACAGTTGTTTTTTTCAGGTATTTGTATCCTTCTTACAGAGATTCTGATTCGCAATAAAATATTAAAGAAAGATGTATCTGAGAGAGGAATAGAAATGGGGGACTGGGTATTTGAAAAAAATATGGTAAGTTGAAAAACAAAAATAAGAAATACCTGAGGACTTAAATGCATGAAGAAATAACCATCAAGTATTCTCATGTTTTAATATTTATAACATATCCAAAGACTTCATATAAAAAATAACACCAAGAACAAATTGCCTTTAGAAATGCAAGTCTATTTCCATAAGCTGGTAACAAAAAAATAAACCAATGAAATGGGAAGAGCTTCACACAAATGTCCAGAATCTTTATCAAATAACTCTTAATTTTAATATTTTATATGAAAAGTATTTATACCTATGAATGTTTTCCACATTTTTCTTAGCATTATTTATAGATTTAGGTTATATATTAAAAAGTTGTCATTAAAGTTAAGCCCATCCTCAAAAACAAAGTGATAAATCTTTATAACTGTCTTAAGCAGTTTTGTTCATTTGTTTCAAGGTCAATAAGAAAGAAGTCAGAAGTCTCTGCAAATTTTAGTGAAACAAATGGAACTTTTATTCTGGATTCACTGTTTACACTTAAAGATAATTGGACTCAATGGTACAAAACTGTAATTATGAAGCAGTGAAAAAATATCTTTCAGGGCCGGCCAGCTGGGTGGCTCAGTCGGTTAGAGCACAAGCTCTGAGCAACAGAGTTGCCAGTTCGATTCCCACATGGGCCAGTGAGCTGCGCCCTCCACAACTAGATTGACAACAACAACTTGAGCTGAGCTGCCACTGAGCTGCCAGTGGGCAGCCAGATGGCTCAGTTGGTTAAAGCATGTGCTCTTAACAAGAAGGTTGCTGGTTCGACTCCTCATGAGATAGTGGGCTGCATCCCAACCCACCCCCACAGCTAGATTGAAAACAACAATTGGACTTGGAGCTGAGCTGTGCTGTTCACAACTAAGTCTGAAGGACAACAACTTGATTTACAGCTGATGGGTCCTGGGAAAAACATACTGTTTCCCAATAAAGTTAAAAAAAAACGGTCATAGGGCCAGCCAAGTGGTGTGGTGGTTAAGCGCTGGCTTCCCGGTTCAGGTCCCACATATGAGGGCCAGTGACACTGCCCTCAAAAAAAAACAAAAAAGGAATGACTGGAAAGTAGTTTTTCCATATTCACTACCTTGTGATGATACTAAAGTTCTAGGTAGCAGTCCATCACTCAGTGAGCAGATAAAAGAGCTTAAGTCATATTCATCCTCAGTAAGCCTCAAGTATTCTATGGATCAGGAATTATACCACTGTTCTATTCAGTATTTGGATCAGTTCAAAGTGATAAGTGTATACAAAAATAAGACATTGAAGTTTGCTACCTTAAGTGCTGAAAGAACAAGGGGTGACTCCAATACAGATAGGATAACATTTGCATTTATACTGGGAGGGAGGGAGAAAGGGGTGGAAGACTTCAAAAGGCAGTTATATTTATTCATTAGGCTAAAGCAGGCATTTTTTTCCAGCACTAAGCTGTGGCTCACCCCATTTCCAAAGCTATTGGTCATTCAGCAATTTCTTAAAAACCGAACAACAACAACAACAAAAAAAACACCTTGCATTATCTTAATGGAAATCTAGTCACTTCATTCACAAACTCCCATTAACTTAGTGTATTTATTCCTATATAAAATAGGCACAAGTCAGAAGAACGAGTTCCATGCCAGACTGGCCTTCTTCTCTGGGAAGATGGTTTAGTCAATTTGAAGTGAAGTCAGTATTCATTATTCACTCCATGTTTGTGCAGTGAGCCCTTGTTCTTAAAAGATTTTTTTAATTTAATATTCTTGGGAAGCCAAGACATCCATACTTGAAACCACTATTAAATGCTGCAAAACAACTTCTAATTAAATGTAAATTACATGATAGAGAAATCAAATGATACAGGAATTGAAAGAAATGAGAAAAAGATGCTTCCGCTGTTGTGTGGGGTGATAACAATATTCTGTAACTTGGTGGGAAACCAGCAAGAGAACTTTTGGACTTCTGATCTGAATGCACGACCAGCACATGCTCTTCTGGCCAGAGTCTAGAGTAAAGGGTCCAACAGAGATTTTAGGATTAGTAGGAAAGCTGTTTCAGAACTGGTCAAAGGCTTGGAAGGCACCATGTGTCTACAGTGAATTTTGAGAAGCAGGGCCGACTCTGAATCCCTATGATCATTTGTTCTTACAAATCATAGACTGGTGATGAACTTTAATAAGTAACACATATGAAAGTCTACTTTTAAAGGAACTTTATCAAACAATACTATTAATGAATTTTGATGAAAGATGTTCATTTATTCAGAGATACTCATAGTCACATTACAGTAAGTTCCCAATTTAAGAACATTCGAGTTGCAAACAAATCACGGAAGTAGCTCCCGTCTCTGCTGGACATTGTCGCAGTTGTGCTGCTGTGTGCTTACTGTGCAGTGCGATAGTGGACAGTAGTGCAGTGGTCAATCAGAGCCCAGGATGTCCGGAAGCAAGAGGAAAAGCAGTGATGATGTGGTGAAGACTGCTAAGAAGGGCAAAGACTCACTTTGTCAGACTTATGAACGAATCCCACTTACGAGCGTTCTCCCAGAATGGAACTCGTTCATAAGTCGGGGACTTATTGTACTTCCAAATTGTGTTAAAGTCAGACCTTCCCAGTTATGTTCATCTGAATAATATTGACTTATATCTAACCCAATGTCATCCATCTTCAAATCTCCAAGGTCTCTAACCTTTGAGGATTTTTATTTTTTCAAAATTCAGTGAAAAACTCAAATCCCTATCTCATATTAATCATAGAACCCAAACATCCAAACTCCATTATGTTTCTGTATTTAGGGGGAATAAAAAACAAACAAAAAAAAAACAAACTAAACATGCTTAACTCACCCCAACTCAAGGATCATCTCTAATGAGTCTTACTAATTATTACCCTATGCCCATCCCTCAATCTTAGGTACCCATCTCTTCTCTTAGCTCTTCATAGGATATTACAATTGCTCCCTCAGGCAGGAAGTGCATCTTTTATTGCTATGTTACCAAATGTTGTCACTTTGTGTAACACATGATAGCTATGTGATGTGTTTGTTGAAATGAATAAATTGTTTCATTAGCCTACCCCACAGATTAGCTTTTCAAGCCAATGTCAATCTCACCATTGTTTGTGTTCTTGTGTCTCTCTGTATAATACATATTGAACCTTGAAGTCCTTTCAGATGAATAACATAGACTGGGGACATATTAAAGAATAGTGTATATTTGATTTTAGTCTTGTTAACCTTGTTTTAATTCCTATTGTTTGTATTTCTCAAAGTCATTCAATTCAAAGAGTAGAATCTTTATGTTGGGAACCACTATGTATGAACAATTTTAGTTACTGTCTTTAAAAATGGAAAAACCAAGTATGATTTATGGGTACAGAGTAAAGAAAAGTGAATTGACTTAACAGTCAATATCTATTGTTTACCATGGGCTTGATGCTTTATATGCATTATACATTTTACCCTCCCACCAACCCAGGAGGTAGTGACAGGTGGCAGGACATGCCACCCTCAAACGTGCCACTTTGACATAAAAATTATTTTCAGCTGAAGGCACCTGAAAAACAGCGGGTGCAAGAAGTATATTCCTCCCTTTTTCTTCCAGAAAGCAGGAATTTAAACTCCCATGGGAAAGATGCCCTCTCTATATCAGGAGGAAATAAATATTCTTATCACAAGATGAGGAGAATTCTGTACAAACAGGTTTTCCTTTAGCCTCCCCATATATTTTACTTACTTTTCACAATCCCCTGTCTTTGTTCAACCTTATATAAATGCATGTAGGCTTTGTTACTTTTTGGGGTCTTCATTTCCTTACGAGGACTCCCATGTCACATAAAACTTACATTAAGTAAATTTGTATTTGTTTCTTTATGTTTATTTAATTCTTGAGCCCAGTGGGAGGCCCTCAGAAGGTAGAAGTAAAGTTTTGTCTCTCTTACAGTAGGTACATCTGGGAAATGAAAGTCTCAAAATAAATCATCTGCAGTCATACATCTGACAGTAGACTCAATCTAGACCATTTGTCCAGTCTAGGTACATAACTGCTAATCCTTACTTTATTTAATAAATTAATTCAAGAAATAGCCACTGGACACCTATGATGTATCAAAGTGCTTGTTCTCGGGATACATCAGTGACTGACAAATCCTGAACCACATGGAGCTGATGTTCTAGTGAAGGGAGACAGACAATGATACATAATAAATAAGTACATTATATCGTAATAAAGAAGGTGATGACTGCCATGAAATAAACTGAGTGGGAAACAGAAGTAGATGATGGTGGTAGAGTAGGGTAGTGCATTGCAATAATAAGTAGGATGGTTGGAGTATGTCTCACCAAAAAAGTACATCTGAGCAAGGACTTAAAGGAGTTATATTTGAGCATATTTATTTGTTATAAACCAAGAGAAGTTAAGGATATAGTAGAGAAAAACAACTGAGGAAATTACTTAAGCTCTTTGTGTGTGTGTGTGTGTGTGTGTGTGTGTGTGTGTATCTTTTTTTTTTTTTTTAAATTTTATTGGGGAATTGAGGGAGAATTGAGCGTTGGGGAATTAGGGAAGGGGAACAGACAAGTTGCTGTTCTTTTGTTCTTCAGTCTAGTTGCGGAGGACGTTGCTTCACTAGCCGATGTTGGTATTGTCATTGCACTCTTCCCGGATGAGGGAGATCGGTCGTTGGCCCCTGGATGGTAGCTCACCAAGGCTATTGGCAGCTCACTCTGGCTGCCAGCCACTCACGCTGGCTGCCAACCACTCACTGTAGCCTATGGCAGCCCACTGCAGCAGGGGCTGCAGCCTACACCATTGCCGGGGCTCGCACAGCTCCAGGTGGAGCTGTTGTTAGCTGTAGAGGGCAGTGTCACTGGCCCTCATATGTGGGATCCGAACCGGGGCCACTGGCATCCCAAACCAGCTCTTAACCAATGTGTCACTCGGCCAGCCCATGTGTATCTTTTTAAAGATATTTGTCTCACGGTCCAGTTTTAGCTAAGCTTGTACATATGCTATCTCTTCTGTTACTTTACAAGTTGCCTGACTGGTATAACTGTGCTCCACACATCTTTACATCCCTTTGCTTTGCACAGAAGAGGGACTGTTACAACAAAAATCTGTTGAAGGCATACATGAATAAATAATGGAAACAATTAAACATATGAGAATTAAGAAATCAGAAAATAAGGAGTGATCAAATCAATAGTTACGATTATTCATAAGCAAACCCAGAAACAGATCTAATCTATAAAAGAAATTCATGGAAGATTTTTGTGGTCATGGCAATGCAGTCGAGATAACATGTTTTGGTACAGAATTACAATAGTTTTGTTAATCTTGGTCCTGCGGAAGTTCAGTAAGGGAGCCTTCCTGTATTGGGGGTCAATTGGACTAAATTTAAATTAGGGCTATATTGAGCAAGTTGAATGAAGTTTATTCATCCATTCATTCAGTATTTATTGTGAGCCAGCTACCTACTAGGCATTGGAGATAAATCAACAGAAAAGATAGCTCCTGGTTGCTTTCTTTCACCAGGCCCAAGGTTGCCACTCTCTGTTGCATGTCTTGTGAGTGGAGAATCTTGGCGCTGGAGGACCTGGCACAACAGATGACTACATGGCATCCTCCGGGTTCCTGAGGTGGGGGGAGGCCCATCCTGGGCGGCTGGGGGTGGTTTCCATGCCCCACGCCCTCACCGCCCCGTTTGGGGCAGCTTGAGAAGTTTTGAACTTCTGGGGTTGCCTCGTCTGGGTTTCCAGTGGGTTGGGTGGCCCAGGGCGTCGCTGAGCTCACTGCTTGGGCTCCGCTCTTTACACTTTTTGGTTTTTAAACTTTGGGGGTGTGATTGTGGCGCCTCCTCTTTCAGCAGCTGATTGTTCCCTGGTTGCCCAGTCCTTCCCTCTGCCCCGCCTTCCAGATGCTTTGGAGTCATAGGGACCTGTCTGGTGGCCGAGGTGATCAAAGATTGCCTTTGTTTTGCCATTCTCTACAGCAGACCAAAGAGTTCACCAAATGTACATTATTTCAGCTTAGATAATGAACTTCTATGCAGATTTTGGACCACTCACTCTGGCAATGGTTTACAGATATTGTTGCAAGATAAATAAGAAATTAAAGTCCATTACATTGATAAGGAAGAAAATTGTTCATTTTACTGGCTGTGATCAGAGAAAACAAGCAAATGCTGCTTTCCTTATTGGATGTTATATGGTTATATATCTGGGGAGAACTCCAGAAGAGGCATATAGAAAATGAATGTTTGGAGATACAGCCTATATTCCTTTCAGAGATGCTGCATATTGGAGCTGCAATTTCTACACTATACTTCTTGACTGTTTTCATGCAGTGAAGAAGGCAATGCAGTATGGCTTCCTTACTTTCAACTCATTTAACCTTGACGAATATGAATACTATGAAAAAGCAGAAAATGAAGATTTAAATTGGATAATACCAATTCATTGCCTTCTGTGGACCTCATTCAAGAGCCAGACTTGAAAGTGGTTACCTCCCACATTCTCCTGAGGCTTATATTCCCTCTTTTAAGAATCACAATGATACTACCATTATTCATCTGAATAAAAGGATGTACAATGCCAAACACTTTACAAATGCTGGTTTTGATCACTATGATCTTTTCTTTGCGGATGGCAGCACACCTACTGATGCCATCGTCAAAGAATATCTGGATATTTGTGAAAATGCCAAGGGTGCCATTGCAGTACATTGTAAAGCTGGCCTTAGACGACTGGGCACTCTGATAGCCTGCTACATCATGAAGCATTACAGGATGGCAGCAGCTGAGACCATTGCTTGGATCCTAATCTGTTGACCTGGTTCTGTGATTGGGCCTCAGCAACAATTCCTGGTGATGAAACAGGCAAGCCTCTGGTTGGAAGGTGACTATTTTCATCAAAAGTTATGGGGTCAGGAGAATGGAAAACACAGAGCAGCTGTCTCAAAACTCCTCTTGGCTGTTGACGACATTTCATTCAATGGGGTCGAGAATCAAGACAAGCAAGAGCCTGAACTGTACAGTGATGATGACAAAATCAGTGGAGTGACCCAAGGTGATAGACTTCGGGCCCTGAAAAGCAGAAGATAATCAAAAACAAACGCTATTCCTCTCACAGTAATTCTTCAGTCCAGTGTTCAGAGCTGTAAAACATCTGAACCTAATACTTCTGGAAGTGCAGGCATTACTAAAACAACCACCAGATCTGTTTCAAGAAAAACCAGTTTTAAAAATCCCTCCATTTCAACTGGTTTTAAAACCAGTTTTAAAACAGTCCTGCGTTAAGTAAAAACCTTTGACCAGCACTGAAGGAAGACTCTAGGAACAGAAAACTACGACAGGACTTAGCACAATTTATTTGGAAACAAAACAAAATTGCAAAAGCCTTAGTTGCTTTCCACCTAAGAAGTTTATTTGATGAAGAAAATGTCCACTGGAGTTTAAGTAACTACATGAATTTGAATACCAGTAAGGACTTTGAAGATGGCCCAACTCTCCTTTTGTAGAAATGGAGAACAAAAAACAGATGTTGTAAATTTAGTCTCAGGTGTAAATATCAAAGTCCCCTGTTCTCAGGAAGGCTGGCCACTCTGTGTGGTGCATGTGTGTCCCTGTGGTGGCAATCATTTTAGCTGCTGGCCTTCAGAAGAATTCAGGATCTGATGGAGGTTTTTTATCTATTTATTTTCTGTTCACACTTTGTCAAAAATTTATAAAGCTAAAACAGGCATTACTGAAATGGTACTTTCTGTAATTTGATACTATTTGGTGTAGTCATCTTCACTTTAATATTTGTAATAGTGTTGTAACATTAACTCTGTTAAGTACCCAAGCTGCTTGTCTTCTACCAGAGTGCTTTATGAACACGACTCTGTGAAAACCATGTTTGAAGACTTGGATTTTGTGAGAAAAATTGGTTGGTACACTGGTAACCTACAGCTTGTAGGAGAGTATTACTAGCAGCTTTCGAAGACTCAGGAGGAGGAACTGACTTCAGAGTTGGGCGATTGTTGGAAGTCATTCCTTTCTGTGTCACTTCAGGACTGAAGAATTCCAAGGCTGGCTGCCCAGTCATACAAATTAAAATCCTATTTCCTTCCATGCTGAAAAAAAACAAACAACCCCACACTTTTGGTGTTTCCCCTTGGAAACAGTGGTTCCAAATAATGGTGGCTTAAAAAAAAACCCACTTACTGCTTTGTTAGGGTCTTTCTTTGTAGCATTGTGGACTTTTTTTTATGTGAACAGACGAAGGCCATTCACACACCTGTTAACTTCAGTGACGGTTATTCACCTCTGAATTTCAGCTGTTTGTAAATAAGATACTCGCTGCTGCCTTTGGTTAGAGAATAAACTCTTTGTAGAGTGCCTTCTCCCCTTCCCCCTACAGAAAAACAGCAGAGTCTGTCTGTGATGTAAAGCAATCATAAAAAGTTTATTTGCTGCTAAAAAAAAAAAAAAAATGGGACCCCAAAGAAAAGAATATTTTGCAATCATCTTGGTTACTTCTGTAAGAAGTGAATGGTTTTTGTGATTGCTAAGCAGTGTTGGAGAATGGCAGGGATACAATATTGAAAGGCAAAAAGCCTTCACATTACAGGATGGATGAATCGGGTCAATATGCAATTCCATTTTGAAACAAAACTGAGGAATAAGAAGTGCTTGGAATAAACAGATTAACGTTTGTTAACGCAAAAAATAATTGGAAGCCTTGGCTCCATTTTGGTATTTACTCTCTTGGAGTAATTGTAAGTTTGACCAGCTTTGAGGGGAGATGGAAGATGCCACTATTTTGGCCAAACGTGTAGCTTTCCCCATCAGGCACTAAGGGGGTGGGGCCATGCCAACTTCAACACACTGGGGAGTAGATCTTAGAAAACCATTGTTGTTCTGTTCCTGGGAGTTGATAGGTACAAGGACTGACTTCCCTGTTGGGAAGACCGCTTTTCAATAAGCTTTGGGTGGGAGGAGAAACATTCCATTTGCTGTGTTGTGCTGGGAGACTACTAACTATTCACACTGCCCAGGCATAAAATGTGGAATTCTCAGGACAACTCTTCTTCCCATTAGACTTTTAAAGACCATTTCCTGCATAAATAATCCAGGTAGCTGTGCAAATCAGATATCCATCTGAACCGTCCTTGCTTTGGCTTTTTATTATGTCAGAACAAGTAAATATACTCTCCCTGCCCCCCAGCAAATAAGCCATTGGGTATCTTGGCCAAGAGCAAAAAATTTGGGCTTCAGTGTGTCAACCATAGTGCTTTTTATTTTACAAATTACCTATCGGTGTTGGCTGCTCACATTTCCAGCTAGAATTGCTATCACTGTGGTTTTTTTTCTAAAAATCACTGTATATACCAGGCTTGTTCCTGAAATTAGTCATAGGAAACTAGTGATTTGATAAAGAATCATTTCTTGGAACACAAAGGACAGAGCACAGTGTTAAACTTATGGGGGACATATCTAGAATCCAGGAAGTCCCTGGGTCAAACTGATGGAAAGTTCTTCCTTCGGTGAATAAGAGGGACCTCTCCCTCACTCTCCCATCCCCCCACTCCCCCACCCCTGCCCCCAGCTGAAACTTCAACACACCCGGAATCTTCTGAGATTCTAATTTCAAGCCTTTGTCACAGAAGACCTCCTTTAACTGTGGAATAATATGAAAAGGCACTGTCAGATGGGGAGATTCCTTTTACTTAAGAGCCTTCAATAGCTTTGAAAGCACACCACGACAGATTCCATTGGAATTAAAGTTAGAAATGAATATTTTCAGGTGCCCTTGGAGCTTTGTGGGGACTCAGGTTAAGAGTCAGGGACAGCCCGAAGGAAGGATGTCTGCACAACTGGATACCTAGAGGTGTAGATGGACTTATCTGAGTTATTTTGCTAAAGAAAAACTAGGAATCTCTGACCTATCAGCGAACAGGGCCAACCCTGAGCAGTGCCTCTCTGAAACAAGTAGCCTTACTTGTCTAGTGTCCACTGCTTCCCATTGGCACACTGCCCTCCTAGTCTCTACAATTGCTCTGTTCCAAATTTGACTTCCTCAGCCCATAACCCACTTACTTTCTCTCCTGCCCTCCGCCCGGTCTCAGGGGTGATTTCTACCTCTCTCCTTGGGCCCAGACACGTTTTAGAGGAGTTCCCCAGTGTTGTCACCCGGCGAAGGTGTTTCCCTTGGGAGCCTGATGCCTGGGCTCCGTGGGCTGCGGAGACCGCCTGGCGTCTGGGTGGTGGTGTGCCAAGAGCTCTGGGAACCTTTCCTCTGCTTGAATCAACTGTTTATGACAAATAAGCGATGCACCCCTTTGATGTTTGTTCTAAAAGTAGCTTAACTGCTTCTCTTCATGCATTTTTAAAAGTAATTACTGTATTTTGGAAAGCAGTGTTTATCACAAACAACTTTAAAAACAAATTTTGATTCTTTAATAGCTATTCCCCACTGAAACTGTCCTTGAGAGGCTAGCTGCTACTCTTCCATTTCTCTTAAATCTGAGTATTCTCCGTATCGCTCTGTGGAAATACTACAGATGTATTTAGAAAACTGGACAGTCACCTATACTGTGTAGGAAATTACCTCTTTAAATGCCTAGTAGGAGTAAATGTCAGCAGATATGTTCCTCTAATTATAGTACTGCAGTTTTATATTAATCATTTGCAGACTTTTATCTAACCTGCACTCATGTACAGACTAAAAGTTTTTGAATGTAACTGATTAATCAGTATTTGATCAATCATTGTCTTGATTTTTTAAAATTAAAATGTATATTTCTAATCATATTTTACAAAGCTGAAAGAACCGGTTGAATGAATGTTTATTTTCCTGAAGGTATTTTTAAGATAAAACTTCACAATGGCCTGTAAATTAGCATATCTATATAGTTGGATACATATTGTTGCATTTGAAAATCCTGTGCATTTTACCTGGTTTTCTATAAAATACTGAATAATGGAAATTGTATAATTACTATCATATAATTAAAAGTATTAACTAAAACAAAAAACAATAACAAAAACAGTAAAGATAGCCCCTGAATGTATGCACTTATCTTCTAAAAGAGGAGACATCCATTAAACAAAAAGTGATGTAATTAATTAATTATCCTTGTGTTAAGTGCTATAAAGGAGGCCTACAGAGGTCCAAGAGAGTGGGTAACAAAGGAGACTTAATCTCTTCTGGGGTGTCAACCAGGCAAACCTGAGGCCTAAGAGGCAAGTGTGTGGAGTGGGGGTGGGAAAATGGAAGCTTTCTATAGTCTAGGTACTATGTTTATTCATTCAGTGAACGTTTATCACATTACTATATTCCTATGCTATGGATACCCAACACATAACATCTCACTTAATCTCCACAATAAATATCTGAGTAAGGTATATTTATTATGCTCATTTAACAGATGTGAAACATGAAGCTCAGGGAGATAAAAAAATCTTGCTCAAGATCACACAGCTGTGAGACAGGATTCCAACCCAGACCTGTTCAGGATTTTCACATATGAGTCAGGGGTCAAGTAACCTGTTGGCATGGCCTCTACTATTATGATGAGGTGGGATTACATATTTACTGAAAAACAACAGCCTGGTATGGGCTTTAACTACTGAATGAGGCAAAACAGGCTGATCTGGGCTGGAATGGCCAATGATTAACCCAGTTGAATTGTCCCAGTGAGATCTAGCCCTTGGTCCCACTTGCAATAACAAACTTTCCTGTCCTTCTTTACTTATTTTATGCAGTGGACATATATTGAAGACCTATAGACACCAGTTGCTGCACTGTGAATGTTCCTCTGGTGAGGATTCAGACCTATAAACAAACCAATGGTATCTAATATGCTAATGTTATTAAAACATTACAGAAAGAATCTTGGCCCAGTGGAAAAGCCTCCTAATCTTGTCTGAGTGCTTTAGAGAGAAAATGGCATTGGACCTGGAGATTAGGGAGGAGCAGCAGGAGGCTGGGGAAAGGATGAGGAAAGAACCATTCTCTATAAGAACCAAAGAAAGCCCCTTGTTTTTCTGACTGCGAGTGGTTGGCTGAGGTATGCCTGGGTATACGTTAGAGGGGAGGGAAACGGCCCTGTCTCCCCATAGGCAGACCACTTGGTAACCAGCTCGGCCCCAGACTATCTATATTGTATGGATATGTGAAAAACTGACTGTCTTGTGGTTTATTCTCTATTGGACCCTGTAAAACCATTACCAACATAAAGTCTCAAATAGAAGAACAGAAATAGAAAATACCACACACACATACACTCAAATCCTATCACAAGGGTCTTTACCTGCAAACTTCTTTGTTGTTTGAAAACATTATAGCACTAAATGGTGAAAGAATGCTAGCTCATGTATGGTCCTTAGAGGTATTTTGGATTTAGTGGTCTATCCCCACCCCCCACTTTTTTTGAGATTAGGAGATAGGATGAACATGACTCTATTCTTTTTTATTTATTTATTTTTTTAATTTTTTTTTTTTTTTTTTTAGGTGAGCCAACCTGCCACCTGTTGGCAGCTCAATGGCAACTCAGCTCAGGCTGGCATCGAACTGTCGTTGCTCAGAGCTCAGCTCACACTCTTGAGCGAGCTCTTAACCAACTGAGCCATTTGGCTGGCCCAGGATGAACATGAATTAATGGGACTTGCTTTATAGTCCCAAAGCAAATCTATTTAGAAGAAAGCCATAATTACACATGCAGCTTTTTTGACAGGGATGAAAGTATCAAATCAACATTCTGCTTTTGAAGATCCACATCAACAAGCATTTGATTCAAAGAACCACCTCCATTAGCACAGACTATCTCTAGCTCATCACAGATTTTGATCAAGGCTGAAAAACCCAATCTTTACGTCTCTAAAAACTGCAAACCACTCTGGCAGTTGCCTAATTTTCCTGAGAGTAGAGGTTTGGCATTCAGGCCTAAGAGAGGCCTCAAAGTGGGCAATTAGCTGGTTGGGGCCTCAGTGCACTCTGTACCTCTCCATTCCCACATCCTCCATCAGGCTCAAGCAGAACAGAAGAGCTTTCAATGTCAATGGCTTTTACCATCTGAGGTCTAGAAACAGAATTCCTCAACCCATTCCTTTCTATTATTTCTCAATTGATAGCTAGGAAAATGTATTACTCGCATAAATCTGTAAAGAAATTATAGCTTCATGGAATGCACAGAAGGAGGTGTGCTAAATTATCAAACATAGTTTTTTCTTAATAGGGAGAAGAGAGAAATAAGAATCAGAAATACCTGTTACAATTTAATACACTAAATGTGGCAGTAAATTATAGCTACATACTACATAAGTATCACAAATTTTTTTTTTTGAGAGGGCAGTGTCACTGGCCCTCACAAGTGGGATCTGAACCGAGGCCGCTGGTGTCCCACGCCAGCTCCCAACCACTGCACCACCACTCGGCTGGCCCAAAAAAAAAAAAAAAATTTAAATGTTAACTTGGAGAGATCCAAGATGCAAAGTAGATAAAAACTGTGCCTGCCTCCTTCCCTGAACACATTAAAATTACAACTAAGTTATAGAACAATCAACCTGGAGAATCATCTGATGTCTAGCTGAACTGAAGTTTTATAATGAACGATAGAAAGAAGCAATGTGAAGATGGGTAGGAGGGACGAAGATGCAAAATGGGATGGCCCCAATAGTCCACTGAGAACCGGCAGTTGAGAACTGGGAGGTATACCTACTACAGAAGTTTCTCCCCAGGGGAAAGGTAAAAGGGAATAAGAGGTCCAAATCTGCAAGTATAAAACAAATAAATCTTGGGAATATAATATACAGCATAGGGAGTATAGTTAATAATATTGTGATAATGTGATACAGTGTCAGATGGTTGCTGGACTTATCATGGTGACCACTTCTTTAGGTATATAAATGTTGAATAACTATGGTGTACTCCTGAAATTAATATAATATTGTATGTTAGCTATATTTTTAATTAAAATCTTTTTTAAAAAAAGATTAAAATAAAATAAATAAAAGGTTAATTCTTCTGGCATTCCCTTCCAAAACTATATAAAAGAGTACCATTAGAAACAGAACTTAGTAGATCTGAAATCCATCTTAAAAGCAGAACACCAACATTTTTGGGCCTATAGGAGTCTCTGGGCTATGAGAAACGTGGTATGGAGCAGAAATTAAGAACGTAGTCTTTGGACCCTGAATGCCTGGTTCAAACACAGGCAAACCTGAGTACCAAAGAAGTGGCAGCTATTTGTGATGGTGATGATGATGATGATGATGATGATGATGATGATGATGGGAGGAGGAGGAAGAGGAGGAAGAGGATGATGATAGAAGGAGGTGGAAGAGGATGGTGATGATGATAATGTGATGATGATGATGCCATGAGGAGGAGGAGGAGGAAGAGGAAGATTATGGTGATGATGATGACTGCAGTGACTGCCACATAAACGATGGGTAAGATGATTTGGTGATCAAAGCTCAGTGGAGTCTTATCTATGGACTGACTTGTTCTACTTCCCAATAAAATAATTAAGAACAAATAATACAAAACAAGGGATATTGTACATCTCTATCCCTTCCAAGTTGAATCAAAAAAGCACATTAGCTTTTCAAAGTCTTCCCAAGGCTAGACTGATGCCAATTAGTTGTCAGTATACCTCTCATTTAAATCACAATCTACTAGTTCGATCCAATTTAGATAGTCTACCCCCTGAGAGAATCCTAATAGCTTCTTCTGCACAGGGATGAGAGAGTATTGATCAGACAGCCTCAAGAAGGACCCCTTGAGCTTGTGCAGATAGATTTAATCTAATAGTGGGCTGAAATGCCAATAGCAGCTCTGCTGGGATGCCAGGTCACAAATTTCAATACTCTGCATGAGGAAGTCACATGAAAATTACTGAACTAAATCCAGTTGCCCACTGGGAATACCTAGAAAACTAATAAAATGAAGAACAAAACATTTGGAACTTTAGGGCTGAGTGATTACAATCTCTATTGGTTCTGGCCTCAAGTGAAATCATCAGTTAATTATAAAGGCAAATAATATAATCTTGCATTAGTTGGCTAACGAGAAAATCATTTTGTGATATTATGTCACTTTACCAACATTCAAAGTTTGGACAATTATATCTTTTGACATTTTTATATTCCTTCTATAAATCATGCCACTGTGGTTAAAAAAAATACAACTTAGGCATTTTATTACCAATCAAAATGGGATAAGAATGCAATTTTACAGAGATTAAATAGCAATAGTCATCACTTCATGATTCACATTTATGGCATACCTAAAATGATATGAGAGGGAAAAAAATCACTAGATGTCACAGCTCTATTTATATAATATACCCTAAAAATGACCAAGAATAAATTTATACAGGTATTATACTTGTATAATTGTATACACACATTGATTGGATACGTTTTCCAACTTATTTGACGGCTACATTTCCCCATCCTCCTGTTTGACCTTCAAACTCCTTCATACCTCCCAAACTCACTCCAATTGCCCCCAAACCTCACTTTCTTTTTCTGTGCCTTATTTATAACTGCCACTAACTACTCATTAAATGACCTATCCTCTTTTCCTAAGGACACTCATGCAATGTGCCTGTTATATCTACTAAACGTTCATGGAATTAGCATCCTTCTATCAGTCGCTAGAGCCACTAATCTAGATCAAGCCTCTGTGATGTTTTGCCTGCACCATACCAGTGGCCACCGTTTACACTCCTTGCCTCAGATATTGTCCCTTGCATGTTTATTCTTCATTCAGCCTCCTGGATCTGAACCTTGCCCCACAACTGCTTGGAATATTTAATGGTTCCAGGATAAACTTAAAGTCCTTAATTTGGCACACAAGTTCCTCAGGACCTGGTCTGGTTTATCTACATCCTCAGATCTTGTCAATGCCTTATTTATAGTCCCTTTGACACACAAACTATGGGATATCTTGCCTTGATGTCTCTGCTACATGAATGCCTTCTCTAGAACAATTGATATTAAAAAGTAAATGTAAACCATGGGGAGAAAATACCATTCCTCAGAATCCAGGGCTGGAAGTGGGATATGAAACACATCTCCAGGGAGTTTCTCAACTGGGGAAGGTCACAGGTGAGGGTAGAAGTGCTGATTTTGGAGGAGGGGCAATGAGATGAGGAAATGGGATCAGCAAAACCACAGAAGGCTGTATAGAGCATGGTCAATGTGATTCTTCCTCACCACACTTCAAGGTTTTAGTAAAATAGTCAAACTTTCACATGCTTAAGATTCTTGGATTTGTGAAAAACAGCTCAACTGTTTACAGGTTATAGTTCTGTGTCCAGGTTTGAGGCCAAGCAGGAGGAAATCCTTGTACAGATGGACACAGGGGCCGAGAGGCAGACAGAGATATAAAGATGTAAAGTGTGGTCCTGGCATCGGGGTCCTGGCAAAAGTTAATCAAATCTCCATTGAAAAAGGGAGCCATAATCAATAAAAATACAACAGAAGAAAATGAGGTGGAGAACTAGATGATAGATGTGTTCATATATCAACAGCGATCACATCTGGAAAGAGTTTTTGATTTGCCATGTATTCATTTTTAGTTCCTTTAAAATAAAAAAAAGATTTGATGGTGAGAGAAAGAATAACAAAAGTGATTGTTCAAAATGTATCCCACGTACCATACGTGAAAAGTGAGCTTCTTTGCAGTCAAAATGAAAAGATAATGCAATCTTTCACAGTTTGGAATTATATAAATTATAGAAAATATAAAGCTATTCCTGATACTGAAGCATCAGGTACAAATGTCCCCTGGGTCATCAGAGAGAAAACATTCTGAAACAATGAGCAATGGCCTTACCATAATGCTTTGCAAATACTGTATGATATCAAGAGTAAGAAATTGATTTTGGAAACAAGCTTTAAAATAGTCACCTAACAGCCTCCTGCTCTTCACCATGAATGCAAACGATTGTCTATTTCACATAGAATTTTACACCTCACATTTTATTCGGTTGTCGGAAAGTCATGGTGCATTTTTGTAATGAAAAGCATAGAAAAATACATCATGACTTTTCCGACAACCCAATATATCTCACTTCGGCCTTGTCGCACAAGTATCAATAAGATACATGTCTTATTTTTCAAAATGTTTTATTGTTCATACCCTTGGTTATTTGTAGACAATAATTAACGCATGGTTAGTAGCACCCTCTATGGAAGAAACACCTTACAATTCAAATAAGCCTTACTGAAAGAATAGATGGCACATCTAGACTTATGTAGCATTACAAATTAATGATCATTCAAAGAAGTACCATGTCGCTTCTACTTGAGAAGGAGCCTTCCCTTTGCATACTGAAGGGGGAGTCTGGTAGCGTTTCCTTTGTCCCCAGCCGACTTCTCAACAAAATGTTTCCACTTTGCACCCTTTGGGTTCAGTTGTTCAACTGGTTACAATTAGTGAGATTAGTAACTGGTTGAACAACTGTAACCAAAGAGTACAGATTGCAGTGTTGAGATCTGCTAGAGACATTTGCTAGTGGTGGTCAGCTGAGCTGTCTGTCCTCTTCAATGTCTGCGTGAATGACTTGAAACATGATACAAACATGAAATCCATTAAACATTGATTCAGCATCTAATATTTGCTGGATATTGTGACAAGGACAGAAGACACTGAAAACCTTTAGTTATATGTTCCTGACCACAAGCTGGGGAGAATGAAAGAGAGAAAGAGGGAGGGAGGGAGGGAGAGAAAAAGAGACAGAGTGAGAGAGAAACAGATTAGATTATACAACAGGAAATTTAACAATTGGCCTCTAGCTGGAAAATATGAATGAAGAAAAATATTTCAACAAGTGTGAGGGAGAAAACCTCCCACAATTTACAAATTTCTCATTAAGATGAATATTCAATCATTGTCAACACTACAAAACACTTATCTGAGATTTTACCTTTATTTAGTCACTCACACAATATTATGTAGGTGACAAGTTAAAAAATCTTGTGTTGCATT
Organism: Aselliscus stoliczkanus; assembly: GCA_033961575.1. Classification (NCBI taxonomy): domain Eukaryota; kingdom Metazoa; phylum Chordata; class Mammalia; order Chiroptera; family Hipposideridae; genus Aselliscus; species Aselliscus stoliczkanus. The sequence continues at coordinate 75,251,904 of CM066728.1, read as the reverse complement.
TAACAACACAAGCAAGAGAACACAAAGGCCCTGCTTCCTTAATCTGAAAGCAGAGGCTTCTCATTTCCCCAAGGCCTAGGCCACTCCCTGATATTAATTTGGATACTTTGCAAAACTCACTCTTTGAAACACCAAATGTTGATTGTAATTAATGCACCACAGTTAGAGGCACCCTGGATATCTGTACTAGATATTCCATTTTTCAAATCACCTAATATTTCTGCTATGCACAGACTTCTGCATCAGGGCACACCTCGCTCATTTTCTCATGAGAATTTTGTGGATTAGTTTTCAATTTTCCAGCATTGACTGACAACTTCAAGAGTTGCAAGCACTGTGCTTGGAACTACATAAAAATTGGAGAACAGAGTTGAGTTCCTACTCTCAGAGGCTTGAGTAATCCATAGGGCTGCTTTGCTACAACTCATAAACCCAGTCAGAGTAAGGGGTCTTTTCTTCTGTTCAAGGAACTTTCTTTTTTTCTTTCTTTTTTCCCCATTTTAGAATGTATCAGCAATGAAGATTTATACAGTGACAGCATGGTATCCAGAAGCGAGACATTCGCAGGGCTCAACTCTGGGTTTAGGTGATATATCAGTTTTATACTAAGTAACAATGTAGACATAAGAGGACTAGAATCCAATTTACATGCAAGATGCAACCAAATGGAAGTATCGGGCCAGGATACTTCAAAATATTTTCTTTACACTATGTCTTTCCATCAGATTTAAATTTTCTAAAACTCTGTAGAACGTAATACGCCAATGACAGATATTAGAGCTGTTTAAAAACGTGTTTCCCTTATTTACAAAAGGCAGTTTTTAGAAGACAACTATCAAGAAGAATAAACACAAAAGAAATGGAAACTTTTTCATTTCTAACCATTTGCCAGAGTAAACTGACTGTATATTGAACACAGCTGTTTCTGAGAGATTTTTCCTTTCTTTGGAATTTAATATTGACTGTGCTCTTGTGGCATGGTTATAGTAAATGAAAGATTGTTCTGGGCTTGATAAGAGAAACCAGAAACAATTGCTCCCACAGATCTTTCACTGTTTTCATAACCAAACTCTTCTCCGGGGCGTCCTAGGTAGAGGCCATCATCTGTCATATCAATTCCACACAAACAAAATGTTCTTGGACTTTTCTTGACACCTTCCTTAAACTGAGAAAGATACATCCCCACCCTGGAGGCAGTTCTGAAGATAAAGGTGAAAGGAAGAAAGCAAGCCTAAAACATAAACACAGGAAAGAGTCTTTTATTTCCTACACGTCTTACTTTTCAACCAGTGAAAGCTGTTTCTCACTGAATTCAATGTTTTAAAAAGAGAAACCAAGACAGTTTTCCCAGGCTATGGTACATATGTCTTCTTACGCATTTAGTTTTTTTGTTTGTTTGTTTGTTTAGTAACAATACTAATACAATTAGATGCTGTCAGGACTATGTTTCATAAATTAAGAAAACTGTTCCTGCAAATTTTCCCAGAGCCTGTCTGGGTCATTAATATTAATAGCCACATTTTATCCAGTGCTTAACTTTGTGCTGGGAATTATCCATAGCACTGGACTCACATTATGGTAGTTATTCTTCCAAACCACTTGATAGGATAAATTTTGGGATTGTAATCTAGTGATCATTTCTTATTTTGATCCCTACTTTTCTGTTGGTGGGATCAGCTATTCAAGACTGAGTATATAGCACCATGTTGAGAGTCAGTGCTCTGGAGTTAGATGACCTATATTTGAATCCTAGCTGCAAGAAGTTAGGCAAGTGACAAAATGAAGATGGCCCTACCAATCTCATAGTATAATTCTGGAGAATAAATCTGGTAATCTTGATCAATTGCTTGATCCGTCTCTAGACCTGAACCTTGACATCTTGTGCTGTTCTAGAGTTATTTGATGTTTTTAAACCTGCTGCTATAACATACAGATCCTGACATCCAAAGACACCAGTGCCTTGTAGGCTAGCCAAGTGGGTTGTCAGGTTCTATTTACTTGATTATGAATAATGTTCTTCACCTAAGCTGATCCCTTTTCAAAAGTTTGCTTCTCTGTTCTTCTTCCTGAAGCTTCTCTCAGAGCCAGGAGAAGGTGGTTATTTGTGCTCCAGTTGGTTTGGGTGACTTAGAGCAGGAAGTGAGTGGGTTGGATACAGGGGCAAATGATAATCCTTTCAACCATGAGCTTAAAGCCAACTAGCATGGCATAGGCTCACCTTCTTGAGCAAAAATGGGACTTCAAATAATTAAAGGCTAGGATATCAGAAATAATGTGCTTGATTCAAAGGGCTGAAGTAACGGAAGCCTAACATTCTGTGCTCAAGTTATAGGCTCTCAGGTGTGAGCACTAAAAATATCTCTCTTCCAAGCCAGGACGTGAACACAGCTCTCCTTGATGTAGGTTTTTCTCTCAATGTGGCTTACAGGGGTTTGGGGCAGTTGACCGTCTTGCTTATGGATGATACTTCATGGTTTGGGAAGACATGGATTCTAGAATGCATCATTGCTTACCAGACATGACTCACATTTATACAGATATTTCCAACATGCTAGACCTCGGGGCGTGGGGTAGAAGAGTACAAAAGTGTACCATATAGAGTCATAGGTCCTTTATCTAACTTTCTCTCCTTAAACATGCACATATATATTTGATAAAATAATGGCTCTTTAACTAAATATTAGAGTAGGTTTTTTTTTTCAAAACCTGAAGAAGAGACTGTGCATATCAGTGATGCTCAATTGTTATCGATAATGAACAATAAAAAACAAATTGAATGAATTCTAAGGAGACCAGTAAGACAAACATGGCATCCAGTACAAGTTCATACCCGAACATCAGCAAGCCAGCAGGAACTTACTGCATGAAGTAACACCTCAGCTTTGTTAGAGAACTTCTGCTCTATTTCTTGATGAAATAGATTTACAATTTCTAACATCGTAATTGTAAAACCTGTACATCTTCTTAGCTATGTAAGAGACTGAGGCATAACTGACCAGAAGTTATAATGTAAATATTTCCAGCTAAAAACAACATAGCTCATGTTCAGAGACAACACATGCTGATACAATGGATTGATTTTATACCTCTTCTGTGAATTAATTCTTTAATTCAAGAAACATTTCTTAAGTTGCCATCTGTCTAAGCACTGGGAGAAAGTAGAGATAAGCAGAAACAGTCCTTGCCTTTAAGGATGTCCTCCTCTCGTGGAAACCCACCCACAAATTGGTCATTTCCAGGCTTTGCTCCAGTTATAGGCTTCAGCAAACTCTGGCCCTCAGGCCATATCGAGCCCATAGCCTGTTTTCTGAGATAAGATTTTACTAGAACACAGCCACTCTCTTTAATTTACATATTGCGGAGGCTGATTTTGTGCTATGATGACAGATTTGAGTAGTTGTGACAGAGCCCTTATGAACCCCAAAGCTTAAGACATTTACTAAGTTGGCCCTTTTTAAGAAACGTTTGCCAACCTATGGTCTCATGAATAATAGCATTTATCAGTTTAAATTAGGTTTAATATTTTCAAAATGGAAGTAATCACATGATTATGATCACTCGGTCTGAGACTCTAGGGAAAATACAAAATGTTGGACATGTAACCAACATGGATTGTTTTATAAATGATAAATTATAAATTAATTTATAAATTATATATTTACACAATAAATGTACTGAAAGACACAGCTGCTTTATATACACTACTATAAAAAGATATCCAGAATAATTTCTATGTAAACAAAAAAACAAGGTATAAACAGTATTTATAGCATCTTTTTATTTATGTCAAAAAAGGCTTATCTACATATTCTTATTTTAATATCTACTGGCTATTTCTACAAGTAGATAAAAATCAGTACGTCTTGTTCCTAAGAGGAAAATATCCCTTGGTACTATCAGAAATTTTTATCATGTTGTTACATAGCCTTAAATAATGTATCATAAAGTACTTTAACAAAATAGTGTAATGTGTGTGTTTGTGTGTGTGTATGTGTATGTATGTGTGTATATGTGTATGTATGTGTTTATGTGTATGTATGTATCTCTGTGTTTGTGTGTATGTATGTGTGTAAATGCATGTGTGTGTGTATGTGTGTGTGTTTGTGTATGTATGTGTCCATATGTATGTGTATGCATGCAGGTATGTGTGTGTAAGTGTATGTGTGTATCTGTGTGTTTGTGTGTGTATGTGTGTGTGTGTGTATGTGTATTACAGAGAGGCAGACACACAGACAGAGGATTAGTTTAGTCTTCATCTTAGGGACATTGTTTGACATCTGAAGAACCTGCTGTGGAATCCTCCCTCCAAACATGGCTCTTTACAAGAGCATCAACTGTTGCTACCTTGAGCTATAACTAAAAGGCCTGTTAATTCACGTAACGGATTTTAAAATTTTCATTTTTTATTTTCATAGGTGAATTGAATGGTGTTCAAGAAATGTGGATTGAGTAAAAATTATACCTTTACATTAATTAATAGGGATGTGGGAATGTAAATTGTGGCCTAAGCTTGGGACTCCAATTGTGTCTTGAGTCCTGTCATCTTATGTGGAATCTGTTACCTAATTCTGACTAGAGGTAGATAATCCTGTCTCAAGAACATTGTCAAATCAAGCTGGTGTGACTCTTCTATGGAAGACACTTATCAGAATGCCTAAGAAACAAAGAGCTGTGAGACTATGGAGTTTATGAGAATGGGCTGTATGACAGTTTGTGTCTTCTTGGTAGCAAAAGCTTGCAGGTAAAATCACAATTCCACCTGAAATTGGTTTTCATTATTACCTTACACCTGGCGGCTTGCTCGTGGAGAGGAGACCTATGTACTTATCCTATTCTAATTAAATGTAGACTATGATAATTACCAAAAGAATCCGATAACCATCAAAAATCAAACTGGCTATGTCAATCCACAAAGACTAATTTAAAAATAAGTAATTAACCTTGATAAGAGAGGTATTACCTAAGCCTAAATTAATGAATGCTTCTCTTACTTCTCCCTGACTGACATCAAAGAATTGGCTCAAAAGTCTTCATTTTTCATCTGGCCCTTTTTTTTTATTCTTTTTAAATCAAGACTATCTTAAAATATATTTTCAGCAACACTAATACTAAGTCTTATCTTGTGTTAAAAAGCTATGAATTTGATATTAGAATCATAACATTTAGGCTTGAAAGGTGCTTGAAAGACCATCTATGAAGGTCTGACAATTAAGTTCATGACCTCTTCCTAGAAAAAGTGCTACATGCCTCATTGCTGAATATCACTCCGATCACCTTAGAAGCACTCCCCTTGGGAAGCTCTGCACTGACACCAGCACCTAGTTCCACCCTTCAAAGCAATTTTGGAACTCCTGTATTGGAATGGCCATCAGAGAGGTCGTCGTATTACCCTCGATGTCCTGAATGTCACCAAAATGTGTACCTTTCAATATTTCCTATATCTTTAGGTAAAGAAAAAAGTCAATGGGGGCCAGATCAGGTGAGTAGGGAGGGTGTTCCAATACAGTTATTTGTTTACTGGCTAAAAACTCCCTCACAGACAGTGCTGTGTGATCTGGTGCATTGTCGTGATGCGAGAGCCATGAATTGTTGGCGACAAGTTCCGGTCATCTAATTTTTTTACACAGCCTTTGCAGCACTTCCAAATAGCAAACTTGGTTAACTGTTTGTCCAGTTGGTACAAATTCATAATGAATAATCCCTCTGATATCAAAAAAGGTAAGCAATATCATTATAATAAGTTTGCAAACTTAATTCAGACCTTGCATTTCATCTGACCACTCTACTCATCATTTTATTCATGAGGAAATGGAACCTGCATGGAAGTAAAGGAACTTGCCTAAATGATGGAGCTGGAGACTGAACCAGGGTCAGAGTCCTTAAATCCTAACCTTTCCCCCTGCAGACCCAGGAAGAAAAATTAACACTGAGGAAATAAGAAAAAGTGTTTAATACTTTCAGCTAAGCACAAAATTCCAAGGAACTGTTCCCTATAAATAGAAAATCCAAAGTCTTCAAAAGAATGGCACCTTTTTGCTGAACACATTCTTTGAAGTTATTTCACAGCTGAAGGCCTAACACCAATTCCTAAGTATTTTCATGACAATGGAGTTCTCTGAAAAATAAACTAACATTCCAAGGAAGAATATGGAACTTGGGAAAGGAAAAGTGCTGGTGGTGCTCAGAGCATGCTACACTGTGGAGAAGTTTCCAGGTAGCAAGAAACACCACAGGGAAGAGAAAGAAACGGAAATTACAGATGGACTTGCTCTTCAGGCACAAACTTGGTTTCTGACAACTTTTGTTGAAAAACCTGGGAGAAGCTGAACAGAAATATTAGTGCGGAGGCAGCCCTCGGCGCTCAAGTGTTCAAGGCTCTCCACCTCAATATAAATATTTCAACTTCCTCTCATCCTCTTCTGCTGGCAGTGGGGGTGGGGCAGGATGACCTAGGGGAGCAGAAGACTGGGAGGCAGCTTCTAATTGAGAAATGCTTAGTGGTATGTGGAAAATTGCGTGGTTAGTTTATATCCCCAAAACCGCCTTTTTTGTTTGTTTGGTTGGTTTCTTGTGGGGTTCTTCTTCCAAAAATAAAGGAAGTAATAATCACTAGCATAATGAGAATGCAAATCCCAGGCCTCAGTTACATTAGACAGAGCTCTGCAGGAAACACCTAAGGGAAATGTCGAGGGAAAGGAGGCTCTGATCAGTTGCATCAGGTTGATGGATTCTCTTCTGTGGGCCCAGCATGCCATTGAGGGCTTCGGGGATTATTAGAGAAGGAAAAGATGTGCTCTGTGTCCTTGGGAGCTTTTCATGCTGGATGGGACAGGGTAAATACTTGCATGTGAACACGTCACAAGTATATAAACAATTACACATGTAAGCAGAGCTGTGCTAAGTAAGGAGGGAAGTGGGAAGATTCAAGTTGTGGGCTAGAAACAAGGATGAGGCAAGAACAACTTTATGGAGAAGTCAGCTGAGTTTTATGGGAGAGTGGGGACTTGGTTTAGCTGAGAAGTGCAGGAGGGGCTTATACTTAATATGAGAGGCAAGGAAGTAAAAAAACCTTTACTTAAAATATGACGAAGGAATCTGAAACCCCTGATTCTGTAGAGAACTCACTCTTTATCCAAAATGAAATGTGGGGATCCAGGCAAAGGACAAAACTCTATAGTTCTGCACATTAATAATTCAATGAGAATGTCTATTATACCCAAATCTCTCAAAGTCTCATTAGTAACATAATTATACTGGTTCCCATAACAGGGCAATGAAAAGGCTAATCTAAAGTAACAAAAGATAACATTTAATTTAATGTCATATTAAAAAATGAAGCAAGGCCAGCCAAGTGGAGCATTGGTTAAGAGATGGTTTTGGGATGCCAGCGGCCCCGGTTCGGATCCCACGTATGAGGGCCAGTGACACTGCTCTCTACAGCTAACAACAGCTCCACCTGGAGCTGGGCTGTGCGAGCCCCGGCAACGGTGTAGGCTGCAGCTCCTGCTGCAGTGGGCTGCCATAGGCTACAGTGAGTGGCCAGCAGCCAGTGCGAGCAGCCAATAGCCGCAGTGAGCGACCATCCAGAGGCCGGCGACAGATCTGCCTCATCCAGGAAGAGTGCAATGATGATACCAACATGGGCCAGTGAAGCAACATCCTCAGCAACTAGACTGAAGAACAAAAAGACAGCAACTTGTCTGTTCCCCTCCCCCAATTATCTAATAAAATCTTAAAAAAAAAAAAAAAATGAAGCAGTAAGACCCTGTCTAATATATTTCACCAATAGCCAAACTGTTATTGTACATGTAAATCCTAGAAATGTCATAACCTGATTAAATTTTATGGAAAAAAATACTCCATGTGTGCAGCTCTATTGCTGTGTTTGAGATGAAGCAAAATTTCTCATCAATATTTCTACACATAGACTACTTTCTTTTTATTTATTTATTTATTTATTTATTTATTTATTTATTTAGAGGGCAGTGTCACTGGCCCTCATATTTGGGATCCGAACCCGGGCCACTAGTGTCCCAAGCCAGCTCTTAAGCACCGCGCCACTCAGATGGCCCCTCACATAGACTACTTTCAATTATCTTGCAAAACAATGGGTTAACCAATAGCTACCCGCTATGGAGCACTGGTAGCCCCAGGCACATGGTAAAAATATTACATAGTTTTATAATTAATACAAACCATAACCTAATAAGGTACCATAAATCTATGCATATTTTACAGCCCAGGAAACTAAGATGTGGGAAGTTGAAGTAATTTGCCCTTGCTCATAGCTAACATGGGGCAGAGACTCCAAATCAGAATGCATTAATAATTTCATCTATTGCCTTTCAGAGTTCTCTAGTGTCTTGTCTGACAGGAATTACAGATGAAAAGATACAACAGTTCCGTTTTGCAATTCCTCTCCAGTAAGTATGAAATATCTCACACTGACTATTTTCTATGGGTACCTTTTCAATGTTTATATGTCCTAAGGGAATTCTTATTAACCGCATTTGGAAAGTTTCCCACACTCTGACAGATCATACTCCCAGGAAATTTTTGTTGATAAGAAATCTTTATTTTATCCCAAGAATTCTCATAATTGACCTTAAATCTCTTTCCCGCGAAGCATTTATCCCCTTTTAAAAATAAAGTAACTAATAGGTCCATTCATTTATTTAGCCAGACTGCAAATAAATTTCTATTGCATAATCTTTCAATTCTTTCATCATACTTTCTTTTGCTCGCTCCACTCCCTTCAAATTGTCTGCATATTTTTCCCCCAACTAGGCTTTGAACTGCTGTGCTCTGCCTAAAAGCTAGTTGGGAATCACAATCAGAACAAATTATGATTCATTTGCTACAACCTATCCAAACTTTCTTTCTTCTTTTTATTTTTTTCTAAGACAAGCTCTGTTCTCTGTTCATCACTGTCAATGCTGATTATTCCAGGGGTTTTTAATTGATAGCATATTATTAACACATTTGCTGATATCTCCACCAGGGAGAACAATTGAGAGAAATGCTTATAAAGCTTATATAATGCTGAAGTTGTATTCATTAGTAATTCTCATGAAATTTCGTTGGGTGAGGAAAGAGAAATAGCCAAAGGACATTTATGATTATTTGTGGATTTTATTTATCCATGCACTCTTTCATTAGCTCTCATTATTCCTTTGTCAATTATATTATCAAAATCAAGTACGTTTCCTTCAGGCATTTTTCAAAGTTCTCCCCAGTGACTTTAAATTTGACTTCTGACACTTGGACCTGCTTTGACAACATTCAAATCATATAGAAGCTATCAATAATACTTTTTTCTTAGTTCTATCAGATGGTTTAAATAGCACCAAACTGAGTCATACTTCGGAAAGGCCATAAGAAAAGAATAATAATTCCTCTTATATCAGGCCCATCTATTTCCACCATATTCATTCTCTTTCCATTTTTTCTTTTTTTTTTCTTTTTTGTCATTATGGTCTAAATGATCACACTCTGTCTGTTTCTCTCAACATCTCTCTTTTTAAATTTTCACATATCAGAGAATAAAATTGATACAAATATACAAATGACTTAAATTTTATATATGTAAGTTCTTAAAAATGAAAATCCAAAGTTTTTTTGATGTTGTTGCTCATTAAAATCCTACTATTTCTTGAGAAGGATTTATTTTAAAAAAAATTAGTCTGCTGAATTAATCCTGCCCCAAATGTACTGATAAAAAAATGAAGGGGCCGGCCGAGTGGCACGGTGGTTAAGCGCTGGCTTGGGAAGCCAGCAGCCCTGATTCAGTCCCACACATGAGGGCCAGTGACACTGCCTTCAAAAAAAAAAACAAATGATACATACTCTGTCCAGTACGCTTTAAGCTATTTTAAAAAATATAATGAAACTATGATGTATTTCCTATGTAGTTGTTAATATAGTAAGTTTAACTCTCAAAGAACTGTACATATAATTAATTTCACAATTACTAGAAGACTGAGATTCTGAGGAAGGGCCTGAGATTTATATTCCAGGTATAATGAAATTAGTGGATAAGACTTCTATTTTCAGAAACATGGTACACATAAATATACATGAAGTTAGAATTATTATAGATAAAGAAACAAGGACAAATGTTTAAAGAGTTTTTGAGTGAACAGGTCAGTATGACTATTTTACTATACCCTGTGGAATATTTGGTGGTTAAAATTACTTATCCTCTATGACTTATATTGCAAATGGTTTAGCATGGCTATTGCCATTCTGCATTTAGTCCTTCTGTGACATAAGCATATGTTTTAGGAACATCTAACAAAGTGATAATAGTACTATTCAAAATTGATTCAAGAACTCACAGGAAACAAATGGTTAATAAACAACTGAGAAGAGGGCCGCCCCGAGTGGCTCGGTGGTTAAGCGCTGGCTTGGGAAGCCAGCGGCCCAGGTTCAGTCCCACATGTGAGAGCCAGTGACACTGCCCTCAAAAAAACAAACAAACAAACAAACAAAAAAAACAATTGAGAAGATACATGACTTTGCTAGTACTAAAGACAAAAGGAAATGAAACAATAATGGCATGTATCAAACAAACAGGCAAAAACTTTTAAATCTAATAAAATTGTATTGCCACAATGTGATAAGTAATTTTCATATACTGAATACCAGAGAGTAAACTTAGAGCTATTTCAGACAGTAACTGAATGTTACATAGGGAAGTCAGTCATCCTATATACACTAGGAGCAAGCACTTCCACCCCGGCCATGCACCTCAGAGAAACTCTCCAAAAGTACACCAACAAACATGACACTGGTGTTCATGGCAATGTTTAGCCATTTGTTTATTCATTTCAAAAATATTCATTGAGTGCACAGTTCTGTTTGCTTGGGATTATCTCTGGGACTGAAACATAATTCTCCTTGCCTTTATTGGTATGTTCCAGAGCACTGTCTTTAATACTAAAAAATTTTAAATGAGCTCAATAACCATTAATGAGGCAACAAACAAAATAGTATATAGTTGTAGAATGGAAAAAAAAATACTGTTGAGTAAAAAATGTATGTTCCAGAATGCTATTTGTATAACATAAAATCTGTAAAATTTAAAACCATATAAAATATTCTAGATTCGCATGTATATGTGTGTATATAAAAACAGCATAAAACTAAATCGGTGGTATACACATTAATTGCATGATAATGGTTGAATGCATATGGGAAATGGAATCAGGATGCAAAATAAGGAGGATTCCAATTTTACCTATAATTTTAAAAATATGTATGACAAGATAATCAAAATTGGATTCTAAATGGCCTGCATGTGTGCCTACTATATTAATCTGATTTTCTTGTATTTTAATATATTTTAGACTGTTTATTATATCTATACAATTATTTTTTACAATTGTATGTAATCACAATTTTTATAAATGTTTATAAGAGAAATTTGTATAAACATTGGTTCTACCAATAACATGATCTGATTAGTTTATTACAGGGTGATTGAAAGCTCACAGTATAAACAGAGCATAATGAACCAAGGGAACATGAACTTATAACACTTAATTATTATATAATGAAATCAACTGAACAGAAATTAGTAATACATGGTAGTATTTTCTTTACTTAAGCCACATGATGAGAAAGGAGTTGCTGAACGCGCACAGTGAAAAAGACTCATTAGGTGTTTGCCAGGTATCTCTGCTTCACTTAGCATTTAACATTCCTTAAATCCATGGAAATAGGACATATTAAAGGTCCAACCTTAGCCCTGCTCATATGTTTATTGAATTAACCTAGGGGACCACAGTTAGATGATCTGTTTATCAGGGCTATACAGTTGTTTACTCAGATTTTAACAAACTCCTATAAAGACCTATACTGATCATACTTACAAGGCTGTGTGGCCTTGGGGAAAGTACTTAACCTTTCTGTGGCTCAAATTTCTCATCTATAAAACATGGATATTAAAACTAACTGACTATGTAAAAGGATTTCCTGTTACTTGCTATATCAAGCACTTGTAGCTTCTACATGCCCTATATTGACACAAAATTAGTGCTGTTTCTTAAATAAGTAAGCAATTGATCCAGTAACAATTTTATGGTGTTTAAATTGAAATACATTCCTCTTATACCCACATATCTTTTAATAACTCCAATCTAATATGCTTTCATAAAAATTTTGAATTCTATCACAACACATTTTGTCATGTAAAGCACATCAGAATCCACTTACATCCAAATTTTTATGTAATTTTTGACTTGATCTAATGAGTAATTATTTAAAATATAAATGTCTCAATGTCTTCAATATGTCATTAGAATCTGTGAAAAATTATTAGCTTTTTCAATTCCAAGCTGTCACCCTTCATGCAAAGTACAAAACTCTAATAATAAACAAAAGGTCATTTATTCAAACACTATGTAACTCAAAACCGTGTGCCTACTAAGCATATACCAGAAGCTACATGAAATTCCAACTAGGTTGGCACTCTAATTCTGGACTCGTCTTTGCACCAATTTTCGAAAAGCTTGTCAAGGAGTCAAGCATACTAACATTAGCATTGATAAAAATGTTAACACAGGAAGTGGGTAAGAGGACAGCCCTTCACTCTTAGGGATGAAATCCTCACAAATGATGTGCATGTCACTGACAGAATGGAAAAAACTAGAGGAAAACACTCCCTGTCTTCATTCTCTCCCATCTGAATCACATTAATTGTGATTCACACAGTAGATTCTTTAATGTTCCTACCCTCCCTGCATTGAGCCTTCGTTCACTTCATGACCTTCAGTGCACCTCAAGGAGCATGGCCTTGACCTGGAAGGAGTGCCCACTGTCTAGCAGAGGATGAACGCATATTTTTTTCTCTCCTGGATCAGTGCCACTCTGAGACACACTCATTTCCCTGCCTCAGGGACCCGTAGCTTCAGTGAAGAGCTGAGCCACTGGAGGAACCCATGTAAATTAACATCTCATATTATGACTCATTGTCACTCCATCATTATTTTTTATAAATACCATCTGTTTGTAATGAATATAAAAATTGAATTCCACATGCAAGATAAAGACACAGCCATGAGTCTAGAATGACACCTAACATTTCTGAAGTAATAAAAATAAATGTAACCCTTTCAGAAAAATAAGGTGTTCAAACAAAAAATGTACATGCGCAATAGGAAACTGGAATATTATTAGGATGGGTACTAAACGTCATGGATTATCTTGAATTGAGGATAGCTCTTCTGCTGTGTGTTGGCTTATTATGCTACTTAAGGAATCTATCTGATAGTGGCAATGATCAGAAGCAGTCTAATTTGTTTCCATTCTAGGTAGAACTGATATCCCCCCTAGACAAATGTAACAACAATAACAATAGTAATGATAATAGCTAATGATATAGCACTTACCCTAAAATAACACATTGTCGAAACACTATATGTATATATGCATATATATATATATATATATATATATATATACATATATATATATATATATAATTCAATCCTCCAGCAACCCTATTTTCATCATCTCCATTTTACAGTTGAAATTGAGGCAAATTCTCAATTACTGTTTCTAAATCAGTAGGTTATGCCTTTAGTGTGCATAAAAATCTTCTGAGGACCTTGTACAAAAATGCAGATTTTCTAATCATCCTCACAGCCCACTCTGATTCAGTACAATTGGTTAGAGAGCCAAATTGGTTAGTGTTACAACCTCCATCCTCCAGTGTTCTGAGGACTGAGCCTGGAAAACACTGCTCTAGGTCACACTGCTCCCAAGGATATTGCACATGACCTTCAAGGGCTCTCTGGTGATGTTTGGGTCCTTGTTTTTTATGTTTCTGGACACTTTGTTTTCATTTATTTTAGAGTAAAAATATTTGTTTTGATCTCAATGAACTTGATTATCTCTACCTAAAGTTTAATCAAAACAAACTAATTGGTATGTCTAGATCTTAATTATGTCATCTTTTTTTTGTGGGGGGGCAGTGTTACTGGCCCTCATATGTGGGACCCGAACCGGGGCCTCTGGCTTCCCAAGCCAGCGCTTAACCACTGCGCCACTCAGTTGGCCCTTAATTATGTCATCTTGAATAAAGCCATAGTTCTGTTTTTTGAGAAGTCACGTTTCTCTTTTCACAACAAATCTCTCATATCCTGGTGAACACCTTTCTTAATTTTTTAAACACCCTGAAACAGAAATTTCCCAGAATCCTTTCTCAAATAGATTTCTGCTTAAAGATAATAAATCTCAAGAGCATATCTGAGAAATTCAGAAAGCTCTGAAGAATGCTTAGGCATGTCATCATTCAAAGGCTCATAAAATAACTTTAGGAGCACAACTTGCTTTCTTTAGAGCCCTTCTAAGAGGAAGATTATTTGACTTCTTAGAGCAGAACTATAAGCTTAGAGTAACACCCCTGTTGTCAGAACAGAAGCTGTTAGAAAGATCTTGAGATTGTTCTTGACTAAACGAAACATTTCATATTCTAATTTCCATAAAGAAGGACATTATACAATGAAAGGAGAAATAAACCATTGTTTTCTTCATCCATGGCTACATTTTCCCGGGCTTTCAAGGCAGACTGCAAATGTCTTTCAAATTCTAGTAATTTGAAAAGCTGTAAAAGACGGTAAAATAGAGGCATATTCATCACAGTTGGGAGGAAAAATGTTTTTGAAAAAGGACCTGAGATGCTTTGAAAGGAGTCTAAATTTAAGTATACAAAAAGGCACCTGGTCTCTGTTCTTACAACTAAAGCAGTTCAGTTGTAGAACTTAAAAAGATCCCCTTGTTTCTACTCTCACATGGGGAGATATGGGAAAGGGGTTCATGCTGAACAGGGGGCATTACTGAATGGGATAACTTCTGAATTACATCATGGACCAAAATGAATCTCTACCCTAAAACAATGGGGTCTTTCTATACATGTAGCCCCTGGTGTGCTGGTAAATATTTATGTTTATCAGTTGGCTCTCCAGGGGGGAAAAAATACCTTGATTTTTAGGGTTTGGCAATTTTCAAAGTATAAATACTATTATTTTGTCTGATTTCCAGCTCCCAAAGTGACACCACTAAATGTGGAGTTGGGAAGAGATGTACAGTATCACTTCGTTGTACAATATTTCTGCCACACAGACTCATCGACTTAAATTACCTCAAGAGCACAGGTACTAGTAAAATACAGTAAAGTAATGAGGAAGTTATGAGTTTTGAATATAGATTACCTTGCTTTTTATATAATTTATTTAATTGCAGGTTTATATAATTTAATAATGTCTATGCTTAACAACTGGCTCTCATGTGATGATGCTACCTGGTTCCAGCTTATCATTGCAAACCTTGAAGAAACCTTCCACGTACTGATCCATTTTTACACACAGCCATTTACAAATGAAATGTCCACTTTATATAAAATGTATTTATGCACTTAAATAAAAATTATTTAAGTAGAAAGCATGAATACAAGTGGTTTAATACAAGTCACTATCTGTATAATTTTACAAATGATAGAACTGTATAATTTCAGTGTTAAGAAACACTTCAGAGGGCCGGCCGAGTGGCATGGTGGTTAAGCGCTGGCTTGGGAAGCCAGCGGCCCCAGTTTGGGTCCCACATATGAGGGCCAGTGACACTGCCCTGAAAAAAAAGAAACACTTCAGACATCATCTGACCCAACTGTCCCTAAGGCGTGTTGTGAAAACTATTGGGGTACCATTCTTACTCATACCCCTACCCCAAAATCACTGCTTCATGCAAGGAGTCATACTCAATTCACAACTACTTTGAGTACACCTCAAGGACATCCATAATTTTACCCTACCATCTCAATTTTTCTGCCATAACTACTTCCAGCCAGCATCCAACATCCCAAACCAATGGCCTTTGCATGTGTCTTATGTAAATGCTGTGTTTTTTTTGTTTTGTTTTAAATATTTTATTGGGGAATTGGGGGAGGGGAACAGCGTTGGGGTATCGGGGAAGGGGAACAGACAAGTTGCTGTCTTTTTGTTCTTCAGTCTAGTGGCGGAGGATGTTGCTTCACTGGCCCATGTTGGTATCGTCGTCATTGCGCTCTTCCCGAGTGAGGCACATCAGTCGCTGTAAATGCCGTGTTTTTTTCTTCCTTCTAAAGCTGTTTCCTCAGCTGTGTCACATACTCATTTCCTTGAATATTTCATTTTTTTAAGAGAATGGTAAACTATTTACATGCGTGTTACACACGCTCATATAAAGCACAGAATCAGAATACCTGAACTAAATGTTACATTGAGACTAAAAGAATGCTAAATGCAAGATTTGGTAGTTTAGTGGTCATAAAATTAAACACATACTCAGTCTGTTAAATATTATAGCATAATAGTGTGCAGGGTCAACACTAAAAAGAGGATGACGAGACAAGTGACAGACTGGGTGAAAACATTTGCAACAGATATATCTGATAAAGGAATGTTATGCAAAATATACAAAGAAATCTTAAAATTCAACAATAAGGAAACAGACAACCTGATTAAACACTGGGCCGAACACCTTAACAGACACCTAACGAAAGAAGACATACAGATGGCAAACAAACATATGTAAAGATGACCCACATCATATGTCATCAGAGAAATGCAAATTAAAACAATAAATAAGCTATCACTATAAATCCATTAGAATGGCCCAAACCTGAACAGGAACAACACCAAATACAATGAGGATGTGGAGCAACAGGAAATCTCATTCATTGCTGGTGGGAATGCCAAAAAGTATGGCCGCTTTGAAACAGTTTGGCAGCATCTTGCAAAACTAAGTATACTCTCACCATATTGGTCTTTACCCAAAAGAGCTGAAAACTTATGTCCACACAAAAACCTACACACAGATGTTTATAGTAATTTTATTCATAATTGCCAAAACTTGGAAGCAACCAAGATGTCCTTCAGCAGGTGAATAAATAAATAAACTGTGGTACATCCAGACAATGGAATATTATTCAGCACTAAAAAGAAATGAGCTACCAATCTATGAAAAGACATGGAGAAACCATAAATGCATGTTACTAAGTGAAAGAAGCCAGTCTGAAAATAGTACATTCTGTGTGATTCCAAGTATATGGCATTCAGGAAAAGGCAAAACTATGGAGAGAGTAAAAACCAGTGGTTGCCAAGGGTTGAGGTAGGGGTTGGTGAATGAATAGGTGAAGGATAGAGGATTTTAGGGCAGTGAAAACACTCTGTATGATATTATAATGGTGCATAGATGTTGTCACCCATTTGTCCAAACCCACAGAATGCAACACCAAGCATGAATCTTAATGTAAACTATGGCCTCTGGGTGATTCTGATGTATCAATATGGGTTAATCCATTGTAACAAATGTCCCAGTCAGGTGGGGTTATTGATAATGGGGAGGCTGTGCATGTGTTGGGGTAAGGGGTATATGGGGAATCCTCTCAATTTTCCTGTGAACCTACAACTGCTCTAAAAAATAGAATCTTAAAAAGAAAGAGAAAATGATGACCATTAATCAGTAAAGGGAGACTTCTTCACGGGGGTAAAGAATTAAGAGCTAAGCTAAGAGCTGAAGAAAGTTGATGCATTTTGCTGTTTCTTCAGGTTCAAGTACAAGAGTGGCTGCAAATGAATTACATAGAGTCTAAATAAAGTTTCGTCTTCTATTAGAATTTCCATTGTTTGATAAAAATTACTTCATAGAAATGCAGATTCCTAAGCACTGTACTCCTATATTAGAGATTCTGATTTAGTAGGATGGAAAAGAGCTAGGATGTCAGCAGTTTTAACTTAAGAGAAATTGCTGTAAGAACGAGGGGCATAGAAAGGTCTTACATAGGGCAGTATCACATTCAGATTTAAATCTCAAACTACAATTTCTAAATTTTGATTCAGTTCAAGTTCAGTGCTCAGTGAGTCTTACCATTCTTTCATGTGTCATTGAACTTGGAGTTTGAATTGTACAATTATTTATTTTCTCTGTGTTATGTCTTTTTTGCTTTCACCAGTTTGTAGGAGTAGAAATAGTCTTGCTGTATTCCTCACAATGGCTAATTCAGGCATAGGCACACAGATATACTACAAATATACCTGTAATGGTTCTGTCAATTCTCAGTACTAAAGCTTGTTTTTCAGACATGCTAATTAGGAATATAATAATAAAAGCTAACATTTAATGTGTGCTTATTATATGCCAGACACTACTGGAAGTACTTCAATTGTATTAACTCATGTAATCCACTCAACAATCTTATGCAGTAGCTATGATTATTATCTGCATTTCACAGGTGAGAAAACTGAGGCTCAGGTATTTTCCAAGGTAGACGAGCTTGAGATCCCATTCCCTTTGCTACGAAACTATACTGCTTCTCCCCACTACGCCTAACTAAAAATGAGGTTTAAACACTGAATATGTTAAAAAACAAAACAAACAAAAAAAACCCAGAAAGACAGAAAGAAAGAAAAATGCTTCAGTGAAATTATTTGGTAGCAAATTTTTTTTTTAAACAGCTAATCAGAATCCTCTTTCTAAAAAGATACCATGATACTCGGTAAGGCAGTCAGGAATACTGTAAAAATCCCCAGGCTGACATCTGCATGTGACAGCTGTGCGTCACTGACGATACGCAGGTTCTGGACTGAAACCCTCCTGTGTGCCTTCACATCCCCAGTGCAAGTCACACATGAAGACAGATGCATTCAGGGGTGCAGCAGCAGCAGAGTAACAAGAGTACAGCATCGTCTTGAAATCTGTGACAAGCACAGCCTTCTGACAGTCTAGTGAAGGGGTGTGAATCTTGAATATTACTAAACGGGTCACGATCTTTCTTTCCCAAATATCCCTTTGAATAACAAAACAGCAGAAGACACTATTCAGGACAATAAAATCAATTCTAATACTCCCATGCCATATAATTAATCTTTATTCAATCACAAGCGTTTCTGTTGAATCTCTTGCTTGAAATAAAATGCTAATAAGGCAGGAAAATGTGACTCTAGGACAATGCCAGGAAATAGCCTTCATTTCTCTTCTTTTGACATAAATAAGATGCTTTTGATCATATCAATGAGTGAGAAATGCGTAAGTCTCTAATGAGATGAATAACCTCAATTTAAAAGAATAATTTAGGTTGGAAAAAAAATCAAAGCACATTGCAACTAAAAGTCTAATCTTTTTTAACTTAATTTAAAATATTCTAGTACCTTTAAAATCAGTTATTGGTGAAAAATTTCCCTCTTTTTCCCAGCTCCTGCCATTTTCTTAATTCTCCTTTCCTATACATGTTTCCATGATAGTTCAATTTACTCTGGACTTCTTGCTTTTCTAAAGATTTGGCTGCTATCTGTCAGAAAACTGAGAATAGACAAATCTGTGTCAGGATATATTAAATATGCCTTGTTGGGGTTCATCAATTATACCTTATGCAATTACTGGTTAGTAGAAAGGGCTCATAGGGACGATCCATAATGAGAAATAATTTTATATATTGAATATTTAAGCATCTACTGCCCAAGATATTACTACACATTAGACTTTAATCTAATTGAGCTCATGTACTCCCATGTACTAAAAGGCCTTACTTTTGAAAGTATATAGTAACAACTCAATATATACTCACTGAATGAATGTGCTTTCCCTTTACTGCTGCTTTATGCTTCTGGAAGTTTAAGGAATGAATGTGAATGCTATTTTTTTTTTTTTTTTGAGGGCAGTGTCACTGGCCCTAACACGTGGGACCTGAACTAGGGTTGCTGGCTTCCCAAGCCAGCGCTTAACCAATGTGCCACTCAGCCAGCCCTTGGGAATGCTATTTTTATTTTTCACTATTGCTCCATTATTATATAGTCACATTCATACTTTTTAAAAAATTAATAATCTTTATATTATTTCAAAACTGATCAGAATATGACCCAACACTGTCAAAAACAGAGGGCACTGAGGTCACATTAAAACCAAAGCAAATTTCCATCCCATAGGTCAAGGTCTAGCTGAGTGGGGGAACAGGAAAGGTGGAGCTGCATATACCCTAATGTCTTGGGTGACAGGACACCTTGACACACAAGGAGTTTACTAAGGCAGTCAAATGTCACC
Source organism: Aselliscus stoliczkanus (assembly GCA_033961575.1). Taxonomy (NCBI): domain Eukaryota; kingdom Metazoa; phylum Chordata; class Mammalia; order Chiroptera; family Hipposideridae; genus Aselliscus; species Aselliscus stoliczkanus. Next base: position 75,231,828 of record CM066728.1, on the reverse strand, counting down.
ATTGAAGCTGGGGAGTAATAATGAAACATGGTCCTAAATCTTCTGGGTCCATGAATGTGGGCAAATTATTTCAATGCTTTCTTATCCTTAAAAGAAAAGGAGAAGAAATACTCCATAGAATTTTGTGAAGGCAAAATGAGATACTGCATACAAAGCATTTAACACAGAGCCAAGTACAGAGTAAATGCTTGATAAATATGGACTATTGTTATATTCCTGGGGATTTGTTTTTTTGATTAATTTGTACAGATATAGATATGGGAATTCCACAAAAAGAAAAATAGAATTTGTGATGTGTGAGACTTATCATTTACATATGAATAGGTATGGGGGGAAAGGGTATGAATGCATTGCCCTAGGCAGGAAGGACAGGAGCCTATTTGGACAATTTATTTTATGCTTGAATCATGGACAATATCCTGTAACCAAAATCCCCATATGGGTCTCCACATAGGAAAATATCTGAACACTTCCTTTAGAGATGCATTTTGAGGCCCATTTAAGTAACTGTTCAAAAGAATATTGTATACATTGGACATGACAGCTGGGTTTGGAAAAGTGCTTTTAGAGAAAACGGAAGCCACTGATTAACTTTTTCCCATGAAGTTAGTTACATTGAACAATTCTAAACAGAGAAGGAAGAGATAAGCTAAAATCTAAGTCACAGAGTATTCTATCAGATATTTTGTTTCTTCCCCTCATGTAGCAGAAAATCAAGGGCTTAAGGGAACCAACCTGGATATGCTTTTCAAACTCCTTTTCTTCCTTTCTTGCATTGGATTGGGATAACGGGAGACACTGATTATCCTTGAGCCTTCTAAAACCTATCTGAAGACTGTTCCAGGTTAGGGTGTTGGCAGACGTTCCCAGCTAATTAACCATTCATTAGAAGCCCAGAGGTAGCAAGCTGGGGTGTTACAATCCTCTAACTATGGACCTTTCTATATCCGGAAGGGCCAAAACATCAATGGCTACTTGAGGGATCCTTTAGACATAGAATACAATCTAAAGAATATAAAAATCTCAGGATGACGTCATCAAGATTTCAAATTATTCCGAGAAATAACTGGGGAAAGGTGATTTAAACAAGGCTGGACACACAACGGGCATTGGTTAGAAAGTGTTTTTGTTTATTTGCATTTAGTTATGCATACTTAAATGCCCTCATTGGCTTGAGGGCAGAGGTCCTGTTCTCTAACCCTCTCTTCCTTGCAGTGGATGTTGAGTGCTCCATCAGGTGGAGACACAGTGAAGTGCCAAGCACATCACAACATTTCCCCAGTTGGGAAGCATTTTGTCGGAATGCCAAGGATTGCTACAAATAACCACACAAACACAGCCATATTCCTGGAATTTGAGTGCACTGGAGATTTTGTTTTTGCTGAAGTGCAATAAAAATATATAATGAAATTAAAATAAAATACCTCTTATGACGCAGAATTTTAAAAATCTCAATCAAACTTTCATCATACTCTGGGGCTCTGCTTCTTATTAATTTTGTCACATTGGGCAAGTTTTTTGAATTTTGCTTCTCTATCCATAAAATTGGGGATAATAACAGCTATCATGAAATATCTTAATGGTACTTGGAGACACTGAACATCTCCGGCTACCTCTCCAAGATGCTTTCCCTGCCACCATCCTTTCTCATGCTGACCTGAGATTTCCGTTCTCTTCTGGTTTGCCTGGGGGATAAATGCCCACTTACACATCACCTCCTCAGGCAGAGATGCTCAGCCCAACCCTTTGTGCGAATGCCAGATCTCATACAACCTGAAGCTTTTCTGTTCTCCACCCTGTCTACCTACCAATCACTTGTTTCCTGAGTTGTGTTTGCTCCTGGGCTGGAAGGACTGATCCTTATGCTGGACTGATCAATGTACCATGCCCACCACATCTACATGTTGCAGATGCTACCTGAATGTACCTGAATGTTTGCTGACTATTTTTCAAAACATAGCAAAACCCCTTGAAATGTTAAGGAACAAGAGTAAGCAAAACAAGAAGTCTTTCTGGGGGAGTTGCATTCATTGCCCAAAAAAGGAGACATACCACTTAGAAGAAAGCATGAGCTTCTAGTCAGCTTGCTAATATGACTATTATGATCAGGGGAATATATTACATGTAAAAATGATTTATAGCCCTGGTTTTCTGTAGATTTTAACAGTAAATCTAATTCTAAACATTTGAAAAAGAAGTTAGCATTTAAATTGTGTTTAATTTAAATCATTGAGTTTTATACTGCTTTGTTTTTTATTGGGAATCTTTTGAACTTGGGGAACAATTAGAAATCCTAAGCAGTTTGCTTAAAGTTTCTATAAAAAGTCAAGGTTAGTTGTCTCCTTCACATACATTACAGAGCAGGTCCCTAAAAGACTGCTTTATTTGGAAACAGGAAGGCTTTGATTTGAGTCTACTTCCAAGCTATTATGTGACCCTGGCCAAGTTAGTAAACGTTTTTGAATCTCAGTTTCACTGTATAAAATGGTTGGTAAGACCATCCTAAGGGTTGCTACAACTACATAAAATAATCCATTAAAAGGAACCTAGCGGGCCGGCTGAGTGGTGCGGTGGTTAAGCGCTGGTTTGGGAAGCCAGCGGCCCCGGTTCGGATCCCACTTATGAGGGCCAGTGACACTGCCCTCAAAAAAAAAAAGGCACCTAGTGCTGTACCTGCCATTTCTTTTTGCTCCACCCACAACTGCCTTCCGACACACATATTTTCTCTAAAATTAATGCTTTCTCAATAAATGTGTTGTGAGTTAAACTCTATCAAATATTAAATGCTTGTTGGAAAAGTAATATTTTTCCAAAACTTGGATTTGTAAAGTGAGTTTCCAGCATTGGATGATATGTGAACATATTAATTATGTAAAGGTTTGGTTTGTTTGTTTTTTTCAGTTTTTGTAAGAATCATAACTTGGAACTATATTGTCAGGAGTATATAACCTACACATGTACTAACATATCATCATGTAAGTTATAAATTCAATGGTGATGTAACTTTAGCTAAAGGAATAAAATCTGGGGCCGGCCGAGTGGCGCGGTGGTTAAGCACTGGCTTGGGAAGCCAGCAGCCCCGGTTCGGGTCCCATATATGAGGGCCAGTGACACTGTCCTCAAAAAAAAAAGGAATAAAATCTGCATGAGAAATAATATAACTTTTCAACAATATGAAGATACAATTCTCTTTTCTCACAAACACACATACACACTGCATACATATATGTAAAATATATTTTGACTGCGGATCATTTACATCACCATATAATTTCAATTCATTAATCAATTCAACAGATTTATTGTTGGCTATGTGCCAGGAAATGAGCTAAGAACTGATAAAGATGGACAAAACATATTTTTATCCTCATAGAACCCATCACTCAGTGTAAGAGAAAGACAAGACACAAAGCAAGTAATAAGGTGTGATAAACGCCATAATAGAATATTATGCTACATTATAGTAACTAATATAATATCAAAAACAGTTCTAATACTTTAGAGCTCTTCTTTCCTAAAACTCACATTATCAACTTTACTTAATTTAAACCCTGACATTTTTACCTAGGGAGGCTGACTTAGGAGGCATCTAAGGCAGAACAAAATTTTCTACCTTAAGGTCATATATACCAACAATGTTAGAAGTGAAAATGAAACATGATTCACAAGTCCTAGTTTCTATCAGTTTAAATGGAAATAGACAGTTGGCTCAGCATATGTTGATTTCTTAAAATTGGACATAGACTTTCCAGCAATATGCCTAAGGGAAAATAAAATGTGTGGGCTGGTTTACTCACTTATATATTAAAAGGAAGTTTCCAGCTTATGTTTGATTATATACCTGAAGATAAAAGAAGACTAATGAGACAACTACAATTACTTTTTTCCTCAGAAGCAAAGATCCCTGGGTCTACCCAAGTCTGAGAAATTGTTCAAATTCGTAGTTAGAACATAAACAAGCAAACAAAAAGGGAAGGAAGTCAGGATGCGATCCTTGGACCAGCTACTAATTCTAAGTAGGTAGAAAGTAGGTTTTAAGGAGCAACAGCCTATTTCAAGTCCTGGCTCTGATGTCTACCAGTTACGTGATGTTGGATACATTGCTTTTCCTCTCCGAGGATCATTGACTGATTAACATGAAACTAAATATAACCTATTCATAGAGCTGCTTGTTAATTCAAGGAAATAATGTATGCCATGTGTCTGACCTATAGGAGACTCTTAATATTTGGTAGCTAATAATAATAATAATAGTAGTAAGAAGAAGAAGAAGAATGCATTAGAAAGAAGAGAAGAAGGAAGAGCAATTGAAAAACCAGCATTAGCTCCACTGAGGTAGAATCTTTATATATTTTCTTCCTCTTACTTTCTCTGCACACATGTCAGCTAATAATAATAGTATGTGCATTAGGTATTGAGTCATTATATACTGGCCCCAGGTTTTGCAGGTCTTACTTCACTTAATCAGTAGTCAAAAACACCATTATCTTCATTTGATAGATGAGGAACTTGGGGCATAGACACATTAAGTAACTTGCCCAAAGCCACACAGTTTGGAAGAGGTGAAATTAGAACTTGAGCCCAGTGACTCTAACGTTCATGCTAATATAAAAGCATAATATAACAAATATGCTCTCAACCTCCTATTCTAACCCCGTGCCACTCCACCCCCACAATATAACCTTAAAAAAAGTCTTTGGTTTGATTTAAAAGTTATTAACTCATATCTCTTTAGGGTATTTCTCAAAGGAGACCCAAACAAGTAAACTTTCTACTCAAAGGTTTTTCTTTCCCTTTATCCCATTTCAAAGTATTTGGATGCACTGTAATAAGAAGCATTTTACTAAACTTTAGTGGGGCACAAACAGCCTATTCTTTCTCAGTGTGGATGGCTTAACACCTTGCTCTTGGTGTCACTGTGTGGCTGTATTCTCTGAATGGTTTGGCCCATGGTTATCCCACACAATTAATAATGATATTAAATTATTAATATTCAGAGTGAAAAGAGATCTCCTGTGACTAATATAGTACAGTACAATCTACATATGCGGGTTTGAATGTTGGTCCTCCACACATCTTCCATAGTTAGTCAAGTACAACTAATGATATGCATTTAATTTTTCCCCCACTATAATTTTAGTGGAGCAAAATTTAAAATGAATAGATGCTTTTTTATTGGATTGTAAAAAATCACTTGTTACAAGTATACATAGCATTTGTTACAAGTATACATACATATGAAAAAAATGTGGAAATCATATAAACACTTCATATTTATAGATAAGATATCCCATCTTATGCCTATAATATTCACTTCTATTAAATAAAACCCAGATTTTATCACAGTAGTGTTAGTTAGTGAAATTCCCTTTGAAAATTCCATTCTGTTCCCACATAAAATATACTCGAGATACTTTCAGCAGTTTAATAAGTACCATATTTTATTATCTTACATTTATGAAGAGACTGTTGACATACTATCTTTTTTGGAGGGCAGTGTCACTGGCCCTCATATGTGGGACCCAAACCCAGGCCACTGGCGTCCCAAGCCAGCTCTTAACCACCGCGCCACTCGGCCGGCCCCGTACTATCTTTAAATGAAAGAGTAATAGAATGAGGAAGAGAGGAGGAGAATCGTTCTGAACGGGTTAATCCTGGAAGCAACTTAGCCTGATACACAGGCCTTCCTAGTAAAGGTTGTTTTTACCAACAGACTTTTCCCATTCATGCTGTTCATCATCGACCACATTTAGCTTTCCAAAAATGTAAACCTAGAATAACCTGTTTAATATAAAGCCTTTGATACAGCGTCTACTCCAGTGGTTTCTAAACACCAAATCTCCTCCTTGAGAAAGTTTTGCCAGTCCATACAGAAGAGAGAAACAGAAGTGGTTCCATATATTTGTCGTTAAGCTACAGGAATCCAATTTAAAGCACTATCCTTTACACATAAAATGTCTGTGATTTTATGACATGATAAGAGCGTAGAGTAGAATATTTTTTAAAATGGTATCACTTGATAAATAAGAAGTAGTTTACTAGTGGAACCTCTAATACAATGTTTAAAGTATTTTTTTTTCCTCTAAGTATATTTTCATTATTTTCAGACTGGGAAAATACATATGAAGGTGGAGCTGCAAAACCCAATTACAGTCAATCTCTGTCTCGTGTTCTTCAGAGAAATGTCTAACATCTGAATCTTTTGTTTTCTTATATAATTATAGCTATATACTCACAGTGAAATGAGAATTATATGGACATTTAAAATTTGTAAATATATCACATTGCACTGATGCAATTTTTAAGAAGTAAAGCAGAAAAGGAGCCATTCTTCAGGATAAAGGAGTCACTATTCAATTAATAATTCAGCATCTTGCAAAGGCCTTAGGAAAAAAATGATAAACTACAGAAAACAGAAAAATGATTAAATACCTGGGAAGAAGAAATGGAATCAAATGTTAACTAATGCAGTTTCAGATCATTATCATAATGCTGACAAAATTGAAAAGAAAAAGAATAGGCCAGGTCATTATTTGACATTATTGCAATATAGTTCAAAATGAATGTGGTAAAATTACTGATGCAAAATTACTTTTTTTTTCCAAGCCTACATGTATAATAGAATACTTAAAAAGCAGAAAGCACATAACTACCATGAATTAGTTGTTCTCATCACATTCTGTTTAGAGAATGTCTAAAATGTGCTTGGAAGAAGGTTCTTACTGGGAAAACAGGTTACATGTCTAAAAAGGGGGAATAAGAATTGGGTTCCATTTTCATGCAAATTTTTGTCCTCTCTATTTTTTTAATTAAAAATGAATCCCCAAATATATTGATACAAGTTCTATGGAAAATTGGCAGTATTTATTAAATTTGAATTTATTTATAACCTGTAAACCAGCAATTCAACTCCTACTTATATACTCAACAGAAATGTGCACATATTTTAAGCAGAGTGCATGGATTAGAAAGTTTACAGCAGCAGTATTTGTAATAGCCCCCAAACTATAAACTACTCAGATGCTCATCAATGAATGAATAAATAAATTCTAGACTACTTCCATAATAGAATATGAATGATTACACAAACTAATGTTGACCAAAAGGAGGTAGTTAGTAAGCATAGTACACATTGTACAATTCCATCTATATCAATTACAAAGGCCACCTTATCCTATGCTGATGGAAGTGGGGATAGTGAGCAGCTTTGCAAGGAAGAGAACCCGAAGAGAGGAGGAGGGGAGCGTGGGATGCAATGGAGGAAGTCTTACAATGTTCTGTTGCTTGATCTGGGATTTCGTGTCATGAGCATGAAAGTTCATGTTGCTGTATTCTCAAGATAGGAATAATTTTCTGCACTTAGGCTATAGTATAACACAAAATTACAAAGAAAGATGATCCCTAAAATAAACACATGAGTTGCTGGGAGGTAAATATCCAGTAGTTTCTCATACAATAACAACGTGATGCTTTTTCTAAACCTAAGCAGCTAAGAAACTGAGGAAAGAAAATATGACCAGAATCATTCAGAACAGATTTAACCTTTATAATACACTGTACCTACAAGTACCAAGCAATTTTCAGAGCTTCAGCATGTCTCATAGAGTCCATTATTCCCTGTGACATTCTTTATTAGAAAAAGAATGTCAATACTAATCCTAGATAAATATTTGTACGTATCTCCTAATGTTACATTAGAATAATCAATTTAATTCTATTAGGGTCAGGGTTTAGACTAAAACTTCAACTTGGGAGAAAGCAATTTTATAAATAACATCATGTTATCACATGCCTGGTTTACTTAGTAAGCACCTGAAATTTTTTATTGGGGAACAGTGTGTTTTTCCAGGACCTACCAGCTCCAAGTCAAGTAGTTGTTTCAATCTAGTTGTGAAGGGCGCAGCTCATCTGCCTATGCGAGGATCGAACCAGCAACCTCGGTGTTATGAACACTGTGCTCTAACCAATTGAGCTAACTGGCCACCGAAGTACTTGAAATTTTTGGAAGCTTGTTATATTTCTTTTTTTAAAAATTTTATTATTGTTAATAGTTACAGATGTACAAAATTATGCAATAGTTATCTTTTTCACGCCTTACAAAGTGACTATTCCCTCCCCCTCCCGTTTCCCCACCTCCAATATCATACATATCTATTACAATTCCATTGACTACATCCCCACACTATATTCCACATCCCATGACTATATATGTGTTAAATTATAGTCAACATCTAATATTAATCAGCGGCAGCTTCAGATGTACAGTGCAGTAGTCAGGCCACTACACCGTCGATGAAGTGGTCTCCCTGACAAGACATGAGTCCATCTGGTCCCCTAAAAAAATATTTACATTATTGATTATATTCCCTAAACTGTCTCTTCTGTCTCTGTGGTAGTATTGTATTACCAGTTTATGTTGCCTCGTCCCTTCCCCTTCTCCCTCATGCCCACCCCCATCCCATCGAGCCCTCATCAGTTTTTCCTTTGGAGGGTTGTTATATTTCTATAGGTTTGATGAAACTATGGGGTTGTCAGAAGATCAGCTTCCAGTACAATCACTTCTAATCTACTGTTTAGCTTTTTGACATTGTAAAAGAGACTATAGGGCTGGCTGAGCCGCGCATTGGTTAAGAGCTGGCTTGGGAGGCCAGTGGCCCTGGTTTGGATCCCACATATGAGGGACACTGCCCTCTACAGCTAAGATGGTGAACAACAGCTCCACCTGGAGCTGGGCTGTGCGAGCCCCGGCGACGGTGTAGGCTGCAGCCCCTGGTGCAGTGGGCTGCCATAGGTTACAGTGAGCGGCCGGCAGCCAGCGTGAGCTGCCAATAGCCGCGATGAGTGACCATCCAGAGACCAGCGACTGATCTACCTCATCCGGGAAGAGTGCAATGAGGATACCAACATGGGCCAGTGAAGCAACGTCCTCCACAACTAAGAACAAAAAGACAGCAACTTGACTGTTCCCTTCCCCCAATTCCCCAATAAAATCTTAAAAAAAAAAAAGAGACTATACAGCTAACTGTTTATCCAAATCCTTTTCTTCTTGGGCACATGGCAAGATTTCATTTTCCAGACTCATTTGTAGTTAGGTGTGATCATGTGATGGATTTCTATTCAGGCTCCTTTGTTGTCTTTTCCCCTTCTGGCTGTCTGGAACGAAGATCTCCCTAAGGTCAACCATGGAAATCATGCATCAAAGACAGCAAAGCCTCCACCCATCTAGCCTCTGGATGGTTGGGTACAAAACAAGGCCTGATCTTCTCTTGTAATATATATATATATATATATATATATATATATATATATATATATATATATATATATATATATGATAAAAAATATGGTGATATGGTGTGATAAAAAATATGGTGAATATTTACATTTTAAAAAATTATTACAGTAAAATATACATCAGCATTAATTCCCCTCAAAATATTCCCCCTTGCTTTGAACACACTTATCCCATCATTCTTGCCACTTTCTGAAATAGTTATAGAAGTTCTATTTCATGAGTATCTTTACTTCAGCCTCCATCATGACAACGCTCTGTGTCACACATCGCTTCTGATACAGCAATTTCTGTCAAATAAAAACATTACGGTGTGTCTTCATCCACCTTATTCACCAGACCTGGCACCGTGTGACTTCTAACTCTTCCCCAAAGTCAAAATGATTCAGGACATTGAGGCAGCGCAACTAAAGCAAGAAAGAGGACTGCTTCAGAAAGTGGCAAGAATGATGGTATAAGTGCGTTTGAAGCAAGGGGGGGTATTTTGAGGGGGATTAATGGCAATGTGTATTTTACCATAATAATTTTCTTTTAATTTAAACATTCACCATCCTTTTTGATCACACCTCATATGTAGCTATATAGTTGCAAATAGCAGTCTACTCCAAATCATATAACTGATAATATATTTGGGGGTTTCAAAATAAAATTAGTAAATTATTGTTTTTATGTGTGGTAGAGTGCAGTTCTCTGTCCTGTTTACCCTCTTTGTATTTCTGCATCCTTATTCCTGATAGAAAGGTGGAGGATATTTTAGCAAAAACAATGCATCCATGTTGCAATAATATGAATGATCAGTTTTAGCAATGTATTTAGCAGTGTCTTGTAAATGACTTAGATTTATTCCATTTTTAATAAGGATAGGGTTGGAGGGTGGGCTAAAGATAGAAAATGAAAAGGAGATTCCATATGGAATGCAAACCTCGCCTAGTGCATTAACAAAGGGATCTTTTGCAAGACTTTTCTGGATTCCATACTCTTCATGGCCTGCCTTGAATAAATGGAATTATCCCTGGTAACAGCCAGTAACTACATACCCTTGTCAGATATGGTCAGGAATAATGGCCGATTCTCAATGGAGGGAAAATGAAATAGCTGCCTTGTAAGCATCAACAGAAGCAAAGTTAATGACAAGAAATGTACTCCTTCAGATGAGAAAAACATTGGATTTGACGCCCTCTACAAATGAATGTAAATGTTCAACCTTAACTTCTCTAGGCATGGGGGCATTGCCATTAGATCAATACTTTATACCCCATAAGACCAATTCAAAGACCAAATATTCTCATAATGCAGTCTTTTCTACATAATTGCATCTGAAGTCCCCCAAATAGAAACGTGTTTGAACCCTTAGATGGCTAAGGCCAGAAATACCTTCATCTTTTCACTCATGGTACTTAGGACAGCAACGGCGTATCGAGATTCTCCACAAACTATGGAAGGAACAGGTTCTAAACCAGTCACATGGGGTGAACCTTGCTCTAGTATAATGCTTCCCAGTCCAAATAATATTGCAGACCGAGTAATGTAATTTGTTCTGTCAGATATCTCTAGAATGAGCAAGCTGCAGTAGGAAGTAAAAGAAGCCAAAACCTCAGTCACTGAGAAGAGAAACACAGGAAGAAGCAGGGATGGCTGTACTATGTGCACGGATCTGTAGACACTGAACTGGGGAAAACTGAGTTAAAGAGAGCTGTAAACGAAAACTATTTCTGCCACCACGTCAGAAGCATTTTAAAAATTAAAATATAGCTATTCCTTTTAATAATATTAGCTATTGGTTGATATAGAGACATTCATTTTCTAGCTTTAAAAATTAAGCTACTTTGATTACAACCTTTTATGTTCAGACTCTACTTATACATGCATGGGATAGTGGAGAGTTCAAACATTTATCATGTAAACTACAGTAGCTCCAACTCTGAGATTCATTTATCAAGTGATTTCAGACCCAAGGAGGATTGAGAACTGTCATTAATCAGGGTGATCTCATTCTGTCCTTCTATTTTTGTATGAGCTATATAGCCAACACATCTGTCCTATTTTCTGCTGCTTTCAGAGTATGATTTTAACACTGCTTGATAAAGCAGGATCATTTTGAATTAAAGATCAGACAGGCTCCATCCAGTTCAACTGCTTGAGTCGTGTGCCCCACAGGCTTTGTGTGAGCTATGCTATACCTTTTGTCTATGAAACAAAGGAGGTCTGGACAGTGTAGAAAATGAATAACTTGTCGATTATCTAAATTTAGCATTTTTTGGTATTAGATTCCTAGCATAATTGTGCACAGGTGATATCATCTGATTTTCTATTTGAAAATCTTCATTTAATTTTCCTTTTCACCAATCTTGGATGCACTATATAAGAAAATCTATTTTTCCTAATATGTTTGATATTTCATTACATTGTCTTTCATATCTCATCAGCTAATTTTTTTTCCAATCTCATCAAATTGAGCTCTATCTGAACTGTAAGACTGAACTACAATCAGATGTTGCTGATTGTATATTCAATATCCGTTTTCTTCTTCATTCTCATTCATATAAGCCCAATATTGTTTACCCCAAAATATATCCAGTTCAAAACATAAGCTCCCCAGCCTCTCTTGAAGCTAGGAGCAAACATGTGGCATTGTTCTTGTCAAGGTGAGGGCTCCTATTCTTGTAAGCTGAGGGTTTCTAGAAAGTCCGGGCTTCCTTGTTATACATGCCACCCCTTCCTGCTTCCCTTCTATTTCCTTTTTTTTACCCTGCTCAGAATGAGAAAACAGTGCTGGGAGGAGCAGTGGTCACATCACATGTGACCATGTGGTGACAAGCATAAGATAGGACAGTATGATAAGGATGGCAGAGAAGGAAGGATAAAAGGAAACTGTCTTTGAAGATATCGTAGGATCACTGTGCTAGCTCTAGATTGCTAGCTCCAGACATTTTTTTTGGCATAAGACAAATAAATCCTTAGATGGTTAAATTGCTGTTAGTTTTCTGTTACTCTCAGCTGAATGCATTCCTAACTGATAAAAGAGACTTACTGATATTTTTGCTGGAAAGATTTTCTAGCACACCTGCCATACTTTTAAAAGATGATCATTCTAAAGGAGGTGGTGCCAAACTAATCACTCAAGTAACTGCCTTCTTCCGACTGTTTTTATATTAGGACACACTAATTTAGCTTTTATTGGAGTTAATTGGAGTTTCCTTCATTGAGCTCTTCGCCTACCTGGCATTTTAAAAGTAAATATACACAAATTATTGATCTTAGGAATTGCAAATAAGCAGAAATATTTATAAATCATCTAATTCAGCTCTTGTTTCCTGTCCTAAACTGTTCATTCTTTTGGTGTAAAACATATTATAATTGAATGCTGTTCCTATTGTATTTTATGCACACTGCTTGTCATGCTAATGTGCACAAAGGTTTTATTTCGCATGAATGTATCAAGTAAATCCCCGTCCTTGCCACTGTAAATGCCGACCTACTGAATAAAATTGCTGACAATTTCCAAAATCCGTCCATACACTTCACTGCTATCCAAACACCATTGCACGTCTTGGTGGATAAGCTAATACTTTCATATTTATTTGTCTTATTATTAATTTCAAAATAATAATTATGTATTATTAAATTATATTTATGCATTCCCTATAATCCTCTGGTAATTCATTATATAGTGTGAATTTCAATAAAATTCACTCTCTGCTTTCTGCATGTGGTTTTAGCTAAGCCTTAAAAATATACCCGTCCACTAACCCATCCTCCTCTGGCATCCTGTAGGGTCATCTATGCCAATATCCTTAGGGAAAACCACATTTCTTATGAGTTTATTGATTGTTAAATTACATAGCATATTTCAAAATGTCAGAGGAGAGACAAAAAAAAAAAAAAAAGGCATAATTTCCCCCCTACCAAATGAGCTTTGTTTCCATCAGGAAGTTTTCTGGATTAATTGAACAATTCAAGTCACGAATTAATGAAACTCCACTATGAAGATCTGCTTGAAGCAGGAATGGAAATCTCCTGGCCTTTTGGATTCTAATTTTCAGGTTAGCATTTTAAAGGCTTCCCCATTAAATGCTGGAAAAGATCAGTGCCAGCTTCCAAATTTAGGTAAAGCAGCTAAAAGCAAAATCCTGCCTTTGGGCTAAGATGGTAAAGGGAGAACTGGTATTTAAATAATGAAATTGTTTTACAGAGCCTTCATTTCTAATCTCTGTCAGATGGACATGAAAAGAACCTATTTATGTCAACTGAAGGCTTCATCAGGCAGAATGGTTCATTATGTAAATACGACCTTTTGAGTCATACCACAGCTATACTGTGAATAATACACATATAAATAATTAAGGATTGACAGTATTTAATATTTACGAAGTGCCTTTCTATATAGATTTGACTCAAGTAAATCGATTCTATGGAATCAGTGATGGTATCCACCTAAATGATTTATTCAGCCTCTAAACATGACGAGTAATGTTCTGTGTAAGAGTGAGTTAGAAACTGCACAGGGGAGATTTCAAGACAAATGAGACACTGTCCTTATTTTCATGTGATAAGCTCCTTCAGGAGGAAATAACAGTTCTTTACAGAATGGAAAGGTCAACCCCACATTAGATGATAAGAACTAGAGTTTGAAGTAGGGCCTTAAGGGATGCATTTTGAAAGGCGTTGATGTCAAGCACATGGACAGGAAAAATCAAAGCATAATGAAAGCTCAGGAAGCAATACTGTTAAGGGAAATACATATAAAAAGAGACAAAACCCTACACAAGTAGAGTAGAACTAGGATTTTAAAGAACTCATTGAAGAGTTTAGATATTTTTTGAGAAGACAGAGTGTCTTATCAGGTAAGAAAGAAAAATAAATTGGTGAGATGTAGTATAATCAGTTTCAGTGCTTTCCGCCCCAGCAAGCATACACATGAATTATGTCCTATGAAGAGGGAAGAAGGGCTGGTAAATTTTAGAATTACATTTATTTCTTTCTGTGTCTCTTTGACTATATGGATAAGGATGTTAGCTGCTATGTTGAAATAAAGCTGAAATCTTACTTTAATTTGGGTAATCTGCCAAGTGTGTAATTTCAACTACCATTTTACCAAGGGCCAAAAAACCTGAAATGTCAGATTATTTAACCCTAACTACAAATTTTCTCTTGGTGAATGTAAAAGTCACCATTATCACTATCCTTTCTTCCCTCCCTATTCAGTTTTTAGTCTCTTAATCACTTAACCTTTATGAGTGAATATTAAGCACACAAAGTAGAAAGTACCAATTGTATCAATTTTTAAACATTAAAATTATGATTTTTAGTAACGTTATTATTGAAAACCACTTCTTGATTATGATAGAAGAAATAAATTTGATTTCTGAGCTAAAGGGTGAAGGGTTAAATCTGTATTAATGTAAGTAGAGAAATTTTATGGATTTTCATAACCAGAGTTTAGGGAATTGTAAACTTTTACCTAGTGAAATAGATCCTCTGAACCTCTGCTCCATTTTGTGGTCTGATGGGAAAAATATTCTCCCAGGGGCAGGAAGAGGCAAAGCTATAATCCTCAAATTATATATATTTCCCTAGGTAGGTACTGGTTTCATTTAAAATGTTATCTTCTTTTTTCTTTTCCTTAAACTATGCTCAAACCCTAGTTTTGCTTTAAGAAAAGAACAAATTGGATAAAATTTAGTATATTGCATTCACAGCAACAGACTCAGTGGAATAGATTGTATACTATATCTGACATCAGGCTTTTCAAATATGTACAGAAAATTATATGCAAGCTGTTCCAACTCATTATGTGTATTTGTCCTAAGAATTTATAATAGAATTCAGTTTCTTGAATTTCACAGTATTACAAGTGCTGCATTACTGAGGCAGACTCCAAACGGAAAGGAAGACGTTTTGATTTGGTCTGCTATGGTCTCCTGGTAGCTCTGGAAAATGGAAATGCACAAAATGATCAAATAACTCATAAACACAGTAAAGTCCATTTCTTTCATCAGACATCTTCTAGACAGAGATACAAGAACTTTCAAAAATAAAGTAAAATATATTAAGATAATTCTAGGGCCGGCCAAGTGGCTCAGTGGTTAAGAGCTGGTTTTGGGATGCCAGCGGTCCCAGTTCAGATTCCACGTATAAGGGCCAGTGACACTGCCCTCCACAGCTAACAATAGCTCCACCTGGAGCTGGGCTGTGTGAACCCCGGCGACGGTGTAGGCTGCAGCCCCTGCTGCAGTGGGCTGCCATAAACTACAGTGCGTGGCTGGCACCCAGCATGAGTGGCTGGCAACCAGCGTGAGCTGCCAATAGCCGCGGTGAGTGACCATCCAGAGGCCAGCGACCCATCTGCCTCATCCGGGAAGAGCGCAATGACAATACCAACATGGGCTAGTGAGGCAACATCCTCCGCAACTAAACTGAAGAACAAAAAGACAGCAACTTGTCTGTTCCCCTTCCCCAATTCCCCAACGCTGTTCCCCTCCCCCAATTCCCCAATAAAATCTTTAAAAAAAAACCAAAACATAATTCCCCTTATCCATTGCCATTTCATGGAGTATACCACAGACTCATTTCTCTCGCTGTCCTCTCTGCCACCCTCTCTCTTCCCTTCTCTTGCTCTCTTTCTTCTTTAAAGGAAAGTCACTACCAAAAGCATATGGGGAAAAAAGAGTTTGGGAACAATGTGAGGAAGGGATGAAGAAAACTCTCTGCAGTTGGCCCTGAGATTAACTTGAGGTAGTCCAATCACATTCCCAAGCTTCTAGAGTTCCAGTCTGCAATGTCTGATTAAATCTCAAGCTGGCTATCCAGATTCCTAGGGAAAGCATACCCCACGATGTGGCCCACACTCATGCTTATGAATGAACCCCTTCATAGGAATTGCAGACTTTCATAAGTGCTGTGCTCATAAAATCCCTTATAGATCCTATATTGAAGTTTTGAGCTCCTTCTACACAGAAAAAAACTCAGATTTACCCATCGCCCATAGGATATTGGCTTCAAACGGATGTTTTTCAACAGGCCCTGTCTCCTGAAAAGTTTTGTGAAAGGAATTATCCATTTGAATGCCAATGAAATAATCGAGTACAGGATCACATCTATGCAGCATAGGGCGATGTTGCAATTACAAAACATAAATCTTTAAGCTGTGAATCTGGGTACATAAACAGACTAGATTAGACTTGCGATGAATGCAAAGGGATGATCATTAATGTCAGGGAAGATAATCAGAGGAAATATTTTGTTTTCTATAACTATTCAAGCAATCTGCACCCCAGAGTTTGGGTTCTAAATTATTCAGCTAATGTCTGGAGACACTATCAAACAAATTCTAAGATGTAACAATGAGGGGGACCCTGCTGTCTCTATTTTGGAAGTCAGGGGCAACATGATCTTTCAAAATATTAAACTCAGATATTAAACAGGCTTTGCAAAACAAGAAAGTAACAATGATATATTGTATAAATAATACTGAGATAATATATATTTCAAATGGAATATATTGAATTTTTTTAAATATAAAAAGCAAACATACTAAAATGTAGAACATCTGTAATAGAAACAAAACTTCACAATAAAAATTTTAAAGCTAAAATTAAAAGCAAAAGACCTGAGAACAGTTGTTTCAAATAAAACAAATAAGGAAATATATGTGGGAACAAAGCGAACTAACGTAAATGTGTAAGAAAGAAGCATTACGATCTGCTAAGTAGATGCTGAAAGATCTGAGTAGAGAGAATTAAGGCAAATAAAGGGTAAACAAACAAATGGGAAAGTACTGATCCTTACTTAAAACAAAACTGAGATAGTATTTTGTGTTATCTAAAGAGGCAGACATTTTTATAAATTATAGTATTCAATATGGTTAAAATGAAACAATATTATTGGGGCATTGTAACCCGATATAAATTCCTTTAAAAGCAATGTGACAAAATGTAGCAGAAATCATAAAGTAAGCAATCAATTCCAGACAAGTTAAAAGATAGGTGCCAAAAAAAAAAAAAGATGTTCACAGAGCATTTTCAATACCAGCAAATATTTAGAAGATTCCAGATGCCTGACATTTGGAGAATAATTATTTCAAAGATGGGATTACCATTGTTTTTTTAAACGTCCTTCCTTTCAACTTCAGAAAACTAATAATTATGCCATTTTTTTCTGATTTTATGTTACACACTTTATTAACACATTTAATTATAATGGGCAAATAATAGCGGATCTCCTATTTCTCTCCTATATGGGGACTAGAATCCTTTTCTTATCCAAAATTTATCATTCTTACATTGTATTTTCCTATACTCTACAAATCTGACCAACAACAAAACACAGTATATGACAAATGTTTTTAACAAACATGTCAGCATATGTCCCATGTATAGCTCATTGTACCTACACAAAATTGAAAAATTTATTTAAATAATCTTAGTCCCAAAATCTATGCATATTTTATTTGATATATGTAGATGTGTGAGGCCAGTATATGTCATATCCTTCACTGATTGAATTTTAAAGTATTCTAGAAGCAGAATATTGGAATAATGTGGTAATATGGCAGTGTAATACATTATACTACTAGCACACTAACAGTTTCTGAAAAGTAAGTTTGCAGTGTCACTTAAAATCTTCTTTAAACTCTATGCATCACATTTCTGTGAATCATTTCATGATAAAGCAACAATTCAGGGCTGATCTTCAAAGATTTTAGGATCATTGAAAACAGTTAAATGTTTGATACCAAGAAAATGGTTGAATAAGAGTAGGATTATAATAATCATGTTACAGATGTTTATGGAATAATATAGAAAAATATGAAATAATTGAACAAATTTTAATTTGCATCTTGCTTTTCTATTTTAAAATATTAATTTAATAAAGTACAAACATCTCATTAAAGGGTGAAGATTTCAAACAGAATCATTCTGGCCTCATACAAATGCATTATAAATATTTCTTCTTTATATACCCTTGAGAACAAGAATTAGTAGACCTCTAGAGAAAAGCTCTACATGAGTTATTTATAAAAGCAAGAAATATTATATTACTGTTGGTGTTCTGAAACTGAATAATGAATTAATCCATAAATAATTTAGTACCTTAATATCTGTTGCCCATTTATTCTGTTAAGTACAGAAAATTAATGGCAGTCTGGACCTTCCAAAGACATAGCCTTCCATCATTTATTCTTTGTTTCATAAGGTGACCACATATTTAAACTATTTTCAATAATCACCAAATAATCCACTACCATGTATTTACTTGGACAGTCGTCCATTTCTTTTTCCTACTAGTATTTTTATTCTAAAATAAAAAGAGTCGGGGAAAGGATGAAGGATTCTTTTACAAGCATTGCGTTCAGTATACTTTCAACAGTAGGCAGTTCTCATAAAGTTTTAAATCTTTGACCTATTTATAACTTGTACAGAAACAGTAAAATAGTGGCACAGTTGTGTGGAATTTAGATGTAAGAGGTTTTCCTTCTTTTTATCATTGCTCAGTTCTTTGAATGAAAAATTTCACATGAGACTATGGAATCTGTGAGATACAGATGTCCAGATGAAAACAGAGACAAATACAATAGTGGAATTACAATGGAATTTCCTTTTCTTTCAAGTTTGAGGGGAATATGCAACCAGTAACTAAGAACCAAGAGACGATTGCTGCTTCAGGAATCTATGGAATGGCACATCATTTTCTACTGGAAAGGGCTTGACAGAGCAACTGCCAGCACCCTCCTTTTATATTTGAGGAAATTGAGCCCATGAGAATTTAAGCAATTTGCCTGAGATCACTCAGCTAGATTGTGGAAGAGGAAGAACAATAACAAATATCTCTAGATTTACAGTAAATTGATCTGTTCACTCATTTCTAAATAATTACTTCTTGAATTCAAGGTACCTCGTGTTAAGTCAAAATTGGATATGCAAAGCTGTACTCCAAATCTAGGGTCAAAAAAAGAGAGAAAGCAAACAAAAGTTATGAAAAAAAAAAAAAAACAAAATAAAAGAAGTGGCCACTGAGCAGACATATTGAATAAATGAAAAGTTATCTCCACTTTCCTTCCATACCCATTCTCAAAGAGTCTGGGTCAGACTAACAACAACACTGGACTACATCAATCGATTTGTGTTCTAGGTGTCACATTGTCCTAGTGTACTGAACACTTTTCTGTGCCACTTTCCACCTTGGTTTTACCACCTAGTCAAAGTTCAAGATGATTTCTCCAAAGCCCCTTCTGCCACTCTTAAGTCTCCAAGCAGCTGACATTATCTCTTTCCTTTTTGGACCCTATATCCAGGCAATAGCTTGCCTTAAAGAAATTCCTGCGTTTACTATTTAAAAGCAGAAAACTTCCAATGGATTTGCCAATCAATAAGTGTTCTTAATAGCCATAATTATATTATAGACATGTTGGTGTTTCAGAGTAATACAGTTCACTGAAAAAGAACTACTAGCTATAGCTATGAAGTTGTCTTGAGAAATTTGTCTTGGATATTAGTTTTAAATTTCACACATTTTCTTTCACAGAACTTGATTTCCTTCTTTCAAGTCATAGGTGAGAAAGCATTTAAACATGAAAGCATCACATAAACGTGACTAATTATATCCCCCAAAAGAACCATCCCTACACATCCATCCAGGTTCTTTCCTTTCAAGCAACCTGAAATTACATTCTTCAAGTAGTTAATAAAACCTCCATAATTGGTGAAATAAAGAGGAGACTAAGAGAAGAAAAACCTGGTTAGAGAAAATATTTCTAACAGTATGTCATCGAAGTTTAATAGTTTACTAGTGACCTTTTGGGTTTTAATGCTTCAAATGAATTAAGAACCTTAATGGGTTTTTATACAATGTAGGGATTAAGCGGCTAGTCGAGCTGTCGCAGGAATGCATATTGTGTTAGGAATGGATTGCTTGAAAGAATGTGTGTTGTACCAGCAGGATCTTCTCTCATCATAATTATTTTTGCCATTCATGATAAAAATTACCACTATCATCTTTTCAGCATGTAATGCTATATAAGGAACATATCCTACAAATTACCAGGTTTAGTTATTTAAACAACCTTTTCAAACTTTTCCTGTATGCTATTTATCCCATTTAGCAAATTAAGAAAACATTCTCAGAAGAATTAGCAGACTTACTCAATATTACACCCAATTTATAGTAAAGCCAGGCCTTGAACAGCCCCATTCCAGAACTCCTGTTCTTTTATCGTACCCTAAGATGGTATCATTTCATGCAGGCACAAGGGTTTTATATCTTCCTACCAGGGGGGCTAGCAGGAAACCTAAATTTAGCCCAAGAAGTGCATTTAGGTAAATGCCCTGAAATAGACATCTCCTCTACTTATGTAGAATCTCTTTCATCATTTCACGTTTGAAAGAAGAATCATTCTATCATGTAGAGGTCAAAGTCATTCTTTAACACTAACCTCTCATATCACTGAAAATATTTCTCATTGCTTACTCCCCCAAAAAGGAATGTTATTGGGAAACACAGTTAATATTTATTATGAAAGGACATAGGGCTCAACAAAGGGCTCAATAAAGTATTTTAAGTCTATCTCTCAAATATTTAGCTATAAAAATGGCTGAAATTTACCATTTAGATTAGTGCAAACAAAATCTAACAAGATACCACTGCACCTAGTACAATCATGACAGAAGGTGTGGCCAATGTGGCACTCAGTAACAAAAGCTACTTAAAATGTTCAAACCTTACAAGTTAGTACGTGATCAGTGATTATTCTACAAATTGAAGTTGAGGCAGCTGGCCAAGAAAGCTGGATAGACCCTTTCTTTATTCTTCACAGCAAAACAAATGACAGAGGATCAAAAATTAAACATAAAAAAAGAAATCTTAAAAGGACAGGGATAAAAGTGAGGCGAAAATAATTTAATGATTTTACAATGAAGTCATGCTACTTAAACATGACACAAAAGAAGCACATACAGGAAGGTGGCTGAACTTTGTTGTATTAAAAAAAATGGAGGCAAAAAAATAAAATAACCTAATTAAAATTTGGGCAAATGACTTGAAGATATTTCTTCAATGATGATCTATAAATGTCAGACAAGTATACACAAAGATGTTCAATATCACTAATCATTAGAGAAATGCAATAAAAAACTATCATGAAATATTGGGTTGTCGGAAAAGTCATGACGCATTTTTGCAATGAAAAACAGAAAAAAAAAGTCATGAGTTGTCAGACAACCTAGTGTAATCTTGCGCCCATTAGAATAGTTACAGTAAAAGAAAAAAGAAAAAAAAAAGAAAAGAAAAAGAAAACAGAAAATAAGTATTGATAAGGATGTGGATAAATTGGAACCTTTGTGCATTGTTGGAAGAATTGTAAATGGTACGTTTCCTATGGGAAACCATATGGAGATTTTCAAAATTAAAAATAAAATTACCATATGATCTAGCAGTCCCACTTTTGGGTATATATCCAAAAGAAATAAGGTCATGAAAAGAAAGAATTTGCACACCCATGTTCATAGCAACACTATTCACAATAGTAAACATATGAAAGCAACCCAATATCCACCAACAGTTGAATAAACAAAATGTGGTATATATATCCAAATATTATTCAGTCTTAAAAAGCAAAGAAATCCTGTCACTTGCTACATCACAGGTAAATTTTGAAGACATTATGTTAAGTGGAATAAGCCAGTGACAAATACTGTATGATGCCACTTATATGAGTTATCTAATGTAATCAAATTCACAGAAGGTAGAATGGTGGCTACCAGAGATTAAAAGGAGGAGAAAAGAGTAATTGCTGTTTAATGATTATAGAGTTTCAGCTTTGCAAGATGAAAAACTTCTGGAGATCTGTTCCTCAGCAATGCAAATATATTTAGCACAATGAAATGAACACTTAAAAATGATGAAGATGTTAAATTTCATGTTATATATTTTTTACCATTAAAAAAAATAAAAACTATTATGCATGTCCTTATAAAGTATAAACAAAATTAAAGGAAAAAAAATAGACTGAGAAAATATTTAAAATAGTTATGACAAAGAGCTAATTCCCTAAATACACTCAAAGTTATTATAAATCAATACCAAAATATTTATTATCTCAATTTTTTTAAAGTAGAAAACAAAATATATTATCAGGCAGTGGACTAAGAAATGGCAAATAAACAATAAAAAGATTTTAAACTCACTCATAAAACTAAACATTAAAATAATGATAGATGTTATTTTTTACCCACAATAGTGATGAATAATAAAAGTAGATGATATCCAGTGAGGGTGAGAATGATAAGAGAAGTTAATAGGTCCTCTGGCACACTGTTTCTGGGTGTGTAAATTGATGAAACAATTTTGGAAGCAAACTTTCCAATACTTTTTAAATTTTAAAATCAATGTATCCTTTGTGGTACATATATACAATAGAATATTGCTTGGCCATAAGAAAAAATGAAATAGTGCCATTTGGGACAACATAAATGAATCTTAAGATTATTGTTCTAAGCAAAATGAGTCAGAAAAAGTTGAGAACCATACGATTTCACTTATATGTGGGATATAAAACCAAAAGCAACAAATAAACCAGACAAATAAACAAAAACTCATGGACACAGACAACCAGAGGGTAACAGGGAAGAGGGGTGGTAGAATAGGGTAAAAGGGATTAAACATATGGTGATGGAAGGAGAACTGATTCTGGGTGGTGAACACACAATGTGATATATAAATGATGTATTATAGAATTGTACACCTGAAACCTATAATTTTTTTAACAAGTGTCACTTCAATAAATTTAATAAAAAATAAAATAATAATGAAATATATCTTTGGACCAATGATTTCACCAGTAGAAATATATCTTACAGAAATATTTTAGGTTTGTAGTCAGAATTAAATGAAGTAATCCCTGATAATATCTGGCATTGTGCTGAATACATATAAATCACTCAATAAGTGTTATCAATATTTTATTATATTTACTTGAACATGCAGAAAATATTTCTGACATGCTACACCAGACAATGTTAAGAGTAGTTACTCTGGGGCCGGCAGAGTGGCGCGGTGGTTAAGCGCGCTGGCCTGGGAAGCCAGCGGCCCTGGTTCAGGTCCCACATATGAGGGCCAGTGACACTGCCCTCAAACAAAACAAAACAAAACAAAACAGTAGTTACTCTGGTGAGAGCAAATGAAAAGCTGAGAGGGCTGAGGAAGTGCCTAAAGGGACCTACACACTATTATGTCTTGTAGGAAATTTTACCATAAACATGTACCACAATTATGGTTTTAAAATGCTAATTTTACTCACTGAGGCCAGCACCAAACATTCATAAAAAATCAGAAGAATGGGCCAGCCAAGTGGCATGGTGGTTAAGGGCTGGTTGGGAAGCCAGCGGCCCCGGTTTGGGTCCCACATATGAGGGCCAGTGACACTGCCCTCAAAAAAAAAAAAAAATTAGAAGAACACCTATCATTCTCTTTTCTGAATTAATGCCTACAATTTTCCTTCTTTCCTCTCTCTAGAGAGCTCTACATACAAAGGATACAAAATGTTTCCTCATTTCTTTCTCTCATCCCTTTCCTGAGCCTTTGGGAAGAAACATCACAGTATGACTGGACATCCAGTGACCTTTGCAGCTGTCTTCTTGGCTTCTTGTCCCTGTTGCCATAGTTATTCAAGCTGGAGTCCTCAAGAGCTGCTGGAGTAGTCAGGAAGCATTTCCTTATACACGAGGCCCACACCTCATGCTATCTGAAGGGCTTTCCCAGGGACAACAAGGCATACTTTTAGACACTGTAATGGGCTAAATGATGATGCCAAAAAAGATATGTCCACATCCTGAACTCCAGAACCTGTGAATGTTACCTTACTTGGAAAAATAATGTTTGCAGGTAAAACTAAGGATCTTGAGATGAGAAGGTTATTCTAGATTACCAGATGAGCCCTAAATCCAATGGAAAGCATCCTTCTAAGAGAGACACACAGAGAATACCGACACAGCAGAGAAAGCATGTGAAAACAGAGGCAAAGATTGGAATGATGTAGCCACAAACTAAGGAAGCCGGCAACCTATGGAAATTAGGTAAGGAATGGAACAGATTCTCTCCTAGAGCCTCTGTAGACAGTGTAGCCCTGCCAACACCTAGAATTTGTGGACTTTTCATCTTGAGAACTATGAGAAAATAAATTTTAGTTGTTTTAAGTCACAAATTTGTAATCATTTGTGATGGTAACACCAGGACACTAATTCAGATGTCCTTCTCTAGAGGACATCTGTATGAAAATAAATGTTTTAATTTGTTTCAACACTGACTCTCACTTTTACATGACTTCCTCTCATATGTTTTTGTCATAATGTTATGACAGTCACCATGTTACCATGGTACCTTAAATACTGTTGGAAAGACATCACTTTGGTGGAACGCGCTTATGGGAAATAATCCCTTCTGTTAACACTGCCACAACTGTGAATGTTGCTGATGTGAATCCTGTCCCACAAATCTGTAATTGTACAGATTGTGAGATCCACACACTTGGGTCACAAAGGCTTTTCTGTCTTCAAAAACCCCTATTAAAATGTGAAACTCCCTAAAACTTTCTGGGGTAAAAACTGTAATATTCCAGGGTGTCCTCTATGCTACTAGATCTGAGAAGGAGTAAGGAAGGGGGAGAAAAGGGTCCAGAAAATTCCAAACACAGTATGCCTCTGCATACTGAACATGCGTCCTGGAACATAGAACAGCTGACCAAGTTCTTTGAGATATCATACTGCTGGGGGCTGGGTGGAGGAAAAACTGAATTTCAAAGCATAAGTCATGATTGTTTTGTCAAACAAGCTGTGATGGAGGAAAGAGATTAAAGAACTGAAACATTGAAACAATGCACCTTTTCCTCATTCTTATCTGATCACATCTTTAAAATATGTATTTAGTGCCACCATGGTTTGTAGTGAAAATATTCAGGGCATGGCAGTGGAGAGGAGTTTCCCCTGGGGAGTTTGACCAGTTTTCTCCCAAAAGGCCTTAAAGGTTGGCAATACCTTCGAGGAATTCCTAGGATTAGAATCTGAGCCTGGGTTTTGAAGACTCAGAAACTGGACTCTCTCAGCTCATGAGAGCAATTTCTCTCAGGAGCTAACCCATATCAGACACGCACATGGAACTGCTGAACGAAACCCAAAGGCCATTCATTTCTTTTCAGTGAGCACCACAATCACTGTTCAGGTTATGATGCTCAGGTTCTACCCTCTGACCCAGAACTTCCCTTCTCAGTAGACAGTCCTGCATCACAATGAAGACAACAATCAGGATTGCTTGGTGAGTATGGAACTAGAACAAAATATACAGATAAACAGATAGGTAGACGATAGATTTTTTAAAAGGCTACTAGGATGTAGTCTTTTTTTTTTTTTTTTTTTTGGAGGGCAGTGTCATTGGCCCTCATACATAGGACCAAACCAGGGCCACTGGCTTCCCAAGCCAGCGCTTAACCACCGCGCCACTCAGCCGGCCCTACTAGTATGTAGTCTTAATGCCAGTGTGCTAACCAACAGTTCCTTTCTCATGGACAATGTTTGAAAAAAGAACTGCCAATTGCTTCTTTCATGATTCTCTCCTATGCCTGCTCAAATTTTGAGCAATCCTACTATCTGATTGGCCTGTAAACTCATCTATGTAAAGTGATATATCTTGGTTTTGATGATTTAAGTGTATATTTCCAATGCTAATTCACAGGGAAACCATTCTTGCTTCTCTTATTTCACATCTTTTCCTTCCCCCCTCTACCATACACAGACAGCATAGAACATTTTACAGTTAATTGTGACCAGGATATTAATTCTGGACAAAATACAGCAGAAGAAATAATATGGCATTTTTAAATATTCCTATATTGGGGCCGGCCGAGTGGCGCGGTGGTTAACTGTTGGCTTGGAAAGCCAGCGGCCCCGGTTCGGTCCCACATATGAGGGCCAGTGACACTGCCCTCAAAAGTAAATAAATAAATATATAAATAAATATTCCTATATTGTTGTCCACAACTTTTGATCACTTTACAAGGTCAGCCTTCATTATTGCTAGACACGACAGTAACACAGTGACTACGACAAGAAGCTGATAACCTTAACTTTCCAAGTGGCCCCTGGTATAAAGCTTGACTCATATGTCTCAACAAGCATAAACATAGAACTCATGATGAGGTCTATTAAGATTATAAAATGTTCTGAGAGAAAGCTGTCTAGAGCTGCCCTGCTTAACAGTTTTAAAAGCAGACAGATCAAAGCATGTGTCATTGAAAATCCTGCTGGTTGTCATGAGAAAAGGGGTAAAATTGCAAACCCATTCAGTTGCAAACCCATTACTGTAATGACTTAGAATAGACAAGGATGACAAAAATGAAAGGTGAGTAGTATAGGGTTATGATAATAATAATTACAGGTCATGTGCCACTGATACTGAGCTTTTCTTTTGTACCACTGAGAGTTTTGTATTTTTTCTGAATAACTATGGTAACAGGTTCTATTGCTGAATGCCTGGTTTCCTGTCTAGAGACCCATGCATCTGAGTAATATACATACCCCCAACAGTCATTAGGATAGTGAGGAAGAGTCAAAAAGCAAGATGGACATATGCAAAAAGATTTCAGGCTGAGAGTAAAATCTATTTATCCATTGAATTGCCAAACTGAATTCGCAGCCAGTCAAAAGCAATGCTATCCCATCATACCGCATCTTATCAGCCTGGGCATGGCATACTTCCTTTAATGAACACAGAGTTAAGATGATGTAGATAGGGAAATGCCTGCATATCTATCATGCTGAGAGGGAAAGTCTGAAACAGAGGGGTTCTCTTTTCAGCATAAACCACTCTTCAGAAGTTAGAGTCACATACAAATGTGGAGGGTGGGGTTAGGGAGACATCTTCTTGAGTAATGCTTAATATAATCCTATGTTCTGTGGAGGTTTCAACTGACAGTGTATTTTTTTATAGTGCTTCCCTTAAAATGCAGTCCTATTCAAATTGGTTTGATGCCTCTTTTAAATGGGCCACCCTGTATATTGTGAACCAGCATTTCCCAGTAAAGAACTGTGTTGATGTAAATCGACGTTGGCAAGAGCGTCACCAGAGTCAGCTGGGAGTGACAGGCGTGTTCCAGCCAATTCTGGACAGTGTGTTGAAATCTGCTTCCCAGGCTACAAGAGCAAATGCACAAAAGCATGCCCACGTCTTCACAGGGAGTGACGTGCTGATCAGCAAAGCCACAGCTCTGTCAGAACATAAAACACATACCAGCCGCATTTCTTGAAGTAAAGCCAGCCAATCAATCACAGCAAGAGCTACATAATCCTTACAGGTTAAAAGGTGCTGGGGCTCGCCCTTCCCCTCAGGGCAAAAAAAAAAAAGAAAGTTTGCACATGTTGTTTTGTAGGGCATACTCCTAAGACAGAGAAGATCATATATCCTAATAGCAGCCAGCGAGCTCACATAATAGAAATCTCCAAGCAGGCAATCCAAACCGGCAATTCGAACTCCAAAGAGAAAGCTGTGTTCTTATCCATTTCATATTTGTTTTGTTTAAAACAATGAGCATGAAAACATTCCTGTATAAATGTTAAAACCTTGCCTAGTCTTGTTATCTTAGAAACAGTGTATGCCTGGGCCAGCCAAGTGGCGCAGTGGTTAAGCATTGGCTTGGGAAGCCAGCGGCCCCTGTTCGGGTCCCACATATGAGGGCCAGTGACACTGCCCTCAAAAAAAAAGAAAGAAACAGTGTATGCCCGCCCACATGTAAAACTTACTTATTTAATAAAAGCAGTATCATTGTAATAACTACATGTATGAACCAATGTGGTAAATGTGGTAAGTACAATGTATTGTTTTCAGAAATATTTTCTTTAGTTCTTTAATACTTAGTTTTAACGTCATGCTTAAGAACAGGATTTCGTATCTGATGCAGGAAAAAAAAAAAGTGGTAATTTCATGTCAGAAAATCTGCCCCAGGGCCATGCATCTGGAAACGAGAAATTTCCCAATGATCTTTCTGCATCTTTTGTCACATGGCTCATCCCTGGAGCATGAACTTATGGTAAGAGGGGAGAAGAACACGGTTTTGTCAGACAGAAATGTCGGAGTGACGACTGCTGGACAGACCTGGCCAATCTGCTTGCCACTGCTTCTCCCCTCCATTTCCATAAATACACTGCAGGTGAATGGGCATGCCTGGAGTGAATTAAAACGAAAGGCCGAAGAGAATGGCTATCCTTCCAAAGAGTTTTGTTTTTCTAACTGCACAGCCTCAAATGAAATTCTTGTCTTTGTCATGCGATCATCACCACAAGAACCTCCAGGCTGCCAGGTTGTTACTCATCCCCAGATGGTCCTGTAAACCCCCTGGGCTGACTTAAGTCCCCAGCCTTTCCCCCAATCCCCACTCTCGGTATTGTGATACCTAGCATGTCATTAGTAGAATCTCTAGTATTCTCAGCCTCTTCTTCATTTCCTGAAGCTTCTTGTTCTAACACTGAGGGCTGCCCATGAAGGATGCTGATTTGTTTCAACTCTCGGATGTGGTGGCTATTTTTCCTTCCACATTTTTGTACGCCTGTCCCTGAAGAAGTGTCTTTCTTGCTCTTCTCTATTGTTTCCAGACAGAATTGTGACCATTTTTTTAACCACCTCTCCTTTTACTACTCTACTCTGCAACACCATTCTATCTCACCAGGATTATTGCAATAGTGTATACACTGGTCTCCTTATTTCTTTTTTCTTTTTCTTTTCTTTTCTTTTTTTTTTTTTTTTTTTGAGGGCAGTTTTACTGGCCCTCACATGCGGGACCGAAGCCAGCGCTTAACCACAGCGCCACTCGGCGGGCCCTGGTCTCCTTATTTCCATCTTTTCCCCACATCTACGTTTTCTACAAAGGAGCTTGAATGATTCTTCTAAAAATTAACACAAACTGTGTCCTGCCCTGAGGCAGGCACTCTCACTGTTATCATTTCACCCTTCAATATATATCATAGTTTTGGGGCCAACAGTGTGGAGATTTGGCTTGGGAGCGTGAGCTCTGAGCAGCAGGCCCCAGGGTTTGGATCCCACATGGGCCCGTGACACTGCACCCTCGACAGCTAAGATGTGCAAAACAGCTCAACCTAGAGCTGGGCTGCTGTGAGTCACCGGCGATGGCATAGGCTGCAGTGGGCTGCTGTGAGCTACCGTGAGTGGCTGGCAGCCAGCAAGAGCAGCCGGCAACTGGCATGTGCGCTGCAGTGAGCGGCCTTCCAATGGCTGGTGACCAATTACTTCACCCAGGAAGAGAGCAATGATAATACCAACATGGGTCAATGAAGCGATGTCCTTCACAACTAGACTGAAGAATAAAAGGACAACTTGACTGCCCCCCTTCCCCAATTCCCCAATGCTGTTCCCCTCGCCCAATTCCCCAATATCTTTTAAAAAAAACAAAATAAATAAATATATAGAGAGAGTTATGATCAAGGAATCCCCTCCCAAATCCCCAAAACCCTTACATCAGCTTCAAAACACTGCGTGATCTGACCCCTTTCTATGTCCCTGACTTCATTTTCTATAACATCCCCCTCCCTCAAATACACCAATCACATCCTCCCTTGGGGCCTTTGAACTTGTTATTTCTGCTGCCTGAAATGCTCTTCCCTTAGATAATCATATAGTTGCTCAGTCACCTCCTACAGATCTCTCCTCAAACATCACCTTTAGAGAGTCTGCCCCCAAAAGCTTATATAAAACTCTATCGTCTTACCCTGAATTATTCTTTACTGTACTTGTCATTCTCTGGCCCATTGGAATATTTATTTGCATTTTGTTTTCCCCCCATTAGAATATATGTTCCATCCTCCATCCCCAGAAGAATCACAAATACAGAGTAGACAGAATTTGTATTTTGAATGGATGAAAGGATAACAGCATGTTTATGTTCTGACTCTCACTCTGGTGAGCCAGTCCTGAAATATAGAAAATGCCTCCAGAGCAAAACACTTTTCTATATACAGTCCATCAGAGCTGCTAGATGTGCTCTAAACATTGGATTATCTTGCAATTTAATGAAAAGCAGGCACAATCCTCACACATAAATAATATCTTCATTTTATGTATCAGAACACAAGTGCCACCAGTGGAATTAACACATCGGTTTAGAATGGAAATACAATTGTGCATTCTACTTTTCCAGAAGGGTTATCTTAGACAGTGTATAGGGCATTAGCTAGCTGAAAGATGGTATAGATTGGACTAATTGGACTGAATCTCACATCCCAACTACTGAGAATGTTCAATGCACATGCTTGTGGCTTAGCGAGCTTAGCATGGGGTAATAACTCAAAATGTCACTTCCTTTTATTTGGAGAGAAGCTGTTAAGAAAGATAAAATTGATCTTGTTTCATTTAAGCATATAAATCCCTGGAGTGGTGTGTGTGTGGGGAGGGGGTGCGAGGGAGGGAGGGAGGGAGGGGGGGGAGAGAGAGAATGTTAGCTGACCTTTAAAACCTGACTCTAGTCTACCTTTAGGGTGCATCTTCCCTAGAGACACTCTCAGCTGTACTCTGACACACCTAACCCCCATACTGTAGCCCCTGTGTTGTTCATGCTGTTCCTTTGGTGAGAAGAACTCACCTCCTGCAACCCCCTGTCCTTCCATATTTCACTCCAGTTCTTTCCCTACTGAAATTGTCTATGCATTATGTTCATAACAAATTCCATTCTAGGCCCCATTTTTCCCTTGGAAAATGTGATAACTAACTCTAAACCTACTCAAGTTGCAGTGAATATTAAATAAGGTAATCTAAGAAAACATTCAGTTGCTTCTTTGTGAACACACCACCTCATACACCATCTCAATCTTGAGTGACTCCCTCTACCAGAAATAATTTCTACCTCCTATAAACTCCCCCCACTCTTTGTAATGATGGTAACTCCTGCCTTATGGTTATTTGAGTAATCACATGCCCTATCAGATCACCAATTCTTGCTTGAGAACAAAGACAATAGCATCCTCTTTGGTAATTTGCACAGAGTGGACACAGTGTATGAGGTGAATTAAACTCCTAGATTTCAACAGGTTAGTTACCTTATGTTCTACCAATACTATTTTTACATTATTCTTAAGTAGTACTTTATTCCTTCCAAAGGTCCTTTCATCAAGAATATCATGTGAACTTTTAAGTAATTCTATGAAGCATGTATGAATTAATCATAGTCCCATTATACAGATGAATTGAGTTGTGGCCTGTGGTGTTTAAATGGTACCCTTAGGATCTCTCACTCCCCTAATGAGTGAGGAGCAAAGCTGGACCAGCCAGCATGCTTCTGGGCCTTCCATGTTACAAGGCTGTGCTAGATGCTAAGCATACAATAGTGAATGATGTGGAACTGGTTCTTCCTTTCACAAAGCTTACCCTCTAGGATTAGTCATTCTCACTAGGGTCAATTTTGCCCCCATAGGAAACATTTTGGATTTTCACAACACGCGGGGGCAGGGGCAGGGAGTGGTATTACTGATATCTAGCAGCAGTAGCCAAGGATGTTCCTAACATCCTGCAATACACAGGACAGCCCCCACAACAAAGCACTATTCAGGACCGATTGTCGAGTTTGAGAAACCCTGCTCTAGATTCAGCTCCAGAATGCATGACTGTGAAATATTCATTGGAAACAATACCAGATAAGGTTGTGGAGACAGGGTTGGAACTGATGATAGAGACTTAAATGCTAAGATGAGTATACACTTTATCCTGTAGACCAGGGATAGGCAAACCATGGCCAGTGGACCAAATCCAGCCTATCTTTTCCTGTAAATAAGGTTTTATTGAATGCACTCATCCCCATTTGTGTATCTCGTGGCTGCTTTTGCACTACAGTGGCAGAACTGAGTAGTAGCTAACGAGACTGTATGCCAGACAGCCTAAAATGTTTACTATCTGGCCCTTTATAGAAAAAGTTTGCTCACCCTTGCAACACAGAGTGAGTAGCCAAAGCAGAGTTTTGGGATAATTAATGCAAGAGCCTCAGTAAACATTCTCAAGGGGAAGGGTCTGACGGTGGCATAAGAACAAATTAGGATGTTATTGAAAAGGCCCAAACAGAAAGTTAAGGGCTAAAGTAGGTGTCAATATTGGGGAAGAACAGAAAAGCAAGAGATATGAGAGGAAATAATCCATAGGCCTATGGAAAGCAGAAATCAAAGATGATTCAGGCTGGTTCACTGGGAAAATGGTGGATGCATGAACAGAAACAGAAAAACGAGAAATGGGGAAAGAGCAAGCTCAGTTTTGCACATATTATGTCTAAGGTAAGAGCAGATCACTCAAGTGGAAATATCCAGGGGAGACATGGAACATGGACCAGGTTTAAGAGTTGAATTTTGTTAAGTGGAGCTAACAGTTGAAGCTGGGGCATAAGTCAGGCGGATGGTGCAGGGAGCATATTAAGATAAGGTCAAAGGATTATTATAGAACTTGGGGGGTACTCTTCGATTTAGGGTGCTGGAAATGAAGTCAGTGAAAGAGGAAAAGAGAGGTCTTACAAAAATAGGAATGATGCTAGTGAATGAGAGAATCAAGGAGAGCTGAGCATCAGTATCAAAAGCTAATAATGAATTGCCATTGCTGACACTGAGCATATCAGTAAGTGACTTTCAAAGGAAAAACAATGCAGCTTTTAATTTATTTCTCTATGCACTTGCTCATTTGCAAAGAAAACCCTCAAGAGGAATGTAAGGTAATGCTTTTTCGTGATCTACAGCTGGTGGTACACTGATGACTTCCATCAAAACTTTCATGTTCACTCCAGTGCATGTCAGAGCCTCCTGGAGTCTCTATTAGTAGAGAAGGAGGCAAAGAATCAAGACGTTCCTCTAAGGCAGTGTTTCTCAAAGGATGGCTCCAGCATCCCTTACAAATGTGCTTTTACTGGGGGTGCAGGGCTGGCTTCACGGGTGTGACCTGAGCAGTTGCACAAGACGGTCCCTCTCAGGAGGGCTCTGAGCTGGTTTGAATGCTCTGCTGTTGCTGTTATTAAATCCTTAGTATTCTTTTGAACAAACACTCCTGCATTTTCATTTTACACTGGGCTCTGCAAATTAGGTAACTGGTCCTGGGTGAGTGTTCTAGTCTAGAATTACATAAATTCGTAAGATTACAGAGGTTTAGAAAAATCGGATTCCTCGCTTACCATAGCTTTCGCTTACTTGTACTTACATCCTACACTTTTTAAAAATGCCCATGTGTGTGCACTTTGGAAGCTGCCATTAGCAAGTGCAATATTTTTCCATGGAACAAGTTCTATGTTTCTTTGTATCAGTGTCGCTGCCAAGTAGGAAATTAATAAGTCTAGGGTTGTGGTAAACAGGGTACCAACACCTCATTTTCTGCTTAGGAAATGGAATCATGAATCCCAACTTCAGTGTGTTTACCTTCAACTACAGGATTCTGACCCAAAGAACCCCTATAAGAACCAATGTCCTTCTTCCAACATTGTAAATATCAGTAGTGCAGGCACCACTGCATTGGTATATGAAATGGTCTGACATTGCACCAAGATGGTTTTAGGCATAGGTGATGTGGTTTGCCAACTTTAAAACAATGAATTAAATAAAGTGAAAGTTATTTCTTTTCTAAATCCCTTCCAGTCATTCTTTTTTTTTTTTTTTTAATTGGGTAACTGTTTTTTCAGGACCCATCAGCTCTAAGTCAAGTTGTTTCATCAATCTAGTTGTGGAAGGCACAGCTCAGTGGCCCATGCAGGGATGGAACCTTAAGAAAAAAAGCTTAATTCATTTTTCACATCTCTATATTACTTGCTAACTGCCATCTTAAACAAATAGAGAATAGAGGGACCTCAGGCTTAGAGCCGTTAGCAGGTCATAGTATCGAACTAAACTTGAACCTATTTCACCTTTTTTATTGTATGTTTTCAATGATCTCCTATGTTGATAAATGACACAGGTTTTCAATGTACAGTAGGATATAAAGCTATATTTTTAAACATCAGGCCTTTATATAAAAATGTGGATACACCAAAAAACATTAAATACAAAACAGTTCAAATGACCCACAGATGTACCTTAAGCTAGGAAAGTGACACAGGAATGATTACACTTTTAATGACACTGCCATTGTTATTAATAAGAGGGCTTTATTAAAGGAAGCTGGGTTTTATTCAGAGGAGAGCCACAGCATACTGCCTTGTGCGTCATCAGCCTCCAATTCATATATGTTTTAGTTATTACTACCATAAATCATACACTGTTCTATTTGGCACTCACTCAACAGAAAGTCATAAAAAAAATCACACTGCACAGAATAAAGGAAAGTAAAACAAATACTATAAACCTAAAGAAGGTAAACAAGCAGAAATGATAATACAAGTAACCTTATTAGTCGGAAAGCTGCTTACTTCAGAAGGTCAATAGTGTACACTCGCCACTTAAAAATATAAATTGAAATCAGCTACATAAAAAAATGTAAAATGTACCCTACTAATAATAATAATATGCAGAGGAAGCCACTTTATTTCAATAATAGCTAATTTGATCACAGGGCTATCTCATAAGGGCAATGGATAGGAAATTAGTTTGTTTGAAATCACCACAATGTAAAAATGGATAAAGATTGAACTTTGGACAAAATATTTACATGAAAATACCATTTCTATGCTAAATCTCTTCCAAAACGTTTTCTATGATTCCAGTTTAGTTATTCTGAAGACCTACTTTGGAGACGCGGTGCTCAACCTCTGCCAGTTCAAATTGCTTCAAACTGTCATTCTAGAAAAGAAATTATGGAGGGTTTTTTCTTCTTTTCTTTTTCAAATTTCTCAAAACCTTGGCATTTCTTTTATGAGCTTAGTTCCTGGTGTATAATTTAACAACTATGAATTCTGAGAGATAAGGATTAGTCATCAGAGTTTAACAAGGAGTTATTGAGTAATTTCCTAAGAATCATAAATGTATGTAAATAAGTTTTCCTCAGAAATACAACAGGCAAATATTATTTTCAAAGTATAAACTAAATATTATTAAAATGCATATATTTAACAAATTAGTGACACTATCATAAGCTGATTCATTGAGATATATGGTCATATTATACCAGTCTACGAATGTGCAAACCCAGAACACACATGCACGTGCACTACACACACACACACACACACACACACACACACACGCACAGTCATGGTGACAAAGTCCATACAAATGGTTAATCAATGAGTTTGAAATTTCATTCCACTATGGCAATCAAACATAACATTACCAGGACTTCTAGGCTGAAAGGGTATGGATCCCCCCAGATGTTTAGCATAAGAGGCACATAGAAATTATGTGTCTCCATCAAACAACAAATATTTACTAAGTGTATATTATACAGGTGGCACTTAGTTCCTCACAGTGAATACAAAGACTGATGCATGTGGAAATTACTACTTTTTAGGAAGTTAGCATCCAGCTACACAGTCAGAACACAAGTATGAAACAGAAAACATCATAAGATAGAAAGTGCCAAATAAATGGCAACACATTGTGTTCTAAGAGTTCAAGGGCAGATCTCACCAAATGAAGTCAGGCAATTTGGCCCTGTACACATTTGCTCATGAAAACCAAAGGTCAAGCCACTAATCGCACTATTTTCACTTTCTTTCCTCTCATTAAACCTTGCATTTTATTTATGATATATTGACCCAAAGAAAACAATCTCAGAAATGTCATTTCAAATAAGAAAGACAGATAGCATTTATTTCTGGTCCCAGGGATATTTCCATTCTAAAACTAGTTATCTTGCTAGGTCAAAGAGACTATTCCACAATGAAGGGACTGGCATTGAAGGCTGGCAGATGAATAGAAGGCAATTGTTTGGAGGTAAGATGGGCTTTGGTCCTCCTATCTGGCCACCTAGTCATTAACAGTCAGCCTGTGAGTCAGGCCAAGTCTGGTTACCAAGCACTTTGCTGCTCTGTTGCTTAGTGACTTTAGCCTGCAGACCATCATTTCCAGCTGGCTCTTCTGGAATCAGACCTTAATAGATTTCTGACTTGATCTTTCTCTTTTGAGCTCAAGCCTTTCATGCCGTTTTCTCTGAATCGTTGAAAATAAAATCTGATTGGTTTTACTTTTATTATATGTCACTTTTATTTAAAAAGGACTCTGAATCAGACATCTATTTCTCCTGTCTGTACACATATTTTTATCAGAGAAAAAGGATATCTACATTCATGCAAGCCACATGTGTCAACAAACAAACTGAGATTCCATGCCCAGAAAGAGTTCTGCTCCTACGCTTCTGTTAACTAACCACCCTTTTGTAAAATCATTGAACATTTATTATTGTCGCTTCGATAAGCATACAGGGTAGGATAACAAATGTGAATGTGGCTCTTAGCCCAAAGGCAGGTGATGCTGAAAGAGCATAAGATGAAGAGTTAGTCACACCTGGGTTCAAGTTTAACTCATCTGATTTCATGGCTGCAGAGCTGAATGGTCTTGGTTATATGATTTTTCTGGGCCTCAGCATCATCATATGTAAAATAAA
The DNA here is from genome assembly GCA_033961575.1 of Aselliscus stoliczkanus. Taxonomy (NCBI): domain Eukaryota; kingdom Metazoa; phylum Chordata; class Mammalia; order Chiroptera; family Hipposideridae; genus Aselliscus; species Aselliscus stoliczkanus. Next base: position 75,194,993 of record CM066728.1, on the reverse strand, counting down.
GCTAATAATAGTTAAATTCAATCTTGTTTGTTTTATTTATTTATTTTTTTTTTTGAGGGCAGTGTCACTGGCCCTCGTATGTGGGACCCGAACCGGGGCCGCTGGCTTCCCAAGCGAGCACTTAACCACCACGCCACTTGGCTGGGCCCCAATCTTGTTTGTTTTAAAGGATTGATATACATAAAGTACCTGACACATAGCAGGAGCTAAATTGTTAATAGCTATTTATAATAAACCTAAGGTCATAATGCTAGCTATGTTATTATGAACCTAAAGTTTTGATTCCAAAATTTAATAACTTTTCCTCATATCAACTCAAAATCTCATTTTGAGAATAAGTACTTCATCTGATATAGCCAGAGAGTATGTACGTCCTCAAAGTTGAACATTAAATGATTTTCAATACTGTTTTTGTATATTGGAAGAGACTGATGTTTTAAATGATGTATAATTGAAGATACAGTAAAAGAAAATTGTAAATTAGAATTTTTATTGTCTACAGATTTCCACATTTGCTACCTAAAATCTTGCCTTGCAGATGGTGTCCTAGAGTGAATACCACCCATACTTCCATTCTACATGCCCTGCAGCCTATGTCTGAGTCACAGAATCATTAAAGAATTCTGTCCCGTTTTCACCCATGTGGCACCCACCTCACTCACTTAACAACAGCAAGTTGGAACTTGTTTTCAATCACTTACTTTAAATGTACTGTAGTTTGTTATCACTTTGTAAATTTAATTAGTCAGATTTTTACGTGTAAATATCAAATGCCTTTATAACCATATGACTTATGAATAAAGAGAGTCCACAATTCAAAAAGGTTGAGTAACTAAGGTCAAATATCAAGTGGCCAGCAGAGTTAGAAACATATGGCTTCAAACTATATTAAATTCATCACAGTTTTAAAACATGATTTTTTCAAAAGCAAAACCATTAAAAAACAATGACATAATTCTGCTACACTGGTGAAGCAAAGCTTCTTCCTGAAACTGCTACTTGAAGGACAATTTTGGTAGCTTCCCGTCTAAAAACACAGTGCTGAAGCTCATTTAGTTACCTAACCTCATAGGAACTTGTTACTTATAAAGAAATTTATACAAAGAATAATTTTTAAAATGAAAGCCATGATTTAAAAATTATCTTAATGAGGGCCAGCCGAGTGGCGTGGTGGTTAAGAGCTGGCTTGGGAAGCCAGCGGCCCCAGTTCGGGTCCCACATATGAGGGCCAGCGACACTGCCCTCAAAAAAAAAAAAAATTATCTTAATGAACTTTGAGATTCAATTTTTAATTATTTTCTCACTCAACATTTCCAGCAAGTTTACCAGAAAGACTGTTTTTGCTAGTAAGTATTTTTCCCACTAGTAGCAAAACTTCAGTTGGGTTTTTTCTTTTTTTTTTTTTAAGATAAATTTCAAAGATCACAGGAAGTACACATATAATAAACTACCAGGTCATTTTACCATTGTCCTCATGTTTCCTCTGTAACTACTGGTCACATTTTAATCTTCGTAATTTCTTAATTATTACAAGTCAATTGACAAGTTCTTTAAGAGGAATGTCTTCCTGATTTTTGTAAAGGCTAATAAAAACTTTCAAAACATACAGACACCCTTAATTGCAGTGCCACCAAGATTCCTGCTGAAGACACACAGCCAACTACACTAGGGACTCAGCTAATGACTTGGTTAAATGGCCCCACCCAACATGCTGACTTCACTTCCCATTGCTCACTAAATGTTCTCCCCCTGGAAACTTCCTCCCACCACTTGGTATCACCACCTCTGGGTTCCCATCTCCCAGGATGGTACCAGCAATGCCCTTCACTAGGTGTCTTACACAAGGGACAAAGAAAAGATAATCTTAAAGTAGAACCAATGTAAAAACAAGGGAGACAAAGTTCTCAAATAGAATAACTAAATAATGTCTTTGAGAACATACTCAGTTCTGTGAGTGTGTGTTTGACTTACAAATTTTCTCAGTGGCAGAATTTCTCCTTTATAAGTGATAAAGGTTAACTTGAAGAAATGTTTAGTATATTTCTCTTCATAAACAACTATAAAAGCAACTATAGTGGCTGAAGAAATCATGATACAAGAAAGCAAATGTTTATTTCTGAAAATGAGCAACTTTAGGGCCGGCCTAGTGGCTCAGTTGATTAAGAGCTGGCTCAAGAGTGCGAGTTGAGCTCTGAGCAACAGCAGTTCGATGCCCAGCCCGAGCTGAGCAGCCTGAATACCATTTATCCAAAGAAATCCTATTGATGAATTTCACCTAGAATATTTTTCTTCATTCGTTGTGCAAAACATAGTGTGAATACTATGTTTTAGGAAAACTAGGAAGATTTTCCTGACTGTTAGACTTGTCTGAAATAAACTTACACTGGAAATTAAGTTTTCTTCATCAGAAATTCTACTGACCTTGGCAGATTCTGGAACCACGGATGACAGCTACAGGGAAGGAGACTTCAACTGTATGTAAGCAAGGACTGCCCTATCAAAAGACTTGTCAAAAAATAGAATTGCTCTGTATGATCCTCATCCAGGAGGTGTGCAGAGATGCTAAACGGCTGGTTAATATAGATGTTATTCCATGAATTTAACTATGGTATGGGGGGTGAACCCAGTGGACTTGAACACACTGTGACTGATATTGGCTAGCTGTTCATCAGATTTGTTTTGCCTTATCCCTGGGAATAAAGTTGAGATAGGTTTCCCAGCCTCCTTTGCAGTTGGATGTGGCCATAGAACTGAGTTCTTCCCGGGAAATACTAGTATAAGTGATGTGTGTACTTTTAGGCCTGCCTCATAAAAACTCACACATGCCATCTTCCATGCTCTTTTCCCCTGATTCAGTTGAGCCTGGCAATCTCAGAAATCATGTGTACAAATAGTAGGACCAAAAACTGCTAGGGTCCCATGTGCCTGAAACACCCCAGGGCAGGTTACCTCCCCATGAGAAGCAGGAGCAATAAATATAACCATTTACAGTATCAGTCCACTGGGATTCAGAGAGTATGTGGTACAGCAACACAATTACCTTAATTAAAACAGATGCCTTCCCATGTGATTTATTTTTTTCAACTAGAGTGTAAATCATTTGAAACCAAAAAGGAGCTCTTGTTCAACTTTGTGATCAGTAGGTACAAGTGAAACACTTTGGACTCAGTACGTGTTAAATATATGCATATCAGATGGAAGGGAAATCAGGTACAAGGACCAATATTTTGAGGCAGAAACATACCAGGCAAGTGTTTAAATGTCTGGTCACCTATTTGAAGGAGCAGGGGATTTGCGTGTGGTGGTAAGAGCAGAAGTTTAGATAGGAAGAAAACAAAAACAAACTATATCACACACACACACACACACACACACACACACACACACACATACCAGGGGTGCGAAAAAATATATACACATGACTTGAATTCATTTTTTATTTGAATATATTATTACAATTTTAATAGTTTTTTTCCTTTCTTAAAATGTGCATACATTTTTTTGGCACCCTGTGAGAAAAAAAAAATATATATATATATATATATTCACATACATACACACACACACACACACTCCAGAATGATTTAAATTGTTTTTTAATTATGCATAGTTCTTAGTCCAAGTTATGAAAGCATAGATGGGGTGATATTTGTCTAAAGATCAAAAGATACCTGTGGATATTATGAAAGTCTTGACGCGCATTGAACCAATGTGGAAAAAGTGAGGTACTCTTTCTAACTCCCTTGCTGGATGCTTTTAGTCCACGAGGGCTACAGTTTCCTCCTGAGTTATTGCAAATTGATATGATTTTTATTTTTTATTCCCATTGCTCTTTTGATGTCTCCCTGATCTGGCTGAGACCTGACATACCAAAATGAAATATCGGCAGAAATTATGCTCTTGGAGTCTCTCCAAAAAGCACCAGCAAAGGAAGTGCCAGAAATTTCAGAAGACAGACTGTTTTCATGAGATTTCCTGCCTTCCTTACATCTCAACATGTCCAAATAGTTCCGATCACCTTCAGATGAACTCTAGGTTGCTTCACTCAGATTGAAATCAAGATGCTGAGTTGAGGCTTACCCATTCAACAATGGGTGCAATTTAAGAATTCTAATTTGTTTTTTGTTTTTTGTTTTTGTTTTTTTAAAAAAGCATGTCAACGGAAATGGGCACTGAATGCCAGAATTCCGGGCCTGACTCTATGAACTTGGCCAGTTTTCCTGCTCAGGCATCTGATGCCTGATTTCAAGCCATCCCTCTCCCTCAGACATCTCAGTCTTTATGCCTTTCATTCACTGCTTATCTCTGATAAAAATTTTCAACAATCTCTTCCTCAGAGAGAAGTGATCATTTTGCCATGATTGTTTTTAAGACTGAAAAATGTAATGTTTTACCTCATTATGAGAACCACCTCTAACTAAGCTTAGCAATGCCATCTAGTCAAAATCTTGGGGAAGGCAAGAACACTTCCTCAATCCAAGATCTAGCTATTTAAAAATAAAATTCTGAGGACAGACATTTCTTTGGGCAGGGCCTGCCTTTTATTTCCTTTGTCATCTGTTTTCATCTATGACATTAATGCGTCTCTGTGTTTGGCCATGTTGTTAGTCCCCATTTTGATTGTCCCTACTTGCTGCCTTCTTTTCTAGAAGTCTTGTTTATGGTTTTTTTTTTTTTTTTGCTTTGTTTTGTTTTGTTTTCCATTCCTGGCACACTTTTTGATTTTCTATAGAAAAACTGTACAAAAAATCATTCAGTCAGTTTCTCAACTAACACTCTCATTATTCCTTTTTGTTCTGCCTGCTTTGTCATAATATTCATTTTATCACAGTGTAGAGGTAGTATATAGAACCCAATGCTACCTAAAATTCACCAAGTGTACACCACAGACCCCCCTCACCCCATTACAGCCTAGAATTTCCTCTTCTGGGGTAGAAAGATCATAATAAGCTCACACAGTTGTTTATTTTAATATTTGTTTTTACAAGGGCATGAAAATATTAAGAATCGTCTAGAAAAATTCATGGAAGCACATGCATAAAACAAATTCACCCATTACAAAGAAGATAGAAATATTCATAAAGAAATTTAAAATAATGACACAATAGTAGAAGAATTCAAATTCAAAGGACATAACAATATTAACATAACAAGTCCCAGACTACATAGAACTTTCTGCACAGAATTTCTAAACCCTTTCTTTTTTACTTTTGAAAGGCATATTTGAGATTACAAATATATTAAAGTCAGTAGTGAGGAGAGGTTTTATCGTTACACACTTACACAGACACACACACTCTACACACATCTCTATTTAAGGGATCATGCAGTAAAGAGAAAATTATGATTTTCCTCCTCTCCTTTCTGGTCCTTTCTTCCCTGGGATGTTGCCAACCCTGGCACAGGGATATTAGCTTAAGAAATCACCACATCAGTATGGGAGTAAAACTGCATTCTTATTTGACATCTGGAATCCAATTTTCTTGTAGGAACTTGCCATAGGAATTGAACTTGGAGAACCACCCACCTCAACCGCTCCGATTACCAATCTCCAGGTTTCCTGCTCTGACTTGGACATCTGTGGGGTTTATTGTTAAGGTAGATTCCTTCTGATACATCACAGGTGAGGAAAGATCATGGCCCTCCCTCCCCAGCCCTAAAGTGAACGGCGGGAGGAGCAAAAACCACCGGGGCAATGGCCACCATTTCCAGGGATCTGTGCAGCCCTTACCACGTATGTGCCACGGTGAAGCGCCGCTGCTTGGGGATGTTGCTGCTGAGAAGCATCCTGCGCAGGAGCCTGGGGGAATTTCTCGGAGAAATCGCTGGAGAGAGCTTGGGGGAAACCGATTTCCTCGCTGTCTTGGACTTCTCGTGCTGCAACAGGTTTTCCCGCAAGGATTTCACGAGATCCTCGTTCAGCCAGGGGTTTGGACAGTGCGGGTTATCCACTTCAGGTACAGCTAAGGTGTCCGGGCTTGGTGTCTGCTGAGCCATTTTCCCGGTCAACTTTGTACAGTTGGCAACAATCCAGGGCAACGTGGTTCCCTGGCCTTCTTCCAGGAATTGCTTCGCTCCGAGTCCGGGGAAGTGTCCGGGGAAGCAGGTTGGATCCAGCTGCTGTTAGTGCATTCGATCGCCTTGCCTCAGTGTCTCGGGGGAGATGGGGCTGGCGGTGGAGGAGGCCAGCGCAGCCCTCCGCCGAAGCCTATTTATTAGACGCTACCCCTCCTCTGCGGACCCCCTGCCCAAGATCACTGAGGAGCTCGCGGCAGAGGACCATGGAGGGAAGCCGCTGCGCTAGCTCGGCTTTGTCAGCGCTGCAAAGCAGCCTGCTCAACTGTTGGAACTAATGCGCCGCAGCTGCTGTAGTGACTTCTGCTTATGTACATAAAAAGTCCTGGTGGGAGGGCTTAACCATCAGATGCCTGGTGCTGGCTTGTTTGGCTCCGTCTCTCCATTTGCTTATGCCTGAATCCAAAGGGGAGAAAAACTTTGAACTTGACCTTCCTCTCCCTTCAGTGCACGTTCCTAAAAGAAAATTGCGAGTCCTTTGGGTTGCTTTTTTTTTTTTATAAGGGGAGAATAAACAGCACTCGCTAGGAGAAATATATCGTTCCCTTCTTTCTAAATTCAGTCTGATGCACCTTTATGACCAATCCCAAGAGAATAAAATGGACTCCCTCGAGCTCCTTTCTACCAAGTTAGAAACCAAAGGGATGGAACATGGAATATTAAATTTGGAACCCATTACAGGTTGCTGTTGCGTTGTACAAACTTGCTAATGATGGCCCTTTCAAAGCATGAAACAACACGATTTCTGCCCATAAATGTTATTTGTTATCTCTTTGCATTTAAACGAATCCCTCCAGAGGGATAGACTGTTTTCATAAGAGTAGTTAAAAATGATATTAAAATTCCAATGATTGCTTATGGTATATCCAATTTTATGTATTCAACTATCAAAGAATAAAGTAAATCTAGCTTTTGTCAGTTATTTTCTTAGTGTCTTTGATTCTAAGATTTTCATTTGTGATCAGCAAAGCTTCAAAAACGTATTCAGAGGAGGTTTAAAATGAAAGAGAAGAAATTATTTCTTGCCTGTTTAGTTTACTACTAGAAAAAAAATAAAAGTCACAATGATTTAAGTAAGTGATAAAGCCTGTTAAATCTCATTATATTATAAATTATACATGAAGAGTGCAAACGTAAGTACAGCTGGATTGGAAGGGAACCCACACCTTCGAAGAGAGATGGCCCAGCAGTCTAGTGATGCACAGGTCAGCATTGAAATCAAATCTCCTTTCTCAGGATCTACACATACTTCTCATTTTTGAAAAACACAAGCACTTAAGAAGGAGTTACAAAATGCATCCAGATCAAATGGAGAATGAATAATCTCATTCAAATATGTTGGGGGTTCTGTCATTACTATTAGGTCACTCCTAAAAGACTGTGATCCCCCCTCCTGGTTGTGCCACCTTAAATTTCAATTCCTTGCTTTTAAAATGTTACAGAAAAGGGTAGTCTGAGGTTCTGTTTACAGAAGCATAGTCACCACTTAATGTACCTATCACAATTTAATGAGACATACGTGCCATGACTTACTCAGAAAATCTGCTATCCAAATAGCCTAATGTTTAAAAATTAGGGTGTGATTATTCTTATTCTAAAGAATTTTCACCAGTTCAAAAGATTTCATCACTGTGCAACATTAAGGGCAAGGCCCTTTAGGGGGAATAAATATATTTTTTTAAGGAATAAATATATTCATTAAAATTAGTAGCCAAGGGGCTGGGCAAGTGGCGCAGTGGTTAAGTGCTGGCTTGGGAAGCCAGTGGCCCCAGTTCGGGTCCCACATGTGAGGGCCAGTGACACTGCCCTCAAAAAAAAAAAAAAAAATTCAGATAACAGTATAAAAAACAGTAGGCAGTAAATTGACATGCATAAAAATTTAGAAAAAGTTCCCCCTTTCTAAAGATTAGTTCCAGTATTTATTTTATGCTAGGCCCTCTATTGAGTGCTCTAGGATATTTCAAGAATAGCTTGATGCTTTCCCTGACCTATGGGAGTTTATAATCTAGTAGGGTAGATAAAATACAAAATAATTGATATGACAAAGTATAGCCCAAGTGCCTAGATGAGGGTCCGGAAGTTGGAGAAGTTTAAATGTCTGACTTTAAGTAGAGAAAAATGATTCTCAGTGACAAAATAAAAGAATTGATGTGACTAAGAATGACATGGGCCATCTTCTGGGAAATTCATTGGATGCAGGGGATTCCAGGTTCTAGTTCTTGCTTGTAGTGACCTTCACTGAAGAGGAGTAAACTATTTACAAGCTAGACTTCTTATAAATAGCATGTTATGTGGATGCTCAGGGAGTCTAGGCATTTTACTGATGATCACAATGAAGCTAAAACAGAAGATGTAACAAGATTCTATTAAAAATTCATCAAGGGTTTTGGTTAAACACAGACTAAAACTGAACAAAGGCATTCTGCAAAATTCCTATTGCTTTGATACATGTTAAAGGATTCCATTGTAGAAGCAGAATTGGCTGCCGCTTCACAGGTTCCCATATCCTATCATTATTTGTCCAATTTCCTAACATCTACAATTACTGTTTTGAATCCCCCAAATGACATATGGCATACATGCTGCTTTTTGAAAATAAAATTAATTTTGTTTTGAGAATTCTTAGCCACCCCCTTGAAACAACTTCATAAATCCTGCCGTGTTTCAAAATCATGCTTGAAAATCACTGTTTTCGGAAGCACAAATTGTAAAGTTCTGAACATAACCAAAGGTGGATGAGGTTTGGATAAACTGGCAATTTTCTTCATAATAACGCAGAGGGTCAGAGGAACTCTTCCAACAAAAGCACTACACGTCTTGTCTTTCTTTCTTTATTTTTTTAACAAAATCTCTTTAAAGTTAACTGCCAGAAACTTTTCTGAAAAATATAGTACTGAAAGTGACAGCCAAATAAGGCCTTAGGTTTTAACAAGTGGAAATGTGAAAGTAGGTGAAATGTTTTGATAAAGTCACCCACACCTAGAACAGCAGATAACATCTATTAACTTCATAAAAGTTTTCCTGCATACCTTTTTGTGCATTTTCAAAATGTGCCTTTTTAGATTCTTCAGAATCATTGAAAACATTTATTTAATTATTCATAGGCAGGAAAACAAATAAGAAATAAGATTTGCATAGATTCTGGGACAAGGATTGAAAAGTGTTCTGTTAACTAGGTAAGGATAAAAAAGGCTGGATTTCCCACAATTGAAAGAGAAAAAAAAAGAAACAAAAACTCACAGACACAGACAATAGTTTAGTGACTACCAGAGGGTAGCAGGGAAGAGGGTGATAGATGAGGGTAAACGGGGTCAAATATATGGTAATGGAAAGAGAACTGACTCTGGGTGGTCAACACAAAATGTGATATATAGATGATGTATTACAGAATTATACACCTGAAACCTATATAACTTTATTAACCATTGTCACCCCAATAAACTTTAATTTAGAAAGAAAGAAAGAAAGAAAGAAAGAAAGAAAGAAAGAAAGAAAGAAAGAAAGAAAGAAAGAAAGAAAAAGAGAAAGAAAGAAAGAAAGAAAGCATGGTGTAGCTAATTCAAAATAATGGATAAATTAAAACGATGGATACTTGACTATGGAATGCATTATATGCTTCTCCCAACTATGTTTTACTTATGTAAATACAGTGTGTTAAAATGAGACTGCTTTTTAAATTGGATATGGTCCATGGAAATGATCTGATAGTGGGAGAGGTTGTGTTGCCTAGTAGTAAAGAGGGTGTGTTAAGAAATCAAAAATCTTGTTTTGAAACCCAGCTATGATATTTAGTAGCTGTGTTAGTTTATTTGTCTATGGTTCAGTTCCAGTTCTCTTTAAACAGAATGATGATAATAAGTAATAATAATAATAATAATAATAATAATAATAGTTATTGCATAAGAATGCCGGAAAGATTATATGTGTTAATAACCATGACATAAAGTGTTTAGAAGAGTGCTTGTTACAGAGCACCCAATAAATGAAACGTGACACTAGCTGATACAAGGTACTTACAAAAATTTACATTTAGTAGATATCAAATATGTGCCAGGCATTTTGCATTTTTATTTCATTTAGTCTTGCAATAACTCTTAGGGGGTTATTTCATCAGCACTATTGTACTGATGAGGGCATAAGAAGGTTAAGTAACTTGCTCAAAGATATATAGCCCAACAATGTAGAACTGAGACTTGATTGTCTATTAAATGCCAAGCAAGGCCTTTTATATTCTATATGAAACAAACCCAAAAGGAAATCTGATCCAATATTTAAAATTGATGATGGATGTTTCTAAGGAGAAGAGCAGAAATCTGTCTACCCTGAGCTCTTGGTCTAGTTAACATTAATTTCTGTCCTTGGCTCCACTTGGGACATACACCATGACAACCTGTGAAGCCTGCCAAGTCATGAAATTCTGACAAAGGCATGATATTCAAGTAAGGGCAGCTTGAGGTGGAATTCCTAAGTGTTTTTTTCTTTTTTTTTTCTTTTCTTTTCTTCATCTATATGCCTGTAGTCCTTTGATATGAAGGAGTTTTAATTAAATTCATGGTAGTTTGCACTTTGCAAAATAATATATCCTAACATTATTTTATTTAAAATTTTCCTTGTGATTTTCTTTCATTTAAAATTTATATCATTATAAATTCTGATGATAAAATTATATTATCCCTATATCTAAAAGCACATCTGGACATTGTAGAACAGGGCTTTTCAAATTATGATTATCATTGAACTTTTATTAGGTTTTGGGTTGGTTGACAGGGATTAAAAACAATAAGTATATCTACTTGAAAAGATATGTATATATCTTTTCCAAAAAAGAAATGATAAATATCAAATCAATAATAGAAATAATTGGTGCCTCAAGGGTTTAGAGGAGTAGCCAATGTATATCTAAATCAATGTAAAATAACTCAAAGAAGAAGCAGGACTTGAATTGGGTCTTGAAAGAAGGTACACACGGAGGAAAAATAATAAAAATTTGGGGAAGGTAGGTAATCTTGGGGAGGTAAGAGATGTTGGATTTTTACACTCATCCCAATGGAAAAATCAGTCAAATTTACTTGGGATACAGGTAAATAACACAGGGAGAAATTGAAATAAGATTACCTTGATGGCAGTATGTACTACAATTTGGAGGAGGACGGTTTCTGAAAGCTGTTTATTTCAACAGTTCCATTTTAATATAAACATGTGTAGAAATGGAAATAAAGGGGATAATGATGCAATAATTAGAAGGATTTGTTCATTGGCTGTATGTGAGTATTCACATCAACAGGGAAGTCAAAAATAGATCAGACATTTTTTAACATAATCAATTATACATTCCATCTAATTCAGTATGGTTCACCTAATTAATTATCTAAAGGCTGCTAATGCAAAAAAAAAAGTAGGGTTTGGACAAAAGAAATATATATGTCTTGATTTATATTAGAGCTACATTTTGAGCATACAATGTGTTCTTCCAAGCTCAATTTATTTTAACAAAAAGATCAAATGTTTTTTTCTAGATTAAATCTAGTTAAAAGGAGCTTTTCAAAAAAAATTAAAACTAAATGTTAGGGATATCGCTATTGACATAGTAAGTCAATATTTCATTTAAAAAAAAAGGTTAACATTGTATAAGGCACATCTTATACCAGCAACATTAAGGCTGTTTATTTTAGTTCTGAGGAAGAAAAAAAAAAACAATACAATTTATGTAAGAATCTTTCCTTTCCTTCTGATATAACCACTTAAAGAAGCTCCCAATACCAGAACAGAATTCCTCTTGGTTACTTTGCTAAAATGATACACTAGAATTCCCTCTCTGAATACTAGCCAATTTTCAATAAAAGCAATGAGTTTTGATGGCCAATAAAGAGCTAACATTAAAATACCCTGTATTTCTAAGTCTTCTTTCAGTGGGAAGAATAGCCAAGCATTTTGCCTTCAACTTCACGACAAAGTATCCCCTACACGCCACTGTATCTATAGTGGATCACCCCCTAGTATACTAAAGGACTAAAAAAGCCACTGGTTGTAAGTGCAATACACAAATACCCTAAGCATATAGGCTTTACAACATTCCTCAAGTGGTCATCACAATCACTCTAATGAGATAGGTACTATTACCTTCATTGTAAAGTGGAGAAAATTGAGGCACAAAAGTTAAATAACTTCCTTAAGGTCACACATACCCAGTAGGTGATAGAGCTGGGATTTTAAACCAGATGGTCCAAGTCCAGAGCCTATGCATGTAACCACTGCACATGCTGTCTTTGTAATCAAAAAGTCAAATAAATGAATATAGGTACTCTTAGCAAAATGAATGCACATAACTTGATATGGACAAATCTAATCTCACTACAAAATATCTGTTACAATGGTTTTCAAAGTGAAAATATTTCCAAACCCCAATCCATGCCCATTAGCAATAATATTTTGAGGCGCTGATAGATATTTCTTCATAACCAAAAGAGCTCTACACTTGCCAAAATCGTTCATTGTATTACAAACAATGGACATTGAATGCACAAACGAACTTGGGTAGACCTTTTTTGTTCACATAGGAACATGTTAATGTCCAAAAATCTTACACGTATCCCGAGTTCAAAGGAATGTAACACAATAGTGGTCTACTTAAAACTCTACACTAAGGCACACATTTCCTCATCTCTATTTTTCAGTCTCTGTATTCATCCCCCACCAGCCCGAGAAAAGGATTTTTACAGTCTTTCTTAAGTCAGCACAACATAACTGGAAAGCCTGCCTTAGATTCTGACACTTAACATCTGTTTCAGTCCTTCTGCTTTGTGGGTATGCTTTTATAATACATAATCATATATTTCACGGAAAGTGTACCTAATTCAGAGGTTGCTAATCATAGCTGGCAACTTCTTTACTAGAGTTGAAGATATTTAGACAATGATTCCTCATAAGCAAATCATACTTTTAGGGAAAGCACATTTCATACCTAACTATAAGGAACTTTTCGAGACCTGGATGTTTATATATGGGATGCTTTACAAAAGACATTACAGAAACTGGAGTTTTAACCCCAATTCTATGATTAATAAGCTATGTCACCTTCAACAAGTTCATTTAACTTTCTGGAACTCAATTTTCTAGTTAAAAGTCCTATAACTTTACTAGGGTTTTATAAAAAAAAAAAGTATATGTTGTCTATGATTAAAAAATTTAAGTTGCTATTTAAGAAAAATTAGTATCAAGTACATCCTGAGGCAATAAGGTCTCTTCCATTTCTATGTAGTGATAGTAGGTTCCACAGATAATGCTTTAAAAAGAAAATGGAAAAGGTATATTCAATGTTTAAGAAATTGAAGATGGGAAATTAGAGGGTGCTGTAGTAACCAGGTGCTTTACTGATGCTTTTATGGCCCTAAAACTGATGAAAATTCCTTCCCTAACTAGGTGAAAAGTTTGTTCTGACATTTGAGTCACAGTTTGGGAGACAGAGTGAGTGAGCGATGCCTAAGTTAAGTGAATATTTGGAATCAAAGCATTATTTTACTTCTAAAATAGTGAAACTACAGAGATAGGTATACTCACTGTTATATAATATGGCAGATTTTTCTAAAACTTCAGGGTTTAGCTTACCTTTTAGACAATAACAGAAACCTCCGCACACAAATTTCACAAAGAATACCTCACCGAAGACTAGTGGTACCCAAGGTTAATAAGTGTTGCATGAATAAAAAACCCATATTTTGTGATTATATATATATATATATATATATATATATATATATATATATTATCATGTGTATATGTATATGTGTATAATATACACATATATTGGGTATTGGGTTGTGTCAAATATGATTAAACAGGTTTCCTTACAGTAGGGTCTCTCACATTAATATGTTAATGTGCTTCATAAAAGCTGACTTCCTTGGCCCTGAATCCACCTGCATCTTCTAGCATATCCAGAGATGGGTGTTTCCAGGAACCCTTACCTGGCCTTATACAAATATCTCCTTGAACATAAATGAAAGATAATATGGACTTCCTTGGGCTTCTGGTACATTTGTTTATTTGTTTTTTCTCTACCAAACAGCAGACAAACAGGAATGCTTCTAGCTTAACCACAAGTAGTCTGGGTGCTGCCCTAGTACCAGACTTGATCAGACTCAAGTTCATTGTCAAGTTCCCGCTCTGAGGCTAATGCCATCTTTGTCCTCCACAGGTCCATCTCCCCTTGTAAAAGCTGTGACTTTAGCAGATTTATAAGATTTTATAAGATTAATCATTTATTTATCATTTATAAGATTTATCATTTATAAGATTAAATGACAACTGAGCAGATGTCACGCTAGTTTGAAGGCTGTGAACAGGCTAAGGGGCCAGAGAAATATTGGTCTACATGGCACTGTTGGTGAGAAGATGTGCAAAGGCAACTAAAAGCTAGATAAATGCTTTTCAAGCTTTAATGCACCTACAAATCAACTGGCAACCATGCCAGATGCCGATTCTGTTTTAGTAGGTCTGGAGTAGGGCTCAAGATTTTGGATTTCCAAAGCTCTCAGGTGATTGTAATGCTGGTCCATGGATCACTCCATGAGTATCCAGGTACTAGAATAAGTAGAGATTGATGCCATTGAAATCTAGCAAATGAAGGCGATTAACTTGTACCAAGGTGATGCTGTATCAAATAAATTTATATTCAGCTATTGCTACAAAGCTTAAATTTGTTGCTGTTTTAATTAATAATGGATTTTTAAAAATAACTCTTATTGAACAACAGTATCATAAACCTTTTTGTTTAAATGAGCACCTACACTCTAAAAGATTCAGTTCTAAAAGCAAATTTTGCTATATTAGATCCACGCTTTTAAGATAAGACAACAACTGGGCCGGCCGAGCGGTGCGGTGGTTACGTGCTGGCTTGGGAAGCCAGTGGCCCCGGTTTGGGTCCCAGGCATGAGGGCGAGTGATACTGCCCTCAAAAAATAAATAAATAAATAAATAAAAATAAGATAAGACAACAACAAAAAATAATAGAAATTTGAAAATAAACTCTTGCAAGTTTCATGAAATGATTTTCCTATTTCTATATTATTAATTTATACTAAAAGTCAAACCTTATTTATAGACTTATAGACTGCTTCTGAAATGTAATTAATTAACCTAAAAGCACTTAGTTGGAAGAGCGCAATGACAATACCAACATGGGCCAGTGAAGCGATGTCCTCCGCAACTAGATTGAAGAACAAAAGGACAGCAACTTGTCTGTTCCCCTTCCCCGATTCCCCAGCGCTGTTCCCCTCACCCAATTCCCCAATAAATATTTTTAAAAAAAAAAAACACTCCTTATAAAGATTCACCACCATGCAATTGACTTTTCTATCCATTATCTAAATAAAATTGATCAAGTAAGTGCGCTTCCATCAACTCAATACACCTACTCCCATAGAAAGTCTATGTATAACTGTATAAGCAGGTGTATGCTTTTATTCCTGGCATTTTCAGTGAAGTCATTCTGACCCAAAAGTGTTCAAATTATTGCTAAACTATGTACACTAATCTGAGTTTTTCCAGAAATTATTAGTTTTCAGCCCTAATAAAATAAATACAAATATCTATTACACTAATTTAAACATATACACTGTAGTTAGTCTAATAACAACCATTTATATTTTTAATTATATAAACATTACATAAGGCCAACCAGTAATTATTTAATCAGTTACAAAGAAAAAATAATACATGACAAAGAAATCCTCTTGTTGCACCTATGGCGAACATGCTTCAATCTAAACAGCAATTGCCTCATGATCCGTGTGCTCTGAATGCCTAGAATATAGTAAATGTTCAGCAGACACTTCTACAAATGATGAGTACAGTTTTTTTTAGCATTTTTTTTGTATGCTTTTAGATAGTTAACAGGCTAAAAGGACAGTGTGTCCACATCAATTTACTCTGATCTATCCACTGAAAGTTTGAAATGTTTTAGAAATCCTATTGCTAGAAATCCTAGGCATGCTTTCAATTTTATAAATGTAATAGTTTTAAATTTTCCAGATAATATAAAATCTATTCTCATTGTAAAGTTTTTAGACATCACCCAGAAATCTAAAGTTTCTATATACCACCATCCCCAAACTTAGCCCTTCTCACAGGTAACCCCGTTATGGATTGTGTTTATCTTCCTAGACCTCTGCTATTCATTATGGTAGCTACTAGCCAAAAGTGGCTATTCAGTACTTAAAATGCGGCTAATACAATTGAGGAACTGAAGTGTTGGAGAGGCTGTGGAGAAAAAGGAACCCTCATACACTGTTGGTGGGAATGTAGATTGGTGCAGCCGCTATGGAAGGCAGTGTGGAGATTCCTCAAAAAACTAAGAATAAAATTACCATATGACCCAGCAATCCCTCTCCTGGGAATATACCAAACAAATCTGAAAACATTTATCCATAAAGATATATGTGCTCCAATGTTCATTGCAGCTGTATTTACAGTGACCAAGACATGGAAACAACCAAAGTGTCCTTGGATAGATGATTGGATAAAGAAGATGTGGCATATATGCACAATGAAATACTATTCTGCCATAGGAAAAGGTGAAATAATGTCATTTGCAACAACATGGATGGATCTTGAGATTATTATGCTAATCGAAATAAGTCACACAGAAAAAGTTGAGAACCATATGATTTCATTGATATATGGGATATAAAACTGAAAATAACAAAAGAACAAGACAAACAAACAAAGAAACAAAAACTCATAGACACAGACAATAGTTTAGTGGCTACCAGAGGGTAGCAGGGAGGAGGGTGGTAGATGAGGGTAGAGGGGATCAAATATGTGATAGAAGGAGAACTGACTCTGGGCAGTAAACAC
Source organism: Aselliscus stoliczkanus (assembly GCA_033961575.1). Classification (NCBI taxonomy): domain Eukaryota; kingdom Metazoa; phylum Chordata; class Mammalia; order Chiroptera; family Hipposideridae; genus Aselliscus; species Aselliscus stoliczkanus. The sequence goes on along the minus strand of CM066728.1, from coordinate 75,178,064 downwards.
ATGATGTGAGATATATATATATATAAAATTCATTACAGAATTGTACACTTCAAACCTATGTAACTTTACTAACCATTGTCATGCCAATTAACTTCAATTAAAAAAAATTAATAGCTTTCTGTGGCTAGTGGCTACCATATTGGACAGCAAAATTCTAGACCTCCGTGTGATTTCATGAAAAATTGTGTGCCTGTGAAAACATATATTACTGTTTTCTGAGCCTTTTTATAAAACATAGCCTCATACTTAATGATCATTTGGCAACTTGCTTTTTTCATTCAACAAAACTCTCCCTCATTATTTTTAGCTGATGCCTCATACTCCATAGTGATAAGCCTCAGTGGCCAGTTGTTCACTATCACATACAAAGAATCACCTTGAAAACTCCTCTTCGGATACACATGCCAAGAATTGCTTTTATAATGGATACATAGAAGTAAAGCTGTTAAATGATAAAATATAAGCATTTTTCATTTTAATAGAAACTAGCAAATTGTTCTTCAAAGTGGCTGATTCAATGTACACTCCCACTAACAGTGTTTGAGTTCCCACTTTTTTTCCTCACAGACCCTTATGTTGCCATCAATTTCCCTGTACTAGCTGTCAAAGCAGTTTTGTTTTTTTTCCCCCTCAAGAAAATCTCTTATTTTTTTGTGTGGAAGAAATTAAGCACATCAATGGCTACCATTAAAATTCACAGAAGTGGAAAGATATATTTCACTCTGCTTCCAAGTCAGTGTTCAATTTTAGCTTTTTAACAATTTTAGTTGACCAAGCATTTCCCAGGAGTGTCTCTAATATGATAATATCTACACATTATAGAAGGCTTTTCAAAGGAAAAAGCATTAACTTTCTTTATCAGTAATGTTCTGGCACTACTCAGTAAAATAGGTTTTAAATGGCTTTTTCTGTAATAAAGATAGATTGTGCTGAGCATTTTTTCTTCTTGCCTAGTCCTTTCTGTACACATCAGTATACAGTGTTTCGGTGTCTGATCAGGACTCTATTACTATTTTGTAGATTTTTTTCTTCGGGAAAAGTTAATGGTCTAGATAAGAACTGAATTTATAAACTCACTGGATCCAGCAGCATCCTTAGATAAAACAGTTTTGTGCAATTGAAAGAGTACTTGGTTAGGAATCTAGTTCTGACTCTTGCTATTACCTGTCCTCAGGCCTGAGGCAAGCCCTCCATTCTTTAGGTCTCAGTTTCCTTATCTGAAAATGATGGTGATGGAATAAAGACTACAGAGGTCCCTTTCATTAGTAAGATTAACTGTTCTTAAGGACAGATCACCCAATACTTTAAGTATTAGTTAGATTGTGGTCATATTCGAATGAAGAGAAAGAAGTCATCCAGAATGGTTTTATGTACAGTTGGTACATACACATTAACATGTGAGGCCAACTACATATACTCTGCAAGAGCACATACGTTTTATACTCTTCTACCATTCTGGATGTTCAATGCAATGCCATCCCACCCATTTTTCAAAGGTAAGGGCCGCCTACTTGGGAAAGATTTAGAAATCACAGAGAGAGAGGCAGAAGTACTGAAAATTTTCAGAAGTGTTTTAGAGCCTTATATTCAAAAGACAGAACAGGGCTGGCCGAGTGGCGCAGTGGTTAAGTGCTGGCTTGGGAAGCCAGCGGCCTCGGTTTGGGTCCCACATATGAGGGCCAGTGACACTGCCCTCAAAAAAAACAAAATAAACAAACAAACAAACAAAAAAGACAGAACAGAAGAGGGCTTCCAAAAGATTGAGACTGGTAACTTTTGTGCTAATCCCTAGCAAATTCTTGATTAATTTACTTAGCAATTAATCGTGAACTGCCTGTGCTGCAGGTAGTAATTTATAGGAGTCAAATAGATTATTTAAAACTTATATGATTTTCATTCCAGAGAAGGTCGCTATGCTAATAGGTCAGGGAAATGAATATTTGTGTCATATTGAATCTGGTTTTCATGAAGACATTTGACAAGGTCTTTCAGAACGTACTCATTGGTACAATAGAGCAAAATAGGCTTGATGGAGGTGTAGGTAAATTCATATAAAGTTAGACAACTCTTCCCAAAAGTTGTGAACTAACACAGTCCCACATCATCCTGAAGAGCAGTCACTCCTATCATATGCAGGGTTATAAACATTTTAAGATATAGATTTTAAGATATATACTTCATGTTTATCAAATCTGAATCTAACACATAGCTAGAGGGATTTCTGAAGTGGTAGATTAGCAGTTTACCAAACCAGATTGATCATAACAATTTTCTAGGGGAGATGTTAAAACAGAAGTCAGAACCCCATCCCACAACTGCTGAATCACAACCGGCAGAACTGAGGTCCAGGAAACTTTCTCTAGTAATTCTGCTGAGCAGTCAAGTTTGAAAACCACCTTCCTAGATGATGAAAGCAAAACCCCCAAATAAATGTTTTTTTAAAGAAATTTTATTGGGGAACAATGTGTTTTTCCAGGACCCATCAGCTGCAAGTCAAGTAGTTGTTTCAATCTAGGTGTGGAGGGCTCAGCTTCCTGGCCCATGTGGGAATCAAACCAGCAACCTTGGTGTTATGAGCCTGCATTCTAACCACCTGAGATAACCGGCCACCCCAACCAAAATAAATATTTAAAAGTGGTAAATAGTTTCAGAAGAAAATAAAGAAAACCTTCACAGCCTGGAAGAACAGATCAAATTCAACAACATGAAAATTAATTTGGATACATGTAAAACCTTTTAGCTCAAGTAGAAATATCACCAGCCATTTAGATTTACGGCTATTCGTTGACTGCGAACGTCCAACAGAAAACACTAATGTTATCAAGAGCTTTATTTGATTTTCAGAAAACACAGCACCTATGTTCCACGCCTGTATTATGTGTAAATGGTACAAAGATAATTAGGACTGGATCACTGACCTCTCCTAGTACCCAGAAGGGAATCTGACTCATTACATTTTGGCTAAGGATGATGAGCTACTGAAATGCCCTTTCACTTTCTTGGTGTTATTTAAGAGGATGAGGATTCACTGCTGTTACATTTAATAGCTGCTGTTTTAAGTCACCTTTAGAGAAAACAGTATGTGCACTAGCAATTATGGGAAAGATGGGGGAAACCACCTTTTGCATGTGTTTTCTTTTTTTAAATTTTGGATATGGACTGTCCTGTGATTTTTTTAAAGTGATATCATTATTTAATAAAGGGTAGTGACATGTTGTTGCAGATTATATTCTAGCTCTGTGGAATAAAGAATGTGGTTGACTTGTGATGCAACTCCTGCATTTGTTGCCAATGACAACAGTTGTTTTCTTGATTGGGTTTCATGCGGTTGGTCAGGTTATGTCATGAGAATTGTATTAAGAAGAATTATGGGTTTGTTGAATGCCAGTTGAGTTCAGTCAAAATGGTACAGGGTGGAGGTGGGTGTTGGCAGTGTTTCTTTTGGCAGGAGATCACAAATACAGACTCCTGGGCATTCTACACGAGCCTTTCCACGTCATCTGGTTTCCCTCTCTCCCACCCTGCCTCTGGAAAAGCTCATGTGTGGGTCCAGAAAGTACCATTGATGAGCCCGCTTCTGCAGCTCTCCACATTGCTGTGGCTTCCAGAAACCTTGAACTGCAACTTTCTCTCTTCCCTCAAGATGGTCCCTGAGAACAACTGAAATTGACCATAATTTCCAACAGATTTTGAACTGGGATTTGGAAAGATAAGGTGGTTATTGAATTGAATTATAATAAATTCAGGCTGGAGTCCAACTGCTTCCAGCTCTTCTCCTCCTCTACGGGTTAACAAGTGTTTACAAAGCCATGAGGCATTAAGAATCCTGAAGCGGCTAATTAACAGAGCTGAGCCACAGAATCTGTGGGCTCCAGGCAGCTGCAAAACCTCAGCTGCCTCAGGCTACCAGAACGATAATGGAGCTCTTGGAATTGTATTTTGACTTTCTGTTCCCTGCCTATGGCAGAAAATAATCTTCTTAATAGGCACTTTAGGCCAGAATAGTATTCTGGGTGGGGGAAAAAAAATAAAAGAAAGAAAAAGAAATTCTCATTGCCATGACTATGACTATGAAAAAGTAAATGAACGTTTCCTCATGTTCAGACTGTGACTCACAACTGGCCTGTAAATGGACAAAGAAAGCCTGAGGCATTCTCGTGACATCTTGATACATCGTCCAGCCAAATGAAATACAGGACTAGTAAGATGTGTTTCATAGCTTTGGACCCGTTATCTTCCAAAAGGCAGATAAAACCTAGGTAAATGAAGTTCCTGATAGCCCTTTTTCAATGTTTTCTATTTTCTACCTATTTAAAGATTTCGTTAAAAGGAAAAGAGGGTCTCTCTACTATATTTCACAGAAAAATAAACAAAAGCAGTAATAAAAAGCTTACCATTTTTCCAAAAACCTTGGGCAAGTTGAGATGAACCTGTTTCATCTCACATAGATCTGAGTATAATAATAAGTTATATGCTTTACTAATAAAATAGTCTTTCACACTGACAAAAACAGCCTTATCTCTTGCCTCCAGACTATAATGCATTTTACATAATGTTATGAAAAATGTCTTCCTAAAACATGTCATCCTCTCACTCAAATAACCTTGGCATTTTTTTTTCTGTTTCATAGTAGATAATATGCATATTTCTTATGTTCCTTATACCAAGGCTTTTACTACCAGACTCACATCTTTGCAATTTCATCTCAGGGTACCAAAGAGGATATTGTATGCATTAGTGTTATAGTTAGGAAATTTACTACCCAACATGCCATGTTCTTTCAAGTCTGTTACCCCACCCACATAATCACTTGCTGAATTGTTTTTGTTCTTTTTATTTATTTTTAAAAGCATTTATTATTTTATTTTTTAAATTTTTTTGAGAGCAGTATCACTGGCCCTCATATATGGGACTCGAACCGGGGCTGCTGGCTTCCTAAGCCAGCGCTTAACCACTGAGCCACTCGGCTGGCCTTGTTTTTGTTCTTTTTAAAGGTGTGGCTTAAATGTTACTTGATTTGGGAATTATTTCTCCAAAGAGTAGGAATCATACCCTCTATCACTTCTATTCATTCCTCTGTCATCCATATCACAAAGATAGGGCCTGGGGCTTACCTTTTTCTTACCAATTTTTATACTGTCCCTAGAATACCAAAGGAGAGTGATAAATGACTTGTTGAAAGAAATAGTTGGGTGGATGCATGATTGAAATTTGGTGATTGAACCATACCTAAAATTGTTTTAATTCTATAGAATTCATTTTATATAATTTTGTTTTTAATCATAGGCAGGTTTGAAGTATTCACTAGGAAATATATCAGTAGAAACTGTCATTAATATTCAGTGACTTTTGAAATTTTAAATGAGATTTTAATTCATTCCTGCATGTACTGTATATGTCTCTCTTTTACACAAAGATCTTGCTACAAAGGCGAGGGAAGCTCCATAGGCTGAATTATGAAAGCTGGGTCTATATGCAACTGAAATTTGGTATGATAGTTAAAAAGTTAGAGATTCATCTTAAAATGCATTTTTCTAAAGCTAAAACCTGGGAATGCTGATAATATATTGAATGACATAATTAAGATATGAAATTATCTGCAAATGTTAAATGATGGGCTGAATTAAGAGTATTAAAGGAATAAGGTAAAGTACAATATTTGCTAAAAATAATACACTATGTATAAAATCCAGTATTCTCAGCAATAGAAAAATAGGCAAATATATTCTAGCATTATATAGCCATAAGCTTGATATTATAGAGGAATTAAAAATGATGGCTTTGAATAATACTTAATGATTTGGTGAAAAATGCTAATGGTACCTTATTTCTTTCAAGAAGAAAAAAAAAAGACATAGTTTGAAAAGATCTAATCAAAGACTATTTGCAGGAGGGTTGGTGGCTTCTTCAGAGAGAACTCCTCATATAATAGAAGGAGTTGGGTACCAGGAGCTTAGCCCAATAACAAAGCCTCTGCTCTCAGAATTGAGAGCCACTCTGAATGGAATATGGTGCTGTACTGGATGCATTCCCAGGGAAGAATCACTGGGTTTAAGGAAAAGCAGAAATCTGTAACTAAATATGTAACTATTAATACATATAACATTGTGAGTTCACCACCCAGGGTCAGTTCTCCTTCCATCACCATATGTTTGACCCCATTTACCCTCATCTACCACCCCTTCTCCTCCCTTACCCTCTGGTAACCTCTAAACTATTGTGTGTGTCTATGTATGTTTGTTTCTTTATTTGTTTGTCTTGTTCCTTTGCTGTTTTCAGTTTTATATCCCTTATGGCAGTGAAATCACATGGTTCTCGCCTTTTTCTGTCTGACTTATTTTGCTCAAGATCCATCCATGTTGTTGCAAATGGCACTATTTCATTTTATAGCAGAATAATATTCCATTGTGTGTGTGTGTGTGTGTATACCATATTTTTTTATCTAATTATCTATCACCTGAAATCTATGAAACTTTACTAACCATTGTCACCCCAATAACCTTTAATTTTAAAAAAAAGCAGAGATCTGTAAGTAAAGAGACGTTGCATACAATTCTGTATACTATCAGAGACAAAGGGAGAAAGGTTCATGTCAGTGGAGTAGCTGCAGAGTGGAAGCATGGCCTTGTGGGGTGTGCCCTACTCCCTGGGTAGCCACAGGGCTTGCCGAACCTTGGGGAATGCAAGGAGCTGCTGGGCCTGGTGGAGGAACAGTCAGGGGTTACCATGCATGGGGACTTGTCCTTTCGTGACACCTTTGGGAACTCCCAGCAATAATTAGATGGATTGCGTAGGAGAACTGCTTCAGCAAATATGGGCAAAAGCTAATGAAACTTAAGAAAAGTTAATGTAACCTTATTTGTTGCCACAGGTCTGGCAAAATTTTGGGTAAAGATTCTTTTCTTTAAAAAAAAAAAATGTAGGGCCAGCCAAGTGGCGCGGTGGTTAAGAGCTGGCTTGGAATGCCAGAGGCCCTGGTTCAGATCCCACATATGAAGGCCAGTAACACTGCCCTCTAAAAAAAAAAAAAATTGTGTATGTATAAGAGAAGAAGATTTAGAATGTTCCTTTATCATAAGCTCCTTGTTATAAGGATGATGTGGGTTTTATAAACAGAAAATAAAGTTTAAATAAAAGTCACACAACAAAATCCAAAATAAACTCAGTGTAATCTTAGAAATCTTTGACCTCACCAGTAAAAATACTGTCTCACAGGAGACAATCAGTTCACTGTTCTCAGGGCTTGGTTAAGGTTCGCCCGAAGCAGATAACCAGTTTGCATAGGAACAGGGATGTTGATGAGCCTAGAAATGTTTCATGAAAGAAAGGGTTCCCAAATCAGGACGTTGAACCTAAAGGAGAAAACACTTAGGGTGGCCATGCCAGTTGTCCCAAACAGAGAGAACAATTTCAAGGAAGGAAAAAATGGCATAAATCTCTTACTTAGAATCGAGAGCAAGGGGTGGGCAACGCAGAAAGGCAGACAAACAGCTCCTTATAAACACGGGTTTCTGAATGACCAGAGCCGTCTCATGACACATCAGGCTGCCTTGAAAGGCAGCATGTGTTAGGTCACTCTTGTGATCCCAGGAAGAAGCTATCAGATGTGTGATCAAGACCATCCCTGTGCTGAATAAGCAATTCAGCTAACTGGCATCTACGTTCCTTTCAGTGCTAGGATTTCAACATGCTCTGGGCTTTGTCTGCTGAAAACTTGGAAATACTGTAATTTTCTTGGCTTCCATGAAGTCACACAGAGTACTTAATTAGTCACTATATTTTGAGCTTCAAACAGGTATAAATCTATTTCTGACAGGAGTGAAAAATATGCCCTGAATAGATGTAAGCAATATTTTAGTCTGGGGTAAAACTGAAATCCTTGTTTTAGCTCCATGAGTGTACTGGAGCCCAGGAAGTCTTTATATTCAGTGACTGAATATGAAGGTCATTCAGAATTTTGCAAAACTGGTGTTTGGGTCAGCATCCTTCTAGGGACAGAATCAGATCCAGGTAAAATTTCACTCAGAACCAAAGTCATGTTGCTCAGGGTGTAGACTACACAGAGCTGCAGCTGTGAAACTCATTTTGTGCCATATGAGCTACTGCAATTATTGCATTCAGTATGATCAAAGGAAATTAAAAAGCAAGAACAATTCTTTATGTCCCCTTCCCCCCCACCACACACACACACTAGGTAGGAGTGCCTTAGGAGGGTTTTGGGAGGGAAGAATTGACTTGTTTCTGTCTACTTTATACCAGACCTGTGATGAGGGTACACAGAGCCTCACGACATCTCATCAGAACTGAAGAAGCACAGAGTGACTCTATTCTTTATTCTCTGAATGAGGAAATTGGGATTTACAGGAGGCAGTAGTTGCATCAAATGTACAGTCCAGATTATAACACACCTCTGGTGAGCCTTTCAAATGACTAAACGCATCAAAATAATGATAATGATAATAAGTATTTTAAAACATTATACTCCAATTATTGTAGAAATAAGCCACTACACTGTATTTTAGAATTGTTAAAGTTGCCCAAATTTAAGATTAAAATGAGAAAAGGCAAGACCAAATGGTTTTTGCAACATCCTGGGCTTTGTACAACTGTGAAGCCTTATAAAAATAGATCTCGACGATTGAAAATCAGAGCAGATAAGCAATTTCCCACTAAAGAAAGAGAGCTACGACATCGGTGTAGAGTGTATGGAAATTTCAAAGGGAGTGAAAATGTACTCTGATGCCCAAAGTGAATAACAGGATGTGTGACTAAAGCTGCTGACCTACGACCAGCTATCTCACCTCAGAACCTAGGAGCCGCTGACGTGATTTTTCGTTTTCTTTCTCTTTCCTCTTCCTCTCTTTGTCCTTGTTTTTCATTCCACCCTCTGTTCTGTTGTGTCCTCTTCCATCCTCTGTCCTCTTAACCTCTTTGTATCTTTTCTTTGATTCTAATATGAAACTCAAGTAACTGAAAACTTTGTTATATAACATGAAAAACTTCTGTCTACTACTCTTCGTCATGTTCCCCAGGAAACTACGATCTGTTTCTTTATCTGATAGTAATTTTACTTATATTGTGTTTGACGTTGATTCTTCTGAGCTACCCTCCACCCTATCCCCAGAACGTGTGCGTGTGGGGAGAACAGGGAGGCAAAAGTGCAGTATTGATACTCATTGTAAGAAAGATGCTCAGTGTCCCTGTCTTAGGAACACTCCCTGGCATGCAGGCTCAGTCACACAGTACGTCCTGCATCACAGAATGATTTCTTATGGCATGTTATAGGAACAACGTCAATAGAAGAATGGCATCCAAGAGACTTCAAATAAATCTCTTGTTTAAAAATGTGCTGTCCCAAGGAGCTTAATGCTTTGTAATGCACACACAGTCTAAATATGTTGTCCTTGGATGGAGAAACGTGTCAGTGGTTAAAAGCCCCGAGAACAAACATTCTACTTGATCTTAGCCAAAGGCTAAAAAGCTATGAATACAATGGTGGGGTTCTCAGTGCACAGAACCACACAAAGCCACTTTAGAGAACCTGCAATGTGAATTCTGTTTCTTCTCAGTTTATGGCATTGAATGCTTCCTTTTACCTCATGATTCTGTGTTTTTGAATGCAGACATTGTGCTCTTAACCCTCAGAGACACAGGGTAAGTGGTGCAGAGGCCAAGCACAAAGCACCCCACCCCCAAATATAGAGAGAATTGGCCCTTAATCTCTCCTGGGATTAGTTTGCATTGTTAATATGTTTTGTATTCATTTTCATTTTATTTAGTCCTTCAAAAATATTTATAGAATACCTTCTCAATTCTAGTTAGTCACAGGGCTGAGACATACATGGGTTGCGAAACTAAATACTGAAAAATAACAGTGAAAAATAAATTCTGTCCCTAAGGTTACAGGTATGGAAGGAAGGAGCTAGCTCTGGCCTAGAATCACAGGACTTGGATTCAAGTCTGTCTCTGCCACTTGATGCCTGAGAGACCTTAGGCAACTCATTTAGCAACTCAGATAAGCCTTCTAGCTCTCACTTTCCCTTTCTATAAAACAGGGATTATATCCACCTCCTAGTATGTTGTGAGAGAGAGAAAATATGTGAGAAACTACTCTGGATACTATGACTACACAAAAATAGACCATCAGAACCAAGGCATTTTGCACAGTCTAATATATGATACAATGTATGGTTTCAGAACACAATGAATAAAAACACAAGAGGTACCTCAAAGATGCAAATGATGATTTCTTCAAAGGTCTGATAATAGAAATCGGTGCTATGGGCTCAGAGGAGAGAAATCTGCTGGGGAGGGCATGAATGGCTTCACTGGGGAGGAAAAGTGGTAGAAAAAGGGAACTAAAATGAAGAATTAGCAGTAAACTGGTAGGCATTATTCCCAATGTGCTGATGTGGAAACTGAGGCTCAGAAATGTTATATAACAAGCCTGAAGCCATATTAGGACTAGTAAAGTGGCAACACTTGCTTCTAAAACCAGCTTACTCATTCATGATTTTTTTGTTTTGTTAGTTTTTGTTTTTCTGAGTCATACTGCCACCTGTTGGCAGCTGTTGGCAGCTCAGCTCGGGCCTGGAATCAAACCGGTAACCTGTTGCTCAGAGCTCACACTCTTGAGCGAGCTCTTAACCAACTGAGCCACTCAGCTGGCCCCCTTCATTCATGTTTTAATTACAAAACCCAGCACTTGTGAAACTAGCAAAAAGCTAAAAGAAGCTAAAAATGTGTGTGTGTGTGTGTGTGTGTGTGTGTGTGTGTGTGTGTGTGTAGCGTGGGCATGGAGTGAAAGAGGAAAGAAAGATCATGGGGAAAAAACTAACAAGCAATGCCAGATGAATATGACATATTTGAGGGGCTGTGAATAGAAAGTTCAACTGGCATAGAGGTTTTCCTAGTGAAGGGGGAGGAACCAAAGCAGTGAGGGTGTGTAAACACACAAAGAAGTTTAAACATTTTCCACGATGAAATAAAGCCTCATGGAAAGCCTTTAAACAGGAGTGTGATCTAATCCCTGTGGTTTTAGGAAGGTTGGCTTGGCACCACATAGAATAATTGACCAAGGAAGAAGCAGAGGAAAGAAGAGCTATTGATATGTGGTGATGTGGTTCTGGCTTAGGGTCCAGGACATAAAAAGGAAGGAACAAATATGAAGACAAAATTTGAGACAACATAGCAACTGACTGGAATTGGGAGTTGAGGAGGTGGCTATGTTAAAAAAAAAACAAAAAAACAACCATACGCTTCAACCTTAGGTGACAAAAAGGATGATGACAGCATTAACAGAAATGGAGTAGTCGGAAGGGTTCAGATTTTGCAGGAAAGGGAAGTCTGCAAAAAAACATACAGTCAAAATGACAACACATTGCAATGGAATGTACAAGTAGGACAAGAGGTTCGGTTACAGACTCAGCAATCTCTACAGGAGTTTTAGTTAGTGCTGGGGGTGTACAATTTCCATGAAAGGAATAAACTCAGAGACAGAATGATTCAAAGAAGCACTCCTTGGGAAATACCCAGAGTCCAGCTGTAAACACTGAAAACTTTTGTCTATAAAGATGACAAAATATTGACCCTGGGAATTTTGTTTTTTTGCTTTAAGTGAAACTTGAAAATGGTGGCCAAGAATCAAAACTGGTTTTATGATTTGTTTATTTTATGCTTGTTTGATAATAAATGTTTAGTTAATAAATGTCCTCATATAAATCAGAATTCAATCTGAGACTTGCTTTCCTTTTAACCAGTGGGTAATATCATAAGGAAGTTGATAACTCTTATTCTATCCAACTTCACTGGCAGTTACAAATGTCCAACAAAAAGAACCCTGATACATTCATAAACATATTGGCTTCCGTCAGTTGACAAGCAAGTTGAGCCTGAGCATCTCACCTTTTAAGCAATGAACATTCATTCATAATGGCTCATTACATGAAAAGAAAGAAATGTATTCCAAGCAATCTTAATGGTAAAGGAAAGTTCTAAACAAATGATTGACCCGTTCTCTTCACAAGGATTGAGAGCCCTATCTTCTGAGAAATATCTGCCTGTTCAGCAACTAAGCATGGACAAAAGGACTCTTTTATATTAATTTTCCCCTTAGGGTTCATACGTGTGGTGACAGAGAGCAATTATATCTTTAAAGTATCACTGCTTCGATATACATAGTGAAAAGCTGATTCAATCTCTATTCCAGTGGATTGCCATGGAAATACATAGAAACCTAAACAGTTGTGCAGGAGGTTGCCAAGTCATGTCTGCCAGTGTGGTACTTTGCCTGCAGGCATCCACACACACGAGTACATACACAGACAGACATACACACAGGCCTAGGCACACACATGCACACCAATGCAAGCGTGCACACGTACACACACACACACACACACACACACACACACACACACACACACCCCTAGCTACCTCTGAGGTAATTCAGCAAGCCCTATAGCTGGTCTTCTATTCATTTTCAGAACCCTTCAATAGTAATTATATTTGAGGACAAAAGGGAATGAGTCACACTGAGGTAAAAATTCTTAAGTAGATAACGTACATAAATGTGCCTTTTCAAGATATTCGTAAAGAAGGGACAAAAGAAAAGCCATTTCACTGAAATGCCATCTGTGATGGTGGCACAGCAAAGCAGCCTAGGGAAGCAGGCTCCCTTCCTCCTGGTTCACAGAGCCCCATTTTCTGAGTCTTCCCCTCAGGGCTTATGTTCCACTGACCTATAAATGTTCACTGCAATTACACTGATTTTCACCGCCTGCAATGTTTACCACCCTTCTAGTCCCTCTCTATCTTTTTTTTTTTAAATTTTATGTTCAAAACTGTATCCTTTACAATAAAAACTTCACTTAAAATATAAAGCAAAACAAACCTAGTTAATTAAGGCATTTAAAACAACTCAGTGTCATCTTAAAAATTACAGAATTACTAATTTACTATGCAAAAAAAAAAAAAAAAGGTTGAAGATGTCATCTCTACTCCTTATGTGACTTTTCTTAGCTGCTGAGGCAATCCAGGAATGAATGAAAGAACAGGATGGGTAAAGGCGAGGCATCAAAGCAGCTGGTCCAGACGGTGGGCATCAGGTGGCTCGTCTCCAGCCTGGGGCAGGATCACTGAGTGACTACAGTGGTTTCTGGAGGGAGACTACTGCCTGGGCTCCCTCCCGGCCCCACTCCTATTGCTCCCCATGTGCATTCAGAGCAGCTCCTGTGCGTCTGGGAGACTCATTCCTCTTCTGCAACACTAGGCCCCTTATCCTAGGCAGGGCTGTGAAGATTAGACGGGATAATGTAAGGCTTTGTTCTCCAAGAATGTTTCCTGATAGAATTACCTAGTGAAGTCACAGTGGCTAAGTCAAAGGTCAGCCTCTTTTATTTTTTAATCAGTGAGTGTTGAGTAAACACAATTCAATAGGCAGATCCTTTAAAATTTAACGTAGTTTTTGATTTCTCTAGATATCTGTCATAGAAGAGGTGAAGATAACGTAAGGATTTGGCTTGTCTCTGTGGGTGTAGAAAAGCAGGAAAAAAGTAAGTCTCAGAGAGAAAAGGGCAAAGATGTACATCCTCGAAGTTGGGTCCTGAAGCTGGTCTTACTGAGAGAAAATCTAGGTGGCGAATGCATTCGTTAGACACTTAATCTGTAGCAAATGGGTAGGAGCAGAAAGAGAAAGCCACCTTTCCAAAAACTTTCATGAAATTACTGCAGAAAAAAAAAAAATCTATTAAATACATTGCATCCATTTTGTTAAAATGGAATTCATGTGTGACATAAAACATGAGAGTAGAAATCAGCCAATCCAATCCCCTGTTCCACAGAAGGGAAATTCAGGCCCCTCCACTGGATAAGGTCCTGGGCAGTACCAGGCCTCTACCTCCATACGCTGTTCTTTAATAGTTCTGAAGCTGGTGTTCTAGATCGGATTGTGCACACACTCCCCCTCCCCACATAAAAGATATATTGAGATGCTAACCCCCAGTAGCTCAGAGTCTGACTATATTTAGATATAGGGACTTTAGAAGTAATCAAATTAAAATAAAATCATTAGGGTAGGCCCTGATTCAATATGATTGGTGTCCTTGAAAGAGATGAGGGCATAGGGCAAAGACAGCCATCTACAAAGCAAATAGAGAGGCCTGGAGCCTGACACAGGTCTTTGTCTGGCACCTTTAGAGGGAACATGGCTCTGCTGACCACCTTCATTTTGGACTTCTGGTCTCCAGAAATGTGAGACAATAAGCTTATGTTGTTCTAAACCATCTGTGTCACCATGCTTTGTTATGGCAGTCCTAGGAAACTAATAACAGCTGGCTGGCAATCAGGGTTTTAGTCAAATAAAAGACTGGGAAGGATGGTTTGTTGGGTTTCTCAGAATTTTTAGATCATAGGAGTCACTTAATATCATAACTTGGAAAAATAAATCCATTTCAAATATCGCCTGGAGCACAAAGGTCCATAGAAATCCAATTATAAAATTTGACAGTCCAGAGTAAAGGAAAAACTCAAATCACTATTGAGGGATATTTAAGCAGAGTTTATGACTGGAAAAATAAACCAGGCAGAAAACTAAATAGTAATTGTGGAGCACTGTGATTAAGAACTCAGCCACAGTTTGAGTCTCCACTCTGCCATTTGATGAGGGTGGGACCTTCAGTAAGTTGCTGACACTCAGTGACCCTCAATTCCCTCCAAGACGCTTGTTGTGTAGATTCAACATGGGTTTTCACACATGGTGACTAGTAACTGAATTTTAGCTAGTATGATGATCTCTAATGGCAGACAATAGCTTCAATTGTTTTTAAATTAAAGGTAAACACCTAAAAGTTAAAAAAAAAATGTTTGTTTCTTTGCTTTTCATCTTTTTAGACAACATTTATTTTATGTTTTATTTTTATGTAATTCATCCCATAACTCTTTTTTTTTTGGAGCATTTCATCCCTCTGAAAGTAGTATAATACATAGATACGAAATGTAAACATCATATGCAAGAGTATGGCTATCCCCCAGGCCATCTATTGTAGTTAACCAGAAAAGTATAAAACAACAAAGTATAATAAGAATACAAAGTTATTATTTTCATGAACTTGGAAATATTTCAAACTAGGGTTGCTGAGCTCTGATTTGGACCACACTATCACAAATGCCAAACCACTTTTGAATAAACTTAGCTTATCTTCACAATTGTTATTGTTCAGAATTTGTTGCAAGGATAGAAATTCAATTTCCTTGTCACACGTATCTGAGTTGTCGTATGAATTTGTTGGGCCTAACCTAAAATGTGCTTAGGAGATGCAGGGGAGAAAGTGCCTGAAAAATTAAACTCGTCAGAAGCTGAGAAGCTGCTGAAGAAGTAATAAGATGTACAGATAAACACTTCATACAGGGAAATGGGAGATCTTGTTGTTTGTGGGAAATAGATGATGTGCTATGAGAGAATTTCGACATTAGGTCATCTGGTAGTATGGCCAGAGATACGCCAAGAGGTCAGAAGAGGAAATCTGCTAAATGCTGTTGCTGTGTATTAAGAACACCTCAAGGACTAGTTCATGATAGTGCCACTTGCCTGCATAGGACAACCTGTTATTTAAATTCCCTCAGCAAATGAAAACTTTCTGGGGACTTATTTTTTTGTTCTGGAGCCATTAAGCGGTCTTCACAACATGAAATATGAAGCTTTTCCAAATGGGGGTCCTAGCAATATAAGTATATTTACCCCTGAGTTCTAGAGAATCAAACTTAAATCTTAGAAAATATGTCTCATAATGCACCCAGAGACAACCAGGCTATATCTAGAAACAGAAGGACCATTGCTAACACAGATTCCCTTATGGAAGTTCAAAGAGTGAGGACATAGCCTGCTATGTCTACGTCCTAGTAGAGAATAGCTCAAAGTCCCATAGCCTTCCAGAATGTCTGGCTCTGACCTAAGGGCTTCACGCATATTGATTTATATCATCCTCATAATGAAATTACAAGGGAGTACTTTGATTACTGTCACTTTAAAAAATGTTTTGCTTTTAGCTGTGGTTAAAAAAATAACATAAAATTTACCATGTTTAGGTGTACAGTTCAGTAGTGTTAAGTATATAATATATTCACATTATTGTGCAATAGAGCTCCAGAATTTTTTCATGTTGTCAAAGTAAAATGCTAAATCCATTAAACAAGTATGATTATTTCCATTTCACGTAGGAGAAAATGGAGGTACAGAGAGATTAAGTAACTTGCCCAAGGTCATATTGCTAATATGTGACAGGGAAGCATGCAGTCTGTCTCCAATTCCAGGTCTTAATTAAAAAAATAAACATTAGCATTTAAAATGTATTCTTCTGAATGGCAATGCACTTATATATTGAAAATAAAAATTATACATATACATATAAATACATCTGTGTGCACACATACATGTACATATACATGTATATATGTATATAATCACACATACACAGAGATAAAGCTTTATGTAGATTACCTTTGTTTTGAATCCATTAAATTTCTCTTTTGTCCCACAGGCAAATACTTTTTGTCTTATTGTGTAACCTTCCAAAATATCTCCATGCAAAAATATATAAGTATGTATTATTATACTTTTCCCCCACTTTTACACAAAAACATAGCCTCCTATACACACCGCTTTGTAATGTCCCTTTTTCCCTTAATATTTGTGGATATCATTCCAGATTTATATAGAGAGAGCATTTATTCAACTGTATGGAAGTATAATTTATTGAACCAGTCACCTATTGATGGGCCTTTGTTTCTTTTCAAGCTTTCACTATCACAAGTTTTTTTTTTACAGCAAATAACCTCGTACCTAAGTAATTTCAAATGTGTGAAAGTAACCTATAGAATAAATTTTGTGGACGTGAATTGCAGAGTCAAATGACATAAGCATTTGTAATCAACAGATGTTGCCAATTACTCAATTCACAAGCACACCAGGAAATTCCTTGTAGCCTCACTAACAGAATATGTTACCAAACTTTTAGCTATTTTGTCAATTAAGTAGGGACTGGTATCTTACTGCCATTTTAATTTTCCAAAAGCTTTTGGAATGTTTTAACTGGAGGATAATAGCATAGATACTGAAGTGTAATGCTATTTGTTTAGAGAATTAAAATGTCCACAAAGAATATGTATACCATATTATAAGCATTTTAGATTCTCTAGCACAAAAGTCTCACTAGTTCCCTTGCTCTGTTAATGTTGAAGTATTTACCACTTTCTTTGTAGATTAAAATATTTGACTGATACTTGTGAGTGATAGATACTTTTATCTAATCTACCATAACTTCAAAAGGAGGAAGGAAAACAATATCTGTTTCCTTCATGTACACAGGAAAGTCAGGAGAGAATGTTAGAATGTGAAAAGGAAATACATTTTATAGACTAGGACAATGTGAGTAGGTAGGAAGGATGGGAGAAGAGGAGAAAGAGGCATTGATTAGGCCAGGGCTAATTAACTAGGCCATCCTTGCCATGACCTCCCCACTCTATTCCAAATTACCATCATTTGAACTCCAGCAATTGTGACCCAAACTGGCTCCCAAAAGCTTCACTCCCCCCACCCACATCTATTCCCCACACTACAGCCAGAATGATCCTTTAAAGTAAAAATCAGATGATGCTACTGCCCATTTTCTCTCTTCCCTGATTTTTCCTGTTCATAACTTGAATGTTCGTGTCCTCCCCAAACTGGTATGTTGAAGCCCTAACCACCAATGTGATGATATTTGGAGACAGGGCCTTTGGGAGGTGATTAGGGTAGGATGAGGTCATGAGGATGAAGCACTCATGATGGAATTAGTGCCCTATAAGAAGAAACTCCAGAGTGCTTGCTCAAGCTTAAGCTCTCTTTCTCCTGTCCCCTCCCAGGACTGCCATGTGTGAACATAGCAAGGAGGCTATTGTCTGAGAGCCAGGAATTGATCTCTCACCAGAAACCAGCATGTGGGCACCCTGATATCAGACTTCCAGCCTCCAAAACTGTGAGAAAATAACTGTCTGTTGGTTATGTCACCAGGTCTATGGTATTTTATGGCAGCCCACACAAACTAAGACAGTCCCGGCTATAGTTTTCAAAGTGCTACATATCCTCCCTGCATGAAGATGATTAGAGCTCAGAAGTAGGCCTGGACACTTGTAATTTTTGATTATTCACTGTCATCTTCAACAGAGAAGGGATGGTAT